>CM068373.1:16062037-17469537 GCA_034769895.1 Magicicada septendecula | reverse complement strand
ACTGACCTTTGTAGAATTTTTATCATTTGTTATGTCTCTGAGAGCTTTACAGTAATTGTGGTATTTGAAGGTAGAGCTTGTCTTCCTGCCTTGGAATCTGTCAGTATAACAACACTTCAAAACTTTGGGCTCTTTAACAAGGCAAAAAGATACAGCTTTGATCTCTGAATTAAAAAGTGTTTTGTGTGTAGGTTCACATGAGTGAGTAGATTCTTCCTGCAGTATTGCTTCTGTCATGCTTTGATCCATCTGTGTAAGCTCTCAGCCACTTGTCTGATGGGCATCTCTCTTCTGTTGTGCAGATAGGTAGTTGATTGGCGACTAATGGGGACAACTTTTCCTTAGATCTTCTAACAATAAAAGATTGCAAGCAGAATTATCACTGTTCCACACCACTACATAAAAATATTCTGATTAGCGCTTTCAAGCTTCACAGCTCATCGTCAGATCGGATTTGAAGCTGATCGTCAGATCAGGACTTCCAATTTGACGATGAGCTGTGAAGCTTGAAAGCGCTAATCGGAATATTTTTATATAGTGGTGTGCAACAGTGATAATTCTGCTTGTGATTTTAACCACTAACACAACTTTCTTCACTAAAGTAAAAGATTGGTGTTTGTTCTTGGAAAATAAACTGGATTAGTTGGTAGGACGTACGGTTCTGTAGAAAGTGGTAATTAGTTTTCTTTAAGAAGATATTCTGATATTATAGAGAGAGTATTTGTTTGGATTTTCAGAATGGTTTTTTTGGACGATTCTTTTAACCATGATGTTTGAGGAAGTCCTTGAAGTCCTAAGTACATATCCACTGCTAGGCATTTTATTTCTCCCTTAACAGGTTGGACGTAAGTTTACAGTTGCATGGCTATTACTGGGGAGCTCTTGACAGCTCCACAAATAAGTCTCAGTGCATTTCATTTGGCATCTTCCAACGGTTGATTTACTTGGGGTGACTAATATGCCTCTTCCATATGTTATGAGAGATTTGATGTATGTTGTGTGTTAAGTGTATGAGTTGCAGAAGTGACTCATGCTAGTTGTTTGACAACCTTCATTTTGGTATTTTTTTTTTCAAAAATGTAGTTTGTAGTATTAGATGGTACTGAGATATCTGGTATTGGTAGAAACATGACAGCCTTTCTTGGCTGCTGAGCTGCGCAGACCCAGAGAATGAATTACCCCCACTTAAATTGTCTACAGAGGAGTGAGGGGAGATAATGTGGTGATAGTTCGCTGTCTCACTTTACTCACTAATTCTTTCTCTGTCACACACACACACACACACACACACACACACACACACACACACACACACACACACACACACACACACACACACACACACACACACACACACACACACACACACACACACACACACACACACACACACACACACACACACACACACACACACACACACACACACACACACACACACACACACACACACACACACACACACACACACACACACACACACACACACACACACACACACACACTTCCATTGTACTTGCCAGCCTTGTTGCAGCCGATGTTCACACTATAAAACACTCTACAAGACTGTTGTGCACATGTGTAAAATGGCTGAAAATTTTGTTAGTCTCAAATGAGGTATTTGTCCACTGCGCATCTCAACATAAATGTTTGATTACTATCTTCATGTTTCTAATTCTTGATTGATGTACTTGATGTAAAATGTGAGTTTTGGTATTCTGGTGAGAATTGTTACATTGTTTATGTTGTATTAACATTGAAAATGTTTATAAGGACGTGTCGCACATTTGCGGCCGATCGCTGGTGCGTTATCGAGAATGGGAACTGGTGAGTTTCCATAGAAACTACTTCTTTGTTGTCAATAATGTAGTACACATATCAAACTTCACTTATGAATGCGACTACATTTAACTTATAATCTGTACATTGGTAAATGAAGAATGAATTCATTGATTGGTGAATGAACATAAATATACATATTTTTTAGATTTATTGAAGCATTTTCAATGTCCTTCTCTGTGCATTGCATTTGTGCAATGCCTGTAAATTTTTTATTTCCATATGACTGTTTACTGACCATTCTTCTTGTACCATTTCATTATCTAATGACTTTGGCTGATTGGATTTATTTTTCTGTAGTCCAGATAATCATATCATCAGGACACATACCAATATTAATTCCTTCCAGAAAATTGATTGACTCTGGGAGGTTGTTGATATAGATAGATGTTGAAAAGTATTGTGCTGGACACACTTGCTTGAGCGAGTCCAATTTTTGTTTGCTTATATCCAGAGTTTTTATTTCCAAACCTTACAGAGGTGTAAAAATTATTAGAATAATTGTGATTTTTTTATTTTGTTGGTTTCTACTTTTAAGTAAAAGCAATATATTATGACAGATATCTTTTTAGTTGTTGATATAATTCATTTTTCATCTCTTAAGAATGATTTGGTGTATATATTTTTTAATTTTGAGTGGTTTCAACGTATTTAGAAAATTTTTTTCAGAAATATGTCATGTTGCCATCACTGAATAGAGAAATCAGCTGGTTAACACATAATTTTCAAAGTGAGGTTATGTTATGTTTTGATGTTGTATCATTATTTCATGTTGTTACAGGTTACCAGGAGACTTTTTGTGCAGTTTTTACAGTTTTAGCATAAATTTTCACAACTTTTAAGTTAAATATATAATAATATGTTAAAACTGATTGGAATAATTGGGAATTTAAAAAAAAAAACAGTGACAGGCACAGATACGTTGATGACATTCTAATACTATACAGGGGAAACAAAAGACAATGTGAACAGTTACTAACATACATAAACAAAATACATAAAAACATAACCTTTATTGCCGAATACGAACACAACAATACCATAAACTTCTTAGACCTCTCCATCACAAAACTTGAACACAGCCGCAAATTCAGTATATACAGACAGTGGCATAGCTAGGGGGGGCCAAGGGGGCAGCTGCCCCGGGCAGCATAGCCAGGAGGGCGGCAAAGTGAGCATAGACTCGACAAATTGTTTTCAGTTTATAAAACTACAAACAACTTGTTTCTTTGATATGACTATTCCTTTCATAAAAGAAGCATAACCAGCCAGCTTGTCTGTTGTCATAAACCTTGTGTTCTAAACAGTATTAGTCTATTTATGCTCAAGCATCGTAATTATAGTTCATTATGAAAACAAACTTAATTGACTTTGTAGTGAGTTGTGCTGGAAAAGAGAACCGATAATCATACAGTATTAGCTTTGTATAAATAATCTTAACTGCTCTTCATATGCAGCCGAATATATTATTTGCAAACATATAAAATAACGTTACGTGGCCTTCATATGTGCAATTCATCCTGGTTCGACGCAGGGAACGTGTTGATAATCAGTTATTGATGAGTATCTAGAGTGTGCAGTTTGGTTTTGGTTTGTGCGTCTTGTAGTTACCAGTATATCGTATCTATAATACTTCACGTGTATGTAATCATACTAATAAAATTATTGAAAATCGATTTTTTTTAAATTTTATTTGAAGCTGAATGAAACAAAGTAAACTCAGTGGCGCCCAGTTTTGGAAGAGGAGAGAAGAAATATTAAAAACTACAGCAAGTTTCAAAGAGTTTATGAAGTCGTTTGTTCAAGGAAAATCGAACCCTGTCAAAATATTACAATTAACAAGGAATCAACTTGCGATCATAAAATGGATGTTGTTAATGACGAGACTGTTGATAAATAGGCTACAGTAAAGTTAACGACGTGAAAACTTCAAACTGTGAAAGTGTCATAGTACAGTTACAAGATTCAGATGGTTCTAGTACCATGAATGATGTTGCATCATGAAGTATTGAAATTACAGGCGATGGACAGAACATTACTAGCAACAATGTAGACAGTGTTCCCGGTGCTGCTCTACAAGATATGGGATCTTGGGCAAGTGAGATATCTCAATCCTTCTGAGATATAATAGTGAATAGAGGAACATGTCAGTTGCAGAACAAGGACAGCCATTTTCCTTAAGATCAAGCTGGACGATCCTTCATCAAGTATTGATTTGATGAAACCTTGCAACATAACGAAAAGATAAATTGCACTTGGATGTGTTTCTCTTCAACTAAAAAAATCTATATTTTGCTTTTGTTGCACTATATTTCCACAAAAGACTATCGAAGAAGCCAGTCCATTAGTAAAAATGGGTTTTCATCATGGCGAAAGTTAAATCCTCGTACTCAAGATCATAAAAATAGTCCTGTCCATCGCTCTGCGTTTTGGAATGGAAGGAATTAGAACATTCTTTAAACAAAGGGGGACTTAATGATGATCTACTTCAGGAACAAATGAGTAAATCAGCTAAGACATGAAAAGAAATCCTCGAACGGATCATTGCCACAGTACAAACTCTTGAACAACAAAATATGGCACTGAGAAGAGATCAAGAGTCAAAATTACTAACGATCAAAATCCTGGAAACTTTCTGGCTTTGTTAAAATAATTTGCTAAATTTGACCGCCATGAGATCTCATTTGGATTCAGTCTCTCGTAAACCTGGGTGTATATCATATCTTTCGCCAACTATTCAAAATAAAATAATAAGGCTGTTAAGAGAAAGAGTGCGCAAATATATTTTTACTGTATGAAGGCGAAGTACTTTAGTATTATATTTGACACAGCACCAGATGCTGTCTAGAACAGATGTAGAACAAATGTCTCAAATTATAAGATTTGTTGAAATTAAATGCAATTTGTTGATATCAAAGAAGCCGTCATAGATTTTATTCCTTTAGAAGTGAAAACAGCGGAGGGGATCACAAGTAAATTTGAGAGAGATGGATTGAACTTAGCGATTGCAGAGGTCAGTCTTATGACAATCATGCAACAATAGCTGGTATCCATTCAGGAGTTCAGAAGAGAATATTATATTTGACTCCACTAGCTGTTTTGTTCCCTGTGACAACCATTCACTTAACTTGGTTGGAGTTCATGCAGCTCATGTAAATGTTCAGGCAGTGACATTTTTTGGGACAGTAGAACGTCTATTTACCTTCTTTTCCTGTTCCACTTGTAGATGCAGTGTTCTTAAAGGCTTCGTAAATATTACTCTAAAAGGACATTGTGATACCAGGTGGAGTTTGAAAGCAGATGCGGTGAAAGAAATATCCTGGATATCCAGTTCAGCTCGATGCAGTGACCGCTGCACTGGAGAAACTGAGGGAAACATCGACTGAAACAATTATTGATATGAGGGAAGATGCAGTATTATTAATTAATGCGACAGAAAACTTTACTTTTGTGACCTTCCTTTTGTTCTGAACAGATATTTTTTCTTCTATGGACAAAATCTAGAAAATCATGCAGACCAAAGGAATAAGCTTTATTCAAGCATTGACACTTCTGAAGAAGCTAACGGAGAAATTAAACGTTAAGAGGAATGATCTGTGTGATAATATCATTTCTAAGGCAGAGCAGGTATGTAATGAATGGATGTGTCAGTATCACAGAAAAGTTACGAAGGAAGCGCACGATTCCGCAGACGATTCTACATTAACGGTTTGGCAAGAAATGCAACATTCTCTAATAGAAATTTTGGACAAACTGTCAGTTGAAATTTCAAGCTGTTTCTCTAACATAAAAGAATTTGAAAAACTTTTTGAGTTCCTCTGTAAAATTGAGGAGTTCTTAAATGAAGGGGATATACATTTTATGTAATAGCTTTCCAAAATCAATATTAAGTGCACAGTGCTTGCAAAGCTGTATCCACATGACCTAAGCAGTAAAGAATTGTTCAGTGACTTGAAAGACATCATACTTTTAGAACAAATGAACTTTACGCCTCAGTGACTGCTACAATACATTTCTTCAATGGGATTAGAAGACTATAAAACATTAGCAACAGCTTTAAAATTTTTCTTACTTTACCAGTGTCTGTGTCTTCTTGTGAAAGATGATTTAGTAAATTAAATTGATTAAATCGTACCTACGATCAACAATATCTCAAGACAAGGTATCAAATCTAGCAATAATTCCAATTGCAAACGACATTGCTTCGTCTTTAGACTGTAGTGATTTAATAACCGACTTTGCAGCAATTAAGACCAAGAAAGTTACATTTTAAAATCTCTTGTGTAACGGGACATTTTGGCCTACCCGGGGTAAAATAAAGAAATTTGTATTTTGAATGAAAGCAAATAGCATTTTTTACGATAATTTTGGGGAAACGTAAACAGAAAGATAAATTTTGTTGGTAGTGAAGTTGGCGGCACTGCTTGTGAAAATTATTCATGAATTTGTATAAAGACGAAATAAACAGCCAGCGAAATTGAGTCAAGGTCAGCTCCAGTGACTATAAATGGTAAACAAATTATGTAATAACATCGGACCATCTGACGTCAACATCTTACGTCAGAGCCCATCCTCGCTGTGGAATTCGGGTGTGTAAACCAAAACATTGTACTGGCGTAGGAATACGAACTGAATACAATGAAAAGTTGGTAAACAACTGCGGTCACTTTACAAAATAGTGCCGTTTGTCTCATCGCAGTCTAACTTCAACACTCGCGTGAGTGACACACATATACAGTTCCGGAACGTAAATTGCGGGCCCGCAAAACAACAAAATGTGAATAACAGTTTCTTAAAATGTGACGTAAAATTGAGATTATATCTAAATAATATAAAATGAACAGTTTTTCGGAAAATTAATAGTTAAAATAAAGAATGTGTGCGTGTAGAGCCAAGTGACGTCTTCTGGACTAAAAATGAACAGCTAAGTAATCTACAAGAATAAAAATAAAAAACAAAACTTTCAAAATTTTTGGTTTAAATATTCAAAAGTTGTGTAATTCATTTTCACAATTATGAGCTCTTAAAATCTGGGGATAGATATGTGTGTGTGTGTGAAAGCGCTGGTTTTCGTTATGTTGTAGTTGTAGAGAATAATTTGTATTTATGTTATATCTTAATTTGAAGACTACTTAAACTAATGATCTATTTTATGAATACTTATTCTTGAATATTACGGAAGTTAAAATGTATGAGGGAGAAAGGAAATTTTGTATTTTGACCGAAAAAATTATAACTTAATGGTGTTTTCTTCTTTAGAATCTAATAAAACAATATTGATTTGAATACTTAAATGTGAATTAGTAGTTATTTCAAACAACCATATTGTTTTCAACACGTCTAATTAGAGATCCTGGACAATGGTGAGTAAAAAGTTTGAGTTGGTACTACACAACATGGCGGCTGCACTAGCCGAAAGTATGTAGTTGTAAACAAAGTTTATTAGTAAATGAATAAAAAGGTAATTAATAGTTAACAATGGCGCCCGAACAGGGACCGTTTGCATAAATCTAATTATGCAAATGTGGACCTGTTGCAGGAATGATATGGTTGTTTGAGGTAAACATAAATTTTTTTTATACGTAAAAGAGACGTAGATATAGGTTATGTTTTGATAAAGGTAAAATATTGATGTTGATGTTTTGTAGCAGATAAGAGGGTTGTATTTAAGTAAAATAAAAAGGGTATTTTATAAATAAATTTTGAAATGAATGAAGTATAAATAAGGTACATAGGAGGTTACGAGAAGTAACGTAAAGCGTTATGTAAGTAGAATACATTGTTGTGTGAAAAGTAGATGTTATATATGTTAGTATTTTGATTCAAAAATAATAATTTTACCATTACAAAATGGAGAATCAAGAATTAAATTTAGAAAGCACTCTTACAGAGTCAACGTTAACTGACAATCTACTCCAACGACAACACGAGTCAAAGAGTTGTCGATGGACGATATATTTAATTTAATGAAAACAATGTCTGAGAATTTGAGTAGTGATATCAATAAAATGAATAGTAGTTTTAACGTGAAGTTTGATGTTCAGAACAGTAAATTCGATGAAATGAATACACAAAATGTTAAATTTGAAATTAACATGAATAAACGTCTGAACGAGATTGATGAACGTTTTAGTACAATTAAAGAACAAGTTTTAAAATCAGTAGACCATAAGTTAGAGAAACAAATCAATGAATTAACAGAACATTTTGAAAGCAAAATAAATTATGCAAATGAACAAATGACAGAGCAAATTAATAGTCAAATTAAAGAACAGAGTGTAGAGATAGAGAGTAAATGTATTAATAAAATTGATGTTGACATAAAAAATAGAATAACAGAAATAGAGAGTGTGCGTAAACAATCTGTGCAAGAGAGTGTGGGGGCTATGAGTAAACATAACCTCCAATACGAAATTATGAATGATAATAAATTAAAAGTAATTGAGCGAGACATCATTGAAATTAAAGATGAGTTACATGTGGCCATAAGCCAAAATTTAAATAGTGTTGCGGAGCGAGTGTTTTATACTCGCAAAGCAAGAGATGACATAGAACTCGAGCAATTTAATTGTGACAACCGCAGAGTACATCCGATGCAATTTTTGAGTAGGGTAAGAGAATTTAACCGGTTTAATAGTAGTAGTTGGGAGATTAAATTGCTAAAAATCTTAAAGTGTTTCATGGGTAATTCCGAAATATGGGCGGAAGTACATAACACAGAGTGGAGTAGTTATGAAAAATTCGAGTTAGCATTCTGAAACAAGTATTGGTCAGAAGAAGACCAGGAAATTTTACGCAGTAAGATAATGGGAACGGGGAATTTTGGGAGAATAAACAACCACTTGACCATATACATCATGAAAATATATAATGAAGCAAAGTACCTAGAACCGCCGTTGCCGTTCCGGTCATTCGTTAGACATATTAGTAGACACCTGCCCAGAGAGGTACAGATAACGTTAATGACGAGAGAAATAGTAGATATAAATGAACTGGAGAGTATGTTAGATGTGTTACAAAATATTGGGGAACGCGAAGGAGGGAGGCGTCCAAATCCACCAACGGTAATAAATAACGATAATTACCATCAGTATAGGGGAAACAACAAACTTTCATATAAGAGCGCGTGGGGAAAATTTTGATAATAGGGGTGAGAGTTGGCGATGTATAGACTGTAATGTAGATAATTATTCAAATAGAACAACTTGTTTTAGATGTCATAAGAACAGGGAGTGTACACGTAGTGAGAGAATGCATCACCAGCCAAATCAGCAGCAGAGAGGAGCAGAATACAGTAGAGGAGCGCCGAGAGGAGGTGGAAATTACAACCGAGGGAGAGGAGGAAACAACCACGCAGTAGCCGGTCCCTCCACGGTAAACTAGAAAGGACAATGGAGAATCGGGCCCAACCATTGTCAACGGAGAACCGGGTCCAATTGACAGATGAATATCAGAGTAATATAATCAAAGTGGACATGGCGAAGGAGTTATTGGAAGAAGAGGACACCCAAGTTGTGGACCGCAAAACCGGATTGACGGAGGTGATAGTTAACATAGAAGGTAAGACTTACAAAACATTGATTGATACAGGTAGTGAGATATCCGTAATTTCTGAGAATGTAATGGGAGAATTAAAAGAAATAAACAAAAATATACCATCGTTGCCATTTGCGGGAGTCACAGTAGTGGGGGTAACTGAGGTAAGAAGTAAAAGAATAACTAGACAAGTACAATTAAATATCTTGATAAATGAAATTGAATTTGAAAACACATTGCTAGTTGTTAAGGGGTTGAGTTTAGATGTAATACTAGGAAATGATTTTTTGGAGAGAAATGGGGCAATAATAGACTTTAGTAAACAAATAGTAAAATTTAAAAAGGGGAGTAAACCAGTCAGGGTAAATTTCAAGAAAGTAGTAGATGAAGCTAAAGTTACGGGAATAAAAATGATACAAAAACAGGTAGGCGATGGGGAGATAGAAACTAAAATAAATATGTGTCGAGAGAGAAGTCCAGTATTGTCATTCAGGTGCAGTCACAGTCACTGGACCAAGGGTGAGTTAATTATATTTTTTTGTAAACCATACAGGGGGTTGTGGCGACATATCCTGGCTGATCCCTTTAGCAAGTATGAGTGTGTCAATGGGAGTTTTTATGCTTCGGCATAAAACCTCTCATTGAGGGGGTATTGTAACGGGACATTTTGGCCTACCCGGGGTAAAATAAAGAAATTTGTATTTTCAATGAAAGCAAATAGCATTTTTTACGATAATTTTGGGGAAACGTAAACAGAAAGATAAATTTTGTTGGAAGTGAAGTTGGCGGCACTGCTTGTGAAAATTATTCATGAATTTGTATAAAGACGAAATAAACAGCCAGCGAAATTGAGTCAAGGTCAGCTCCAGCGACTATAAACGGTAAACAAATGATGTAATAACATCGGTCCATCTGACGTCAACATCTTACGTCAGAGCCCATCCACGCTGTGGAATTCGGGTGTGTAAACCAAAACATTGTACTGGCGTTGGAATACGAACTTAATACAATGAAAAGTTGGTAAACAACTGCGGTCACTTTACAAAATAGTGCCGTTTGTCTCATCGCAGTCTAACTTCAACACTCGCGCGAGTGACACACATATACAGTTCCGGAACGTAAATTGCGGGCCCGCAAAACAACAAAATGTGAATAACAGTTTTTTAAAATGTGATGTAAAATTGAGTAAATATCACTAGAATATTGACGACTCGGAACACTAACAACTAACACTAACCTTCACAACTTTGAAGGTTAGAAAGATTATAGCTCACATAACTTTCAACAATTAGTGTTCTGAGTCGTCAATATTATAGTGATATTTAGTTAAGTAACGGACACGTCATGGACAACAAAATCCAAGAAGTAAAATTGAGATTATATCTAAATAACATAAAATGAACAAGTTTTTCGGAAAATTAATAGTTAAAATAAAGAATGTGTGCTTGTAGAGCCAAGTGACGCCTTCTGGACTAAAAAATGAACAGCTAAGTAATCTACAAGAATAAAAATAAAAAACAAAACTTTCAAAATTTTTGGTTTAAATATTCAAAAGTTTAACATTTTCACAATTATGAGCTCTTAAAATCTGGGGATAGATATGTGTGTGTGTGTGTGAAAGCGCTGGTTTTCGTTATGTTGTAGTTGTAGAGAATAATTTGTATTTATGTTATATCTTAATTTGAAGACTACTTAAACAAATGATCTATTTTATGAATACTTATTCTTGAATATTACGGAAGTTAAAATGTATGAGGGAGAAAGGAAATTTTGTATTTTGACCAAAAAAATTATAACTTAATGGTGTTTTCTTCTTAGAATCTAATAAAACAATATTGATTTGAATACTTAAATGTGAATTAGTAGTTATTTCAAACAGCCATATTGTTTTCAACACGTCTAATTAGAGATCCTGGACAATGGTGAGTAAAAAGTTTGAGTTGGTACTACACAACATGGCGGCTGCACTAGCCGAAAGTATGTAGTTGTAAACAAAGTTTATTAGTAAATGAATAAAAAGGTAATTAATAGTTAACACTTGTTTTAAATATTTATTAAATATTAAAAATTAATATTAAGTGTTTATTAATAGAAGGCGTTCCGCCTAACTATTCCCTGTTATGGAAAGTGATTAATTTTATTACTTTGCTTAAATTTAAGTTATTAATGTAGTTCTTTGTTTTCTACTTTATGTTACTTTCGGATATTCTTTCGATGATGCGCTTTAGACCTACAAGGAATTTATATGTTTATTAGAACATTTTTATGTTATAAATTTTTTATATTACTACATTTTTATAGTCTACATTTGTTAATAATAAATGTATACAAATTGAATACCGGTAATCTTATAATATGTAATTTCTTAATTTTGACTTAACAAATGTTCTTAAGACGTTTGCTGCATATGCTTTCATACAAAAATCGTAACATTTGCGTTTATTAAGTTCTTTGTTCACTGGATGGGCCTTCATATTTGCTCTTTTGTTCCCTTTTAATTATGATGGTGAGGCGGCCAACGATCTCCCTGCCCTGGGCGCCAAAAAGCCTAGCTACGCCACTGTATACAGATAACCGACAACAACTGACACACTAATACACAACTCCTCCAATCATCCAATACAACACAAACTAGCTGCCTTCAGAACCATGATACATAGACTTAACAACATCCCCCTAGATGAAAAAGACTACAAAGACGAACTAAACACGATAAAATATCTACAAGAATCCAACGGATACGACAGAACAATAGTCAATAAACTCCTACACAAAACACAAAACAAACAACAGACAAAGACAGAAAACAACAAATTCATAACACTAACATACATCAACAAACAAACTGAAAAAATAGCCCACAAATTCAAAAAAGCAGGATACAGAATCGCATACAAAACTACTAACAAAACAGAACACATACTATCAAAACACACACACAAATCACAAAACAAATTCGATATACCTGGTGTTTACAAACTAAATTGCTCAGATTGCAACAAATTCTACATAGGCCAGACAGGACGTAGCTTCAAACAAAGATACATTGAACACACAAAGGCACTCCACTCCACTACAGAATCCACCTTTGCAAACTACTTCATTGAAGCAAACCACACATACAAAAACATCGACAATAACATGAACATTCTACACGTACACACAAAAGGCTGAAAACTAGAGGCTCTAGAACAACTGGAAATATACAAACACACGAAAACAAATAAAAACGACATCCTAAACGAACAGGCACAATTCAAATCACACGCATTATTCGAACATATCACACCCCACACACACAACATCGATCTTTCGAAAATCGATTCTGTCGCCAACAATAAGATGGACAGTGCTACCAGGGGCAACCTCTGAAGAAGCTTTTTAAAAGTGAAAACCTGTTCAGGTTATAAGGTTAAACTTTTACGTTTTTACCCATAAAAGTTTTGTGTTCCGAGTTGTAGTGAAATAATTATATTTAGTTAAGTAACGGACACGTCATGGACAACGAAATCCAAGAAAAAAAAACATGTAAAATCAATTAAATATTCCTTTATGTAAAAAATAATTACACATTTAGTATTTAGTATGCATTCCCTTGAAAAGTGATGTGCTGGACAGCTTCTTGAGTGAGTCCAATTTTTGTTTGCTTATATCCAGAGTTTTGATTTCCATACCTTACTGTAGTCCATCTTTGAGAGAGGAATTTTATAAGCCATCTCAGCATGTTTAAATTTACTGTGATCTGACTGAGTTTTTGGAAAATTTTATTTCTCCATATTGTGTTGTAGGCTGCTTTAAAGACTACAAGGCAGCAAATACACATTCCTTTTGGTTAAACACTTATTTAGTTGCCTGGGTGAAACATAGTGTTTGATGTTATGTGGATCTCATCTGTCTGATTCCAAAGTACACTCTGGGAGAGTTGAACCTGCAAATAGTTAATTAATTAACTATAGTTAATTAACCTGCTTATCATTAATCTTAGCAGTAAGAGCAAGAGAATTCTACAGCTGATGTCAGCATATGCTGAAACTAGTCATTGGAACACAAGTACAAGGGACAGATTTTCTGCAGCTGCTTCATACCATTTCCTGCTGTATAACAGCATGCACTGTGGTGCCCATGCTGGTTAAACATATGGAGTGGGTGGAGATGCCAGAATGGCAGGAAACATTACTTTCTATCTTACGCAGATGAAATATTTGTATTGTTTATATATAATGAAGTTTAATGACTACAAATAAATAATATTTAACAAATTTTAAAACAGGGAGAGCCAGGCATATGGGTATACACAAATGCTATGATCTTTGAATTAATAAGGCCATGTCCATTCGCAAATAGAAGATATTATCATCAGAAGATTAACAAAAATACTGAAGAAATATAAACTGTAGATTTTTATGTTATATATTCTAAACTAAATCTGGTGTTTCTTGCATTCTAATTTCAATTTCCCCAGTCTTCTTTCAACTGACAACTATCCATTACAGTTATTAAAATTACAATGAGTAGAGAAGGGACCATATGTTGCTTGACAAAAATGTATTTTTCAAACATTTTCTCACTGACTACACACAATTTTAAAACATTCCCATTAATATTTTGAGAAAATTTATTGTCCTCATTGGAATCCAAACACAGGGAAACACAGAAATAAATAATACATAAAATGAGTATTAATATAAGCAAATGTAATAACATAAGTATATTTTGAAACAGAAAATAAAACTGTTGCACACTACTACGTAGACACATCCCAAAACATCCCAAGCATTCTCTTGCTCTTCTGCAAAGAGATATTTAATTCAAGGTACCAGTTTAGGCTGTTTGGAACTATGTGTTCTTGGATTTTAGCTAGAATATATGAGACTGCTATGGCTGGACATTAGGGTGGAACGAAAATGGCCTTTTTTTAATTTTTTTGTTTTTAGTTTTGTAATAGTGGGGAAAAGTTGCCTTTTAGGTTCAAAAAGAAGAAAAAAAAATTTGGTTGCTATACTACAACATCTTGAGGTGCCGCAAAGAGCTTAAAGTTTGTAAAAAAATTAAAAAAATTGAAAAATTATAAACTTTGATAAATTATTTTTTATGGTTTTCTCGTACATATAATGTTACAAAAGATAGTTGTAAATACATATATAAGCATTAGAATTGGAAAAAATTATTAATTACAAAATATAATAATAATAAAAAAATATTTTTTAATGTCAAAAAGTTTGTATTTTTGCTAATTTTGAAACTTTTGCGAACATTTTGGTTGTTACAAATAGTAGTAAATAAGGTTGAAATAAAAGATCGTCAAATCAATTATATATTTTTTTTATTAGAGCACACGTAAAAAAATATCATAATACACTTTTTAAGACATTGAAAGTTCATTTTTTATGATTTAAAAAACCCTTAATAATTACAAATGTTACAGCTGCAAAATGTTTGTTTCTACTTCATTGACACATTAAACTGTTTTTTTGTATCAAATTTTGGGATGTTCTCACGTGAGTCAATTTTTGCTCTTACATATCCTTCTCTTGTGATTGAACCACAGACATTTTGAGCCGATTCGGTCACCAGTTTCACAGCTCTTTCCACTGCTTGCATGTGACAAGGAAGCCGGGGAAAGTCGATAAGCGGGTCCACTTTACTATTTGGTTGAGCTTCAGATGTCTTCCGTATAAAGTCTTTTAGAGAGTCAATGGAAACATGTTTTACCAAGGGGGGTTCAGTTACGTCATTTTCAGCCCATGAGATCATGTCGATGTAATCCTTTGCGTCAAAGTTTATCTTTGGAACTTTAAACTTCCTGATTCCGCCTCTACTTTCTGTTCTTGCTTTTAAAACACGTCGTAAACCAAGTTCTCTTACATTTTTGCACTCATCACATAGCAGGGACAAAAGGAGATTTTCTGCAGCAGCAAAGTACCCATTTCTTTGAATAACCGGGTCTAGAACGTTCTTGAAATCATCAGAGAGATAGCGTGAATATGAGATAAGCTTAAACAGATGTTTGGAACCATAAGTACATGAAAGTTTTAACTTAATGTTAAACCACACAGGTGCATACACTTTCACAATGTACTCAGCCAGAGTCTTAAGGTTTTCAGTTGGATTTTCAGTTGCCACATACACTCTAAGTATATGGTTTGCTTATGTAAGCCACTTGGAGTGAGCAAATTTACCAGGGTTTCTTAAAGATATCTCTAGTGAGCAATTTCCACTTGATACAGCGATACACATATCCAATAAATACTTCTGATCTGTACTTAAATCATTTATGTTCTCCAAAAGAGGAAGGTTATTTTCAATTGGCAAGAAAGTAACCACAGGAAGATTAGCACAGTTTTCCAGCTGCTGACCTATTTCGCCTTTAAACTCATTGGGTCCCTTCGTTTTACCATCTAAATGACAAAAAAGATGTCGCAAAGGTAGCTCATTTCCATGGAACAAACAAACTAACCATTGTAAAGGTCTTCCTATTTCATTTTCCATCAAAGAAATCACACCATTATTATGTCCAGTGTTTACAACGGTTCCATCACACCCAATAGCAGTAAAGTTCAAAAGTTGTTCGTTGTGTTCTCTATCTTCAAGAAACTCCAGTATACTGTCTGCTATGTCTTTTCCAGTGCCAGATTTAGGTGTTACGTGGCCTAAAAACTTTGAGTTTGGTTCCTCTATTAGTGAAACGTGCTCTTCTGAAATAACTTTTTTGTACAACTTAATTCCTTTCTTTTCTTGAACAATAATTGTTTTGTCTCTTCTTCCATAAAAAAACAATCCTCTATTTTCGGTTATCTGATCATAAAGACTGTCATTAATGAGATCTCTTCGATTTTTTGATCTTGCTCGTCTAATTTTCATCCTGTCTATTACTTTGGTTTTGTCTTCCCCTGTGATTACACCCAAGTCCTGTAAAGCAGCACTAGCTATAGCTGCAGCAGCTCTATCTGATATTCTGGTACGGTCACAAATGGAAGCTACAGATGGCAATTTAATACGCATTTGAGTGCTTATCTTTTTCTCTTTTTTCAGTTTTGAAGGGCCTGGTAGATTTATCTCTTCTTGTATATTTGAAGGACCTGGTTGGTTTGCCTCTTCAGCGCTGTCATTTTCGTCAGTAACCGTTTCTGATACACTAGTATTTTTTGTCCGTTCTTGATTAAACTTAACTGTTCTCTGTAGTTCTTTACTTTTTCTTGCTTCTTTCTTCTTCAAAGCGCTTGTGGTAGCTATATCAACATTACCTATAACCATTTTCCTGGTAGAGCGTTGATCTTTTAGAAACTCTTGTTCTAAAACTGGTACTTTTTTTTCTTTTATACAACTACAAGTATCAAAGTTTTGACACTTGCAGGCAGCAATATCAAATAAACGTTCAGCTTCTTCTCTAAATTTTGCGAGGTTCGAGTCAAACTTATCTGACCCTTTTCTACTTTTAGACCTTAATAAATTCCTATTTTTAGCATGATAAACTTTTATAATTTGTGAAATTCTAAGGTTAGAAACAATGGGAATAGAAGCTATTGACCATATTTGTTCTATTTTTGGAACTAAAGTCTCAGATATTTCACTTACAGTAGGATCTTTCCCTGACGCAACTTTGAGGTTATATCTAATAAAACAGTAGCACTTCATCACATTTTCGTAAGTAGGCAGTACAATTTCACACAAATCACTAAATCTTCCAAAAATAGGACATTCCGAAATTTGTCTTGTCTTCACTTGTTTAGACTGAGCCATTTTAACTCACAACAATAAAGTAGCACACAAACTAACAAAATATTATGTTAATCTGTTACACAATAGACGTCAACTCAACTGAACTCGGCAAAGCGACTGATACCTGATCTGAGCTTGTCACCACACGCAAACAAATCTCCGCCTTCCGCCCCCTTCCCCCTCCCAACATCCGGTACGGCGATGACTCATGCTCCCGGATGCCAATGCAATAGTTAAACTGTTTTTATCTTTCTATTCATATTAAAACGCCTATTTGAAACTTTTTATTGCATAATCGAGACACGTAAAATTCTTTGAAAAAGTTACAAAAAGTGTGTTTTTATAAAACTTTACCGCTCTTGCGGCACCTCAAGACATAATCCAAAAAGTCTTTGGATTTATTTATATAAAAACTGCTTTTTTGACAGTATTTGAAATAAAAAAAAAATTTTTGACAACTTCTTAAAAAAACTTAAAAATGTAGCGAAAATTTCAATTTTATGAAAATTTATCGTCCTTGCGGCACCTCAAGACGTGCTCCAATATTTTTCATATCTTTTTTTTATCTTATCTACACCAAAAGGCAACTTTTACGCGCTATTACAAATTAAAAATCCAAACTTGATTTTTTCGTTCCACCCTACTGGACATGTTGAAAATAAGTCTAATAAGTATATTGGTTTGCCAGCTTTGAGGATAGGTATGATAATTGATGATCATTATTTTTATTCAGTCCAATTGTAAATATGCTTGGTAGTCCAGAGTTTATTGTAGGCAGTAAATAAAAATTTTAGAGCTTATTGTTTGTATGTTTATAAACTCAAAGATACATCATCTTTAGACAAAATGTATGGCACAGGAAATACTGCCAAGGAGTTATGGAATGGAGCCCACCAGGAAGAAGGAAGAGAGGAAGACTACCTTGATAGAAGAAATTACGACTATACTGAGGAAAAAAGAAATTGGAGAGGGTTTTTGGATGGACAAACAGCAGTGGAAGACGAGAATTCAATCAATTATATAATCTTTGGTTCCTGAAAATGTATAAACATTGTATAACCAGAATGAAAAAATAAAATAAATAAAAAGATACATCATCTAGTCCTGGTTGTTTTTTAACTTGTGAATTTCTGATTGCTTCTTTCAGTTGATCCATGCTGAACTCTTTGTGGAAGATGACCTCAGGCAAGTCTACTACATTGTTGACTCTTCTTGTGTCCTTTTTTTCAGGTTTTAGTCTTTTTTGTTTCATTTATATTAGGATTTAGATGTGTAGTAATTGTTAAAAAGTTTTGCTCTTTTTTGAGGGTCTGTAAATTCTTTGTTGTTATAGTAAATTGATATGTGGAGAAATTGTAGTTTTTTGTTTAGTGTACTGATCAATTGATGGGCTTTAGCACTATCTGTCTGATAGTTTATCTGTAAGACAAGAGTTCCATCTCTTTCTTTTGGCTAACCATATTTTTTTTCAGAGTTGCTGGTTCTTTATGCCACTTTGTTATGTCTTCTTGGTTTCTGGTTTACTCAGCCTTGTTCCTAGCTCTGTCATTTCATACCTTAATGTTGTTTAGCCCCTGAGACCAGAAAGGTTTTATATTTCTTTTGCTGACCTCTTGAGTTAGTTGATTTAGCTGCACTTTTCAGAGCTGAACAGAAGTTTTTTAGGATGTGTGTGTGTGTGTGTGTAAAATCTGAAGTGTTGAGTTTTATTACTGTGGTTGCTACCTCAGCTTGAAGGTTACTCAGTCAGCCTTCTTGAAGTTCCACCATGTCTGTTTGGTTGTTAGGTTTTATGTTAGGTTGTCTGCACCTGCTTCTTGGATCCTCAAGAAATTTTCATTTGGAAAATAAAAAGAGAGAGAGGCTATTGATCTAGCCACAGTACCTTAACCATAGTACTATGGTCACTAACGTCTACCAACTTATGTTAGCACAACTTCGAATTTACACTGATGATGGCAGTCAATGGCATTGCCAAAACGTCTGTTTTTCTTGAAAATGATGCACCATGGCCAAACAGCCCGGAAATAAATTTTAACAACGTGTTTATTTCTATGATCAAAAGTTACACTGACCTTAATAGACAATTTAATGTGTACATTATATGTGACAACCATAAATGTTAAGAAATATAAAATGGTTTCTAAAGTTAACAAGTTAAGAAAATTGTGTATAAAAAATAATGATCACACTGTTGTAAAATTAGTGCAGTGGGAAATTAAACTGACAAATAAATAACTGTCTCATAATACACATAACTGAAATGAATATTACATGATCTCAACACCATCAGTAAGTATAAAGTAAGCCATACTGTTGTACTCATCCAGTGCTACAGCAATTAGTTTTTCAACATGTAATATAGATGTTAAAGAAAAGAGTAATTCAAACTGAAAGACAATCAGTTGCATTAGAAAATGCCAGCTACAAATTTATATCCAACCACATAGATGATGCAAAAGCACCATTGACTAATGTACTGATTAAACTATTGTCATAGAATGTAGGCTTTCACGGCCGGTGTCACTATAATTACTTAAAACTTCCGGACTGAAAGGCTGTGGTCGAATGCTTGGTGTTATAGAGCTAGACGTTTCGGCCACACCACCGGTGGCCATCTTCAGTAGCAAAGAATGTTCGTAATAGATGGAATGCTGAACAATTCGCCCAGTGAAATGGGACAAGCAACTAGGTTGTGGCTAAACGTCTAGCTCTATAACATCAAGCATTCGGCCACGGCCTTTCAGCCCGGAAGTTTTAAGTAATTATATTGTCATAGAATTTTTAGGGGTTTTCAATATTATTCAAATCCAAGTTCATGTTTCCAGTGATTACTGCATTACCATATACAGAAAGTGTTATGTTGGTTTCAGTGTGAGTTTATAGCTGAGACAATATCAGACTTTTCTGTCGTACTTTCAAACTTAATGTAAATATTGTAATGGGGCTAAAAGGAAGGGTTTTTATTTATTAAAAATATCGTAACTTTGTTTCCCCTTTGTGTGGCCCAACCCATGTTAAATAGAAGCATTAGCAAACAAAGGAACAGTAAGGTGTAGCTGTACAATGGAATGTGTCGTGTTGTCCACAACGGTAGAATTCTCAGAACTTTAGTACTGTGTAATGCGCACAAACGCACAAACATCTGCGGAGCGCATAACCGACGCTTAGCAAAGTCGAACAAAATGGCTTTTCGCTAATTTGGTTCAACGTGTGCTCGGTGCCCGGCGGATACAAGATTAAGGACACACCTTTTCAGTGACGTAAACTAGTGGACACCAGATTTTGTCAACGCCCGACACATGGGAATAACATGGGTTACTTGAACAGTGACGAATGATTCAGAGCAGAAGGCATTGTAATTCCGCTATGCCTAGTCTTCTGGTGGGAGATTTCGTTAGTGACTCTCGGCCCAGTTAAAATAAAGATCTCAACCCGGCCGGGTGTGAAATAAAAATCATGTGCACACAAAATTTTAAATTTAACATGTAAAACGTGAACAAAAGTTTAAAAAATGATTTAGTATAAATAAACAGAATGAGTGAAGTGAACGGGCGAAATATAAAGTGGAATCGCCAACTTTCGAACACGTAAAATACACGAGGCACATGGCAGCGAGAAAAAAATGACGCCGTTGGGTAACCCATCAAAATAAATCCAATTTTTTGTTACAAGGGGTTTTTTCAATTATGTTAATCTAAAAGGGGTTTTTTAAATGGTGCGAATGTGAGAGTGAGCAATCTGGGTCGTTTTGAGTAGAAAATAAGTTAGTCATAAGTATATATTCAGTAATAAATAAATCTTGATAGCATGGCTATGTGAATTAGATATTGTTCGGAGTGTTATTTCTAGAAAAAGCATAAATACAGTAGAAATCATAGTTTGACGTAGTTTCACAATTCATTAACAAGGTATATTTTAGTAAATTTAAACTGGAAAGTAAACAGAAAAATTGTCATGCTAGACAAATAAAATACCATTTTATTTGTGTTTGTAAAATATGTGTTTGTTAATTTGCATTCACCTGTGTTTTTTCTCTGCCTAAGTACATCAGACGACACCCTGGTTATTAGTGATAAAGGTAAGTGGGACAAATTTAAATATTTTGATTTAAAAAACAAGTAAAGCTTCAGTTGCCGCCTATTAATAGGTACAGGTTTATAGACTTTAATATTTACTTAAACTCGTACAGCTTGAATATCTGACTACAACAAAGTTTATGTACTTTCCACAAAAAGTTCTGCTATCAACAGTTAGAATGTGATAATCCACTAGAAAAGAAACAGAGGATTTCAACAAAAAAAGGTGCACAATTTTATGCAAAATGACTTTTTGTTTCTTGATATAATTGTATTATAATCTTTAGCAATATCAATTTAATATACAAGAATTGTATTTTATGAAGATTTAAGGTTCTTTTAATATTATAATAACATAATTTTTATGATTTATTATTGCAAGTCAACTCAACAAGTCAGCTGACAGACATGCAATGTTCTGATATTTAACCACATATCTACTGTACACAAAAATATTGGTTATTGTAAATCTTTATTATTTACAGTAATTGTTGTTCCAAAAGTAACTGTAGATTAATATAATTTTTTCTATCATACCTAACTAAGAAAAATAACAAAAGTTTCATTTTTTATTAAAACAAATAATTTATCATATTTAAATTGTGCAAACTCATAGGCATAATAATTATTAATTTACTTATTGACTAAAGTGTTAAATTATGTAACTCTTCAGTTTTAAATCACAGCAGTATACAGCATCAGCTTGGTAGGGTAAGCAATGTGAGAAAGTGGGAGAAGCTGTCCTTGACTTGACCTTGGAGTGCCCATTGAATTCAGCGCAAGACTATAATATAATCAATATTCTAGTTCAACTGTTTTTTATTTTCTAATGCCCATACAGGAAACTCGTTGATTTTTGTTTGAGTGAATGATATATCATGAGAGTGGAACTATTAAAGTAAATACATGATAAATAATTGCCCTGGTTGATCAATAGACTGCTGATGCAATTTAGAACCAATAAAATTTAAAACTTGTACAAGTTTTGACATACATTGCTGTTGTCAGTTTTGCCTTTAGAATCTCTGTTTGTTAATTGAAACACACACACACACACACACACACACACACACACACACACACACACACACACACACACACACACACACACACACACACACACACACACACACACACACACACACACACACACACACACACACACACACACACACACACACACACACACACACACACACACACACACACACACACACACACCACCACCACCACCACCACCACCACCACCACCATCACCACCATACCTGTAATAACTCACAACACACGACTCACACATATAACTCAACTGTAACTACATATATCCTGACTGATATTTACATTCCACTATCAGAGTTCATTCTTAATTAATGTGTCTGAATTTGAAGTCAGATGATCCCAGAAAGCAACACGCTTTTCAAAAAAATGTTTTCTAACAGTGAAAGAAGTGTTCATTTCTAAGTAAGTTAATTCAGAGGTGTTGGGTATCTTCGGCCACTGAATATCTTTTATTATCTCATCTGTAGTGCTGACAGGAGATCTGAAAAATCAAGTCATTTTATTAAATATTTTTAATAGTCATACGAATATTGTTCTTTAAGTGTAGAGTGCATGTATAAGGTGCTACCCAAAATTCCTGAAATTTATTAATGAAGAATTGTTGACTTAAAAAATTAATAATTTACTTAACCTCAACCTCCTTTGAAGTAATCAGCTGTTGCACTGATGCATTGGTCCCAGCATGATATAAATCCTTGGTAACACTGTTGGAAGTCGTTTTCTGACAGCTTCTTCTGCACATCCTATGATGACTTCTGAAGATCTTCTATCAAGTCAAATCCTTTTCCTTTGAGCTCCATTTTCATTTTTGGTAAAAAAAATTCAGCTAGCTATCCCCCAAAGTACTGGAGATGATGAGAAATGCCCACTGGGTCTCATAACCTTGATGAAGTGAAACTTCCAACTGCACCTCCTCGTGGTGGGGGATGGGTACCTTATGGTGGCTAACTCGGCACTGGAGACCAAGTGTCACCTGGTATAAGATGTCCCCCTCTACCAAGTGCCAATGGCCTCTTTTGAGGGCAGATGAGCGTGTAGAGATACAGGGTGCTCTTGTGTCCTTAGAATGGAAAACCGTTCCTAAAGGCGGCAGTGTATGACCCATATTGGGTGGCTGTTGATCCCTTTGTTGCTAGGGGATTATAATAGTGACCCCAAGTCCGGGGTAACAAGGATGAAGTCCTCAATGGTTTCTAATTGAACAACAGTGGAAGAGGCAGCCCTCTGCCTGGGCTTAGTACAGGCAGGAGCTTTGTTGAGAAGCTTTGAGATGGCAAACGCTCACTCAACATGCCTTGCAAAACATTGGTAGTGTATCCAAGGGATACTTATATTACTTGCAAGCTCCAAAGGAAAATTAATAGCTGGATGGATATTAAGGATGAATATCAAGAATTCAGGCTACAGAAATGAAATTTTTGCGTACCATAGCTGGGTACACAAAATCAGATATGAAAAGAAATAGTCAGACAGAGAGGAATTGAAAGTTGAAGAAGTAAATGGAATCATCATTAAGTATAGAGAAAGCTGGAAACAACACATTAGCAGAATAGGCAGTTCATTTTCCACAAAGTAGCCTTATTGTACCAATTGAAAGAGAAGAGAAGCCTGGGAAATCCAAGAAGAGATGGTCAGAAGAAGAGGAAGAAGAAGAAGAGAAATTCTGCTAGGTCAGGTGAGTAAGGGGAGTAGGGAATGGTAGTCATGTTTCTATAAATTAAAAACTTACCCACAATGAGGTGACCTATTGTTTGGTCAACAAGCAACACACATGTTTGGTTAACCCACATCTCAGAATTTTTCTGTCAAACTTGTTCTTGAAGTTACCTCAGAACATCTGAGTAGATTTACCAAGTGACCATCTGATCTTGTGAAATTCCATTCTTTATGGATAATACTTTTGATATAAAAAAAAACAAAACAAATCAACATTACTTCACATTGGTCCAAACTTGGTGCACTTTTTTACCCATTTTATATTTGGTGACTTCCAATGAGATAATTGCTGTTTTGTTTCTGGATCATACTCAAAACCTATGTTTCACCCCCACACTGTCATCTTCAATGGATGTCCTGCCACTTGAAATGCTTAAACCACTCGTAGGTTTAAGTCTGCCCCATTTATGTACGGCCAAAAGCATTTTTCAATATATAGTGTGTCTCTGTTGCTGTCTTCCCAATATTAAAACAACATTTAACTTAAAATCTTTATCTTGCTGATTCATCCTCTTCGTTCACTTATTAATTTAATAATATATATAAAACTTTCACATATGAACTTACTATTCGTTGTCACTTTCCCAAATGTTTCAAGGTGATGTACCTCTTCTTTAGTGGGAGTATACTGAATGTCGATTACAGAATAACCGTTACGGAATTAGGTGTGTGTGGTGGGGGTTGATGGTGGGAAGGGATTGGCGCTGAGGTTCGAATTGTGTGTATGGATCAGTGTATCGAATAGTGTATGTGATTTATAATGTAATTGTTCATTTAATATGTTGTTTGGTTGTAGTGTGTGATGTCTGTATATTTCAAATTGTTCAGCTGTGTTTAGTTTTCTACTTTTAGGTAAGTAGTGTAATATTTCCATGTTGTGTTCTATGTTTGTGTAACTGTGGTTTTCGTTATGTAAATGTGTGGCAAATGTGGAATGTATGTAGTTTGTGGTGAGGGCTTTTAAATGTTCAGAAAATCTGGAAGAAAAAGATCTTCCCGTCTGGCCGATGTAGAATTGGTGACAATTCCACACTTGCTTCATTTGACAAACCTATACACCAATGTTCCCATAAAAGAAACTATAACTACATTAGAACAATTACTAAAAATAAATAACACACCTGAAATACACATAAAAGAGATCATCCATCTAACTAAAATTATCACAGATCAAAATTATTTCGCACACAACAACATGTTTTACACACAAACAGATGGACTACCCATGGGCTTCCCTATATCAGGCATACTGGCCGAAATATTTATACACACCATAGAACAGAAACACATACTGAACAACAACAAATACACCGATAAAATAATATATTGGCATAGGTATGTTGAAGACATTTTACTCCTTTACAATGGCAACAAAAGACAAATAGAAAATTTCCACAAATACATTAACACTATACACCATAAATTAAAATTCACACTTGAAATAGAACTAAATAATAGCATAAACTTCTTAGACCTTACAATCACCAAAACAAACAACACACACACATACAAAATATACAGAAAACCCACCACATCAGACATGGTCATACATAACACATCCAACCACACAAATCAACACAAACATGCAGCTTTCAACTACATGCTCCATAGGCTCACTTCAATACCCCTAAACACACATAACTACCAAGATGAATTAAACGCAATCAAATACATAGCAGCCAAACATGGATACAACCCCGAATTAATAAATAAACTACACAAACGAATCCTAAATACAAAAAGTAAAACACATCAGACCAACAGCACACAACCCAGCAAATATATAACACTCACATACTACAATTCCAATACACACAAAATTGCAAACACATTTAGGAAACACAATTATAAAGTAGCCTACAGAACCAACAACACCATTAGAAAACACATAAATAATACTAACAAAGACAATGACACATACAGCAAAACAGGGGTATATAAATTAAATTGTAATGATTGTCACCAATTCTACATCGGCCAGACGGGAAGATCTTTTTCTTCCAGATTTTCTGAACATTTAAAAGCCCTCACCACAAACTACATACATTCCACATTTGCCACACATTTACATAACGAAAACCACAGTTACACAAACATAGAACACAACATGGAAATATTACACTACTTACCTAAAAGTAGAAAACTAAACACAGCTGAACAATTTGAAATATACAGACATCACACACTACAACCAAACAACATATTAAATGAACAATTACATTATAAATCACATACACTATTCGATACACTGATCCATACACACAATTCGAACCTCAGCGCCAATCCCTTCCCACCATCAACCCCCACCACACACACCTAATTCCGTAACGGTTATTCTGTAATCGACATTCAGTATACTCCCACTAAAGAAGAGGTACATCACCTTGAAACGTTTGCGAAAGTGACAACGAATAGTAAGTTCATATGTGAAAGTTTTATATATATTATTAAAATCTTTGCTCATTCAAGTCACTTATATTGGCAATAACAAAAAATTACAAAACTTAATCTCAAAAAAAAAAAAAAGAAAAGGCAGTGATAAACACTAGGCTGGTTCCTTAGTGATATTGATGGCACATGACAACAGCACATTTCACCACGCTTCTATTAAGTGGGATTGTTCAATTATAGAAATTTTCGGGACATGCAAAACAAATGTGGTCACCCAGGGTCGACTTCTTTTTGGGAGCTCTGTGCCATCATTTACTGACAAAAAGAGCAAAAAAAGAAGAGAGAGAGAGAGAGAGAGAGAGAGAGAGAGAGAGAGAGAGAGAGAGAGAGAGAGAGAGAGAGAGAGAGAGAGAGAGACAGACAGACAGAGACTGACAGGCAGATAGATAGACAGACAGAAAAGGGAAGTAAGGGAAACAATTTTAATTCCTTTTTCACTTTTTCTTTTTCTATCCTTAACTTTTCCAAAATATAAGAAGAACAATTTTATGACCCACAAAAACATAATTATTGGAGCCATGTGTTTCAACATTGACTCATATACGATACAAGACCTTAAACAAATAAATCTAGCAAGTTGTGTAGGGTGGAAACAAACGATTTCATTGTGTTCAACATATTTAACATATTTTCTGCCAGCATATTTAGCCTATTCCGTACCCTGGGCCAAAACGGTTTTTAATCATTTTTATGTCTATTAGGCTACTAAATTGAGGTTGGTTAGTATTGTCATACCTACAATGCAAGAACTGTGATCTTAAGAGCTTTTGGTCAATATGACTGACGCAGCGTGATGTGGTTATTTTTGTCATTCCATGCTATGTCAGTCATGCTTTTGGTTATCACCATGCCACCATGAGTTGTAAAATAGGGAAGGAAGAGCAGTGGATGTGAGGAAGCATTGTAAAGGGTGTTACGATGAAGCTGTATGAGAAGGAAAAGAGCTTGAGTGTCTAAAGGAGCCTTTTCTCTGCTGCTTAACATGCCTTAATACCCTACATGCAATAATTTATATATTTGTAATGTTTAAAAGTTTTATATTGTCATAACTATGGTTTACTACTTTATTTATGTTTAACTAGTTTGTATTATTTGTGAAATAAAGTTTGTATACACAAAAAAATATTTAAAAAAATGAGAAAAATTAAACAATTAATATGAAAAAAATAAAAAGTTTTATGTACATTCAACCGTACACACCTTATCAGTCATGCATTAAACATGGCCGATGGCGTGATACATGGCATAAAACATAAAGCCAATTCTTTGGTCATAATTACCAACAAGGCATGATAGCATGGACCCATTTTTGGTCATTATGATCAACATGAATGTGTTAAAGAATAGAATGAGCTGTTAAGAATTGATTACATTATTTTACAGATGAACTTCATTCATAATTTTATTATCAAAACTCCAGTTCTGATTACAAAGTAGATATGGATTGACTCCCCCCTTCAAACAATATTTATTGTTCTCAATTGTATGTATACTAAGCTGAGTCAAGGTAAAAAACAAACATTTTGTAATTAAAACATGTTAGGTTGTGACGATTTAAATTTAAAACAAATTAAAAAAAGAAATTAATAATAAAAATATAAAATGGGAAGTTAGTGAAAACCATTAAATCACACTATTAAACCGAAGAATACCCCTGAACTAACTCATAATAGTAATGAGAATTAAAAAGGGAATTTAACTAAAATAATTAACTAAAACTGAGAAAGCAAGAGTTTAAAAAAAAACTGTTAACCCTTTATTAAATTATCATGCTATGACCTGTGTATACCGGATCCAACTTGCATACCGACCCGGCATTAAATAAAAATACCTGTAAACTATAATGTAAATAATAAATAATTCAATAATCTCTAATGAAACTATTAACTAGAGGTGATGCGGAAGCTCGTCTTCCGTGCATAATGTATTTTTTTTAAATATAAGTAATTTTAAATGAAAAAGACTTTAAATGACAATCTCTAAGCGTTAAGAATAACAATGTTGTAACAAGAAATTTCAGAAATCATACTTTGCAACATAACTCTTGTGATGTAGCTTTGGAACATCGCACATCAAAATGAAACCATTCTTCAAATGGTATTTTAAGTAATAATGTAATTGACTAAAGAAGTAGAGTAAATTTGAAAATTCCTAACTAGTTTAAAGAGACTCGGATCCGAGGTAAATACACTAACTGTATTATCATTTTTAATACAGAAAACCCCCTTACAATTTCAGTGTAAGCTAAAAATTTTATTTGTAATGTATTATCAATCATACGTAAATAAAGAGATGTCATCTTTGTTACATACTAAATTGAGTGCATACATCAGCAAACTTCCCTCCCCAGTTTCCTTTTATTAGAGTACTTATAATTATTGATAGTGATTTGATTAATTTTCAGTTTGTTACAACCAAGGCAGCCTGTATAATTGGCCAGAGTCAATTATTATGGGTTCCCTAGGTTATAACGTAGCCGACACATTATAAGATGCGGCACTCTGCTTTCGTGTAAAATGTTAGTGTACATAGTGACGCATGTAAGATGCGGCACTCTGTAGATCTATGCACTCAGTTAATGTATTGTATGTAAAACAAAAAGGCTAAGTAGCATAAAAGAATAATAGTGACAATATTAAATTCACAATTGTAAATTTTGTGTGAGATTACGCACATACTCGTATATGATTTACTTAATATACGTGAAAATATTAGCTTGTATTACACCAATTCATGTATGTACTTGTCAAAATATTCAGTCTCTAACACGTCTATTTCGCGACAATTCAAGACCTGTAGTTTTCGTGTATAAGCCTGCATAAATATGTAATTCGTCTTCTTATTGCCACGGTGAGTCATATAAACAACTGACTAAATAAAACAAGTTCAATTATGTGTAAATATATTGTAAGTGAAAATACTTATATAAATAATACTCCTCTCTAGTAGCAGAATTAGATAAATTAAAATTAGCACGTAAAACCAAATAATAACTAAAACTCAGCTTAGTAACGGGCTGTCACTTGTTTAAAACGCATATAGTTCCGCATCGCACATACCACCCTCGTTGAAGCAAGCCGGTACAAGTCTGTAAAGGAAGCCGTCAGCTGTTGTTGAGTGGAACAATAACATTCTCTTCACCCTCGAGCTTGATTTCCCCCTTCTTACGCATAATACTATGCCATTGTTTAAAGAAAACTAGTTTGACCCACATTCCAGCGTAACAGCTGATTGTTGAAAGTAAAGTTGACGTCTGTGTGAATTTTTTCTCTTTCTCTGAGATGCTAAGTAATTCTCTTACAACTCATGCAAATGTTTTACCATGAACTAAAGTGTGTATGCAATACTTGTGTATAGTGTAGTAGAATAAGTTTTAGTGTGCTAGATATAAGGTAAACATGGCCCTATTTAATCCAGACTTACTATTAAAAGACGAACTGTCCTATGAAGCTCTTTTACGCGGTTTACCTCATGCGAATGTAACAGTCGTGGAATTGCGCAAGTCTATACACGAAAGTGGATCTGATACACTCGCGCAGTTAAGTAACTTAAGCGGACTCGATTATGAGAGCGAGAGAGAAACGTGTTATGCCAAGTATAGTGAGTTGATTTTATTGTCCCAAACCCTTCAAGACGAGAAATCTCCTGCGGTAATATTGCGGACAACTCAAAGGATAGAACATTTAACCCGGCGAATGAAAAATTTGTTAAACTGGCCCAACATCACGGTAATCCTTCCCGACGTCCAAAGTTTTGCGGATGAGGCTTTACGCAAATTACCCACTATTATCAATGAATTGCGAAGACAGTCCGACTCATTCAGAATGGATGAAATTGAAAAATCCTTGAAGAAACTATACATCTCCCCAGTTCAATCTCCTACCTTAGAACCCCCCCCCCAACACGGATCAGGAATCACCCACCGTATCGAAAATACAACCGAGTCGAGAGCAAAACACAAATAGAGACGTGAATACTCAGACATTATCTGAAGCCCCACCTCCCAGTGGTTTCCACAATCGCTCCGGGATGTACGAATTGACTACCCCAAATGCAGCATCTGGTCCTCCTAAAGGTATACCACACGTAAATTATAACGGTGACCTCTACGGAAAAATCACTCATCCCGTAGAAAAACTCTTAGCTGAAATTCCATACACGGATGGTTTGAATGTTACTAAACTACTAAACTTCATCAAATACCTCCTGCAGATAAAGGATTTACGGCAACTATATGACTGGCAAATTTTGCAAGTCCTCCTACCGAAATGTAAACCACCATTAAAGAATCGTGTGCTGGAAGCATTAAGCTCTACACTTCCAGTAGAAGACCTGCATACTACTATCATAAAATATTTTATTCCTACCGGAATTTATGAGGAACTTAAAAGAAAGACCGTACTTCGAGTACAAGGAACTCATGAGAGAATGGCCCATTACATCTCTGACATCAGGGAGTCTTCTCGACTACTGCAAGTAGATTGGAGTGAGAGACAGATGTCGATACCATTTTAGTAGGATTGTCTCCAGAAGAAAGATCTCGTTTAGCGTTAATAAATAGACCCATCACCTTTGCGGATCTCGAACAATGCAGTATTCACTCGTCGAACGTATGGTACTCAGATCAGAACAGACATGCTTTGAAATCAACTGAGCCTAGTAGAAATGAAATGCAAGCCCTAGTGCCCGATGTGCAAACCTAGCGTGAAAGGCGACCATTTAATAGACCGAACAACTTGCACAGCCCTGGTAAATCAAATGACACGCAACCTAAAACGGAAGCAAGCTATACCCCTCGTAAAAAAAATACATGTTATAACTGCGGAAATTATGGACATATAAGTAGAAACTGTAATCAGAAGCAGTACGATCGGAAACAACCTAATCCAAAAAACATGTAAGGCAGGGAGACCCGAAATCCTGTGTCTTCCACAGCATCTTGAGAACCGGTAAACCCAAAGAAATCAATGAGAATAAGGAAAATTAAAAAAAAGAAAAGAACACTAGAAAAATAGATCCCTATGTTAGAAGGTTTATTGAGAAATGTAACGCGATAACTAAATGTGATTGGACTAAATGTCTATTGCCCTTAATACAAGTTGACCTAGGTGTTATATCCACCCTCGGATTAATCGATTCTGGATCGACTAGAACCTTAATCAGTCAGAGGTTAGCAGATAAATTATTCGAACACAACCTAGTGAAACGCAGTCAAGCTGTGAATATAAGATGTGCTACTGCCAATAAACAAAATTTAGTGATAAAACTCAGCATCACCATTAAGGTAAAAATTATGTAACGGGACATTTTGGCCTACCTGGGGTAAAATAAAGAAATTGTATTTTTATAAAGCAATCAACATTTTTTACAATGTAATAATAATAATTGGGAAAAACGTAAACATAAAGGGACAAAAGGTAAATTTTATTGGTAGCGACAGTGGTAGCACTGCTTGTGAAATTAGTCATGAAAATTATAAAACGAAATAAACAACCAGCGGAATTGAGTCAAGGTCAGCTCCAAGGACTTACAAAACGGTAAATAAGTTATGTAATAACATCGGACCATCTGATGTCAATATATACGTCAGAGCCCATCCTCGCTGTGGAATTCGGGTGTGTAAACCAAAACATTGTACTGGCGTAGGAATACGAACTGAATACAATGAAAAGTTGGTAAACAACTGCGGTCACTTTACAAAATAGTGCCGTTTGTCTCATCCCAGTCTAACTTCAACACTCGCGCGAGTGACACACATATACAGTTCCGGAACGTAAATTGCGGGCCCGCAAAACAACAAAATGTGAATAACAGTTTTTTAAAAGGTGACGTAAAATTGAGATTATATCTAAATAACATAAAATGAACAGTTTTTTGGAAAATTAATAGTTAAAATAAAGAATGTGTGCGTGTAGAGCCAAGTGACGTCTTCTGGACTAAAAAATGAACAGCTAAGTAATCTACAAGAATAAAAATAAAAAACAAAACTTTCAAAATTTTTGGTTTAAATATTCAAAAGTTTAACATTTTCACAATTATGAGCCTTAAAATCTGGGGATAGATATGTGTGTGTGTGTGTGTGTGTGTGTGTGTGTGTGTGTGAAAGCGCTGGTTTTCGTTATGTTGTAGTTGTAGAGAATAATTTGTATTTATGTTATATCTTAATTTGAAGACTACTTAAACAAATGATCTATTTTATGAATACTTATTCTTGAATATTACGGAAGTTAAAATGTATGAGAGAGAAAGGAAATTTTGTATTTTGACCAAAAAAATTATAACTTAATGGTGTTTTCTTCTTAGAATCTAATAAAACAATATTGATTTGAATACTTAAATGTAAATTAGTAGTTATTTCAAACAACCATATTGTTTTCAACACGTCTAATTAGAGATCCTGGACAATGGTGAGTAAAAAGTTTGAGTTGGTACTACACAACATGGCGGCTGCACTAGCCGAAAGTATGTAGTTGTAAACAAAGTTTATTAGTAAATGAATAAAAAGGTAATTAATAGTTAACAATTAAGAACCTAACGTGGTTTTTTTCAATGTTAGTATGTGATGATTTAGGACCCGACTTAATATTGGATGCTGACTTTATCAGTAAAAAAGGAATAATTCTTGACATCCACGAGAAGAAATATTATTTTCGATTCGACCGTACACGGAAGTATAATTTTGATTGCGAAACAGAAGAACAAGAAAGTACTGGATCATCTACTACACATATAGTACACCATGAGTCTGAATTATCTCATCTAGAAAGTAGAGATAGGCTGAGAATGCAGAAACTAATAAAAGAGTTTTCCACCGTTCTTACCCCTAAGCTAGGACTAACAAACCTAATAGAATACAAGATCAATCTGAGCGACCACAAAGTAATACGCCTTCCCCCATACAAGTTATCGCCGCCCAAAATGGAAATAATGAGGAACCATATCAACAAGTTATTAGAACAAGGAGTCATCGAACCCTCTACTTCACCGTATTCATCACCCTCATTTTTAGAACCAAAAGGTTACGACAAACACAGACTAGTTGTGGACTACCGGCAATTAAATAAACGAATAGAATTTGAATCAATCCCGCTTCCCGACATCCACAGTGCTTTTCATTATTTCACCAAAGCGAAAGTCTTTACTATAATGTAAAGAATTTAACTAAAATAATTAACTAAAACTGAGAAAGCAAGAGTTAAAAAAAAAAAACTGTTAACCCTTTATTAAATTATCATGCTATGACCTGTGTATACCTGATCCAACTTGCATACCGACCCGGCATTAAATAAAAATACCTGTAAACTATAATGTAAATAATAAATAATTCAATAATCTCTAATGAAACTATTAACTAGAGGTGATGCGGAAGCTCGTCTTCCGTGCATAATATATTTTTTTTAAATATAAGTAATTTTAAATGAAAAAGACTTTAAATGACAATCTCTAAGCGTTAAGAATAACAATGTTGTAACAAGAAATTTCAGAAATCATACTTTGTAACATAACTCTTGTGATGTAGCTTTGGAACATCGCACATCAAAATGAAACCATTCTTCAAATGGTATTTTAAGTAATAATGTAATTGACTAAAGAAGTAGAGTAAATTTGAAAATTCCTAACTAGTTTAAAGAGACTCGGATCCGAGGTAAATACACTAACTGTATTATCATTTTTAATACAGAAAACCCCCTTACAATTTCAGTGTAAGCTAAAAATTTTATTTGTAATGTATTATCAATCATACGTAAATAAAGAGATGTCATCTTTGTAACATACTAAATAGAGTGCATAAATCAGCAGACTTCCCTCCCCAGTTTCCTTTTATTAGAGTACTTATAATTATTGATAGTGATTTGATTAATTTTCAGTTTGTTACAACCAAGGCAGCCTGTATAATTGGCCAGAGTCAATTATTACGGGTTCCCTAGGTTATAACGTAGCCGACACGTTATAAGGTAACAAAATTATTTGGTTTGTACAATGCAATGAGTTTCTTTCCGAGAATAGATTATGTACAAAATTTGCATACTATTTGTCAGTACTGGATCTCTCAAAGTGTTGTACTTGTAATTTACAATAACAATAGAACTTTGCCATAACTGCTAATCTGAACATTTAGTGTCTTGTCACTCTTTATTCATACCATATCTTTGTTTCCAATTCACTATTAGTGATCTCGGTATTTGTAAATTGTGCATTGTGTGTATGAACAGTTTGTGTTATTATCTATGTTTGTATATTAGTAATTTCTAAAGCAGAATTAACACAGTTGTACACCACTATAGAAAAATTATTTCGATTAGCACTTTCAAGCTTCACAGCTCATCAACAGATCATTTTCTGGTCTGATCTGACGATAAGCTGTGAAGCTTGAAAGCGCAAAGCGGAATAATTTTTCTATAGTGGTGTGCAACAGTGTTAATTCTGTTTGTGATTATAACTACTAACACAACTTTCTTAGTTCAATTTCTAAAGATCAAGACAAGTTTTATGAAAATGTGACTGGATTTGAAAATAAAAATAAAAACAGCACGATATATTTAAATCTTTGTTTGACATATCTTGTGGCAAATGAGTCAGAATGATAAATTAACATTATCTGCATTAATTAATTGCATTCAAAGGACTATAATTACAAGTTAACTTGGTTAATTTATGTTGAATTTGACAGGTACAGCTTTTTCTAGAACTCTAATATGGTGTTATCTAGAATGTGAGGGATGGGCTGAGGAGACTGTTGTTTGATTTTAAACCAAAACAGACCCTACAGCTAGATTGCACCTGGTAAGGATAGCTCTTGTTTCAATTTCAGAAAGCTTTGGGTAGCACCTTGTTCACATAGACCTGTGTGTGTGTGTGCACATACCCAGTTTTGGCAAATGTTGTCCATAGTTTTACTAATCTTTTCCTCATTCTGTAATCGTCTGATACAGTATCGCTCAATTCTAGACCAAATACAGGTGAGTAGAAAAAGAAACAAGCATCGGCACCATGTGTTACTCCTGAAAACATAAAAGTATTTGTTATCCAGGAAACAGAGAAGTAAAGATACAATTTTTTTAATAATATATATAATACTTTCACTAATGAACTTACTGTTGTCACTTCCCAAACATTTCGAGATGTTGTTTCTCTTCTTCAGTGGGTTTAATACTGACTGTCGATTTCAGAATAACCGTTACGGAAAAATGGAGTGTGTGGTGGGGGTTGATGGTGGGAAGGGATTGGCGTTGAGGTTAGAATTATGTGTGTGGATCAGTGTGTCAAATAGTGTATGTGATTTGTGATGTATTTGTTCATTTAATATGTTGTTTGGTTGTAGTGTGTAATATCTGTATATTTCAAATGTGATATCACACACTACAACCAAACAACATATTAAATGAACAAATACATTACAAATCACATACACTATTTGACACACTGATCCACATACATAATTCGAACCTCAACACCAATCCCTTCCCACCATCAACCCCCACCACACACTCCATTTTTCCGTAACGGTTATTCTGTAATCGACAGTCAGTATTAAATCCACTGAAGAAGAGAAACAACATCTCGAAACGTTTGGGAAGTGACAACAGTAAGTTCATTAGTGAAAGTATTATATATATTATTAAATTAATAAAGTGAACGAAGAGGATGCAACAACAAGATAATTTTTTTTAAATAAGAAAGCTTTTACAATTATGAATAAGGCATCATGTAATTTTTACAAAACTGTGTGGCTCATTGCAGGACGTCTTACCACATACACATGTCAACAGTTACACTTCCGTCCAACCTCTCATTTGATAGTGAGATGCCATTAAGTAATCTCATGATTCGTGCGACCATCACATTCACAATTTCTGAGCAAATACAACAGTGAAGCTGCACCATGTTTTGCTTGATTAACTTGGCCATTCATATATGGCAATCATTTGAGTTATTAACAGGCCTTTTGGGAGAGATGAGTGATGATCAAGTTAAAATGTAGTATTGATGATTTAAAGGTGTAGAAAGTGATCTGTAGAAATCTGTAGGAACCTGTAGAAATTGATCCTTGTTCTGGACGCAACATAAAGGAAATATTGACCAGTTTTTAACTGTGAAGTTGTGAGTATACTTCTCTAGATCAGGCAGTAACTAAAGTTTACTGCATACAATTTCTTTGCAGGCTGAGGGACCCAATGAGAAGAAATTTGATGTAGTTATGGACAAATGTTGACTATCATCTTTGCTGTAATAATGCATATGCACGTGATGCAGGATTTCTTGATGAAACATCATATTACACAGGTTTCTCATCCATTTTACAGTCCCGATTTGGCTCTCTCTTGCTTCTGGTTTTTTTCCAAAGTTAAAAATGCTGAATTATCTGAGTAATTTGATATCTAATATACGTGAATATTATTAGGTGAATATGCCTAATAATGAATTTTTTATGGTTTAAAATACTGAGACCATAGGAAAAGTTCTGTCACAAGTGATGATAATGTTCCCACTTTTGCCCTACAAATGAAGACTCTAGGTGCTAATATCACCGGACTATCCTAACTGGTGAAACTTATTCACATAAACATTCACTACCTATGTCTGTAATGTCTAATAAAGCCAATATTTGCTGATCCGAGTTATCCTAATCTGTTGAAAAAATGTATTCATGTATCAGAATACGAGTCGCTGAACTTCACTGAACTATATTTGAGTTGGAATAGATTGCCAAAAAATATATTTGTTGGACAGGATACTATGCTTTTGGATGTACATGATGCTATAATGACCTTCAACGAAAGTAGTATAAGTGTCAAGTCTTACAAAATTTACGGATCAAACCAGGATCAACTATGGTTAAGGTAATGAAAAAAATTTACTTGCAATGCATCCTTGAGACAGAGACAGCAGTATATGAATTGATGAAATAGGTTAGACAGTCAACTAGACATGTGAAGAGAAAACTAGAGGACCAAATGGACATAACTGAAGACCTCGAGTATGGAGCTGGACTATTTTAAGTCAGGTAAAACTATAAAAATCTGTTTTGAAAACTTTATAATGCGTTTTTCTGAAAATCTATTTTTTTTAGATAAATGATCAAGGTTTATTCAGAAACCTTAAAGTTTTTTTTTTTAATTCTTTGTTTTTTATTTTAGAAACCAAGTGAAGTATAAAGCTAATTTTTTTGTCTGTGGGTATTATTTTAATAGAGATACATCTACACTACTAGACATACACAATATCACTGGAAAATAAAAATGTAAAAAGATATTAAGTATGCTTTTTGTATACAAATTTTTAGAGCAAAACAGAAAAAATTATAAATTTAGGAAATTGATATATCTTTATAATTGTCATAGCATTTGTACAGTAGTGTATAATGTGCTTATCTGCGTGCTAAAATTTCAGATTTCTATGTTTTACAGGTTCTGAGATAATGGGTCACAAAATTGATGAATTTAACATGGTAAGCATAGCTGGTTATGACTGCCCTTAAGATACTTTCTATGTTTCTATGAAGAAAGAAATTACTTTCAAAAATACTGCACACCAATAAAACTGCAGCTTAAATATGGCCTTCTTTGTTTTTTGTGATTAAATGAATGTATGTGTGTTTTTGTATGTAACATTACAATTGATTATTACAACACACACACACACACACACACACACACACACACACACACACACACACACACACACACACACACACACACACACACACACACACACACACACACACACACACACACACACACACACACACACACACACACACACACACACACACACACACACACACACACACACACACACACACACACACACAAAATTGTATAACACTTGATTCTATGTTACTAAATTAAAAATGTAGTCATTGCACAGCAATCTCTCGGGACCTGATCCTATGCCAAATTTTTCAAATTTGTATACTTTTAGTAGACTTTATACAAATCATTTTTCTCATAATTAAATTCTCTACAAAGCTGGTTAAAAATCTGCATTTGTTTATTGGCAAGTTAACGAAGTTATTTTATCCCAAATCTAAAAAAGTGTGTTTTTCGACTCCAATGTTTTGTGTTTTACACAGTTTTACTTAGAAAGTAATTGAGATAGAGCTCTAGGACCTCATTTTTTCAAACCATAAGAAACTGTTAAATTTATCCTTCACTTTATACACCAAGAATTTCAGTATGGTTTCATTTTACCTTGGGAGCAGAAATCAGGGTGAACTGGTTTGCAAGTCATAACTCTCTAACAAACCATTTTCGGACCTACATTTATATGACCTTTTTTTTTCTTATTTTTAGCTATAGAATCAGGTTCTGAGAGATTGCTGTGCAATTTTGAATCACCACGTTTATCCTCAGCATAACTAAAAGGCATTTTCTAAACTGTTATAAATACTTTGTACTTTGGTGGAACAGAAAGTTTTAAGGCCTATCATGTGTTACCACCTCCTCCCCCCCCAAAAAAAAAACTCAAAAGAGGGTACGCACAATTTTTTTTAAAAATACGTCTTCCTACATTAACTCATTAAAATATGTAAGAATAAATAATAAAATAATAGTATTTCAAAAAATTGTTAATAATTTTGTGTTTGTGAAGTTTCTAATTTGGCACTCCTTCATCTTGATTACAATCTGGACATCCTAGGTATGGTAACATGTTATCTTTCAAATACAAGATTTCATCTTAAAACCAACAAAATAATACTGACTGTTCCAGCACAAAAACTGTAATACACAGCCATTCAGTAAGTACCACTGTGTACTGATTACATGGTACAATGATTACAAGAAGAGAATGCAGTGGCATATCTAGAAGTTGGTTTTGGGGGGTCGGCTTCATGCAAAAGAACAAACAAGTTATAATCACTCAACATTACTACCTTTAAACTGGCTGAAATCAGTTCCATTACAGTGAGCAGTAATAATACAACAAAAATGTGCATACTGATTCAATGTTTACAAGATACTTATTGACTGAATTGATTTTCCTATATTTCATATTTCAAACATAGGCCTATACACTAGTTCTGTGCAATAAACCTGTTTGTATATTTAAAAAAGATAAAAGAGTTACTGCTATATTACTGTACATAGCTGAAAACATAATAATAAAAAGCATAAAAGTTAAGAGTTTAACAAAATTTGTCAACGCTTTTGACCCTCTGGGGGGCGGGGCCTGGCTGGTCCTGTTCAACGTAAATATGCCCCTGAAAGAGTATGGAAAAACAAGGAAAAGACAATATTTACAAGCTGATAACAACAGTGACTAATCTTGGTACTCTGAAATAATTGTTAATTACCATCATAATCAATTTTGGACAACAGGTGTTCCCACATGGGACTAGGCGTTACTTTTTTGTATGCAAAATTATACAAATAAACGTCGTATCTCTTGGCAACCAATTTCCTTACAGTTTGTACCGTAGGATACACAAACAAGTAATCACTCCATAACTGAAACAGAAGGAATAACAGCATATACTGAAACAGAATATATTGTGTTACTATGTATATGTATTAAGAAACTACAACTTGATACAGTCCCTTTTCTTGGTACATTAGTATTGTGTAAATGTACAGTCAAGATAATTCATGATTCAACAATTTATACAGTAAACATATATATAGCCAAGTGGATCCATATTGTGAGGTATAAGCTAGTAATGCGAATGTGTTTGGCAGATACTTTTGTTTGTGAGGCGTTTCAGTTCTTTGTTTTTTGAGATTTTTTTTGTATTTCAAGTTAGTAGGCGAGCCGGCACAGTGATAGCGTCTCTGACTCACAATCAGAGCGTTGCTGTGCTACCGATATGGTGAGATCGAGTCAAGGTCACGACTCGTCTACCCGCACGTATGCGGACAAATAATACGTACGTCTTCTCTGGCATACCCGGGCCAGATAAGTAACAAGGGCACACAATATACTACACACATAAACAACACTCTTCCCCCCCACCGCACGGCTTGCACCCGGGAATGGGTTAAAGGTTGGCTAATATGTCTCTGGCTGGGGTGGGGCGTGAGTTCTATCACGGCCGGAGGGCGCAAAAGGTCTATGACCTAATCTCTGAAAGTGAAGATGATGATTTCAAGTTATGTTTCATAGTTTGAATTATTGTGAATAGTCAGGCTAGTACTGGCAGGTTTTCTACATATTGCATGCGTATATGCATGTTCGCGTATTACATTGTATTAGTTATACAGGGTGCGGCAGAAAAACCTCCCACATTTAAAAGGCTAACAAAAAAAACATGAGCGATGCTATGCTATTTTATTACATAATATGAAAGGATACAGAATGCAGTTTCTTTCACTTGGTTTTGAAAATGATGTCGCCTAAATGGTGGCCTTCTTCCCTGATACACATTTCTAATCGATTTCTGAAGTTTTGCATCACTCACTGGGTGAGTTGCGGTGTTATCGCTGCAATTTCTTGGCGTATAGCAGCCTTCAGTTCATCAATGGTTTGTGGGTGATGTCGGTAAACATTAGTCTTCAGATGGCCCCAAAGAAAAAAATCGCAAGGGGTGAGATCGGGTGATTGTGTGGGCCACCGAATGTCACCATGTAAAGAGACCAAGCGCCCGGGAAACAGTTCTCTCAAAACAGCCATCGAGTTTCTGGCTGTGTGGGCAGTGGCCCCATCCTGTTGAAACCACACATTCCGATTTCCAAGTGCAGCGAGTTTTGGTTGCAAAAAGTGTTGTAACATTTGCACATACCGAGCGGAATTTACTGTAACCGTTTGGCCTTCTTCCTTGAAAAAGTATGGACCATAAACACTACAATTTCCAACAGCACACCAAGCAGTAACACATGGACTGTGTAGAGGCCTTTCATGAAGCTGTTGAGGATTTTGTTCTGCCCAATAACGGAAATTCTGCTTATTTATGGAGCAATTCAAATGAAAGTGAGCTTCGTCGCTTGAGAGCAGCACATCGTTTGCAGAAACATTCTCAAGGATAGCCTCACAACATACCATTCGGTTCTGCCAGTCACCGTCTTGAAGTTATTGGACAACCATCATTTTGTAAGGATGGAATTTCAGATCAGCGTGTAAAATTCTCCTGACACTTCGATCAGACATGCCCAAAGCAAAAGCATGTTTACGGGCTGAACGTTTGGGAGATTGCACAATGGACTGTCTGACAGCAATGACATTTTCTGGTGTCCGAACACTCCGTGGTCTTCCAGATGGTTTCCGTTTTAATGCTGACCGAAAATTTTCAACCCATAACAGTATGGTTTTTCTGTCCGGAAGAGCATCGCCACGATTAAGCTCGAAATGTATTCGAAAAGCTCTCTGCGTGGCAATCACAGATTCGTTATTTCGGATAAATGACTCAACAACAAACGCACGATGTATACCAGTCCACGCCATGATGGCAACTGAAACGGCAAGGCACACGCTACCGGAAACCAACACCACGAACCCCCCACTCCACCAGTGCTGGTGCAATGACTCGGCGAAGTGTGGGAGGGTTTTTTGCCGCACCCTGTAGCATGTAATGCAAGTTAAATATAAATAAATTACTTGATATTTTTTCTTTTTCTTTTACAAACATAATGTTTGGTTGTATTTTATCTATCTATTTTAATATTTCATTGGCACAATTATTATTGTTTTAAATACTATATTTTGTGCCTATGACTTAGACAACTGATGGGGGGGGGGTATTTACATCACACATATGTGTATATGGTTGGCACTTATGTACCAAGTTGGTCGAAGTTTCTAGTGATTTCTAGGGTCACGTAACCATCTGATTCTTCTCGATACATCATCCAGAATGCTGTAGATTTATCTTGCAACCTCAGTGGGGTATAAATACAAGATTCAGAAACAGCCAATCAACCAGTTTAAGACTGTTATTCAGAGTGTGTTTAATGTGAAGTGACAAGTTATTCTGTACCTCATCAGGGATATCCTGATGATGGGGCATATGTCCTGAAACGCGTTGAATGAAATATAGAGAAAAGGCCACCAGACGGACAAGAAAAAGGTAAACTATTTTACTAATTATATACTATAAGTGGCTTGGATACCGAAAAACATGGATCTAAAAATATATTCTTACCTTAATACTAAAATTACTAATTATAAACACATCACTACCGATACTGACTCGGATCATTGATTTTTTATTGGTAAAAAATGTTAAAACTTTTACCTTATGGCCTGAACTAGTTTTCGCTTATTACAAGCTTCATCAGATGCTCATATTTTTAAGCTTCATCAATGTTTAACATTTTTTTAATAAAAAATTAGTGATCATAGTCAGTAGTGATATATTTATAATTAGTTAATCAACAAACACGTCATGGACAACAAAATCCAGGAACTGAAATTACCTTAAAAATATAATATAACTAAATACAACTATTACATTAACGACTCGGAACACAAAGTTTTTTATAAGTAAAAACATAAAGTTTTACCTTACAACCTGAACCAGTTTTCACCTTTAAAAGGCTTCTTCAGAGGTTGCCGCTGGTAGCGCTGTCTGTCCTGTTGTGGGCGACGGAATCGAATTTTGAAAGATCGATGTTTTGTGTATGGGGTGAGATATGTTTGAATAATGTGTGTGATTTGAATTGTGTCTGTTCGTTTATGATGTCGTTTTTGTTTGTTTTCATGTGTTTGTATATTTCCAATTGTTCTAGAGTGTCTAGTTTTCGGCCTTTTGTGTGTACGTGTAGAATGTCTTCCCCGGAGTCCATCCACGGAACCTGGGGAGTCTTAGGTCGGATCCCGCGAAAGACGGCCGGGCCAGAGTCCACAGTTCTTATAAATAAAGATATAGGTTATGATATCAAAGGTGGAGTATGCATCTTAAGAAACTTCTTAATAGTGCGTGAATTTAGAGTTGTTTCAGTTTGAATTTAAAAGTAGATAAGTTAAGATCGAAGTAAGTTATAAGCGAGTATAAAAACAACGTTTTGATAGCGAATGTATTCAGATCATAGTGTTCAGACAATATAAATGCGCTTGCTTCAGTTTGAATTTAAAAATTGATAAGCTGAAATCTATAGAGGTATTGTATTTTTAGAATAAGTTTAGGAGACACTAATTTAACAAATACCTTATTCCAACATTAACACAATGAATTATAAAATGACAGTTAAATACACAGCGCGTGCAAGTACTGTAGACATTTTATTGAAAACTAATTTAGCTGTTTGCCTTCTCCCAGAGTTAGAAATCGAGCAGGAGCATCACGCGCAACAGAATTCTTCTCCAGATATAAGAATAAAGTTTATGACATGTTCTTAAACAGGTGCGCTACAGAGTATTCCTCCAGTGAGAAAGCGAACGTAACAATATAAGGAAGATTATTCAATATAGAAGTAATATAACGTTAGAAAAAGAATAGGTGCCTATGAGCCTATGAATAAAGTATAAACCCGAGCAACGCTGGGTAAATCGGCTAGTTACTTTATATAATTTATGTGTCACTCACAGTTACTGTTATAAAAGGTCCATTTTCATTCATAATTTTATATCTCTGAAACTGGTTCACTTTGCACTGTTTAGTAATTAATCACTGTTATTTTATATGTTTCACGTTACGTTGCTTATAATTATTATATTAAAAACATTAGTCTATTTTTTATAATAACACTAATCACTGATTAACTATAATGTCTGTCTTAGGTTCGCAGACCTATACATATTTCTTTATATTAATACATTAACAATTGTTCTCTTACTAAGAGATTGCATTACTTGCGATTTGAATTGCATAATTGCACGCATTATTCAAACATATCTCACCCCACACACACAACATCGATCTTACATTAGGTGATGATTTTACATTAGATTAGATTACATTACATTAGATCCCCTTAGGTGAATACTGACTACATTGGGATTACAATTGATTTTAATTATTATTTCTTAGCACACAATTCTGTACCGTTACAATTTGGACATTACCATGTAACTTATTTTGTTTGGTTTTCATTTACTACAAGACCAATTTTCATTGCTTCTGCTTCCATTAATGCATACATCTCTTTGAGCCTATCAACATTTCTTGTTACTACTGCAATGTTATGTGCATATGCACATATTTGGGAAGATTTCATGAATAATGTGCCCCTTTTGTCAATTTTACTTACTGCACTACGGAGAGCTAACAATTGTGCTGCTGCATAAATAAATTACTGATATATAAAATAACAACTTCATGTGTTTTTATTTCCAAGGTAGAAATGTATTTCATATGTGTACATAATGCATATGAGGTGTGATCAAAAAGTATCAGGATTGATACTGGCAATGCCAAGTCAGCTGACTTGGCTCCAAAAAAGCAACACATATGTTTACTTTACAGTATACTAATTACTCGGTATAAGTTTTACAAAAACAGCTGATCTGGTTTGTTTACAAACACCCATTGTTGTGTTGTGTGTTAATCTCATTTGGCGCATTTACCATGTCAGAAAACAATTGATCAGAGAATTTGTATCAGATTTTGTTAAATAGTGTTCCGAGTCGTCAATATTATAGTGATATTAATTAAGTAACGGACACGTCATGGACAACGAAATCCAAGAATTTAACTCAGCAAGACGAGCCAACGTCCAAGCGTACAAGTTCACAACTTTGAAGGTTAGAAAGATTGTAGCTCACATAACTTTCAACAAAACATGCATAAACAATTCACTAACACCTAAATATGCCCAAATCAAAATTAAACATAACAACCAGGCCGCCCGAATAACACAAAACATCGCACAAAGAACATACATAAAAGAATCAATTAAACAACTATAAAAGAAAAAAGACGCCCTTAATCGCAAAGCACTAACACTACACCTACATATCGCCAACACATACTGACACAGTTACATGACTGAACTAATACATCACACAAATGAATGGACAAAAAACAAATACATAACATACAGACAAAACACGACAGAAAAATAAAAAACCTGACACCAATCAAAACAGATATAATTCCCTCGCACAAATTCTACCCATGTACAGTAAACCTCACGAACGTCACACTCACAAAAAACGAACACTCCTTGATAAAGGCCTAAAACATAACATACATTACAAACATAACAACCAAACACTAACAAAGCTCATAATTGACACAGAAACAAATATACAAAACACAGCACCAGAACATCAAGACACATTAAGACATAATATAAACAACACAATAGGAGTACATAAGACACCAGACAACAACAACCACAACTCAGAAATACACACAGCCATCAAACTGAGGGAAAAGGCACACAAACACTTAATCACATTTGTAAAAGCTGACAAAGGCAACACGACTGTAATTATCCCCACAGACAACCTACACAAAAAAGTACAAGACTTCATGGAACAGAACAACATCACAGAACTAAAACACGACCCCACCGACAGATACCAAAACTCAGTAAAACAAATAGTCAACAAAGCCAAACACATTATGACACATAAACAAAAGCCCTACATGAAACAAATCCGACCATCAGCACCTACACTCCAAGCGCTTCCCAAAATCCATAAAGAAGACATTCTGATCCGCCCCATTATCAACTACCGTAATGCCCCTGCACACAAACTGGCAAAATATCTAGACAAAATTATTAGACAACACACACAAATAGACAACAACATTGCAGTAAAAAACAACACTGACCTAGTAACAAAAATAAAAGACATACACATCCCCCATAACGCCACATTAGCCTCCTTTGACATTAAAAACCTGTACACAAACATCCCCATCTCTGAAACAATCACCATTCTACAAAACAAACTCAAACAGAACAACACACCAGACGAACTTATCAATGAAATAACAGAAACTCTGAACATTATCACAAAACAAAACTACTTTACTTATAACAATAAATACTACACACAGAACGATGGCCTACCCATGGGCTCCCCATATCCAGCATTCTAGCAGAAGTCTTCCTCCAACACTTAGAAAAAACAAAAATACTCACAAACAATGACAGACACTCACATAAAATACTATATTGGCACAGATACGTTGATGACATTCTAATACTATACAGGGGAAACAAAAGACAATGTGAACAGTTACTAACGCACATAAACAAAATACACAAAAACATAACCTTCACTGCCGAATACGAACACAACAATACCATAAACTTCTTAGACCTCTCCATCACAAAACTAGAACACAGGCACAAATTCAGTATATACAGAAAACCAACTACAACTGACACTAATACACAACACCTCCAATCACCCAATATAACACAAACTAGCTGCTTTTAGAACCATGATACATAGACTTAACAACATCCCCTTAGATGAAATAGACTACAAAGACGAACTAAACACGATAAAATATCTAGCAGAATCTAACGGTTATGACAGAACAATAGTCAGTAAACTCCTACACAAAACACAAAACAAACAACAGACAAAGATAGAAAACAACAAATTCATAACACTAACATACATCAACAAACAAACAGAAAAAATTGCCCACAAATTCAAAAAAGCAGGATACAGAATCGCTTACAAAACTACTAACAAAACAGAACACACACTATCAAAACGCATGCCCAAAGCACAAAACAAATTCGATCTACCCGGTGTATATAAGCTAAATTGTTCAAATTGCAATAAATTCTACATAGGCCAGACAGGTCGTAGCTTCAAACAGAGATACATTGAACACACAAAAGCACTCCACACCACTACAGAATCTACCTTCGCAAACCACCTCATTCAAGCAAACCACACATATAAAAACATCGACAATAACATGAACATACTACACGTACACACAAAAGGCCTAAAACTAGACACTCTAGAACAATTAGAAATATACAAACACACAAAAACATATAAAAACGACATCCTAAACGAACCGACACAATTCAAATCGCACGCATTATTCGAACACATCTCACCACACACACACAGCTTCGATCTTTCGAAACACTATCTCGTCGCCAACAACAAGACGAAGAACGCTACTTACGACAGTCTCTGATGATGAAGCCTTCTATAGGTGAAAGCCGGTTTAGGCTGTAAGGTAAAACTTTACGTTTTTACTTATAAAAAACTTAGTGTTCCGAGTCGTCAATATTATAGTGATATTTGTTAAAAAGTTGGTGAAAAATGTAAAGATACATTTGAAAAGTTACAAAAAGTTTATGGGAAGATTGTATGAGTCATACACAGGCTTACAAGTAGTTTAAGTGTTTTAAAGATGGGCATGAAAGTGTTGACAGTGACAAGCGTTCAGGAAGGCGTTTAACCAGCAAGACTGACCACAACATGAGCTTGTGTATGCTGCTGTGCGAGAAAACCGCTGAATCACCATTCATGAGCTAGGAAATTATTTAAATATTAGTTTCGGATTAGTTCAGTCCATTCTTACTGATGAGTTAGGAAAGAGACATATTTCTGCAAAGTTTGTACCAAAAGTGCTCACAGCTCACCAAAAAGATGCCCGGGTGTCAGTCACTCAAGATCTACTTGAATGTGCTAAAAACGATGTGAACGATGAATTTAATGTGCTTCATTAAATCGATTGTACATGTAATCAATTGTTCAGTGTGGAAAACGCCAAATTCTGCAATACCAAAAAGGGCAAAACAGAGCCAAAGCAAAGTCAAGACCATGCTCACAGTTTTTTTTTATCACAATGTGATTGTTCATAATGAATTTTCTCCACCAGGCCAAACAGTAAACCAGGATTACTACATTTCTGTTTTAAGGCGATTGAGAGATGTAATTTGATGAAAAAGGTCACAGTTACATCAGAGTTGTGAATGGTGGCTTCAACACGACAATGGACCCACCCACACGTCGCATGCTGTTCAGCATTTTCTTGCTAAACTCAATATTCCACAGCTTCAGCATCCTCCATATTCATCAGATATGGCTCGCTGTGACTTTTTTCTCTTTTCGAAGATAAATATCGGTATGGAGAACCATACATGACTTCCATGTTCTAAGATTTATATTTAAAATCATTTCGAAATGAAATATTTCCATAGAAACTGCGTCTTTCTACTTATTGCTTCAGCATTAACCACAGTACTGTGGTCACAAACGTATACCACCTCACGTTTTTGCACTCGATTTTCACTGATGATGGCAGTCGATGGCACTGCAGAAAAGTCTGGTTTTACAGAAAACATTGGACTACGGCTAAAGAGCCCGGGAAGCAATTTTAACAAAAAACTACTTCTTTGTTGCCGATAACATAGTACACATAAAAAATTTTGTCCCCTCCACCTTCAACTATAATTTTTAATAATAGAAAATTACCCCCACCCCGTTCACCTAACCTCTTCATTTTTCGTATAGATATTTCATCTACGTTTCTACAGTGGATTATTATGAGCTTCTTATCAGGATATTTTATTTATAAAAAATAAGTACTTTACTCTCGTTAAATCATAAAATGTTTCAGGTAAACTACCCCTTTCTCTTAACCGATCTTCACCAAAAACAGTACGTCTTGAGTACTCTACAAATCAGGGCTGCATGCAAAAATTTATTTGATTATGTTTGAGTTTGCGGCTGATATCGTTTGCCATAGAAAATACCCTTGTTAAAACATAAAACGTTGTAGGTAACCTACCCTTTTCCCTTAACCGATCTTCAAGAAAATCAACAGACTTTGAGTTCTGTATAATTCAAAAAGGTATGCAGAAGGGTAGTTGATTCTGTTTTAATGTACGGCAGTTATCGTACATCATAAAAAAAATTACCCTTGTTAAAACATAAAATGTTCCTGGTAAACTACCCTATTCCCTTAACCGATGTTTACCAAAACCAACATGTCTTGAGAACTCTATAATTCAAGGCTCTATGCAAAACATTATTTGATTCTGTTTGAATTTGCGGCTATTATCGTTTACCATAAAAAAAACCCTTGATAAAAAACCGTTGTTGGTAAACTACCCCTTTCCCTTACCCGATCTTCACCAAAAACCGTAGGTCTTGAGACCTCTAAAACTGAGGGCTGTATGCAAATAATCATTTGATTCTGTTTGAATTTGCGGCAGTTATCGATCGTCATATAAAAAATTACCCTTGTTAAAACATAAAATGTTGCTGGTAAACTACCCCTTTCCCTTAACCGATCTTCACCAAAATCAATACGTTTTGAGAAATCTACAATTCAGGGCAGTATGCAAAAAATTATTTGATTATGTTTGAATTTGCAGATGTTATCGTTTGCCATAGAAAAAAATTACACTTGTTTAAAAAAAAAACCGTTGCGGGTAAACTACCTCTTTCCCTTAACCGATCTTCACCAAAATAAACAGGTCTTGAGTACTCTACAAATCAGGGCTACATGCAAAAAGTATTTGATTCTGTTTGAATTTGCGACTATTACCGTTTGCCTTTTCTCTGATGAGGGAAGTCGATGTCACTGCCGAAACGTGATGGTTTTGCAGAAAACATTGGACTACGGCTAAACAGCCCGGGAAGGAATTTTAACAAAAACTACTTCTTTGTTGCCGATAACGTAGTACACATATACAATTTTCACCCCTCCCTCTTCACTATAATTTTCATTAATAGATAATTACCCCCACCCCATTCAACTAGCCTCTTCATTTATAGATATTTCATCTACGTTTCTGCAATGGATTATTATGAGCTTCTTATCAGGTTACTTTGTTTCTCTAAATTATGTATTTTACTCTTGTTAAACATAAAACGTTGCAGGTAAAATACCCCTTTATCTTCACCGATCTTCACCAAAATCAATAGGGCTTCAGTCCTCTACAATTCAGGGAGGCATGCAAAAAAAATATTTGATTCTGTTGAATGTGCGGCAGTTATCGTTCGTCGTGTAAACATTTCTCTTGGTTCAACATAAAATGTTGCAGGTAAACTACCCCTTTCCCTTAAAAAATCTTCACCAAAATTAACAGTCTTTGAGCACTCTACAACTCAGGAAAGTGTGCAAAAAATTATTAGATTCTCTTTGAATTTTCGGCAGTTATCGTTCGTCATAAAAAAATTACCCTTTTTAAAACATAAAACGTTGCTGATAAACTACCCCTTCCCTTAACCCATCTTCAACAAATTCAACAGACCTTGAGTTCTCTTTAGTTCAAAAAGGTATGCAAAAACCTAGTTGATTCTGTTTGAATTTACGGCAGTTATCGTTAGTCATATAAAAAATTACCCTTGTTAAAACATAAAATGTTGCTGGTAAACTACCCCTTTCCCTTAACCGATCTTCACCAACACCAATAGGTATTGAGAACTATACAATACAGGGCTGTATGCAAAACATCATTTGATTCTGTTTGAATTTGCGGCTGTTATCGTTTGCCATACAAAATACCCTTGATAAAACAAAAAACGTGGCAGGTAAACTCCCCCTTTCCCTTAAACGATCTTCACCAAAAACAACAGGTCTTTAGTACTCAAGAAATCAGGGCTGTATGCAAAAACTTATTTGATTCTGTTTGAATTTGCGGCTCTTATCGTTGCCATACAAAATACCCTTTTATAACATAAAACGTTGCTGGTAAACTACGCCTTTCCTTTAACCGATCTTCACCAAAACCAGAGGTCTTGAGAACTCTACAATTCAGGGAAGTATGCAAAACATTATTTGATTATGTTTGAATTTGCGGCTGTTATCGTTTGCCATAAAAAATACCCTCGTTAACACCTAAAACGTTGCAGGTAAACTACCCCTTTCCCGTAACCGATCTTTACCAAAATCAACAGATCTAGAGAACTCTACAATTCAGGGCTGTATGCGAAACATTATTTGATTCTGTTTGAATTTGCAGCTGTTATCGTTTGCCATAGAAAAAAAATCTACAGACACAGACACACACACAGACACTTTTCGAAAAACGACTTTCTTTCATGTTTTGAGTGTAGTACAATCAGAATCTGCAATAATCTCGAACACTATTTTTTTTGTCATCACCATACTTCCATTTCCTTAAGGAACATGGAAGTAAAAATTATCCCCGATAAACAAAAACGTTGCAGGTAAACTACCCCCTTTCCTTAACCGATCTTCACCAAAATCAACAGGTCTTGAGTACTCTACAAATCAGGGCTACATGCAAAAAAGTATTCGATTCTGTTTGAATTTGCGACTATTATCACTTGCCATAAAAAATATCCTTTTAAAACATAAAACGTAGCTGGTAATCTACCCCTTCACCTCAACCGATCTTCACCAAAATCGATAGGTCTTGAGATCTCTACAATTTAGGGCTGTATGCAAAATAGTAGTTGATTCTGTTTGAATTTGCGGCTGTTATCGTTTGCCATAGAAAAAATTACACTTGTATAAAAAAAACCGTTGCTGGTAAACTACCCCTTTCCCTTAACCGATCTTCACCAAAATCAATAGGTCTTGAGTACTCTACAAATCAGGGCTACATGCAAAAAAGTATTTGATTCTGTCTGAATTTGCGACTCTTATCGTTTGCCATATAAAATCCCCTTTTAGAACATAAAACGTAGCTGGTAAACTACCCCTTTCCCTTAACCGATCTATACCAAAATCAATGGGTCTTGAGAACTCTACAATTCAGGGCAGTATGCTGTAACTAGCTTTTCGCCGCGTTACAAATCCAGGGAACCCTTCGTAATTAAACTCCGTTAATTAGAAGGGCTGCCTACGTTGTAACAGAATTTATCACAAATAATTAAAATAACATATTACTTACTAGCTGTGTAATTGTTTACTTTGTGTAAGGAATCAATGGCAAGGTATACAATTGATTTAAGCACTCCTCGTATGTGTGTAACAAGAAGACTTCTCTTTATTCAACATTTAAGAAAAACATATACTGACTGATGCCATGACATTACTAACTCAATTATTAAATTATCGAAAGGTTTCTTTAAACTTTGGCATCAAACTAGATTCTATATAGTTATACCTCGGATCCGGGTGAACTTTCTGTATTAAAACTTTTAATTATACTCTTTTCATGATATTAGCTTGCAAGACTTTCTTTTAATTCAACATTTAAGAACACATATTTTTTTCCGCATATTTTTTATAACACATACTAGTGTATGTAAGCTATGTAGTTGGACATACACTGTGCAGAATGATTCAGGAGACAACAGGTCGTAGTTTGTCGTAAACAAACCTGTTACAGATTGTTCGGTTGACCAAAATTGTTATGCTTGGTCACAATTCATGTATGCAAGTACTTACATCGAATTATTCAGGTTGTGCCGGTAGGAACCTGCATATAGCATTTTACATTGTATGACGCTAATGACCTTTTACTTATACATACTACCATCTACGTATTAATACATATTACGTTATTTAATAGTGTATTAAATATGTTTTGAACATTACATTTATTAAGGTAACTTTCTGAGTGCATATATCAATATTAAACATTTAGTTATTAATCATACTATTTATGTTTATCCACGCATAAATAGTGAATGCAATTTGTTTGTGACACATATATATACAATTAAAACTCTTTCCTTTGTTTCCTTTATTTTTTTTTTATTTCAAATAATGTAAGCAGAGAAACGCACTTTTGTTTACGTCACGATGCTTACCAACCCTTTACATAAATTCGTAGAGTGAATGCACTTTTATGACACTCTGTAAACAATTACCCTTTTATTTTTTTACAATTCAGCAGAGTGGCGCACTTTTGTAATTAGCTTTTCGCCGCGTTACAAATCCAGGGAACCCTTCGTAATTAAACTCCGTTAATTAGAAGGGCTGCCTACGTTGTAACAGAATTTATCACAAATAATTAAAATAACATATTACTTACTAGCTGTGTAATTGTTTACTTTGTGTAAGGAAACAATGGCAAGGTATACAATTGATTTAAGCACTCCTCGTATGTGTGTAACAAGAAGACTTCTCTTTATTCAACATTTAAGAAAAACATATACTGACTGATGCCATGACATTACTAACTCAATTATTAAATTATCGAAAGGTTTCTTTAAACTTTGGCATCAAACTAGATTCTATATAGTTATACCTCGGATCCGGGTGAACTTTCTGTATTAAAACTTTTAATTATACTCTTTTCATGATATTAGCTTGCAAGACTTTCTTTTAATTCAACATTTAAGAATGGTATTATTGCTTGAGTTATATTACTCTACATTAACATATAAACTGTTACAACGTATGAAGTTAGAATAGTTACATGAAATATTAATTAATAAGATATAATCTTATAAACATTAGATTTAATTTATAAGTCTTTACAAAGTTAATCATTTCTGAAAAGTCTCTTTCAAGATGTGTTGTGTAACAAATATTATTAACCCTCGATAGACAGGCTATCGAGTCACCTTTTAATTGGTATGCAGAAGACTCCTCCTGGGGTATCAGTCTTGGGAAACAGGAACAGCTACGTCGTCATCTCGGTCTGGCTTTCCTCTGTAAAGGGCTCCAAAAGTTAGCAGGTAGAACAATATGTCATGTAGTTATCTACGATGATCGTGTAGATTCTCGGATGTCCTGATCTGCATATTCTATCACGTGCAGTAGAGTTTGTGGCTTCTGCTAGTTCACATCTCCGGGTATTACTTTGGAATAGTTTTTATACGTTGAAGTACGTAGTCATCTTGTGTTACACTTGTTGTTACGTTTCAATACTTTTTGTTTTACATAACTTTAAACTTATTGTCTATTCACATGACTACATTAATTAATACATCCAGATGCTTTAAACAAACTACATCTGGTACACTTTCTGAAGATGAAACCAAATATGATACACATATTTGAAGAGCATAGCTCTTACGTCTACACTGTACGGAGTCACCATTGCAAGAGAGAGAATTTTACGCTCCCTTCGCCAGGTACTGGACAACAGTTAGTGGGACAACTTCCGCGCGAGAATATAGTTCCTAACTATATTTAACTTAACATTTTTATTTATTTAAACTATCCCTAAACAAATATATACATAATTTAAATCAGTTGTTTTAGCGACTTTTTATGTCTTCAGATTTTATTATTATTAACATTAGTTTTTTTTTATCTTATTCTTACTCACACAAGACTCTGAAAGCATGTCGAGTCTGGAATCAACAGGAAAGCACCTGCTTATAAGCAAAGGGTTAAATACGATATTAATAACGCTTTACAATTTATCTTTTTATTTGAGTATCTTATAACTAATTAATTACTGCTTCCTTTCATACTGAGTACATACAGGTATCTTATATTAAAACAGTGAGATTTAAATAGCTTAAGACCTCGCAACCTTAATTTTTAAAATTTTTTATTTTCTAGATTAATTCTTTTATTTAAATCGTCACATACTCCACCGCTTGAATTGCACGCTACGGTTTAGCTTTTTGAGTCTAACTCACTATTGGGCACTGGGATATTGAATGGGTTTAGTGTGTGTAATTTCTTTCACATACTTTCTTGTACACTTTACAACGTTCTCCACACAGTTATTTCCTATAGTTACAACACAGTACACTTTATATTCTTATGAACTACCTTTTTTTTTTTTACATACTATTTACACTAAATATTTACACAAATAAAACACAAAACTCTTTCTTATCTCTATCACTTAATTTTACTACCGGTTTTTTTGTTTGTCTTACTCTCTCTTCTGTAGAGTAACTTTCTAAATCTCTACTATTTAGAATTCTATCTTTTCTTTTGTGAGTCCTATATATATAACTCATGTAGTTAATGAGTGTTAGTACCCATCTAGTTAATGATTATTCATTAATGCATGCTCCGCAGAACTGGAACTCAGGTTGATCAGGCCTCGTTTCCAAACGTTTAATTACGTTTTACATTTCTTACGCGGATTCAGAAATATAATTTTCTTTACTACCTAGTATTCCTTTTCCTTTTTTTTTTTTATACTATACCGTCACTTCTTCTTATACAACTTTAGTTGCGAAATATGCGATCTCCGCACATATTTCTGAGTTGCAGTTTCGCACAGGGCTACTGTAACTGGAGTTAGGTACTTTTGGATTTGATAAGGGCCACACCATCTGAATGATAGTTTCGAGGTGGTCTTATCAATCGCACTACTAATGGGGTGAGTCTTGTACATTACCAAGTCACCTACTTGGTACCTGACTGAGTTGCTATGATTACCTTTCTCGTGGTATCTTCTGGATTTTTTCCAAGCTTGCTCTCAAGTTAGAGCGGGCTTTGTTCCATATTCTCTTTATCTGCTTATCCGTTATTTGCGGAAGCAGTAGATCGTGTATATTCCATCTTGTGGACAAAGGGTGGTTTGGTCTATACTTGTATAGTAACTCGAACGGGGTCGACTTGTGACCTTCGTGATAATTGGGGACTGGGAGTACGATTAGTGGCAGTGTGTGAAGTTATTTATTATTAGTGCACAGTTGGTTTTTCCTAATTTCTTTAAATGACATTATTCATTTAAATGATCGCCTTCGTGAAATTCCCTTTTTCTTACTTCTTAAGTACTAACTTACATTTTAATCTTAATCCTAATTTCCAAACCTTAGATTGGAATGATCCCTACTTATCCGTAACTCACAACATCCCGGCCCGACTGACACCAGCTTACTCTAACTACGGAAGTTAGCTTTCAGCAATTATTAATGATCTTTGGCACATTTCAGCCCTATCATTTCCCTTTCAGTCGGCGCCGTTGTGACCTGTTACGTTACATATATAATCAATACTTGATTATATCTCATAAACTTATTTCTAATGTAATCTAAAGAGGATCCCATACTCCACTTTAGATCACTGGTTTGAGAGAAGCGGAATCTCACGAATATGATTCTCTTCTATCTCTTTTAACAATACTTAAACAAACTATGCGGGAGAGGAGACACTTCACAATACATTGTAATACTCTCTAGGGGTGGTTTTTCAATTGTTCAGGCTAGCACCGGTTTAACACAATAGGGAGGGTGCGTGGCTGTTTACTACATTTCCGAACACGCTTTAATTTCTCTTACTTGCCACCACTGCGAAGTGTTTACAATACGCAACTTTACCTTTTATTATTATTCTTTTCCTTTAATTACTTCTACACTTCACACAATTTTAGTATAACTTAGGATTTATTTAGCGCTAGTATTTAAATCAATTATTATTATTCACTTTATTATTTATTAAACTACTTTGGGGATTTAAGAAACGCTCCTAGAACTATCGTCTATTTAATCACCATATTTATTTAGCACACTTTATATTCACAGGTTGGTTCCGTTCCAATGGCTTACTTTTGCACTCTCTACTTATGTGCCCATATTTGCCACAATTATAACAGGTGGGTTTTCTGCGAGGTGGGTACTTGGTTTCCGCTTTATCTGGGTTTACAATTAACTTACCAGCTTTGCGCACATAGTGAGGTCTACTAGAAACTTGACTTTCATACGAGGTTGTTACATCAGGCAGTAGTGCTCGCAATTGATGTCTATTAGTTCCAGAGGTTTTCATTGCTTCTCTATTTTGATCTGAGTACCATACATTTGAAGAATGGATACTGCACTGTTCCAGATCAGCAATCGTATTGGGTCTATTCATCAATGATAGTCGAGATCTATCTTCGGGTATTACTTTGGATTCGGCCAGATCGACAAATTTTTTATTCGCCTGGTTAAATGCTCTATTCTCTGTGTAGTCCGCAAAATTTTTGCCGGAGATTTCTCGTCTTGGAGTGTTTGAGACAATAAGTATAGTTCACTATACTTGGCAGTACAAATTTCTTTCTCGCCTTCATAATCGAGTTGGCTTAGATTGTTTAATTCCACGGGCGCATCAAATCCACATTCGCGAATTGAACTTCGTAATTCCGCGACTGTTACATCAGCATGGGGTAGTCCACGCAAAAGAGCTTCGTAAGACAGCTCGTCTTTTAATAACAAATCAGGGTTAAATTGGGCCATTTTGTTCTAACACATTAGCACGTACTTAAAATTAATACTACTATATTACACATATATTACATATAATAAATTCATAAGTAATCAATTTACACAAATTAGAAAAGAACAATTTCTCTTCTAAGGGAGAGACAGAAATCACACACATTACTTTCAATGTTAAATAGCCGATCAGCTGTTTACTGGAATGTAGGTCAGAGGGTGGCCTACATATTTAGTTAACAAAGGAGGGTGAGAGTGTGTGACAATGGGGGTTTGCTTTTACATCTTATTGTCTACACAATGCGAGTGAATAACACCAACGATTTGAAACCGGTCGTTTTAAACTTGAGAAGGGGAGCACACTTTTGTACAACACATTTATTATTATTCCGCTTAGACAACACTTTGGCTTCGTTCATTCATAAACTTTTCTCAATTAAATAATTACTTATTTTGTTCACAAGTTTTAAATCACGACTTCTACTTAATTACTTTATTATTATTTACAAAGTTATTTTTATCAATTTTTTATAACACATACTAGTGTATGTAAGCTATGTAGTTGGACATACACTGTGCAGAATGATTCAGGAGACAACAGGTCGTAGTTTGTCGTAAACAAACCTGTTACAGATTGTTCGGTTGACCAAAATTGTTATGCTTGGTCACAATTCATGTATGCAAGTACTTCCATCGAATTATTCAGGTTGTGCCGGTAGGAACCTGCATATAGCATTTTACATTGTATGACGCTAATGACCTTTTACTTATACATACTACCATCTACGTATTAATACATATTACGTTATTTAATAGTGTATTAAATATGTTTTGAACATTACATTTATTAAGGTAACTTTCTGAGTGCATATATCAATATTAAACATTTAGTTATTAATCATACTATTTATGTTTATCCACGCATAAATAGTGAATGCAATTTGTTTGTGACACATATATATACAATTAAAACTCTTTCCTTTGTTTCCTTTATTTTTTTTTTATTTCAAATAATGTAAGCAGAGAAACGCACTTTTGTTTACGTCACGATGCTTACCAACCCTTTACATAAATTCGTAGAGTGAATGCACTTTTATGACACTCTGTAAACAATTACCCTTTTATTTTTTTACAATTCAGCAGAGTGGCGCACTTTTGTAACTAGCTTTTCGCCGCGTTACAAATCCAGGGAACCCTTCGTAATTAAACTCCGTTAATTAGAAGGGCTGCCTACGTTGTAACAGAATTTATCACAAATAATTAAAATAACATATTACTTACTAGCTGTGTAATTGTTTACTTTGTGTAAGGAAACAATGGCAAGGTATACAATTGATTTAAGCACTCCTCGTATGTGTGTAACAAGAAGACTTCTCTTTATTCAACATTTAAGAAAAACATATACTGACTGATGCCATGACATTACTAACTCAATTATTAAATTATCGAAAGGTTTCTTTAAACTTTGGCATCAAACTAGATTCTATATAGTTATACCTCGGATCCGGGTGAACTTTCTGTATTAAAACTTTTAATTATACTCTTTTCATGATATTAGCTTGCAAGACTTTCTTTTAATTCAACATTTAAGAATGGTATTATTGCTTGAGTTATATTACTCTACATTAACATATAAACTGTTACAACGTATGAAGTTAGAATAGTTACATGAAATATTAATTAATAAGATATAATCTTATAAACATTAGATTTAATTTATAAGTCTTTACAAAGTTAATCATTTCTGAAAAGTCTCTTTCAAGATGTGTTGTGTAACAAATATTATTAACCCTCGATAGACAGGCTATCGAGTCACCTTTTAATTGGTATGCAGAAGACTCCTCCTGGGGTATCAGTCTTGGGAAACAGGAACAGCTACGTCGTCATCTCGGTCTGGCTTTCCTCTGTAAAGGGCTCCAAAAGTTAGCAGGTAGAACAATATGTCATGTAGTTATCTACGATGATCGTGTAGATTCTCGGATGTCCTGATCTGCATATTCTATCACGTGCAGTAGAGTTTGTGGCTTCTGCTAGTTCACATCTCCGGGTATTACTTTGGAATAGTTTTTATACGTTGAAGTACGTAGTCATCTTGTGTTACACTTGTTGTTACGTTTCAATACTTTTTGTTTTACATAACTTTAAACTTATTGTCTATTCACATGACTACATTAATTAATACATCCAGATGCTTTAAACAAACTACATCTGGTACACTTTCTGAAGATGAAACCAAATATGATACACATATTTGAAGAGCATAGCTCTTACGTCTACACTGTACGGAGTCACCATTGCAAGAGAGAGAATTTTACGCTCCCTTCGCCAGGTACTGGACAACAGTTAGTGGGACAACTTCCGCGCGAGAATATAGTTCCTAACTATATTTAACTTAACATTTTTATTTATTTAAACTATCCCTAAACAAATATATACATAATTTAAATCAGTTGTTTTAGCGACTTTTTATGTCTTCAGATTTTATTATTATTAACATTAGTTTTTTTTTATCTTATTCTTACTCACACAAGACTCTGAAAGCATGTCGAGTCTGGAATCAACAGGAAAGCACCTGCTTATAAGCAAAGGGTTAAATACGATATTAATAACGCTTTACAATTTATCTTTTTATTTGAGTATCTTATAACTAATTAATTACTGCTTCCTTTCATACTGAGTACATACAGGTATCTTATATTAAAACAGTGAGATTTAAATAGCTTAAGACCTCGCAACCTTAATTTTTAAAATTTTTTATTTTCTAGATTAATTCTTTTATTTAAATCGTCACATACTCCACCGCTTGAATTGCACGCTACGGTTTAGCTTTTTGAGTCTAACTCACTATTGGGCACTGGGATATTGAATGGGTTTAGTGTGTGTAATTTCTTTCACATACTTTCTTGTACACTTTACAACGTTCTCCACACAGTTATTTCCTATAGTTACAACACAGTACACTTTATATTCTTATGAACTACCTTTTTTTTTTTTACATACTATTTACACTAAATATTTACACAAATAAAACACAAAACTCTTTCTTATCTCTATCACTTAATTTTACTACCGGTTTTTTTGTTTGTCTTACTCTCTCTTCTGTAGAGTAACTTTCTAAATCTCTACTATTTAGAATTCTATCTTTTCTTTTGTGAGTCCTATATATATAACTCATGTAGTTAATGAGTGTTAGTACCCATCTAGTTAATGATTATTCATTAATGCATGCTCCGCAGAACTGGAACTCAGGTTGATCAGGCCTCGTTTCCAAACGTTTAATTACGTTTTACATTTCTTACGCGGATTCAGAAATATAATTTTCTTTACTACCTAGTATTCCTTTTCCTTTTTTTTTTTTATACTATACCGTCACTTCTTCTTATACAACTTTAGTTGCGAAATATGCGATCTCCGCACATATTTCTGAGTTGCAGTTTCGCACAGGGCTACTGTAACTGGAGTTAGGTACTTTTGGATTTGATAAGGGCCACACCATCTGAATGATAGTTTCGAGGTGGTCTTATCAATCGCACTACTAATGGGGTGAGTCTTGTACATTACCAAGTCACCTACTTGGTACCTGACTGAGTTGCTATGATTACCTTTCTCGTGGTATCTTCTGGATTTTTTCCAAGCTTGCTCTCAAGTTAGAGCGGGCTTTGTTCCATATTCTCTTTATCTGCTTATCCGTTATTTGCGGAAGCAGTAGATCGTGTATATTCCATCTTGTGGACAAAGGGTGGTTTGGTCTATACTTGTATAGTAACTCGAACGGGGTCGACTTGTGACCTTCGTGATAATTGGGGACTGGGAGTACGATTAGTGGCAGTGTGTGAAGTTATTTATTATTAGTGCACAGTTGGTTTTTCCTAATTTCTTTAAATGACATTATTCATTTAAATGATCGCCTTCGTGAAATTCCCTTTTTCTTACTTCTTAAGTACTAACTTACATTTTAATCTTAATCCTAATTTCCAAACCTTAGATTGGAATGATCCCTACTTATCCGTAACTCACAACATCCCGGCCCGACTGACACCAGCTTACTCTAACTACGGAAGTTAGCTTTCAGCAATTATTAATGATCTTTGGCACATTTCAGCCCTATCATTTCCCTTTCAGTCGGCGCCGTTGTGACCTGTTACGTTACATATATAATCAATACTTGATTATATCTCATAAACTTATTTCTAATGTAATCTAAAGAGGATCCCATACTCCACTTTAGATCACTGGTTTGAGAGAAGCGGAATCTCACGAATATGATTCTCTTCTATCTCTTTTAACAATACTTAAACAAACTATGCGGGAGAGGAGACACTTCACAATACATTGTAATACTCTCTAGGGGTGGTTTTTCAATTGTTCAGGCTAGCACCGGTTTAACACAATAGGGAGGGTGCGTGGCTGTTTACTACATTTCCGAACACGCTTTAATTTCTCTTACTTGCCACCACTGCGAAGTGTTTACAATACGCAACTTTACCTTTTATTATTATTCTTTTCCTTTAATTACTTCTACACTTCACACAATTTTAGTATAACTTAGGATTTATTTAGCGCTAGTATTTAAATCAATTATTATTATTCACTTTATTATTTATTAAACTACTTTGGGGATTTAAGAAACGCTCCTAGAACTATCGTCTATTTAATCACCATATTTATTTAGCACACTTTATATTCACAGGTTGGTTCCGTTCCAATGGCTTACTTTTGCACTCTCTACTTATGTGCCCATATTTGCCACAATTATAACAGGTGGGTTTTCTGCGAGGTGGGTACTTGGTTTCCGCTTTATCTGGGTTTACAATTAACTTACCAGCTTTGCGCACATAGTGAGGTCTACTAGAAACTTGACTTTCATACGAGGTTGTTACATCAGGCAGTAGTGCTCGCAATTGATGTCTATTAGTTCCAGAGGTTTTCATTGCTTCTCTATTTTGATCTGAGTACCATACATTTGAAGAATGGATACTGCACTGTTCCAGATCAGCAATCGTATTGGGTCTATTCATCAATGATAGTCGAGATCTATCTTCGGGTATTACTTTGGATTCGGCCAGATCGACAAATTTTTTATTCGCCTGGTTAAATGCTCTATTCTCTGTGTAGTCCGCAAAATTTTTGCCGGAGATTTCTCGTCTTGGAGTGTTTGAGACAATAAGTATAGTTCACTATACTTGGCAGTACAAATTTCTTTCTCGCCTTCATAATCGAGTTGGCTTAGATTGTTTAATTCCACGGGCGCATCAAATCCACATTCGCGAATTGAACTTCGTAATTCCGCGACTGTTACATCAGCATGGGGTAGTCCACGCAAAAGAGCTTCGTAAGACAGCTCGTCTTTTAATAACAAATCAGGGTTAAATTGGGCCATTTTGTTCTAACACATTAGCACGTACTTAAAATTAATACTACTATATTACACATATATTACATATAATAAATTCATAAGTAATCAATTTACACAAATTAGAAAAGAACAATTTCTCTTCTAAGGGAGAGACAGAAATCACACACATTACTTTCAATGTTAAATAGCCGATCAGCTGTTTACTGGAATGTAGGTCAGAGGGTGGCCTACATATTTAGTTAACAAAGGAGGGTGAGAGTGTGTGACAATGGGGGTTTGCTTTTACATCTTATTGTCTACACAATGCGAGTGAATAACACCAACGATTTGAAACCGGTCGTTTTAAACTTGAGAAGGGGAGCACACTTTTGTACAACACATTTATTATTATTCCGCTTAGACAACACTTTGGCTTCGTTCATTCATAAACTTTTCTCAATTAAATAATTACTTATTTTGTTCACAAGTTTTAAATCACGACTTCTACTTAATTACTTTATTATTATTTACAAAGTTATTTTTATCAATTTTTTATAACACATACTAGTGTATGTAAGCTATGTAGTTGGACATACACTGTGCAGAATGATTCAGGAGACAACAGGTCGTAGTTTGTCGTAAACAAACCTGTTACAGATTGTTCGGTTGACCAAAATTGTTATGCTTGGTCACAATTCATGTATGCAAGTACTTCCATCGAATTATTCAGGTTGTGCCGGTAGGAACCTGCATATAGCATTTTACATTGTATGACGCTAATGACCTTTTACTTATACATACTACCATCTACGTATTAATACATATTACGTTATTTAATAGTGTATTAAATATGTTTTGAACATTACATTTATTAAGGTAACTTTCTGAGTGCATATATCAATATTAAACATTTAGTTATTAATCATACTATTTATGTTTATCCACGCATAAATAGTGAATGCAATTTGTTTGTGACACATATATATACAATTAAAACTCTTTCCTTTGTTTCCTTTATTTTTTTTTTATTTCAAATAATGTAAGCAGAGAAACGCACTTTTGTTTACGTCACGATGCTTACCAACCCTTTACATAAATTCGTAGAGTGAATGCACTTTTATGACACTCTGTAAACAATTACCCTTTTATTTTTTTACAATTCAGCAGAGTGGCGCACTTTTGTAACTAGCTTTTCGCCGCGTTACAAATCCAGGGAACCCTTCGTAATTAAACTCCGTTAATTAGAAGGGCTGCCTACGTTGTAACAGAATTTATCACAAATAATTAAAATAACATATTACTTACTAGCTGTGTAATTGTTTACTTTGTGTAAGGAAACAATGGCAAGGTATACAATTGATTTAAGCACTCCTCGTATGTGTGTAACAAGAAGACTTCTCTTTATTCAACATTTAAGAAAAACATATACTGACTGATGCCATGACATTACTAACTCAATTATTAAATTATCGAAAGGTTTCTTTAAACTTTGGCATCAAACTAGATTCTATATAGTTATACCTCGGATCCGGGTGAACTTTCTGTATTAAAACTTTTAATTATACTCTTTTCATGATATTAGCTTGCAAGACTTTCTTTTAATTCAACATTTAAGAATGGTATTATTGCTTGAGTTATATTACTCTACATTAACATATAAACTGTTACAACGTATGAAGTTAGAATAGTTACATGAAATATTAATTAATAAGATATAATCTTATAAACATTAGATTTAATTTATAAGTCTTTACAAAGTTAATCATTTCTGAAAAGTCTCTTTCAAGATGTGTTGTGTAACAAATATTATTAACCCTCGATAGACAGGCTATCGAGTCACCTTTTAATTGGTATGCAGAAGACTCCTCCTGGGGTATCAGTCTTGGGAAACAGGAACAGCTACGTCGTCATCTCGGTCTGGCTTTCCTCTGTAAAGGGCTCCAAAAGTTAGCAGGTAGAACAATATGTCATGTAGTTATCTACGATGATCGTGTAGATTCTCGGATGTCCTGATCTGCATATTCTATCACGTGCAGTAGAGTTTGTGGCTTCTGCTAGTTCACATCTCCGGGTATTACTTTGGAATAGTTTTTATACGTTGAAGTACGTAGTCATCTTGTGTTACACTTGTTGTTACGTTTCAATACTTTTTGTTTTACATAACTTTAAACTTATTGTCTATCTACATTAATTAATACATCCAGATGCTTTAAACAAACTACATCTGGTACACTTTCTGAAGATGAAACCAAATATGATACACATATTTGAAGAGCATAGCTCTTACGTCTACACTGTACGGAGTCACCATTGCAAGAGAGAGAATTTTACGCTCCCTTCGCCAGGTACTGGACAACAGTTAGTGGGACAACTTCCGCGCGAGAATATAGTTCCTAACTATATTTAACTTAACATTTTTATTTATTTAAACTATCCCTAAACAAATATATACATAATTTAAATCAGTTGTTTTAGCGACTTTTTATGTCTTCAGATTTTATTATTATTAACATTAGTTTTTTTTTATCTTATTCTTACTCACACAAGACTCTGAAAGCATGTCGAGTCTGGAATCAACAGGAAAGCACCTGCTTATAAGCAAAGGGTTAAATACGATATTAATAACGCTTTACAATTTATCTTTTTATTTGAGTATCTTATAACTAATTAATTACTGCTTCCTTTCATACTGAGTACATATAGGTATCTTATATTAAAACAGTGAGATTTAAATAGCTTAAGACCTCGCAACCTTAATTTTTAAAAATTTTTTATTTTCTAGATTAATTCTTTTATTTAAATCGTCACAATGCAAAAAATTATTTGATTATGTTTAAATTTGCGGCTGTTATCGTTTACCATAGAAAAAAATTACCCTTGATAACAATCCGTTGCAAGTAAACTACCCCTTTCCCTTAACCGATCTTCACCAATATCAGCAGGTCTTGAGTACTTTGCAAATCAGGGCTACATGCAAAGAAGTATTTGATTCTGTTTGAATTTGTGACTTTTATCGTTTGCCATATAAAATACCCTTTTAAAACATAAAACGTAGCTGGTAAACTACCCCTTTTCCTAAACCGATCTTCACCAAAATCAATAGGTCTTGAGAACTCTACAATTTATGGCGGTATGCAAAAGAGTAGTTGATTCTGTTTGAATTTGCGGCTGTTATCGTTTGCCATAGATAACAATAATCCTTTATTTAAAAAAAACCGTTGCTGGTAAACTACCCCTTTCCCTCAACCGATCTTCACCAAAAACAATAGGTCGTGAGTACTCTACTAATCAGGAGTGTATGCAAAAAATGATTTGATTCAGTTTGAATTTGCGGCTGTTATCGTTTGCCAAAAAAAAAATCTATAGACACACAGATAGCCAGACAGACACTTTTCGTAAAATGACTTTTTTTCATGTTTTGAGTGAGTACAATCAGAATCTGCAATAATCTCGAACACGATTTTTTTTGCCATCACCATACTTCCATTTCCTTAAGGAACATGGAAGTAAAATTACCCTTGATAAAAAACCGTTGCTGGTAAACTACCCCTTTCCCTTAACCGATCTTCACCAAAAACCGTAGATCTTGAGATCTATAAAATTGAGGGCCGTATGTAAATAATCATTTGATTCTGTTTGAATTTGCGGCAGTTATCGATCGGCATATAAAAAATTACCCTTGTTAAAACATAAAATGTTGCACGTAAACTACCCCTTTCCCTAAACCGATCTTCACCAACACCAATAGGACTTGAGAACTCTACAATTCAGGGCTGTATGCAAAAGAGTAGTGTAATCTGTTTGAATTTGCGGCTGTTATCGTTTGCCATAGAAAAATATCGGTATGGAGAACCATACACGACTTCCATGTTCTAAGATTTACATTTAAGAGCATATTCGAAATGAAATATTTCCATAGAAACTACTTCTTTCTATTGCTTCAGCCTTAGCCACAGTACTTTGGTCACTAACGTATACCACCTCACTTTTTTGCACTCGATTTTCACCGATGATGGCAGTCGATGGCACTGCCGAAAAGTCTGGTTTTGCAAAAACATTGGACTACGGCTAAAGAGCCCAGGAAGCAATTTTAACAAAAAAACTACTTCTTTGTTGCCGATAACGTAGTACACATACAAAAAATTCTCCCCTCCACCTTCAACTATAATTTTTAATAATAGAAAATTACCCCCACCCCGTTCACCTAACTTCTTCATTTATAGATATTTCATCTACGTTTCTACAGTGGATTACTATGAGCTTCTTATCGGGATACTTTATTTATAAAAATTAAGTACTTTACTCTTGTTAAATCATAAAATGTTTCAGGTAAACTACCCTTTCTCTTAACCGATCTTCTCCAAAATCAACAGACCTTCCGTCCTCTACAATTAAGGGAAGCATGCAAAAAAATATTTGATTCTGTTTGAATGTGCGGCAGTTATCGTTCGTCATGGAAACATTTCTCTTGTTACAACATACAATGTTGCAGGTAAACTACCCCTTTCCCTTAACCGATCTTCACCAAAATCAATAGACCTTGAGCTCTCTGCAACTCAGGAAAGGGTGCAAAAAATTATTTGATTTTCATTGAATTTTCGGCAGTTATCGTTCGTCATAAAAAATTACCCTTCTTAAAACATAAAACGTTGCTGCTAAACTACCCCTTCCCTTTACCGATCTTCAACAAAATCAACAGACCTTGAGTTCTCTTTAGTTCAAAAAGGTATGCAAAAACCTAGTTGATTCTGTTTGAATTTACGGCAGTTATCGTTCGTCATATAAAAAATTACCCTTGTTAAAACATAAAATGTTGCTGGTAAACTACCCCTTTCCCTTAACCGATCTTCACCAACACCAATAGGTATTGCGAACTCTACAATACAGGGCTGTATGCAAAACATCATTTGATTCTGTTTGAATTTGCGGCTGTTATCGTTTACTATAGAAAAAAAATTACCCTTGATAAGAAACCGTTGCAGGTAAACCACCCCTTTCCCTTAACCGATCTTCACCAAAAACGACAGGACTTGGGTACGCTACAATTCAGGCCTGTATGCAAACAATTATTTGATTCTGTTTGAATTTGCGGCTGTTATCGTTTGCCATATAAAACACCCTTGATAAAACATAAAACGATGCTGGTAAACTACACTATTCCATTAACCGATCTTCACCAAAACGATAGGTCTTGAGAACTCTACAATTCAGGGCTGTATGCAAAACATTAGTTGATTCTCTTTGAATTTACGGCAGTTATCGTTCGTAAAAAAAATACCCTTGTTAAAACATAAAACGTTGCAGGTGAACTACCCCTTTCCCTTAACCGATCTTCAACAAAATCAACAGACCTTGAGTTCTATATAATTCAAAAAGGTATGCAGAAGAGTAGTTAATTCTGTTTTAATGTACGGCAGTTATCGTTCGTCAAAGAAAGAGTTACCCTTGATAAAACATAAAATGTTGCTGGTAAACAACCCTAATCCCTTAACCGATCTTCACCAAAACCAACAGATCTTGAGAGCTCTACATTTCAGGGCTGTATGGAAAATATTATATGATTCTGTTTGAATTTGCGGCTGTTATCGTTTGCCATATAAAATACCCTTGATAAAACAAAAAACGTGTCTGGTAAACTACCCCTTTCCCTTAACCGATCTTCACCAAAAACAATAGGTCTTTAGTACTCAACAAAACAGGACTCTATGCAAAAACGTATTTGATTCTGTTTGAATTTGCGGCTGTTATCGTTTGGCATAGAAAATACCCTTTTAAAACATAAAACGTTGCAGGTAAACTACCCCTTTCCCTTAACCGATCTTCACCAACACCAATAGGTATTGAGAACTCTACAATACAGGGCGGTATGCAAAACATCATTTGATTCTGTTTGAATTTGCGGCTGTTATCGTTTACCATAGAAAAAAATTACCCTTGATAAAAAACTGTTGCTGGTAAACTACCTCTTTCCCTTAACCGATCTTCACCAAAAATGACAGGTCTTGAGAACTCTACATTTCAGGGCTGTATGGAAAATATTATATGATTCTGTTTGAATTTGCGGCTGTTATCGTTTGCCATACAAAATACCCTTGATAAAACAAAAAACGTGGCTGGTAAACTACCCCTTCCCCTTAAACGATCTTCACTAAAAACAATGGGTCTTTAGTACTCAAGAAATCAGGGCTGTATGCAAAAACTTATTTGATTCTGTTTGAATTTACGGCTCTTATCGTTTGCCATATAAAATACCCTTTTAAAACATAAAACGTTGCTGGTAAACTACCCCTTTCCCTTAACCGATCTTCACCAAAAACAAAAGGTCTTGAGAACTCTACAATTCAGGGCACTATGCAAAACATTATTTGATTATGTTTGAATTTGCGGCTGTTATCGTTTGCCATAGAAAATACCCTTGTTAAAATATAAAATGTTGCAGGTAAACTACCCCTTTCCGTTAACCGATCTTTACCAGAATCAATAGATTTTGAGAACTCTACAATTTAGGGCTGTATGCGAAACATTATTTTATTCTGTTTGAATTTGCGGCTGTTATCGTTTGCCAACAAACAGAATTACCCTTGATAAAAAAAACCGTTGTTGGTAAACTACCCCTTTCCCTCAACCGATCTTCACCAAAAACAATAGGTCGCGAGTACTCTACAAATCAGGGCTGTATGCAAAAAATTATTTGATTCTGTTTGAATTTGCGGCTGTTATCGGAAAAAAAATCTACAGACACACAGACACTTTTCGAAAAATGACTTTTTTTCATGTTTTGAGTGTAGTACAATCATATTCTGCAATAATATCGAACACGATAATTTTTGCCATCACCATACTTCCATTTCCTTAAGGAACATGGAAGTAGAATCACCCCCGATAAAAAAAACGTTGCAGGTAAACTACCCGTTTTCCTTAAACGATCTTCACCAAAATCAACAGGTCTTGAGTACTCTACAAATCAGGGCTACATGCAAAAAAGTATTTGATTCTGTTTGAATTTGCGACCATTATCGTTTGCCATAAAAAATACCCTTTTAAAACATAAAACGTAGCTGGTAAACTACCCCTTTACCTTAACCGATCTTCACCAAAATCAATAGGTCTTGAGAACTCTACAATTTAGGGCTGTATGCAAAATAGTAGTTGATTCTGTTTGAATTTGCGGCTATCGTTTGCCATAGAAAAAAATTACACTTGTTTAAAAAAAACCGTTGCTGGTAAACTACCCCTTTCCCTTAACCGATCTTCACCAAAATCAATAGGTCTTGAGTACTCTACAAATTAGGGCTACATGTAAAAAAGTATTTGATTCTGCTTGATTTTGCGACTCTTATCGTTTGCCATAAAAAATACCCTTTTAATACATAAAATGTGGCCGGTAAACTACCCCTGTCCCTTAACCGATCTTCACCAAAATCAATAGATCTTGAGAACTCTACAATGCAGGGCAGTATGCAAAAAATTATTTGATTATGTTTGAATTTGCGGCTGTTATCGTTTGCCATAGAAAATACCCTTGTTAAAACATAAAACGTTGCTGGTAAACTACCCCTTTCCCTTAACCGATCTTTATCTTTACCAAAATTAACAGATCTTGAGAACTCTTTACAATTCAGGGCTGTATGCAAAAGAGTAGTTGATTCTGTTTAAATTTGCGGCTGTTATCGTTTGTCATAGGAAACATTTACCCTTGATTAAAAAAAACCGTTGCTGGTAAACTACCCCTTTCCCTCAAGTGATCTTCACCAAAAACAATAGGTTGTGAGTACTCTACAAATCAGGGCTGTATGCAAAAATGATTTGATTCAGTTTGAATTTGCGGCTGTTATCGTTTGCCATAGAAAAAAATCTACAGACACAGACACACAGATAGATAGACAGACACTTTTCGAAAACTGACTTTTTTTCATGTTTTGGTGTAGTACAATCAGAATCTGCAATAATCTCGAACACGATTTTTTTTACCATCACCATACAGTACTTCCATTTCCTTAAGGATCATGGAAGTAAAAAATCAATTGAAAGTGAGATCATTTCAAGACATAGAAGAGATAAAAGAAAATGTGAAAAGAGAACTTAAACTTCTTAAAGAAGATGACATTACGACATGCTTCGAACAGTTGGGAAAGCGCTAGAAGAAGTGTGTTTCTGCGGAAAGGGGCTTTTTTGAAGGAGACAAGTTTACAAATCTGTAACTCTTGTATATTTATGTAAATAAAATCAATCCTGATACTTTTTGATCACACCTCGTATATTTTTATTACTCACATACATGCACAATACGTTATACACACATACAACCTATACACTCTTATCTAGTGTAAGTAACCTTATCTACTTGGATTGAATTCTTGAAGCACGTAGTTTACACTTATGCAGGAGACTGTTGGTTTTCACATTTGAAATATCAGAAGAAATAATTTCATATCTTTGTTTTCATAAATGCTCATATTTTTCTTGTATATATACTTTATATTATTATTACTGTAATAATAAAACTTTTTACGGGAATATATTTTTATTATTTTGTAAATTACAGTGTTCAATAGGATTCAGCTTGTGACAGTACATAAAGGGTTATTACAATAATTATGGGATTAAGGGATCTCACATTGTATTTTTTATTATAATCATGAATGTCAACCAGGACTAAGTCAATTTTACCCAAGTCCCAATAAACACGCATATTCAACAAGAGAGGAGTAAAGTCAAGGTCACCGGTGGACGAGCGGAGTTTAACATGTATAATGGCGGCGTATGTGAACACGAACTAACAATATGAACTTTCATTGGTCCACAAAGCTATGGCGTCATTATTAAACGCTGACGGCATACAATCAAATACGTATAAACCAGGGCGGTGGCTGTGGAACAAAAGATGGTGACGTCATGTACACTACCACTTACACAGCAATTATGTCTAACCCGTCCCCAGTCTTCAGTAACAACTCAGAGAGCACACACGCTCAATAGTGTAGTGGGCAGTTTTTGTCACAAAAATGTAAAATTTGTTTAAAAAATGTAGGCACACAAGTAATTTAATATCAGTGGACAACAAATGTAAAAATAATAAATTCAGTGCACTCAGAAAAGACAGAGAAAAGTTCGGCCGAACATCTGCCAGCCAGCATGGGAATCTTCTGAGGACAGTCTACACCGCATCAGTTCAGGAAAGCCCTTTTTAAATATTTTTTCAAAATTATAAAACAGAAAATGAGCTCTAAGTATGAATAATACTAAAATGTATTCAGTGTCAGAGTATGAAAGGTTTGGGTGAGTGTGTGAAAGTGAAAGTTGGCCAGCTTCAAATAACCAATATATGAGGCGTTGGTTTGTGATGGAAACTTATGTTAGTTATTTGATTTTAAAGTAAAAGAAAATTTTAGAATCATCCTATACTAATTACATTTATTTAAAGAATTCATTTACAAAGAAATAAGAGTTTATAGAGATAAAAGCATGGTGAAAGGAGGAAGTCCTGAAGCCGCCATTTTGGAATTTGTCAATCGTTTAATGACTCCAATTGTTTGTAACATTTAGACACTGAAATAAATAAAAAATCATCTGTTTACCATATTTCGTGTGAATGGTCATTTCAAAACCCTGACTACCTCTGCCTTTTCGCTTAACGAAACTCTGGACCCAAAAAGCCTAATTTATGTTAATCATAATAACACATGGTTACACCGGATGTACGGTGGATATCAATTGAATATCATAAAATACATAAAAATAATTATCAGATCTATATACGAAAGTAGTGTAAGTTAACAGATGGCCCCCGAACTGTGGACTTTATATAAGATTTATATTATATAAGTAAGCCAAAAGCAGAGGTAGACGGGTAGCGAAATATACGTAACAATAGAGGTTACCTGTATAGGTTATGTATGGTGTGAATAGAATTATACAACAACTAAAACAGAATTTATTACTATCAGTATAATAAAAATGGCAAATAACAATGAAAGTATTAGTATAGAAAACACAGCAACAGGGTCGCTGTTGTTAAACGAACCACAGGCTAATTCAACGCCTATTATAAGTAATAAGGTATCGCCAGAAGACCTTTTTCAGTTGATGAAGATACAGAACAATGAGTTAAAAGAGCAGAGCATTAAGTTCGATATAAAATTAGATAATTTCAATAATAAATTAAACCAGTTTGATGAACAATTTAATGATATTAAAAAAGAAATTAAGAAACAAAGTTGTAATTTTGACGAAAGAATAAACGAAATAGAAATACAGTGTGACAGTATCCAAAAACAAACAGAAACTAGTAGTGAGCAATTTAATAAGAAAATAAGTCAGTTAGATGACAAAATTAAGCAAATTAATGAGACAGTTCAAAACTAAATAGAAACACAGTATGAAAAAATAGAGAATAAATGTTTAACCACAGTTAATGAGCAGATAGAGAGTAAAACTAATTGTGAAACAAATAAACAAATAGAAATGAAAACTAGCATTTTACAGAACAAAATAGAGAAATGTGAATTAGATGTAATAGACATAACCAAACATTTTGAAACAATAGACCAAACAGTATCAAAATATGAGAATAATACTAGTGATAGAATGAGCATGTTACAAAGTAAAATTAAAGAAATAGATGACCTAGCTATACTAAACAATAATAATATGCATGTTAAATGTAATGTGATTGAAAATGATTTAATGAAAGTGAAAAATGATTGTCTTGATTGTTCATCTCTTCTTTCACAGCACTAACACTTATCTAAAAATGAACTTTTTCTTGTGAAAACTTACTTTTTTCGTCGGACAGTCTGACTAAAAGCTGAAGAAGGCGGATACGTACGCCGAAACGCGTCCGACGAAAAAAGTAATTTTTCACAAGAAAAAGTTCATTTTTAGATAAGTGTAGATAAGTGAAAAATGAGTTACGGGGGGAAATTCAGAAAAAATTTACCGGTATTACGGAAAGAATAATCGTAACTAGGGACATGTACAGTGAAATAGAGTTAGAAAATTTTAACCACGAGAACAGAATAATACACCCTATGAGATTTTTAAATCAGACGCGGGAGTACAACCATTTTTGTAACCATAACTGGGAAATACAACTAACAAAAATTGTCAAATGTTTTAAAGGCAATTCTATCATATGGGCGGAGGCGCACAGAGTAGAATGGGACAGTTTTGAAATATTCGAGAGGGCATTTAAAGATAAATTTTGGCCGGAAGAAGAACAAGAGAGTTTAAGAAGTCGTATTATGGGAGTAGGTAATTTTGTAGGGCACAATAATATAACAATATACGTGACAAAGTTGTATAATGAGGCAAAATACCTCGAACCGCCGATACTATACCATTTAAATCGTTCATCAGGTATGTGAGTAAACATCTACCCAGAGAAGCACAGATTACCTTAATGACGAAGGAGATAGAGAATTTAAGTGAATTAGAACGGATTTTAGACATTTTGCAAAGTATTAGGGATCGTGAAACAGTTAGACGACCTATACAGAATAACCACAATAATAGTAACACAGAATTTAACCGACCCAGGAGTAGTTATCAGGGAAATAATGATCACAATAATAATTATAGACACAGAAATCATTTTCAGCAAACAGGTGAGTGGAATTGTTCCAGGTGCGGAAGAGAGAACTACGCTCACAGACAACAATGTTTCAGATGCAAACTACCTAAAGAAGAACAAAGGAGGAGAGAACACATGAAACAATATGTACCGACCGACAAAGGAGGACCAGGTACCAGTGGGACATCAAACCACAAGCAAGGACGACCAAATGGTCAACAACAACAAGAGATGAATAATAGCGGATGACAGCCGGAAAACTAAAACCAACAGTGGTAGCCAGGACCCAACCACTGTTCAGAGAAGCGCATGAGGTCCAACCAACAGAAGACATCCCAAGTAACGTCATCAAAACGGACATAGTAGTGGATTTATTAGAAGAGGAGAACCATACTTTAGAGGAAGTGAGAGCAGGATTGACGGAAATTCAGGTAACTATAGAAGGTAAGCATTTTAGAACACTGGTGGATACAGGGAGTGAAATTTCAGTTATAGCAGAAAATATTTTAACTGATTTGAGAGAATTTAACAAGAATATTCCAGTTTTGCCAGTAGCAGGGGTTACGGTGATAGGAGTCACAGGAGTACGGAGTAAGCGTGTGACGAAACAAATACATTTGAACTTTTTGATAAATGGTATAGATTTTGATAGTACATTCTTGATAGTTAAGGGTTTGAGTTTGGACATTATTTTGGGTAACGATTTCTTACAGAGGAATAGAGCGGTGATAAATTTTAAAGAAAAGGTGATAGAGTTAGACGGGGTGATCAGTCAGTGAAAGTAAATTTGAACGGGTGATAGATAAAGTTAAAACAACTGGTGTAAAGTTATTGAAGAAACGAGTAGATGAGAATAATAGAGATACTAGAATCAATTGGTGTAGAGAGGCAGAGTATATTTACGATGATGATAACGAAATGAGTAATATTAATGATGCAGTGTGGGAGATAAGGGCAGATAAGTTTCGGAGTGAAGGGTCCGGTGTAGGGAGTGGCCAGCGTGCGGCGTTATGGCAGGTGATAGAGCAGTTTGAGGGAGTGTTTGCCGATGTACCAGGTAGGGCAAAAGATTATGAATGTATGTTACAGATAAGGGAACACACACCATTCATGCAACGGAGTTATCCTGTGCCTTACTCCAAAAGACGAGCGGTGCAAGAGGAATTGGATAAAATGCTGGAAGGTAAAATTATAGAGAGATCAGTATCGCCCTACTCGAATCGTTTGGTGGTAGTAATAAAGATGGACGGCAAAGTCAGGTTGTGTTTAGATGCGAGGAGGATAAACCAGATAATTATACCCGACCGAGAGTCACCAGAAGCAATCAATGAGATATTCCAGAAATTCAGCGGCGTGAAGTATATGACATCGCTGGACCTTACTGCAGGATATTGGCAGGTACCGTTAGCGGAGGTGAGTAGAAAATACACCGCATTTTTATTCAACGGAAAGAATTACCAGTTCAGGAGACTACCTTTTGGATTAAATACCAGTGTGGCGAGTTTCATCAAATGCTTGGATAAAATTTTGAGACCCAAGGACTTGGATTTTCTGACAGTTTATGTGGACGACATTTTGATTGCATCCAGGACTTTCGAGGACCATTTGGAACATTTAAGGTATGTATTAACGAAGTTGGAGACAGGAGGACTTACAGTGAATTGGGACAAGTCAGAATTTTTACAGAGAGAGATTAAATTTTTAGGTTTTATTATTACACCGGAAGGGATCTCAGCAAACCCGGACAAGGTCGAATCGATCATGCGCTTCCCTGAACCAAGGAACATAAAGCAACTTCAAAGTTTTCTAGGGCTGTGCAACTTCTACCGAAAATTCCAAAGGAACTATGCACACGTGACAGCAAGGTTAAGTATGATATTGCAAAAGAACCGACAGTGGAAATGGGGCGACGTAGAGCATGGAGCCTTTGAGTAGATTAAAAGGAAATTTAGTGAAATGATCATGATGAACCACCCGGATTTTGTAAAAGTGTTCTATTTACAGACAGACGCCAGTAATGTAGTGCGACAGTACAAATAAGTGATGTACTGAGCATAGAATATAAAAATTTAAATATATCTAATAAACTGTAAATAATTAATAATGTATTAGAAATAAGCATGCCAGGGATTGCAAGCTTGGCTCAGACAAAAATATGAACAGGTGTTTCGACCTGAATCGACGTGCACACACACACAAATGTAACTGAAAGTGTGTACACCAGTATTTTGCTAGTGTGTGTGAACGCAGGTCTATGCAGGCGAATTTACCACCCCAAGATGAATAATTGCATAATTACTGTTTTTCCGTAATTATTCATAAACTATAATTAAGAAGTAAAATCCAAAAACACAATAAAATGTAATAAATTTTACTAAATACTGTGTACGAAAACCACGTGAAAGTGACATACCGTACGAGTGTAATAGTGAAATATGTAACAACCAAAAATTTAAAATTTTTTAGTGTGACTGAAAAGACGTTACATTCAGCATGACACACCTACTCAGCCCACGAGCAATAAATAAAGAAATGTGTGTCGATGTGTCAAGTGAACGTTTACTTCAGACAATGCAAGTACGTTTCACATAGTTGTACAATAAGGAACAGGGTTGGCCGTGACAGACTCGACTAAAACACGAGATTTACAGCCTGCAAATGTAAGATAATGGAAACTGTGTCAAGTACCAATTTAGAGGAGAAACTGTGACGGACACACTGCCGGGTTGATTTGTAGAGTACCAGTAAAGAATAAAAGGGGTGTAAGTCACACAATAGTATATACCCTATACGAGGACGGACATCGATACCTAAAATAATAGAATCGAACTTGTAAACAGCAGGGGAACGACTTACTGGCGACAACGGATATTTACGACAGGCAGTAGGTGTGCCGTTTTGGAAACGACGTCACGCTGCGCCAGGATAGCGTTCAGGAAAAAAGGGTCAAACACAGCGAACAATAACAAGAGACGACACATTGTTTTCGTGAGAACTGCAGCGAGACCCGGAGTACGCTTAGACAATAGCATGATAGACGAGCATGAAATTTCTCCTGTTCTAGGAAAAGAGTACGGAGGCTTTCGACGCGAACCCGTGGGGAGACAGGATATCCAATCACAACCCAGCATCTACCCAGAGACCTGGTGGAGAGGACCGTCGCCAGCATAGCAACGGGAACGTCGAATGGGAAGTGAAGAACGACACTCTGGCTTAAGGGTAGGAGATCTTCCGTCCTATCATGTTCAACTTGAGGCGTGTTTTCCAGTACGGTGCATTGTGGTACACGATGTTTGATAAAAACTGCTTGCAGAGCACGCGGGAGGACAGTCTTTCATAAAATTTTACTCATATACTTTGAGCAGTCAGTCGGTCAGTAGAACAGTCTTTATAATTTTCAACAGTCGGTCGTCAAAGTTCGATTAACATACGGACGGCAGTGGGACTTTGAAATTTTGCCACGCGTCATATAACTAAGAGACTTAGACATTTCGATATTGGCGCGTATCCGGTAATAGTGTACTTTCAGTGTCTAAAAACATGCGACATGCGCCAGTGCTTAACAATTATAGAATTCTTTATTATACTCTAATTCAGAATTGAACTAACCAGTCACACTTACATCAATAATCGACGCGTAGAACTTTCGTTGATGTAATACCGGACGGCGAAATAATAACATTATACAGTGTTGCGGTGCGATTCAATATCATGTGGAACAATTACACCGCGGCATCAAAACACTAACAGTAATGAACATATCAAACGTTGAACAATAGACAGACATATATATATACACCATAGTTAACGATGAACTTTAATACGAACACACAGCGCGAGTGAATCTGTTTCGCGTGTGTTAAGTGTCAGTCACAGCACAGCTTCCCACACATGATCCAGCAGAGAGGAGTTACGCCGATGAAAATTTCGGATAATTCATCTAACAAGTAATCTTTATGCTATTCTTATCATAAGGAACTCTACTGTCCTGTCTCTTTTTCAAGAAACACCCCTTGAGCATTTAAATTAAACATGATACACATAATTTAACGCCATCCATCTGAGGCATACGATGAACGCATTAGTATAGGATTTATTGTTTGAATATTTGTGTTTCTATATATCGATTACATTATATATATATGTGTATGTTTTTCAGCAAACAACGTATTGGATTTACCTTGTAATTTGATGTATAAACATGTGTTCTTTTATGTTCTTTTCATGAGTTTATGAATGTATGTATTTACAGGGAATCATCCATATTATATATATGTTGAATTTAATGAATGATATAATGTTAATAAATAAGTGTTTATTTTATCAATATGCGTTCATCATTGTCAAATTACCTCAGAACGAGAAAGTAATGACATTTGAGTGATTTATGGTAGTTTATTTTATTTTCTTTATTAATGCAACAACTAGAGTCTCCATGCAATAGTTATGCTAACGTAAAGTAATTAACGTGTTATTTATTGATTACACGAGCTCATTATGCAAATTAATGTATTCAATAATTACTCAATCACAGATTAGTTAATTCAGTAGCGTAATAGCATAACACCCCAACAGTGTTGTATTTGGCTGCCCAACGCGTGGCAGATGTTGTAAATAACTGTGTACAAATCGAAAGGGTTAAGTTGCAATGTCCGAAATTACAGTGAACATGTGTTGAAAAATTAGTTATAAGATAAGTATAAGAGTATACTTACAGGACTCTGCAATTCACAGAAATATAAGAAATAGCGAAATTGACAAGGAGTCAATTATTTTTAACCCAGTACAAGGAGTATTTATTTTTACTGAACCCAGAAACAATTTCAGACATGTCGATTTCGTATCACTGCAGGTGTTAACCAAGACATGGGTATAAATAGGACAGACAAGCTAAAGTGGTTCTCTTTCTTAAATCATCCACGGTGCAGCGGATGACGAATATTAAAATCCCGTCCGCACAGAATATTTAAATTTTTGTAAATAGTTTCATCCTTCCAGTTACATACAGTTATGTAACTGGATTGTAAAACAAACCATATTTAAGTAGTAACATAATTACATAAGAAGATCCACATAAGAAGATTAACTGACGTCCGAGACAGCACGAGGAGAAGTTCCAGAGAGCGATACGATGCTGGACAGAGAGAGAGAGTCGACGCTGGACAAGAGAGGAAGTCGACGCTGGACAAGAGGAGAAGAGAGAGAGTCGACGCTGGACAAGAGGAGAAGAGAGAGTGATGCTGAAGTTCGAGACGAGGACGATTACTGAGGGATCCAATGATTGAGTATGATTGACGACGATAAGGTGATAAACAACTTATTTATCTCTTAATCGAACAATTAACTTAAAGACAATTAAGGACATTCTTGTTCTATTTAAAAGTAAGAGTCTGTGTTTATTTTAAAATTTGAATTAAAATCATAGATGCTATTTAAATAAGATTAACGTAAACAAGAGCTCAAATTAGTATTGAAATGAAAAGAATTCAAAGTATTTAAGTAAAAATTAGTGTTAAATATAAATCAGTACTGAGAAACAAAAGATAAATTCAGTAACTATTGATATTTTGAGTTACATGGCAATATATAAGAAAATATTTAAATATTGATATTTTGAAAACAATAATTGACTGAATAGTCTGGAAATGAGATTTTTTGTTAATACAATAATTAGTAGAATAGAATATTTAGTCAGTAAGGATGTATATAGCATAAGCCTTACGGCATAATAACGAAATAATAACGAATGTTTTAAGTCGAAGTAAGTGCCATGTGCACAATTTTATTAATATCAAATAAATTTGAAATACCGTTACAAGTTACATAGAGTTCTTATTACAGATACACCTGAAATCCAAATTAAATGTTATATTGTTACATAATTTGTCAATCTTGAACGTGAGACCAGTCACGCCTATGTTATGTATATTGTATCGTTGCATAAGAAATATCGCTTCCAACGTGAGGCATCATAAATGTAAATTATATTATATTTGCAACGGTAAATACGTTATATAGTGATGGCGCTCCAAGATCGTGGGGCTATTCCAAAACAAATAGAAGTGTATCTGTATTTGAAATTAAATTTAACAAAATAAATACGTTGCAGTAGCCGTCGGGGCGGAGCTGTATCAAGAGGATGAGGAGAAGGAGCACCTCACTATAGCCTTCGCGAGTAGATCATTGCTGCCAGCGGAAAAGAACTATACAACGACTGAAAAAGAATTACTTAGTATTGTATTCGCCGTTGGAAAATTCAGAACTTACATTTTGGGAAACAGGACCATCATACAAACGGACCACAAGCCGTTGTCCTTTCTGAACACTTGCAAGCTTGCTCACAGCCGTTTAACAAGATGGGTGCTCGTGCTCCAGGAATACAACTTCGAGTGGGAATACATCAAAGGAACAGAGAACAAGGTACCCGACACTCTTTCCAGAGTAGATTGTAAGAGTAACAGAACAGGTAGGGATATAAAGGAAATCGAAATTTTTAAGATAACTAGGGAGGATAAGATCTTTGGAGAAGAGTTAAAGGATATCAGCACCATGCAAAGAGCAGTCGGGTAAGATAATAAACAGCTTAGAAACGGAATTGGAGGAATCAGAATATAGCCAAATTTTCCAAGTTTACAAAGGATTGTTGTTTAAAAGGGTAGTAGGGGGTGAGCGTGATTGGAAGTTAGTAGTACCAGAAGGGTTGGAAGAGAAGATTATTTGGGATTGTCATTTTAGATACGGCCATTTTGGGGCGAAGAAGTGTGTTAATGTGTTGAAGGAGTCATGTGTTTTCAGGAATATGGAGAGATTAGTGAGGAAATTGCTGAGGAGTTGTGATTTGTGTCAGAAGTCTAAGGTAGTAAACTACAGGGTTCAAGGTGAGTTGAATTTTACAAGGGTAGAGAGACCATTTGATTTAGTTGCGGTAGATTTGTTTGGACCATTGCCGAAGGGTAGAGGCAGAGTTGTGTATATTTTTGTATTACTTGACACTTTTTCGAAGTATGTGAAATTGTATAGCGTAAAGAGAGCTACCAGTAAGGTATTGAGTGAGAAGGTGACTAAGGACTATATGATTCACGTGGGTAAACCGAAGGTGATTTTGTCAGATCATGGGCCACAGTTCATCAGTGGAAAATGGCGCCAGACCTTAGGATGGGAAGGAATCCTCACGAAGCATACGGCTGTGTACCATCCCCAGTCAAACCAGGCTGAGCGTGTAATGAGAGAGATAGGCAGGATCTTTAGAGCCTATTGTCACGCTAAACACAGCGAGTGGCCGTTGTACGTCAAGAAGGTAGAAAATTGGCTGAACAGTACCACCCACGAGTCCACCGGCTATACACCTCACGAGTTGCTAAAGGGAACACGCCCCCCAAGAATTTTGGAGCAGCTGTTTGATAATCCAAGGGACAGCGAGCGGAAGGAGGTGAGCATTAAGATCCGGTTGGCCAACGAGAATTTGTTAAGCAAGGGTGAACAAAGAAAACGTAGACACGACGCAAAAGTAAGTGGGTAAAATATGAAGTTGGACAGTTGGTATTAGTGAGGAGGCACGATCTATCGAGCCCTCAAGACAAGGAAATTAAGAAATTCTTCCTGCTTTACGAAGGACCTTATGAGATAGTAGGGATCAAAATGAAAAATTCATATGTGTTGCAGGACAGGGTGACTAGGGAAGTAGTAGGAACACACAATGCAACAAACTTAAAGTTATATTGGTCATCTTAGGATTTGGATAAGATTTGTATATTAATGAGTGTGAATGAGTTTAGTTTGATGTTTATGTTTCCAGGAGGGAACCCCCCCCATTTTCGGGCGATCACAGATTCACCACCTCTGATCGTGGATTTTGGCAAGGGAGGCAGACCAGGGTTGGCAGTAGCCTCAACAGCGGGGTGAAACTAACGTTGGTCTGGCTCCACAAAAAGGTGTGAGTAGAAATTTTAACGTGCAAGAACGGGGAGGGGGACCCAGAGTTCGTGGAAGGATAAAGTAGAGTCATATAAAAAAAAAAAAAGGTATTTATATACATGTGTTCCACGAACTAAAGTAGTTCGTTCAGAAATTGTGAAACGAAATATTTAAAATTATTGTAATGTAAATGATAAACTTTTCCAAGTGTTTGTATTACTTTAGAGAGCAAGGGAATATATTTTATCTTTATGTAATCTTATCAGGTGATCCATTGTTGTAATTCCTATTTTGTAGTGGAAGAAGTTGTTAGTGAAGGTGAAAGCTTGAACTTGTAAAGTGTCTATGTGAGAATTTTAAAATAATTAAAGAACTTGTTTTTGAGCAAGGTTAAAAGGTGTTTTATAGTTTTTTGGTGTTAGAAAAATGTAAGTCAAAATGGACTGTATGAACAGTATACGTAGGAGGAATTAAGTTAGAATTAATTGGGCTAGTGCAGTAGTGGCATGTGCTATTGTAGCTAGCGAAGTGGGTTGATGAGTAACGCACAGACCGTTACCATCATCGGAGGCCTCAAGAAGGCGTAACTACACTGTACAATTTTAATGTAATTTTGTATTATATGTGATTATTGACAGTACAGTGTATGACAATGATGTGATGTAAAACATGCTTGAAGGTAGAGTTGATTTCCCCGCTTTTCGGGCGATTACTGCCTTACCAGCACTGATCGTGGTTTTGGCTAGCGGTCAGCTATGGCCATAAATTAAGAACCTTGACTATAGCTGACTTGAAATTGGTTTATATTAGAAATTGATGGGGGGTGACATTAGGGGAAATCCCCCGGAACTATGGAACAGCGGCTGCCACTCTGTTCGAGTAGGAACAGCAAGGGCAGGTGGTAGACCCGTTTTAAGGGGGTGTAATTATGTAACAAAAGATATGTTGATATCGAAGTCTTTCAAAATGTAGCGCTGAAGCAAGGACACGGAGGCAATAGATTCCTCCAATTGTGCCGTCCTTGTGGAGGCAAATGGGCGCCACAGTCCATCCCTAAAAAAGTAATAGTGTGTAGCTGGGAGGTTACTACAGGGGTAGTAACGATAACAATGTTAAATTTTAAAGAATTAGTAGTGAGATTGATGTTGGTTATCAAGTCTATAGTAAGGATTCTGGTGTAAAGAAAATTAAACGTAAAGAAAGTTGAGTAAAGAAAAATAAATGGTTTTGAAGTGTTTGCCATAATAGTTATATATGCTGATGTTATTTGAAATAAATTAGTAGAGATAGTAGTTGTTGTTTGAGAGTAGAATTTGTTTTATGCTTAGTATAAGAGTATGTTTTCTTGTGGTGAGAGAAGTAAGTTGATGTTGACTGGAGTCAGAGAATTTGATAAAAAAATATACAGGAGTGTTGAAAAGAGGAAGGATTTATCTATCTTAAATCTTGTTTTTTTTTGTGTTATTTGGAAACTTATGAGTTAAGAAAACCAACGCCTCAAAACACAAACCAATGCATCTAAAGGGAGACATATCAGTTGCGGATATGTGGATAAATAAGGCCACTATTTTAAAATTTTATATTACATGTTTCAGAGTTTTGTGGTGTTGTGACCGCGGTCCTGAGCTGGCCGGAGCGTCAGAACAGAAGCGTTCAGTGCCTCATGGCCTTATGGTGTAGGGATCTCTCCGGAGAAGTCCAGTAAGGTCAGACAGGTACGATCAGCACCAGAGGACCAAGGGTAAGTGATTGAAATTCTTTTATATTAACACTACAGGGGGTTGTGGCGACATATCTGAACTGATCCTTTTAGAAACGTGTGAATGAGTCAATGAAAGTTTTTGTGTCTCGACACCAAACCTTTCATTGAGGGGGTTTTGTGACAGTACATAAAGGGTTATTACAATAATTATGGGACTAAGGGATCTCACATTGTATTTTTTATTATAATCATGAATGTCAACCAGGACTAAGTCAATTTTACCCAAGTCCCAATAAACACGCATATTCAACAAGAGAGGAGTAAAGTCAAGGTCACCGGTGGACGAGCGGAGTTTAACATGTATAATGGCGGCGTATGTGAACACGAACTAACAATATGAACTTTCATTGGTCCACAAAGCTATGGCGTCATTATTAAACGCTGACGGCATACAATCAAATACGTATAAACCAGGGCGGTGGCTGTGGAACAAAAGATGGTGACGTCATGTACACTACCACTTACACAGCAATTATGTCTAACCCGTCCCCAGTCTTCAGTAACAACTCAGAGAGCACACACGCTCAATAGTGTAGTGGGCAGTTTTTGTCACAAAAATGTAAAATTTGTTTAAAAAATGTAGGCACACAAGTAATTTAATATCAGTGTGTGACGATTTAAATTGTGACATTTACAGAATAAAAAAAAAAATTTAATTAATTAAGGTTGCGTACAATTGACCATTTAAATCTCACAATAATAATAATAAAAACATGTAGGTACTAAGTGTGAATGGAAGAAGTAATTAATAAGGGCAAAGTATCCATAAAGAAAAGGCATATTGTAAATAATTATGATGTTCGTATTTAACCCTTTGCTTGCTATCAAGCGCCTACCTGTTGATACCGGACTCGACCTGTTTTCCGAGTCTACGGTAATTAAAAATAATAGAGTAAACTAATGTTAATAATTAAAGTATCTGTAGACACAGGTAGTAACTAAAACAATTAATTTAAATGATGTATTTTTATCTAGCGATAGTCTGTATAAATAAAAAAGTTTATTTAAAGAGAAAACAGGAACTATATATGCTCGCGGAATAAACACCCCACTCTCTCTCGTCATGTACGAGGGTAGCGGACGAAAAATCGCTCTCTTGCGATGTCGACGCCCAGCTGTGCAGACGCACGAGCAAAATGCTCTGTTCAAAAGTTATACAATTTGTTGTTAGTGTGGATTAATTAATTATTATTTTGTATTTTACTAACCGTTACAAAAAGTGTAACATGTAACGTTAACAAAAAGAAAATTCCAAAAACTTTGTAACAAGAAGAAAGATGTAACTATAAACGACGAGTGTCAATAAAACAAAAGAAGACGATGACGGCAATCTTCACCAAAGGACGAATCTTTTCTACATCTGACCTGTGGTCATGGACCATCTAAATGAGAACTCCAGTATACCCTACCGATGATGCTGTTCGAGACATCTGAGAAACAACTAGTATCTGTGTAGAAGACTCTACCTATCCTGCAGACGTATAAAGCCATGAACTACCGAGACCAGACCAAGACGAGGACGACGTTTTAGGACTCCCAAGACGGAACCACATGGAGGCGATTACTACATGCAAAAATAGAGGTGACTCGATAGCAAGTCTATCGAGAAATAATGATAATATTTTTGTAACACAATACTCTATTTAAGAGACTTTCAGAGACGATTGATTTTATAAGAATATAAAAACTTAAATTTGAGAATTTAATTGTAACTATTCAGTATCATTCAAATTGTAACAATTTAGATATTAACGTAACGTAGTGTTATTAATACCATTCTTCTAATGGAATATGTATAAAGCAAAAAGGTAAAAGTCTTGCAAGATAAAATTTTGAATTAAATATAATTAAAAGATTAGTAACTAAATACCAATGGTTACCTGGATCCGGGGGTATAGCTAGATAAATTTGTTGTGATCCCATATTCTAAATAAAGCATTTCACTTAATTTTACTAATTTAATTAATAACGTCATGGGATCTGTTCTTTGGAGTAAATGTTATATTTCAAATGTTTAATAAAGCAAGTCTTCTTGTTACACACATACACTGAGTATATAAATCAACAGTTTCACCTTCCCTATTTCCTGGTATGTCTTACTGTGTATTTGTTCTGATTTAAATTTCAGCTCGTCTGGAATAAGGCAGCCTGAAATAATTGGCAGAACCAATTATTTTGGGTTCCCTCCGTTATAACTCGAAAGAAGAGGTTATAAGATGCGCCACTCTGCTTAATTAATAATTAACTGCTAATTAATAATAAATGTGCTATGGTGTAAATAATAATTAATTGTGTATTGTGCTGTTGTCTAATTGAGAATAGTTGTAAGCATCATGACGCAAGTAAGATGTGGTACTCTGCTTGGTTGCTTAATTGCTTAATTAATTGTGTACCGAGTGTCACAAATAAGATGCGCACTTTTATGACTTGTGTTGTTAAACAGTAATTGTGTCCCTATTCATAAGCTGTTGATTTATTTACTCGTGTATTTTAATATGTGTCAGAAATTTAAATAAGATAAAAATAATAATTAATATTATAGTAATATAACATAATATGTGTAAAGTAAGATTAACATATAATCCACATGTAAACGAACCATGTAGGAGCTTGTCATAAGTTCATTCAACAACACGTCTGTTTGTAAACAATACCAGACCGGTTGAATTCTTGTCTGTTCCTGTTAGTGTGTATTTTGTCATTGTGAACCTCCCCTATCGCGGAATGAAACAATCACTTCACCCTCTTTGTTTGCCCTATTGTTATAAGAAGCGTGTCCTTTCCTGTGTGTCGTCTTGTGCCTAGTAACCATGTATCTCCCCTTTGTTGAAAATTAAATCGAATTAAATAAAACAAGTGTACTAAGTAGTTTAATGGAATGACGTTTCCCTAAGTAAATAAACTAGTTCGAAATAAAAAGAAACCGTCTCTTAAATCAGACCAAAGTAATAATAATAAATAATAAGTCATTTAAAATAAAAAGTTTAATAAGATCGTAAATTATTATAACACGTTAGTATAATTATAATTATAAAAGTGTATTAGTGAGATAAGAAAAAAGAAAAGAATAATATGTGTGAATAATAATAAATAAGTTGTGTCCTGCTTGAAAATAAGTCCCTAGCCGCCAGCTATTGTTAAATGGAACCATAGAGATATATCCACCCCCGAGTCGACTTCTCCCCTTAGTACTCATAAACGAGGCCATTGTAGAAAACTAGTTTGACCTACATTCCAGCGTAACAGCTGATCGTTGAAAGTAAAGTGTTTGTCCCCTCTCGCTTAGTGTGTTACACTTAATTGCTTAGAAGTGAATAAAGATTCCCCTTCGTGACATTCCGCTTATCTCAGTAAAGTAAGCAACTAGAATTAAAAATAATCTAGGGTTGAGTATGGGATCAACTGTAGATTATCTTAAGTATAAGTAAGCGAAATAGATATAAGGAACATAACTCAGTCACAATGGCGCCGCACTGAAAAATTCTTTACAAGAGTTAAAGAAAGTAGCAGAAAACTAACTACTAGAGTTAGAGTACGCAAGATGTAATCAGTCGGGCCATGATGTTGTGAGGTTACGTAAATTAGTAGTAGAAATAAAATTAAGTTAGATTTTAAGAAACGAGATAAAGGGAAGGTCACGGAAGAAAAGAAAATGAGTACCAAGAGCTGATCGTTTAGATAGAATTTAATGCCTAATGCCAAAGGTTTAATAATAATATCTGTTAATAAATGTTTACCATGTATTAAAGTGTGTAGGAAATAATTGTGTGTCTGCTACTGCAGACAGAACAATGAAAGGATGAGAAACACCAACAGAAGGCAGAAGAAGCAGAAAGAAGACAATAAGAAGAAACATGTAGCGAAACATTGTTTAACAAGTTTGTCAGTATTTTTTTTATTATAATTATTACATCTGATAGTGTCTTTTTTTTTTTTTAGTGTCCAAATATTAAAAGACTACTATTTTTTTCTTAGTTCAACATTTCCACAGAAGTTGGAAGAAATACATGTAATAGGACAGAAAGGGGGGGTTCCTTTTATTAATTAATAAGGTTTGTAATTACTATAGAGATATAATGGATAGAATTGATGATGATGATTATCACAATTATGATAGCTATATGTCCTTAATTGTAGATAAATGGTGACGACGTAAGACCAGGTTACTGTACGATGATGGGGGGTAAAACAATTAATGTTCATGAGCATCTAACTGTGTAATTAATGGTTTTGAATTGGACTGTTTTATAAAATGAGGTGTGGTAAACAGAAAAATAATGTCAAAGAATTGTAAATAAATTCATAGTGAAATTAATTGTGTTTGTGTTGTAGAACAGATTTTATGTAAACAATGTGTGCATGTAGTAGAAATTGATTTAATAATAATAATAATATTATTTTAGTAGACTAAATAAATAATGAGTGTTTGTAATAAATTAATTGTAATTGTTTTGGAATAAGGTAATTAAAATATGTTTTGTTTTAAATAATTGATTGAATTAAATAATTTGAGATGTATTAATTGATTAATTTAAATGTTATATAAAGAGATTTTGATGATGAATTTAAATTATTTTTATGAGATTTGAACTTCATGATAAACAGTAACTGAATAAATGTAAAATGTATTTAGTTGTGGAATCATATGATTTTTATGTTTCAGAAGATACATGGAGTTATGTACATTGTTTGGTGGTGAGAAATGTTTATATTTTTGTGTTTATGACAGTAGGTAATCATTTTGTATCCGAGTATATGAGTGATGTAATGTAAGTATGAAGTTTATAAAGCAATTTAATAAAATAAAATGTTTGATGTTTGAATGGCAAAGTGTATATGAAGCTCACAGATGTTAAATGAAAGAATATATATAGCCAAACATATAAGGCTTTACCATCTGTGAATTGCAGTAGCAGTGTTAGTGTAAATCTTGTATGTCTTTTTAGTTGTTTCCCCAACTTTCGGGCAGTCACGGCTTCACCGAACCCTGACCGTGGATTTATAATGTAAATATATTCTACATTGGTGAACTTAGAAATACGGTACAACCGGGGGAATCTAGCGGCTATCATCGAAGGTGGTGATAGTGCCGTATTAAGGGTGTGTGAATCATTATAGTAGGATTACTGGTGTCCTCGGACATCAGTAATACTGAATTTTTTATATAACGCTGAAGCAAGAACGGGGTAGGCAGTGTCTACCCCTAACAACTTTCCGTTCTTGTGGAAGCAACTGGACGCCACAGTCCAGTGGGGGGCATAGTGTGTGTGGTAAGGAGGTTACTCAGGGGATTAACGAATTCAAATCTTGAATGGACCTAAATTAAATGAGCTAATAAGCTAATTAAATGATGTTATTTTGATTCATGAGATGATTACAGTAGACAATTTATACGAAAGTAATTAATTTACATGTGTTAGACTCTGTATGATAATTTTATAAATGACTTTGCTGATGGAAATGATTAATTCAAGGACAGTAAATGTTTGTTATGTTTTGTTTAGTAGGTTTTATTATGTTTTATAATGTTGTACTATGATATAGTGTAAGAATTATAAACATGTGTATAAGTTTGTGTAGTATATCTAGGGTAAGGTCATTCACCTGACCCTGAGAGATCAGCTGATAACTGATGTAGAGCTGATATGTTTCTTGTAATTGACTCATGGATTTCTTTTTATTAATTAATGAAAGTAAATAATTTTGTTGTTTTTGGAAATTTTGGAAATTAAAGTTTTTTGAAAAAAAAAAAATTTTTCTATTCTTGGCAGTAAAGAATTTTATGTTAAATTTTAAGTTTCAATATAAGTAGAGAAGAGGTCAGCTGATTCATGATGTGTATTTTGTTATCTTTGTAATCAAGTGTAGCTATTTCTGAAGGTGTGACGGTACATAAGTCCGTGTAGGGATTTATTGGTACAGGAAAAATAATTTTATTGTGTTTTCATGTGTTAAAAATGGTTAGGTTAACTTTTCCCAATATTTTACATACAACGCAGTTCGCCAGAGTAACTTGACTTCAAGCTCATGGGCGAACGTGACTTTCGACACATATTTGGACAAAGCAGGTTTCGAACTATGTTAAAACGTCATAATAAATACGATGGACATAACAGCTGAGACGTAAGGCAATGCCGTCATCTGCTTATAACAAAATAATGATGACGGAATAACCCCTTCTACTTGGGTAAATTGCACTAAGATGTCTGCCCAGTCTTCAACATACACTCAGAGCGTTAGCACGCTAAAAATTTGCTGGTACCATTTTTGCCAGCCAAAGTGTTTTGAACAATACCAAAATGTAATTAACAAGTAGACCATACCTTTGAATGTAACAAACAACGTAAAATGTAGATTCAGTGCAATGAAAGGACAGACAAAACCGTAAAGTACGCCGACCACCTGCCTGAGATGGAGGACATCTGAGGAGAGACTGCGACATTCATAATCAGGAAAGTTTAAAATTTATAACCATATTCATTTGATCAAATTGAGCTCAAAATTCTAATTAAAAAATGTACCGCTGATTAATGTATGGGGAACGATAGAGAGTATGTGAGTGAGAGAGCGAATGCCGGCATTTATAAGAAAATGAGGCATTGGTTTATGTTGTAAGAACATAATCTGAAACTTAGTAAATAAAGTAAACAATACTGCAGTTTAATAAAAATGTGCTTATTAAGAATTAAATACAAGAGATGAGTAGTAATTAAAATTGATGAATAATTAGTTGAGCGGAAGTGCATAGCCGCCATTTTGTTTAGGGTGTATAAGACTCCATTTTGATTTTGTAAACGTTGACAATGGCAATCTAGAAATGTTAAAACAAAAGTTTTATTTCACATACATGGTGTTAGACTCATTACTTCGAAAAATCCCAAACTGTTTCTGTTTCTCGCTTAGTAAAGAACCCTGGACCCAAATAAGAGCATAATGGTGGTTATAATGCCACGTGCACAGACTGGATGTGTTGTGAATTATACGGTAAGTACAATAATAAAATTATTATTATAAAAAGTAAAGTAATATAGTAATCAAAGTTACAATGGCGACCGAACTTTGGACTTTATATAAAGTTCTACTTATATAAATAAGCCAGAAAACAGAAGCAGATTGGGTATCGAATTAATATATAACATAACACGTGAGTAAGAGGTTATATTGTGATTATTAGGTTATGTTGTTGGTAGGATAGATATATATATAAAGCAACAATTTGAAACAAAAAATATTTCAACAAAACTTTTTCCTTAAAATGGCAAACAACAACGAGATTGGAGTTGAAATGAGTGAGTCGGCTGGTGTGGGGGAACCAGGGGTTCATTCAACCCCAGTAAATAGGTCTAAAGAATACAGCTTAACTGAGTCAACAATAGACAACTCGAATGCTCAAGCAACTCCAACCTCAAAGAAAGGTAACAATCAATTTGACAATGACATAATGAGTATGTTAAGAATAATATCAAAGGATATTTATGAACAGAAAGCAAAGTTTGATAAACTTGATGAGAAATTTAATACACAGAGTGCATAATTTGATGAGGTAAAAAATGAAATCAAAAAACGTAATGTTAACTTTGATAAACAAATTGATGAAATGAATGCACGTTTCGATAAAACGAAAGAGAAAATAGTAGCATTAGTTAATGAGAAGTTTGATAGACAAAAGAATAAAGTAGACAAAATTACGGGAGTAGAATGGGAGTAGAAAATAGTAGAGAATCAAATAAATTAAATGAAAATAAAGACGATAAGGTAAGTAGTGGTGAGAATTATGATAATAGAAGTAAAAATATGGTGTTAGAAAATAATTGTGTGAATATTGAGAGTGGTGATAAAATTATAATGGGAGCAGAATTTGATAATGAAGTGATAAAAAGTGTTGATGAATTAGAGAGAAAGTATAGAGAGAATTTACAGGTAGAGGGGTTGCAGGGGGTAAATTTTTCTCAAAATGTTGTAGTCGGGGGTGAAGAAAAGGCTTCACGTGCGTATTTGGAAGACACATGGTCTACAAATAGCCGTCCCTGGACTTTTTGTGCACCTGATAGGTGGTACAGTAATAAGGTTTGGGAACAGGTACATTGTGAACTAAAGTGGTGTAATGGTTCCATATCGACACTGGTACTTTTAGAACAGGCAATGAGAAATTTTATGCTTTAGGGCATGAAATCTCTCATTGGGGGGTATTGTAATAGGACAGAAAGGGGGGGTTTCTTTTATTAATTTCTATATTCAAAAGTGACATCGCAAATTTCCATGCCGACTTGGACAAAGAACTACAGCAGAGCTTTTTAATCATACGTTAGTCTGGAACGGTGGTACAAAAAAAATCCGAGAATTGTCACGTGTGGAATGTGAGTCCACCCGCACGAGCCCCTCTCCTGCGTCGCACAAGCGAAAAGGACGCGGTAACAAAAAATGGCTAAGCCGAAAGATTTCTTGCCATGTGGTATGGAGACGAAGGCAATGGTGAGCCACAGACTGTGGTATCACCACAGAACAGCGTCGACGATCGAAAAGAACCAATGAACTGTCTGAACGTCATTGTATTTCTGCCAACATCATGTAGGCGGTGAAAACAGAAATGCTCGCCAGCTTTTGTAGCGAGCGTCACTTCCCACCAAGTAATGAGACTGGCCGGTCGGGTGTGCGTAAGTCACTGAAGCCATTCAAATCAAATCATAATTAAAGTGTGTGTAAACTAAACAAAAAACTAAAGGTGTCATTCGATGTGATCAAGAATTAATCGTAATGGGTGGCGGAAGCTTAAAATGAACAAACTACAGTGGAACAGTGCGTGAGACGTTGCATAACAACGTGGAATCCTGGCCAGGATGAGTACACTGTATTACTACCTACTATAATATAATCACTAAAGGAAATAACTTTCCAAACTAAATTCATTGTTTATCAAAATCTAAAAAATGGGGTAATTGGAATGTGTGGGTGTGTGCGATAACAAAGAATTGGTTCGTCCTAAATTATAGAATACATAATTTAATAATTAAGATTTTATAGGAAGTAAAATATATATTGTTTGTATTAGTAGTAGTTGCGTGACGCAGAGGTCGTCACTATGTATCATGTAGTACGATAACAAGAATGGGGTTATAACAGTAGATTAAAAAAAAAAAAAAGTCATGCTAAAGAGAATAAAGTAATATTTTATTTGAACTTATAAATATGTAATTGTTGATTGCATTTACCTGTTTTTCTCTGCTAAGTACACCAGACGACACCTTGGTCAATTACCAGTAAAGGTAGGTAATACAAATTTCAATATTTTAAACAGTTAATTCATGTGTACTACTTCATACACCTTAATTTCAGTTTTCAATATGCATAGAAGATACATGATATTGTTAACTAAAAACATGTACAGTATGGTTTACAGTTGTAAGTACACCAGTAGTTATTAGTAATGTGATCATTGTATATTATATTATATTATTCATATGAAAATAAAATACCAAGTTAGTTACTCTTCTATATATTTATTAGAAGAATATGGAACACCTTGAACACACTGTTACAGAAAAACGTATTTTTTTACAGGTTCCTTACATTTCTTGTTTCTTTAGATAGACATGTTACCATATTTATATATATTATGTTGCCATATCTATTTTATGCATTACATTTTTATCCAACTTTTTGGTTTTTATATAGTTTTATAAGTTTGAAGACTTATTGTATCCTCAACTCTAGAATTATGAATTAACCTTTCATTGCTTTTAAATTTATAACAAATACATATTACAAAATAACAACAAATATGAGGTTACTATTTATTAAAGTCAAGACATTTTTAAATTCATAAGACCTGGTAATTGACAGCTTAGTTATTTTCCTTTCTTTTCTAGTTTTGCATTAGAATTTGATCAATTTAATTCAGGTTTATTTTTACCCAATCACAGAAATAGAGTCAAAGGAATTATGAAGCAAACACTACCAGTAAGATAAACTACTGTTAATGAAAAATTTGTTAGAAAAAATATCTGATGTACAGATTACACTTCTTACAGTAATAGTAATATTCCATATTTCATACTCTAATAGTGATAACAAAATTGAACAAACTGGCATGTGTAATGGTTGGAAAATACATTTTTAATTCTATTTCTTTCAGGACAGAAGTGTAATGTACACGTATCATTAATTTGACGTGAATACTTCAGCTATCAACTCTGAAAAATAAACGAACATAGTTAAATTAATGTTAAGACTAAATATTTATGCTAAATTGATGTTTTATTTCCTTGCATTCCAAATTACAGCAAAAGAGAAGAAAATGTTTGAGTATATGAATAGCAGCAGGACACACACAAAAACACTGCAGTGTCTCTACTGTGGTCTTTCATAGTGTGAATTGGTTAACTGAAAACAAATTAGAAACAGGAACGTAGAAATATAAATTAGACATATGAATATATACTTTATTATAAACTCGTGGCATGATGCTTAACAGGACCCAAAGAACAGCTCTTTTCAACTTGATCAGGTTTATGTGGATTAAATATGACATATGGACAGACAGAATGAAATTAATTGCTTTCGTTGCAACATACCTAATTAGAACATAACTGTTTTCAAACAATAATCTCATTGACTAAGATGCATACAATTATTGTCTCATATAAATATAAGATGTGAAGAAATAACATAAATATGTATGTAAACTACCCCGTGTAAAATGTTACAGACTAAATTTAAATTCTGATAACTGAGTGTTCTTGCAAACTGATAAATGGAGATATTTAAATGGAGCTTAGGACATTTCCCTATTCATGACAGAATCTGTGAATATATATGTAAATGGAAAGACCATCTGAATAGGTATGGCACGCTTTCCAAACTAATTCATAATTATAGGCCTGTAGGTAGAATACATGTTGGAAGACTAAGGAAAAATTGAGAAAGTAATTGAAACTGGAGAGGTCAAAGAAGATAATGTGGAAGATCATTCTGCTTATGCAGGTTACGGCTACTTTCTTTTCTTCTCAAATTCGTGTAGCCCTAACATTTCAGATTAAATCATATTAATAAAAAAAATTGTTTATTTTGATATGAATGTTGTCCAACATCTGTCCAGAGTGGGGAGACTGTCCAACTACAAAACCAGCAGTGGTGGGGGAGGGGAGTCCGGCTGCTAGTGAGTGTATGTCGGTTGCTCGCCAGTATCAAGCTGATAAACAATCATTGTAAACTTTGTAAACTTCCTAAACACAACTTTGTATTTTAAACAATATAGTGTATTGTTTGTGAGAACAAGTTTGCATGAATCTTATTTCACCTGCTTTTTTAAACAAAAGTTTATACTATAAAACTTACCTTTCGACAGAGGTGATATCAGGTGAAGGGTAACAGATGCACCTCCAGCACTAGCTCCAAATATTGTTACACGGGAAGGGTCTCCACCAAAATGGGTGATTTCTCTTTGTACCCACTTCAGTGCCTCTACTTGGTCTTTCAGTCCTGCATTTCCTTGTGCATCTTCGTTACCAGTACTCAAGAAGCCTTGGAAATATAACATGAAAAACTTACATGAAAACACATGAAAGCTAAAAATGTCATAAAAGCACTTGCAGATTAGTACATAATGTACATAATTCTTTATTGAGTCACCAGATATGAATTGAAAATAAGCATGTTTCAGCTAAGAGGTCTAAAATAAAGATAAACATGAAATTTACAACAAATATTATTGTCACAAAATTTTAGGCTTTATACAAAGTACCTGATTTAAAGGTAAATGAGAAAATATAAAAAGTATCTGGTATCAAGTAATTATGAAAACTTGGAAAGTTTGGGAACTAACATTGTTTTGTGTAGAAAGTCAGACACTTGTCATTCATATTGATACTGCTCTTCTTTCTCTGCAGTTGACAAAATTCACCCTGCCTATACAATGATTCTACACAGTTCAGTATTATTGTGGTGGATGCTTTGAAGTGTATTTACTTAAAATATCTAGAAAGTTGTGATACATAAATAATAATTATTATATATTTCATGAGTATCAATTTCATTGTATATAATGATGTATTTACTGGTTTTAAATTTATTCCTATGTGTGAACATTATTGGAATGAAGGTATTCATTGAAATTATTATTATGCGATATTTAGTATTTGTAGTTCTAAAGCAATGTTATAAAGTTATTAGTTTGTTTTCTGTGTTGTTTATTCAGAATGTTACATTTTTGATACTCTTCTAAATGTACTGCCCTGCATGTTCAGCCGTGTTTCCAATGTCTTTCTCACTGGTCCCCATGTGTATTGTGTAATCATCTTTCTCCTCTTCTACAATTTCTGTGAATAATTTCATTGTCAATTTTTTATACACTGTATGGTAACAATTCTTTTTATTCTTGGGTTTTGTTGTCTATGATGTTTCTATTTGTCAATTACTATCTACTTTGCTTTTCTGACTTTAGAACACTATATTGTTTATTATAATAGTACAGTGTTTCAGAGTTGGAAAAGTGCGTCATGTAGTAATACTATAAAATAATTTTAATGTAATGTTTAAAGTTATTTTTAATATAAATATCTAAGCATCCAATTCAAGTTTCTTAGTGGTAAAAAATGGACTGATTTATTATAACTAAGTTGATTTTTATCATACAAAGATGAAACAACAAAATATGTAATTCTTAAATATTTTCAGTTATTTGAGAAAAACTCAATTTGATCATCTTTCCATCCTTATAAACAAAGGTTTACTTTCTGTCAGACTTTTCTCAAATGTAAACTTTGTAAAAATATTAATTATTTTTATTTTCCTTAACTCATTTACAACCTTTCATAGTCTTTTGCTTCAATTCACAGTCAAACCCCTTTGGTAACTAGGCTATAATTAAATTTATTTGCTTTTGAAAAGTGTACAAAGACCTTATATAAATGCATCATTGTGGCAAGAAAACTGAAGTTTAGATTTTAAAATGATTTTAAGAATCTAATCATATGAAAAATTTATTTACCAAACATTCCAAGTCTGTAGTTGAATGTAACGATTACAACCTCTTTTTCAGTCATAAAATACTCGGGTCCATACACCTTTGACATGCTAGAAGTAATAATAAAACCACTGCCATGAATATACACCATTACTGTAAGTTTCGGATGGTTGGAGTCGTTTTCTTGTGGCTGAAATACGTAAAATTAAAGATTAAAGAAAAATTAAAGATTGAATTGTGTATATTCAATAGTTTACACATTTTTAAAATTATAACAAAAATAAAATTACTCTTTGTGATGACACCCTGCATCATTAAAAATTTACTCTGAATTTATTTCTAATATTACTGAAAGTGTCAGTTTAAGTGGCTTGGAGTGGCAGTTTAAAAAGTAACTCCTACATTCTAATAATATTAAATATAGGAATATAGATTGAGTAAATTTGCAATCATATAACACAAAATATTTTATACATTTATTTAAATCTCAGAATTTCTGTAGTTTGTGCTAACTAGCTACCTTCTACAGAAACTACCAGTGGTACAACTGGTAATGGCCAATATGTAGTTAGTCTCTTCTTCTTCTTCTTCTTCTTCTTCTTCTTCTTCACAGCTTAGACTGTTTAGTCTGTTCTGGCTCCAAACTGATGGGACCATCTCTCTTTACTTTCGGTTGATACAATAAGGCTACCTTGGGGTATCTGTCACTGCCCATTCTGGTAATGTGTTGTTTCCAGCTTTCTCTGTACTTATTGATGATTCCGATTACTTCTTTAACTTTCAGTTCCTCCCTTATCTGATTCGTTTTTTTCATATCTAATTTTATGTACCCAGCTGTGGAATGGAAAAATTTCATTTCCATAGCCTGAATTCTTGATGTTTGTCTAGCAGACATTGTCCACATTTCTGAGCCATAAGTAAGAATAGGAACTGCCATGGATCTGTATAATTTTATTATGGAGTCTTTCCTTGTCTTGCGTTTTAGAGGACATCAGAGCATCCCTGTTATCTGGTTAAATTTATTAATTTTCCAATTAATATCTTCTTCATTTTTATATAAGAGCTTACAGCCTACATAGTTAAATTCTGAGACTTTTTCTATAATTTTACTACCCAAAACAATTTTAGATCTAACTGACCATGTTCCTTTAAAAGCCATACATTTTGTTTTTTTGTCAGACATATCCATATTAAATTCTTTCACAATGTTATTTAAGGAGTGGGGCATACTTCGCAGGTCACCTTCATTTGACATATAGTTGGTGTTGTCTCATTGTATGACTCAGCTTGGGATTGATTCCCACCGCAAATAAAATATGTATTAGCTTTTAAACATTAGGTGGTGGCATGTAATATATATTCTGCTTAGTAATATTTATTCAATGTGATGGTATATTCTGCTTAAAAATATCTATACTTACTGTAGCTGTTCAGGACCAGTGTTAAACTATAGGACCTACACATCTATGACAGAATCTGTAAATCTTGTATAGACTCAGTAGGAATGTGTTTACAGCTACCGTAGTATCCATTGTGATTGTATAACACAGGTCCCATACAGCAAAGCTTGGACTCCTGTCTGTCTAATTTCTGGCATCCCAGTATAATTGATGTATATTATTTGAAGCTTTAACATTTATGTAAAACAACATTTATGTAAACAGTCTATGTGAGACAGGAAGATGTTGTGGGAAATGCTGTTTAATATATATTTGGATGATGTCACTCATAGGTGACAGAGCATTTATCCATCAACAGGTATTTCTCTAGGACAAAGCAAATGTGTTAATACGCTGCTGTTTCCCAACAACCTGCTGTTTATAGACACCACCAAAAATGGTTTGCAAAGAGTGCTACATAATTTACAACTGTGTTTAATTCAGTATAACCTAAGAACTTCCACAAACAAAATGAAGGTGATGGCTTTCCTGGGAAGCAATTCTGTAAGAGCCAACATAATGATTAACAACCAACTAGTTGAACAAGTCTCTCACTTTAAGTACCTAGGGTATGATATATCATTTGAGAACAATAGAGACATAGACAATAAACTACATAAATTTCAAATGATGTGTGGCACCTTAAGAAGAACGCTAAAAACAAGACATGGATATATACTCTGCTAAAGTTTTACAAGGTAATGGCTGTCCCTATGCTTCTTTATCGAAGTGAGTCAGGATAATGAGGAAGAGAGATAAAAACTGCATAGTCACAGTGGAGATGAAATTTCTAAGATTGGTCAAAGGATATACAACTTAAATGAGAAAATAGAGTTGCATAGAAGACATTGGAAAGACCATCTGGAGCTTATGGATGATTGAAGACTACCAAAAGCGGCAAGTAGATACAAACCAGCTGGAAGAAGAAGCATAGGGAGACCAAAGAAAAGGTGGGAATAAATCCTATGAAGCCGGAACAGGTCACCAAGGCATAATCCTTGTTGGGGAAGAAGAAGAAGAAGAAGAAGAAGATTTATGTAAAGGTTTTGATAGTGGAGGAAGTAATTTTTATCCATTCTTGAGTTAGGCTCATGGCAAATTTTATGTTGTTCTGAATTTCAGATGTTGACTTTTTTATATGAGCAGCAAGGCAGTCGTGACCAGCGTTAAGATGAAAGGAGGCATCAAAGACTTCTTGGTGTATGTTTAGATTCTTTGCAATTGGTATACATATATTTTCCTAGTGTTTATTTTAGGTACTTACTGTTGACGTTTTTTGACAGTCTTTTTGAGAGCAATTTTGCTATTATAACATTGGATATGTGTGTAGTTTGATACAGTTTGGAGTCTTTTTTTTGCAGGCCATCTCCTGCTTCATTACCACATGAACACTAGAACTACTTATGAGTGAAACATACACAGGAAAAGTGGAAATTATATACTTACTGAGAACTGATTAGTATTAAGTTTTCTATGATATCATTAATCATTAACCATTAACGTTTAAATTGTTTATAACAAATAAAATATATCAACTAGTGGCTTGTCCCTGACACACTCAATCTATTTTATGGAACAAGCTACATAACATACATCTTCTGCCACCTATGAGAAGGTGGCAGATTGTGTTTGTACATACATCCATTTTTAACAAATAAACAAAATTTCCCCAAAATTGGTACTTACAGCCATTTTTATGATGTCTTCAATTTTTTATTCACAGGTTACAGTAAAAAATGTTTAAACTTACAATTTTCTACTGCTAAATAAAAAGTATAATACATAGGGATTATGAGAATTTAGTTATCGTACAATACTAGTAGCTGTAACAAATTTTTAATAAACAAAAAATACTGACCAATTTTGGAGTAAAAATGTTCATGTAAAGGCATTGTTCACTCTGAGGATTATTTGCATCAGGCATTTCAATCATAAATGCGGGCTGTGGGCATCTTGGACCATCATCAAAAACCATCACTGTTGACTGCCATGGTGTCATCGGAGCTGGTGCCTTAAACAAACAAACATATATATATATATATATAGCCTATATTGTAACGAATGAATGTTGTCGTCTCTGTAATTAGCGATGTTTCAAATTACCAGTACAACGCGAGTGGAAACCTTACCTGTTATTCCATAGGGGTTTATGAATCCCGGGTGGCGCCAAATTGTTTATCTAAAACAATTAAATTAATGAATAATGTGACAAAAGTGTTTTAAGCTATGACGGCCGGGAGTATTCGAATTTGTTCCCGCCTTCGTACGACCTATTGAATCAAGCAGGTAGTTCGTTGAGTTGCAGCGTGAGTGCTGGCCGTCAATTCTGGAAGTTCGCTAAAATGCACAAATTATACAATACACTTCCCTATGAAATAAAAACAATGGTTACACTCTGTACTAGTTTCTATAATTATTGATTGGTAATTATTCAGTTGACAAGAAAATTATATTTGATTATTCAACAATTTTGCACCGACAATTAATATGAGACAATCTCTCTAGGGTTGGCGAAATCGATTTTGGAACGATTCATACGGCCTAAGATGGCTACAGTTTAGTTTGTTTACAATCTGTTCCGTTTAAAATATAGGTTCTTTTGATTATGAGAAAAACATTAATTATGATTACAATAAAAAGTACACTACCTTACATTATTCGTACTTAAATAATATAAAGTGTAGCTACAATTTGTTACTGCAGTGTAGTAAAGTGTGTTTCAAAAGTTCGCAATCTAATGCTAGGTTATTTCCTTAATTAATAAATTTTCAGTGTTTGTTTATCTTACTTAATCTTTGAAAGAAATTATATTCAGTGTATAGTGAGAGTTCAGATAAGTGTGAGAAATATTTAAAGTGAGTATATTTCAGGAAATTGGGTAATTCAATTATACTTACCAAATCAGACGACTTGGTATAAACAGTCGTTCAGTCGTAATGCAAGTGGGCTGCAATCGTATTCAGTTTTCAATAATCTTGGGGCTTAAGTATGTCTTGCGTCCTTTTCATGTTAGTTGTAGTCCTTTTTTCATTTAATTCTCAGGTAAAATGGTCCTTGGCATCAGTTAAATATTAAGAGTATAACACATACAATCCTCGTCTTCTTCTTACTTGTTCATGTTTTTGAATTTTGACTACTTTTTATACATTTAAAATGAAAATTTAGGTCATTCAATGTTTGGCATCTAATCTTGACGAGCGTCACTTTGAGAGTATTATAAATTAACGGAAAATTCGTAACCAACGGTCTGTTGTCATGGTTACAAATTAATCCTGATTGGTTAATCTTGGCTTATAACCATTGTTATCAAATTTGAATTATTATTCAAAATAGCTGTATATCTTCTGATTGCTTATATTCTTCTGTCTTCCTTCCTGAGTATTAAATATTATCACTACTGTTATTATTTCCTTTCAAAGATTGTTTTGATACCCCATAAGGTTGGGTTCTATAAGATATTAACGTTTGTACATATGTTAATATTTGTTAATTACATTTCTTTTTTAATTTAAGTCCTTATACTAACATTTTTCTTTTAATATGATTTACAAATTATCCTTGGCTGGTTACTCGCCTTGGATTTGTTAAATTCCTTATTGATTTTATACAATTTGCAGTTATTTGTTTTTGGCAGTTAGGCATTTCAAAGGCCTCAGCAGCCATTGATTATAATTACTTATTTTATACAGATTATATCTCATTTTACTTTAATGTGTTTTGTTTCGTTATTATAATTGGTTGGTTTATTTGTTGATGTGTTTTGGAACTGATTGTATACTATTTATAGGTTTCTATTGTTTTCTACATCATGGCTTGTTAATTATTTCCTAATTGATTTTCCAGTGTTATTATTTTTGTATTGATTTACCGTCTTATTTATCTATTTTGCCCTTCTTAACAATATGGCTATTACTTACTATTAAAACATAACAACTAGGCCTATGGTCTGTACAATTCCTTCAGCCATATCATATTCATAAATTTAATTAAACAATTTTTTAACAGTTATTCGGTAATGTTTGTTTACCATTCATTTCATTTCTTATTATTTTTTGGGTGATAAATATCATCACTCCTTTTAAACTTATTCAATTAATTATCCCTTATAACTTGCGGTGTTTATTGATTTCATTTCTAATTCCTTATTTCTTACATAATCTCTATCTTCAATCCATGGTAACACCAACTGTTTACCTTTCATGGGATTCTCCCTTTTAAATACTAGTGTATACAATTTAACTTAATTTTATTAATAATAAGATTCTTATTTTAATAATAATGTCACCATCACTATTCAGTGTTCATTACAGGTTATTATCTGTTTATTCCTAATACTCTCATTAACAACATTATATTTATTATTAATGTGGTTCACTATTAATCATTTAGAGTTTGTTTGTAGATTATTAAGTGTTTTTTCCTATTAATATGGTTTCTAATTATTTTGGGGTTTTACACTTTCACTTTTGTACTCCTTAAATGTTTATATTAAGTGTTTATTAGTGGGTAATCCCTATAATTGCTTTTTCTTTGTCACTTAATCGATTTTATATTCTCTCTTATTACAAATGTTATTTACATTATTAATAAGTTTATGTTGTTTTTTGTTACATCTAACTCTAATTCTTGGGTTAGTGTACTTTTATTTTTTTACATTACGTTATTGGGTTTTATCAAATCATTTACATTTATTTTTCAATTGATAATATTAATTATTCTATATATTGGTTAGTTATTGGTTTCGTTTCCAATATTACTTTTGAGTGTACCATTTCTCCTTTTCATATTCTATATTATTTGTCCATGTTTTCTCATTCGGTTTCACTTTATTTCCTTTATACTTGGTTAGTTTCATGTTCATTTTCCTTCTTCACCTTCACATTATTTTGGTTTTCCCCTTCTCACTTGGTTTTATTTCATTTGGTTGTATGGAATTATCCACTTTCTTCAATTGGTTTCATTCTTGTTTGGTTTCGTTGTTCCCTTCTTCTTTTGGTTCTTTTTATTTGGTCAATCACTTGGGTTAGGTTATGTCGTCGTTTGTTGTGTCATCGTCATTTTATTTTCATTATTTTAAACATTTTATTTTATACGAATTACTTTTTTATATTCATGATTCATCTTTTTTATCCCTGGTATTGGGGTGGCTTATTTGTGTTGTAACAATATATATATATATATATATATATATTGTTGTGACTACTCATGTACATGAAATAGACATGTAAAATCATCATGTTCTTCTGAAAGCAAAATACATTAAATTATAATTTATTTACTTTACAACTGATCACATAATCTTAGGTAATTTCATAACTGAGATTCATGTGGTTTACAATTGTTTTTAACAGTAATTAACCGACTGTTATTCTGATTTAGTTGGTAATCAATACACAAGAAAAACAAGTACTAATTCAGTGCATAAGTACTAAAACATCTTTTCAGTTCTGTCGTTACATTTCTGAGTATCAACTGACATGCTTTATTAGTGTGTTAATAATGAGGTAACAGGTATGATTTGAAAGTCAATTATTCTGATAACAAAAATACATAATTTCATATCATGTAAAGTGGTTTAACTGTGTTAAAGGGACAAACACTGTTCAATGTTTGTAAGAAAGAAATTAAAATTGTAATTAAAGAAATTCACTCTCCTGTTAGAATAAAATTTCCAAAAAGAAAAATAATAACATTAGGAATTGACGATTTATGGGCTGCTGATCTTATTTTATCTAAATATGAAGATCAAAATGAAGGTTATAAATGTTATAGATACATTCTCAAAATATGTATAACGTAAAATTTGAATTCTACCCAATTTTACGCTAGTTTTATATAGAATCATGATTATTAAATGTTTATTAGGATAAGAAATGCAAGTAATGTGAGTTGATGTACGGTTAGAAACCTGCCTAGTGGTGTTTTTCAAAGCACACACACCCTTGGCGAGGAGACAGTCTGGCGGTACTAAAGCTATACAGCAAGTCACGTACAGGGTGTAAAATCATAAAATGTATTGTATTAAAAAAAAAGCCATAAAGTTAAGTGAAATTGAGGGAAAATTGAGTGCTCAGACAATACTGTACCATTAGAATTTAGAAAGAGAGGGTAGAGAGAAAAAACTCGATGTGGCGTCGGTTCACTTTCGTGGTATAACTTTGCTATGCGCTGTTTTTTGACGAATGGGAGAAAGCGTCACTTTTAAGCGGGTGAATTTAGCTAGTTGGGTTGGAGGAAATCAAATATCGCGGTACTCGAAACCAATGAGAACGTGATTTGTAAATATTGAGTATGGGTAACGTTTGCGGGAGTATAAAAAACGTAGTTGGGAAATTGTCAGCAGTCTACGGCGAATACTACAACTATCAGACTCGTTATCTTGCATTACAATTTTACAACTAAAGTCGACGGAGAGTATAACAACTATTCAAACTCGTCACCACGTGTTAAGAATTTATAACTAAAACTTGCGATAAGTAATAAGTACAGTATTCGTGTCGTGCGTTTAATAATATTAAACCCGGTTTTACAGTGAACGAAGTATACCAAATCAAAGTAATTGTTAGAATAAATATAAATAACTTGGTGATAATTACCGAACTTCATAGTAGGCTATCGATAATCGAACACGTGCATTCGGAAGTTACGGAACGTGGGAGTGTATTCGGGATGAATCATTGATATTGCGAGCACTCAGTTTAATAATATAGTTACTAAGGTGTCAAAATTAATTAGTAGTATACACTAGTTACATGCAGAATCAGTGAGTAGGTGTGAACAGTGGTAATTAAAGTGAAACCGAAGTAATCAAGTGTTAGTGTCATCGAGTTTCAACAATAGGATCATCCGAATCGCCGACAAAGCAATCTACAAGATCGCAGACTCTGAGGGAAGGATTCACCAACAAAAAGAATTCAACTTAACAAGTAAACCAAATTGAACATTAAACTCAGATTAATTCATGTATCTTTTGTAACTCTATTGCTATTGGCAATTCAATTGGTCTATGAACCTACTTCCAAAGATAATTGATGAGAAGTTTAATTTCAATAATTGTTAATCATAAAGATTGTATGCAACTTGTAATATGTTAATGAAGATGCTCATTAAAATTAGCAGTAATTCAAGTTAATTGTGTTAATAATCATTTCTTGGATACCCTGAGATAATTTTAAGAGTCGCCATCAAGCAGAGTTAAGAGTTTAGTATTAGTGAATTTACACATAATCTGTTCTAGCTCTAAACTGCGAGGGTGGTATATGTTTGGACGAGACCATTAAAAAAGAAAAATGGAATTGACGTTTCTAGAGCTTTTGAGGAAATTATAAATGATGCAATTAAAATTGGACATGAATCTACATCTTTATTACATACAGATAAAGGATTAGAATTTAAAAATGAGGAATTCAATTCGATACTAAAAAAATATAATATAATATTATATCATACAGAGAATGAAGAAAAGTGTGCAATTACAGAAAGATTCAATAGAACATTAAATAACAAATTAAAGTACTATTTGAAATAAATAAAAATTTTCGATGATTGATTATATACAAAACATTATTAAAGATTATAACAATACTATTCATAGAACTATACAAATTAAACCTGTTGAGGTAAATAAGAAAACTGAACAATGTATATTTGATAATGTTTATAATTACGATTCATGTACAAAAATTATTAAGCCAAAATTTAAAATTGGAGATCGTGTTAATATTCCAGATTTTAAAAAATCCTTTGAAAACAAATATTCAAATAATTGGAGCAGAGCAATATTTGTTGTTAATAAAAGAGGTAATATTAGGTAACACTGTAACTGACAGGGCTGCAACCAGAGGGTAAGGAAGTATGTGCCCTTATAATAATTCCTTATAATAATCCAAATATTGAGAATAAGCTAGGAACCCAGTTCCAAGCATATTGCTTGTTACTAGAAGAAATTAGTAACAAGTTAGCTTTCTATAACTAGGAGACAAAATACACAAGATTTTGTAAAAATGTGAAACCCATATGTCAGCAAAGACATAAAGGAAGAAAAATTCCCTGAAGAAATGGTAGGTTTGAGACTCTCTGCTATATCAAGATATTGTGTGTTTTATTTTCTCAATTGTTTCCTAAACTAAAAAGGCTGTCATATATATAAAATTACATACATTTTAACTAAGATTAAAAACTGTAGACTGAACATTTCTAAGCCAATCATGACTGTAATATATATCTATAGCTTAAGTTGCTAAATTTTGAAAATAACAAACTGATTTAAAATCAGTTATTTAATTTACAATAAAATAATAAAACTTGCTAACACTTCCCTCATGAATTTTTTTTTTTTTTTGGGAGGGGGAGGGGTTAAGGAACCCACGTTTGTCCCAACTGACGCAAAACCTGTTTGCGGACCTGCTGACTGAGTATTGTATTTGAATATGTATTTTAAGTCTTGTCTACAAAATGATATTATCCAATGTAATGATAATCTCTTTTACCATCGTAATATTTCATTCTGGTCAAAGGAATAGCCAGAATTGTCCCATGTTGGTGGGGATCCAGTTATAGCATACTGTACTGTCCACTAGTAAGCTGGTATCACCTGCTGAAAGATTCTAGCTATTAGACTCCATTGGTAACCTATGCAGTGGAGGAACTGTAACCACCCTTAACCCCTTGTCACTAATTCTGATAAGTTAATTTCATTTTTCTGTTTGATTAAAGTGATACAATACAGAGCTCTTGGAGTAACTTCGATATGTTACCTTGATACTGGTAGCTTGTACATATCACATTTGAAGTAGAAAATCCAGTCCATCAGAAATGTAGGAAACATAATTTTTGTTTAGGGCTTATGAAACCTCTGAGTGTGTGTGTGTGTGTGTGTGTGTGTGTGTATAAATTATTGAATTTTTGTAAAGTGAAAAATTAATAATAAAAAAATGAAGTTGACAATCAAGTTGAATACAAAATGCTCTGATGCCAAAGTGGAAAATATTGGATGTGGAATTTAGAAGCAAAAATAAAGTGCCCAGCAAAAGTGAAGAAGACAAATGTATATAAATATTTATATTGTGAAATCTGTAAATATAAACACTTGTCTTCGAATCAGCATATCATCAGTTTGTTTTTTTTTTTGCTATAGCTTGTGTTGACAGTTGTACTTCTATAGATTAAATACTAATGGTTTACTGTCTTACCTTAAAACGTTCTGTAATATTTGCATAAGGTATTCCTTTGAAACTGTAATATTCTACATTACTGCTGTTCACATGCAGTCCGATTACTGTGCCCAATGAAGTGGTAACGCTTCTACAAAGAATAATGCAAAGTATTAAAATAATTTGTTTTTGAAACATTGTTGTATTCTTATTTTAAGTCGATTCAAAATAATAATCTGTCAGAAATATTTCGATCATCTATGAAACGGCGACATAAGGAAAGACCTAAAGTTACAGTCACTTCTGGATAGAATAAAGGCATACAGGCAGAATTGGAAGTTCCGTGTGAAACGAAACACATAGTAGACATTTGTATTCCTAAACAAGCGTTTGAATGTAGGCCAGTAGGAATGAGAGACCCTAGAAAAAATGGTCAGAGACTCTGTGAAGTCAGAAAGACTATAGCCCAAGACATGTAGTGAAGAAGAAGAAGAAGAAGAAGAAATATTTAGTTGTCAAAATCAATTTTCACTACTGACTTCATATTAGAAACAATTTTTATTATTTTTTGCTAATTATATACAAGTGAGGATAATGGGGACTAAGTATTTAAATTGCAAATAATACATAAAAGCAACCATAAAAATTAGTACTAAATAAAATTGCAAGGCTGTTTGTTAATGTTTGTGGGTTAGAAAAAGAACAAAAATTATATACTACAGATTTTGTATAACACCGTGTCACCGGATTTCTCCTCCACACTTGTTAAATGAGACAAATATCATTCAAGGCTAAAACTTCAACATGAAGATTTGGGTATAAAATATGTAAAATTTTTTTCTTGATCCTTTTTTTGTATGAAATGTTGTAATTTAAAAATTTAAACAGCATAAAATTTACAGTGCCTGATGCTTGTAACATTTTAAAGCAACAAATTTATACAATTTATAAGTTACATAACATTCATTTGACTATACATTTATTATACTGGCATCTAATGCTATATATAGTTTTTACTATGATCAAAATAGAACTTTTTGAAGATTTGTGTTTAAAATGAGCACATATTTGCTATTTACATGCTGGGTAAAATTGATTTTGCAGTAAAAATATTGTTTTACTAAATCCTCAAATTGATATTGCAGGTCAACGCAAACATTAGCCATCAACATATAGCTTAGCAGTGCTTTTGTACAGTGTTATATTTTTCAATATACATTACAGTCAGAATGAACAGGTATAAGTAAGTAAGTAACAAGAAATTAGAAATTCTTTATAATCGTATTGTAAAGGAGAGAGAGAGAGAGAGAGAGAGAGAGAGAGAGAGAGAGAGAGAGAGAGAGAGAGAGAGAGAGAGAGAGACAGATAGACAGACAGAGTCACACTAAGAGAACACAACAATGTCCTTTTGCAAAATGGAGGAATAACCAAGTTAAGTACTATGACACAGGGAAATGGACAAAATTTTATGTACAGATAAAGTCATCACTGTAGAATGAATTGGGGGTGTTTCCTGAGCATTAGACAAGTGACAATGATGAAATGTTAAAATGATGATGATGATAATACATATATGTATTGTATACATGCATATCTCAAAAATAAGTGCAAGAATATCTTAAAAATCCTTGTTTTTTTTTTAATTTAGTGAATGAAAGTGGTCATAAAGGATAATAAACCGGTTTGCTAAATAAAATTATGGATAAGACACGTGGATGTAAAGTAATGAAACCTTTATATAAACATCTCTGGGCTCACTATTTTATACTTATGACTGAATGGAGACTTTTCTAATTATTTTTGCCTTGAAGGTAAGAAGAATGCTATACTTTTTCCGACGGTGTAGTTGAAATTTATAATGCAACAGTGCTAAATATAGGTAGAATTTTGCCTCTAAAATTTTAAAACTGTCTTCAAGTTCACAGTTTATGGTATATTTATATTTATAAGAAAAACATTGGTGCCTGTATCACAACTTTTTACTTCCATTTCCTTACGGATCACCATACATGGAAGTATGGTTATCGTAAACAAAAATTGTGTTCAAGATAAGGGCTGATTCTAATTATACTACCCTCAAAACATGAAGGAAAGTCATTTTCCAAAAAGTGTCTGTGTGTAGAATTTTTTCTATGGTGGACAATAACTGCCACAAATTCAAACAAAATCAAATTACTTTTTGCATGTGTGCCCGAGCTCTAGAGGACTCAAGGCCTATTGATTTTGGTGAAGTTCGGTTAATAGGGAGGGGTAATTTACTGGCAACACTTTATGTTTTAACAAGAAAAAAATTACATAATTTTGATAAATAAAGTATCCTGAACAGTGATAATAATCCACTGTAGGAAGGTAGATTAAATATCTATAAATACAAAGGGTAGTTGAAGGGGGAGGGGGTAAATTTTTGTAGTGATGCTATAAATTTATTCGACCAAAAACTTAAACAAAAATGTCATTAAAATATTAACAATTGATATCGTTCCATGTAAACAAAATATAGTAAACACGGATACATAAATAAAATAATTTTTGGTTTTCAGAAATTCACAGATTACAAACACTGGGCGGTATTCGCTTTCTTTCATGTTGTTTAAATAAAAGATAATTTAATCAAGTGAATTCTTTATTTTTAAAATATTAACAACTATGTACAATTTGTCTTTTGATTATCTTGCTCAGCGTTTTTATCAAAAGCATGCTGTGAAATTTAGTTTTGTTCTGTGTGTACATATTAAAAATAATTTTATATTTAATGAGAACATGAAAGTCATGTATGGGTCTGCATACCAATTTTTTAATTTGTCTACCAAATTTGTTCTCTTTTGTACTACATGAATAATCCGACTGTTCAAAACCATGAAGTTGAAAAGCAAACAGTAAACACAAGACAATATTCAACTATACAATGTGTTATGTCCAACAAGCAAACATTTTTATTGATTCAGCTTGTTCAAAATTAACTGCTATCAATGCTGTCAACAAACTATAGGACATGCAAACAAACATACTGCTGTTACTCACACTTTGTCTGGTGTATCTTGTGCAAAGCACAGTGCCTGTATCAAGGACACAACAATCAAAACTATCACGCCCATAGCTCAACTGTGACTGAGCCATTATCTGCTCTGAGAGTCTATTAAACAATTTTAGTCGTTCACGATATGACATTGCACAAATTAAACTAAATATAACTACAGATTGCCATGATTAAGTAAGTTTTCACTTCAAGAGCAGAGCACTTATTTCAACAATATTATTATTGTACTTGTTAAAAGTAGATCCGTTATTGCAACACTTATTATCTCAAATAGGATCCTCCAAGCAAGTATTATCTTAAGGCACTTGGAAATGTATACTAAGAATTATATTTGTTTATTGTTGTTATTATTTAATAACAAAAATTTTACTAAAAAACTAAAAAAATGAATACATTTTTAATTAATAAGACTTCCAAAACTTAAAAAACTTTTCTTTTAATTTAAAAATTTGTAAAGCCGTTTTATATACGAAGCTTGATCTTAACCTCTAAGTGGTATTTTAGTGGTTAAATAGATTTTAATTTTTTATCTTGCAACTACTTGATATGAAAAGGTTTAGTGTTATATAGTGCTCTTGGAGTAACTTCAATGTGCTGCTGATACTGATAGCTTGTACATGTCACATTCGAAATAGTAAATTCAGTACCATCAGAAATATAGGAAATATAATTTTTGTATAGGGCTTATAAAACCTCTGTGTTTATTTGAAAAATAATGTCTTTATTCACCTCTATTTATACTGTCCCTATCAGGTAAAATTCATAAAGCTAACTTTTTGTAGTCATCAAAATATTTCTGAATCACGCTTTTTGTATATCCTTGAGGTTGCTCCAAAATTTTTGTTTACGTTTTATTACATTTACGTGTTGTGAAACATAATTCTTTCATGGGAATAGGAAAAGACTGCAATGGTATCTGGTGAATATAGTGGTTGTCATATCATTACAACATACAATTACTTTTTCCTAAAGTTCTTGGACAAGCAAGTGTGTGTGTTGGTGCATTTTTAAGTGCAATTTTCATCAATTATCCTTTCATGAAGCTGATATTGTTACATAATAGGTCTAAAATGTACTCTTTACTGACCATAACACCTAACAATAAAATTCTTGGATTTCGTTGTCCATGACGTGTCCGTTACTTAACTAAATATAATTATTTCACTACCGACTCGGAACACAAATTTTTATGGGTAAACACAGCCTCTGAAGAAGCTTTTTAAAAGCGAAAACCGGTTAAGGATATAATGTAAAACTTCTACATGTTTACCCATAAAAAAACTTTGTGTTCTGAGTTGGTAGTGAAATAATTATATTTAATAAAAATTCATCGAACATAATTCCCCAGTTTTCATCTATCATGACCATCAGAACTAAAATGGCTGAAGCATTTGTCCATTAACTGCTTGTTCGTGCATTCTTAACCTTTTTTTCTTCAAAGCACAGCATCTTTTGTAGTTAGTTCGCGCAGCACACTAATGTGTGAGGTGACAATGTTCCCCTCCACCCCCACTCACTTCAAACACTGTCACCAAGTATGCAGAATCCTTATGCTTTGTCCCCATGATTCACCACCAACCCTCTCTCTGGAGAAAGAAGGACAAGTTGCAGAACTTAAGTCAGACCAAACACTTCAACTGAAATATTGTGAACTATCATTACTCGAGTTTTGGATGTGAGCAAAGAAAGTGTACCCAATAATAGTAGTGGAAGCAATTACAATTTTCTGTCACCTGTTTATGCAAGAAGAGCTTTTCAGCACTAAGAAACATAAAAAACACGAAACACGAGAGACTTCCCCTAGTAGAAGAGGAAATACGTATGTGTTTACGTTCAATTCCACCATGAATTGAACTTTTGTGTAAGAGACAACAAGCTCAAGTTTCTCATTAGTAACTCGAAGCTTTTATTGTAAAGCATTAGCAAATAAAATCCTCTGTAATTTAATTATGTGAGGCTCTTGAATATTTTTTCTTGTTTCTTTTAATTACTCGTAAGTTTATTTTAATTACTTTTACCAACAATATAAAAAAGCTCCAGAATTTTCATGCCACACTTAGCAAATCTCGCGGTACAGCAGTGTACCACAGTGTTAGAGACTGCCTGTCTCATTCTTAACAAAAACTTCAATCTACAATCTTGCATTGTAGAATGTTAAAAAAAAACTGCCTAGTAAACCAAAACACAATTTACCTGAACTACTGAACTATATTAAGTATGTAACGGGGCAAATAAAGCAGTGGGTTTTAATACATAATAATTGTAACAATTTGTGGCCAACCAGACTAGGCAACACTTTTAGATCACCAACACCTTGACTTTTGTGAACACCCAGTAGTCACCTCGGTCCTTAGCAGTGGAAGGTACAAAAGCCATTATAACGTTGGAATGTGTAAGAGCGCGCGTGTGCTGCCCTTTGCGACGTAAAAGTCACGCACAGGATTTCCTTACCGCCTTTCACGAGATGTCGAGAAAGACACGAGACGCTCGCCCACCAATCAGGTAGCAAGTTGGTTGTCGTGAAAAGTTCACCGAGAGTATTCTTGCCATTTTGGACGCCCAGTCAACTAAGATCCTTCAGACCGTGTGGTCAGAAAAGTTGTGTTCAAGAGCAAATATCCAGTCAGCCGACTAATTAAAAATGTTATTTTAAATCGTTTTAAACAGTAACGGAGTGTGAAGTAAACAGACATTCAACAATATCAATTTTAACAGTTTAAAACAGTACCGGAGTGTCTAGTGAAAGTAATAAATCTGTAGCGGTGATGAAAGGATTGGCTACTACGAGGATGAGTACTTTTTAAACAATTTTACACCTTTAAACCTATAAACAAATTAAACAGCTGCCTACTAAATTTTTGAAAAAACTGAAAGAGCTCTATTAATTGAAATGGGGATTTAAAGATGTGATGAGGGTGTGAGTGTGTGAATGAAAATTACAAAACGTGAAGCGCTGGTTTGCGTTAAATAGATTTAAGTTTGGGTAATACTATTTATAATTTTTATAAATTTTTCCTTTTCTAATTTTACAGTTGTGTACAACCAATATAATAACAAAATCAATGTCTTGTTTTATTGTTTAAATCATAATACATGTAAGGAAGGGAGAAAGAATATTTTTGTGTTTATGATGCTAATGAAAGGAGCTTAAATTGTTTCGAATAAAGTAATTGAAGTAATGTAGTAATGAGGCAAAGAAAAATAAAAGAGAATAAGATGTGTATGCAAATAATCAATTTGTTTTTTCTTCCAATAACCATTCTGCTCTCTCACTATAACTCGTTCAACAGAATCCTGGACCTGGTGAGTAAAACATGCAGTTGGCAATATTTAAAGATGGCGTCTGAATAATTGGATGCGAACACAGCTGATTTTGTGAATATAAAAGTAAAGTAAGAAAAAAATATTACATTGGCGCGTCGAACAGGGACGTTTGCATGAAAATTTATTTTATGTAAACATGTTCCTGTTTTGCAGAGCAGAACGGATTACTGAAAGTAAGGAAATAAAAAATGTCATTTACATCCAAATATACGTACAATGTAAGGTTATAGTATGATCATATGTAGTGTGTTGTAACTGGACAAGTAAACCCACCCAGGGATATTTTGGTAATAATAAAGATTTTATTTGAAAATGTTATTGGGGAAAACAATATACACAAATTAGTGTCAAGGTCGGGTGATCAAGCCGCTGGAGACAGTTATTTTTAGAAATCTGACCTCTGAACTATGTACAATTTGCATCACGCTATATGACGTCAGTAGCCAAGCCTTGTTTATTTCATTCTGGAATGTGAGGCGCGGTCAGCACGGCCTCAGAATCTGGCGACGTCATACTAATAAAACAATAGGACGAGATCACGTGATCATCCGTCCAGCTAAGAATCGTCATCAATTTGGATCTTCCCAGTCGAAAATATACTCTCGTCCGGTACGGCCATACAACAATTCGCTGACGAGTTACGGGCGCCCCAAACACTAAAAGGTGTTATAAAAATGTGAAAGTAAGCAGTTTTAAAGAAAATATAAAATGAAATAACAGTTTAGTGTAAAGAGTGAAAGCAAGAAAAAATGTGCGGGTAAATGAAAACACGTAAAGAGACTGGACTGTTGCGGATCACCAAAAAATGAACAGCTAAGTAACCAACGGGGAGAGTAACAAAGAGTTTTCAAAAATTTAATTATTCAATATTAAAAGGGAAAATGATGAGCTAAAAGGGGGGTTATATAAAAAAAAATATGTAAGATCTGAAAGAGTGTGTGTGTAAATGAAGCGCTGGTTTGCGTAAATCGTAAATTTAATTGGTGTCTTAAATATATGTTAACTTTTTTATTACAATTTGAATGTACTGTAGGTAAGCTCATATAGAACAAAATAAATTTTTCTAATTAATTCTTGTCAATTAACAATGTTTTGTTTGAATAGTTTTGAATATGATAACATGAGAAAGAATAATTTTGCTTAAACCGAGAATTATATGAATAGAAAGTGTTTGGAGTAAAATGATTAATGGAAGTAAGAATGGAAATAGTAATGATCATGAATAAAATTTAATTCAGTGTAAACAAGTGAACGATTTATTTATTTTGAACAACCATTCTCTCTCCAAATACGTCTAAAAGAACTCTGGACAGAGTAAGTATTAATTTTACAGTTGGCAGTATTGCAAGATGGCGTCCGGAATATGGATGCAAATATAGCTGTTTGTTTGTCAACAACAAGGTAAAAATAGTTTTACAAAAGTAATTAACGTTACAGTGTGTGATTAGAATACTTTGTTATGTGTTAAGTATGTATTATATATTACAACGATACATATCAAATATAATTTATTTTGTGGAGCTCCTTCATTCGTGGGGTGCAACAATTATACTACGTTATAACTTTATGTGTTATATAATGATACCTCTTATGTATGCAGGTTGTATAGCGATACCAGGTGTAACTATAATAAGAGTAGTAGATTCATGAGTAGTTAAAATTTCATGTTTATTGTTTTAACAAGCATTATAAATAATAAACATTGTTAATAATCTCCGATTGAGATATCACTCCTTATTAAGTGTTTATCTCTTAAGCTATACGGTGTCACACACTTTAAAACACTCTTACATCTAGACATGTTAATACTTAATTTAGACATTTATTCAATATGATTTACTAAAACAAAATAAAATTTAAATGTAATTTTAATTGAATTCATTTACTCAGATCTGACCTCAGCTTGCACAGTCTATACCAATGTTTTTTAAAAATTAAATTCAAAATTATATTATTTCTTGGAGTTCGTTGTCCATGACGTGTCCGTTACTTAACTAAATATCACTATAATATTGACGACTCGGAACACTAAGTTTTTTATAAGTAAAAACGTAAAGTTTTACCTTACAGCATAAACCGGCTTTCACCCTATAGAAGGCTTCATCAGAGGCTGTCGTTAGTAGCGCTGCTCGTCTTGTTGTTGGCGACGAGATAGTGTTTCGAAAGATTGAAGCTGTGTGTGTGTGGTGAGATGTGTTCGAATAATGCGTGCGATTTGAATTGTGTCTGTTCGTTTAGGATGTCGTTTTTATTTGTTTTTGTGTGTTTGTATATTTCTAATTGTTCTAGAGTGTCTAGTTTTCGGCCTCTTGTGTGTACGTGTAGTATGTTCATGTTATTGTCGATGTTTTTATATGTGTGGTTTGCTTCAATGAGGTGGTTTGCGAAGGTAGATTCTGTAGTGGTGTGGAGTGCTTCACAAAACTAGAACACAGGCACAAATTCAGTATATACAGAAAACCAACTACAACTGACACACTAATACACAAAACCTCCAATCACCCAATACAACACAAACTAGCTGCTTTTAGAACCATGATACATAGACTTAACAAAATACCCTTAGATGAAATAGACTACAAAGACGAACTAAACACGATAAAATATCTAGCAGAATCTAACGGTTATGACAGAACAATAGTCAGTAAACTCCTACACAAAACACAAAACAAACAACAGACAAAGACAGAAAACAACAAATTCATAACACTAACATACATCAACAAACAAACAGAAAAAAATGCCCACAAATTCAAAAAAGCAGGTACAGAATCGTTTACAAAACTACTAACAAAACAGAACACACACTATCAAAACGCATGCCCAAAGCACAAAACAAATTCGATCTACCCGGTGTATATAAACTAAATTGTTCAAATTGCAGTAAATTCTACATAGGCCAGACAGGACGTAGCTTCAAACAGAGATACATTGAACACACAAAAGCACTTCACACCACTACAGAATCTACCTTCGCAAACCACCTCATTGAAGCAAACCATACATATAAAAACATCGACAATAACATGAACATACTACACGTACACACAAAAGGCCGAAAACTAGACACTCTAGAACAATTAAAAATATACAAACACACAAAAACAAATAAAAACGACATCCTAAACGAACAGACACAATTCAAATCGCACGCATTATTCGAACACATCTCACCACACACACACAGCTTCAATCTTTCGAAACACTATCTCGTCGCCAACAACAAGACGAGCAGCGCTACTAACGACAGCCTCTGATGAAGCCTTCTATAGGTGAAAGCCGGTTTAGGCTGTAAGGTAAAACTTTACGTTTTTACTTATAAAAAACTTAGTGTTCCGAGTCGTCAATATTATAGTGATATTTAGTTATATTATTTACTCTTAGACTGGCATTTGTTTCATATTAAAAATTTAAATTATTCTCTTCTACAAAATGCAAATATCAAATCATTTCAATTATTTTACTTTGATAAAAAAAATATACTATCTAAAATTTAAACTCTTTTTTTTCTATATTTCTCTATATGCGATCGCTCATTCTTATGACTAAAACATTTACATTAGACTCTATTGCATTATTTCTAATTATAAACTTTTTTTGTTTTAATTCATTGTCTATTTATATAGTCTTTATGAGCTCTTTTAAAAGAATCATTTATAAATGCATTATGCATGTCACCTTGAGTTTTTGTGACCTTACGACTTTTTGACGGGGTCCAGCGTTGTCCAGAAGAGTTGGGTTTCCGTTACTCCTGGCTTGGCGTGGTCCTGGATATGTCCAGAGTCCAGTGTCGTTCTCCAGTAGTGTGTGGTCCGTCCCAGATAATTACTATCTGCTGCGAGGTGGATCTCGTACGCTGTTAGGCGTTTCAAAAGCATCTCCTAACGTCTAGCATATCGTGTCGCTCTTGTAGCTTATCTGTTAATACTCTTGCTGACTTAAACGGTCCCGGTACTCTACGTTTCCCGTAATATTGTAAACATAATTACTGAACGTCTTTATTCATTCATAGAGGAGACTTATAACAAAATATACTGTTCTGCCGACGGACAGCGTGTCCGACTGTAACTGTGTTTTGAAAAGAAGAGAAGGATTTCCAGTCGAAACCTTAATTTATACCCTCTCGAGATTCCGCACCTGTTGGTTCCAAAATTATCTTGTCGAGACCTGCAGATCACATGCTAGCCCCCACTCCTGAACCTTTTCATATATTTGCAATTTTTTGCAAATGACAATGTTTTGTACGGAATCGAGATAGCACAAATCATAGCTAATTTGTTTAAGAACTCACTATATTAATTTGAGCGTCTTAGTGTAATTTGCGTATTTTTTGCACATTTATTTTGCACTGACTTGGCGTAGTGTGTCCTATTAACGTCATTTTCTTACTGTGGATAACTATAAAATTTACACACACTTTGGTGCCTTTTGCTTGTTTATACACTAATTAGTTTTCACACAGTGAATTAAAATAATTATTTTAGTAATTAATTGGGGAGGGTAGCTGAGATTCCTGTCTGTACATGCATCACTAACACACACAAGATACACGCGTAACACACATACTGTACAATCGAGCAGGTATTCTTTGCCTGTTGGAACAGGTTAATTTCTCCCCTAGTATAACAATGAAACATTTTTACACTCCCAGACCTGTCCATTTACCCCAAACTTATAATAATTTTACAAATTTTATATTTATTTAAATCAATGCTTAATACAGCATATGGCTGTATCGTTGCATTATTCCTCTGCTTGAAAAAAAATTTAATAAATATTTATTTATTAAATTTTTATCTATTTGTTCTAGACAAATAAAAATAATATTATACTAGCTTAACTTAGTTTACATCAGTTAAACGACACATAACAATGAGTAGGTCAGTATAACGCTCGCCGGTGGTGGTATGCAATATTTTCACCTCCCATTATACAGCTGAGCTGTGCGTTGACCTTCTTCATTTTACCATATGCAGGAATGTATTTCTGCAAGAGGATTTTCAAAACAACTTTATTTGTGGGTCGCATAATTGGATACAGATGGACGGCTTTGGAAAATACATCAATACAAATAAGTTTGTGTTTCACTCCACGACTTGATCTTGGAAGTGGTCCCAAAAAATCCACTGCAATTAGCTTTCCCTTATTTCCTTTCTGGATGCTCTGCATTTCTACGTATTTATGCAATCTTTCACTCTGTAATTTTACGTTTCGTTAATCATAACATTCCTACCTTTGTTCCTTAATTCTTTTCTTAGCCCATTATTCCAATCTTCAATCTTTACATTTCTTACATTACTTATATAATACATTAACTTTCATTACCTTTTATTACATTTCTTTGACATTACCTTCCTGATCGCTCATAATTTTCTTCATTCTTACCATGTGCTGAAATACACCTCCGTACAGAATATTCTTTTTAGCTTCGTAGTGTGTCGCATTATCGGCTACAAATGACTGCCTTAGAAACAGGTCTATATCCAGACTTTTATCTGCTTAACTCACTCGATGTGTTAATCGTAGTATTTGAACTCTAAGTAATCTCTGCGCTTGACTGTCCACTATCGCTTTCTTCTGTGTCCTTGCATTTCCACTAAGGTATGAAGATTTCGCTTGATCAGCCATTCTGACAATTGTAACATTTATTTCTCATCTCTAATCCTTATTCATATTAATAACAACATCGATAATAACATTCCTTTCATTTCTTAACATATTTTTAACACATTAGTATTCCTTACCATTTGCTTTGAATACTAACATTCCTTACATTTCTTACAAACATAACATTCTTTATTTAATTTAATTCCTTAACATTTTCTTTTCAATTATAACATTTTCTTAAATATAATTTCTAACCTTTTTACACATATTATTCCTTCTTATTTAACTCCTTTTCTAACATTAATAATTAACAGTAATATTTTTCTTTTAAAAATAATTATTCATTCACATTCGGGTATTGAGTGTGGTTCAATTTACACCCTCCATAGTTTAAGTTAACAATGCATTGTATTGTTTGACCAACCGCCGGACATTGTTTCCTGTGCCGTATAGTCAACATTCCATTGTATTCCTCCCTAGTTAAAATTCCATTGTATCGCTGCGACGATTGTTTTGATCGTGGAAGTCACCTGTTTAGAGGGTAAAAATTTCATCCTGCCTCTCGGCCACACAAAATCTCCCCTCTTTCTCTCGTTCTCTCCGCGTTGCTGCTCTTGACGAACGCATTCCTTATGTTTAGTTTGTATGCGGCCTATATAAACAGCTGTTCTTTTCTTCACGCTTCGTCTTGTGGTATAATAATAATCACTGTAGTGTTTACCATTATAATTATCATTCAATCTATAATTGCTGTGCGTACCCTCGTCACGTGTGATTTGTTTCAATTGTGTTACTTTTTTAATTGTTCTACTTCTCCACGTAGATCTTCCTTAAGTGTGTTCATTTCACCTGAGTAGTCCTTGGTGGATTTTGCAGACTTTACTACAGCAGTTTCCGTCATCGTTCGGGCTTCTATTTCCTGCGTTTTATTAATGTTTTCCCGGATTTGTTCACTAACTGTTCTAATCCTCACATCTTGTTCCTGCTTTGAAACTCTAAACTTGTCATTCCAGTGTTCAGCTAATTGTTTAATACTTTCTTTTAATTCTTTCGACCATTCTGTTTTTTGATCTTCAAATCTATTCTCGTTCTTTATGGCTTGTTCATTTAGCAACTGTTCTACTCTATTTTCTAATATTTCTATTCTCGTATTAGTTTCTTCGAGTTTTGTAGTCAGTTGCTCCTTAAACTCTTTAAATTCGGCCATAATTTCTTCGCTATTCTTTTGTATTTGTTCATTAGTTTTCACTAATTCAGCTTTAAATTCTTTATTAGCCCTCTTTAATTCTTTGAATTCGGCTTTAGATTCTTCCCTACTCTTTTGCATTTGCTTTGCATTTTCCTCTTTTTGGTTTGTACTTAATTCGTCAACCCAGGCACGCATCATGTTTTGGAATGCTTCCATACTAATACTTCCTGGTGCTGCCATAGTGAATTATTATTAAAATATTTATTTATAATTTATTATTGGTGAACCGTATGCGAGCTTTTATTTATTTATTGTTTATTTGTTATTATTTATTTATTTTTATCTACTCATGTTACAATTACACCTGCTTGTTGGGGTGGGCACCAGTTGCGTTATTACAATACAATACACACAACAATTTTAAAATAACTAACATACAAAAAGAATTAAAATATAACATTAGTTATAACATATAAATTATCAAACACTGGTAATGATGAGCATACATTAATTATTAAATGTAGGCGTGTCATGTTCCACGTTCATGGGCAACATTTCTATACAACGACACATATCAAATAAAATTTATTTTGTGGAGCCCCTTCGTTCGTGGGGTGTAACAATTATACTACGTTACAACTTTATGTGTTATATAACGATACCTCTTATGTATGCAGGTTGTATAGCGATACCAGGTGTAACTATAATAAGAGTAGTAGATTTATGAGTAGTTAAAATTTCATGTTTATTGTTTTAACAAGCATTATAAATAATAAACATTGTTAATAATCTCCGATCGAGATATCACTCATTATTAAGTGTTTATCTCTTAAGCTATACGGTGTTACACACATTTAAAACACTCTTACATCTAGACATGTTAATACTTAATCTAGACATTTATTCAATATGATTTACTAAAACAAAATAAAATTTAAATGTAATTTTAATTGAATTCATTTACTTAGATCTGACCTCAGCTTGCACAGTCTATACCAATGTTTTTTAAAAATTAAATTCAAAATTATATTATTTACTCTTAGACTGGCATTTGTTTCATATTAAAAATTTAAATTATTCTCTTCTACAAAATGTAAATATCAAATCATTTCAATTACTTTACTTTGATAAAAAAAAATATACTATCTAAAATTTAAACTCTTTTTTTTCTATATTTCTCTATATGCGATCGCTCATTCTTATGACTAAAACATTTACCTAAGACTCTATTACATTATTTCTAATTATAAACTTTTTGTTGTTTTAATTCATTGTCTCTTTATATAGTCTCTATGAGCTCTTTTAAAAGAATCATTTATAAATGCATTATGCATATCACCTCGAGTTTTGATGACCTTACGACTTTTTGACGGGGTCCAGCGTTGTCCAGAAGAGTTGGGTTTCCGTTACTCCTGGCTTGGCGTGGTCCTGGATATGTCCAGAGTCCAGTGTCGTTCTCCAGTAGTGTGGTCCGTCCCAGATAATTACTAACTGCTGCGAGGTGGATCTCGTACGCTGTTAGGCGTTTCAAAAGCATCTCCTAACGTCTAGCATCTCGTGTCGCTCTTGTAGCTTATCTGTTGATACTCTTGCTGACTTAAACGGTCCCGGTACTCTACTTTTCCCGTAATATTGTAAACATAATTACTGAACGTCTTTATTCATTCATAGAGGAGACTTATAACAAAATATGCTGTTCTGCCGACGGACAGCGTGTCCGACTGTAACTGTGTTTTGAAAAGAAGAGAAGGGTTTCCAGTCGAACCCTTAATTTATACCCTCTCGAGATTCCGCACCTGTTGGTTCCAAAATTATCCTGTCGAGACCTGCAGATCACATGCTAGCCCCCACTCCTGAACCTTTTCATATATTTGCAATTTTTTGCAAATGACAATGTTTTGTACGGAATCGAGATAGCACAAATCATAGCTAATTTGATTAAGCACTCACTATATTAATTTGAGCGTCTTAGTGTAATTTGCGTATTTTTTGCACATTTATTTTGCACTGACTTGGCGTAGTGTGTCCTATTAACGTCATTTTCTTACTGTAGATAACTATAAAATTTACACACACTTTGGTGCCTTTTGCTTGTTTATACACTAATTAGTTTTCACACAGTGAATTAAAATAATTATTTTAGTAATTAATTGGGGAGGGTAGCTGAGATTCCAGTCTGTACATGCATCACTAACACACACAAGATACACGCGTAACACACATACTGTACAATCGAGCAGGTATTCTTTACCTGTTGGAACAGGTTAATTTCTCCCCTAGTATAACAATGAAACATTTTTACACTCCCAGACCTGTCCATTTACCCCAAACTTATAATAATTTTACAAATTTTATATTTATTTAAATCAATGCTTAATACAGCATATGGCTGTATCGTTGCAATATGTTAATATTTTTGACGAAAATGTATAACTTTATAATTAAAAATGGCAAACAATGAAATCAGCTTAACTGACACGAGTACAGAAAGTCAATCAAGTGTAGTGGTGGCAGAAATAAGCGTAACAGAGTCAGTAATAATGGACGATATTAAAATTCATTTAACGCCTATCCAAAATAAACAATCTGATAGTAATGATATAATGAATATGATGCAGTTACTTCTAGAAAAGCAAAATGCGATGTTAGAGCAGCAAAATGTAAAATTTAACGAAGTAAAGAGTGATTTTGATGTTAAGTTTGATGAAGTAAAAAATAATTTCACTGAAGTAAATGTTAAATTAAATGGACAAAACAGTAAATTTGACGAACTCAAGATTGATATCAATGCAGTAAATGTTAGATGTGAAAGTAAATTTAACGAGTGAGAACAAAAAATAAAAAAATGAAACTGTGGAGAATAGACACAGATCTAAGTGTAACGAGAATAAAAAAATGTAAAGAAGTGATAGATGTCAATACAGGTAATAATTATAATGGTGAAATGACAAAAAATAACGAGGAAATAATTAACAAGGTAAGTGGTAATTATAATAATGAGTTAACAAGTAATAGGGATAAAACAGTTGAAAAGGAGTACGGTATCTAAGGGTGGTACAGTGAAAATTAATAGCGATGATGAGAGTGTAGTGGTGATAGAAAATGGTACAGATAATAAGGTAAGTGATGATTTTACAGCAAGTGATAATTATAATGGGGAGACAATTACGAATAATAATGATGATAGTTTAAGTACAAATAAAGAAATAGTTGAAAAGGTAAGTAGGGGTGAGAATATTGGTGATATAATTAAAAATGTGGTGTTAGAGAGTAAAGTTGGGAATAATGATAGTGGTGATGAAGTTTTAGTGGAAATAGAAATTATTAATGAGATAGTGGTTGATGAGATTGAGAGAGAGTGTGATGAGAGGTTATGTTGGCAAAGGGCAAACTTTCCCTGTTGTTTAAGTGGAGTAAAGACTCCACTAGTGATTTACGAGGACAGAGTTTCCTCCAGAAGTTGTATGGGAGATGCAGTGTCTCCAAGTAGTCCCTTAATTTTTAGTAGTTGTCCTGGAAAAGCCAGGAGGTGTTTTTATAATATTGTAGTGCCCTCTGCATGGAATGAGAGAAAGAAAGTAAGATGGGGTTGTGTAAGCGATTTTGAGAGAGTGAGAGAGATAGAGTTGTTCAAGTTAAAAAGAGGTTATAAAGAGTTAATAGAGAGAATAAATAGTGAGAGTTGATTATATAAAAGGCTTACCTTGTGAAGTAATTAGTACAGCAGTAGTAGATGAAAATGATGATGACGATGATAACAAGCACTTACCTCATGGTGTAACGGGTGTAGTAGTAGATAACTGTGATGATGATGAGATCATAACTTACCTGGGGTTGACAAAAAATACTTACGGAGACTGGAATAGAAATACTAAAGCTAACATGATATATGATTTGATAATAATGTGGAGTAATCCTGTAAACCATTGTTATGGGGTAATGGAACCATTGGGAAAAGCAAATAGTTGTTATATTGATGGTAGTAACAAAATGTACTTAATTAAAAATGAATTGTGTATACGTAAGATGAGATTATTGTTTGATGATGGAGGGTACATATTTATTGTTCATGAAAATTTAATTATGTGAGTGTAGTGAGTTTTGAAATGGACTGAATTATGAAAAATTTGTGGTAAACAATAACAAATAATAATGTAGATTGTATATACTTTTGTGTTGATGTTAAATGTACTTATGTAGTAAGGTTATGTTGTTGTAATGATAAGACAACAGAGAATACAACGTGTTGTATGAAGTATACTCAATTTTAATAATTGACAGTCGGTCACTTAGAAACTAACCAGGGAGGGTGAATCAGGGGAAATCAACACAACTTTGGAACAGCGGCTATCCATCTAATAGGATGGCAGACCGTTTAAGGGCATGTAACTAAATTTTAGTAGGATTACGGGTATCTTATATACCCGTAAGGCCGAATGTTTAATAACGCCAAAACAACAATGGTGTAAGCAGCGTTTACACCATAAAAAACTTCAGTTCTTGTGGAAGCAAATGGGCGCTACAGTCCAACATAAAAATCAATAGAGTGTGTGGAAAGGAGCTGGCCGTTACAAGGCAGGGGCATAAATATAGCATTTATGCAAATGTGTAGATGCCTTGCACGGTTTACCCGTGAGGTGATTTACCAAATTGTAACGGGGTTAGGGGGGATATGATAAAATGAGGTGGAAGGAGGAGTATAACTGAATAGTCATTTATGGATTATGATGTCATCATAATCACAGTGAAATTGGAGGTGAGTTGTTCTGACTATATATGTGGTTATTGTATGGACCCACTTGCTGCTTTGTTATGATTATGCTTTATGTTGTATAAAAAAATAACAGAAGTAGTTGGTCTTATAATGGAGATGTTAACTGTAAATCTTAATGGAAATGGAAGAGGAAAATATTGTGAAAGTGAACTCATAGTTGAACTGTTAAATTAAATTTTGTGTTTAAATTCTACCTTGTAAAAGTATCACGATAGGTAGTTTCAATCAAATGTATCATGTAATATTAAGGATATGTGTGTATTAGAAGTTACGAGCAACCAGTGCTTCTTAACGCAAACCAGCACAGCTAAGGGGAGACCAGATCAGTTGGGGAAATGGTATTATGTAAGGCCATTATTTCATGTTTTTGATTTAATGTTCTAGTGTCTGGTGATGCTGTGGCGGCGGTCCTGTGCTGGTCCATGCGTCAGAGCAGGGGCGTCAAGTGCCTGTCTGGCCTTGCGATGTTGGGATCTCGAAAGTGAAGTCCAGTAAGGTCATTCAGTGCAGCCGCAGTCACTGGATCAGGGGGGTAAGTTACCCATGAGCTTTAGTAATTTTAAAGGGGGTTATGGTGCCATATCCAGACTGATCCCTTTAGGAAGTATGTGAGTGTCAATGAGAGTTTTTATGCTTTGGCATAAAATCTCTCATTGAGGGGGTATTGTAACGGGGCAAATAAAGCAGGGGGTTTTAATACATAATAATTGTAACAATTTGTGGCCACCAGCACCAGGCTAGGCAACACTTTTAGATCACCAAAAGCTTGACTTTTGTGAACACCCAGTAGTCACCTCGGTCCCTAGCAGTGGAAGGTACAAAAGCCATTATATAACATTGGAATGTGTAAGAGCACGCGTGTGCCGCCCTTTGCGACATAAAAGTCATGCACAGGATTTCCTTACCGCCTTTCACGAGATGTCGAGAAAGACGCGAGACGCTCGCCCACCAATCAGGTAGCAAGTTGGTGGTCGTAAAAAGTTCTCCGAGATTATTCTCGCCATTTTGGACGCCCAGTCGACTAAGATCCTTCAGACCGCGCGGTCAGAAAAGTAGTGCTCACAAGCAAATATCGAGTCAGCCGACTAATTAAAAATGTTATTTTAAATCGTTTTAAACAGTAACGGAGTGTGAAGTAAACAGACATTCAACAATATCAATTTTAACAGTTTAAAACAGTACCGGAGTGTCTAGTGAAAGTAATAAATCTGTAGCGGTGATGAAAGGATTGGCTACTATGAGGATGAGTACTTTTTAAACAATTTTACACCTTTAAACCTATAAACAAATTAAACAGCTGCCTACTAAATTTTTGAAAAAACTGAAAGAGCTATATTAATTGAAATGGGGATTTAAAGATGTGATGAGGGTGTGAGTGTGTGAATGAAAATTACAAAACGTGAAGCGCTGGTTTGCGTTAAATATATTTAAGTTTGGGTAATACTATTTATAATTTTTATAAATTTTTCCTTTTCTAATTTTAAAGTTGTGTACAACCAATATAATAACAAAATCAATGTCTTGTTTTATTGTTTAAATCATGATAAATGTAAGGGAGGGAGAAAGAATATTTTTGTGTTTATGATGCTAATGAAAGGAGCTTAAATTGTTTCGAATAAAGTAATTGAAGTAATGTAGTAATGAGGCAAAGAAAAATAAAAGAGAATAAGATGTGTATGCAAATAATCAATTTGTTTTTTCTTCCAATAACCATTCTGCTCTCTCACTATAACTCGTTCAACAGAATCCTGGACCTTGGTGAATAATAAAACATGCAGTTGGCAATAGTTCAAGATGACGTCCGAAATTAGACGCAAAGGGCAGCTGATTTTGTGAAAATATAAAAGTAAAGTAGTAAATAATATTACAAGTATAGTAATTATATTGTATTGGTTTTATCTACTTCATGTAATGTGTTTATGGAATATTTAAATTATTCTCATTTCTTTAACAATGATTTTATTAGGTTTACAAATGAAATAAAAATGTATTAGTTATAGAAGATTTGTATTTTTTATATAATTTGTACACGGTTTGTTAAAGGACAGAATACTCATATGTAAATAATTCAATAATAAAACAAAAGTTTTACAAATTGATTGAATATTTCAACGAGAATTACAAAGTCCATTTTTTACAAGACTTTAAACCATAATATAAACTGGAACTTATTATCATATAAACATATATAATAAGAACTAATACATTTTCTTTCAATCACAAAGTTAACATCCAGTCTTGCCATTACAGCAAGTTAGTGATCTCAGGAATACAGTAAAAGGGCTCAATTGTTATACAAGGTAAAACCACTTCGCCAAATTAGCAATCAACAAGAAATGTTGAATGCTTCTACCAATCAAATTTTAACTTTCAAACCTAAGTTTCATCAGATAGTAGAGGAAGTATTTCAAACAGATTATAATTTGTATTGACACATAACACTGTATGATAATTCTTAGAAGCACATTATTCATATTAACAATCCTAATAACTACTAACATTTTTAATATTCATGGCATGAAAGAACTCTCTTTTTTGTGTGCAGCAGACCATGTTACGTAAAACTACCCAAGTCCAAGTTTTAATGATGTTTCAGGTTGTTAGAAAACAACATTTTTATCCATTTCTGTTTTTCTTTTCAGTTTTTTAACAGCAATGCAATCAATAAAAAAACTCTATTAATAACAAAAATTAATCTTGAAAATTGGTTTTATGATTTATCATTGCACTTGAAAATTTTTAATTTCAGTTTTCTGTAAATTCACATGAGTGGAATACATACTTTATATGTTACATTATATAACTTAAATAACTACATTTGTACACTAAAATAATTTATATTATGTAGGTACTAGATGTGTGTGTGTGTACTTTACTGCTTTTAATATGCTTTATACTACTACTGATTGAATTGCAAATAAGTATTGGTAGCTCTTAAAATTCAATTTCATCATGTTTAACTGACAATTTTAATAATCTTAATCAATGTATGTGCGTCTTCCCTGTGTGGGTCAAACATTAGATATTTTATACTTAACTGACATAAATAATTAAAGTTATCCATTGTGATATCACATTATGTATGACCGTAAGTGTTTAAAAATATGGGTCAAGTCCAGTCACAGTTATGTAACAATGTATAAGACCATTTTAACGACTGTAGAGTTTTGATTAACCCAAAAGTCAATTAACTAGAATAGATTCCTCGCATAGCCTCCCTGACAAACATAATTCATTTCAGCAGTTGCCAGTATAACTGTTTCAATTTCATTGTAGCACTGTTGCAGGTGTGTGTGTGTGTGTGTGTGTGTTTTGTTTTGAATTAAAAAAACTGTTTCAGAAAGAACTGTTTCTGTTTTTGAAAAACTTATTTAGTGTCAAGTAAAAAAAGGTATTTCAATAACTATTAATAATAATAATAATTCTAAAACAATTTTTTAAAACAGACAACGAATCTGTTGTGGCTAGCACAATATTTGTTTATAAGTCAAACCATCACTTTATGCCATTACAGGAGTATGTACTGCATTTGCAGTAAATTTGTTTGATGAGTTAGGGTACCAAAAGGGCCATATGAGATTTCCAACATAACATCACATAGAATTTAATTATATAACAAAAATGCAAAATGGTACATAATAATAAATGCTAATTCCTGAATTTGTCATAAAATCCTATAGTTAAAAATGTTTAGGATGTTGTTTTCATGTGTTTTTGTGTGTTTGTATATTTCTAGTTGTTCAAGAATAACAACCACACTTATAGTAACTGCTTTTTTTCTAATCCACAAAATGGTGGAGTAATCATCATTGACTACTTAAAAAATGGAAAACAATTAGAGGTGAGTACTATGCAAACATACTGCACCTTTTAAAAATTAAAATCAAGAACAAATGGCATCATTTACTGAAACACACACACACACACACACACACACACACACACACACACACACACACACACACACACACACACACACACACACACACACACACACACACACACACACACACACACACACACACAGCATCGACCTTTCGAACAATCGCACCATCACCAAGAACAATACAGACAGTGCTCCTAGCGCCAGCTACTGACAAAGCTCCAACAAAATGAAAACTAGTTCAGGCTACAAGGTAAAAGTTTAATATTATTACCAATAAAAAAAATATCGGTATACATACATGACCCATACATGACTTTCATGTTCTAAGATTTATATTTAAAATCATTTTCAAAAAGATATATTTCCATAGAAACTACCTCTTTCTACTTCTTTCTACAGCCTTAACCACAGTACTGTGGTCACTAACGTATACCACCTCACGTTAGTAGACCCGTTTTACACTCATGATGGCAGTCGATGGCACTGCCAAAACGTCCAGAAAACATTGTACCATGGCCAAACAGCCTAGGAAGGAATTTTAACAACAAACTACTTCTTTGTTGCCGATAACATAGTACATATATTAAAAAATATCCCCTCCTCATTCAACTATCATTTTCATTTATAGAAAATTACCCCCTCCCCCTTCAACTACCCTTTTTGTTAATAGATATTTCGTGTCTCCCCCTTTCTTGTCATTCACTGCAGGTTGAAACTGGCATACACATACACAAATGCTGTATTTTATTCTACCGAAGCAGGTGTCACTTTCGACAGGCCCCAGCCTTTATCCTCCCGCACAAAATTGTTTAAAACTGTTCGTCGTATTCATTTTACACTAATTATTTACAATACATACCGCCCTGGGCAAATATATGTATTGTTGCATATATTCCCCAGGTGGGTTTAAATAAAATTTGACTGCTGTTCAAATTTTATTTACACAGATATATATGTGTACCTTATAATTACAATTACATCTTATTATCTACATTACAAATGGTTTTTAAACTCCTTACAAAAGTAAATATTTTATCGGTATGTAAGAAACAAACCTTTTGTGGTGGGCGAGAAAATTCCTTCCCCCTATTCAAACAGTACTTACATCCTGTTTTCTATTGTCCCATTGTTATACGTATCGACACACTGGCATTGTACATTTTTGTTGTCGGCTTATTTCTGCCTGTTTCCCTTCACCGTGTGACTCGGTTCTGGTCATAATAGACGATAGACATCCTGCATTACACTTGTTTCTATGTACATAACAATAATTATTGTACTCTGTGTGTATTGTAATGCTGCTACCATGATTCCTTTTCTGCCATGCGTAAGGTGTTGTTCTCCCTGAACATCTCTCTCTCTCTCTCTCTGTCTCCTGGTTTCCTTCTCTCTAAATATTTAAGAGAATCAGTTGAATTAAAAATATTACAAAGTTTTGTTTTTCTCTCTCTCTCTTCTCCCATACTGTTGACATTTCTCTCTCTCGGTTCTTCACCCTTACCTGCATTCGGAGGATCCGTTGTATTTTTCTCTTCACAACAATTCTCTTTTCTCTGTACAAAATTAGTTTTATTTATGTACTCGGTGTGAAACATGTCTTTAAATTGTGCGAATAAAATTAACAATTCTTCAATCGTTTTATTTCCTAGTGTTTTATTGGCGAATCTACTATCTCTGTGAAAATGATGTGCTCATTTAAGTACCAATTCGTGTTGTGCAAATCTGGATCTTAAGTATTTACTTCTTTCGACAAGTTGGATTACATACTCCTCTAATGTAAGTCTACCATTATGTTGATATTTACCATATTCTAATTGGTCTCTTATTTGTTTTTGTGTGTGAATATTCCCTTAGCAACCTTCAAGTGAGTTTTTACATTGTTCATTAGCAGTTAAATTATATCGAGCACTCGTGTACCATCTTGCAGCAGCACCTTGAAAATGTTTACTAATAAAGTTAATTTTCTCTTTATAAGTCAAAGCATTACCCGTTAACTCCATTTCTTGTTCACAGTTCAGTAAGCATTTATTTTGATTGTCTCCCTTTAATCCTTTGACGCCTAACAATTTTGTCCTTTCATCACTTTGTGTTGGATACACCATCATCTGCGTTGATCCCCTTTTTAATTACATTTTTAGACGTTCTACTTCTCCATGTTGATTTTTCTTTAGCGTATTTATTTCACATGAATATTCCTTTGTGGTTTTATTAGACTCTACTACGGCAGTTTCCAACATCACTGTTCTGGCTTCCAACTCCTGTGTCTTATTGATGTCTTCATGGACTTGTTCACTGACCGCTTTTCTTTCTATATCTTGGTCCTGCTTTGCTACTATAAACTCCTCATTCCAGTGTTTAGCTATTTGGTTCACACTATTTTTAATTCTTTTCTTAATTGTACATTATCTTGTTTTAACTCATGTTTTAATTTACTTATGTTTTACGTTTGTTTATTTAGTTTATCATTTAATTCTTCTCTTAATTGTACATTATCTTGTCTTACTTCACCTATTTTATCATTTATATTTTCTAGTTTAGCATTTACATCATCTTGTTTATACTTAATTCGTCCATCATGTCTTGCATCATATTTTGAAATGCCTCCAGATCCAAACTTCCTGGTACTGCCATGTTGAATTATTTTTATTTATATTATATTTTAAAATAATTATTATTGGTAAACCTCAACTCTATTGATTTTTTATTTAATATTATTTATTTATATTTGTTATTATTATAAATTATCTCATACCATCAATTTCTCTCCTCTTTCAGTTTTTGTTGAGCACCAGTTGTGAATTACACAACAATATCACAATTACAATACAATAATATTAGTAAGAATAAAAACAATACACTTATTAATTCTGAACATATATGGTAATTAACATATATCGAGCCATACTTTGGGAACGCCAATTTATTATGGCACATTGAATATCGAGCCCCACGTTGGCCACATCAATTTATTATGCAACATTACAAGTATTATATACAATTACACAAATACATTACCATGGCCTCAACGCAACTATAAAGTGTATTACATGGGCCGGGTCACAGGATTTTTTCTCGTACAAATTGATGGTTTTCATTAATCAGCTTTAACAGGATTAAAATAAACTTATTAATATGTTTTAAACCTGTGAACAAAGACTTACCCCAATTATAAAGACACCATTACATGAAGGAATTTTTAACGATTACGGTTATATAAAATTATTGCAAAAATTTGCAATAATAAAGATGCTATTAATTTAATATTAATTACTAGTGTAATTAAATAGTAATTAATAAGTGTGGTATATGTGAGTGACCAGAAAAATTATGCAAACAATGATATCGATCATGCTACGCGTATGTTTACGTAATCGCAAATATGAACCAAACAGTCATTGGTAATTAAAAGAAGCTTTGCACGAACTGACAATATCTAACATGCCAAAAACAGGCCTGGACCTGTTAGATCGCCGTCCAGTATAAATACCACCAGCAATTTTGGGCTGGTCTCAGACTTAAGAAATCTTCACACAACGTCATGCTGCTGGTTTGCAGATCGATCAGGACACACGCACTGTACCACACACACCAAGACATATGGAGGAACTCTGAAGCATCACCAACAACAACCCGTAGAGACAACGAACACAGCATCAGCATAATCATCATCATCATCATCAAATTCTCAGGATTCTGGACGCACACACACATGAAACGGTAACAGCAGATGTACGCAGGTGATAACAAACAATTATATTTTGTGTGTGAAAAGAGGTCTCAAAAAGAACTGACCTATGAACAGTAAATAATTAAAGTTTGAAAATTAAATAGTAGTTAAATAAGAGAATTTAATTTAACAAGAAAATCTAGAAAAGAAATACTAATCTTTTGCTATGTGTTAAATATTTGGGTGTCAGGAAAAATAAATAATAGATTGGAAATAAATGTTATATTATTTTTATTTTGTTTATAGCAACAATAAATTTTATTCTTGAGTCTTAATATTATTTTGTTTGTAAATGAGTGGCTATTATTATTATTTAAAATTTGAGTTGATTTCAAACACACAAAAATAAAAAGAATTTAAATAACTTCTTTAACATGTTTGTTTAGCTAGTAAGATTATATGGTTAAGGTTTTGATATGTTATGAACAGCATAGCACGTTACATTATATTTGTGAAGCTTATAAAAGTGAATATTATTTATCTAATATTTGAAATTTTAATATTTGAATATTTTTCTATTAATCAATAAATCATAGAATGATTATTTTGAAATGGTTTTAAATAATTATTTCATGTCAACAACATCTCACTCCTCTTTAAAATTTATTTTATTATTGCGCAACTACATATACTTGACGCAACGAGAAAAAAAATCCTGTGACCTGGCCGGTGTAATACACTTTATAGTTGTGTTGAGTACATAGTAATGTATTTGTGTAATTGTGTATAATACTTGTAATGTTGCATAATACATTGGTGCGGCCAACGTGTGGCTCGATATTCAATGTGCCATAATAAATTGGCGTTCCCAAAGTATGGCTCGATATATGTTAATTACCATATATGTTCAGAATTAATAAGTGTATTGTTTTTATTCTTACTAATATTATTGTATTGTAATTGTGATATTGTTGTGTAATTCACAACTGGTGCTCAACAAAAACTGAAAGAGGAGAGAAATTGATGGTATGAGATAATTTATAATAATAACAAATATAAATAAATAATATTAAATAAGAAACCAATAGAGTCGCGGTTTACCAATAATAATTATTTTAAAATATAATATAAATAAAAATAATTCAACATGGCAGTACCAGGAAGTTTGGATCTGGAGGCATCTCAAAATATGATGCGAACCATGATGGACAAATTAAGTATAAAACAAGATGATGTAAATCCTAAACTAGAAAATATAAATGATAAAATAGGTGAAGCAAGACAAGATAATGTACAATTAAGAGAAGAATTAAATGATAAACTAAATAAACAAACTGAAAATATAAGTGACTTAAAACATGAGTTAAAGCAAGATAATGTACAATTAAGAAAATAATTAAAAGATAGTGTGAACCAAGTAGCTGAACACTGGAAGGAGAAGTTTACAGTAGCAAAGCAGGAGCAGGATATGGAAAGGAAAGCAGTCAGTGAACAAGTCCATGAAGATATCAATAAGACACAGGAGTTGGAAGCCAGAACAGTGATGTTGGAAACAGCCGTAGTAGAGTCTAATAAAACCACAAAGAAATATTCAAGTGAAATAAATATACTAAAGAAAAATCAACATGGAGAAGTAGAAGTCTAAAAACGGAATTAAAAAGGGGACCAACGCAGATGATGGTGTATCCAACACAAAGTGATGAAAGGACAAAATTGTTAGGCATCAAAGGATTAAAGGGAGACAATCAAAATAAATGCTTACTGAACTGTGAACAAGAAATGGAGTTAACAGGTTATACTTTGACTTATAAAGAGAAAATTAACTTTATTAGTAAACATTTTCAAGGTTCTGCTGCAAGATGGTACATGGGTGCTCGATATAATTTAACTGCTAATGAACAATGTAAAAACTCACTTGAAGGTTGCTATGGGAATATTCACACACAAAAACAAATAAGAGACCAATTAGAATATGGTAAATATCAACATAATGGTAGACTTACATTAGAGGAGTATGTAATCCAACTTGTTGAAAGAAGTAAATACTTAAGATCCAGATTTGCACAACACGAATTGGTACTTAAATGAGCACATCATTTTCACAGAGATAGTAGATTCGCCAATAAAACACTAGGAAATAAAACGATTGAAGAATTGTTAATTTTATTCGCACAATTTAAAGACATGTTTCACACCGAGTACATAAATAAAACTAATTTTGTACAGAGAAAAGAGAATTGTTGTGAAGAGAAAAATACAACGGATCCTCCGAATGCAGGTAAGGGTGAAGAACCGAGAGAGAGAAATGTCAACAGTATGGGAGAAGAGAGAGAGAGAAAAACAAAACTTTGTAATATTTTTAATTCAACTGATTCTCTTAAATATTTAGAGAGAAGGAAACCAGGAGACAGAGAGAGAGAGAGAGAGATGTTCAGGGAGAACAACACCTTACGCATGGCAGAAAAGGAATCATGGTAGCAGCATTACAATACACACAGAGTACAATAATTATTGTTATGTACATAGAAACAAGTGTAATGCAGGATGTCTATCGTCTATTATGACCAGAACCGAGTCACACGGTGAAGGGAAACAGGCAGAAATAAGCCGACAACAAAAATGTACAATGCCAGTGTGTCGATACGTATAACAATGGGACAATAGAAAACAGGATGTAAGTACTGTTTGAATAGGGGGAAGGAATTTTCTCGCCCACCACAAAAGGTTTGTTTCTTACATACCGATAAAATATTTACTTTTGTAAGGAGTTTAAAAACCATTTGTAATGTAGATAATAAGATGTAATAATTGTAATTATAAGGTACACATTGTAACCCCTCTTTCTATTTTTTTATGCTTAAAAAACATTTTTTTTTTTTTTTTTTTTTTTTTTTTGAAAGAGGGGCCACTAGTTAATTAAAACTAGGCGGAAGGCCTAGAGAAGCAAAAAGATGCACTGGGTCCAGTGAGACGGGACTTGCAATTAAACTCGATGGTTAAACAACAATAACAAATTTTATTAGCAATTTCAAGTCTTGACATTCATGTATATGAGTAGTAAAATTTATAACTCTTCTTTAATACAACATGTGACTTTCAAATTTTGACAACCCACATTACTATTACATATACAACTTTAATTTTTTGTTTCTCTCCCTTGTTTTCTTTTTTGAAATCAATCTTGATACACAATACAACCTTAATAGAATTAAAAAAGATTTAATTAAAAATTTCTACTCCACTCCCTGACATTATAATATTCTTAAAATATACACATGTAACATCATAGTTCATAATTCAATAATTTCTCATAAATACACATAAATACAACATCAATCAATATACTTACATGAATACACATAGAACACATATATATATATATATATATATATATATATAGCGACAACACAAATTACTAAACTATTGGCGCATAGGATATGGTAGTATGTGTATCTTAAAGCACAAGTCTATATTGGAGGGTTTAAGATTATTTATTGCGCAAGACAAAAGTAATTGTTTATAAGGTATATTTGATAAGTATAATAATGGTAGTGTTTGATATATAGTCTTTTAAAGTGTTAATCACTGTTCATACACATGATGTGATACATTACATAAGTGATGATTCCCACGACGATGTTGCTGCAAAGGAAGGGGGGGGGCTTTGCTGTGTCGTTGAGTTGTCCGGCGTGGCTTATTGATGACAGACGGTTCACTCTGGAAACGCTTTCAGCTGGGCTGGTGTCCTGTAGTTCCCACGATGACACTGACGCTTCGCACACCACAACGGTTCTATGGATATTATTGGTTAAATGTCATATAGAGTTTATAACTTAGAAGTATCTCAGGTAACAGTGAGTTATATATAACAACGGTATATTAAACTTATACCACTCCGGACTCTTCAAGTGTTCACGCGTACCACTGGGTCTACCGCGATCAGCAGACCTCTCTATGCGGAAATCTTCCACTAACGCGGAAACTTCTCGATGGTAAAATTTACTATTACATAATTATTAAATTTTACTGGCACTGCAGAAAATCTCACGCAGTGACACAGTTCAAGCTCACTTATTACACACGCAATACTTTAGTAATAATGCCGTGTGTAAAGAGGTAATATTCAACTGTTCTGAGTCTTCGCACGCGTTACTATCGCCGAATAGTCTTTACAAATTCTTGCAAGCGGAAAAATCTTGAACAAGAATTGCACGTCCCGATCGCGATAGCTGGCTGAGAAGAACTGACGTAATTAAGCACGCAATGTTTTAATAATAATACTGTGTGTACATGTAATACACAAATAGTTATGAGCCTTCACACGCGTTACTACCGCCGAATAGTCTTTACAAATTCTTGCAAGCGGAAAATCTTGAACAAGAATTGCACGTCCCGATCGTGATAGCTGGTTGAGAAGAACTGACGTAATTATGCACGCTATGTTTTAATAATAATACTGTGTGTAGATGTAATACACAAATAGTTATGAGCCTTCACACGCGTTACTATCGCCGAATAGTCTTTACAGATTCTTGCAAGCTGAAAATCTTGAACAAGAATTGCATGTCCCGATCGCGATAGCTGGCTGAGAAGAACTGCCTGTGTAACAACAGGCTTAAGAAAATTTCCGACTGCCTTCCAGCATTTAATTGGTGGAAAGAAGTCACATGGTTACATACAACATGACATGCAACTTTTCATGCCGTAAAGTGCATCAACTTTGTAAGAGCATGCATAGCTGGTAATCACAGAATACCCTTATCTCATGCATAACTGCATACTTTAATAAGATCATATATGAATGTCAACTAATAGCCAGAAATATACAGGGACTGTAGCGAATACATTAGCCTATGTTCAGTTCAGTGTCATAACACAACGATAATTAATTCACGCACAGCCGGGGAAACGTTTATCACTCACACACGCGCGCACATTTCCACCGACATAGTACATGAATAAACCACAAATAAATAATACACAGTTTTACTAAACTTACCTCCTTATCCTTACTAAAATACAACTGATATCACAACCAAATCTAACAAACTACCAATTTAAACATGAATGTTCATAGTCTGTGTATTATACAAGCTTGCCCTGCTTATCAGGATCCTGTGTTTCATTGCAGGATTAACCCCTTCCCGCATAAAAAGTAGACTTTAGTAGACTAACAAAAAATAAAATTTTTTTGTTCCTTGATATACCAAAACAATTTCCTAATCCTAAGAATAATAATACTAATACCCTCAAACACAAAATCAAATAAACATTCTCATAGCAATACTAACATTTCATAACTGTCAACTTGACAGAAACAACAAACTAAAGACACGTGGTAACCTTTAAACCAAAACAAATACACATGTTCTTGACAAGCAGATAACAAATTACGCAGGGTCACAAGGTACAAGAGACTGCATTCCTTATCTTTACTAGATTTGTGCCGTGTTTTGGGAAAAACGCGGCGGTGTTCCCTTTATATAGCGGAATGATTAAAATTACGTATTTGACTACGCGAGGGTGTACGTAAGAATTACGTACGTATCATTGGACTTTGTGTCGTTATGAGTTATCTTCCTCCCGGCCGATACGCACGCACTCTATGCCCGAGGCTTCGTACCGTTTTTTCAGCAACTGGTTTGGTCAGTCCAATTTTGTCATTCAACATTGCAGCGTCTACACTCGGCTGACAGAGTCTATGTAAAGTTTTTTCGTCTTCTAGCTGCTCCTATGGATAAGTAAAAGTCTACGCGACCTACCGGTAAGTGTGTCAACATATATAACTTGATTATTCATAAAAATAAATTGTATTTGCTTAATATTGACGCAGATGCATTGCGATAGGTTTTGCAGTAATTGATCACCACGTGGCATGCAACAGGTTAAATTTCTTTTATGTATGTCTCAATCTTAAAGCTGGCTGGCAGATATTAGTAGTAATAATATAATAATGTGTTATAATAGTGTAGTAATAATAATATGCAATTCATTAAAACAGATTGGGGGCGTAAGTCAGTTGTTTTCTGAAATCATTGTTCATCACGAACTTGTTAAAGTTTGCTATTGCCTGTCAGGGGGAGTTAAGTGCTTCATGAAAACTCTTGAATAACTATTTAATTGAAATGATTATTATGCGGAATGACTATATTTTGATACATTATATATTATACTATTTAAAAGAGTTATTTTGAAAGGGTTTATTTTATTCAATGGGGTTCTCTACTTAGTGAATTTTCGGTGATTGTAATCGGGCCGTGTCACGCAATGTCAGCTGATAAATGAGGTAGTGTGGTTAATAAAACTGTAAGTAATCACAGCTATAATTGTGCAGGGTTTCCGAGGTAGACGGGAATCTGTCCCGCTCCGGAGGATGGCCGAACACCTGCCTTACATGACATAGATTCAAACACTTCCGTCAGCTGTCAGCCGGGATGGACGGACACCCACTCAACCGGACCCTCTATCTATACGCTCTTCTAACCAGGTGACACTTAAACTTATTAAACCAAAATGTTGTGGCCGATAAACCCTTTTGAGGCATTTGTGCAGACGCTCCAGTTTGGACACTTAGTTCCGGACAATGGGGGGTTATATGTTACTTTGTAATTTTTTTGTAAGGCTTACGCCTCATATATAAATACTAATGTCTGTCTCATGCTGAGAATTGTAAACTCGGCCAGGGTCATGCAGCACCCGGGTTGAACTGAGTTCTGTAAAAGGGGTCGGCACTAAATTATTTCTGTGTTGAGCAGGCATGTGCTGATGTATCTGTGCCAGTTGCGAATTTGATGATCAATTATTTGTTGTTAATTGGGTTGGAGTTTTTTGCCTATTAATTAAGATCGGGGAGGTGTTTTAACAAGTAGACGACACCCGCCGGTGCCGTTTTCTACAGGACTGTATCATGTCATATTTTGCTGGATCTCGTCCGGACGCATGACCATGCCTGAAGTAAAGTTTTTTATGAACACTGTAAGCAGGTTTCAGTACCTTCATTACATAGATGCTGTTTTGCGAAATTCGATTCTACTGTTCAGCTAATTTTGTAAACTTTAAATTCTGCCATAGCCAGTTAAATATTGTCAAAGTTTATACTTTGCCATAGTTTAAGTTTTGTAACTGTTAACCTTTTATTGCTCACAACACCAATTAATTAATGTTAAAGAATACAAGACCAATCAGTATCAGTTATAAGTATTTATGGGTGGTCGCGTTCCACTATTTTTTTTATAAATTCTGTCAAGAAAATAAAAGAAAGGAGAAATGCAGTTAGGCAACCGGGCATCCATGTTGACCTAGTGATGGCACTCATTATCATTATCATTATTGAGATCCGAAATTGATAATTAAACATCTGCGTGGTATTTGTGCGCAGGCCACAATACTTACTTAAAATACTTAGAATTACTTATTATCTAATTAGAATTTTGGGGCACGTCTACTCTACTCTTTCGGGGATGTATTAATTGAGTTTTTGGGGTTTAGTTATTTTTTTAATTGGAAGTTAAGGTGGGGCGGATACTTGGTCAGAATAAGGGGGTTGAGGGTGTATGATGACAAAATATACGCTGCTAACCAGGTGAACATGTGATGTGCTATTTCTATGTAGATGTGTTTCTGTGTCAATTATATGTTGTGTGTTATGCCTTATGTGATTGTTACATTATTATACGTGATTGCATATATATATATATATATTTATATCTTGTTATGATATGTGTAATTACTGGGAGGGTCGAGACTGTGCGCCATTTCACACTATTATTATTATTATTATTTATGGGCCATTCAACTATTTATTATTCCATAATTGTTCAACTATTTATTATTTATTCAATATTTATTTATCATAATAATTTATTATTTATTATTCAACTATTTGGCGATGCATAGGTTAAGGGAATTATAATAACGATTAAGGGGTTTTGGAAGTGAGCTATTTTTGATTGTGAAATACTTAATTATATTGCTTTAAGGGTGCATATATTGTATAAAAGCCGAACACAATAAATACTGTTATTGTTATCTTAGATCAGAGTTTCATTTGCAAGTCCCATCATACTGGACCCAGCACAATTTTGGCTTCTCTAGGCTCTTGCCTAGTCCTAAATAACTTGTGGCCTCTCTTTCAAAAAAAAAAAAAAAAAAAAAAATTAAATATAAAAAGGTATAAAAGGAAAGAGGGGTTACAGATTATCGCTCATTCACAGAATTACCCTACATACAACATTTATACCTGAACTGACGTATTTAAATAGCTACACATTCTTACACCCTATATCCCGACATTTACTTCTGAGTTTTTTGTATAAATTTCTCTCAGTTTTGAAACGCACAAGTTTACTTGGAAATATAGATTTGACTTTATCTAATATATGCCGTATTTGCTTTATCTCGCAACCAGTTAACTGAACCTTGGGGGTCAGTGAGTTATTCGTTATCTTATCTTTCGAGCGTCCCAGTCTGATAATGTGCGGTCCACTATCAACTTTACCTTGCAATGTTTCGTTCGGAAATTCAATTGTAGCGTGCAATGTATTCAACTTGTCGACTTCCAAAATAATATCATGTCCGAGTTTTCTAACTACGAGTACAGTAACCTCTATTTCCGTTCCATGTACCTATCTTGTTATAAGTGCCTGTTTGTCAAATATCTGCAACTCACCCGTCGCTTATTTTATAATTTTGTGACTTACCAGCAGAATCGGAATTTTTATAAAGTGGATTTTGTGCCTCAATAGGAACAGCTCATCCATAAACAATATTTCTGCAGGATATAGGCCAAACACAACAAATTTATTCTTACAACTAACATTACTCACATTCGATCGATTGAACCGCTTTTTAACTGAATCACTTTCAGTAACTGTTGCTAATAAGTTGGTATTAAATTGCTGAGTTGTATTTTTATGTTGTTGTGATTGTGGCTGATTTTGTGGTGGTTGAACATGAAACTGATTACGCGGTGGTTTATTATTATTTAGCATAATTGTTGTCACCTTATTGTCATCAGTATCATTCACCTTTCCGTCCTCCATAGACACCTCAGTATCTGATATAGATTTATTCCTAACCTCACCAGTATGAACTGTGTTATAAATATCTGCACAGTTTGTATCAATACCAGTTCCAGGCTCTACTACTGGTTCGGGATTTTTATGTGTTATGTGCTAATCAATAATAGCTCCAGATTCTACGATCCGTTCACGGCTCTCGCACGCTATATCTGTTACATTATAAACTATCACCTCATCACAGCAATTACCTGAAGTATGTTCTGGACTAATAGTGTTGTTACTACTAATTTCACTTTCGTTATCTTCACTACCATTTGATGCAGAATCTAGATACTCGACCTTACCGAGAGATGAACTACTAGGCCCTAATTGGGTTGTTTCTGTATAATCAATTTCAATTTCAGCTACTATGCTACAGTTCTCCGTTAATCCTTCAGATGTAACATTTTGGTTAACTTTCATATAATTTTCTTTGAGAGTATGTTCCACAAGAACATTTGGTACTTCAAATTTATCACCATGTACAATATTCTCAACAGTTAAGTCTACTTCAGTATCAGCTGACATTTCCTGTAGTTTCGCCATCCTCTCCTTTCTATCGGCGTCCATTTCTTCCCAAAATTTCTGCCTAATGGCTATCATCTCCTCATCCCTGGCTTTACTTTCTTCCGAAAATTTCTGCATACTCGCATCCCAGGCTTTATTTTCCTCAGACATGGTTTTCAAACTAGCTAATATGGCCGCTAAAGCATTATATATCCCTGCTAACTCCGCCATAGTGATCAAATTTAATTTTAAAAGTTAACAAAACTTTAAATCTACTGATTTATACGCTAAGAAAATTATTATTACTACAAGATTATTAACGTAGTGTAACCAGTTTATACGCACACAGAAAGCAGTTCAATATATCAAAATGTAAACAAACCTTATCTAACACACAAAACAACTAATAATCTACCTCCAATATACTGATAAATTGTTCATATATGACACACAAGAGAATATGCACAATTGATAAATTATATCCTCAGATTTTCATATGAACCATACACATACAAATATTACATTAATTATAATTATACGTCGGATGTTACCAACAAATTTTATACTTATAGACATATATAAAATAGCGTAAAATTACCGCTATTTTACGTGCCCCACGTTGCTAAGCGCCAAATATCACTATGCGACAACACAAATTATTAAACTTTGGCGCATAGGATATGGTAGTATGTGTATCTTAAAGCACAAGTCTATATTCGAGGGTTTAAGATTATTTATTGCACAAGACAAATGTAATTGTTTATATGGTATATTTGATAAGTATAATAATGGTAGTGTTTGATATATAGTCTTTTAAAGTGTTAATTACTGTTCATACACATGATGTGATACATTATGTAAGTGATGATTCCCACTACGATGTTGCTGCAAAGGAAGGGGGGGGCTTTGCTGTGTCGTTGAGTTGTCCGGCGTGGCTTATTGATGACAGACGGTTCACTCTGGAAACGCTTTCAGCTGGGCTGGTGTCCTGTAGTTCCCACGATGACACTGACGCTTCGCACACCACAACGGTTCTATGGATATTATTGGTTAAATTTCATATAGAGTTTATAACTTACAAGTATCTCAGGTAACAGTGAGTTTTATATAACAACGGTATATTAAACTTATACCACTCCGGACTCTTCAAGTGTTCACGCGTACCACTGGGTCTACCGCGATCAGCAGACCTCCCTATGCGGAAATCTTCCACTAACGCGGAAACTTCTCGATGATAAAATTTACTATTACATAATTATTAAATTTTACTGGCACTGCAGAAAATCTCACGCAGTGACACAGTTCAAGCTCACTTATTACACACGTAATACTTTAGTAATAATGCCGTGTGTAAAGAGGTAATATTCAACTGTTCTGAGTCTTCGCACGCGTTACTACCGCCGAATAGTCTTTACAAATTCTTGCAAGCGGAAAAATCTTGAACAAGAATTGCACGTCCCGATCGCGATAGCTGGCTGAGAAGAACTGACGTAATTAAGCACGCAATGTTTTAATAATAATACTGTGTGTAGATGTAATACACAAATAGTTATGAGCCTTCACACGCGTTACTACCGCCGAATAGTCTTTACAAATTCTTGCAAGCGGAAAATCTTGAACAAGAATTGCACGTCCCGATCGTGATAGCTGGTTGAGAAGAACTGACGTAATTATGCACGCTATGTTTTAATAGTAATACTGTGTGTAGATGTAATACACAAATAGTTATGAGCCTTCACACGCGTTACTATCGCCGAATAGTTTTTACAGATTCTTGCAAGCGGAAAATCTTGAACAAGAATTGCACGTCCTTGATAAATCCTGTTATCAGGCTTTAACAGGATTAAAATAAACTAATTAATATGTTTTAAACATGTGAACAAAGACTTACCTAATTGTAAAGACACCATTACATTAAGGAATTTTTAACGACTGAGGTGATATAAAATTATTGCAAAAATGTGCAATAATAAAGACGACATTAATTTAATATTAATTACTAGTGTAATTAAATAATAATTAATAAGTGTGGTATATGTGAGTGACCAGGAAAAAATTATGCAAACAATTATAACGCTCATGCTACGAGTATGTTTATGTAATCGCAAAAATGAACCAAAAAGTGATTGGTAATTAAAAGAACGCTTTGCATGAACTGAAAATATCTAACATGCCGAAAACAGGCCTGGACCTGTCAGATCGCCGTCCAGTATAAATACCACCAGCAATTTTGGGCTGGTCTCAGACTTAAGAAATCTTCACACAACGTCATGCTGCTGGTTTGCAGATCGATCAGGACACACGCACTGTACCACACACACCAAGACATATGGAGGAACTCTGAAGCATCACCAACAACAACCCGTAGAGACAACGAACACAGCCAGCATAAGCATCATCATCGTCAAATTCTCAGGATTCTGGATGCACACACACACATGCAACGGTAACAGCAGATGTACGCAGGTGATAACAAACAATTATATTTTGTGTGTGAAAAGAGGTCTCAAAAAGAACTGACCTATGAACAGTAAATAATTAAAGTTTGAAAATTAAATAGTAGTTAAATAAGAGAATTAAATTTAACAAGAAAATCTAGAAAAGAAATACTAATCTTTTGTTATGTGTTAAATATTTTGGTGTGTCAGTAGAAATAAATAATAGTTTGGAAGTAAATGTTATATTATTTTTATTTTGTTTATAGCAACAATAAATTTTATTCTTGAGTCTTAATATTATTTTGTTTGTAAATGAGTGGCTATTAATATTATTTAAAATTTGAGTTGATTTCATACACACAAAAATAAAAAGAATTTTAATAACTTCTTTAACATGTTTGTTTAGCTAGTAAGATTATATGGTTATTGTTTTGATATGTTATAAACAGCATATCACGTTACATTATATTTGTGAAGCTTATAAAAGTGAATATTTATTTATCTAATATTTGAAATTTTAATATTTGAATATTTTTCTATTAATCAATAAATCATAGAATGATTATTTTGAAATGGTTTTAAATAATTATTTCATGTCAACAACATCTCACTCCTCTTTATAATTTATTTAATTATTGTGCAACTACATACACATGACGCAACAAGAAAAAAAATCCTGCGACCTGGCCGGTGTAATACACTTTATAGTTGCGTTGAGTACATGGTAATATATTTGTGTAATTGTGTATAATACTTGTAATGTTGCATAATAAATTGGTGCGGCCAACGTGGGGCTTGATATTCAATGTGCCATAATAAATTAGCGTGCCCAAAGTATAGCTCGATATATGTTAATTATCATATATGTTCAGAATTAATAAGTATATTGTTATTAATATTATTGTATTGTAATTGTGATATTGTTGTGCATTTCACAACTGGCGCTCAACAAAAACTGAAAGAGGAGAGAAATTGTTGGTATCAGGTAATTTATAATAATAACAAATATAAATAAATAATATTAAATAAGAAACCAATAGAGTCACGGTTTACCAATAATAATTATTTTAAAATATATTATTGTTACGACGGTGTACTCGATCGTCGTAAGTACAGTGGAAACGAAATAAGTACAAGAAACCAATTAAGTCACTAATCACACCTTTAATTGTTACAGTAAAACAATTGTAATTAACAACACAGGCTATACATCAAATCAAATAAAAATTGTTCACACGCAATAAAATGTCCACTAAAATTAAAACTCAATTGTATTAAAATTATACCGTCCGATTATAAAACGCAACACTTCACTACTAACTACTTGAACGTACACAGTAATAACTCGAACCGCTCTGGAAATATATCGCAGCTGTACTGAAAACTAAGGCCGCTGCCGCCATGTATTTATAGTCCCGCTCACACACCAGAAGCTTCCAAACTGCGTCTTGTCTCTCGTGTTAACTACGTAATTAGCTGCGGCCTTGACACAGTCTGAGCGCCCGAGCGAAGCCCGGCACAGTCGAAAAGATTCTCGCAAAATGCGTCTACAAGCACGTATACCACATGCGTTACACCGAGGCTCTTCGGCACATTCGATAAACACGGTGAAACAATGTTATGGGAACAAACCATAATAATTGAAGATACGAAAGACAAGACGTTTGTAATTAATAATTATGATTCTAGAGAAGAAATTAACATTAAGGTAGAATGCCAAATAAAAATTAAACAATCATACCTTATTGATAGGAATATCCAATTCGATGTGCAAACTCACAGGAAAACAATACGTGTAAAACAATTAAAACGCAATATTTTTTGGGACGAGAACACACACACTAATTATCACTGTAACTATAACTGTAGTGATAAACCTCCAATATGAAACACTACGCAAAATTGTGATAATTATAATATTAATTATAAGCACGGTAAGTACCGAACGAGTGATAACTATAGTAACGATAATTATAACTGTACAGTAATTATAAAATCTACAGAGGTTATAATAAACGACGCGCAAAAGAATGTTCAACTGTGTATGTAAAACGCATACAATGGACTACTAGAATGGAACAGATGAGTTATGCTGTCGCATCTGGTGATTGCAGAGTCGCAACGTTACAATGGAATGCGGACGTTGTTTACACGAGGGTGAGACAGGAATGCAAGACGGAAATGGTACATGGCGAATATACTATGGTCAAAGAACAATGCTAAACACGGCGGTGAATAGACTACAAATGGTTAAGTTTTTCGAAACTCTTTTCATTATTTTTGTCTAGTTTTTCAATATCCTCTTTCATTTGTTTCTTCAATTCGTCACCATTCCTTTTTAATTTTTCATGGTTCTTCTTCACTGTTTCACTATCCTCCTTTCTTCGTTCTTCCATTTGTTGAAACATTTCCATTATCCTATCCAATTTCGTTTCTTCTGTTAGTTCAGGCATTTTCATTTGTTTTTCTGTAGTTGCCGCTAGAATCAAACTAATACAAGAATATGATGTTATTTCTTAATTCTATCCTCACTAGTTGGTGCGCCAATTTATAACCAGACGTTATTAATTACCTTTCCTTTTCTATGTTGTTTCCCCCTCTTAAGCCCAACGTTTGTGTGCCAATTTATAACTAGATGAGCGAAACCTCGTCTTCCTCTGTTTGTTTTATGCAGTTTTTTCCCACTCTAATGCCTCATGTTGGGCACCAATTTATAACCAGACGTTATAAATTACCTTTTCTGTTTGTTCTTTCCCCCTCTTAAGCCCCCCGTTTGTGTGCCAATTTATAACTTAACGTGATTCCTCGTCTATTTTGTAAATAGTATTTTCTTTTTATTAATTTCCACACAAGTGGTTGTAAATCTGTAATTCAAGTACAGGTTCCAAAACCGTTTCTTCTTTTATTCTGATATTAATTATTTTGTTTCCCGTTGTAGGCGCCAAATTGTTTTGTCAATAGAAACAATTAAAATTACTAACTTTTTTTTAAATTCCTTCTCTCTTTAATTGTTTTAGTCGACTTACCTTTTTTATCATTCAAATTGAATTTTGTTCCCTAAAGTAAGTGTTACCAACCTCTCTTTTGTGATAAAAAAAATCAACATTCAACTATATGAAGGAATAAAATATCGTTAACATCAAAATAAATTAAACATACAATTAAAAATCTTCAATACTGGTTTTATTTCCTTCTGATTCCTTTTTTCTTTCTTTTAAAACAAATTAAATAATTTTATAATAATATAATTGCTCCAGCTATGATGTTTAAATACTCAACGGTTGGCACTAATGCTCAGGTCTGCAGAGTCTAATATTGTACAATTATTATGTTATTAAAATTTCAATTCATTAGGTCCTTTTGACTACAGAAAGGTTAATAAAAATACCCTTTAGGAAGTACAAAACCTTGGAGAAATACAATTAAATATTATATAAGTTATCAACAAATTAAATTTAAGTTTACAAAAGTTCGTTTAATAACAGTTTGTGTTTATAGGTTAATAGTGTTCCAACAAATTTTAACTTTTCATTAATTTTATCACCATGAATTATTAATTTAATAGTGAAATAAATCTATAATTACAAGGGTAATTATCGACTTTCTGGGCCGCGCAGGTATTGGAGTGACATTTTTTTTCCTATTCTTCTATGTTATATAAACCCGGGAAAAATAATTTTAAACGGCGGTCGAACCTATTTACGGAGAAAAAAAAATTAAATTATTACTCCCATAAGAACGCATGCAATGGTGAATTAGCGCCATATCGACTGTGTAGACGGTGAGCCGAATTTGACTGGAAATCATGTTGATGCGTTTTCAAAACAAAATTTACATGATTCTTTCATGTTCAAAATTGCGTTGAGCCCAAACGGCGGTTTAAAGCTTTGCGTTGAGCCCACCGCGAGTTTATTATTAGTAACCTCGGAGGCGCCGAAGGCACCGGAGACTAAAGCATGTGCGGTGAGCCGGCTACCAAAAATCACTCTCAGCGGTGGTTACTGTAGGAAACTGATGAGCCGGCCACCCACGAGTCCGAAATGTAATGCTTTGCGTTGTAGGCAATTGAATTACATTAAGGCAAAATGTAGTGGTGATGGCACTAACTACTCAGTTAATATGGCGCTCATTCACCTTTGCATGCGTTCTTATGGGAGTAATAATTTAATTTTTTTCTCCGTAAATAGGTTCGACCGCCGTTTAAAATTATTTTTCGCGTGTTTATATACCATAGAAGAATAGAAAAAAATGTCACTCCAACACCAGCGCGGCCCAGAAAGTCGATAATTACCATTACAAGTTTATTCATTAAGTGAATGTTTAATTATAGTTTATCAGTGAGTGAAAATGTGTAAAAGTGTGGTATAGTTTATTATACTTATAAGTTTTTATAATCCAATATTATGCTTAACACTTTCCTTCAAGTATTAGGTTCCACTTATTTTTCATTTTTATACAATTATTCTTCTATTTAAATATGAATTCACTTTCAATCTTCCTTCTTGTTAGATCCATGTAAATTTTGGATGTCAAGGCACAAAAGTGTAAGATTCCCATTGGTTAAAAATTTTTAACATTGTTAGACATGGCTACTGTTTTTGATACTAAATTTTAACAAATTTCTTAAAATTAGTATAATCTTCTTATACAACCTTTAATCTTAAAGATAATAACACCATTGCATTGCTTTTTCTACATAAATTAATTTGAAATCAAACATGAATGGTTTCTGTCCAGTACTTACAAAGTTACAAATGTAAGAATTTTGTTTTCTATTATTAATTAAGAAATTTGTGTTAGTGGTTGAAATCACAATCAGAATGATCACAGTTGCACACCACTATATAAAAATTATCCCAATTAGCGCTTTCAAGCTTCACAGCCCATCGTCAGATTGGGATAGACCTATTTCAAGCTGTGAAGCTTGAAAGCGCTAATTGGGATAATTTTTATATAGTGGTGTGCAACTGTGATCATTCTGATTATTATTAATTAATTTAAAACTAATTCTTTTGTATACATTTCATTTCTCTAAAATTATACAATCAAATCTAATATTATAACATACATTGTGCCATTAATGACTACTGTTTTATCATCAAATTTTCCAAATTTCTTGTTTTTAGTATAGGCTTTTTATGGCCTAGTGTATCTGATGTTCATTATACCAGATTCTTTTAGTTTTATGAACCTTAAACATTTTAAACACAATTACAATGAAATAAATTAACTAATACACAACATTTGATAATTCATAATCTTTTCTAAACATAATATAACTCTGTTTTAACATTCTGTGCAAATGCCATTATTCAATCCATAACATACTACATTACTTATCATACTAATAATCATTCATTAAGCATTTTTTTTTTACTTTTACATACCCTTTTTTAAAATAAACAACTATAATTATTTCTTTAACTATCATTCCTTCTTCTAAAATATACACATCAATTCTATCTATTTCTCTGGTTTAGGCTTATACTGTTCTAGACTTTCACAGTATACCTTATCACTTCTTTTATCAAGTATTAGTTACTCTTAATATTATATTTTGTTTATACTACTGACTTCCAGTTAGTATAATGTTCATGGTTTCTATACACTCTTTAGATATAGTACTCACTGTTCACATCACTTTTATTCCCTTCAAACTAGTCACACCCTTTCCCTCACCCTTAAACATTGTACATTTATTATATAATAGTTCTATTCTTTTTATTCTATTAACATTATTGACATTATCTTTAACTAGTTTACATCTAGATCCCTATAGTTTTACATGGAACTATTTTTATTTTTTTAACTTAGACTTTTATCTACTGCTTTGTACTTCAACTTTTCTATTTATCATACTCTTATTATGGGAAAAGGAGCGTCACGTTACAATATATATATATATAACAACGATATAAAGTTGCATTTGTAATATAATTTACATTTGTGATGCCCCACGTTGGAAGCGATATTTCTTATGCAACGATACGATATACATAAAAATAGGCGTGACTGGCCTCACGTTCAAGAGCGATAAATTATGTAACAATATAACATTTAATTTGGGTTTCAGGTGTATCTGTAATAAGAACTCTATGTAACTTGTAACGGTACTTCAAATTTATTTTATATTATTAAAATTTGTGCACATGGCACTTACTTCGACTTAAAACATTCGTTATTATTTCGTTATTATGCCGTAAGGCTTATGCTATATACATCCTTACTGACTAAAAATTCTATTCTACTAATTATTGTATTAACGAAAAATCTCACTTCCAGACTACTCAGTCAATTAGTGTGTTTCAAAATATCAATATTTAATTATTTTCTTATATATTGCAATGTAACTCAAAAATATCAATAGTTACTGAATTTATCTTTTGTTTCTCAGTACTGATTTATATCAAACGCTAATTTTTAATTAAATGCTTTGTATTCTTTTCATTTCAATACTAATTTGAGCTTTTGTTTACGTTAATCTTATTTCAATAACAGCTATGATTTTAATTCTAATTTTACAATAAACATTGACTCTTACTTTTAAATAGAACAAGAATGTCCTTAATTGTCTTTACGTTAATTGTTCGATTAAGAGATAAATAAGTTGTTTATCACCTTATCGTCGTCAATCGTACTCAATCATTGGATCCCTCTGTAATCGTCCTCGTCTCGAACTTCAGCATCACTCGCTCTTCTCCTCTTGTCCAGCGTCGACTTCCTCTCTTGTCCTCTTGTCCAGCGTCGACTTCCTCTCTTGTCCAGCGTCGACTCTCTCTCTCTCTGTCCAGCGTCGTAGCGCTTTCTGGAACTTCTCCTCGTGCTGTTTCGGACGTCAGTTGATCTTCTTATGTGGATCTTCTTATGTAATTTTTGTTACTACTTAAAAATTGTTTGTTTTACAATCCAGTTACATAATTGTATGTAACTGGAAGGATGAAACTATTTAAAAAAATTTAAATATTCTGTGCTGACGAGCAGAAGCTTCCGCTGCACCGTGGATGATTTAAGAAAGAGAACCACTGTAGCTTGTGTGTCCTATTTATACCCATGTCTTGGTCAACATCTGCAGTGGTACGGAATCGACATGTCAGAAACTGTCTCTGAGTTCAGTTCCCCTACTCTTTGTCAATTTCGCTATTTCGTATATTTCTGCGAATTGCAGAGTCCTGTAAGTATACTCTTATACTTATCTTATAACTATTTTTTCAACACATGTTCACTGTAATTTTGGACATTGCAACTTAACCCTTTCGATTTGTACACAGTTATTTCACTATTACACTCGTACGGTGTGGCACTTTCACGTGGTTTTCGTACACAGTATTTAGTAAATTTTCTTACATTTTATTGTGTTTTTGGATTTTACTTCTTAATTATAGTTTATGAATAATTACGGAAAAACAGTAATTATGCAATTATTCATCTTGAGGTGGTAAACTCGCCTGCATAGACCTGCGTTCACACACACTAGCAAAATACTGGTGTACACACATTCAGTTACATTTGTGTGTGTGTGCACGTCGATTCAGGTCGAAACACCTGTTCATATTTTTGTCTGAGCCAAGCTTGCAATCCCTGACATGCTTATTTCTAACACATTATTAATTATTTACAGTTTATTAGGTATATTTAAATTTATATATTCAATGCTCAGTACATCACTTATTTGTACTGTCGCACTATCCCTCTGCTTGGTAACAAAAAAATTGTAATAAATTTATTTATTGAAATTTTTTTTATTATTATTATTACACTTGTAAAAAAAATGTAACAAATAATAAAGAATAATATTCGTCATTTCACCCTTAATTGGAGTGTATACAAATGTCTTACCTCCCCTCTTTATACGTTCACTGCTCGTGACCTTGTAGTAGGTTGGCTTCAACAAACAGCTGATCTGACTGGTTTCATTGACCTCGTTGTTTTCATGTGTAAAACTTCCTAAATGACGTTGCGTGGAATTTATCAATTTCTTTCTTCTGTATCTCATCATATACGATGAAAGTGTGTTGTCCTACTCGTGTCGTAACGTATACGGTCCATTATAAAGTCTGAAGAATTTCTTCGCCGTATTATCACTCCGTTTTCCCACTGGATTAGCTTTGAGTAGTACACTTTCTCCCACGTTGAATTGTTGTAGCTTGTGAGTTAGATTAAATCTTTCTACTCTCTTGTTACCTCTTTCTCTTATCCGTTGCTTTGCGTATTCAATTTTCACACTTATTGGTACAGGTACATTCTGGTTATTAGGTTTGTTTATATACTTAGTCCAAAATCTGTTTGGCTTCTTATCTTCTTCTAATTCCATTGGAGTATATCCTGTTGCTTCACTATAATTTTCGTTGATGGCTTTTTCAAGTAATGGTAAATATTCTGCCCATTTATTGTGTTGATCATGGCAATATATTCGTAAATATTTACCTAATTCTTTGTTAGCTCTCTCAGCAAGGTTTCCTTGAGGATGTCTTATGGATGTGAGTACAGGTTGTATTCCATTTTCCCTTAACGTCCTCTCCCATTTTTCACTCTGGAATTGTACACCTTGATCACTGAGTACCTTCTTCATTTCTCCATATAACGGAATATATTTCTGCAGTAGTATCTTTAGAACAACTTTGGTTGTGGGTCGCATAATTGGGTACAGTCGGACTGCCTTGGAAAACACATCGATACATACCAATATGTGCTTCACACCTCGACTTGATCGTGGTAGTGGTCCCAGAAAATCCACTGCAATTAGCTCTGCCTTGTTCCCCTTTTGGATGCTCTGCATTTCTATGTATGTGTGTAAATTCGGTCCTTTCGCCGTTTGACACTCATAACACTTCTTTACCTCCTTCTTTATCTTTGGATAGATATTATTAATCGTAAAATCTTCTCGTAGACTCAGATGACATTTCAGAGCGGCAGCATTTGCTAAACTCTCATGTGCTGGTTGAATTAATTTTTGTAACATGTCATTCGTTAGTACTATCTTCCAGTCTTGTCTTACTAACCTGAAAAAAGAATTCCATTAAGTACCTTATAATGATTTGGTAGCTGTTCTTGGTCCTTCATCTCCCTTATTGTCACGTCCAAATCTTTTTGTTGTGCTACATTTTTCAGCATTTGTTTTACTTCATCATTCTCTTTGAATTTAGTTGATAACAATCGTACTTCTTTCTTTTCGCTCTCATAAACTTCTTCACATTCTTCTTTGCTGTATCGGCTTAGTGTATCAGCTATAATATTGTCTTTACCTTTATAGTATTTAATGGTGAATGAGTATTCACCATTACAGTATTCGTTAATGGTTAAAATCCATCTTAATAATCGGGCATTTGTTATTTTGCATTTCAATAGAAATGATAATGCTTGGTGGTCAGTATGTATCTCAAAATGAGTACCATAAACATAATATCTGAATTGCTTAAGAGCGTATACTATAGCAAGTATTTCTTTTTCTGATGTGGGGTAGTGTTTTTCAGCTCCTTTGAAGACTCTACTGGCGTAGGCAATAACTCGGTGCTCTCCCATAGTATCTTGTTGATACAGTATACTTCCTACTGCATAGTCACTAGCATCGGAGTATATTACGAATTTTCCTTCTCGTTGAAGATGATGTAACATAATATTTTCGATGAACAACTCTTTCACTTGGTTAAAGGCATCTTGATGTTTCTTCTCCCACTTCCATTTTTTTTCTTTCTTCGTCAGCTCTAGAAGCGGTTGCGTATACCTTGCATATAACGGTGAGAATCTTCTGTAGTATCCTGTTAGTCCTAAGAATGCTCTTAACTCTTTGAGATTTCCGGGTATAGGGAAATTAGTTATGCTGGAAATTTTGATAGGATCGGGTTGAATACCAGAGGATAAAATAATGTGACCTAGGAATTGGATAGAGGATTTGATAAATTCACATTTGTCTAGGTTAAGGGATATGTTCGCTTGCCTAAACTTGTGGAATATCGTGCTTAGATGTTTTATATGTTCGTCTAACGTTTTAGATACAACTAAGATATCATCTACAAATATCATGGTGTAGGGTTCCACTTCAGGTCCTAGGGCTCTTTCTAAACACTTTACGATGGCTGCTAAACGCGTGCTTAATCCGAAGGGTACTACCCTGTGTTGGTAGCACTTATTTTTATACAGGAAAGCAGTGTACTTTCTATTCTCTTCACGAATTGGAATCTGCCAGAAACTTGAGCGTAAATCTAGCTTCGTCAGATACCTTGCTCCTTCACACTTAGTAAATAATTCATCCGCAGTTGGTGCACAGTCATACTCCTTTAATACAATGCTGTTCAGCTCCCTCATGCCAAGGCATAGACGTATTTCACCATTTTTCTTCTTCACTACCACTAGAGGATTCAGGAAGTTGCTGTTCGATCGCTCTATGACTCCACTTTCAATCATACGCCGAATTTCCAGTTCAACCTCTTCCTCATATCGCATTGGGATAGGGTATGTCTTCCTAATGACTTTCGTAGGGTCTGACACAACTATAGAGTGCTCGTATACTGTCGTCTGCGTCGGTACTTCACTAAATACATCACTGTATTCTTCTATTAACTCGTGCAGTTTCTCCCCTTCCTGTGTCGTCATCCCTTTATCTACCGCATTCACATGTCGAGTTGGACCATACTGTATCTGTGGCTTGTACAAAGTAATCTGTGTTTCACTTACCTTGCACTCTTCTTCCTCGCTGTTCATATTTAATTCATATTGGACATTTTTATAATTACACACCATTGTATTATCATTAACATTAATCTTAGCATTTATTGCATTTAGTATATCGATACCTAAAATTCCATCATAAATCAACTTATGCATAATTATCATGGGGTGTTCTAATTCTAGATTTTTATATGTTAGAGTTACATATGCTTCTTGTTTAACTCTTTCTTTTTTATTGGTAGCTGTTGTAATATTTAAATTATTTATGGGCAAAATTGCAGTATTTTAAAAATATTTCTTATTGCGTTGGACCCATGCAGCGTTAGGAACTGATAGTTGGCTGCCAGCGTCAATTAGCATCCGTATTTTACACCTGTTTATACTCACTGTCACAATAGGGCATTGTGTTTGCTGCGCGTCTCGCTTTATATCCTGTTCATTGTTTAATAATTCCTCCCTAATATCGCAGGGGTATATGTTGTTTATTTTATACTTTTGCTTCCGTTTATTTAGTCATTGTGACGCCTTTGATGTAGACGGTCGGCTGTGGAATGTTACTGTCTCCATCTCATTCATTTCTCGTCCATTTCTCTTCAATTTTTTCTCATCGTACCCTCGTACTGCGGCAACGCGTTTGTCAGCTGGTTTTGAAAACTGTTTACGATTGGACGACCATACAACGTCTCCTTGTCGTTTAGCTGTATTATTTTGTTCAGTCTCTTTAGCTGTGCGTGTTGTAGTGTTGTACATTGGTGGCGAATAATTTATTTTATAATTATCACGGTGCGGTGTAGTGTTTTGTATTGCTTTCTTGTCATCTCTGTGATAATTATGGTGGTGATTTGCGTGTTTTTGTTCCCAGTATTGTGTGTTCTTACCTTTATTGATATTCTCTGACTGTGTTACAAGGATTAAAAATTCTTCTATGGTTTTAGTTCCTTGCGTATAAACTGCTAACTGGATATCTCGCTGAAAATGGTAAGATAATTTTGAAACAATTTCGTATTCTGAGAATTTAGGTTTAAGTTGCTTTACACGTTCTATTTGCGTAATTGTGTATTGTTCAATACTCTGCTGTCCTTGTGCATTGAACTTTCCATATTCGAGTTGATCCCGTACTTGTCGTTGGGTATGTAGATTCCAGTATCGATTCTCGAATGCCTCACGAAACGGCTGATATGTACTGACGTTATCTCTAATAATAGAGTACAATTGGCTGGCTGAATCTCTAAGATATCGCGTGACGAAGTCTATCTTCTCGTCGTCATTTATTGCACTCCCAATCTTCTCTATTTCCTTCTCTACTCTAGCTAGGAATTCCATAATGTTCTCCCCTTTACCACCTGCGAACTTAAGTCTGCTCCATTCTTCCGTTGGTGTAGGAAATATGGTCATTTGGTTCTGTCGTCTTCTTAACTCACTTCGTAGCTGGTTCATTTCCTCTTGAATTTCTTCTTTCATATGTGATACGTCTCCCGAACGGTCCTTCGTAGTTTCTTCAATTTTATTCTCAATAACTACAGTACGTGTTTCTATTTCTCTAAGTTTACTGGTATTTGTTTGCGATACATTATTAATAGTTTGAATTTTATCATCATGTTCTCGTGTTATAGTAGTTAAAGTATCATTTATTTGTTTATGGGTTTCTTTTAAATCTTTTCTCCACTCGAGACGTAATTCTTTTTGTTTATTTTCAATCCGTATAACTTGCTCATGTAAGGTTTGTTTAAAATTATTGTCTAGAGTATCAATACGTATGTTGATGTCACCAATTTTTTCGGTTAATTGTGCATTACTGTCAATTGTACTTTGTTTTATTTCAAGATTATCAATTTTTAACTCTTCTAGACTTTCTGAAATTTTTATGGTGTCTTGTCTAAAATTTTCAGTTTGTTCTTCTAATTGTTTCTTATTAGATTATTTTAATTCGTCTATTCTAGCATTTAAATTTTCTGTCTGTTTATTTAAATTTTCTTTCTGTTTTGTGGTTAATTCATCGACCCAGGCACGTATCATCGTCTGGAATGCTTCTACGTCTAAATTTCTTGGAGTCGTCATGTTGAAGTATTATTAAAATATTTATTTAGTAGTAATTCTTTAACAATTATTATTGATAACCGTTCCCTACTTATTTATTTATTTCTTTATTTTTATTAATAATTATTATTAATACTCATTACAGTTACACCTGTTACATAGACAAACAATATTATTCGTGGGCGCCAGCTGTGTGATTACACAACAATTAACATTACATTCAGTTACTGTTTAATATAAATAATTATTACATATTATACATTTTTCATTTAACACACTCTTTATATTTTAGAGCAACCATTTAGCTACATAAAAAATTTTAATAGTTAAATGATGGGGATCGGGCCATACGTTCATGGGCTACAATTTATGTAACAAATTTTTGTACATAAATTTAGGCATGTCGTGCCCCACGTCCAGGGCGACAAATTATACAACGATATAACGTTGCATTTGTAATATAATTTACATTTGTGATGCCCCACGTTGGAAGCGATATTTCTTATGCAACGATACGATATACATAAAAATAGGCGTGTCTGGCCTCACGTTCAAGAGCGACAAATTATGTAACAATATAACATTTAATTTGGGTTTCAGGTGTATCTGTAATAAGAACTCTATGTAACTTGTAACGGTACTTCAAATTTATTTTATATTATTAAAATTTGTGCACATGGCACTTACTTCGACTTAAAACATTCGTTATTATTTCGTTATTATGCCGTAAGGCTTATGCTATATACATCCTTACTGACTAAAAATTCTATTCTACTAATTATTGTATTAACGAAAAATCTCACTTCCAGACTACTCAGTCAATTAGTGTGTTTCAAAATATCAATATTTAATTATTTTCTTATATATTGCAATGTAACTCAAAAATATCAATAGTTACTGAATTTATCTTTTGTTTCTCAGTACTGATTTATATCAAACGCTAATTTTTAATTAAATGCTTTGTATTCTTTTCATTTCAATACTAATTTGAGCTTTTGTTTACGTTAATCTTATTTCAATAACAACTATGATTTTAATTCTAATTTTACAATAAACATTGACTCTTACTTTTAAATAGAACAAGAATGTCCTTAATTGTCTTTACGTTAATTGTTCGATTAAGAGATAAATAAGTTGTTTATCACCTTATCGTCGTCAATCGTACTCAATCATTGGATCCCTCTGTAATCGTCCTCGTCTCGAACTTCAGCATCACTCGCTCTTCTCCTCTTGTCCAGCGTCGACTTCCTCTCTTGTCCTCTTGTCCAGCGTCGACTTCCTCTCTTGTCCAGCGTCGACTCTCTCTCTCTCTGTCCAGCGTCGTAGCGCTTTCTGGAACTTCTCCTCGTGCTGTTTCGGACGTCAGTTGATCTTCTTATGTGGATCTTCTTATGTAATTTTTGTTACTACTTAAAAATTGTTTGTTTTACAATCCAGTTACATAATTGTATGTAACTGGAAGGATGAAACTACTTAAAAAAATTTAAATATTCTGTGCGGACGGGCAGAAGCTCCCGCTGCACCGTGGATGATTTAAGAAAGAGAACCACTGTAGCTTGTGTGTCCTATTTATACCCATGTCTTGGTCAACATCTGCAGTGGTACGAAATCGACATGTCAGAAACTGTCTCTGAGTTCAGTTCCCCCACTCTTTGTCAATTTCGCTAGTTCTTATATTTCTGCAAATTGCAGAGTCCTGTAAGTATACTCTTATACTTACCTTATAACTATTTTTCCAACACATGTTCACTGTAATTTTGGACATTGCAACTTAACCCTTTCGATTTGTACACAGTTATTTCACTATTACACTCGTACGGTGTGGCACTTTCACGTGGTTTTCGTACACAGTATTTAGTAAATTTTCTTACATTTTATTGTGTTTTTGGATTTTACTTCTTAATTATAGTTTATGAATAATTACGGAAAACCCGTAATTATGCAATTATTCATCTTGAGGTGGTAAACTCGCCTGCATAGACCTGCGTTCACACACACTAGCAAAATACTGGTGTACACACTTTCAGTTACATTTGTGTGTGTGTGTGCACGTCAATTCAGGTCGAAGCACCTGTTCATGTTTTTGTCTGAGCCAAGCTTGCAATCCCTGACATGCTTATTTCTAACACATTATTAATTATTTACAGTTTATTAGGTTTATTTAAATTTTTATATTCAATGCTCAGTACACCACTTATTTGTACTGTCGCAATATATATTATATATATATATATATATATATATTGCAACAAAACACAGGACGATGATCTATAATAAGAATATCAGAGGACGGAGGATGACGGACATTAGCAGGTTTTAGATTGATTTATGGAATTTTTGTCAATTAGCTATAAGTTTTGTATTTAGTGATGGATAAGGACTTGTGTTATACCAAATTCTTTGTACATATTTGTTCTATAATGTCATGTACTTTGTTTGTGAATATGTGCGCGCGTTCGCGAGCGGTGAACCTTCGTGTTATATCTTCCGTATTTGTTATCCTACCGACATGAGACTTAGACAGTGAATTATTTATGAAAATAGCTACATTTTCTATATACTCTGTTGTTCTCAGCTATTTTTAAATGTGGGTTTTTAGTAATTGAAAACGTAACTTTTGACTCTTATCAATTGAAGAGTAATAAAAATTCTAGATAAAATCTAAGCAGGCACTCGCAGATTGATACAAAGATTCGCCTGCAACACATCTATCTTTTGTACACTGTACCATGTAGACAGTTGATTGACCAATTAGAAGCCCCTAAATTCAGTCAGATCCATCAGTTGTCAGGTGTACTTTGGCAGTTCATCGCAAGCCATTGCCTAGTGAACGTGTGCTCTTCGTCAAGAGTTTTTCTTGTTCGAACTGGTTTAATCTAGAGCAAGCAATTCTAAGTCTTGGGACTCTTTTCGAGTTTGTCGATTAGAACCGAGAGGGTGAACTACCAGTTATAAAATATTCAAGTGCTATTACGTGTTAGTGGAAGATTTTCCGCTTAGGGAGATTTATCTACCGTGATAAATCCTTATTAACGCGGAACACTTCAAGAATAACCGGATGGTGTAAGCAATATACACTGCTTTTAAATAATATAATTCATTATCACCTTGAGTAACAATAAATAATAATAACCAATTGCGAGCGAGTAAACAAACGATTCGGAAAGTGACAATTCGTGAGTAAAATCTGCATCAGTGTTATCCGCTGTTTGGCGAACCCCAGCGCAAAGAGAGAGAGTGAGAGAGGAGACCGGCGATCATTGCAGAGAGGAGCATAACAGCGACGGAGCGAGTGACGTCACGCCGAGTGTAAAGGAATTCTACGTTTCAAGTAAAATCTACCAAAACTGAACTATATAAATTCTTTGAAAACAAATAAAATGCTATACATGACATTTGGTTTAATTTAAATATATCATATAAACAATTATTTACTTGTGTTATAAATAAATAATTTTTCTACACCTCCAATATAGACTTGTGCATAATTTAAACACACATAATTATCCTATGCAAAAATATTTATTTGTATCGTCGCACTATAACCATATATGGTACTGTGCATTGCCAAAATAATTAAAAGAATTAACAAAAATAAATAAATCTATGGTTGATAGACATGACTCAGATTGCAAACTGGATTGTTTAAAAAATAGGGAACAGGCATGTACACGCATATCTGGTCACCTGGCGCTAGCTGTGTGTACATGTGTATTTTGTTTGTGTGCGTGAAACCTGTCTGTTCCTGGACAGTAACTACCCCTAGTCAATTGATGTTAGAATTTAAGCATTATTTGAATTATAAGAAAACTATGTACAATAATGTAAAACTAAATGCACCAAAGTATGTATTTTATAAAGATGCGTAAAGGGTTAAAACGCCGTTTAAAAGTGACGTAAAGTGAAATTACAATGAATAAAAAAGTGAATAACTCCCTGAATAATTATAATAAAGAAGCGTAAGTTACGTATAATAGACATATGAAAATTAGTGATCGTTAGAGCAGAGTGTAGTGTAAAATAGACTTCGCAATTCACGAAGATAAGAAAAATTAGTGAATCGAACGAGAGTGGGAGAAAGGACGCTTTCGACAAACTCTGACAAGACCGATATTGTTCAGCCAGGAGTTTTGCACGATGTGGCTATAAATACCAGGTCGCGCTAATAAGTTTCTTCTTCAACCGGTGGCGTGACACAGTGACTGTGACATTCTGTACTCAGCATTGGAAGAGATCGGACGTTACAGAAGAGCATCGCAGAAGAGGATAGCCTCGTCCTCTACTTACTGCCATGAAGAGGCCATCAGCACAAGCTACTGCGGCGGCAGTAAAGAAGAAACCGCCGGACCAAGAATCGCCTCATCGCCAGCGCCAACATCCGAGAGCTGCAGCGATGGAAATGGACATTGACCTACCGCCTTGCCAGCAAGACGACGTCAAACAGCACACAACTGGGACCTACCGCGCAGTGCCGGTAAGTGTGTTAGGTAGCGCTGTCCAGCGAAACCCGGGGAGTCCGAGAGTAGGACTCACCAATAGAGATGCGCATTGCGCCGCCACTGTGACGGTGTCACAGTTCGGCCCCCGGGTACCCGCTGGACAAAGAGCCGAGTTAGTCGGCAGTAGCCCAGCTCATAGTGTCCCTAAAGCACTGTGCGGCAGCAACGAGCCCCCCGGCCGGCCACTTGGGCCAGTCGGGAACCCTACGACTCGCGCGGGAAGCCCTGCTGAACCCGCGCAAGTTCGTGAGCAAAATCGGTCCTTATTAGGGCCGACCAAGCCCGCTAAGGCTGGACCTTCCGGCTGCACGGCCGCTAGTAGGCCAAGCAGCCCAAATCCTCTGCCGGAGTCTGACTCCCCAGATATGGAGACCTCGGCTTCCACCGACTGGGTGGCAGTAGGGCGCGGTGGCAAGCCGCGAAAGTCTCCCTCCCTGACCTCCTTGAGTTCGGCCACGGACTCGGCGGCACTCCAAGCCTCCGCTGAGGTTGCGCCTAGTCGCACCTCCGAAGGAAGGGTCCCGCCGGTGTTCGTTACGAACGTCAGGGACGTGATCGGCTTCGTTCGCCGACTCCGTAAGACCGTTGCGCTGGCAGATAACGCATCTGTCAAGCTCCTTGCGAGCGAGACTGTGCGCGTTACCTGCCGCAGCGCATCGGAGCACTTCGGAGTGGTCCAGTGGCTGGAACGTGAATCGTTCCAGTTCCACACTTACACTTTGAACCGAACCAAGCCTGTAGCCCTCGTCCTTCGGGGCCTGGACATACAGGCGGATCCGCAGGTCGTCGCAGACGAACTGCGCGACGCGGGTTATAAGGTTGTGGGAGCCTCTCGGCTGTACACTACTTATGGCTCGCGTCGCCCACTCCCCCTAATAAGACTCCTGGCAGAGAAGGGCGAATCCTCCCAGGCCTTATTAGATTTAAAACGGCTTTTCGGGCTCTGCGTAAGCGTAGAGCCCTGCCGTCAGACCGGGCGACTTTCCCAGTGCCACAGGTGCCAGCGGTTCGGCCACAGCAGCTTCGGTTGTCGGAACGCGCCGACCTGCGTCCGCTGTGGAAATGATCACTTGACGCAGGCCTGCGCGGTCCCGGCCAACCACCGATATTGTATTAACTGTGGCGGCGCCCATGCTGCAAATAACAGGCGCTGCCCAGTCTATAGCGAGCAGCTGGACAAGCTTAAGAAACCCGTCCAGCCTAAGCCTCGACATGTTGTTGCTAGCCAACCAGTAAAACCGGCCAAAGCCGCTCAACCTGTGGTCCGGAAACCAGCCCCTAGGTCTGCTCCGGTTCCGAAACCTTCAAGTGCAGTGAGCCCGAGCGAAGCTCCACAGGCCAAACCAACCATCGCGCCCCCGGAACCGGAACGCGAAGTCCCCCATTACACCCAAGTCCCGCTGCCGGACGATGAGGAAATTGATCCTCCATTGCCGCCGCCACCCAAGCCTAGATTCCCCAGATCGGGCAAGAAAGTTAGGACTCAGGCCAAGACCACGGGCCAGCCTAAACCACCTGCCACTGGACCCAAGCCCGTCCACCAAAAGCCAGAGCGGCCACCCGCTCCAGTACCAGCCCCCAAGGCTTCCACCGTCTCGCCCCGCCGCAGCTATGCAGCTGCCGCCAAGCGTTCTCCCCCGGCCTCATCTTCCGATGATCTCGCCGTAGTATCAGACTTTCTGGCAAGCTACGACTTGCAGAAAGTAGCCCAGACTTTCCTTAAAATCAAGGAACGTTTGGCAACAGCCTCGCCCCAAGATAAGTTCCTCCTCTTGGTGGAAGCATGCCGTGTTACAGGTCTGTTATGAACGGACAACCACGGCAATCCCTCAAGCGAGACCTCGAGCTCGTGGCGTGGAACGCCAACGGCCTCGCTTCCCGGCATTCTGAGCTCTTAGAGTTCGTTGCCCGTCACAAGCCCGACGTGCTTCTTCTTGGCGAGACGCACCTGACCCCGCATCGTCGTTTCCGACTACCCAACTACGTGTGCCACCGGGATGACCGGTCGGGTCGCGCAGGAGGGGGCACAGCCATCGCGGTGAAGGCGAGTCTTCGCCATCACCGCGTTGTCCTGCCTCAGCGGCGGAACCTCGAGTGCACCGCGGTCGAGCTCCATGGTGCTCTCGGCGGTCTACTCGTGGTTTCCGCCTACAAGCCTCCACACACGGAGCTCCTGTCGAACGATCTGGAGGCCGTCTTTGGAGCACACAGGAGGGTAGTCCTGGCGGGCGACCTGAACTGTAAGCACCCCGATTGGGGGAGCCGCTTGGCGAACCCAAACGGGACCCGCTTACGCAGGTATGCTGATGCGGCTCGGGTCACAGTCATGGGTCCTACCGGGCCTACATACTATCCCTCGAGGGCTAACTCCCGCCCTGACGTATTGGACATTGCCGCGGTCAGGGGCGTTTATTGCCCGGTCCACGTCTCCGTCATTTCGGAACTGTCCTCGGACCATTGCCCTATCAGTGTGCATATAGCTACTCAGCACGCCACCGTCCGCGACGAGCGGCGGGTAATCGAGTGGGACCGCTTTGGCCCGGCGTTCAGTCGCCGCCTACCAGAGCATATCCCGCTCGACACTACCCAGCATGTCGAAGAGGCAGTTGGCTTATTCGACACAGCCGTAGTCTCGGCGGTTGACGTGTCCTCCCGGATGAAGCCGGGGCTCACGCCCGACTATCAGCGGATCCCCGAAGAGGTGTCTCAGCTCGCTTGCGAGAGGAATCGCCTCCGGAGACGCTGGCAGAGGACTCGTGACCCGGCGGACAAGGCTGCGTTCAACAGAGCGTCCGGCAAGTTGCGTCGTGACATGCTGGCGTTCCGTAGACGCAACTGGGAGCTAGCTGTAACACAGATGGATGGCCCTGCCGAGGACCGTAATGTCTGGCGGATTCCCAGTGCCCTAACGGGAAAGCGCAAACGCGCGCCTCTCCCCGCACTGGCCGGACCTGGCGGTCAACCCCTTGGCCGCCCCCTCGAAAAGGCCGAGTTCTTGGCTGACAGTTTAGAGCGTCAGTTCGCTCCCAACCCATCCAAGAACCCGGCCTTCACTGAGCACATCTGCCGCGAGGTAGAGCGCTTTCTATCGGCCGGTATCACAGTCCAACCGGAGCCCATCTCCCCGGAGGAGGTCTCTGAGAGGATTGTTCAGCTCAAGCCCCGGAAGGCGCCTGGCCCGGACGGAGTCATGAATTCCGCCCTCCATCGCCTTCCGGAGCGAGGAACCCAGTTCCTCACTGACCTGTTCAATTCATGCCTCAGACTGGCCTATTTTCCGGTGAAATGGAAAACGGCTACCGTCATAGTGATACCCAAGCCGGGAAAGAATTCTTCTCGAGTGGAGAACCTCAGGCCCATCAGCCTCTTGTCCGCGACGTCCAAGGTTTTTGAGCGTCTGATCCAGCGTAGGATCCGCGACCATCTAGAAAGACTAGACGTGCTGATCCCCGAACAGTTCGGCTTTCGTGAGCTGCACTCCTCGACTCATCAGCTGATGAGACTCGTGGAATGCATAACCGAGGCTGGCTGCCAGGGCAAACAGACGGCTGCGATCTTCCTAGACGTAGAGAAAGCCTTTGACCGCGTGTGGCACGAGCGTGTCCTCTACAAACTCACGGAGGTCCTTCTCCCAGACTGCTACGTTCATTTGATCGGCAGCTTTCTGCGAGACCGTAGCTTCCGAGTGAGGGTAGACCACGCTCTCTCTTCGGAGAGGCGTATTACCGCTGGCGTCCCTCAGGGAAGTGTCCTTGGGCCTCTCCTGTTCTCGTTGTTTGTCAACGACACGCCCCGAGTTCCTGGAGTGAAATTGTCGCTGTTCGCGGACGACACTGCGGCTTTTGCCTCAGAGCCGAACGCGAGTTATGCGGCAGTTAAGCTCCAGCGCCAACTCGACGCGTATGTCGGGTGGACCGATGACTGGAGAGTTGCCGTTAACGCTTCCAAGAGCGCCGCGGTAATATTCTCGCGAAAACGCAGGTAATATTCTCGCGCCGCTTAAAGTAGGCCCCGTCGAGGTGCCCTGGACCAACAGCGTCAAGTACCTCGGGCTCCACGTGGATTCCCGACTCACCTGGCGAACCCATGCTAACTACATCAGACAACGCGCTTCGGCGCAACTCAGTAGACTCTGGCCCGTGCTATCTAATCCGGCAATGACCCCCCGGCTAGGTAAGCTCATAGTCAACACGTACGTGTTGCCGGTGATTACCTACGCCTGTCCTGTTTGGGGATACCTGGCTCGTGGTCATAGAATCACGCTCCAGCGCGTACTCGACCGGGGACTGAAGCTCGCGTGCAAAGTCCCCCGGAGGTACTCTTCTCGTCTTTTGAGGAGAGGACTCGGTGTCCGCTCTCTTGATGACACCGTGAGACGCCTGGCGCGACGATTCTATGTTCGTTCCGACAGAGTGACCCACAATTCCCTCATTGCCGGACTTGGTAAATACACCCCGCGACCAGGTGAGTCCTGGAAGCGACCTCGTTTGCTAGTCCCGGTGGTATAATCCACCAATCGCAGGTCGCTTCAGACCCCCCCCATAAGTAGATAAAAAGTATATATCGAACTCCAACAGACCCAGTGGCAGGAGTCCTTTCTGAGACTCGGGACACTGCACTACTCGCGACCCGCGCTTCGCGCGGGCCGCGCAACCCCCAGTTGTGTAAGTTTCTTCTTCTTTATTCAACCGTTGCCGCTGGAAGCTATGTCAGTCAACAACGCTGTCTTGAATCTACTAAGAGCAATATCTGATTGAAATCGAAGTAAATTAAAGTAATTAATAAAGTCTTTATTTGATAAAGTACAATGCATATGCAGTAGAAAAGTATTAAAGCGAAGTAAGATTAAAGGAATTGAAATAAGAGTAAAATCATTGTTGAAATAAATTAATAAGCAATTGCAAAGATGACCACACTGAGTGAGTAAGCCGAGAGCAAAAATAATTGATAGTTAAGAGTAGATAATAAGATTTCTGTATAACCTGTTTAAATGTAAATTGTTCATCAGAAGTCAATGCATAAGATCGCACAAGTGGTGAATAATGAATATTTTTTGTTATTTCCGAAATAAGTAGAGGTTGTTAAATAAATAATGTAAATATTTGAAAAACGTATTACGCATTCTTGTTATTAAGATTACACCTAACAGCATTGATATGTTAAATACGACACATGGAAATTAAATAACAGTGGAACACGTTTAACACGAAATGTGACTCAGGTCCCGATCGCTGTATATATTTTTTCAGTTACAGTTTGTATAGTTAACACAAAGGTTTAACCTACAAAATATCGCTTAACACGAAATTTTTGCTGGCTTTTCATTAGTTTAAAAAAAATAAATATAAATGCATAATAAATAAATCCATACATGCACGCCCTGAAACGTGTTTACAATGTCCCATGTAAAGGAATCTGTGCTACGTGTAGGTGTAAAGAATAAACAGCTGCTTGGTATGTTACGTCTTTATACCTGCTATTGTATACAGTACAGTACCAAGTTGTTTACCTCCATAGCAAATGTGTTGTTCATTGTCCCCGAATACACTGACATTCCGTTACATTACAGGGTGCAGTTTGTTGCGAAGTTAGTGAGTTCAGTCCGCTTACAGTATTCTGTGCGTGTGGTGGTGTTCGCAATACGGTACGGATAAAGTTTTTGTGAAAAAATTTACTCAGCTGTAAGATTTACAGTAGGCTAGCTGTTTATGCCTTTATTTTTAGTCTTTTACGGTCTTCAGTACAGAATCACAAATTGTAGAAACGACGCATCTGACATTTTTGGCGGTATTGAGTTAAGAATAGAGTTTTATTCAGTATTTCTGGGCGCATCGTTTAGTGCAGAAATGACACATGTGCTATACTTTTAATAGAGCTCTATAGGAAGATACTTTTAAGGCATTAAAATCTACTTCGAAAAATTCGTCCAATGCAGAAACAACACAAGTGAAATCACATGTGTTCTTTCTGCACTGGACGAATTTTTCTTTGTTCCTAGATTTCATTGGTACGCCTGCTTCTTAACCTGTTTTGATAGCAACAGCTGTGATTTATATGCATTATTGCGCAGCTGTTTATTGGAGCGAAAAGTCATTGAGGTTAGTGTTTGTTTACCTTTCCAAACATCAAACATCTTGTTACAATGTCGAGTGAAAGTGATGGTGGTGAAATTAGTGATAAGCCTAAAAAGAGGAAAGGAGTGACTAATGAAGAAACTTACAAAAGGAACGTAATCAAAAAAGCCAGAGTAAAAGGTGAATCCTACACGTCTTATAAAGGTAAAAATGTTCCTGCTAAAATTCAGGATACGTTTAATTTTAAGTGTGCTGAAAGATGCTACTCTAATGTATCAGAGGAAAGTAAAAGCGATTTGTGGGAATATTTTTACTCCCTATGGAGCAAGAATGAACAAGATATTTTCCTCCAAAGTTTAATTGAAAGAAGAGAACCAAAGAGAAGACGTAGGCCTAATGGCACTGAAAAACCGGAAGTTGACGAAAACGTTGAGGAAGACATGGAGCAAGAGGAAAGTAGGAATAAGGATAAGAAACAGTCTAAAGAAAAACATAACTTTTTTACTTATCATGTGAAAATTGATGGTCATATCCAAGAGGTATGTAAAAATACCTTTATGAAACTATATGGCATTACAGTAAGTCGTGTTCGTCGTTTATGTAATCTTTTGATTGCTGGAAAAAGTCCATGTGATCTTAGGGGCAAATCGAGAAGCGGAAACGCTATTAACGGCGAAATATGCCAATTGATCTATAACCACATAGTAAAATACGTGGTAAAAGAAACTCACTCTGAAGGAAGGCAAAAAAAGTATTTGGACGCTAGATTAAGCATTAAGGTTACGCACAACATGTTTTTGGAAGCCAATCCAGAATGTAAAAACAAAGTGAAGTATGATTTTTTTAGGAAGTTTTTCAACGAAAATTTTAGTTACAGTTTTGGACACAGATAGACGTTTGTAGTACCTGTGAGGGTTTCTCTATGAAAATGAAAGATAGAAACTTGAGTGACAAATGCTAAATGGAATGTAGCAGCTGAGCAAATGTTACATAAAAGGCGTGCGAAAAAGTTTTATAGCGCTCTACAAGTTGCATCGGAAAACGAGGATGACGATACTGTTGCACTTGCCTTTGACTTTATGGCAACACAACCCCTGCCTCGCATTCCAGTACAAGAGGTTTACTACTTGAGGCAACTGTCTGTAAATATTTTTTGTATTCACAACTTAAAACGGACATAGCTGACTTGTATCTATATCACGAGGGACAAACAAGTAAGTCACCAAACGAAGTATGTACTTTTTTGTGGCAATATATTCAAACTTTACCAAGTTCGGTGAAAAAACTCCACCTTTTCAGTGATGGCACAGGTGGACAGAACAAAAACCACACTGTGGTGCGGTTTCTTCTGAGCCTATTTGACACAAGAAGATTTGACTGCATCATTCATTTTTCCCCGGTTCGAGGACACTCGTTCATGCCTTGTGACCGTGATTTCGGTTCTATAAAACGTTTTTTAAATAAAACAGACAGAATGTACTTGGTAGAAAAATATGGTGAACTGTTCTTACGTTCAGGTAAGGAAGGTAGATTCAAATTACATTATGTTGAAACAGAGACAATAATAAACTTCCATACATGGTGGCCTAGATTCTACAAAAAGACAGTTTGCTCAGAAGAAACAGCAGGTCGTGGAATTCCAAAAATGGCCAAAGTAACTTTCAAGGTTTCAACTTATAGACAATTTATCTATAAGAATGAAAACAAAGGAACAGTTACAGCTAAGGAGTTCATAGGTGGTCTGACATCTAACAGATTTTCCCTTGCCAAAACTGAAGCTGCACCTATTCTTCCGTCGTTAAAAGCTTATCCAATGGGCAAAATTCCAATCAATGCCAAAAAAATTGCTGATATAGGAAAGCTGAAAAATTACATTATTGCTATGAAGTTTTTTATGATGAAATTTTGAATTGGCCAACAACAGCAGCTGACTGCAGTGATGACGATCATGGCCGCCCATAAAAATTATGGGCCCCGGGACAACTTTCCAAATCGGGGCCCCCTATTTACATTCCTATAATTTTACATTACACTGTTGTGTTTTAAAAAATGCCAGAGCTAAACTGTACGGTGGTGTTCTGAAATTATGAAATTCTATTATGTACCAACGATTGTAAATAGACTATATAAAATTGAGAAGAAAATCATTTATATTCACAAAGTGTATTTTATTTACAAAATACGAGGTGCTATCCAACATTTCTGAAAATTTTATCGTAAAAAGTAGAAAACTTACCTTAAACCCAAATCTTACTTATCTTAAACCCTAGCCGACTTTAACATTTTTTTTATTTTAGTACCTGCAATTTGGTAATTGTTAACACTTAAATCCCATGAAGTTTTTGTTCTATTCTAAATCTTCTTAATTCTTCTGATTTTCGAAGACACAAAATCTTGAATAATATCTTCATACTGAAGTTTTGCTGCCAATTTATGCTCAATTGACAGAATAGCTAGATTGTTAAGCTTCTCTTGAGATATAGTTGATCGCAAATACGTTTTGGTCAGTTGAAGGGAACTAAATCCCCTTTCTCCTGAAGCTACTGTTACTGGTAATGTACAGAAAAGTCTTATTGCAACACAAATTTCAGGAAAAACAGTTTGTAGCTTGAGCTTATATATGTCGTTAAGAATGCACAACGGCAGACTTTTCTTCTCAGGTGAATTGTCTGTGGAAAAGTGGCTTGAAAAATACATTTGAAATGGCGAATTTCTTCAACCAATTTTGTAGTTAGGTCTTCAGGATACTTGCTGATTAACTCTGCTCCAGCATCGTGTATTCTCTCATCACTGAGGCTCTTTAACTTCAGACAAAGGCTCTTTGTTGAGACACATTCAAATGTCTTCATTATTTCCTCAATTTCTTTAAATTTTGATTCTAGTTGGGAAACAATAGTGGCATAAAAAACAGAGTTTTTAAAATATTCCTGTGGATCATCTTGCTGGCTGTCCTCTTCTTCATCAAAGAATGTCTTCCTTTTCCGCCCCCTTTTTATTTCAAATTGTGATGAGGGTGAGGTAATATGTAGCTGAGATGCAATAATTTCTTTTGCCTTTTTCAGATACGTTTCCCAACCTGATCTCACATTGCTGTTTATTTCTTGCTTAAGGCTCTCGATGCTATTGTGTTCCACTCTAGAAATATTTCATTGGATTGGAGGATAATATTCCTAAAATTAAGTTTTTCAAGTACATCTTTCCAAAATGCAGCTAGAAAAATTGTTTCAAATTTTGTGAAATATGTAATGAATCCCCTGAGTTCAGCTTCTCCTTCACTTGTTAGATTGCATTCGTCTTTTACTCCATTTAGTACAGCAATGATCTGAGGAAGTTTGTCAGCAATGGGCCTTACACTCTCTATCCTGGCACTCCATCTAGTCTCCGATAATCCATAAAGTGACTTGTTAGTGTGTCGAAGCAATATCTGCCATTTTTCTGGACTTGTACTAAAAAAATTATACAGCTGGTTTATGCAGTTAAAAAATGTTCTAACAGATTGGGAGCTGTTTTTCCCACCAGCAGCGTGCACACCAACTAAGTTAAGGGTATGAGCAGCACATGGAGAAAAAACTGCACAAGGATTCTTCTCTTTAATCCTTGACTGGACACCTTTAATTGCACCAGCCATATTTGACCCATTGTCATAACCTTGGCCACGACATTCATTTAAACTGATGTTGCAGTTTTCCATTTCTTCAAGAATTGCATTGGCTATGGCTTCTCCCTTTTTCTTGTAAAAATCAAAATATTTCAGGAATTTTTCATGAATTTTCCATTCATTTTCCTCATCATGATACAGCACATATCGCAGTATTATGATATTCTGTTCAACATTACTGACGTCAGGTGTGGCATCAACCATGAATGAATAATATACTGCTTTTTTTCTTTCCTCCAAGATTTTTGATTTTACTTTCTCCCCACATAGTGATAAAAATTCATCCTGGGCCCTCCAAGACAAGTAATGGGTAATTTTTTCATGCGTATCTTGGCTGTGTTTAACTTTTATCAAGTATTCTCGTAGAAATGGATCATACTTTCCCAGCAGTTCTATTAGAACCAAAAAATTGCCATTATCTCGATCTCCTACTTTGGAACTAGTTCCTCTATGATTAGCATTTTTTTTGACATAACGTAATACACAATAACTCCGTATAAAATGATAATCTATTAGAAATATATAATGCTGATGTGAATGAAAAGATATCGATGGAAAAGATACATACCTTTTCTAGGTTAACAAAGTTAACGTTTTTTTCCAACACTATTAAACAGTCCACAAGTCTCTTACCACTAACATTGACGTAATTCTAGAAAGTAATAACAACACTATACACTATATAATTTATATGCAACAAGAAAAATAATTAAAAAGAATAACTTTGCAGGCTTCCTTCACAAGCACGTTTAGCAAACTAGCACAGAAAGTAGGCCCACAAGCGATGTTGCCACTTTTCGCACTTCATGGCTTGTAAATAACGATGGCTGTGATCAAGGGTTAGAGAGATAAGCTAGTATGAACAGTTCATGACGTCATAATTCCTACTGTCCAGTCGCACACTTCAACATATTTACCCACATGGTCCAAACAAACATGAATTTACACAATTTATTTACTTTAACAATTACGTTATGACACTCATACTTCATACGTTATGATACTATACTTCTGGGTATATACCCAGATATACGTGAACGTTAATTTCTGACATAGTACTTGCGTAATGACGACGCATGGAATTTGCCAATAGTTTTGTTAGTATTTTGATTTGTAACAATGTAGGTTTGCTTTCCCACTTGTTCAGTTAACATAAATGGACCATTGTAAAGTCTATTGAACTTAGCCGTGGTATTATCAATACTGCTACTTACATTTAAAGCTTTTAGTAAGATTAATTCGCCTACCCTGAACGATTGCAGCTTATGATCAGCATTAAATTTTTCTGACCGCTGTTCGCCGAACTTCCTTATCCTCTCCTTTGCATCCAAACGCTTAACTTCGCTTGGCGTCGGCACATTTTGAGTGGCTACCCTTTTTATATAATCACTCCAGGCACGTTTTGGGTGGACATCTGACTGCAGTTCTGATGGCGTATATCCAGTCGTGGTATTGTAACACCCATTTATGGCTTTCTCGAAAAACTCCAGATACTCTGGCCACTTGCTTTGGTTATTGTTACAATAAGTCCTGAATAAACGACCAAGTTCTCTATTCACCCTCTCAGCGAGATTCCCTGGGGTCTACGAATGGCTGTTAGAACTGCTTGAATGCCCCTCTTTTCTAATTCGGCTTTCCATTTTTTATTCTGGAATTGCGTACCCTGATCAGACAGGATCTTCTTTACATGACCATATTTTGGGATGTACTTTTCCAAAATTATCCTCAGTACCACATCTGTTGTAGGTCTACCCACCGCATAAAGACTAACATTCTTAGTGAAGGCATCCGTACACACCACCAGATTTCTCATCCCCCTCGCCTCACGTGGTAATGGTCCAAGGAAATCAATGCATAGTAATTCATTTTTTCCATGCATTACGATGTTTCCCATCTCCAGTGGCGTACCAACGCCTTTGGGGGCCCGGGGCGGGAGCTCCTGGCCGTGGCCCCCCCCATTATTAATCACTCTCCATATTGTGCCTCTACTATCGGCACCACAAAACTGAGTCATAATCTTATATCCATAAAAACTATTGGAAAAGAAATATGTGAAAGAACTATGTAAGTATTAATAGAACTTAAAGGAAAACTAAAATAAAAACACAGATTTTGCGTTTTTTTATTACTTTTTCAAATATGTAGTTTTTATTTCAATTAAAATTAATGACAAAATGTAGAAAAATGCTTAATTTTTCAACTTAAATCCTTACTACGTACATGTTCTGACGTATTATAAAACCAGGCAAAATATTTAATTAACTTCAGTACTGAATCCGTATATTGTGAGCATTATTTGCTGAAAAACATTTTCAACCATTGTTAGTTGTAAATGAAAGTGTTGTACTGATAATTATGTGCTACAAAATATGTATTATAAGACAGCAAAAACTTACACAAAATAAAATACTCTCAATGATTTATAGAAACTGCTTTTTACGAACTTTTGCTTCTGCAAATATTTTGATACATTCGTCAAAATTTATTGTATTAGCTACTTTACTTTCTATAGAAAGTATGGCTAAACTATTCAGTCTTGATTGACTCATTGTTGAGCGAAGATAACTTTTTATTAGATTTAACTTTGAAAAACTTCTTTCACAAGAAGCAATGGATACACATATCGTTAAAAATATCCTAAGTGCTACACAAAGGTTGGGAACTGATTCTCGTAAGTCCATTTCGATAATAAAATCCAACATTTTCAATGATGACCATTGTTTTGCCACTTCTTTTTTGATGTCTGCAGCTTGAACGTGACGTCGTAGCCGCTGTATTCGGGTAACATTTCTTCCTTTTGGAGTTCATCAAATGTCTGGGTTAGGTTTGAAATGAGCTGAGGGAGTTCTTCAACATCTGTCTCCATAAGATGAGCAGATTGTATAGCAGCGAATCGTTCATTCATAGTTTCCATTGAAGCCGATCTCATTGTCAGTTCTTGATAAAATTTATCTATACATTCAAACATGCATCTTCTTAAATCTTGTTGTACATCTTCGTCTCTTGCGTTTTCTCCCGGCATCATTTTCTTGAATCTTCTACGTCCACTTTTTTCAACTGGTATGTCCAAGTCATTACAGCTGTTTGTTGCAAAATCAAGCGCACTTCCAACCATCTCTTCTCGGTTTTCTTGTAAAAAAAGTTTCAAAGTTTTCAACTTTTGTACACTTTTGTCAAGTGTTATCCCCTTTATCTGAAGATATTTTTGAGCATGGTTGACTTCTTCAAGAACGTGACATCACAAATGAAGGTAGGCAAGAAACGTGAAGTTGCAGATGTTCGTCCATAAAATTTCTGCTGAACCTCTTGTGTCAACATTTTCAGTTGGTTCGCACAACTTTTCTACAGCCTTTACCAACTTTTCATAGTATTTCATCACAGGTTTTACTGCCTCATGATGTGCACTCCATCTAGTTTGTGACAACTTTTTTACTGTTACTCCTAAGGTTTCAACTAGTACATCCCATCTGTGAGTTGAACACGAAAAGAAGTTGTAAATGCTTTCTAGTGTACCAAAAAATGTAATACAAGAAGGGACACTTCCAAAAGCGTGAAATCCGCACAAATTGAGCGAATGATTGGTACATGGGACAAACATTGCTTTTGAATTCATCTGGCGAATCCTTGTTTGAACACCGGAGTGGACACCTGCCATAGTGGAAGCGTTATCGTAGCCTTGACTTCGGCATAGATTCAAGTCCAGTCCGTCACTGTTAGGTGCATTCAATATTTCTTCTGTAACATCAAGAGCCTTCTTACCAGCAAGAGGGAAAAATCCTAAGAACGACTCTCTCACCTCAACTTTTCCGCCTTCAATATGCACATACCTGATTACTTCGCTCATCTGATCTTGGTGAGATACATCAGGTGTACTGTCAAAAAGTATTCCATAGTACATCGCCTTATTTACATCTTCAATGATTTTCTCTCTGACAGTTTTCCCCAAAAGTGAAATAAACTCATTTTGAATTTTAGGGGACAAATATGACGTTAAAACTTCCCCTTTTGGTACAGTCTGTTGCTGGATTCTCACCAAATGTTCTTTTACCACAGGATCATAATGTGAAAGGAGTTCGACTAATTCTAAGGAGTTTCCCCTGTGTTCAGAAAGTTGATGCTCCCTATGTCCTCGGAAAGGCAAGTTTTGTTTTGCTAAAAACAGTGATATCAAGTAGTCTACGTAACATATTGTTCCACTTTTTTTTCTCCTTCTAGAACTTCCTGTTGTACACAATCGATAGTTTTATTGTGCAATAGCCTTGATCCTAACGTTTTCCATTTTTCGAGATTGGACAAATGTTGGTCCGAGTTTTCATGCAGAGACACCTTAGGATTTAGTTTCCACCAGTTTTGAAATCCTGTAATGAATTTTGATGTGTCAGCTGTTTTTTCATCTGTATTAAATAGTTTACAACAAAAGCAAAACAGACTTTTCTTTGATGGAGAATAAACCATCCATTTTCTTAAAACTTTTTCTCCATTCGGAAGGTGCTTGTAAAACCAATTGCTGGTTAGCTGGCGATTTAATCCTTTCAGGGTTGTCCCAGTTCTTTGTACAGATTCAAATGGACCCTCTCGGTTTTGAAAATACTCGGATCCTCTTTTTACTATATCAATTCTTAGACCATCTGTAACAAGGATTGGCCAATTTCCTACGTCAGAGTCAAGAAGAAATGTGTCGATATTGACTCCGTCTGTTGAGTCACCATCAGCACTTTCCGTTTGTGGCATAACTAGACCTTCATGTTGTTCGTCAGATTGCTGCGGTGGTGCGTTAACACTGTTTTCTGGGTCTTGTTCACTTAAATAATCTTCCCCTTCTTGGGGAGCTGCTAGCTCTTCTTCTACGGCGGCTGGCACTTCAAGACCAATAGACGTGCTGGTGCTGCACTCTCCCTGACCCTGATCACTAGTGTTCGAAGACTGACGCACAAATTTCAAAATTGATCCTTTGATTGACTTTTCTGCTTGTTCTCTTGATTTTTATAATTTTTTTTTCTCTGCACCACTAGGATAATGACGCTTCATTGCAGCATGTCTGCAAGAGAATTATTATAATTAAAATACTGCTCTGTGTATGTATTGCATATGATAAAATCTTTATAAAATTATAAAGTTACATTTTTGTAAAGGTTTTTATTATTGTATTATTTTGTATTTGTATTATAAAATACTGTAAACTGTATAGGTGATTGTACTATAAGCCGTATAGGTGATCCTAAATGAAATCTTTTAGAAAGAACAAGTTTATAAAAAACTATTAATTGGGAAAAACCATGCAAAAGTATAATAAGATAAGAACAAGCAAAACAATAACCCTCGCATAGCAGTACTTGGTGCTAATTTTCATTGTTTGTGCAATATCACAATTAACCATAAAAAGAATATGGCGGCATGGCGCAATCATTTTACAAATTTTAATGCTTAAACAAAGCATCATTATTTTATTCTTTAATATGCATGTTGTACTTGTACTAAGCTATATTGGTGGTCGCCGGTTATACCGCGGTTTCTCGATGACAAAACAAACCCGCGTCATAAGACCGACTGCTGCATAAACGGAGAACACCGGTTGACCGATATGATTTAAAACAGCCTATAAAACAATACACCAAGTATTGTGTTTTTAGACCGTCTTAAAATTTGAATTCAGATGCATTTGAATGCTGTTCAGATTGTACGTATACTCTAGCAGGGAACCAGTCAATAAGTTGCGCAAACAAAATTATCGTACGCACTGCTTTCTCTCCTTCCCTCTCTCATTAACAGACCGTGCAAATCAGGGAACTGTTCTCTTTCATTACCACTCAAAATTATCGTATGATCAAGACAAATTAAAAATTAACCAAAACATTTTGATGAACACTAAATTACTGTATACATACCGATATGACACACGTTTCGTTCTTGTCGTCTTAGATAAATAAGTAATTAAGAAAAACTGTAAAAAGAAAGGGAGAAAAGACGAAACCACGTCGTACCCGAATCCGCGGTGGCGGTATACCGAAGGGCGGTATACCGAAGGGCGGTATAACCGGCGACCACTGTAGTTGTTTTAATACACTTCTATTTTGCACTTACTTTGTCAGATCAGATGACGGTAAGCCAATAAATTTATAAATGAAGGAAGGACCGCAGAAAAAACGTAATGAACTACAGCACATTACTTACAAAAATAACTTTGGCACATTTATCATAAGTAAGGAAAATAGCACACCTAGTCAACAAGACGAATAGTCCAAGAGCTGACCGTAAAAATTCCAGCCAATAAGTAAACAGAAGAAAATGTTTTGAAAATGGTAGTTCACACAGCGAGAATGGAAAAATCATTTTGTGCCTGGGCGGAAGTTGTTCAATAATTTTTTCTACCCCACCCCCACAAAATTTTTTCCACAGCAATTCAGCCAATAAAGTAACAACTTAAAATTACTGCGAAAACTTAGCGTTTATATAGTTGAGTAAAAAAATATTTTTGTGCCTCATTAAATCTTGTTAGAATGTTTTGGCACAATTGTTTTTTTATTTGTTTTTTTGAGCTGTTACTATACCCATCGAGTAACAGCTTCAAATCATGATTCAATTCAAGTTTATACTTTATTTTAATGAAATATGCATTTGTGCCACGTCTAAGCCTGTCAGAAGTACCTGGCACAAAGCTTTGTATTCCTAAAAATAACATGGAATTCCCATCCGCATAGGTTCTCCTCGCAGGTATATTTCCAGCTGGTAATTTTAAAAAACTATTGTTGTTCGTCCAATTAGTGATTACGAATGCTATGCTATGCCATTGTACTGTATTTCTGAATACTCTATTTTTCAATATACCACTAAAATTTTTAGTCGCATGCCTCGAAAGAGTATGAGCTACTACCAAAACAAACAATTATACAGAGAATACCGTATAGATGTATAGACCAATGTGCGGCGTACACGTATGAAGTAGGAGCGTCAAACGATATTTTGAGTATTTTTTCAAAGCAAAGAGTGCTAAACAATTATACAAATGAAAGCGTGTTTTTTGTGTGGTCTTAGTGATAATTTAATAGACTTTAATGAAGCTAATTTTGAAAAGTGTAGGCGGATGAAAAGATTTCGTGCGCAAAAAAAGTTTAAATACTGGGACATTGAATTTCCTAATTCAACAAATGATGCTGCATATCATTTAGACTGTTTTAGGAAATTACTGATGGTAGTAAAAACGTCTTAATTAAAATGGAGCGTGTTATTTTTGGCCGGTTGCTGGCAATTGCCTTAGAAGAAAAAATTGATATGGCGCAATGTTTATCATATCCATTATCACCAGCACCACCTGCTTTATGCCAATGTACTGGGGAAATGCACAAAACAGATAAATCAACACTTACAAAAATATTACGCTCTTCTAACGAGAATTTACCACCAACTCAAATAGGTGTTGATATAATTGATGGGGTTTACTTTTTATACCATTTAGGTCCATCAGTTCCTCAAACGTTTGATAAAATAGCAGAAGTAATATTGTCAAAAATTTGTAATACAACCATATCCGAAATTCATATCATTTTTGATTAATATTTCATCCCCTCGATTAAGGAAATAGAAAGGCTCAATCGTAATGATATTAGTACTCCTTATACTACTTGGACCATCACAAAAGAGGCCCAATGATTTTTATAAGGCTTTAAAAAATATTAAATTCAAAGAAGCATTAATTTCTTTTTTATCAGAATGTTGGTGTTATAATAATGTGGTACCATTTTTGCGCAATAAAAAAGTTTATATTACAAATAGAGATCAATGTTTCTTATATCGAATTATGGATAATACTGTTTTAAAAACAGTTGAACAAAATTACGATTGTCACTATGAAGAAGCTGATACCCGAATCATTTATCATTTGAGTAAACTGGAAATAAAGCGTCTGACACCGACATCCTTGTTATTGTACTTGGAAATGTACATAAATTACCGACATTAGAAATATATTTAAGCACGATAGGATCAAAGCCTAACGTAATAAATTTTATAAATTGTACAAAATTAGCTGAAACACTTGGTGATCTTTTGTGTCGTGCTTTGCCCGGTTTTCACGCATACACAGGGTGTGATTATACCGCTAGTTTTTATAGGAAAGGAAAGGTAAAGCCATTTAAAGAATTAGAAAAAAATCTGCAAGTTCAACATGTATTTGCTTGTTTAAACAAAATTGAACAAATTGATAATATGAAGAACATGGAAATATTACAAGAATTTACATCCAAATTTTACGGCATAAATTGTAAGAGCGTAAACGATGCCAGATTGTTAATTTTTCAAAGTCGATTTTCATCAACGTCGGTCGCGGAATATTTTGTAAATAAAGTGAAAAGCTTTGATTCAACCCTAATTCCTCCATGCTGGAGATCACTGAAACAAAAGATCTTACGTACAATTTATGTAACGTCAATGTGGCAAAATGCTACAGAAGTAAATTGCATCAAACTGTTACCAGAACAATGCGGTTTGATTGTCGATGACGACAAAAATCGAACCACTTTGGTTCGAAGGTGAGCCCACACCTCTTTTAGTTGAAGACATTGTTCTGGTAGAGACAGACGAAGATATAGAGTTTAATGAAGTTGATAATGATAGTGATGATTATAATGATGGGTAAAAATTAAAAAAGTAGTAATTAACGCATGAAAAATGAACTAAATTAATAATATTACAATTTTCTGTATAGTTAAATTCATTTAATTATAAGTGCGTTAAAGACCAATTTAATTATATTATATATGTATGTTTTGTAAAATGCTGTAATAAATCATTATTACTTTTCGTAAATAGTGATAATTATTCCCAATCCCATAGTGTTTACCATTTTATTCCCAAATACTCATGTAATATATGATACTAGAAATTGCATGTTATTGCGTCACTCTCTATCTTATTTTAGTGGTATATTGAAAAATGGAGTATTCATAAATACAGTACAATGGCATAGCAGCATTCGTAATCACTAACTGGACGAACAACAATAGTTTTATAAAATTACCAGCTGGAAATATACCTGCGAGGAGAACCTATGCGGATGGGAATTCCATGTTATTTTTAGGAATACAAAGCTTTGTGCCAGGTACTTCTGACAGGCTTAGACGTGGCACAAATGCATATTTCATTAAAATAAAGTATAAACTTGAATTGAATCATGATTTGAAGCTGTTACTCGATGGGTATAGTAACAGCTCAAAAAAACAAATAAAAAAACAATTGTACCAAAACATTCCAACAAGATTTAATGAGGCACAAAAATATTTTTTTACTCAACTATATAAACGCTAAGTTTTCGCAGTAATTTTAAGTTGTTACTTTATTGGCTGAATTGCTGTGGAAAAAATTTTGTGGGGGTGGGGTAGAAAAAATTATTGAACAACTTCCGCCCAGGCACAAAATGATTTTTTCCATTCTCGCTGTGTGAACTACCATTTTCAAAACATTTTCTTCTGTTTACTTATTGGCTGGAATTTTTACCGTCAGCTCTTGCTCTAGAAGTCAACTGCGGACTGACCCAACTGTTTTCGTGTTTGTAAACCACGCAGCGCCTGGCCACCGCAACCTTCTTCAAGGTCATGTCCTGCCGCGACTCCTGGCAGTGATGCTAATCCATGCGTAATTTTTTTGTTGTCTTTTATTTCAATGAAACATAAGAGTCCGCGGTGGCTTAGTGGATAGAACGATAGGTCTTCTCATTCGGAGGACCGAGGTTCGAATCCCGGCCCGGCACCTCTGGCTTTTTTTCGAAAGAAACAATGCTATGTACTGTATGACAATAACCGCTGTACTCAACTGGTTCGGATTCCACTATAAGCAGTAGGACCCGTCATTATGGGTCATAACTCCCCATAATGACGAGTAGGATTAGGGTTTTAATTGTAAATGGGTATATCCCGTAAAAATGTTAAATAAATAAATAAATAAAATAATAATAATATTCCTTATAGTTAGAAACGTAAACTAGGTTATATGATTTATTTCTTATGTCATAAAAATATATATATTCGAAGGCCTCTTAGAATTTAGAATTACCCGCAATAATGTATGAATAGAATGGGTTGTAAAAAATGTGATTTAAGTTTTTATGAGACACATTTTAAATTTTAAATACAAATTCGTTTCGTCGTGGGGCCCCTCCCAGGCGGGGGCCTGGGGCGGTACCCCCCCTTGGTACGCTACTGCCCATCTCCACGTATGTGTGTTGATTAGGATGTTTGGCTGTCTGGCAGGTGTGGCAGGTGCGAAGTACTGATTTAACTTTCCTGGCCATGTTCGTCCATATAAAATCTTCCCGCAGTGTCAGGTAGCATTTGTAAGCACCAGCATGAGCAAGGCTTTCATGGCATGCCCATGATAGTTCCTCAATGAGATGGTCGGGAATCACAATTTTCCATTGTCCGTCAATCAGTTTGTACAGAATATTGTTAACAATCTGGAACTTTGGACTTTCTGTAATCTGTATGTCGTTTATTATTTTCCTAATTTTGTCGTCACGTTGTTGTTCCACATTTATGTTTCTTAAATAATTTTTAATATCAATTGGTACAGCATACTTTACCGCCAAGATTTGTATTTCATTCTTATCTGCCGAATGAGTCTCCTGATGAACAGGTGGATAACGACTCAAGGTATCCGCCAACTTGTTGTCGCTAGCTTTGCAGTACTTAATGCTAAAATCATATTCCTGCATAGCCATTATCCATCGTGACATTCGGGCATTTGCAAGTTTACACTTTAATAAAAACGACAAAGCTTGGTTATCCGATAAAATTTCAAAATGCTTACCAACTAAATAATACCTAAACTTACTAACACAGTATACTATAGCTAAAATTTCTTTTTCGGCAGTAAAATAGTTTCGCTCAGCGCCTTTTAATGACGGATTGACATGGGCGATGACTTTAAGATCACCATTTTTATTTTTCTGATATAAAGTTCCACCAACGGCATAATCCGAAGCATCACAGTTAAGAACATATGTTCCTTCCTTCTCCGGGTGAAACACGTGTAGATTCTCTTTAAATAAGGCCTTCACCGCATTAAATGCCTCTTCATGTCTTGCTTCCCATCGCCATTTGGTGTTTTTCCGAAGTATTTCCAACATTGGTTCTATTGTCTTCGCATACGCAGGTGCGAACCGACGGTAATACCCAGAAAGTCCTAGGAATGCTCTAACGTCCTTCGTTTTTTTAGGTGTCGGAAATCCCGTGATGGAGTCTATCTTTTCAGGGTCCGTACTTACACCCTGCGCCGATATAATATGTCCTAAAAATTTTATTTCAGACTTACCGAATTCACATTTCTTATAGTTAAGTACCAAGTTGGGCTGACGGAGTTTACTGAAAACTATATCCAGATGTTTCAAATGCTCATCAAACGATTTAGATATAACTAATATGTCGTCGACGAAAACACTTACGAAGTCTTCCACCTCAGGACCCAACGCTAAATCCAGGCATTTCACCATTGCAGCAAGGCTGGTTACCAGACCAAAGGGCACTACCTTGAACTGGTAGCATTTATTTCTATATAAAAATGCCGTGAACTTTCTGCTTTCCTGAGCCAATGGGATTTGCCAAAAACCACTTTTTAAATCCAACCGAGACATATATGGGACACCCTGGCACTTGGTAAACAGGTTTTCTGTATTAGGGGCGCAGTCAAAACATTTTTTCGTGATACTGTTAAGATTACGCATATCAAGACATATCCTAATCTGGTTATTTTTTTTCTTTACGATCACCATTGGGTTAAGGAAATTGCTGTTGGGACGTTCGATGATGTTCTCGTCCAACATCTTATCGATTTCCTCATCCACCAATTTCTGATAGTGCAGAGGAATAGGATATGTCTTACGTACGAATTTATTTTCGTCCGTAACATGGATGTCGTGCGTGTATAGGCCTACATGTGTAGTAGTGTGGGTGTTTTGAAATGTCTCCGTATGTCTCTTTATCAGCTGGTTTAATTTGTTCCGTTGACTCGCATTTAATTGCTCTGTACTATTCATGTTATCTTTGTTATTGTTTACAACCACCTTCGCGACAGGTTTGGTTATGTGAATGTATTCCGCTTCAGATTGCTTATCAACGTCATTATTTCCTAATGTTATCTTATATTGACGATTATTAACTGTACACGATAATTCATTTTTACTAAAATCAATGATGGCATTTATTTTTTTTAAGGTGTCTGTTCCTATGATGACATCGTAAACTAAATCCTTAACAACTAATACTGGTGTTTCAAGCTCCATACCTTGCGATGAAATGGTTATGTACGCTTGCTTATTTACTTTTTGAACTTCGTTTGTGGCTGTCTTAATAGTTGTATTATTAATCGGTAATATCGGTACTTTCTTAAACTCTACTATGTTCTTATTTATAAATTTTTCACTGATCAATGAGATTTGAGCACCGCTGTCGATCAAAACATTTCCCTTACAGTTATTTATCCTAGCTTTTACTATATTACATCTGCTATCTAACTTATCACTATCCCTAGGCATGTTAACTACATCGTTATTAGTGTCACTTATAAGTTCATTACGTACATCATTTGGGTATACACCAGATACACAGTAGGTTCTACTCATGTTATTATTTTCTATGTGTTCATTGATTTTCTGATTCTGACTGGTACTCTGTTTATTACTATTATTATTATTATTATTATTATTATTTGTTTTATCCTTGGATATGGTCGCGACTGTACGACTACCTAATTTGGGTGAATTTTGTTCGCGATCCGGCCTTTTCCATTGCTTACTTCTATATTCATTTTGTTTTGATGTATTATTGATGTTTATCTTTGTGTGTGTACTGTATGTTTCGGGATTCCCGTCTACATTCTCCCATTTTGATATTAACAACAGCAGGTCTTCTAATTTTTGGATTCCTTGTGTAATTACAGCCACTTGTATTCCTCTGTTGAAAAGATGTGCCAGTTTGCTGAAAATTTCACCTTCTGCTACTACGGGCTCCAGGTGTTTCGCCTTGGCAACAAGCTGGATCAAGTACTTCTCCTTACTTCCCTTACCTGGAGTATACTTACCAAACTCCAGCTGTATGCGTACTTTCCGCTGGATTTCGTCGTTCCAATACCTTGCTTTAAAGTGGTTAACCAGATCTTCATATACCACAATTTTATCTTGGACGATCGAAAACCATTGAGCCGCTGTACCCTTTAACTGACGCACCACCCAGATTATTTTGTCAACATCGCTAAGGTTGTCAGCGATGTGTTCCATATTACGCTAGCATTGCGTAAGGAATTGCATGGGATTTTCGTGCTCGAGGCCATAAAATTTCATGTACGTGTTAATGTCGCCCTGTGTTTTGTATACATAAGTGACCTGGTTTGCGAGTGGAGTAGTCTGTTGTATTTGTTTTATTTTTTTTTCTAAAATTTCTAATTTGTTTTCACAGGTGTTTATGGAATCATTTACCGCGGTCGTCTGCGCTTGCATCTGTTCTTCTACTGCTAGCACACGCGTCTCACATTCCGTTATACGTGTGTTATTTAATTCTAATGCGGTCTCAAACTCCACGCGGATAGATTCAACCTTTTCTGTGATTTTGCTCTCGGCAGCTTCGACGATAGCTTTATTTTGTTTAGCTTGCTCGTGTATGGCCGCGAAGATTTTTTTATTTTGATTTTTAGCTTCGTCTCTTACAGACTTCAAGTTTTCGTTTAATGTTTTATTATCTTCATGCACGGATTTTAAATTTTCACGTAGCTGTTTATTGTCGTCTTGTAATGCTTTATTATTTTTATTGCTTTCATCACGTACAATTCTTAAGTTTTCTTGCACTATTTTACTATCTTCGCGTAGCTGCTTATTATCATCACGTATAGATTGCATATTAGCTAAGAGTGCATTTAGCGTAGATTGTAAATCAGCTGATAAACCTTCCGCCATCTTTTACAACGATAACACACAATAACAAAGTTTATCTTAATGTCTTGACTTACGTACGGCACACTTATTCTTATTGTAACGTTTAATGTTCAACTATTCTAAATATTATCGCAATTATCGCAATTCTAAAAATTATCTACATAAATCCTTAACCTATACATGCACGAATAATATAATTCACTCCAGATAACGTTCTGTGCCGGTTCGAAGCCGGCGGTTGCAAAATATGAATTCTAAAAGGTTTTCATGGTTGTAATATGCGTGAGTGAGGCGCGGAGCCGGCTTTTACAAAATATTTTAAAACAAGTCAGTTTACGGTAACTTAACGTGATACACTCGCGGACTTTGGTCGACGGTATGAGGGGAGCGGTGCGGTGTGCGGTTGCGCGCGCAGCTCGGCCAGTGAGGTGGAAATTGTTCTCTGCCGGATTCAGTCAGCGCTCGTCCTTGCTCACAGAGTTCTTCCCCCTTCGTCTCTGCTCTTCGATTCGTTTCTGCGCAGTTTGGTATCTTCTACATGATTGAGTAGAGAATAAACGACACCCCGGTAAGATTTAATTATTTTTATTAGTTGTGTGGATATTTAATAACAAGATTTACGCTATCTTGTGAAGTACGTATTTATGTGTGTGTGCGACCTGACAAAATTATGTAAGACATAATTTTTTTTCTGTTGTACGCTACGCCCTTTGTATTGCCATGCCTTAGTATTTTCTGTTATAATGCGAGAAGTTTCAAGAGTCATTCTCATGGTAAAAGTGCTTTACATAAAGAAAAATTTAATTACAAAACTTGGTGTGCAGTCAAGTAGTGAACTGTGTGGTGCATGTAGCATACTGTCCCCGTCTTTGTTAATTATGTTCACAAATAGAGAATGAAGTGTGAGAGCTTCTGTGTATGAAACTTAATTGAAGGTAAAACATTCTCAAAGCTGTGAGTGACTTGCTGTTAAAATTTTTCTGACTAAATTATGATTACTGCTCTGCACGTGGCCGGTTTAACCTGCAAAAGTTTGTCGAAGCATGTTGACTGAGTACAGTTCACTTTATATGATGCCACAATGTAATAAGTTCTGTTCATAATCCAAATTCACTTATTCCATAGCTGAATGTAGACTATTTAAGCAGGTTGTAAAAAACTTTAATTAATTATTTTTGTGCCTTTGGTGAGAGTTAGCTGGCGGCCCGTTAAGAGGTTAATTACCTTAACTCGGGTGTACATTCTTTTAGACTGTTCTCTAATTTACTTGATTCCTTAGGGTTCTCGCCCTAAGTCGGGTTCCTGGCTGGCTCTGAGCCGATCACCTGCTCAAGCTGTGAACCATATCAAGACCGCCTACGAAGAGGGAGATGGAGACGGGATCACCACGTTGCATTCACCAGCACTTATGAGGTGACATTTATGCTTTTTCTTTTTGGGGGCCGAACCGGCAGTGTGCCTGTTTTATGAGAATAACTTAGATGCCTGGGGACCACGTGTCCAGACTCTATTTGGGAAGTGAACTGTGATCATGACTGAACACTTTAACTTAAAATTTCATATACCTCTTATAACTCAGTTAAGTAACACTAAATGCTATGTCTGTAAGTGCGTGCTGCACTGCGAGAGCGCGCCATAGAGAGATTTTAATCTTGTACCATTTTTATTGTTGCATCTGATTTACTCTTTCAAAATTTAATTATTGCCCAGTAGTTCTGTTCCGGCTGGAACAGCTGCGTATAAATTTTTAATTTGACTAGGGATTTCATATTTAAGGGCTGGGGACTTTCCGGGGGTTTACAATATGGGACTTAGTTTTCTGACACGCTGGTACAACTTCAGACAGGTTGATTGCCTGTCAACTTTTGTCCACTACATGTGGGCGCGCTCCCACAGATGCCAGAGCACAACCACCTTATTGTACTCTTTTTCTAATTATTTTATACAGTTATCTGAGGCTAACCGAAATGATTTATTAATGTTCTTGAAATATTTTAGCCGATTTGCCCCTTGCACAAGGGCTAAGCTGATTGTTTTCTTAACTGGCAAACACATACATGGGTTGACTTCACACGTAGAGAAGTTGCTGTTTAATTTTGAATATAAAACTGGTTTTCATCCTTTTCCTTTTGGGTAAATTAAATAGATATACATATTGTCCAAATCTTCTGATATTGTAAAGCCTCAATCAATTAATTTCTGTTATTAATGTACATAAGGATTTAATTCCTTTTTTGAGATTTTGTGAAGTCAATACTGTTTAGAATTTTATAAACACTGTCTGGAAGTAGGTGTGGAGTTTGTTAACATTACCTGGTGCTGTGAACGGAACAAAGGTTCACACACTCATCATGGGTCATTAATAAACGGAATGCTAGACAAAAGGGGTGGTCCAGTTTCATTTATGCTTCATGAATTATTCGTCTTTAAAGGGGTTGGAGTTTGGGTTGTCCTACTGAACGGGTCACTGACGGGCGTATATTTTATCACTGCCGGGGCATAAGATGATAGTTGCTTTACCCAGTGGGTGGGTGCGTTACAGGGGCATGCGTGTTGAAAGTAAATGACTGTGAGTTGTGTACCTTGTGTTCTGTGTGTGTGTTGTATGTGTCTAGCTAGCCACACGACGGGGAGAATTTTACATGTGTTTGTGCATTTTATATTTTATTTATGTATGTACATTTAACTTATATGCTGTTATATACACTTGTTCTGATGTAATTCTATTCAATTATATACACTTGTTCTTAGGTAAACCGGAATCATATATGCTAGTTGTGATTCAAATTTTTCTGTTATATATATGTATACACATTTACTTTGTGCACACTTATGTTGATGTACACTTAATTTATACATGCTTGCCATGATGTACCTTTTGGTAGTTTTTATATAGATACATATTTATCTTGTACACATGTATGAATTCCAGAGACATAATAAATCTGTTATTGTTATATTATGGCTGAGTTCATTGCAAGTCCCGTCATACTGGACCCAGCATAATTTTGCTTCTCTAGGCTACTGCCTAGTTCTAAATAACTTGTAACCTCTCTTTGAAAGCCAACAAGCAAGGAGATAGAAATTTAACAGGAAATAAAATAAATACTTAAACCAAAGAGATGTTACAGTTCCAATATTAAATTACGATTCTAACCTACACTAGTCTTTCTGAGCATATGCAATATTTAAATAATACACACTCTGAAGACAATTTTAATATATCAAAACACTACAAATTAATTTTTTTATAACATACTATTTTGTCGTGCCAACACGTTGGGACTTGCAATTTAATACTATGAATAGGTTATTTAATATATTTCTTGCATTTTTTTCGAGCCCCAAAGTTGCAAGCGCCATTTACTATGCGACAAAACAAATGTCAGGCATAGTAATAATGGAACACATAAACAGTTATCTGGAGCAAGGTTGTATATTTTAAGACAAAAATTTTTATATGCTTTGTAGTTCACAAAATATTTATTTTTAATTCAAAATCGTCTCTGAATCAGATTGATCTGATTTTTTAAAAGAAATGTCAATTGGTTACTTGAATGTTGATTCCGTGGGTTGATACGTCTTCAGCCAGTCCTGTGAATCGCCGCAATTCTGCACCTCGGATCGTCACCTCCTTTCTGCAACTTCCGCTTCGCTGGGGCCCCTCTCGTACGCGCACACGCCGTCACATCGGTAATTAGTCTAATCTAATCTCAGGGCACAATTGGGTTGTAATATAATCTCATTTATTTTTGGTGCGTTGAGCATGCACCTTCCCGCGTCTTGAGGTGTCCTCGCGATCAAAAAGGAGTATCCCGGGTGGATACACCTTCCCAGTGGCGGCTGGTAATGTTTTTGACTGGGGGGGGGGGCAAAATTTAGTTGTACCCATATATTATGTAAAAAAAAAACAGTAGAAACTAAATTATTGCTATTATCATCAAATAATTGTAAAATTGAATCTTTTGCTTCACTACTAAAATTATTGTTAATATCAAAAACCTACCTTGCATACTACCAATATTTAAACAGTGTTTGAAACTAAAATTATTTAAAACCCCGTTTTATAATTTTGTTGTGTAATATCTAAATTCGGTTTTGGTGGCCCTAATTTTTTTAGTTCTGTTTTCTTTTTGTAAGTAAGTGAATTTGAAATAATCAATCGTTTAATATTACTTACCGAATTCATAGCCATTTTAATCGTTTCTAACAAATACGCACAGAAGACACAGGCTCAAGCCTACACAGAATAAGTTACACGTTTATGTAAGTCTACGCAAGGTTCGACAAAAACACTATCGTACACAGAATATACTGCCTAATAAAGAATAAATTATTAGAACATTACGTTTACACAAAAAGTACAACAAGAACACAATCAAAACTACATAAAACACAAGAGAAAATATATGCACTTATATATGCTATATGAAAATATATGCTATAACAGCAACAGAGAAGTTTTGAACAACAAGTCTTTGAATTTAGCTGCGAAATCAGAAAGCGGGCAAAGCCCTACCTGTAATGGCGGATGCTCATGTAAATGCATAGACATGTGTACACGTCTCTTGCCCCGCTCCCCGAAAGACTGGCCTATGTAAGGAGGACGATAGCGAAACCGCCCTGCCTGCGGGACCATGCCGAAAACATCGGGTGATCGCTATTAGTCGCCCAAAAAATATCTTTCAATAAGGGTACTACACATTATCACATTATAGTTATATTATTGACAAGTTTAATTTGCAAATTTAGTGGGAGGGCTGCGCCCTTTTGCCCTCCCTGTACGAGCCGCTACTGCACCTTCCCTAAGCGGAAATCTTGATCCACGCGATACTAGCACTGATATCACTATTGAATAGCTTATTACTTTTTTAATGAGTTCGTCCCCCTTCAAAGTAACAGCAACGGGTAACTCGTCGCAAATTTAACCCTGATTACTCGTTCAAAAACACGTTTCTGCACGGATAACTTGCGCAGAGAGCACGTCTGAAAACTTCGAGCTGCAGGATAGAACTAACTTGATATTCGCTTGAGACCCAATCTTATATTAATCCTTACATCTAATTTACATAATTAGACAGAAATCAAATATTAACATGTCTATAACGTCACAACCTGTTACAACAGCATGTAGTCCTGGCTACATCTCCCCTTACTGCAACGTTCTATTGCAATATATTTCTCAAAGAGAAGACAAGGACCACAGAAAAGTTTATGTTTGCTTTCACTCCAAACAAGCCAATCTCTTTTCACATCAAATTTCCCATTTGAACACTTTGCATAAAGTAAATATTTTGTGAATTTTCTACCCTGTGGGTCCAAATACAATTTCATTTTGTTTGCATTTATTTCTGTGAACCCTTTCCTAACAATCTTTTCGCTAACATGTTCAGTCATATCTTTTGGCCATGTTCCAGGATCATTAATTTTGAAATCTTCATGTACAGTAGACTGAGGTGTAGACTCGCTGTGGCTAGGACCTGGTTCAGGGCTGAGACAGAAAGGACCTGAACTTGAAACACCAGGTAAGTTACAGGCAGGCACCTGGCTTTCCCCCTTTTCCAATTCAGTTGGCTGTGGTTCATTCTTTTCTTCACTCTTGAAAAGAAACGAAGAAATAGGTTTTAGGCTTAATGATTTAAATTCTTCTTCCATTTTTCGCTTTTCAGCCCTCTTCTTGGTACCTGATTTGTGGGTGTAGCCAGACATTATGACACCTGACCCACCCAAACGTTTGCTTTTCAGTCCCTCAAATACGTTTTATCTCTGTAAACAGGAGAAAAAACCTTGTTAACTTTTTTGTGGCCAGATAATTGAAAAAACATCAGGGTACTCAAATCAGAAAACAAAAATACTTTTTACGCAAAATAAATATGGCTCTTTAGGCTTACAGCTTTCGTTACGAACAGTATATTTTGAAATTGTTATCTTTACACTTTAAAAATAACAATTTTGTTTACTTAAAATATTGTCCAAAAAATTTTTTGTTTTAATTTTCAATACAGGTGCTCTACACTAAGACACCATTTTCGGGAATCAACGAGAAACTTATCAAAAAAACTAAGAAAATTGAATGTTCAATGCAGGCGGTTTCATAAGCCTCCTGAATGATTTATATCGAAGTTATTAAGATAATCGATGTAAACGGTTGATTAACATTATAGATTTATCTCCATTTAATTTTAACCATATGATCATTATAAGTTATTGTCGACATTTTCTATTTAAATGTTATTTGTGTAATTGAATTTCTGAAAGAAAATCTAAAATAATGGTTAACCGTTGTCATATTGCTTGAAATGTAATCGGTGTGTGTTTAAAATGTGAAATAATACCTATGGTAAAAAATAATGTTTTGGCCTCGGTTAAAAAAGTAATACATAGAAAAGTAATACATAAAAATGTAATATGTATAAAACTAATGCACTAAAAATTTATATATAACAAATTTACATTAAACTTTCACTGTGTTACACTACTACGTAAAAGGCTTATGAAACCGCACCCGGCCTACATTATTTTCTAGACCGAACATAGCAAAATAACCCAAACAATATTTCTAACCTAGCACACTCAAAAACATTGGTACAATCAGTGGCGGCTCGTACAGGGAGGGCAAAAGTTGAATCTTATTTACAACACACATTCCAGTTAAACCGTTTACAACCTAACTTTCAAACATAAACGCAAACACGTCGACTGTAGCACCAGCATAGAGTAATAAACTTCGTTGGTTCCAAGCAAATAACGACGAATCATAAACGGACTGTAGTGCATAGTTGGCCGCTAGAGTTCTCTGATCGCCATTACGCCGCCACACATTTTGCCGCCATACTTCGAACGCGTACTTTTGCAGTTATGTTATTTTTCGTTTTTACATCCCTCGCGGGCGGGCCCCCCCGAAAACCGGGGCCCGGGGACAACTGTCCCCCTTGTCCCCGCTTATGGACGGCCCTGTGACGATGGCACAGCCCACGACGACTAACTGGTCGGTCTTACTTCATCACAAGGTTGATGATTCACAAAACCTGAGACTCTGTAAATACTTTTACACTTCTATGTAGTTTGTATTCCATCAATAATACCTTGTACTGTAATTTGTAAATAAATATTGTAATATTCATTTATCACGTTTTTCTTTATTTAAAACCATTCAAAGACATTCGGAAAATTCGTAGAGTGCATTAACGACACATGTGCAAACTTTTCAAACATAACGTATAGGCTTGTATAATGACAGATTGACATTAAATTTAGTTTGCAGGGTGTCAGGTAGTTAATTAAATACAAGGTAATTTTTCCAAAATTTTATTCCAAGCAATTTCCAAAAAAAAAGTTTTTTTTTGTTTTCCTCACAACAATGAAAATGTTACATGTGTCGTTTCTGAAATTTGTGATTCGTATTAAGTGACGTTTGGCCTACATGTCCATACAGGTGCTTAGTGAGGTTACGATTCTGTAAATTTCGTTTTTGCAGTGTCAAAGTGTAAAAATGGAGAAGAAAGTGCGTAAAAAAATTCCATATCATTAAAAATGAAAATTGAACTCCTTCAAGCTATTAACGAGGGTATTCTATCTAAAACAGAGATCTGTAAAAATTTCGGTATACCAAACTCAACATTATCTACCATAATAAAAAACAGAGATAAAATTTTAGAGCTGTATGAGTCGAGCAAGTTTGAACCAGATAGAAAACGTTTCCGTAAGGTTAACCACGAAAACTTGGAAGCTGCTCTTCTTGTCTGGTTTAAGCAAGCGAGATCACAAGATGCTCCTACTTCTGGACCACTGGTAATGGAGAAAGCAAACATTTTTCCTGAAGAGATGAACTTGGATTTCACTGCAAGTAGTGGCTGGCTAGAAAGATTCAAAAAACGAAACGGTATAACGTACAAAAACAGCTGTGGCGAGTCAAGAGAGGTATCACAAGAAATAACATCATCTTGGTTGCAATCTACGCTACCTGTAATTTTAAAAGACTACCCACGAAAAGATATTTTCATTGGGGATGAAACAGGACTATTTTTCTGTTGCATGCCCGATAAAACACTTTCATTTAAAGGTGAACAATGCACTGGCGGTAAAGAGTCCAAAGAGAGAGTGACAGTGATGGTAGGCTGCAACGCTGATGGCTCAGAAAAACTTCCGTTACTTGTTATAGGTAAAAGTTTAAAGCCTCGCTGTTTTAAAAATGTTAAAAAGTTACCAGTAGAATATACAGGTAACAAACGAGCATGGATGACATCTACAATATTTACCGAATGGTTAATTTCGTTAGAAAAACATTTTGCTTCTCAGAAGAGAAAAGTTGTGTTAATTGTTGATAACTGTCCTACCCACTCGAATGACGTAGAACTGACGGGAGTTAAAATTATTTTTCTACCACCGAACACGACTAGTGTCCTACAACTTTGCGATCAAGGTATTATTCAGAATTTAAAATTCCAGTATAGAAAATTACTTCTGCGGAAATACTTGGCCGCTATAGAGGCGAAAAACAATTTTTGTATAAATTTACTGGACGCTTGTAATTTGTTGTGAACAGCATGGAACCTCGTGACACCTAAAACTATTGAAAATTGTTTCACTCCTGCTCGATTCATTTTAAATTCAGAGATTAAACAAACCTAATCCGAAGAAAATGAAATTGGGCCTACCCTGTCTGAGATGTTTAATCGCGTATTATCAGCATTAAATGTTTCAGTTTCTCTGAATGAGTACATGTCTGTCGACGAGAACGTAACTACGGTTCCCGTATTAAGAGACAGTGATATCGTAGAAATAGTGCAAGCTGAAAACTGTGAAAATGATGAGAGTGCCGACGAACCTGATACAGAAAATGATAAGACAGGAGTTCCTACCGCTACCAATACGCTTTTGTTACTGAAACGTGTTCGTCGATTTTTAGAAGCCAACTCGGAAGGTGCAATGTTTGAGCACGTCGATAAACTAGAACAATTTATTGAAAACCAAGTAGTGCAGAATTCTGTACAAAAGAAAATAACGGATTATTTTAAAAAGAATTGAACATTGTCACTACAATAACTTTACATTTTAAGAAAAACTAATTACTGTATAATAGTCCAGGAGGATAAATATAATGTTCATATGTAAGTACCTTTTGAATATTCTTTATTAATTTATTTTACTACACAATTCAGTAAGTAATCTCTTCAGTATTTGACCATTTACAGTACAGTACTTCTGTATCTCATTTTCTTTCACTTTTTGTCCGTTAACACGAAATATCGGTTAACACGAAAAAACAGCAGGTCCCCGTCACTTCGTGTTAAACGTGTTCCACTGTACATTGAAATTTTTGTAGTGTTGTAAATTTGGCGCCCAACATGGGGCCAGACACGACCATTTAACTATTTAAATTTCTTGTAGCTAAATGTACGCTCTATAAATAAGTGGTAAAATATACTATGTATAGTAGTTAAGATTCATACAAAATATTATCGTATTTCATTTTGTTGTGTATTACGACACAACTGGCGCTCAACGAATGTTACATTTAAAGGTGTAATTGTAATAGGAATAATAATAATAATTATAATAATAATAGATAAATAAAATTAATAAACGGTTTCGTAATAATAATATTTTAAACATAATAAATAATAAATAAATACAAAATATTCAACATGGCAGCACCAGCAGGGTTTGATATGGAGGCATTTAAAGCTATAATGCACGGCTGGATTGACTAAATGAGTATAAACTTACAACAAGAGAATTAAAGCTCGCCGAGAAATTAAAAGAAGATTTAAATAATAAATTAGGTGAGTTGAAGCAAGATATAGCAAAAATAACCGATAATGTAGAAGAGTTAAAACTAGAAAATGTACAATTAAGGCAACATTTTAAGCAAGATACTATAAAAATAGTAGAAAGTTTAGAAGAGTTGAAATTAGATAATGTACAATTGAAGCAAGATAATACAAATTTAAAAGAGGAATAAAACAAAATATAGCTGATAGTAATAAGCAATTAGTAGAAAAGATTATCGGCACAAATACACGTATTGATAAACTCGAAAGCAAAGTTAACCAAGCCATACACGAACAAGCCGTTAGATTAGAAAATAAACAAAAAGAATTACGTCTTGAATGGAGAAAAGAGTTGAAAGATGTTCAGAAACAAATAGATGATAATTTAGATGAAAAATTAGTGGTAATAAAGCAAGAACAAAATAATAAGATCCAGACGGTTAATGAAATGTTACAAGCGACCACTAGCAAGACCACTGAAATAGAAACCCATACCACAATTATAGAAGACAAAATAGAAGAGACATCCAAGACTGCAAAAGACTATTCTGGAGAGGTATTCCATATGAAGGAAGAAGTCCGGAATGAAATGAAGCAACTTGGGGAAGAACTTCGCAGACAACCAACGCAGATGATGATGGTTTCGGCACCGATAGAAGAAAGAAGTAAAATAACATCTGCAGGTAACAAGTAGGAAAATAACATGGAATTTTTGGCGAATATTGAGAAAGAGATGGAGAAGATTGGTAGTGCGATAGACTATAATGAAAAGATCGACTTTGTTACTCGACATTTTAAAGATTCTGCAAGCCAATGGTGTTCTATAATTCGAGATAACATTACTACGTATCGACAATTCCACGATGCTTTTGAAAACAGATACTGGAACATACATCTACAACGTCAAGTAAGCGATCAGCTTGAGTATGGTAAATACAATATGTATGGTCGTCAAAACATTGAACAATATACAATAGCTCAAATAGAAAGGGTGAAACACCTTAAACCTAAATTTTCAGAATACGAAATAATCTCCAAGTTCTCTTACCATTTTCCGAGAGATATCCAATTAGCTGTATATACCCAAGATATTAAAACAGTTGAAGAATTTTTAATATTAGTCACACAAGCAAAAAACATCACGCAAGGTAAAAATACAAAGCACGATTTCCAAACACATGTTACTTATAACTATGATAATTATAAACCACAGATGCACAACACACACCCTCGATCAGATGGTAATATAGGTCGTTCGACGGCAACTAAAACTAGCGAGTGCAGCCAAGAGAAGCGGAGAGAAACTGAACAACGTGATCGTAATGGAAACAAGGGAGGGTATATTTGGCTCTCATCACGAAAACATTTCCCGAAACCTTACGACAAGGTAGTAAATGCAGTGAAGGGGGACGGCAACAATTCAACGCAGCGAGGAACAATGGAAGCGGACAATAAGCCGTCAAAGTCTATACAATGACGTAGCAGACGGAAACAACGCTATACAATAAACAATATTTACCCTAGTGACACACCGCACTCAACGCCCTAATGTAAATAATAGTTATTTAAAAAAAATATTACGGTTTTAACTAGTAATAAGATAAAGAATAATAATATGTGAATAAGATGTAAATAAGTAGAAAATTGCCATCTCTACGGAGATACAATATAATGAACTTTTGTGTAATAAAATTAAATTTTAGCCAAAAGAGTGTAACGGAGGAAATCTACAATAATGGAGAATCAAGGTCAACTACCAGTTCAATATGAGGTACCCAACAATATTCTCTTCAAATTGGTTAAGCAGGATTGGAAGGTGGTATTATCTAAGAAATGTTGCTTAAATTAATAAAACCCAAACAAGGAAGCTTAACATGCACAGCTTTGAAATGTTATTTATATCTGTGGGAAGATTGCACCATTAATAATATGTTTAGGAAGGTTAGAAATGAGTTAAAGAAGTGTTATGATTGTCAAACAGCAAAACAGACTACTGAACAAGCGAATCTTCATACCTATGTGAGAATGCAAGACACAGAAGGAAGCGAAAAGGAAAGTTAAGGGCAGAGACTACTTAGGACCCAGTACTACGATTAAGTCGAGGGGGTTAAAAACATAATAGTCTGTGTGTAGACGTGTTTCTAAGGCAGTTCATCTGTATCCAATCATGCGACCCACAACTAAGCTGTCGAAAAAAAATTCTATTACGGAAGTGTATTCTAACACATGGTAAAAATGAAGAGAATTCTTAGCGATCAGAAAGTACAATTCCAGAGTGAGGTTTGGCATAAAACATTAAAAGAAAATGGAATTCAACCCATACGCACGGACGTTCATTGTGTATGATGACGCAAGAGGGAGAGAAATAGGTAAATATCATGCCAGTTCTTTGAGGAAATTCCATTCATATTTATAACTGGGTTAATAGAACAATAAAAGTTAAACAACAATTGAAGCGGATATACCACAACACCGCATACATTAGGGGGGAGAATATTACTCAAACCCACCAAATAAGGGTAAAAATTGAAGAATAGCATATTCATTATTATTCGCACATAAAATAAATGTTTGTAAATAAAAATGATACCATATTATTTGTCCAATAAAAAGGCAGAGAAAAAAATTTTTAATAAACCTAAATTTTTTTTCATCACGCAGGGAAATAATGCGACAGTACAACCATATGTACTGTGCATTGCCAAAATAATTAAAAGAATTTATAAAAATAAATAAATCTATGGTTGATAGACATGATTCAGATTGCAAGCTGGATTGTTTAAAAAATACGGAACAGGCATCATGCATATCTGGCCACCTGGCGCTAGCTGTGTGTACATGTGTATTTTTTGTGTGTGCATGAAACCTGTCTGTTCCTGGACAGTAACCACCCCTAGTCAATTGATGTTAGAATATAAGTATTATTTTAATTATAAGAAAACTATGTACAATAATGTAAAACTAAATGCACCAAAGTATGTATTTTATAAAGATGCGCAAAGGGTTAAAACGCCGTTTAAAAGTGACGTAAAGTGAAATTACAATGAATAAAAAAGTGAATAACTCCCTGAATAATTATAATAAAGAAGTGTAAGTTACGTATAATAGACATATGAAAATTAGTGATCGTTAGAGCAGAGTGTAGTGTAAAATAGACTTCGCAATTCGCGAAGATAAGAAAAATTAGTGAATCGAACGAGAGTGGGAGAAAGGACGCTTTCGACAAACTCTGACAAGACCGATATTGTTCAGCCAGGAGTTTTGCACGATGTGGCTATAAATACCAGGTCGCGCTAATAAAGTTTCTTCTTCTTTATTCAACCGTTGCCGCTGGAGGCTATGTCAGTCAACAACGCTGTCTTGAATCTACTAAGAGCAATATCTGATTGAAATCGAAGTAAATTAAAGTAATTAATAAAGTCTTTATTTGATAAAGTACAATGCATATGCAGTAGAAAAGTATTAAAGCCAAGTAAGATTAAAGGAATTGAAATAAAAGTAAAATCATTGTTGAAATAAATTAATAAGCAATTGCAAAGATGACCACACTGAATGAGTAAGCCGAGAGCAAAAATAATTGATAGTTAAGAGTAGATAATAAGATTTCTGTATAACCTGTTTAAATGTAAATTGTTCATCAGAAGTCAATGCATAAGATCGCACAAGCGATGAATAAGGAATATTTTTTGTTATTTCCGAAATAAGTAAAGAGGTTGTTAAATAAATAATGTAAATATTTGAAAAACGTATTACGCATTCTTGTTATTACGATTACACCTAACAGCATTGATATGTTAAATACGACACATGCAAATTAAATTACATTGAAATTTTTGTAGTGTTGTTATATATATATATATATATATATATATATTGCAATGGAACACAGGATGATAAGCTATGTTGTTTGTATAAAAGCACATGGATGATGAGCATTTTCTTGTTTAAATTTGTTTTATGTAATATTTTGTCTTTTAGCCGTAAGTTTTGTATTTAGAAATGGATAAGCATGTAGGGTATACCAAACTCTTCATAAAAAGGTGTTCTATATGGTCATGTATTTTTTGTGTGAATTTGTGCGGGTGTGATAATGTGTGATCGCTATAGCTTCAGTGGTAGTTAACCGATTGACGTGAAACTTTGACAAGGAATTATGTAGGTAAATAGCTTCAATTTGTGTATACTCTGAGGTTCATAACTATTTTATTAATATGTGTTTTTTAAGTGAAGAAGAACTCAATTTTAACTCTTATCAATTTTATACGGTAATAAAATTTGTAGATAATTTCCATGCAGGCCTTTGCTAAATTATAAAAAGTTTTTCAGGAAATTCGTATATCTGTTTGTTCCATCAATCATGTGACTTGGGCTTAGCCAATCAGAATACACTAAATTCAGTAAAACTCATTCGTTGTAGAGTTAGGATGGTCACAGTCTGTCTGTAGAAGTTGCAAGGGGAAGTTGTGCCCGGTGAAGAGACTTGTTCTCTTACGAACGTAGAAATATCATATATAAAATAAACCTTCGCAATTCTTAATGAAGGTTTGCGTTAAGAACCGAGTGGGTAAAATATTTAGATATAATTTAAAATATAATATAGTACTGTTTTCGTGTAAGTTAAGATATCCGCTTAGGGAATTTAAAGACACTTCAAGATATCGTGGAAGGTGTACATTAAACGCACCGCATTAATTAATACCCATATTAATCCTGAGATTAAGAAAACATAAAGTATAAATTAATAATAAACTGTATGAGTGAAAATTATAATCATTGTGAGTGAACAATTTATGAAGAAACTAATTAATGTTAGCAGTCAAACATAATAACAACGAGACTCATTGAAATATCGCCGCTGGAGCCGCCTGCCGTAGAAGAGGACGACAAGACGAAGAGGACGCCAGAACGAAGAGGACGCTAGGAAGGAGTGACGCTGTAGAAGAGGACGACAAGACGAAGAGGACGCCGGGACGAAAAGGACACCAGGAATGAGTGACGCTGAAGAAGAGGACGCCAGGACGGGAGCGACGAGCGGAGAGGAGGACGTTGCAGCAACCAAGTAAAATCGATTTATATTATCGAACAGTACAAACAATTATTTCTATTATCAATACATGACAATTTATAATACAATATACATCTTTAAAAACTATATTTGTGTGTATAATAAATAATTTTTCATCTCCTCCGTAATAGACTTGTTTGTGATTTTTACACACTCACTATATCCTTATTAGTATAATAAAATTTGATCTGTTGCAATATATATTTAAAATTTATATTTATTATTTATAATAAATATAAATTTTGAATATTTTATATATATCAAGAAACGAACTGTAGCAGAAAGTGATTGAATATTGTAATATAAAATTACAAGTATACTGTAGTATAGTATATAGATTGTGGTGTGTAATCTTCAGTCACTTCAGCCCCGCGATGGAGCGCCAACTTGTAATATATGATCTTACAAGTGTACTGTATACAATTATAGTTGTATAGTTGTATTGATGTTTGGTGTGTTCGTGTGGTTGTAGACACGCACCGGTGTCTACTATAATGTTGTTTATCTAAATATGTAATCGTAATCGTTGATTATTGGTGTTAACGTATTGTTTTTTGTGGGTACGCAGTAATAGTTCACTCCTTTTTATATTAATATGATCCGCGCACTTTGTTGTATCTCACTTACTTACCACACTTGAATGCTTCAATTCAGTTCTGTGATGTTCCTTCTGAAATACAGGCACTTCAAATACAACAACAAAATATTCAGATTGAATAGTCAATATATCATAACACACAATAGTAAATGAAGCAATTTTTTATGAATATGCTGGATTATTCTAAGACTTTTTAAAATCTTCCGCCACCTGTGTCAGAACTGATTAAAAATAAATGAATTTACTTTTACTAGAAATGATACTCCTTTTGTGGTAATAAAATTGAAGGTTTATTAACAATTTGATAAGAGATAAAATCTTTTACAATTAAAAACAATAATTAATAACCTTTTGATTACTGATTACAATAAAATTCAACAAGACTCTGTTTAATTCCTCAAGGCTGGTAGACCTGTTGTTAGTACAATAATTTAATTACATAGGTTATGTTACTTTGATTCAGAGAATTACCATATTTCGTTAGGTTCTTTGAGGTAACATGATACCAGTTACAAGATGTAATACAAATAATTATATTGAATTAACAATAGTGAATAATAATTGCACAAATATAAAAAAATCAAAATTTGGTACTATATGTCTGGTATTTATAAAATTATCGTACGCGGATATGCGCACGCATCTCTAATACTCGAGTGTTATTGTCAAGCTGTCTGACTTGTACAGTATCTAAAATGTATTACGTTCGTTTAATAATTAGCTTCAAAAATCATTTATTCACAAGAGAAAAATTTCTCAAAAAACTCTTGTTAGCAATTCTATTTCATTTGATTGTTACTTGAGAACAGATCGGTAATGTTGAAATTATCAAGTTACCGCCACACTTTCTGAGGTTAGAAATAACCGGTGTGGTTACAAAGGATAAGTATTCCTTATTAGCTAATATTTCTTATACTATACATGTAAACATATTATTCATAATAGTTTTTAATATATGATTATCAGAATTACATTTATTCCGATTGTATGAAAATTAGTAAAGTAGATGTTAAAACATAGAAAAATTCGAGAAAAATACGTTTAGTCAAACGAGTGACTAAATACTCTCGTATTTATTGACAATTATTTTCAAACATTTTATTTTCAATTATTATAATTAATTAAAATATTTTTCAAATATTTTAATAATGTCGACTTAAATCTTTTCTCAATTCTGATAATTTAATTACTGTTGTTTCGATACTAAGCATTGTATGACTTGCGTAGTATTGAAAGTCAGATCTCCATAAAATTATTAATTTCGTTTAAATATTGTTTAATAAAACTGTACTCCCTGTTTCCTATTTAAAACTTCACTCGCAAGTATGGTCGTTATTATACACTGACCTACTTGTTCAAATAACACAATTCCGCACTTTTTCACTCGTATGTATGAATGTTGTATTTAGGTTAAACGTGTGTTGTGAATTGACGTAACATGGCGCGCACAGTTTTAAATATAAATTATATCTTCCTTGACTAGAGCGGCGTGACCTGTATGTTTGGTGGTTCCTCGTAGACTGTTTGGTACCTCTGAGACGTCTCCCGGTAGTCTGCTGAAAGTCATTCATTCCATTGGCTGGATTCGTCATACTCTCTAACCCGAAAGCCTTCGTTTTATTAAAATATTTAATTTTTTTGCCAAAATTGAGTTTGGGTTTGAGGCGTTTTTACGTCATCATTGGTACAAATATTTAACTTGAAAGTTTAAAACTATCATAACTTTCTTATCTTATGTCCTATCGTTAATTAGTTGATATCATTGAATTCAGGGCGTTTTGCTTGTCAAAATAAGTCCAAAAACGCTTATTTTTCGTTCATTATTACTATTACAATAACGATTTTATTATTTATTTTTGGTGCATCTTATTTTTATAAGTTCGTTACACCATATTTTATTTAAATATAATAAAACACTTCTTATCTAAACACTTTGAGTCTGTATCTCAGTCGGTTTACTTTACAATTTGGGAAAAACTGTTTCCTACACAAATCTCGCTATGGCGTCATCAAGCGTCCATGTTAGATTTTTTATAAATCTGCTTATAACTAATTTTTCTTATCTCAAATGATTATATTACTATCTAATATTATTAGTAATGTTTATTTACACAATTTTCCACTATAATATTTATGTATGACTGTGGTTAATTTAATATTTACATAAGTTCAAACCTCTCATATGGTTCTTATACAATTTTTCATCTTATTTTTTAGTCTCTTCAGATAAATCGTATCATTTAATGATTATAATTAGTGTACATACATAGTACCTAATCTATTATATATAATGGTTACCTTTTAATGAGCTCAGAACTTTCTAATCATTCAGTAATGGCTCTGTCTATGTTGTGTCATGTCATAATAGTCATTTATTTTTTCTAATACAACAGCTAAATTGTTATTGTCATATTTGGTTTGGATTCCCAAAGTAGCATTAGATATCATTCTAACTTTTGGTAATGTTTCCAATTACTTTTAGATAAGTTCATTTGCTATATTTTTCATAAATAGCTGGTTGGTCATTGTTTGTTTACATTTGGTTTTCCTTATAATGGTCATTTGGTTTTCAAATGTTTGTATATAATATGATTGCTTTTGTGGTCATTATCTGTTCTAAAAGTAGCTTTGGGATTTCCTCTTGCTACTGGTAATAATTGTAACAATCTGTTCTCAATATTTGATACAGTATTTTTCTTAACTAATTTGCTATACAATGGTTTAGCTTACATCTGGTCATATGTACATGGTTAATTGGTTTACAGTAATTTAGTTATAATACTGTTCTTATCATGTTCAAAATCTGTTCTCAATGTATTATCAGATATTTTTCTCACTACTGGTAATACTCTTATAAACATTTACATTGGTTTTGATACTGTACTTTTCTTAACTAAATTGGTATACTTTTCTCATTTCTGTTCTTCCCTGTGTCATTATGTTTGACTTGTTTTATTTACATTGTTTTGCATTATATTACATTGTTTCTTAATATTTATTATTACTACTTATAATAAATTCTCATTTGATAACATATTTGATGATCAGATATTTATACTAATATGTATCATTTTCTGTTGTAATAGGTCTCTTCCTTGTGGTTTGTGTAACAATGTACCATCTGTTTATTGCAGTATTTTTCTACTACTAAACTGACTTCATTATGGTATATTAACATAATACCTTAACTAATTTGTTACACATGTTTATACAATTCCTTCTTATACACTAACACAAATCTTTCTTGTATTATTTACAATGTTTTTCTGGTCAATGGTGGAATTTAATTCCTGTTATGTTTGATACTTAACAAATGTCTTTTATTTGTTGTCAGTTCTTTATGAACAATAATATCATTGTTCTATTTGTTCTAATTTGGTGGTCTTATGATTATGTGTGTTGGTTACAACTTTATTAAATCAGTCACACTCATTGTCTGTGTTTATTTGACTATTTTTTAATTTTTGTTGCTTCATCATGAAATTAACATATTTTTCACACTGTAAACTTCCTCACTGTAATTGTTTGTGTGGTTTATTCAGTTGAAATAGTTAGTTATTCACCGGTTTCACATTTGTATTAAGTACACACTGTAATTGTTTGTGTTTCCTTAAATGTTTCACACTGGTTTTCTTGTCACACTTATAATCATTTCCTTTGTCACTTACACTGTTTTTAGTACATGTGGTTCATATTGAGTCCTTATATCTTCTGTCCATCTTCTTTCTTTTTCTTGGTGCTTTTCCTGGTACTTCTTCTTTCTTCTTTATTCCATATTTTCATCGTAGTTGCTGTTTTTATTTTTCTCCATTGTTGTTGGAGCTTGCTGGTCCTTGTTTCGTTGATTCCCCTCACTGTTGGATCCTATTGGGTCTATTTACTGATATTTTGTTTTGGGCTTGTGGCATTTTCTTTCTTCATTTTATAACTAATGTTGATATATTCGCATTCTCTTCTTCATTGTTGAATTTTTTATTAATATTTTTGTAGATACACACTATATACACTTAGCTTTGTTTATCTAGATATATTCCCATGTTTTTTCTCATACTTGACGTTACATTCGTTTATATTATGTAACTACCATATTTTTGGTACTGTTACAATATATATATATATATATATATATTGCGACAATACAAGCATATGCTGTAATGCGCACATATGAAATAAAATAAATATTTAAATTAATTTTAATAATATGTAATAGATGAGCAGGTGTGAAATTGGAAGTTGGCTTATAGACAGGAATCAACAGGAAACATCACGCAATTACCGCTGAGAGCGTGTACGCAAGTAAATAGAGTGTGTGCGTGAAGCCTGTTCGAGCCTGAAAGTTTGCAATCTCACCCCAAATAAATGCTAGATTAAGATTTTATTTAATTTTAAACAAACCATAAATATTAGAAAGAGTGCAAAGACTTCTAAATACGCGTAAAAATCAGACACGTGTGCAGTGCGAATTCTATGTAATTCTGACAATCAGTGTGAATTCTGTGCGATTTTTAAAGCATAGTAATTACAGTAATGATACGATCATTATGATAATTACATATCATATGTGTAATTAAATTAGACAATATTAGATCACCTCGAAATCCGCATTAAACATTGCGATTGGCGAAAAAGTGCGAATATGTGAAATGAGACGAGAGTGGGGGCACAGACGCTGCGGACAGTTTTTGACATGCATATTCCTGAGCCAACAGGTGTGGTTTTTTTGGTGAATATAAATACGAGCCCAGGAGAGCCAAATTTACTCTTCAATCAGTCTTCGGTCGTGGCGGTACGCTATGTCCGTCAGCGACGAGAATTTTTAAACTCTTCAAACAGTCTTCAGTCGTGGCGGCACGCTATGTCCGTCAGAGACGCGCATTTTTAATTACTTCAGACAGAGTTAGACGCTATGTCTAACATCGACAAGATTTTTATATTATAAACTGTAAAGTATTACGGAAAATGTTTTATTTCAAGTAGTAATTAAAAAAAAATACCATAACTAAAATCGTCGGACTTCTACAAACAGTCTACAACTATGAACATCAACTCTGGACAGATGGCGAGAGAACATCAAGCAGAGGAACGATACGCAGAGCAATGGAGACGGTTTAAATAGCAACAGCAGCCGATCCAGAGCAACACGTCATTCCATTCTACAGCCAGCTGATAAGATCATAAAGAACGAGAGACGGGAGGACGACCAGTGGAACCGGAGAACGCAAGAGGACATCCAGAAGGAGAAGACCGACGGACCACTGGAGGACATGGGACAATCAGCAGAATTGAGGTGACGAAAAACCAATTTGTAATAATAAAAGAATAAAGACATTGAAATACATTAATAAAAACATTTTAAATTAAAGAATAACTATGTAGATAGAGATAAGAGAATGTAATTTACTTGTAATCAGAATTTTCTTTAATGATATTTTCTTTAATGATTTTTTCTTTAATGATGAACAGTCATTTTAAAAATAATTTAAATCCTTGCTTGGAGAAGTAACAATTGATTTAATAAATTAAATTTTTGGATAGAATAATAAGGTAAAATTACCAATTATAAAGCACGCATTCAGACTGAGTGTTCGAGAATTTATAATATGACTAAGAAATGTTTTACGTAGAATTAATAATATAAGACATAAGATATAAAATATATTTTTATGATGAATGTACGGCAACCAAAGAACCATCGAAACAATAGATAATGAAGTTCTTATGGCGAAGTAATTATTATTATTATCTTATAATTTTTATTTTTATTTTGTTTGTTTGAATCAATAAATGAAAACATATTACGATTCCTAAAAGGACTACTCCTATTATAATTACACCTGAACTCCAATTATACATACACGTTGTTAGTAATGTTATATAAAGTGTACGAGTTAAATTAATGTACAAATTAAATTACACAGAAAAATAATTTGTTACATTTTGGCGTCCTAAAGAACATGGGGCTGCACAAAATAAATTATATAAAATATAATTTGTTACAATATATTACAACATAACAAATTGTTGTTTATGTATTTAAATTTGTGGAGCCCCACGATTTTGGAGCGCCAATTTACAACAATACAAATACATCGATTTAGGTTAATTTAACTTGTGCAGCCTCATGCTTTTGGGAGACAATTATTTATACAACGCAAGTTAACCAATTTAAATGCATTTACATATTGTGTATTGAATTGATGGGTGTAATCGTAATAAGAAGATGATACGCTATTTAAGTTTAAAATCGTTCCATTATTTATTTACTTAAACAACATCTCTCATATCAGATATTAAACAACTCATTATTAAATCGTTTGTACGAAGTTTTCGTACATAACTTATTGCTAACATATTACATACATAAGTTGTATACAACTCTTATTATCTAATTGTAATTACTTTAAAATGTTTATTTTGCTCTCGGCTTACTCATGGTGTGTGCATATTTTTGCAATTGCTGATTCATTAGCTTCAAAAATGAATTTACTTCTTTTCAAACTTCTTTTATATTACTTTGTTTTACTTTCTACTGCATATGCATTTTTTTCTTTATCATCAAAGACTTTACTAAGTACGTTAATTCAAAAATTACTTATTTCTCTCATCATTTACGTTACTAATTACTAAATTTGATCCAAGAAATATTATTCTAATTTTGACTGCTTTTACATTTATGTATCATTTATTTATTTCAATATTGGTTGAATGTCTTCCATTCAAACTTTAATTACTGTCTTTCAACTGTCTGTAATTAAATGTTTTTTATCACCTCGTTTGACGTGGTTATTCATCTGTACGTCCTCCGTGTCATTCTGATCGTGTCCTCTGCATGTGCTTCTGGTCTTCTGGTCGTGTTCTCTGTGTGTGCTGATTAATAGTCGTCTCGTCTCACGTCATCTGCTGCCGGTGTGTCCATAGACCTCATCGTATGTATTTTGCAGCTCTGGTTGTATGCTAGTTGATCCTCTGATTCTTACGATAATTGTGAATTTGTGTCATCGACTTGAAACCCCCCTTTTATTTTTCTAAGTTTTGTAATTTTTTTTGAATTTTTATTTTATTTAATTTTATTTTTATTAAGTTTTTTTGGTAAAGGGGAGAGACATCATATTTAGAACTATATTTTGGTTCAATTCCTCTTTCAGTTTTTCTGTTTGCTTATTTAAATTTTCTGTCTGTTTTGTGCTTAATTCATCTACCCAGGCACGCATCATAGTTTGAAGTCCTTCCATATCCAAGCTTCCTGGTGCTGCCTTATTGAATTAATAATAATCGAATAATAATAATAATTATAATAATAATAATAATAATAATTAAATAATAATAATAATAATTAATAATAATAATTGAATTATTAATATTGTTATTGCCTTAATTTATATTTATTTATTTATTCCTTATTATGTTTAAAATATTATTATTATGGAACCGAATTACTAATTTTATTTATTAAAAGTATTATATTAATTAATCATTATTATCTTTCTTATTGCAATTACACCTTTATATAATATTTATTTGTTGAGCACCAGTTGTGTCATTATAATACACAACAATTAACATAACATACAAATAATGCTCAATATAAATAATTATTATTACATATAATATATTTTTCATTTAACACACATTTACTTTTAGAGCAACCATTTAGGTATAAAAAATTTAATTAGTCAAATGGTCAGGATCGTGCCACACATTCAGGGCGACAATTTATATAACATATAACAAATTATATAATGTATTGAATTCATGGGTGTATTCGTAATAAGAAGATGATGCGTTATTTAAGTTTAAAATTGTTCCATTATTTATTTTTTTATTAAATAAAATCTTTCATTTCGCATATTAAAATAGTACTCATTATTATATCGTTTGTACGACTCTTTTGTACACAACTTATAGCTAACAAATTACATACAACAGGTTATACATAAATCTTATTATCTAATTTTAATTAATTAAATATTATTGCTCTTGGATTTCGTTGTACATGACGTGTCCGTTACTGAACTAAATATCACTATTGTTTGACGACTCGGAACACTAAGTTTTTATAAGTAAAATCGTACTTAAAAGTACGATAAAAGTACGTAAAAGTAAAATCGTACTTAAGTAAAAGCGCTGTCCGTCTTGTTGTTGGCGACGGGATAGTTTTTCGAAAGATCGAAGCTGTGTGTGTGTGGTGAGATGTGTTCGAATAATGTGTGCGATTTGAATTGTGTCTGTTCGTTTAGGATGTCGTTTTTATTTGTTTTTGTGTGTTTGTATATTTCTAATTGTTTTAGAGTGTCTAGTTTTCGGCCTTTTGTGTGTACGTGTAGAATGCTCATGTTATTGTCGATGTTTTTATATGTGTGGTTTGCTTCAATGAGGTAGTTTTCAAAGGTGGATTCTGTAGTGGTGTGGAGTGCCTTTGTGTGTTCAATGTATCTCTGTTTGAAGCTACGTCCTGTCTGGCCTATGTCTGGCCTAAATATGCCCAAATCAAAATTAAACACAACAACCAGGCCGCCCGAATAACACAAAACATCGCACAAAGGACATACATAAAAGAATCCATTAAACAACTATATAAGAAAAAAGGACGCCCTCAACCGCAAAGCACTAACACTACACCTACAAATCGCCAACACATACGGACACAGTTACATGACTGAACTAATACATCACACAAATGAATGGACAAAAAACAAATACATAACATACAGACAAAACACGACAGAAAAATAAAAAACCTGACACCAATCAAAACTGATATAATTCCCTCGCACAAATTCTACCCACGTACAGTAAACCTCACGAACGTCACACTCACAAAAAACGAACAAACACTCCTTGATAAAGGCCCAAAACATAACATACATTACAAACATAACAACCAAACACTAACAAAGCTCATAATTGACACAGAAACAAATATACAAAACACAGCACCAGAACATCAAGACACTCTAAGACATAATATAAACAACATAATAGGAGTACATAAGACACCCGACAACAACAACCACAACTTAGAAATACACACAGCCATTAAACTGAGGGAAAAGGCACACAAACACAACATCACATTTGTAAAAGCAGACAAAGGCAACACGACTGTAATTATCCCTACTGACAACCTACACAAAAAAGTACAAAATTTCATGGAACAGAACAACATCACAGAACTAAAACACGACACCACCGACAGATACCAAAACTCAGTAAAACAACTAGTCAACAAAGCCAAACACATAATGACACATAAACAAAAGCCCTACATGAAACAAATCCGACCATCAGCACCTACACTCCAAGCGCTTCCCAAAATCCATAAAGAAGACATTCCGATCCGCCCCAATATCAACTACCGTAAGGCCCCTGCACACAAACTGGCAAAATATCTAGACAAAATTATTAGACAACACACACAAATAGAAAACAACATTGCAGTAAAAAACAACACTGACCTAGTAACAAAAATAAAAGACATACACATCCCCCATAATGCCACATTAGCCTCCTTTGACATTAAAAACCTGTACACAAACATCCCCATCTCTGAAACAATCACCATCCTACAAAACAAACTCAAACAAAACAACACACCAGACGGACTTATCAACGAAATAACAGAAACTCTGAACATTATCACAAAACAAAACTACTTTACTTATAACAATAAATACTACACACAGAACGATGGCTTACCCATGGGCTCCCCCATATCCAGCATTCTAGCAGAAGTCTTCCTCCAACACTTAGAAAAAACAAAAATACTCACAAACAATGACAGGCACTCACATAAAATACTATATTGGCACAGATACGTTGATGACATTCTAATACTATACAGGGGGAACAAAAGACAATGAGAACAGTTACTTACGCACATAAACAAAATACATAAAAACATAACCTTCACTGCCGAATACGAACACAACAATATCATAAATTTTTTAGACCTCTCCATCACAAAACTAGAACACAAGCACAAATTCAGTATATACAGAAAACCAACTACAACTGACACACTGATACACAATACCTCCAATCACCCAACACAACACAAACTAGCTGCTTTTAGAACCATGATACATAGACTTAACAACATCCCCTTAGATGAAAAAGACTACAAAGACGAACTAAACACGATAAAATATCTAGCAGAATCAGTAGGGGTATTATGAGAGTTCTAACGCGGAAGTGACGTCATCCTTCCATCGCCCCGCCCCCCGCCACGGCCCATTTTGGCCGGAAATTTGAAAATGGTGGTGGTGGGGGTGGTGTTGGTTGTTGACTTCCGGTGTGGGTGTAGAGGTGGGGGTAGTGGTGGGGGTAATGGTGTGTTGTGGTTGGTCGTCGGCTGTGTGGTGGTGGTTTTTGTCGTCGTTGATTGGTTTAGGGGGCGGGTCGCCGTTGGGATGTTGATTGGTCGTCGTCCATGTTGGAAAATTGTGACGTTGTCGGTTAGTGTTGGAAAATTGCGGCGTTGTGGAGATGTGCGGTGTGTGGTGGTTAATCGTCGGCACGGCGGCGGCCATGTTGGAAAATCGTCGACTGCATGTATTGGGATTTTTGTGTGCTGGTTAAGCGTCGTCATGGCCAGGCCACGGCTTGGCCGCGGCTCGGCCGTAGATTGGTCGACGTGTGTCGGTCGCATGTGTTTAGATTTCAGTTGTCGGGTGTGTGCTGGTTAAGCGTCGGCATGTCTTGGCCTCGGCTCGGCCGTAGATTGGTCGACGTGTGTCGGCCGCATGTGTGCTGGTTAAGCGTCGGCCTCGGCGGCCATGTTGGAAAAGCGTCGACTTTGAAAATCTGCGTCGTTCATCTCCTTTGAGGTTAGAAAAATAAATATGTGTGCTGCGTCCATCTTCCCTCGACGCATAATTGGAAACCAAATTCATTTGTAAAGTTTGTATATCGTGCATCCATCGGTTAAGCGTCGGCCATGTTGCCGCACGTGTATAGGTTTGTAATGTCTTGTGTGTATAATTGAAATCACTTCACTTGTAAAAATTGTGTAACACATATCATGCATGGAAAAAGGATAGTTGAAAACAAACACTTAAGCATTGAAAAAATGTACATGCATATTGTAAAAAAATACATAGAATAATATATACAACAAAATATATACTTTACACACGCACAAAAATTGAAACGAATATATATATATACAATAAATATGTACATATCAATTATAATATATACAAGAAATATATACAAACATAAATACAATATACAACAAATAAATACATTGCAAAAAAATAAAATAAACATATATACAATATTAATATAAAGTAAAACATATATATAATAAAAATTGTTGTGCACAGCCATCTGTAACAGAAAAAATATAAACAAAATTAGTGAAATATGGTTAATACGAGTAGGTTGGATTAAAATAACGTTTATGAGCACTGTAACATACCTTAAATATGCATACGTGCATAGAAGGTCCGCGTCGGCTTGCCGAATGCATATAGCCGACAATGCGGACATCTAGGTGGAGCCCCCTCCAACGCCACCGTCTGAAACCAGTTCAGGATGCATCGATAGTGATAGGCGTGTCCACACGCCAAACCGAGAAGCCTCTGTCCGTCGGTGTAATCATCAATACATATACTGCATGATGTATGGGGCACTATACCCTGGACAGGACAGAGTTCTCCTCGGTGCCAACACCACGTCGGTAAGTTCCTGCGCATAAGGAGCCTCGTCGTGGTTGGCCCACCGTGCATCCTGGGTTCGACGGTTTCAAGAATATCAAAGAAGACCGGTGCGTCTTCTGGAGGGGGTCTTATACGGGGATCTCTTTGCAACTGCAGCGGCAGAAGGTGCATCTGTTGAGGCTGTGGTTGCGGTTGCGCCTGCGGTTGCGGTTGAGGTTGTGGCTGAGGTTGCTGCTGAGGCTGCGGTTGTGGCTGCGGTTGCGGCTGAGGCTGCGGGTGAGGTTGTGGTTGAGGCGGCGATGGTGACTGTGGATGCTGCGGCTGAGGCTGTGGTTGAGGCGGTGGTGTAAGTGGCAGCGATGTTCTAGACTGTGCCGGTTGAGGCACCGACTGTGGTTGCGGCTGAATGTCACTGAGGACAAAAAAAAAAGACATAGAAATCATGTACAGTCATGAAAAAAAAGAAAGTATGTTCGCATTAGAAGAAGACTTACATAGTTACATCGATAACCGGCAGCGATGACTCGTAATCTTCATAGCTATCATCGATGTCGTCTTCGGTATCATCGATGTAATCCATTGAATCATCGTTCAACACCACCGTTGAGATATCACTGTTGTTACCATCGCACTCCATTATGTTTTCATTATTGCTGAAAAAAAAGTACAAATTTAATACCAGATGTAAACGCAATAGTAAAAGTGAATGTTAATGAAAACGAACGTACCGACTCGTGCCGGGTTGTGGAGATGGGGTCCGGGGCCGCAGCAGGTAGACCCCTCTCAGCACAGGATCTAGTCCGTCAGCATCGCTAAAAAGGAAAGAATAAATTGAACACCTGATGTAAACGTGATAGTACAAGAGATTGTTAATGAAAACGAACGTACCGACTCGTGCTGGGTTGTGGAGATCTGGGTGGAACTGCAGCAGCAGATGGTTCGTCGGCATCACTGAAAAAAAAGTATTAATTGAACACCAGAGGTAAACGCAACAGTACAAGAGATTGTTAATGAAAACGGACTTACCGACTTAGACGTGCGAGCTCCATTATAGCACGCTGCAACAGCTGCGTAATATGCGGAGATATGGGGGGACCCGTAGCAGCAGAAGGTGGAGGTGGACCATCAGCATCACTGAAAAAAAAGTATAAATTGAACACAGGAGGTAAACGCAATAATACAAGAGAATGTTAATGAAAACGGACTTACCGACTCAAGCTGAGTTGTGGAGAAATGCTCCCCAGCAATGCACGACGTAACCGTTGTGAACTATAAAAAAAACAGTAAGTCAGTCGAATGGAATATTCTGTTTGTACACATTAAATAAAGAAAAAATATATTGTATTTACCTTCGTACTCGTTGCTCCTCCGGCAGTCGTTTCTCCACTTTGTTATTGTTGTTGTTCATTCTGTAAAACGTAATGAAAATTGTAAAATAATTAGGTAAAGAACATAATGAAGCATGTGTGTGTGTGTGTGTGTGTGTGTGTGTGTGTGTGTGTGTGTGTGTGTGTGTGTGTTTATGTAATGCTGAACATCAACGTAAGTACTTACATGCAAGATGTAAAACAAACTGTATCGACAAAACAAAAGACTTATATATATATATAAGGATATTCTCGACGGGAGTCCGCTACAGACAGAATCCCCCCACCATCACACACGCTGCGAGGTCAGACAACATCTTGTTTAAAATTAAACAATCAAATATATTGGAACTTACCGTCTGCGGCTTTCCAGAAACAGCGTCTTTATAAATTTACATGTTTCGGGACCCTTGTCCCATCATCAGAATTTAAAAGTAATTGTGTATCATTTAAATATGATACACTTTTCAAACACTTAAAATATTAAAATCTAATATAAAATAACTTAATATAACATATTATAATATTTACAACGAGTACGAAGGTTACTGATGTACATCGTATGAAAACCGACCGCGCACTAATCTATGTCTCGCTCCCACCACGACAGTAGCGCAAGGCAGTGTTGTACAATACATTTGATTTGAAGACCAATTTATCATTTAAAACATGCGGCTTGGTACCAATATTATTGTGTGCTTTATAAATTTCGTATTCGTCAAGAGCGTTCAAATATCGCCCTTTCTTACATATGTGAAGGGGTTTCAAATTAGTTTTAAAATTTGTGTAGCTATGATTTTCGGAAATGAGGTGTTCTGCAAATTTTGACTTGACACTGTCCAAACTGTGAAAATGTGTAGGCGGCCTATGTTCTAAAAATCTTTTTAAAAAACCACGTCCTGTCTGGTCCACATAAAAAGCGTCGCAATCGTCACATATCAATTTGTAAACACCAGTTTTGTGTTCAAGGCTGGTGGTTCTGCGGACACGAAGATTATTCATAATACTATTAGTGGTCTTATAAGTGACCTTGATATTACTGGTTTTACCAAAAATTGACCCAAAGATCTGTGGCATAAGGTATGTGTACGGTGTTGCAATATATTTGCGTGTTGTATTTTCGCGTGTTTTACGTCCGATAATGTTGCTATGTCCTTTCTTATGTTTTCGAAGGATGTTATTCACCATATTGACATCTTAACCATTAGCGACAGCAATGTGTTTAATGGTGTCCAACTCTTCACGGTATTCTTTATCACCGAGGGGCAAAGATAAAAGTCTGTAAATCATACTGTGGAAGGCAGCTAATTTTTGTGATAAAGGATGAAACGACTTAGCATGTATTACAATGTCAGTCGTTGTGTGTTTTCTATATATGTCAAATTGCAACTTTTTATTATTATTGTCCTTAGCAACAGTCAAATCTAGAAAATTCAGTTTACCATTTTCTTCACTTTCAAGCGTGAACCGCATTATGTTATTGATATTATTCAAATGATTATGTAAATTATCAATTTGTCTTTGTGTACCTTTGTATATTAAAAAGGTATCATCAACATACCTGCCGTAAAATATTATGTTACTCCTGTGTTTGTTATTAGTAAGAATGAATGAATTTTCGAAATTATTTAGGTATATATCTGCAAGAAGACCTGAAAGTGGAGAACCCATTGCTAACCCATTTTGTTGTCTGAAAAATTGATTATTGTGGGTAAAGTAATTTTGATCAAGAACTAACTCCAAAATGTGCATCAATTCATTTATATTATTAATATCCAATTTATTAGTATTAATAAGGTTAGTCCTAAGTATACGCAAAATCTCCGCTACTGGTATATTCGTATACAAATCCACAATATCAAAGGAAATAAGTTTGTGGGTCGGTTCAACTATTAAATTTTTAACTTTATTCACAAAGTCAACGCCATTAATCAGACTATGATCATTAATTATATGTATATTGTGTTTTATTATGGTGACTAACTTTTTAGCTGTTTTATACTACTGCTCCGGGGTATAAAACAGCTAAAAAGTTAGTCACCATAATAAAACACAATATACATATAATTAATGATCATAGTCTGATTAATGGCGTTGACTTTGTGAATAAAGTTAAAAATTTAATAGTTGAACCGACCCACAAACTTATTTCCTTTGATATTGTGGATTTGTATACGAATATACCAGTAGCGGAGACCTTGCGTATACTTAGGACTAACCTTATTAATACTAATAAATTGGATATTAATAATATAAATGAATTGATGCACATTTTGGAGTTAGTTCTTGATCAAAATTACTTTACCCACAATAATCAATTTTTCAGACAACAAAATGGGTTAGCAATGGGTTCTCCACTTTCAGGTCTTCTTGCAGATATATACCTAAATAATTTCGAAAATTCATTCATTCTTACTAATAACAAACACAGGAGTAACATAATATTTTACGGCAGGTATGTTGATGATACCTTTTTAATATACAAAGGTACACAAAGACAAATTGATAATTTACATAATCATTTGAATAATATCAATAACAAAATGCGGTTCACGCTTGAAAGTGAAGAAAATGGTAAACTGAATTTTCTAGATTTGACTGTTGCTAAGGACAATAATAATAAAAAGTTGCAATTTGACATATATAGAAAACCCACAACGACTGACATTGTAATACATGCTAAGTCGTTTCATCCTTTATCACAAAAATTAGCTGCCTTCCACAGTATGATTTACAGACTTTTATCTTTGCCCCTCGGTGATAAAGAATACCGTGAAGAGTTGGACACCATTAAACACATTGCTGTCGCTAATGGTTATGATGTCAATATGGTGAATAACATCCTTCGAAAACATAAGAAAGGACATAGCAACATTATCGGACGTAAAACACGCGAAAATACAACACGCAAATATATTGCAACACCGTACACATACCTTATGCCACAGATCTTTGGGTCAATTTTTGGTAAAACCAGTAATATCAAGGTCACTTATAAGACCACTAATAGTATTATGAATAATCTTCGTGTCCGCAGAACCACCAGCCTTGAACACAAAACTGGTGTTTACAAATTGATATGTGACGATTGCGACGCTTTTTATGTGGGCCAGACAGGACGTGGTTTTTTAAAAAGATTTTTAGAACATAGGCCGCCTACACATTTTCACAGTTTGGACAGTGTCAAGTCAAAATTTGCAGAACACCTCATTTCCGAAAACCATAGCTACACAAATTTTAAAACTAATTTGAAACCCCTTCACATATGTAAGAAAGGGCTATATTTGAACGCTCTTGAAGAATACGAAATTTATAAAGCACACAATAATATTGGTACCAAGCCGCATGTTTTAAATGATAAATTGGTCTTCAAATCAAATGTATTGTACAACACTGCCTTGCGCTACTGTCGTGGTGGGAGCGAGACATAGATTAGTGCGCGGTCGGTTTTCATACGATGTACATCGGTAACCTTCGTACTCGTTGTAAATATTATAATATGTTATATTAAGTTATTTTATATTAGATTTTAATATTTTAAGTGTTTGAAAAGTGTATCATATTTAAATGATACACAATTACTTTTAAATTCTGATGATGGGACAAGGGTCCCGAAACATGTAAATTTATAAAGACGCTGTTTCTGGAAAGCCGCAGACGGTAAGTTCCAATATATTTGATTAAACAACACGTGGCTTGGTACTAAACATTTGGGATTTATTCCTTTTAAACATAAAATTAAACGCATATTCCCCCTCCCTCGCAAAGCTCTCGTCGATTACATCACCAAAGACTGGTGTCCTGTTTCACAAGGTTAAACAAATTTATGTACACATGAATAAGACCCCCCACCATCACAACGTTCACACGCAACGATAACATATGGGTAGTCAGCATCTTGATGTAAGTGAATAAAAAAAAAACTGCACGTGTACATAGCGTGTGAATGTCTCAGCGGGAATCGATTACATCACAAATTAACTGTCGCCGTCTAGTCGCCTACCCCTCTACCCAGTGATGCTTTATCGAATATAGTACTTTTTATACATGAAATACGAGTTTATTCTTACCGTTAGTTACTGGTCCGTGTACCTCTGTCTCTTCGCGTTAGGACCAGCAGCGTCGTCGGATAGCTCATGTTTACGCGTTCTGAAGTGTCCGTACGCGAGTGTAGTTACACCGTCGTCCAGTACGTACCTCTTATCGTCATAAGGTGACAGGGAAAGCTTTGTTACACGTTGCGTGTACAGCTTATGACGATCCCTTCGTATACACTCGGCAGAGGTGAAAACCGTACGACAGTCGAAAAGACACTCGCTGTACAATCGTTGTCGTAACCTTTTTTTTATTGCTGTCCTTGGTACACCTTTCGCCACCTTTTTGTCGGTGCAGTCGGACAATAGGAGCGAGTAACATTTTGCTCTGAGTCCGACAAATTCCCTGATGGGTTTCCCATTGGTCTCATCCTTGAACTTCCCCACGACATTTTTGTTGTCGTCGCAATGACAAGGATGATCCGCGGGATAGTCCGACGTGTCGAAAAGGTGGAGATCCTCTTTCATATCCGTGTACACGTTGTCAGTCTGTATGCTGTAAAGCAAACTGTCCGTGTCAGTCATTAGTAATGTCAACCGTTGACCGTACTTGGCTACAGCGTACCGATAATGACAATCGTACATTATCAATTTACTAACATCGAGTACTGTGAAGCCGACGTACACCGGACGGCAAAGGAATATCGTTCTGTTTCGTAAGGCCAGTCCGACCAAGTCATCGGTGTAACGGATCATACGCTTTAGCCGTGGATTGGAAACCAGTTTCTGCAGCAGTCCTTTGGTAGAGACTAGTTGGAAGTCTATTCGTTTCCTCACGTTCTCCAGCGATTTGCCATAGACAGCGTTGACCATCAGTTTGAAAAAATCCTTTTCAAAACTGTTGGTGGCTGCTGCTCTCTTTTGCGTGTTGAAATCGATAAACGGTTTCAACCACGCTCTCTGTTTAAAACTCAACGCCCTATGGATCGCTTTCAATTCTAAACCAAGACTCAGATAAAACTTTAAATTTCGAAAATGGAGAACGTATTTTTGCTTGTCGTCCAAAGTTATCAGCAACTTGGGAACGGACGACGAAGGCGTTTCCGATCCGCTATACAATTTTGTATAGCGTAGTCGCGTGTGCAGTCGTCGAGAGTACGGTGAAAGTATGTCGGGATTGACGCAGGAACGGACGGGGGCCAGCGGATAATCGGAGTGAAGGTCATGAAGTTTAGATGGATAGTGTAGGTCGACCTCAAGTATTTAGCCCATGTCACTGTCATCACTCAGAGTACGTACGTCTAGTGAGTCGATCTCGTTACGATTGAGCCATCTAAAGTCGCCGTAAGGGAGCGGCTGTGACATGGCTGCACCGTAAAGGTTGTTGCAGTCGGTGTACAATATGAAAGAGGTCGGCTTTGAAGCATCATACTGATCAGCGATTAGCGGTTTGTTGGCCTTGGCATAGCGGTTGGGTACCATGCTAACGCCACCGCGAATGGCCGATTCGATAAAGAGATGCTGATCTACATTCGTCAACAGTTCCAGTCGCACTCCGGTCATCTTTAACATCGCGTGCCAAGCGACGCCAGGAAGAGAGTAAAGATGAGCCGGATCGATCTGGTAGTACCGCATGACCATCTCACGAAACGCCTCGAAGACGTCGGCCAGCAGCAGTACGTCTGTTTTAAGATACAGATCGTGATAATCGCCCAGCGTACGGATTCCGAAAGTCCTCCACACGTTCTGCGCGTGTGTGTCATCTTCGCCCGACACGGGCGATTCACTCAGCCTGTTGAAAAAGTGTTCGCGTGCGGGCAGACGTGTTTCGTCGAACTTCTCGCTACCCGTCATGTAATCGTAAGGGTACACCCCCTTACGTAAGAGTACCTCGAGGTGTTCTTCGAAACATTGCTTCGTTAAAGCGAAATCCGCTCCGCTCGCGCGTAAGTTTCTAACAAGTGTGTCCAAGGACGTGTTGAGAAATTGAAGCGTGTCTACGAAACGCAGGGCACCCAACGTGACCGATACGAAGCGTTCACTAGTGGTAGCGATACAAGTGAGATTTTAATCGTTGTATTTACCCAACCCTTGTATCAAGTGATGTGCGTCGTAACCTCGTAAGTTATGGAAAAAGACGGGAAAATGATGGGCAGTCTTGCAGCTGAGGTTACATACGTTGTGAGCTGCGCCAAGGTATCGTCCATTCAGATGACAATGGTTGCGCACCTTGTCGTCATCGGTCAGTGGTTTTTCACAGAGATGGCATACGACGGCATTCGTGAAAGATAATACATCACTATCACTCATAGTCATGGGGACATTGGTACGCATGATCGTGTACAGTTCAAGCTCTTCAACGATTAGTCTATCGAGAAAGGTTTCTATCACGTTCTCACCGCGATAAACGATCTGAGGTTTGAAAATATTACGTTCGTGGTCGACTATGAGGTAGGAGAAACCTGAAGGAAGATATAACGACTCCGTTGTGTTGGACGATGTGTGCCTGCAGCGATCCCCTCTCCGCTTACACTACCGGCTGCGCACGCAGCTATCCGCTCCCCTCCACTATGGTTTCCGTCGACAACGATCCTCCCCCCTCCCACTACCGGTTGCGCGCGCAGCTATCTCCGAGGAGGTGGAATGTACTGTAGCAAACGAGCATTCTTGGTTCAAATATGGACGCGTGCACATATTCTTTTGCACACCGATTAAGCAGCTTTTACAACATCCGTCGTCGAGGCAATATAAAATTTTACGTTCGGAAATATCCGAATGCGCATGTAAAATTATTTGATCTGGCCAAAGCCGGGTTTATTTACGAAGGCGACGCTGATGTTGTGAGATGCTGTGTATACAAAGTACGAATTATGGATTGGACGGCGGGTGATGATCCCGTCCAAATCCATAAGGCGTCAATGCCTACATGTGATTTCGTCCGCTAGCACTTGTAGTACTATGTGTTAATACTAGTAGTACTATGTGTAGTACTACTACTACGAACGAAATCGTTTCCATAGTAGAAGAACTACGTGAAGCCGACATCATCGTATAAATATGACCGCTATACGACAACATCCGTCAGTGTCGAGACACGATGTACACCACGCTAGTGTTTATTATTGCGCTCGTCCTCGCTAACGCGAACGATGTAGATTTCGCTTTAGATTACTTGGTACGTTACGGAAACGTGCCCGATGATAGTTTACGACTCACAGACAACGCCACTATCGATGTGGACGCCTACATTCAGACGTTTCAAGTGAATTACAATTTAACCGTAAATGGAGAATTGAACAACGAAACGATTAATCTGATGCGAGCGCGGAGATGTGGTAACGAAGATTTCGTGACGCACACCTTACGAACGCCGTGGACCAAGAGACGACTGTCGTGGCGGTTTTTTCACGGTACCGCCAGCGCTATAGAAGCGTCACGACAAGCGTTCGCTGTATGGCGGAAACATTCGAATCTGGAATTCGACTATCGACCCAACGACGTAAACACTGACATGGTCATCGCTATGAAATATTTTAAACACAGGTGTCTGACCTCCAGGTGTTCGATCTGCGGGTACGATTTGGACGGACGTGGAGGTATACTCGCTCACGCTTACTACCCGCCCGATTTACCGTATAACACTACCGAGATACACATGGACTACTACGAATCGTGGAATTATACGAACGCAACCGAAATACCGGACGATCAGACCAGTTTTCTTCAGGTGCTAACGCACGAAATCGGACACGCGTTAGGGCTGTCTCATTCCCTCGAGAGAGATTCGATCATGTACCCTTTCTACGTGCCGCGGTCGGACGGTCCGTTCGACCTTAGAGACGACGATATAAGAGGTATTCAACGCTTGTACGGGAAGCCGCCGCCACCGCCAGCTACGACGACGACGACGACGACGACGCCGACAACAAACGATACCCTCCGGACGACGACGGATTTATGTCGGCTAAACAACGTTAATCAATTTTTAATAATCAACAGACACATGTATATAGTACACGATAACTTTTTGTGGACACTGGATCTCGAGTCGAAGCGTCCGAGCGGGAGTCCGCTTATGTTGACGGATTGGTTGACGTTCTTACCGTCGACGTTCACCAACGTTTCGGCGATGTACCAGAGACCGCGCACCGAAGAAGTGGTGCTCTTCATAGATAACTACGTATACATGTTCGATATACACAGTCTGCAGCCGGTTAACAGGTATCCGCGTCCGATCACGACGCTCGGCGTTCGCACGATGATGAAAATAAACGCGGTGATACATACCTACACAGGTCGAACCCTTCTGTTGTACAACGATATGTATTACGGTGAGATAGACGAGTGCACGTTCACGATCAAGAAACACGGATACGTTAAAGATCGTTTTGTCGGCTTGCCAGAAGCTGTCGATAGCGCGTTCCGATACATCGATGGAAAGATTTATTTCTTCAAAGACGGGCGCGTATACGTGTACGATGAATTTCTAAATACGATTGTAAAAGGAAAACATACCGATGGACTCTCCGTTGTCGGAATAAAATGCATAGACGGTACGGTCGTATCAAAACTAATCGATTTATTACGCGAGTACGTATAAATACCGTGCACGGCGTACGACGTGCATCATTCACGAGATGAGCGTTGACAAGTTCGGCAGACACCAGAGCGCAGTCAGAGCGCGAAGGGAGACGCGACGCAGTCTGCGGGAGGATATCGGTATCGCGATAACCGAGGACGGGCACTTCGACGTAGCGGGGAAAAAAATACACAACTTGGGCGAACCGCACGACGGTAACGACGCCGTTCCACTGCGGTTCATGCGCGAACACTGTCTGTTAGCCGATCCACCGACGACACAAGGAATAGACGTGAAAGGTCGTAAGCTCGTCAACGTCGCCGCTCCCGTCGATCTCGGGGACGCTGTCAACAAGCAGTACGTAGACTACTCGTGCTTGCGTTTCACACAGCTGGGACCGAACAAGAAGAACGGAGCCGTCGTCGACGCGCGAGACCATCGCATACAGTCTCTGAGGGAACCGATTCGTGCGAGAGACGCTGCGACCAAAGTATACGTGGACTCGAAGATCATACCGAAGGATACGAACTCTAACCTAATGGTCGGCAACGTGCGGATAACGCAGTTAGCGCCGCCCATCAACAACAAGGACGCAGTAAACTTGGAATTTTTGAACCGACACACAATCACCGTGGTAAACGACACTTATTTCAACGCACAAGGAAAGACTATTCTGAACGTCGGTGACGGTGGCGCTCGGCCCACGGACGCAGTGAACGCACGTCAATTGGAGGAAACGAGGTAGTACGCGAAGTGCGAAATGTACAAACTCGCAAAAGTGTTCCAACGTCGTTGGGAGAAAGTGGTATCGTATATCTATAAATTGCATACGCACGCAGCGCGTACTTCACTCGGTGCCGAAGAGGCAGGGTTACTACTTACGAGCAAGGCGAAGACGAACGAGTTGATTAGTGATCTGGACAAATCCAAGGACGAGCACGATTGGAGATCCCTTTATCGTCAGCAGTCGAAACAGTAGACATGTATGAACTACGTAGTCGCGTTGATAAAAAAAAAGGGGCGTGGTCTCATCGGAAAAATAGTTAAAAGCGCGGTACCATTCGTCGCGAAGTCAGTACCTACGTTGATCAATCGAGCGGTGGACGTTTTACTGGTGGAACTACATCTGCCCGGCTACAGGTTCTGCGGACCTGGAACGAAACTAGAGGAAAGATTAGCACGCGGTGATAGAGGAATCAACGAATTGGACAAAGCCTGTCGTGAACACGATATCGCTTACAGTAAGTACAAGGACAACGAACGACGACGTGTAGCGGATCGGGTGCTAGCCGGCAAGGCGTGGGAACGAGTGAAAGCTTTGAATTCAAGCATCCGCGAAAGAGCGTACGCGGCGGCCGTAGCGGCAGCGATGAAGGCGAAATCTGCTTTAGGCAGCGGGCTATGCTGCGGTGGTGGTGGTGTGCGTAAACGTCGACGTCGCACCAGACGACGCAAGTCGGTTCGACGCACGATAATCAGGAAGAGGAGGAGAGCAACGGGGTCAGGACGACGACGAAGACGGACCGGTGATAAAAGGCTTCAGGACTCTACCTTCGTCCGTACCGAAAAACTAATCAAAATACCCGTGCGTCCGTTGTCCGATCGAGAGCTGTACGAGTACACGAAACGATTGCGTGTACCTTATTTCAGAGGCGTGTACATGCGCGACGCACTTCCTAGTACATCACCGTGGGAGAACGAAAGCGCGATCGTGAATCTGGACGACGCTACCGGACCGGGCACGCACTGGGTATGCTACAAGAAGCGAGGCGACAGAGTCATGTACTTTGATGGATTCGGCAATCTGCGCCCTCCTGTCGAGCTAATACGGTACTTTGGATCGAACGTGACCGAGGTTCGTTACAATTACACGCGGAAACAACCGTTGGACACAGTCGTCTGCGGACATTTATGTTTGGAGTTTTTGACATCGAACGATCAGTAAACGACAAGATGTCTTCGCTTACGGTCACCGTCTCGGGAACGGATCCGAGCGCACTGGTTTGTGACTTTTTTCCGCCGCTTGAACTGACAGACGGTGAATGGTACGCGGGACTACTGGATTTTACCACGTACAACTCTATACCGAACGTGGAAAGCGGAAGAAACAACGTCTTTCCCGTACTAAAAGGACCACGTAAAACGTTAGAACTTGTCAAAATACCGACTGGTGTGTACGATATCAGTGATATCGAAACGTACCTGAAGAAAGCGCTATTAGACCCGAAATTTGCTCTACGACCCAACAATAAAACACTGAAATGCGAACCTTATTGTTCATACGAGATCGATTTCGGGAGTACGGAACACACAATCGGTACCATGTTGGGTTTTTCCAAGAAACGCAAGTTAGAAGCGTATATATTACACACGTCGGACGCGCCTGTAAACATTAACAAAGTGAACGTTTTGGAGATAAGGTGTAACGCTGTACAAGGTTCGTACAAGGCGGGACGAAACGAGCATATACTGCACTCGTTCTATCCGACGGTCGAGCCAGGATTCAAGATAGTCGAAACGCCCAGAAACGTCATTTGTTTTCCACTTAACGTACTACACTTGCGTAACGTTACAGTGTCCGTACACGATCAGGACGGTGATATCGTGAATTTTCAAGGCGAAGTCATCACCGCGCGTATACATCTGAAACGTGCGTAGTAATCATGGGATTTTATTTCACCGATACCCCGGTGATGAAGAGCGGCGGTGGCTCGCACCACAAGATAAAAGAGGACGACACTTTCGGTAAAGGTATCAGTAGACTTCGTCGTTGACACGGTTAACAGCAACTAACAGGCGCTACCTGATTTCACTAGGATTCAAAATCAAGAAAAACAAGTAACATGACGGACAGCGGCTTCGCCTTATCGGTCGAACGCCGTCCATTTTTTAAAGACAACATCACACATTACGAATATCATCCGCACGCACCGTACGCGTCGGCGTCACGATACGGAAATAACGATGAGATACGCATACCTATCCTGCAACCGGAAGTCTTCACTTTACCGATGGAAAGTTTCCTGTACGTTGAAGGCAAGTTGAACAAAAAGATCGCCAGCACCGATACCGTGAACGTGAAAATGGTCAACAACGCGATCGCGTTTCTCTTCGAAGAAATCCGTTACGAACTGGCTGGTGTGGAAGTGGATCGTACCAAGAGCGTCGGCATCACGTCCACTATTAAAACCGTGCTATCTGCCGGCAAGCAGGACATTGTTTCGATGCAAAACGCCGGTTGGGTTGCTCCTACAGCTAACGAGCTAACGCCGACCGGCAAAAACGGAGAATTCAACTTTTGCATACCGTTGAGGATGCTGATGGGATTCGCCGAGGATTTCACGCACGTAATATTAAACATGAAACAGGAACTGATACTGTTGCGCACGTCCAACGACGTTAACGCGCTGTTCTCGTCCACGGATGCGCCCGCTAACGCTGATATAGAACTGACCAAAATGGATGATTCCGTTCGTGTACGTGAACAACGAAATGTGGATACGACTGTTGGAAATCATACGCAAGGACCTACCGCTATTCTTACCGTTTCGCAGTTGAGAACTGCACGAGTACCCGGCTTTACCGACGACCGACAGACAGACTTGGACGATGAAAACAACGACACAACTGGAGAAACCACGGTACGTGATACTCACCTTCCAGACAGCCAGAAAGAACAATCTGAAGAAACGCGCAGGCGAATTCGATCACTACAAGGTGACCAACGCGAGACTCTTTCTGAACGACAAATACTATCCGTACGATAACCTGAACCTGGATATCGATAACGGACGTTACGCATTGCTGTACGACATGTATACACGATTTCAAAAATCGTACTACCATAGAAGTCAACCCAACGTACTTCTAACACCGACCGAGTTCATAACGAAAGCACCGCTATTCGTCTTCGATTGTAGCAGACAGGACGAGTCGCTCAAGTCTTCACCAGTCGACGTCAGATTGGAATTCGAGTCATCGGACAATTTCCCCGCTCAGACCGCGGCCTACATGCTTGATACTGCACGATTCGCTAAACGTGTACACTCCGTTATCCAACACGGTGCGCAGACACAATTAAACGATTACTGTATATTATTGTTTTTGCTGTAAATAGAATGTTGCTTATTGTTTTTGATGTAAATAGAATTTTGCTTTTTAGTATGTTATGTATGCATTATATGTATGTGATTCTTTTTTATTAAAAAAATGTAATAAATTTTCATGTATTTTTATTTTCTTAATACCCGTAACCTTGGGGTTAACGTCTTATTATTATCCCCTCCCCCTATTCTTCACTCAGTGTTTCATCGGCACAAGTCGCAAGAGGACGCACAAGATGCTTTCAAACGATCGCAAGGATGACGATAACAATCCCAGCAACAACAACCGCTATTTCAGACAGTGCGGTGAACCGACAACAATGATCAAGTCCTTATCACCGGACGATAAAGAAGTGCAAGTTGCCTTAATTCAAAAAATCATATCCCCGTACCCGCGTTACAGAAGCTTTGAAAACCGTTTAAAGAGTTTTAAAGAATGGCCTATATCGTTGACGATAACACCTAAAGAAATAGCAGAAGCAGGTTTATTTTACAGCGGATGCAACGATAGAGTGATTTGTTTTTGCTGTGGAGGTGGTTTAAACAAATGGGAACGTGGAGAAAATGCTTGGATAGAACACTCGCGTCATTTCCCCGTGTGCTCTTACGTAATGTTAGCGAAAGATACAAAATTTATCATCAAGGCACTGGGCATCGTTACCGAACCGGTAGCAGCGGCAGAAGCGGCAGCAACGGCAGCAGAGAACGAACAACGCACCGACACGTTCAAAGGGAATATAAAAAAGGAAGAAGGGGGCTCGAATCGTGATACATTGTGCAAAGTTTGTTACGCGCAAAATCTTGAAGTTGTACTTATTCCCTGTCGACATTTTGTCACATGTGTGAATGCACCATCACCCTAAATACGTGTCCCTTATGTAGAACCGCAAACACCGCTTACATGAGAGCGTATATCTAGTTCGTTTTCACGCTTTAATTTTATCGCATAGTGACTACAGCGTTTGAAAATCTATGTTACTGCTGAGACAGAAGTGTTTATACCCCCTCCACCAATCTCGCATACCTCAGTGTTTGAACAGTACGCGTTGAGGACGGACGCATGGAGCTGTTAACTCCGTACGAGTACAGGCGTTGCAGTGACTTAAAGCACGCAGTACTGTACCCTATAGAAATTTTTGTATACGACGTTTTGACACAGAAATTTGTTGCAGTGATACGTGACGAGCAGGTAAGGTACAAAGTAAACGTACCGAAAAAATTTTTTACGAACGTCTCACGACATACAACGTGTCTGTTCCGCAAGACGGACGGATCAGCAGCGTTCCTAGTGACACCGAACACGTTGTTTGTAACGAAAAAAGGATGAGCAACGACAAGCTAGCAGTCATACTTGACTTTCACTGTTTCATCGACAACGATGGTAACGAACTCGTTAAGGAACTAGCCGTTATGGACGTCACCGCATTTGCCAACAGGCATTGGATATTTGTACCTCCAGCGGGCACAATCGTTTCGAATCACAAACACATGAGGACAAACCGATGGTTAATGGACTATTATCATGGTCTAGAGTGGACGGACGGGGACACATCGTACGACCATCTTGTGCCGATATTAGTAAAATATACGTTTCCTTTTAACTATGTTTTCGTAAAAGGATTGCAAAAAAAAAAAGATTTCTGGAGAAGCGTATCGTACATTACAATATTATAAATTTTGAAGATTTCGGTTGTCCCAAACTCGAACAATTACATTCAATACATGGAACAGCCTGTCTCACGCACCACTTATTTCCGGAAATATGCACAAATCATAGAGTACACGCTTTACGCGAGTGGGTTGTATCGGATTTTAGAATAATCAATATGTTTCTCGTAAATTACTAATTGGATACATTGTTGTTTAGCGCTTACGTAATAATATCAACCGTCGCCTACCCCCTCCTCCCCCTCTGTGGAATTAGATAACATCACCCTGTCTAGACATATAAAAGTTAGTGCCACCGACATGTTCGAACACGCATAAAAAAAAATAATTATTAACGTCGTCGACTTGTTCCCGCACGCTCGAGTGGAGTCGATGACTTCACCCTGTCTAGACGTATAAAAAAAAATAACCAGGTCGGTTCCCCCCACCAACTCGCTGAACATGGCGTGGGAAAGCAGCTGCATCCTGTTTCGCAGGGTTAATAATAACCGCAACGAGTGGTTCCCCCTCCCCTGCGCTGACCGGTTCCCCCCTACTCAACAGTCTCCCTTCTTATACCGGTACGAACAAACGTTATTAATTCAGACCTTGACAGACGTGCGAGCGGAAAACAGGTTCTTCGTTTGGAAAAAAATGACTTCATTTGTTGCTAAGTTCGCGGCCATCAGCGCTACTGAATATAAAAAAATTAAAGATCTAGTAATGGGAGTAAAATACCCAATAGAAGAACTGCAAAACACAGAAGGAAAATACGGGAATGCCGTAATTGCCACTATCCAGGATTACAGGGAGAGTAGATTGAAATATCGCGTTTATCTGCCGAAAAGATACGCGGGCGTCTTCGATGACGACGAATTAAAAAATTTAACGCCATATTCACTACATCTCGTATACCGTGGAGAAAAGACAGGGCTTACGTGGTGGACATTTTAGACTAAGACCCAATGGACTGAACATTTATATTTGTATTTCATAATGTATTATTTACTGTTTAATGTATAACGCTTAGATGTATTTCATATGTTTTAATTATAAGCAATTGTCATTACAATTCATTGTGTGTGTGTGTGTGTGTGTGTGTGCGTGCGCCATTTTAACTTCAAAATATAACGTGCTTACATATATTTCAACTGTTTTAAATTTGCACAATTGTCATTGTATGTGCGTTTACATAACATGTATTTCATTTGTTTTAATTATACGCAATTGTGAGCGCGTTTACATATTGTATTTTAAGTTGAAATATCATTGCTAAGTTCGTGGCCATTAGCGCTATAGAATACAAAAAAATTATTGGAGGTAATGGAAATAGAAAAAAAAAAGAAACAAAAATATACACTAGTAATGGAGGTAAAATATGAGCAATGCTGTAATTGCCACTATCCAGGGACATTAGATTGAAATATCACGTTTATTAACAAATATATTTGTATTTCATATTGTATGTGTATGTGCATGGATTATTTACCATGTAACGCTTAGGCGTACTTCATTTGTTTTAATTATAAGCTGTAATTACATGCAATTGTATTTTAAATCATAATATAGTGTGCTTACATATATTTAATTTGTTTTTAATTATACACAATTGTCATTGTGCATCTGTTTACAAATTATTATGTATTTTAACTTGTAATATATTTTGCTTACATGTATTTTATTTGTTTTAATTAGACGTTATTGCTGTAACATTTCACTCTATTTAATTTCAAAAACCCTTCGAACATTGACACTATTCTAAATAACAGTACAACTATTCACCAGTCAATGTACAAGCTAGAACGTCATGTGTTATTACATACAATCAGTTTATAAAAATTGCTTCACTTGTCTCATAATATACTACAGAAACAAACTGCTAGAACGAGCGTTGTGCGCCGACCGTTCATGTGTTATTCAATTAAAGAAAAATTCAATTTTAATTTAAAATAATTACTTCATGATACTGTTACGAAAGATTTCAAAAGTCCTTCGAGCATTGACACTATTCTAAATAACAGTACAACTATTCATCAGTCAATGTACAAGCTAGAAAATCATGCGTTATTACATACAATCAATTAATAAAAAAATTGCTTCACTTGTCTCATAATATACTACAGAAAATAAACAATAAATATTAAAACAAACTGCTAGAACGAGCGTTGTGCGTCGACCGTTCAGGTGTTATTCAATTAAAGAAAAATTCAATTTTAATTTAAAATTAATTACTTCATGATACTGTTACGAAAGATTTCAAAAGTCCTTCGAACATTGACACTATTCTAAATAACAGTACAACTATTCATCAGTCAATGTACAAGCTAGAAAGTCATGCGTTATTACATACAATCAATTAATAAAAAAATTGCTTCACTTGTCTCATAATATACTACAGAAAATAAACAATAAATATTAAAACAAACTGCTAGAACGAGCGTTGTGCGCCGATCGTTCATGTACGAGCGTTGTGGGCCTACCGTTCATGTACGAGCGTTGTGCGCCGACTGTTCATGTATTATTCAATTAAAGAAAAATTAAATTTTAATTTAAAATAATTACTTCATGATACTAAAGAATAATTTAAAAATAAACTGTTAGAACGAGTGTTGTGTGTTATTCAATCAATTAAAAAAAATAATTGCTTGCTGATAATAGACTACAGGAAAATAATTTAAAACAAACTCACCCTTATGTGCTGGCAGATTCCTGCGATGTTTTGTACACTATAAAGAAAAATTCAATTTTAATTTAAAATAATTACTTCATGATAAAGAAGCTAAAGATTAATTTAAAAACAAACTATTAGAACGAGCGTTGCGTGTTATTCAAGCAATTAAAAAAATCAATTTTATTTAAAATAATTGCTTGCTGATAATAGACTACAGAAAAATAATTTAAAACAAACTCACCTCGTACGTGATCTTCTAATGATGTTCTGTCAGATTCCTGCGATGTTTTGTATTCTAACTGAGCAAATCGTGCGGCTTTTATACAGAAAAGCCCACACATGGATGCATGCGAAAGTGAAGGTATCAGGTAATCCACACCTGATGACAAAAAACAGCGAGACAAAGGCGACAAAGATGCAAAGCAGGGAGACAAAGGCGACAAAGATGCTATAGTTAACCACGCCCGAAATCAAGGACGACCGCTGTCGAATATGACCCAATGTTCCTTTCTACCACGCATAATGCGTGTTACACAATTTTTACAAGTGAAGTGGTTTTTCATGATGGACCAAAGCAGAAGACAATACTCTTTTTACTATGAGCGCTCCACACAATAATATAAATGGTAATTATGTTTTCCATGCATAATGCGTGTTACACAATTTTACAAGTCAAGTGATTTTCATTTATACACGAAGGATCAAATCAAAGAGAGTTTCATTTGTGAGATGCAGAATACACTACACTTTTTTTACTACAGCTTCTCGTGAGATATTACAGACCATCAGAATAATAAAAATAGTATTTATCTTACATGCATAATGTGCGTTAGACAATTTTTACAAGTGCAGTGATTTTTCATGATGGACCAAAGCAGAAGACAATACTTTTTTTACTATGAGCGCCCCCCACAAATTACATAACCAACACAATAATATAAAATGGTAATTAGGTTTTCCATGCAGAATGCGTGTTACACAATTTTACAAGTGAAGTGATTTTCATTTATACACGACGGATCAAATCAAAGAGGGTTTCATTTGTGAGATGCAAAATACACTACACTTTTTTTACTACAGCTACTCGTGAGATAATACATACCATCAGAATAATAAAAAATTCTGTTTAATTTTTTTTTTTTATATAATTTACAAAACCTTTGTTTTATAATAAAAAATGGTATTTATCTTACATGCATGATGTGCGTTAGACAATTTTTACAAGTGCAGTGATTTTCACTTATGCAGTGCATACACGTGGGGGTGAGAATTTCTTACAACCGATGCAGGACGAGACTACACTATTTCTATGTCCATGCGATAAAAAAAAAAAAATTACATATCAATCAGAATATGGTACTTCCTATCTTACGTGCATGATGTATGTATTTTTTTCCATACATTGATGCACGATATACAAATTTTACAAGTGAATTTGGTTTTCAATTATGCGTCGAGGGAAGATGGACGCAGCACACATATATTTATTTTTCTAATCTCAAAGGAGATGAACGACGGAGATTTTCAAAGTCGACGCTTTTCCAACATGGCCGCCGAGGCCGAAGCTTAACCAGCACACATGCGGCCGACACACGTCGACCAATCTACGGCCGAGCCGAGGCCAAGCCGAGGCCAAGACATGCCGACGCTTAACCAGCACACACCCGACAACTCAAATCTAAACACATGCGACCGACACACGTCGACCATTCTACGGCCGAGCCGCGGCCAAGCCGTGGCCTGGCCATGACGACGCTTAACCAGCACACACAAATCCCAACACATGCAGTCGACGATTTTTCAACATGGCCGCCTCCGTGCCGACGATTAACCACCACACACCGCACAACTCGACAACGGCGCAATTTTCCAGCACTAACCGACAACGTCGCAATTTTCCAACATGGACGACGACCAATCAACATCCCAACGGCGACCCGCCCCCTAAACCAATCAACGACGACCACAACCACCACCACACAGCCGACGGCCAACCACAACACACCATTTCCCCCACCACTACACCCCACCTCTACACCCACACCGGAAGTCAACACCCAACACCACCCCCACCACCACCATTTCCAAATTTCCGGCCAAAATGGGCGGCGGCGGGGGGCGGGGCGGGGGGATGACGTCACTTCCGCGTTAGAACTCTCATAATACCCCTACTAGAATCTAACGGTTATGACAGAACAATAGTCAGTAAACTCCTACACAAAACACAAAACAAACAACAGACAAAGACAGAAAACAACAAATTCATAACACTAACATACATCAACAAACAAACTGAAAAAATTGCCCACAAATTCAAAAAAGCAGGATACAGAATCGCTTACAAAACTACTAACAAAACAGAACACACACTATCAAAACGCTTACCCAAAGCACAAAACAAATTCGATCTACCTGGTGTATACAAGCTAAATTGCTCAAATTGCAATAAATTCTACATAGGCCAGACAGGACGTAGCTTCAAACAGAGATACATTGAACACACAAAAGCACTCCACACCACTACAGAATCTACCTTTGCAAACCACCTCATTGAAGCAAACCGCACATATAAAAACATCGACAATAACATGAACATTCTACACGTACACACAAAAGGCCGAAAACTAGACACTCTAGAACAATTAGAAATATACAAACACACAAAAACAAATAAAAACGACATCCTAAACGAACAGACACAATTCAAATCGCACACATTATTCGACACACATGTCACCAAACACACACAGCTTCGATCTTTCGAAAAACTATCCCGTCGCCAACCACAAGACGGACAGCGCTACCTACGGCAGCCTCTGATGATGCCTTCTAAAGGTAAAAGCCGGCTTAGGCTGTAAGGTAAATCTTTACGATTTTACTTATAAAAAACTTAGTGTTCTGAGTCGTCAAACAATAGTGATATTTAATATTATTGCTCTCGGCTTACTCATTGCGTGGTCATCTTTTTGCAATTGCTGATTAATTTACTTCAATAATGAATTTACTTGTATTCCAATTTCTTTAATATTAATTGGTTTTAAAACTTTCTACTGCATATGCATTCTCCTTAATCAACAAAGACTTTATTAATTACGTTAACTCAAAAATCAAATATTTCTCTTATCATTTATGTTACTCTCAATTAATAAATTTTATACAAGAGATATTATTCTAAATTTCACTCTGCTTTTACATTTATGTACAATTAGTTATTTTAATACAGGTTGAATGTCTCTCATTGTAACTTCAATTAGTGTCTTTCAAATGTCTGTAATTACAATGGTTTTTCATCACCTCGTTTGACGTGGTTAATAATCCATACTTCCTCCTTTGGTCCTCAGTCTGTGTCCTCCTGGTCCTTTGGTCGTGTCCTCCTGGTCAGATTCCACGTCATGTGCTGTTCAATAATCGTCATGCCTCACATCATACGCTGCAGGTGTGTCCATAGACCTCATCGTATGTGGTCCGCTGCTCTGGTTGGACTTGTAGTTTGTCCTGTGACTCTCACTATAGATTTAAAATAGCGTCGTCGACTGACAGCCTCCTGTGGCAACGGTTGAATCAAGAAGAAGAAGCTTTATTAGCGCGACCTGGTAATTTATAGTCAGGTCGTGCAAAAGCTCAGGTTTGAACAATTTTCAACTTGTCAGATTTTGTCGAAGTGTCTTTTCCCCCACTCTGGTTCAATTCACTATTTTCACCTATCTTCACGAATTACGAAGTCTGTTTCACACTACACAATGTTCAATCGATCACTAATTTTTATATCCTTGGATTTCGTTGTCCATGACGTGTCCGTTACTTAACTAAATACAACTATTATATTAACGACTCGGAACACAAAGTTTTTTATAACTAAAAACATAAAGTTTTACCTTACAATCTGAACTGGTTTTCACCTTCAAAAGGGTTCTTCAGAGGTTGCCGTTGGTAGCGCTGTCCGTCCTGTTGTGGGCGACGGAATCGAATTTCGAAAGATCGATGTTGTGTGTGTGGGGTGAGATGTGTTCGAATAATGCGTGCGATTTGAATTGTGTCTGTTCGTTTAGGATGTCGTTTTTATTTGTTTTCGTGCGTTTGTATATTTCCAATTGTTCTAGAGTGTCTAGTTTTCGGCCTTTTGTGTGTACGTGTAGAATGTTCATGTTATTGTTGATGTTTTTGTATGTGTGGTTTGCTTCGATGAGGTGGTTTGCAAAGGTGGATTCTGTAGTGGAGTGGAGTGCCTCTGTGTGTTCAATGTATCTCTATTTCAAGCTACGTCCTGTCTGGCCTATGTAGAATTTGTTGGAATTTGAGCAATTTAGTTTGTAAACACCGGGTAGATCGAATTTTGTGTGTGTGTGTGTGTGTGTTTTGATAGTGTGTTCTGTTTTGTTAGAAAACCATCAGCCCCTACCCTCCACGTGCTTCCCATAATCCATAAAGAAGATATTCCGATCCACCCCATTATCAACTACCGTAATGCCCCTGCACACAAACTCGCAAAACATCTAGACAAACTTGGCAGACAACACACACAACTAGACAACAACATTGCAGTAAAAAACAACACAGACCTAGTAACAAAAATAAAAGACATACACATCCCCCATAATGCCACATTAGCCTCCTTTGACATTAAAAACCTGTACACAAACATCCCCATCTCTGAAACAATCACCATCCTACAAAACAAACTCAAACAGAACAACACACCAGACGAACTTATCAACGAAATAACAGAAACTCTGAACATTATCACAAAACAAAACTACTTTACTTATAACAATAAATATTACACACAGAATGATGGTCTACCCATGGGCTCCCCCATATCCAGCATTCTAGCAGAAGTCTTGTTCCAACACTTAGAAAAAACAAAAATACTCACAAACAATGACAGACACTCACATAAAATACTATATTGGCACAGATACACTGATGACATTCTAATACTATACAGGGGAAACAAAAGACAATGTGAACAGTTACTAACGCACATAAACAAAATACATAAAAACATAAACTTTACTGCCGAAGACACACTAATACACAACTCCTCCAATCACCCAATACAACACAAACTAGCTTCTTTTAGAACCATGATACATAGACTTAACAACATCCCCTTACATGAAAAAGACTACAAAGATGAACTAAACACGATAAAATATCTAGCAGAATCTAACGGATATGACAGAACAATAGACAGTAAACTCTACACAAAACACAAAACAAACAACAGACAAAGACAGAAAACAACTAATTCATAACACTAACATACATCAACAAAGTAACTGAAAAAATAGCCCACAAATTCAAAAAAGCAGGATTCAGAATCGCTTACAAAACTAGTAACAAAATAGAACACACACTACCAAAACACACACACACAAAGCACAAAAAATTCGATCTACCAGGTGTTTACAAACTAAATTGCCCAAATTGCAACAAATTCTACATAGGCCAGACAGGACGTAGCTTCAAACAGAGATACATTGAACACACGAAGGCACTCCACTCCACTACAGAATCCACCTTTGCAAACCACCTCATCGAAGCAAACCACACATACAAAAACATCAACAATAACATGAACATTCTACACGTACACACAAAAGGCCGAAAACTAGACACTCTAGAACAATTGGAAATATACAAACACACGAAAACAAATAAAAGCGACATCCTAAACGAACAGACACAATTCAAATTGCACGCATTATTCGAACACATCTCACCCCACACACACAACATCGATCTTTCAAAATTCGATTCCGTCGCCCACAACAGGACGGACAGTGCTACCAGCGGCAACCTCTGAAGAAGACTTTTAAAGGTAAAAACTGGTTCAGGTTGTAAGGTAAATCTTTTACTTATAAAAAACTTTGTGTTCCGAGTCGTTAATATAATAGTTGTATTTAACTTTAATATGTTTATTATACGTAAGTTACACTTCTTTATTGTAATTACAAAAAGAGCTATTCACTTTTCACGTATAGTAATTGCACTTTTCGTCACATTGGCACAGTGTTTTAACCCTTTGTTCACCTTTAATTTCTATACACTTTGGTGTCTTTTGTTTTACCATATCGTACATATTTTTGTTATAATTAAAATAAAACATAAAAACTATCCTACTTGAAAAGGGTTGGTTACATTTCAGGAATGGACAGACTTCACACACACAAACAAAATACGCGTGTACACAACGCTAGCAACAGGTGTGCCAGGAATGCGTCTCCATGCATGAATTCTGCGCTCCCTATTTTTAACTACGATACAGCTTATGCAATCTGAATCATTTTTATTAATCCATATTTATTTATTTTTATTATTTATTTAATTTATTTTGGCAATCCACAGTACCGTTAATGGTTGTACCGTTGCAATATATATATATATTCAAACACTTTTTGCTACAGTCCGTTTCTTGATGTATATACGATATTTAATTTTTATAATGAATTTACCTCAAGATATTTCTTTCCATATTAGGAACATGTTTCGGGTACTATTTTGTACCCATCCTTCTGGATTTTGTGTCTGGTGAAGTACATGTGTGTTGGTTGGTTGTTATTGTGGCTTCCTGTTGGCTTCTGGTACTTTAAATTGGTTTTATTGTGTGTGATTGTTGTGTATGTGTTAGTATTTTGTGTATTTTCGATGTCGAGTGCTTTGAAAATTATGTCATGTTTAGTACTGTTTTGTATTTGTTCAGGTATTAGTTTGTTTTGTGTTTTATGTTTGTATATTTGTAAATTTTCCCACATGTTCATTATGGTGCCTTTGTGTGGTGTGTGTTTTATTAGTGTCATGTTGGTTATGTTTGGGAATTCATGTCTAGTGTTTATTGCATGTGTGGCCAAATTAGACTTGTATATTTCTGGTTTTTTGTATGCGTTTAGGTGTTAATAAATAACTAATCTGGTAACCACCAAGCTCCCAATATTTTTCTGAAGTGTAGAAATTGGGTATTGTCTAGGGGCTTCATTCCTCTAGTTAGTCAGCACACGACCCGTTTTACCGATAACTGCTAGTTTCCCTGCTGCTGAACCCCTTACCCGACAATCTCGTTGTAGATGTTCGGGTTTCCCACATCTATAACACTTCGGTCTTCCATCCTTTATTTTATTCTGTGGCGCTGCTCGTTGGGTCTCTATTCCTTTCTCTTCTCCTTCATCATCTGTGCCATCACAATCTTTTAGTGAGTGCACTTTATGACTTGCCTAACCAGACGCTGACTTTGCGACCTCAAATTGCAAAGCATATACCAGGGCGTCCACACTGTTTTGCCATTCATAACACTTGCTGTAGTTCATTATCGCAGACACCATCAGAAATGTTTGCATCGCAAACCTCGTTCTAAAATCTTCTGGTGCTTCTGGATAGGCAAGTCTAATTAGTCTGTCGATATTTGCTTCAAACTCTAAAAGACTCTCCCCGGAATGCTGTCGCCTTGCTCTCAACTGAGTGCAGTACACATCTTGCAAATGTTTATCACCATACCGTAATTCTAGAGCTTTTATCAAGTCGGCATAGGTGTTCTGGGTGTCAGATGGCACTTTCTGTAGTAGCTCTGCAGCATGTTCTTTTAATGTTAGAACTAGAACTATTGAAACTGCCTTCTCTTTATCTGTGCAGTTATTTGCGCATGCGGCAACTTCAAATTGCCTAAGGTTTGTTGCCCAGTGTTAGCTTCCGTCAAAGGTTGACATGAACTGTCCCAACCACAGGCAAGGTGACTTTCGGTTGTATCTTCATGAACTTCTCAAATTCACTTATATTATGTTTGCCATTGAGTTTTCTATGCAGATATTTTATTTGACAAGGATTCTTCTATGACAGATAGTTTTGTAGACGTAGATTGTTCAACACTCAAGACAGATTTTTCTATTTCAGCTATTTTTGGTGTCATTGATTCTTGTACCTCTGGTATTTTAGTAACTTGTTTATTAAGCTCACCTCGTAGGAGACCCAACTCTGCAGCGGTTTGTTATTATGTCTGCTTTCGCTCCTGTATTGACTCTTTGATGTTTTCTGTTTGACGCTTCCATTCCTCTGCCTCCTGCAAACGTTCTTCTTTTTGTCATCCTTCAGATTCCAAAATTAGTGCTTTCTACTGTTCTTGTGTTTCCAGCAGGAGGGTTTTTAGTCTCTCTTCTGCTTTCTCATCCTGTCGTTTTTCTGTCTGTATCAGTAGCGCCTGGAAATTTTCCAGCATCTGACTGGCATCCATAGTTTACAGATTTTACTAATTACACTAGTCTTGTACAAAGTGTCCATTGTTTCCACTGTTAATGGTTCTGTCGCACTTCTGACCCACTGTTACAGTCTACTGATCGTCGTATGGTAGAGTGGAAAACAAAATACAAGACACCAATTAAGTCACTAATCACCAGCATTAATTATCACAATGAAACAGTTTGTAATCAACAAGATAGTCTCTTGCAACAAATCAATTTAAAATTGTTCACGCGCAATAATAATGTCAACTAATAGAGTCTCGCACAATTATAAAACACAACACTTCGCCAGAATACTTCGAACCGGACTGGAATAAATCGCCACTTAAACTGACTTGACCATCACTGGATGCCTATATTTATAACCCGCTGATATTCCAGAATAATCTGTCACTTTGGATGACATGTTAAACAAAGAGGTGCTGTTAAGAATCTACTACAAATAGTGTCCTTGAATACACTCCTCTGACAAGTAAGATCTGGTATAGACTATCAAGTTGACGCGTAATTGTCTTTCTTCGCAACGTAGCAGCAATATGTATGCACACCCACATTAGAGCTGGAATAGTCAAGATACTTGTCGAAAATTCTGTATTATGTAACACTTTTTTCACATTAAGTAACAATATGATAGGAGTATGCACACATATGTGCTCATGTGTGCGTGCACACACACACACACACAGTTATATAATGTAATTATTACACTAACTGCAACTATTTTCTCAAAGAACTTACATTTTACTTCAGAGTTTATGCGGTCCTGTTGTATTGCCTTCCTCAGTGCTCGGATATCTCTTTGTTCCTCTTACTTGTCTGGTGATATTTACTGTATCTTGGTTCAAATTTTTTAATTCTGTACATGTGACTGATATAGTTAATCTTTTCTGTATCAAATTATTGTTGTATTTGGCGTTTACCTGTATATGTTGTAATAGTACATATCTTCACAATAAAGTTAACAACAAAAGATAAAGAATGAAGCACTCATAAACTCACGCCAGAACACCTAAGAAAGGAATGATGACTAAGTAACTGTGTACAAAGTATTATGTAACGTTCAAGAACTCAATAAAACAATTAATGTAATTAACTCAGTAAACCAAAGAACAATAAATAGTGATAAAGACGATAGTATAGAAGACAACTTAATAATGTGATTAACCAAATGACCCAATAGATATGGTAAGTGAGAGGACAAAACTATAGTTGTAACTACAATTCCCATTTTTTCTATTTTATTAATAATATTTTTATTTGTACTTACCTTGTAACTCAAGATACACATCCGGTATGCACACATGGTTTTGTGGCCACCATTACTTTTCTCACTAAGGGCAAGGATACGTTATTAAGCGAGCACAGAAACAGTTTGGGCGTTCGAAATAATAAGTCTAACAACATTTTAGGTTCAACAAAACTTGTGGTTTAATATTTCTGAATTTCAATCGTTAGAATTTACAAAAACCAGAATGGAGTCGTATACACACAAAACAAAATGGTGGCTATGTACTTCCGCACAACTAACTACACATCAATTTTAATTATTCATTTCTTGTATCTCCTGTATTTAATTTATAACAAGAGTATTTTTTATTAAACTGCAGTTATCATTGATTTTATTTACTACGTATCAGATTATATTATAACGCAAACCAATGCCTCATTGTATAACTTGTAGATGCCGGCATTCTCTCGCACGCACACACACTCTCTCTTTCCCCATACATTAATTAGTGGTACATATTTTGATTTAGAATTTTTTGAGCTCAGATTATAAAATTGATATGGTTATAAATTTTGAACTTTCCTGAATTGGACGTCGCAGTTTCTCCTCAGACGCTTTCCATTTCCAGCAGGTGGTCGGCGAACTTTACTGTTTGAGTCTGTTCCTTCACTGCACTGAATTTACTTTACATTTTTACTTTTCTGGTTAGTTAATGGTACTTGCTACCTTTCAATTACATTTTTGTACTGTTTGAAACACTTTGGCTGGCAAAGTATATCAAACGGATATCTCTTTGTTCCTCTTACTTGTCTGGTGATATTACTGTATCTTGGTTCAAATTTTTTAATTCTGTACATGTGACTGATATAGTTAATCTTTTCTGTATCAAATTATTGTTGTATTTGGCGTTTACCTGTATATGTTGTAATAGTACATATCTTCACAATAAAGTTAACAACAAAAGATAAAGAATGAAGCACTCATAAACTCACGCCAGAACACCTAAGAAAGGAATGATGACTAAGTAACTGTGTACAAAGTATTATGTAACGTTCAAGAACTCAATAAAACAATTAATGTAATTAACTCAGTAAACCAAAGAACAATAAATAGTGATAAAGAAGAAAGTATAGAAGACAACTTAATAATGTGATTAACCAAATGACCCAATAGATATGGTAAGTGAGAGAACAAAACTATAGGACAATGACATTCAGCATTAACAGGAAAATGGGAAGAAAATAAATAAACACAAGCAAGGTAACAAACACAGAAGAATTAACAAATGTGCCAAATAATGTGTCAACAGAACATGAAACTAATAAAACGAAGAATCTACAGGATCAAGAAACTGCAAAGAGACACAGACATAGACAGACAGTACCAAAGACAAACCATGACAAAAAACTCTTTGTTCTGATAAAAGAATAGCATTAATTAAATAAATCAATACCATGAAAGAGAATAATGAATGATAAGAATAGAGTAATTATCTTAGTAAGAACACTGTACTAGGCATACTTTTAATACTGGCAAATTCAAATAAAATAACAATAAAAGAAACCAGTAATCACCTGTAGACAGATAGAAATGATAAAGAGATAGCAAATAATAATTAACAAGTGTAAAAGTATCAAATAATAACCTGTAAGACATTGAAACCAGATAGCCAAAACATAGTCCATTGTTGTCTATAGAGGGGTCCCAGGTAACCTCAACTTGGCTGTAAATCAGCTTGTAATTAGTATAAAATAAGACCAAGACGATGTAAACTAGTGTAATTTATAAAAAATGATAGAAGACATTATAAAGACCAACCTAGTGATACAATTTTATTAATTGAAAGTGGTATGTGTGGTGTTTAATGCAAATACCCAGACTAAAATTGGACAGAAAAGTGTACACGTTAAACACACTCAGAATTCCTATAATAATATAAACCAGTGAAGAACAATGTCTTCAATGTGCAATATAATATGTATTACCACTATTATAGTATACAATGATTATTATAAAAAACTAATTTAGCCAGAATTAAGGAAAATTGAGGTCACTGTCTGACCACACTAGCTGTAAGAAGTATTGGTGAATTATTAACAATATCACATGTAATTATAAAAGAACAACCATTGCAAAACAACCTTTACACTGTAAAGACAATTTATACTTAAAAGAATCACATAAAGATGGGTATATCGTTAACACAGAATTAAATCATAATGACCTGGCATACTAAGACTATCAACAATAAATGTTACATTAAAAACAAGCAAATAATTGTATTCTAATGAAAACTAAGCTGCCCAGAAGTTGTAATGGACATCTTAGAATATCTATATCACTGTAAACAAATGAACAGGACAAATTATGTCAATAAATAAAGTAAATCTAACTGACCATGCTCTAGGCCATAGAAAGCATGGGTCAAATATAGTAATTTAATTCATCTTAGACACTCATGGTACTAATTATTATCATAAGTGAACTTCAAAGGAACCATATTATAAAATGTAATCATCATTTGGTAAATTTCAATTATTAATCATGTAAAAATTTAAGAAAAATGTAATAGTCGTAAGTAAGGAATTAACTTTCTTATTATTGAACTAACATATGTCTTGTGAGGACTTATTTTAAAGAACAGATTACCTGTGATAACAAGGTGTGATGATATTAAGTAATACTCAAATAGCAAGGACGTTAAACCAATTTTAAAGAAATTATATTTATTTTGGAAAATGCGAGAATACAACAAACGGAACTCTCCAACCCGAAGTCATTGACAATTTCAATTAATTCACAAGGGAGTGAACTCGCTAGATAGAATGTCTGCATTTTTAACCAATGGAATCGATCAAAAGTGACCGGGGGTACGTGCTCCCGATATAGGAACAGCGAAGAAGACAAAGAATTTTATTATTCTGCATCAGACTAGCGAAGCGATACGACGGCCAATTTCTGTGCGCGGATACAGACGATTTCAAGAGATCAGCTGTGCGGTGTAAACAGTAAACAGAAGGAACATCCTACCCGTCAAATTTTTTGAGTGTCGAGTGTTTTACTAACACGCTTATATTATAGTGAATGCAATTGCCCAGTGTACAATAAAGTGGTAATTGAAGTGAAATAAAAGGGAGTATAGTGTGAATTAATTATTATTAATAATTAATGAAAAAAAACAGATTTTTTAGATTATAAATTTTAAACATTGAACCAACCATAATCGACTAAAGAGGTTCATAGTGAACAAACAAACTGACAAATAGTCACTCACAAACATTAATGAACCAAATATAATTTTGTTTTTACAGAAATAAATAAGAAATGTATTTATTTAGTTCAAGTTATCGAACCCAGTCAAAATAAAATAATCCATGATAAACTACTAACGACAGGTTATAAATTGTTCGAACTACAATTGACAAACATTAAATGAATTATTCTTTATTAAACTTACGTAACCTTTTTTGAGATTTTAGATTAAGATGATACCAGATTTTGGGATAGTTAATGTTTTATTTTAATCCAGTATGCCTGAAGTTGTGTTCACCTTGACACTAGTTAGTCTGATAACCATGTTCATTATAATATAAATGTTGAATGTTAATTTTCTTTTTGATATTTGAATTAGTATGCCTAGAGGCAAGCCAATGTTGAGCACAGTCAATGCTACGACTGTATGTCTTAATTTTGAAACCGTTTCAGGTTAATTGTTATTGTAAGGATTATTTCTTTATGCGTAAAACCAATATAGGATTGACCATAGTCGACTATATTATTTATTCAATGGTAACGATTTATAAAACCACTTAATATGTTTATTGTTTTTTTTGTTTGATAATTAACGCCGCCTACTAAATGTTAAACAGCAGAGCCGACATTTTTCTTGTTCTTATTGTATTTTGCAGGCTCAAAGGAACCACTGAAGAACTGTAATCATAACGAACCAAGGTTCTAAAAATTATTGTAAAATTTTATGTTAACCATTTTAAATGATGTTCAATAATTTAAATAATGTTCAAAACCCTGAGATCAAGAGCAATTTTAAAACAGTAAAGTCAATAACTGATTAGGCAGACAGCCTGTATTAAATTTTTTTAAACATAACAATTTGAATATTATCCAAATTGTAAATAAAAATTATAATTCATAACCGAAGAAAAAAGTTGACGACTTTTATTACTTAGACAGTACGGCCAATAGCTAGATCTAGCAATACTTTCACAGGTGGCACCGTAGAGCACTGACCCGATTATTTACGAACTGGTCAACCGTCGAGAACTTCAATTACAGTAAGTAAGTAACTTGTGTTTGTTTTAGCAGGAACAGAATCTACGGCGATCTACGAATGACTACGGACTCCTGCGAGAGAACCAACAACAATTCGTCGACAGCTTTTTTCACTACAGACTAAAGTTTATTTCAGTTTTTTTTACAACATCAAACAATTTACAAACTTCATTTAAAATAAAATACTTTCAAATAGGACCGAGGATTCCGGCTAATTACAAATTGGCGCACCAACGTAAGAGACTCGAAATTAGGGAAATAACCGACGATAATAAATAAAATAATAATTAAAAAATAAATTCGACTAATTTCGTGCGGCCGCTGCAATACAAGAACAGAAAATGCACAAGAGAGCGACATCGAAGAAACGCGCGGCGGAAGTCGAAAGGGAACTGAATATGGATGACAAGGAGTCAACTCCGGTCGAAGATGTACAAGAAATATTACGTCCCGCGGAACCTACCAGACCCACACTACAAGAAGAACGACCTAACCGACCCGCACAAGCAGAGAACGCAGATCTAAATGAATGGATGTGGATGATGTTCGAACAATCCAAAGAAGAATTTAAGGGAGAATTAAATAAAAACGAAGAAGAATTAAAAGGAGATAACCAAAAATTAAGCCAACAAATGGCCGAGAACAGTAAGAAAATGGAAGAAAACATGGAAACCTTAAAAGAAGCATTGAAACAGAACAACCAGAAAAACCTGGAGGAGTTGAAAGAAGAATTAAGCAAAAGGATCGAAAATAATAACGAACAAATAAATACGAAGATCGAGGAGGAGACGACGGGGATCCGACAAGAGATTTCTGAGATAAACGGAAAATGGGAAAACACGAGTCAGGAAACAAGACAAACGAAGGAAGACTTCGGCAACCGAATGACCAACCTTGAAGAAGACAGTCAGATTCGAATGGAGTCCATGCGAACCGCAACCGAAGAAAACTTAAACCAGGTGCGAACAGACTTCGGAAAGAGATGTCGGGACATCGATACGGCTGTCAATGAAGTAAAAGGACAGGGTCAGCACAACCAGGAGAAGATCGAGGAAATCCAACGCAGGGAGATCACCAAGATAAGGAAAGAACTCGATATAATCAGCAATCGACCACCGTAATTTCGCACCTCCAACACTTAGACAATCGGGAGGCGATATACTTCAAGTTGTATAAACGGAATCCAATGGAGTGGCATTCATTTTCGAAGGGCGAAACCATCAATTCAAACGGCTACCCTTCGGACTTGTTAATTCTGTAGCTGTATTCGTGAAGATAATGGACCAGAGACACTCCAATTTACGACAGTCTACGTGGACGATCTGTTAATTACGTCAAACAGTTGGGATGACCATTTTCGTCGAATCGAACACGTATTAAAGAAACTCTCGGATAACAGTATAACTCTCAAATTAGAAAAGTCTAAATTCATTGTGGACGAGGTGCAATTTCTCGGATTTTACCTATCGGAACACGGGATTACTCCATCACAAGGCAAAATTGAGTCCATACAACGGTTTCCTACGCCGAAGAATAAAAAGCAACTCCAATCTTTCCTTGGCCTGTGTAACTACTATCGCAAGTTTCAGAAGAACTACTCTGAACTGACATCCAAATTCTCCAAGGACAAGTGGACGTGGGGAGCAGAACAGGATACGATACTCCAACTGATTTAAAACCAAATTCCTTGAATCAGTAATGCTGGATCACCCTGACTTCAGTAAACCTTTCTACACGAACTGCGACGCCAGTGAGGTCAGCTTAGGATCTGTCTTATATCAGGAGGATGACGAGGGAAATCACCACGTGATTAGCTTCGCCAGCCGAGTCCTAAATAGTAGTGAAAGGAATTATAACGTCACAGAGAAGGAACTGCTAAGCGTCGTGTTCGCCTGCAATAAGTTCTGGACGTACGTATTGGGATACCAAATTACTGTGAGGACGGACCACAAGTCCATATCTTTTCTCAAGAACTGCAAGTTAAACCACGGGAGATTAACCAGATGGAGCACTTCAGGAATATAATCTGAATTGGGAATACATCCCCGGGAAGAAAAACATTGCAGCCGACACCCTATCCAAGAGTCAACATCAGAGACCAAACTTTCGAAGGAGAGAAGGAAACCATCATCAAATTGTACCACATAATAAAGAGTACATCCGATTTGGCTAGTATCATAAAAGAACTTGGGCAACAGCAGAACCAAGATCCCAAACTAAATAAAATCCAGCAGAGACTGAGGGAACAGGACGACCGAATCACACTATATTACTGCATTCACCAGGGAATACTATTTATTAAAACGCAATACGATTATGATACATGGAAAATAGTAATTCCACGGACCATAGAGAAGGAGATAATTCAAGACTACCATGTCAGGTACGGTCACATGGGGGCCTTAAAAGTCGCAAAAGCACTACAGGAACATGTTTATATAAAAGACATCAATAGGAAGGTACGAAAGCACATTAAACACTCTCACATCTGCCAACTGGTAAAGATCAACAACGATAGGAAAGAGGGAATGATGATACCTATCACATCATCAAAGAAGTTAGAAAAAGTTTTCGTTGATATATGCGGTCCATTCCCGCATAGCGTAGGGAGACACCAGTACAAGTATCTTATAATTATATTCGATCATTATACCCGATATACTAAACTCTACCCCATAAACCGTGCGACCACACAGCAATATATCCACGAGGTAGGAACATCTAAATCCATAATAACAGATCATGGAACACAATTTAAAGGGAATAAATGGAAGGACACTCTACGGAACAACGGGGTAAAGACAGACAAATCGTCAGTATACCACCCGAGTAGTAACCCCGCAGAACGAGTATTGAGGGAAGTAGATAGGATTCTCCGAACGTATTGTTATAACTAACAACGATGTTGGACGAATACTTACCAGCAGCGGAGGACTTTATAATTTATTTTATATAATTTATAATTAATTTATCAATTTATCGAGACAACGCCATATACAGCAATGTTCCAGAGACCACCATCCAGAGAGATAACCGAGTTAATCCAGGTTCCAAATGGAGAAGAATATAAATTTGATGAGATAAAATTCTATAACAAAACACTAGAACGATCTGAGAAAATAAAAAGCAAATACCAGAGACTACAACCAAAGCCGGTACGATATCAAGTAGGAGATCGAATCTTATTGAAAAACAGAGAACTACCCAGTACAATGGAGGGTATAGCGAAAATACTGTTATTGTTATACACTGGACCTTACACAGTGACGAAGGCTAATAATAATAATACTTACGAGATCATGGATCCAAGTACACAGAGGAAAAAGGGGACTTACATCCAGTCATCCATGAAAAGATACTATTAAACAATTAAAAGAATGATCATTGAACCAAATAATAAATTATAAATGTGTTAAAAAAGAAGAGTGATGAAGAAAAGAGAGTTTTAATATAAATAATAAGAAGTAAAGAAAAAATGCCCACCAACAATATTGTGTCACTAAAGAGCTATACAGTATGAGAAAAGAAATCAAACGAAGCAAGATATAATGTAATCTATACAACGATAATGTGAAGAATCCCAGAATATTTATTATATTTTAGTCGCACTAAGACTACTTTAAAGTTTTTTGATGATTGACTGTAGAATGATCCAGCAATCATATACCTGAGCAGACGATACGTTCCTCTGACCTCAGAAGGTGTAAGATGGACAGCGGTGAATCGGAGCCAAAAGTGCCCGCCCGACTGGTGCCAACGCACATGATAGGGAAAATATTTAGAGAAATTAAATGTTTAAGGGATAAAACACAAAGAAAGAAGATAACTTACTAAATAAAGCAAGGAGATAGTGAATTACATGAAGAAGAAAAGGGAAAATTATAAGAAATCAAAGAAGGAAGCTTAAGTAAAGAAGTGATTAAACCAATAAAATGATTGATAATTTCATCAACACCTGCACAATATTTGCTGAAATGATCAAATTTAGCGTTGGGGCAATATGTTATAGTACATATCTTCACAATACAGTTAACAACAAAAGATAAAGAATGAAGAACTCATAATCTCACACCAGAACACCTAAGAAAGGAATGATGACTAAGTAACTGTGTACAAAGTATTATATAAGGTTCAAGAACTCAATAAAACAATAAATGTAATTAACTCAGTAAACCAAAGAACAATAAATAGTGATAAAGACGATAGTATAGAAGACAACTTAATAATGTGATTAACCAAATGACCCAATAGATATGGTACGTGAGAGGACAAAACTATAGTTGTAACTACAATTCCCATTTTTTCTATTTTATTAATAATATTTTTATTAACAAAACCACATGGTTTTGTGGCCACCATTACTTTTCTCATTAAGGGCCAGGATACGTTATTAAGCGAGCACAGAAACAGTTTGGGCATTCGAAATAATAAGTCTAACAACATTTTAGGTTCAACACAACTTGTGGTTTAATATTTCTGAATTTCAATCGTCAGAATTTACAAAAACCAGAATGGAGTCATATACACACAAAACAAAATGGCGGCTATGTACTTCCGCCCAACTAACTACACATCAATTTTAATTATTCATTTCTTGTATCTCCTGTATTTAATTTATAACAAGAGTATTTTTTATTAAACTGCAGTTATCATTGATTTTATTTACTACGTATCAGATTATATTACAACACAAACCAATGCCTCATTGTATAACTTGTAGATGCCGGCATTCTCTCGCACGCACACACACTCTCTCTTTCCCCATACATTAATTAGTGGTACATATTTTGATTTAGAATTTTTTGAGCTCAGATTATAAAATTGATATGGTTATAAATTTTGAACTTTCCTGAATTGGACGTCGCAGTTTATCCTCAGACGCTCTCCATTTCCAGCAGGTGGTCGGCGAACTTTACTGTTTGAGTCTGTTCCTTCTCTGCACTGAATTTACTTTACATTTTTACTTTTCTGGTTAGTTAATGGTACTTGCTACCTTTCAATTACATTTTTGTACTGTTTGAAACACTTTGGCTGGCAATAATCGGCCAGCGAGTTTTGTAGCGTGCTACTGCACTGAATGTAAGTTGAAGACTGGGGCGGATATTATGTTGTATTCGGCAGGTGGAAGGGATTACTCGTCATCAACCTTTTGTTCACGGCTGATGACGGCATTGTCTTACGTCTCAGTTGTTACGTTTGTCGTATTTATTATGACGTTTTCGTATGGTTCGTATGCTTTGTCTGAATATGTGTCGTATGTCACTTAGGCCAGTGACCTTGAAGTTGAGTTGCTCTGGCAAACTGCGTTGTATGGTATATATTGGGAAATTTTAACCTCACCACTTTTAATACATTAAATCACAATAAATTAATTTTGACTGTACCGACAAATTCCTACACGGACTTATGTACCGTTACAAAACCCCCTCAATGAGAGGTTTTATGTCGAAACATAAAAACTCTCATAGACTCATTCATACTTTCTAAAAGGATCAGCCCGGATATGTAGCCACAACCCCTGTACTGTTTATATGAAAGAAATACAAATCACTTACCCTTGGTCTAATGATGATGACAGTACCTACCTGACCTTACTGGACTTCTCTTGCGAGATTCCAACACCGCAAGGCCATCCAGGCACTTGACGTTCCTGCTCTGACGCACTGGCCAGCTCAGGACCGCCGTCACAGCATCACAAAACTCTGAAACATCGAATACAAATATTTAAATAGTGGCCTTGTATAATCCCATAGCCACAACTGATATATCTCCCCTTAGCTGCATTGGTTTATGTTAAGAGGCATTGGTTTTCTTAATTCCTAAGTTTTCAAAAGCAACAAACAAGATTTATGACAGAATGTCTCTCTCTCCTTTTTGCATTCCTACATTTACCAACTTCTGACTCCAGTCAATACTACTTTATTCTTTTCACCACAAGAAAAATATACTCTTATACTAAGATAATAACACGTAAAATAACTCCTTCAGTTTTCAAAAAGCAACAACAACTTATCTATTTCTCTATCATATAGAATTCAAAGCACAACTTTATCATGGCAAACAATCTAACTATTTAAACTTCATGGGTCAGTTTTCCTGATTTTAATACTTCTTTAAACCAGAATCATAATTATATTTTTATTCAACACCATTATCAATATCATATACTTAATACTTAATATTGGTTACCGTTGCTACCCGTGTAGCAACCTCCTCGCCACACACTCTATGACCCTATTTATGTTTAATCATTTACTATTCTTTAGATAATCTACATCTCATAAATCATTTAACTTCATTTTCAAATCTTTTTATACAACATTTTAAAGTAGACTTCACAGTTATTCTCATTATTTATTTAGTAAAAAAAAATTGTATACTTTATTATTAAATCAATTCCACTATAAATTTCTATTACATATATGGTTTACACAACATATAATACACAACATAATGTAATACACAAATACATTGACATTAACACACAAAAGAATATACAGTCCAACTTATTCTTTGTTATCATTGACCACAACTCGTTTCATAAGACAATCCATTTCAAAACCACACTGTTCACATAATTAAATGTTCATAAACAATAAAACACTTATCCACCATCATCAAATAACAGTCTAACCTTAGGTGTATACACATTATTTTTTATCGAATACATTATATTATTATTATCAATATAATACACATTTAAATTTTTATATCTTTCCACAATGTCGTTTGAATTAATAGGCTTATCCCATATTATTTTACCATGTAACATGTCATCATAGAGTATGGTCCTGTCGCCCTTAGTATAATTTTTCATAATCAGGTAAATTAATAATTCATCTTTATCAACATCATCTCCCACTGCCTCAGTTTCAATACAAGGTAAGTACTTGCTATTATTATCACTTCTACCTCCACCTAACCTTTCTACAAATTCTTCATAATTTCTATTTACCTTAAATAATTTTATCTCTCTATCTACCCACAACTCTCTCTCTAAATATCTCTCACCATGACACCAAGTCACGCTCTCTCTCTCAATATATGCAGGGGACACTACAACTTTATTGCTGCACCACCTATCAGGTGCACAAAAAATACAGGGATGGCTATTTGCAGACCTTGTGTCTTCCAAATACGCGCGTGAAGCCTTTTCTTCACCCCCGACTACAACATCATGGCAAAAATCCACCCCCTGCAACCCCTCTACCTGTATACTCTTTCTCCACTTTCTCTCATCAACACACACTAACATTCCCTTATCATATTCTACTCCCTCTAAAATTTCATCAGTACTCCCAATATTCACAACCTTACTCTCTAGCACCATATTCTTAATTATATCATTGTTATCACTTGTGAACTCATTATTCAAATCATCATTATTACTCACCTTGTTATTAATTCTTTCTTCCTTATTTTTCGTCATATTGTCACTGCTACTTACCTTCTTATTCCTTATTTGACTTAATTTCTCGTCTAACCTTTTATTCATTTGGTTAAATTGTTTGTTAAAATACAAATTTTGTCTCTTAATTTCGTTTTTCACTTCATCAAATTTTATATTTTGTTCATTAAATTTTTCATCGAGTTTATTAAATTTCTCGTCAAAATTATCAAACTTTGGCATTTAACTCGTTACCTTGAACTTTCATCAATTGGAATAAATCGTCTAATGACACCTTACTAATTGTCAGTGTTGATTTTGCATTCACTCCACTCATTATCATAGATTCTGTTTCTATGTCATTGAAACTGACACTTTCATTATTGTCTGCCAATTTAAGGAACAAATTTAGTTGAAATATCTTTTGTTTCAAATTGTTGCTTTATATATCTCTAACCTACCAACAACACAACCTAACAATCACTATAACCTCTTACTCACGTGTTATGTTATATATTAATTCGACACCCACTTTGCTTCTGCTTGCTGGCTTATTTTATATAAATAGAACTTTATATAAAGTCCCTAGTTCGGTCGCCATTGTAACCACAATTACCATTTTTTTCTTTTTTATTAATAATATTTTTATTTGTGCTTACCTTGTAACTCAAGATACACATCCGGTATGCACACGTGGCTTTGTGGCCACCATTACTTTTCTCACTAAGGGCCAGGATACGTTATTAAGTGAGCACAGAAAGAGTTTGGGCGTTCGAAATAATAAGTCTAACAATATTTAGGTTCAACAAAACTTGTGGTTTAACATTTCTGAATTTCAATCGTTAGAATTTACAAAAACCAGAATGGAGTTGTATACACACAAAAAAATGGCGGCTATGTACTTCCGCCCAACTAACTACACATCAATTTTAATTATTCATTTCTTGTATCTCTTGTATTTAATTTATAACAAGAGTATTTTTTATTAAACTGCAGTTATCATTGATTTTATTTACTACGTATCAGATTATATTACAACACAAACCAATGCCTCATTGTATAACTTGTAGATGCCGGCATTCTCTCGCACGCACACACACTCTCTCTTTCCCCATACATTAATTAGTGGTACATATTTTGATTTAGAGTTTTTTGAGCCCAGTTTATAAAATTGATATGGTTATAAATTTTGAACTTTCCTGAATTGGACGTCGCAGTTTCTCCTCAGACGCTCTCCATTTCCAGCAGGTGGTCGGCGAACTTTACTGTTTGAGTCTGTTCCTTCACTGCACTGAATTTACTTTACATTTTTACTTTTCTGGTTAGTTAATGGTACTTGCTACCTTTCAATTACATTTTTGTACTGTTTGAAACAGTTTGGCTGGCAATAATCGGCCAGCGAATTTTGTAGCGTGCTACTGCACTGAATGTAAGTTGAAGACTGGGGCGGATATTATGTTGTAAACTCGGCAGGTGGAAGGGATTACTCGTCATCAACCTTTTGTTCACGGCTGATGACGGCATTGTCTTACGTCTTGTGTTGCTCTGGCAAACTGCGTTGTATGGTATATATTGGAAAATTTTAACCTCACCACTTTTAATACATTAAATCACAATAAAATAATTTTGACTGTACCGACAAATTCCTACACGGACTTATGTACCGTTACAAAACCCCCTCAATGAGAGGTTTTATGTCGAAACATAAAAACTCTCATAGACTCATTCATACTTTCTAAAAGGATCAGCCCGGATATGTAGCCACAACCCCTGTACTGTTTATATGAAAGAAATACAAATCACTTACCCTTGGTCTAATGATGATGACAGTACCTACCTGACCTTACTGGACTTCTCTTGCGAGATCCCAACACCCCAATGCCATCCAGGAACTTGACGTTCCTGCTCTGACGCACTGGCCAGCTCAGGACCGCCGTCACAGCATCACAAAACTCTGAAACATCGAATACAAAAATTTAAATAGTGGCCTTGTATAATCCCATAGCCACAACTGATATATCTCCCCTTAGCTGCATTGGTTTATGTTAAGAGGCATTGGTTTTCTTAATTCCTAAGTTTTCAAAAGCAACAAACAAGATTTATGACAGAATGTCTCTCTCTCCTTTTTGCATTCCTACATTTACCAACTTCTGACTCCAGTCAATACTACTTTATTCTTTTCACCACAAGAAAAATATACTCTTATACTAAGATAATAACACGTAAAATAACTCCTTCAGTTTTCAAAAAGCAACAACAACTTATCTATTTCTCTATCATATAGAATTCAAAGCACAACTTTATCATGGCAAATAATCTAACTATTTAAACTTCATGGGTCAGTTTTCCTGATTTTAATACTTCTTTAAACCAGAATCATAATTATATTTTTATTCAACACCATTATCAATATCATATACTTAATACTTAATATTGGTTACCGTTGCTACCCGTGTAGCATCCTCCTCGCCACACACTCTATGACCCTATTTATGTTTAATCATTTACTATTCTTTAGATAATCTACATCTCATAAATCATTTAACTTCATTTTCAAATCTTTTTATACAACATTTTAAAGTAGACTTCACAGTTATTCTCATTATTTATTTAGTAAAAAAAAATTGTATACTTTATTATTAAATCAATTCCACTATAAATTTCTATTACATATATGGTTTACACAACATATAATACACAACATAATGTAATACACAAATACATTGACATTAACACACAAAAGAATATACAGTCCAACTTATTCTTTGTTATCATTGACCACAACTCGTTTCATAAGACAATCCATTTCAAAACCACACTGTTCACATAATTAAATGTTCATAAACAATAAAACACTTATCCACCATCATCAAATAACAGTCTAACCTTAGGTGTATACACATTATTTTTTATCGAATACATTATATTATTATTATCAATATAATACACATTTAAATTTTTATATCTTTCCACAATGTCGTTTGAATTAATAGGCTTATCCCATATTATTTTACCATGTAACATGTCATCATAGAGTATGGTCCTGTCGCCCTTAGTATAATTTTTCATAATCAGGTAAATTAATAATTCATCTTTATCAACATCATCTCCCACTGCCTCAGTTTCAATACAAGGTAAGTACTTGCTATTATTATCACTTCTACCTCCACCTAACCTTTCTACAAATTCTTCATAATTTCTATTTACCTTAAATAATTTTATCTCTCTATCTACCCACAACTCTCTCTCTAAATATCTCTCACCATGACACCAAGTCACGCTCTCTCTCTCAATATATGCAGGGGACACTACAACTTTATTGCTGCACCACCTATCAGGTGCACAAAAAATACAGGGATGGCTATTTGCAGACCTTGTGTCTTCCAAATACGCGCGTGAAGCCTTTTCTTCACCCCCGACTACAACATCATGGCAAAAATCCACCCCCTGCAACCCCTCTACCTGTATACTCTTTCTCCACTTTCTCTCATCAACACACACTAACATTCCCTTATCATATTCTACTCCCTCTAAAATTTCATCAGTACTCCCAATATTCACAACCTTACTCTCTAGCACCATATTCTTAATTATATCATTGTTATCACTTGTGAACTCATTATTCAAATCATCATTATTACTCACCTTGTTATTAATTCTTTCTTCCTTATTTTTCGTCATATTGTCACTGCTACTTACCTTCTTATTCCTTATTTGACTTAATTTCTCGTCTAACCTTTTATTCATTTGGTTAAATTGTTTGTTAAAATACAAATTTTGTCTCTTAATTTCGTTTTTCACTTCATCAAATTTTATATTTTGTTCATTAAATTTTTCATCGAGTTTATTAAATTTCTCGTCAAAATTATCAAACTTTGGCATTTAACTCGTTACCTTGAACTTTCATCAATTGGAATAAATCGTCTAATGACACCTTACTAATTGTCAGTGTTGATTTTGCATTCACTCCACTCATTATCATAGATTCTGTTTCTATGTCATTGAAACTGACACTTTCATTATTGTCTGCCAATTTAAGGAACAAATTTAGTTGAAATATCTTTTGTTTCAAATTGTTGCTTTATATATCTCTAACCTACCAACAACATAACCTAACAATCACTATAACCTCTTACTCACGTGTTATGTTATCTATTAATTCGACACCCACTTTGCTTCTGCTTGCTGGCTTATTTTATATAAATAGAACTTTATATAAAGTCCCTAGTTCGGTCGCCATTGTAACCACAATTACCATTTTTTCTTTTTTATTAATAATATTTTTATTTGTGCTTACCTTGTAACTCAAGATACACATCCGGTATGCACACGTGGCTTTGTGGCCACCATTACTTTTCTCACTAAGGGCCAGGATACGTTATTAAGTGAGCACAGAAAGAGTTTGGGCGTTCGAAATAATAAGTCTAACAATATTTAGGTTCAACAAAACTTGTGGTTTAACATTTCTGAATTTCAATCGTTAGAATTTACAAAAACCAGAATGGAGTTGTATACACAAAAAAAAATGGCGGCTATGTACTTCCGCCCAACTAACTACACATCAATTTTAATTATTCATTTCTTGTATCTCTTGTATTTAATTTATAACAAGAGTATTTTTTATTAAACTGCAGTTATCATTGATTTTATTTACTACGTATCAGATTATATTACAACACAAACCAATGCCTCATTGTATAACTTGTAGATGCCGGCATTCTCTCGCACGCACACACACTCTCTCTTTCCCCATACATTAATTAGTGGTACATATTTTGATTTAGAGTTTTTTGAGCCCAGTTTATAAAATTGATATGGTTATAAATTTTGAACTTTCCTGAATTGGACGTCGCAGTTTCTCCTCAGACGCTCTCCATTTCCAGCAGGTGGTCGGCGAACTTTACTGTTTGAGTCTGTTCCTTCACTGCACTGAATTTACTTTACATTTTTACTTTTCTGGTTAGTTAATGGTACTTGCTACCTTTCAATTACATTTTTGTACTGTTTGAAACAGTTTGGCTGGCAATAATCGGCCAGCGAATTTTGTAGCGTGCTACTGCACTGAATGTAAGTTGAAGACTGGGGCGGATATTATGTTGTAAACTCGGCAGGTGGAAGGGATTACTCGTCATCAACCTTTTGTTCACGGCTGATGACGGCATTGTCTTACGTCTTGTGTTGCTCTGGCAAACTGCGTTGTATGGTATATATTGGGAAATTTTAACCTCACCACTTTTAATACATTAAATCACAATAAAATAATTTTGACTGTACCGACAAATTCCTACACGGACTTATGTACCGTTACAAAACCCCCTCAATGAGAGGTTTTATGTCGAAACATAAAAACTCTCATAGACTCATTCATACTTTCTAAAAGGATCAGCCCGGATATGTAGCCACAACCCCTGTACTGTTTATATGAAAGAAATACAAATCACTTACCCTTGGTCTAATGATGATGACAGTACCTACCTGACCTTACTGGACTTCTCTTGCGAGATCCCAACACCGCAAGGCCATCCAAGCACTTGACGTTCCTGCTCTGACGCACTGTCCAGCTCAGGACCGCCGTCACAGCATCACTAAACTCTGAAACATCGAATACAAAAATTTAAATAGTGGCCTTGTATAATCCCATAGCCACAACTGATATATCTCCCCTTAGCTGCATTGGTTTATGTTAAGAGGCATTGGTTTTCTTAATTCCTAAGTTTTCAAAAGCAACAAACAAGATTTATGACAGAATGTCTCTCTCTCCTTTTTGCATTCCTACATTTACCAACTTCTGACTCCAGTCAATACTACTTTATTCTTTTCACCACAAGAAAAATATACTCTTATACTAAGATAATAACACGTAAAATAACTCCTTCAGTTTACAAAAAGCAACAACAACTTATCTATTTCTCTATCATATAGAATTCAAAGCACAACTTTATCATGGCAAACAATCTAACTATTTAAACTTCATGGGTCAGTTTTCCTGATTTTAATACTTCTTTAAACCAGAATCATAATTATATTTTTATTCAACACCATTATCAATATCATATACTTAATACTTAATATTGGTTACCGTTGCTACCCGTGTAGCAACCTCCTCGCCACACACTCTATGACCCTATTTATGTTTAATCATTTACTATTCTTTAGATAATCTACATCTCATAAATCATTTAACTTCATTTTCAAATCTTTTTATACAACATTTTAAAGTAGACTTCACAGTTATTCTCATTATTTATTTAGTAAAAAAAAATTGTATACTTTATTATTAAATCAATTCCACTATAAATTTCTATTACATATATGGTTTACACAACATATAATACACAACATAATGTAATACACAAATACATTGACATTAACACACAAAAGAATATACAGTCCAACTTATTCTTTGTTATCATTGACCACAACTCGTTTCATAAGACAATCCATTTCAAAACCACACTGTTCACATAATTAAATGTTCATAAACAATAAAACACTTATCCACCATCATCAAATAACAGTCTAACCTTAGGTGTATACACATTATTTTTTATCGAATACATTATATTATTATTATCAATATAATACACATTTAAATTTTTATATCTTTCCACAATGTCGTTTGAATTAATAGGCTTATCCCATATTATTTTACCATGTAACATGTCATCATAGAGTATGGTCCTGTCGCCCTTAGTATAATTTTTCATAATCAGGTAAATTAATAATTCATCTTTATCAACATCATCTCCCACTGCCTCAGTTTCAATACAAGGTAAGTACTTGCTATTATTATCACTTCTACCTCCACCTAACCTTTCTACAAATTCTTCGTAATTTCTATTTACCTTAAATAATTTTATCTCTCTATCTACCCACAACTCTCTCTCTAAATATCTCTCACCATGACACCAAGTCACGCTCTCTCTCTCAATATATGCAGGGGACACTACAACTTTATTGCTGCACCACCTATCAGGTGCACAAAAAATACAGGGATGGCTATTTGCAGACCTTGTGTCTTCCAAATACGCGCGTGAAGCCTTTTCTTCACCCCCGACTACAACATCATGGCAAAAATCCACCCCCTGCAACCCCTCTACCTGTATACTCTTTCTCCACTTTCTCTCATCAACACACACTAACATTCCCTTATCATATTCTACTCCCTCTAAAATTTCATCAGTACTCCCAATATTCACAACCTTACTCTCTAGCACCATATTCTTAATTATATCATTGTTATCACTTGTGAACTCATTATTCAAATCATCATTATTACTCACCTTGTTATTAATTCTTTCTTCCTTATTTTTCGTCATATTGTCACTGCTACTTACCTTCTTATTCCTTATTTGACTTAATTTCTCGTCTAACCTTTTATTCATTTGGTTAAATTGTTTGTTAAAATACAAATTTTGTCTCTTAATTTCGTTTTTCACTTCATCAAATTTTATATTTTGTTCATTAAATTTTTCATCGGGTTTATTAAATTTCTCGTCAAAATTATCAAACTTTGGCATTTAACTCGTTACCTTGAACTTTCATCAATTGGAATAAATCGTCTAATGACACCTTACTAATTGTCAGTGTTGATTTTGCATTCACTCCACTCATTATCATAGATTCTGTTTCTATGGCATTGAAACTGACACTTTCATTATTGTCTGCCAATTTAAGGAACAAATTTAGTTGAAATATCTTTTGTTTCAAATTGTTGCTTTATATATCTCTAACCTACCAACAACATAACCTAACAATCACTATAACCTCTTACTCACGTGTTATGTTATATATTAATTCGACACCCACTTTGCTTCTGCTTGCTGGCTTATTTTATATAAATAGAACTTTATATAAAGTCCCTAGTTCGGTCGCCATTGTAACCACAATTACCATTCTTTCTTTTTTATTAATAATATTTTTATTTGTGCTTACCTTGTAACTCAAGATACACATCCGGTATGCACACGTGGCTTTGTGGCCACCATTACTTTTCTCACTAAGGGCCAGGATACGTTATTAAGTGAGCACAGAAAGAGTTTGGGCGTTCGAAATAATAAGTCTAACAATATTTAGGTTCAACAAAACTTGTGGTTTAACATTTCTGAATTTCAATCGTTAGAATTTACAAAAACCAGAATGGAGTTGTATACACAAAAAAAAAAGGCGGCTATGTACTTCCGCCCAACTAACTACACATCAATTTTAATTATTCATTTCTTGTATCGCTTGTATTTAATTTATAACAAGAGTATTTTTTATTAAACTGCAGTTATCATTGATTTTATTTACTACGTATCAGATTATATTACAACACAAACCAATGCCTCATTGTATAACTTGTAGATGCCGGCATTCTCCCGCACGCACACACACTCTCTCTTTCCCCATACATTAATTAGTGGTACATATTTTGATTTAGAGTTTTTTGAGCTCAGTTTATAAAATTGATATGGTTATAAATTTTGAACTTTCCTGAATTGGACGTCGCAGTTTCTCCTCAGACGCTCTCCATTTCCAGCAGGTGGTCGGCGAACTTTACTGTTTGAGTCTGTTCCTTCACTGCACTGAATTTACTTTACATTTTTACTTTTCTGGTTAGTTAATGGTACTTGCTACCTTTCAATTACATTTTTGTACTGTTTGAAACAGTTTGGCTGGCAATAATCGGCCAGCGAATTTTGTAGCGTGCTACTGCACTGAATGTAAGTTGAAGACTGGGGCGGATATTATGTTGTAAACTCGGCAGGTGGAAGGGATTACTCGTCATCAACCTTTTGTTCACGGCTGATGACGGCATTGTCTTACGTCTTGTGTTGCTCTGGCAAACTGCGTTGTATGGTATATATTGGGAAATTTTAACCTCACCACTTTTAATACATTAAATCACAATAAAATAATTTTGACTGTACCGACAAATTCCTACACGGACTTATGTACCGTTACAAAACCCCCTCAATGAGAGGTTTTATGTCGAAACATAAAAACTCTCATAGACTCATTCATACTTTCTAAAAGGATCAGCCCGGATATGTAGCCACAACCCCTGTACTGTTTATATGAAAGAAATACAAATCACTTACCCTTGGTCTAATGATGATGACAGTACCTACCTGACCTTACTGGACTTCTCTTGCGAGATTCCAACACCGCAAGGCCATCCAGGCACTTGACGTTCCTGCTCTGACGCACTGGCCAGCTCAGGACCGCCGTCACAGCATCACAAAACTCTGAAACATCGAATACAAAAATTTAAATAGTGGCCTTGTATAATCCCATAGCCACAACTGATATATCTCCCCTTAGCTGCATTGGTTTATGTTAAGAGGCATTGGTTTTCTTAATTCCTAAGTTTTCAAAAGCAACAAACAAGATTTATGACAGAATGTCTCTCTCTCCTTTTTGCATTCCTACATTTACCAACTTCTGACTCCAGTCAATACTACTTTATTCTTTTCACCACAAGAAAAATATACTCTTATACTAAGATAATAACACGTAAAATAACTCCTTCAGTTTTCAAAAAGCAACAACAACTTATCTATTTCTCTATCATATAGAATTCAAAGCACAACTTTATCATGGCAAACAATCTAACTATTTAAACTTCATGGGTCAGTTTTCCTGATTTTAATACTTCTTTAAACCAGAATCATAATTATATTTTTATTCAACACCATTATCAATATCATATACTTAATACTTAATATTGGTTACCGTTGCTACCCGTGTAGCAACCTCCTCGCCACACACTCTATGACCCTATTTATGTTTAATCATTTACTATTCTTTAGATAATCTACATCTCATAAATCATTTAACTTCATTTTCAAATCTTTTTATACAACATTTTAAAGTAGACTTCACAGTTATTCTCATTATTTATTTAGTAAAAAAAAATTGTATACTTTATTATTAAATCAATTCCACTATAAATTTCTATTACATATATGGTTTACACAACATATAATACACAACATAATGTAATACACAAATACATTGACATTAACACACAAAAGAATATACAGTCCAACTTATTCTTTGTTATCATTGACCACAACTCGTTTCATAAGACAATCCATTTCAAAACCACACTGTTCACATAATTAAATGTTCATAAACAATAAAACACTTATCCACCATCATCAAATAACAGTCTAACCTTAGGTGTATACACATTATTTTTTATCGAATACATTATATTATTATTATCAATATAATACACATTTAAATTTTTATATCTTTCCACAATGTCGTTTGAATTAATAGGCTTATCCCATATTATTTTACCATGTAACATGTCATCATAGAGTATGGTCCTGTCGCCCTTAGTATAATTTTTCATAATCAGGTAAATTAATAATTCATCTTTATCAACATCATCTCCCACTGCCTCAGTTTCAATACAAGGTAAGTACTTGCTATTATTATCACTTCTACCTCCACCTAACCTTTCTACAAATTCTTCGTAATTTCTATTTACCTTAAATAATTTTATCTCTCTATCTACCCACAACTCTCTCTCTAAATATCTCTCACCATGACACCAAGTCACGCTCTCTCTCTCAATATATGCAGGGGACACTACAACTTTATTGCTGCACCACCTATCAGGTGCACAAAAAATACAGGGATGGCTATTTTCAGACCTTGTGTCTTCCAAATACGCGCGTGAAGCCTTTTCTTCACCCCCGACTACAACATCATGGCAAAAATCCACCCCCTGCAACCCCTCTACCTGTATACTCTTTCTCCACTTTCTCTCATCAACACACACTAACATTCCCTTATCATATTCTACTCCCTCTAAAATTTCATCAGTACTCCCAATATTCACAACCTTACTCTCTAGCACCATATTCTTAATTATATCATTGTTATCACTTGTGAACTCATTATTCAAATCATCATTATTACTCACCTTGTTATTAATTCTTTCTTCCTTATTTTTCGTCATATTGTCACTGCTACTTAACTTCTTATTCCTTATTTGACTTAATTTCTCGTCTAACCTTTTATTCATTTGGTTAAATTGTTTGTTAAAATACAAATTTTGTCTCTTAATTTCGTTTTTCACTTCATCAAATTTTATATTTTGTTCATTAAATTTTTCATCGGGTTTATTAAATTTCTCGTCAAAATTATCAAACTTTGGCATTTAACTCGTTACCTTGAACTTTCATCAATTGGAATAAATCGTCTAATGACACCTTACTAATTGTCAGTGTTGATTTTGCATTCACTCCACTCATTATCATAGATTCTGTTTCTATGGCATTGAAACTGACACTTTCATTATTGTCTGCCAATTTAAGGAACAAATTTAGTTGAAATATCTTTTGTTTCAAATTGTTGCTTTATATATCTCTAACCTACCAACAACATAACCTAACAATCACTATAACCTCTTACTCACGTGTTATGTTATATATTAATTCGACACCCACTTTGCTTCTGCTTGCTGGCTTATTTTATATAAATAGAACTTTATATAAAGTCCCTAGTTCGGTCGCCATTGTAACCACAATTACCATTCTTTCTTTTTTATTAATAATATTTTTATTTGTGCTTACCTTGTAACTCAAGATACACATCCGGTATGCACACGTGGCTTTGTGGCCACCATTACTTTTCTCACTAAGGGCCAGGATACGTTATTAAGTGAGCACAGAAAGAGTTTGGGCGTTCGAAATAATAAGTCTAACAATATTTAGGTTCAACAAAACTTGTGGTTTAACATTTCTGAATTTCAATCGTTAGAATTTACAAAAACCAGAATGGAGTTGTATACACAAAAAAAAAGGCGGCTATGTACTTCCGCCCAACTAACTACACATCAATTTTAATTATTCATTTCTTGTATCGCTTGTATTTAATTTATAACAAGAGTATTTTTTATTAAACTGCAGTTATCATTGATTTTATTTACTACGTATCAGATTATATTACAACACAAACCAATGCCTCATTGTATAACTTGTAGATGCCGGCATTCTCCCGCACGCACACACACTCTCTCTTTCCCCATACATTAATTAGTGGTACATATTTTGATTCAGAGTTTTTTGAGCTCAGTTTATAAAATTGATATGGTTATAAATTTTGAACTTTCCTGAATTGGACGTCGCAGTTTCTCCTCAGACGCTCTCCATTTCCAGCAGGTGGTCGGCGAACTTTACTGTTTGAGTCTGTTCCTTCACTGCACTGAATTTACTTTACATTTTTACTTTTCTGGTTAGTTAATGGTACTTGCTACCTTTCAATTACATTTTTGTACTGTTTGAAACAGTTTGGCTGGCAATAATCGGCCAGCGAATTTTGTAGCGTGCTACTGCACTGAATGTAAGTTGAAGACTGGGGCGGATATTATGTTGTAAACTCGGCAGGTGGAAGGGATTACTCGTCATCAACCTTTTGTTCACGGCTGATGACGGCATTGTCTTACGTCTTGTGTTGCTCTGGCAAACTGCGTTGTATGGTATATATTGGGAAATTTTAACCTCACCACTTTTAATACATTAAATCACAATAAAATAATTTTGACTGTACCGACAAATTCCTACACGGACTTATGTACCGTTACAAAACCCCCTCAATGAGAGGTTTTATGTCGAAACATAAAAACTCTCATAGACTCATTCATACTTTCTAAAAGGATCAGCCCGGATATGTAGCCACAACCCCTGTACTGTTTATATGAAAGAAATACAAACACTTACCCTTGGTCTAATGATGATGACAGTACCTACCTGACCTTACTGGACTTCTCTTGCGAGATCCCAACACCGCAAGGCCATCCAGGCACTTGACGTTCCTGCTCTGACGCACTGGCCAGCTCAGGACCGCCGTCACAGCATCACAAAACTCTGAAACATCGAATACAAATATTTAAATAGTGGCCTTGTATAATCCCATAGCCACAACTGATATATCTCCCCTTAGCTGCATTGGTTTATGTTAAGAGGCATTGGTTTTCTTAATTCCTAAGTTTTCAAAAGCAACAAACAAGATTTATGACAGAATGTCTCTCTCTCCTTTTTGCATTCCTACATTTACCAACTTCTGACTCCAGTCAATACTACTTTATTCTTTTCACCACAAGAAAAATATACTCTTATACTAAGATAATAACACGTAAAATAACTCCTTCAGTTTTCAAAAAGCAACAACAACTTATCTATTTCTCTATCATATAGAATTCAAAGCACAACTTTATCATGGCAAACAATCTAACTATTTAAACTTCATGGGTCAGTTTTCCTGATTTTAATACTTCTTTAAACCAGAATCATAATTATATTTTTATTCAACACCATTATCAATATCATATACTTAATACTTAATATTGGTTACCGTTGCTACCCGTGTAGCAACCTCCTCGCCACACACTCTATGACCCTATTTATGTTTAATCATTTACTATTCTTTAGATAATCTACATCTCATAAATCATTTAACTTCATTTTCAAATCTTTTTATACAACATTTTAAAGTAGACTTCACAGTTATTCTCATTATTTATTTAGTAAAAAAAAATTGTATACTTTATTATTAAATCAATTCCACTATAAATTTCTATTACATATATGGTTTACACAACATAATGTAATACACAAATACATTGACATTGACACACAAAAGAATATACAGTCCAACTTATTCTTTGTTATCATTGACCACAACTCGTTTCATAAGACAATCCATTTCAAAACCACACTGTTCACATAATTAAAATGTTCATAAACAATAAAACACTTATCCACCATCGTCAAATAACAGTCTAACCTTAGGTGTATACACATTATTTTTTATCGAATACATTATATTATTATTATCAATATAATACACATTTAAATTTTTATATCTTTCCACAATGTCGTTTGAATTAATAGGCTTATCCCATATTATTTTACCATGTAACATGTCATCATAGAGTATGGTCCTGTCGCCCTTAGTATAATTTTTCATAATCAGGTAAATTAATAATTCATCTTTATCAACATCATCTCCCACTGCCTCAGTTTCAATACAAGGTAAGTACTTGCTATTATTATCACTTCTACCTCCACCTAACCTTTCTACAAATTCTTCGTAATTTCTATTTACCTTAAATAATTTTATCTCTCTATCTACCCACAACTCTCTCTCTAAATATCTCTCACCATGACACCAAGTCACGCTCTCTCTCTCAATATATGCAGGGGACACTACAACTTTATTGCTGCACCACCTATCAGGTGCACAAAAAATACAGGGATGGCTATTTGCAGACCTTGTGTCTTCCAAATACGCGCGTGAAGCCTTTTCTTCACCCCCGACTACAACATCATGGCAAAAATCCACCCCCTGCAACCCCTCTACCTGTATACTCTTTCTCCACTTTCTCTCATCAACACACACTAACATTCCCTTATCATATTCTACTCCCTCTAAAATTTCATCAGTACTCCCAATATTCACAACCTTACTCTCTAGCACCATATTCTTAATTATATCATTGTTATCACTTGTGAACTCATTATTCAAATCATCATTATTACTCACCTTGTTATTAATTCTTTCTTCCTTATTTTTCGTCATATTGTCACTGCTACTTACCTTCTTATTCCTTATTTGACTTAATTTCTCGTCTAACCTTTTATTCATTTGGTTAAATTGTTTGTTAAAATACAAATTTTGTCTCTTAATTTCGTTTTTCACTTCATCAAATTTTATATTTTGTTCATTAAATTTTTCATCGGGTTTATTAAATTTCTCGTCAAAATTATCAAACTTTGGCATTTAACTCGTTACCTTGAACTTTCATCAATTGGAATAAATCGTCTAATGACACCTTACTAATTGTCAGTGTTGATTTTGCATTCACTCCACTCATTATCATAGATTCTGTTTCTATGGCATTGAAACTGACACTTTCATTATTGTCTGCCAATTTAAGGAACAAATTTAGTTGAAATATCTTTTGTTTCAAATTGTTGCTTTATATATCTCTAACCTACCAACAACATAACCTAACAATCACTATAACCTCTTACTCACGTGTTATGTTATACATTAATTCGACACCCACTTTGCTTCTGCTTGCTGGCTTATTTTATATAAATAGAACTTTATATAAAGTCCCTAGTTCGGTCGCCATTGTAACCACAATTACCATTTTTTCTTTTTTATTAATAATATTTTTATTTGTGCTTACCTTGTAACTCAAGATACACATCCGGTATGCACACGTGGCTTTGTGGCCACCATTACTTTTCTCACTAAGGGCCAGGATACGTTATTAAGTGAGCACAGAAAGAGTTTGGGCGTTCGAAATAATAAGTCTAACAATATTTAGGTTCAACAAAACTTGTGGTTTAACATTTCTGAATTTCAATCGTTAGAATTTACAAAAACCAGAATGGAGTTGTATACACAAAAAAATGGCGGCTATGTACTTCCGCCCAACTAACTACACATCAATTTTAATTATTCATTTCTTGTATCTCTTGTATTTAATTTATAACAAGAGTATTTTTTATTAAACTGCAGTTATCATTGATTTTATTTACTACGTATCAGATTATATTACAACACAAACCAATGCCTCATTGTATAACTTGTAGATGCCGGCATTCTCTCGCACGCACACACACTCTCTCTTTCCCCATACATTAATTAGTGGTACATATTTTGATTTAGAGTTTTTTGAGCTCAGTTTATAAAATTGATATGGTTATAAATTTTGAACTTTCCTGAATTGGACGTCGCAGTTTCTCCTCAGACGCTCTCCATTTCCAGCAGGTGGTCGGCGAACTTTACTGTTTGAGTCTGTTCCTTCACTGCACTGAATTTACTTTACATTTTTACTTTTCTGGTTAGTTAATGGTACTTGCTACCTTTCAATTACATTTTTGTACTGTTTGAAACACTTTGGCTGGCAATAATCGGCCAGCGAATTTTGTAGCGTGCTACTGCACTGAATGTAAGTTGAAGACTGGGGCGGATATTATGTTGTAAACTCGGCAGGTGGAAGGGATTACTCGTCATCAACCTTTTGTTCACGGCTGATGACGGCATTGTCTTATGTCTTGTGTTGCTCTGGCAAACTGCGTTGTATGGTATATATTGGGAAATTTTAACCTCACCACTTTTAATACATTAAATCACATTAAATTAAGTTTGTCTGTACCGACAAATTCCTACACGGACTTATGTACCGTTACATAGTACAATGACATTCAGCATTAACAAGAGAATGTGAAGAAAATAAATAAACACAAGCAAGGTAACAAACACAGAAGAATTAACAAATGTGCCAAATAATGTGTCACAGAAAATGAAACTAATAAAATCAAGAATCTACAGGATTAAGAAACTTCAAAGAGACAGACATAGACAGACAGTACCAAAGACAAACTATGACAAAAAACTCTTTGGTCTGATAAAAGAATAGCATTAATTAAATAAATCAAAACCATGAAAGAGAATAATGAATGATAAGAATAAAGTAATTATCTTAGTAAGAACAGTGTACCAGGCATACTTTTAATACTGGCAAATTCAAATAAAATAACAATAAAAGAACACAGTAATCACCTGTAGACAGGTAGAAATCATAAAGAGATAGTAAATAATAATTAACAAGTGTAAAATTATCAAATAATAACCTGTAAGACATTGAAACCAGATAGCCAAAACATAGTCCATTGCTGTCTATAGAGGGGTCCCAGGTAACCTCAACTTGGCTGTAAATCAGCTTGTAATTAGTACAAAATAAAACCAAAACGATGTAAACTAGTGTAATTTATAAAATAATTATAGAAGACATCATAAAGACCAACCTAGTGATACAATTTTATTAATTGAAAGTGGTATGTGTGGTGTTTAATGCAAATACACAGACTGAAATTGGACAGAAAAGTGTACACGTTAAACACACTCAGAATTCCTATAATAATATAAACCAGTAAAGATCAATGTCTTCAATGTGCAATATAATATGTATTATCACTATTATAGTATACAATGATTATTATAAAAAACTAATTTAGCCAGAATTAAGGAAAATTGAGGTCACTGTCTGACCACACTAGCTGCAAGAAGTATTGGTGAATTATTAACAATATCACATGTAATTATAAAAGAACAACCATTGCAAAACAACCTTTACACTGTAAAGACAATTTATACTTAAAAGAATCACATAAAGATGGGTATATCATTAACACAGAATTAAATCAGAACGACCTGGCATACTAAGACTATGAACAATAAATGTTACATTAAAAACAAGCAAATAATTGTATTCTAATGAAAACTAAGCTGCCCAGAAGTTGTAATGGACAACTTAGAATATCTATATCACTGTAAAAAAGTGAATAGGACAAATTAAGTCAACAAATAAAAAAATCTAACTGACCATGCTCTAGGCCATAGAAAGCATGGGTCTAATATAGTTTATATACTAATGAAACTTTCACTTGTGAACTTACTTGTCTTTTCTCGTCGAACGTGTTTCGTCATAGTGTTCGCCTTCGTCAGCTTAGAGACAGACTGCCAGACTTTGTAGCGGTTATTGCTTGGAAGGTATAGTGGGGGTGGTGTGTGGTGGAAGAGGATTGGCGCGGGGATCCAAATTATTGTGTTTTTTTTTTAATTGTGTCAAAAAGTGTATGTGATTTATATTGTAATTGGTCGTTAAGTATGTTGTCTGGTTGTGTTGTGTGGTGTTTGTATATTTCATATTGTTCTGCTGTGTTGAGTTTTCAACCTTTGGGTAAGTAGTGTAATATTTCAAGTTTAGTATCTATTGTAACGAGCTTTTCGCCGCGTTACAAATCCAGGGAACCCTTCGTAATTAAACTCCGTTAATTAGAAGGGCTGCCTACGTTGTAACAGAATTGATCACAAATAATTAAAATAACATATTACTTACTAGCTGTGTAATTGTTTACTTTGTGTAAGGAAACAATGGCAAGGTATACAATTGATTTACGCACTACTCATATGTGTGTAACACGAAGACTTCTCTTTATTCAACATTTAAGAAAAACATATACTGACTGATGCCATGACATTACTAACTCAATTATTAAATTATCGAAAGGTTTCTTTAAACTTTGGCATCAAACTAGATTCTATATAGTTATACCTCGGATCCGGGTGAACTTTCTGTATTAAAACTTTTAATTATACTCTTTTCATGATATTAGCTTGCAAGACTTTCTTTTAATTCAACATTTAAGAATGGTATTATTGCTTGAGTTATATTACTCTACATTAACATATAAACTGTTACAACGTATGAAGTTAGAATAGTTACATGAAATATTAATTAATAAGATATAATCTTATAAACATTAGATTTAATTTATAAGTCTTTACAAAGTTAATCATTTCTGAAAAGTCTCTTTCAAGATGTGTTGTGTAACAAATATTATTAACCCTCGATAGACAGGCTATCGAGTCACCTTTTAATTGGTATGCGGAAGACTCCTCCTGGGGTATCAGTCTTGGGAAACAGGAACAGCTACGTCGTCATCTCGGTCTGGCTTTCCTCTGTAAAGGGCTCCAAAAGTTAGCAGGTAGAACAATATGTCATGTAGTTATCTACGATGATCGTGTAGATTCTCGGATGTCCTGATCTGCATATTCTGTCACGTGCAGTAGAGTTTGTGGCTTCTGCTAGTTCACATCTCCGGGTATTACTTTGAAATAGTTTTTATACGTTGAAGTACGTAGTCATCTTGTGTTACACTTTTTGTTACGTTTCAATACTTTTTGTTTTACATAACTTTAAACTTATTGTCTATTCACATGACTACATTAACTAATACATCCAGATGCTTTAAACAAACTACATCTGGTACACTTTCTGAAGATGAAACCAAATATGATACACATATTTGAAGAGCATAGCTCTTACGTCTACACTGTACGGAGTCACCATTGCAAGAGAGAGAATTTACGCTCCCTTCGCCAGGTACTGGACAAAAGTTAGTGGGACAACTTCCGCGCGAGAATATAGTTCCTAACTATATTTAACTTAACATTTTTATTTATTTAAACTATCCCTAAACAAATATACATAATTTAAATCAGTTGTTTTAGCGACTTTTTATGTCTTCAGATTTTATTATTATTAACATTAGTTTTTTTATCTTATTCCTACTCACACAAGACTCTGAAAGCATGTCGAGTCTGGAATCAACAGGAAAGTGCCTGCTTACAAGCAAAGGGTTAAATACGATATTAATAACGCTTTACAATTTATCTTTTTATTTGAGTATCTTATGCTTAATTAATTACTGCTTCCTTTTATACTGAGTACATACAGGTATCTTATATTAAAACAGTGAGATTTAAATAGCTTAAGAGCTCGCAACCTTAAATTTAAAAATTTTTTATTTTCTAGATTATTTCTTTTATTTAAATCGTCACATACTCCACCGCTTGAATTGCACGCTACGGTTTAGCTTTTTGAGTCTAACTCACTATTGGGGCACTGGGATATTGAATGGGTTTAGTGTGTGTAATTTCTTTCACATACTTTCTTGTTGTACACTTTACATTCTTATGAACTACCTTTTTTCTTTACATACTATTTACACTAAATATTTACACAATTAAAACACAAAACTCTTTCTTATCTCTATCACTTAATTTTACTACCGGTTTTTTGTTTGTCTTTCTCTTCTGTAGAGTAACTTTCTAAATCTCTGCTATTTAGAATTCTATCTTTTCTTCTGTGAGTCCTATATAACTCATGTAGTTAATGAGTGTTAGTACCCATCTAGTTAATGATTATTCATTAATGCATGCTCCGCAGAACTGGAACTCAGGTTGATCAGGCCTCGTTTCCAAACTTTACGTTTTACATTTCTTACGCGGATTCAGAAATATAATTTTCTTTACTACCTAGTATTCCTTTTTTATTTTGGGTTATACTATACCGTCACTTCTTCTTATACAACTTTAGTTGCGAAATATGCGTTCTCCGCACATATTTCTTAGTCGCAGTTTCGCACAGGGCTACTGTAACTGGAGTTAGGTACTTTTGGATTTGATAAGGGCCACACCATCTGAATGATAGTTTCGAGGTGGTCTTATCAATCGCACTACTAATGGGGTGAGTCTTGTACATTACCAAGTCACCTACTTGGTATCTGACTGAGTTGCTATGGTTACCTTTCTCGTGGTATCTTCTGGATTTTTCCCAGCTTGCTCTCAAGTTAGAGCGGGCTTTGTTCCATATTCTCTTTATCTGCTTATCCGTTATTTGCGGAGGCAGTAGATCGTGTATATTCCATCTTGTGGACAAAGGGTGGTTTGGTCGATACTTGTATAGTAACTCGAACGGGGTCGACTTGTGACCTTCGTGGTAATTGGGGACTGGGAGTACGATTAGTGGCAGTGTGTGAAGTTATTTATTATTAGTGCACAGTTGGTTTTTCCTAATTTCTTTAAATGATATTATTCATTTAAATGATCGCCTTCGTGAAATTCCCTTTTTCTTACTTCTTAAGTACTAACTTACATTTTAATCTTAATCCTAATTTCCAAACCTTAGATTGGAATGATCCCTACTTATCCGTAACTCACAACATCCCGGCCCGACTGACACCAGCTTACTCTAACTACGGAAGTTAGCTTTCAGCAATTATTAATGATCTTTGGCACATTTCAGCCCTATCATTTCCCTTTCAGTCGGCGCCGTTGTGACCTGTTACGTTACATATATAATCAATACTTGATTATATCTTATAAACTTATTTCTAATGTAATCTAAAGAGGATCCCATACTCCACTTTAGATCACTGGTTTGAGAGAAGAGGAATCTCACGAATATGATTCTCTTTTATCTCTTTTAACAATACTTAAACAAACTATGCGGGAGAGGAGACACTTCACAATGCATACTAATACTCACTAGGGGTGGTTTTTCAATTGTTCAGGCTAGCACCGGTTTAACACAATAGGGAGGGTGCGTGGCTGTTTACTACAATTCCGAACACGCTTTAATTTTTCTTACTTGCCACCACTGCGAAGTGTTTACAATACGCAACTTTACCTTTTATTATTATTCTTTTCCTTTAATTACTTCTACACTTCACACAATTTTAGTATAACGTAGGATTTATTTGGCTCTAGTCTTTAAATCAATATTATTATTCACTTTATTATTTATTAAACTACTTTGGGAATTTAAGAAACGCTCTTAGAACTATCGTCTATTTAATCACCATATTTATTTAGCACACTTTATATTCACAGGTTGGTTCCGTTCCAATGGCTTACTTTTGCACTCTCTACTTATGTGTCCATATTTGCCACAATTATAACAGGTGGGTTTTCTGCGAGGTGGGTACTTGGTTTCCGCTTTATCTGGGTTTACAATTAACTTACCAGCTTTGCGCACATAGTGAGGTCTACTAGAAACTTGACTTTCATACGAGGTTGTTACATCAGGCAGTAGTGCTCGCAATTGATGTCTATTATTTCCAGAGGTTTTCATTGCTTCTCTATTTTGATCTGAGTACCATACATTTGAAGAATGGATACTGCACTGTTCCAGATCAGCAATCGTATTGGGTCTATTCATCAATGATGGTCGAGATCTTTCTTCGGGTGACACTCCTATTAAAATGGTGTCCACTAGTTGTGTTTGAGACAATAAGAGTAGGGTAAGAATGAGAGTTCTAACGCGGAAGTGACGTCACAGCCCCCCCTTTTGGCGCGAAATTCAAAAATCCATGTGGTGGGGGTAGACTTCCGGCGCAGCGTGTCGTCATGTGCAGAGGTTATGATGGACCGGGGGGGTAGTGGTGTGTCCCACGTGACCTCGATGGGCGTACCGAAGTTGTCGGCCATGTTGTCGGCGTTCGGCCATGTTGTCGTCGTCGTCCATTTTGCGTGGTTACGTGTGCGTTGATTGGCGGAGGCGTGGCCGCCGTTCGCCGACAAAATGGACGACGACCCCACCACGACGGGCGACGATCAAGCCACGACCAGGCCGCCGCCCAGCGACGATGACGACGTCAACGACGACGTCAACGGCGAAGGGCGAACGGCGAACATAGCCACGCCTCCGCCGTGTGTGGTGGCCATGTTGGGAAAGCTGTGATGTTGTCGGATTGTGCGTGTGTGCTGGTTAAGGTTGGGCCACGTTGCCGGATCGTGGTGTGTTATAGTGTATGGTTTGGGTATATGTTTTGTTTTTCCGGAAGGGCGGCCATGTTGGAAAAGCGTCGACGTTGTCAACTTGTGCCGGCCACGTTGTCGGCTCGTGCATGTGTTATAGTGTACGGGTTTTGTATATGTTTACACTGCCACCATTGTCCGTCGACGTTGTCAACTTGTGCCGGCCACGTTGTCGGCTCGTGCATGTGTTATAGTGTACAGGTTTTGTATATGTTTACACTGCCACCATTGTTGCCAACTCATGAAATATATATTTATGCATAAATAATTATTACTATAGTAATCTATATTGCACGAACGTAAAAAAAATGAGTAGTGTTGAGTACATGTAAGAAAATACACATGATATGCATTGCATAATTGAATGTCTAGTTGTAATGAATTGGCTTCGGCTATCTGAGCATAATATGTACACATGCTGGTGATGATGTAATCAATCCATCTGTGTGCCCATCTGTTACCAAAGCGTGTGAACGAAAGCTTTATTAGTCGTACATAATTTGAAGAACGCGAGTCGTTGGTGATGTAATATTATTAATTGGGCCCAGCTGTCTGTGCGCGCTTGTGTGTGCGTACATCCATTTGTTTAATAACAGAACCCTAGCCGTTGACTAACTAATGAATAATAATTGGCTTCGGCTATCTGAGCATATGTACACATGCTGGTGATGATGTAATTGTCTAGCCATCTATTACCAAAGCGTGAGAGCTGAGGCTTTAATAGCCGTACATAATTTGAAGAACACAAGTCGTTGGTGATGTAATATTTTAAATGGGCTCCAGCTGTCTGTGCATTTGTTAATGTGTGTGTGCGTGTGTGTGTGTGTGTGTGAACGAAGTGATGACCGTACATAAATTATTGTGTGAAACAGAAAGCCAAGCCAAGCTAAGTGATTGTCCTTGACTGCACGTGTAGTAGCTGTTTTTTTTTTGTCGTCGAAACAGAAAAGCCAAGCTAAATGGTTGTCCTTGACTGCACGTGTAGCAGCTCTGGTTGATACCAGCTGCTTTCGCGTTCATCCTTGAGATAGCGTATATATACGCTGTACGAATTGCTCACATCATCACATTGTTCAACGAGACTAGAACTCGTACAGTGTAAGTTTTTCATTTTTAAATAAGTTTTCATTTTTTTAATAATTTTTTTAATTTTCGTTCGTTAAGATTCACATTCAGTCGTACAGAGTGAGTTTCATTTTTTTTTTTAAATAATTTTCATTTTTTAAATAATTTTTTTAATTTTCGTTCGACGAGATTCTCATTCAGTAACTCAACTAGAACTCGTACAAGGTAAGTTTCATTTTTAAATAATTTTTTAATTTCTAAAATATAATATAATCAAGCAATTCTCAACTAGAGCTCGTACAAGGTAAGTTTTATTTTAAAATAATTTTTGTAATTTCTAATCAAGCAATTATTGTTTAATAATATTGATTTTTTAAATTAGTTATATGTAATAACACATGAATGCACATTGCGCAACATTTCTTTTAGCTTGTATATTGAGTGATGATTAGTGTTAATCTTTCAAGGATTTGTGAAATAAATATAGAATAAAAATGTTAAAGCAATATTATTTAATTAAAATACAAGTAATCAAAATATATTACAATTTAAAATAAATATTATGTAATAGTAAACAGTGGTGACAAGTACAAAATACATAATATGTAAACATATACAATATGACATTTGTGTACAATATTCATCTAAATAAAGTAATTACAAATTAAAATATGATGACGTACACAGTAATGACAAAAATTAATATGTAAACATGTGTGACAATTGTGTATGAATTACAAATAAGTAAAACTAATAAATACATTTGTATACATTTATATTATGTGTAAGCAAATTAGATTTTAATTTATAAATTCATTACGCATAATAATTTATTATTTGTAATTGTTTTAATAATTGTTTTGAATTACATTAAAATAAATAAGTGTAAGCACATTATATTTACTATTTGTGTACGTGTGCAATGACAATTTTGAACAAATATATTTGTTAATTTTGAAGATGTCTATCCAGGCTTACTCTAAAATGTACACCATGTAAGCCTTGTTTTATTATCTAGATATACAGTAAATAGATTGATAATTAAATATAATTAAATTAAATGAAATATATGTGTAAGCACAATATATTATAAATTAAAACACAACTAAGTACATGTTAATATATAATTGTACGTGCAGCTAATGACAATTATGTGTATTTACAATGAAAATTATACATGGTAAGTGAGTATGTCCATTCGGTCTTACTGTACAATTTCTACTATGTACGCTCTATCCTTTTCTCCACGAAAAATTAGATGCAGCGAACACGGTACTAAATCTTTTAATTCATCATCTTCGAAAACGCTCGCGTATCTTTTAGGTAGATATACGCGATATTTTAGTTTAGGGTCTTTATAATCTTGAAGAGTGACGAGTACGGCTTTCCCGTACTTCGCGTCTATATTCTGCATTTCTTCTATCGGATATTTTACACCGATTATTAATTCTTTTATTTTTTCATATTCAATTGCGCTAATAGTTGCAAATTTTTCAGTGAATGATGCCATTTTAAAATAAAGAATTTTATATTTGTCTCGCGCGTCTCTCAAGGACTGAACGAATAACGCTCGCGCACAGCGGAATAAATAGGGAGGTAGTTGTGGAGGTGGAACCAGAGAGGGGGAACTACATAACGTACAGTAAGCGTTTATTTTTAACCGTGTGAACAGGATACGACTTGTCTTCTCACGACTCGATGGGTAGGCGGGGAAGAGGAGACGTGTCGGTTATTTTTTTTATGAATAGACAGAATGATGTAATTAACAGCACTCATGCGTGTTAGAACATGTTGCTGAAGCTAATTTTTTTATCGTACAGTAAGCGTTTATTTTTATCAGTGTGAACAGGATACGACTTGACTTCTCACGACTCGATGGGTAGGCGGGGAAGAGGAGACGACTCGGTTATTTTTTTTATGAATAGACAGAATGATTTAATTAACAGCACTCATGCGTGTTAGAACATGTCGGTAAGCTAATTTTTTTTATATGACTATACAGAGTGATGTAATCGTCAGAAAGGTTAATTTGTTTTACGTAAGCGCTAAACAATAATGTTTTCAATTAGTAATTTATTAGAAACATATTGATTACTCTAAAATCTGATACAACCCACTCGCGTAAAGCGTGTACTCTAGTATTTGTACATATTTCTGGAAGTAAGTGGTGCACGAGACAGACTGTTCCATGTATTGATTGTAATTGATCGAGTTTAGGACAACCGAAATCTTCTAAATTTATAATATTAAAATGTACGATACGCTTCTGTAGAAATTTTTTTTTTTGCAATCCTTTTACGAACACAAATTTAAAAGGAAATGTATATTTTTCTAATATCGGTACAAGATGTTCATACGATGTGTCCCCGTCCGTCCACGCTAGTCCATGATAATGCTCTGTTAACCATCTGTTTGTCCTCGCATGTTTATGATTCGAAACAATCATGTTTGCTGGAGGTGAAAATATCCAATGTCTGCTGGCAAATGCAGTGACATCCATAATGGATAGTTCCTTAACGAGTTCGTTTCCATCGTTGCCGATGAAACAGTGAAAGTCAAGGATGACTGCTAGATTATCCTCGCACATCCTTTTTTCGTTATAAATAATGTGTTTGGTGTTACTAAGAACGCTGCAGATCCGTCCGTCTTACGGAACAGACACGTTGTATGTTGTGAAACGCTCGTAAAGAATTTTTTCGGAACGTTTATTTTGTACCTTATATTTTCGTCACGGATCAGTGCAACAAATTTACAGGTCAAAATGTTGTATACAAAAATGTCTATAGGGTATAGTATTGTGTGCTTTAATTCACTACAGCGTATGTACTGGTACGGAGATAACAGCTCCATGCGTCCGTCTTCAACGCGTGCTGTTCAAACACTGAGGTATGCGATATAGTGGACTCGGATTAAACACTTTTGCCACGGCAGCATATATTGTCAAACCTTGTGTTCACTAATCGATTAAATTAAGGCGTGAAAATGAACTAGAAATACGCTCTCATGTAAGCGGTGCATGTGGTTCTACATAAAGGACAAGTATGTAGGGTTATGGCGCAATTCACACATGTGATAAAATGTCGACAGGGAATAAGTACAACTTCCACGTTTTGTGCGTAACAGACTTTGCACATTGTATCACGATTAGAGCTTCCTTCTATGTTTTTTATATTCTCCTTGATAGTGTCGACGCGTTGTTCGTTCTCTGCTGTCGCTATTGCTGTTGGTGCTTGCGCTTCGGTAACGATACCCAGTGCCTTGATGATAAAATTTTTATCTTTCATTAACATTACGTAAGAGCACGCAGGGAAATGACGTGCGTGTTCCATCCAAGCATATTCTCCACGTTCCCATTTGTTTAATCCGCCTCCACAGCAAAAACAAATCACTCTATCGTTGCATCCAGTGTAAAAGAAACCCGCTTCTGATAATTCTTTAGGTGTTATCGTTAACGATACAGGCCATTCTTTAAAACTCTTTAAACGATTTTCCAAGCTTCTGTAACGCGGGTACGGAGATGTGATTTTTTGAATTAAGATGACTTGCACTTCTTTATCGTCTGGTGATAAGGACTTGATTGTTGTTGCTGTCGCTTCACCGCATTGTTTGAAATAGCGGTCGTTCTTGGGTTTGGTATCATCATCATCGAAATCGTGTGAAAGCATCTTGTGCGTCCTCTCGCGAGTCGTGTTGATGAAACACTGAGCAAAAAAAAAATAGGAAGAAGAGGATAATCGTTTCCCCCTCCACAAAATAAAATACATGAAAAATGATTACATTTTTTTTTTAATAAAAAAATTACATTCATGTAAGTCATACATTACATTCTATTTACAGCAAATACATAAAAATTGATTACATTTTTTTTTTTAAATAAAAATCGCATACATGTAACACATACATTACATTCTAAAAAGCAACATTATATTTACAGCAAAAAAAACAATAATTTATAGTAAATGTTTAATTATGTCTGCGCACTGTGTTGGATAACGGAGTGTACACGTTGAGCGAATCATGCAGTATCAAGCAGTAGGCCGCGGTCTGAGCGGGGAAATTGCTCGATGACTCGAATTCCAATCTGACGTCGACTGGTGAAGACTTGAGCGACTCATCCTGTCTGCTACAATCGAAGACGAATAACGGTGCTTTTGCTATGAACTCAGTAGGCGTTAGAAGTACGTTGGGTTGACTTCTGTGGTAGTATGACTTTTGAAATCGTGTATACATGTCGTACAGCAATGCATAACGTCCGTTATCGATATCCAGGTTCAGGTTATCGTACGGGTAGTATTTGTCGTTCAAAAAGAGTCTCGCATTTGTCACATTGCAGTGATCGAATTCGCCGGCATGTTTTTTCAGATTATTCTTTCTGCTGGTCTGGAAGGTGAGTATCACGTACCGCGGTTTCTCCAGTTGTGTAGTTGTTTTCACTGTCCAAGTCTGTCTGTCAGTCGTTGGTAAAACCGGGTACTCGTGCAGTTCCCAACTACGAAACGGTAAGAATAGTGGTAGGTCTTTGCGTATGATATCCAATAATCGTATCCGTACTTCATTGTTCACGTACACGAACGGTATCATCCAAGAGATTTTTGTTAGTTCTATATCAGCGTTAGCGGGCGCATCCGTAGACGAGAACAGAGCGTTAACGTCAGTGGAAGTGCGTAATAGTATCAGTTCTTGTTTCATGTTTAAAATAACATGTGTGAAATCTTCAGCAAATCCCATCAGCATCCTCAACGGTATGCAAAAGTTGAATTCATTATTTTTACCAGATGGTGTTAGCTCGTCAGCTGTAGGAGCAACCCAACCGGCATTTTGCATCGAAACAATGTCCTGCTTGCTGGCAGATAGTATGGTTTTAATAGTGGATGTGATGCCAACACTCTTGGTACGATCTACTTCCACGCCGGCCAATTCGTAACGGATTTCTTCGAAGAGAAACGCAATCGCATTGTTTATCATTTTCACGTTCACATTACCAGTGGCAGTGGTTTTTTTGCTCAACTTGCCTTCAACGTACAGGAAACTTTCCATCGGTAAAGTGAAGACTTCCTGTTGCAGGATAGGTATGCGTATCTCATCATTATTTCCATATCGTGACGCCGACGCGTACGGTGCATGAGGATGATATTCATAATGTGTGATGTTGTCTTCAAAGAACGGTCGACGTTCAACCGATAAGACTATACCGCTGTCCGTCATGTTACTTGTTTCTCTTGAGTTTGAATCCTAGTGAAATCAGGTAGCGTCGGTTAGTTGCTGTTAATCGTGTCAACGACGAACGTCTACTGATACCTTTTCCAAAAGTGTTGTCCTCTTTTATCTTGTAGCGCAAGCCGTCGCTACCTCCGCTCTTCATCATCATGGAGGTTTCGGTAAAATAAATTCCCATGATTACTACACACGTTTCAAATGTATACGTGCGGTGATGACTTCCCCTTGAAAATTCACAATATCACCGTCCTGATCGTGTACGGACACTGTAACGTTACGCAAGTGTAGTACGTTAAGCGGAAAATAAATGACGTTTCTAGGCGTTTCGACTATCTTGAATCCTGGCTCAACTGTTGGATAGAACGAGTGCAATATATGCTCGTTTCGACCCGCCTTGTATGAACCTTGAACAGCGTTACACCTTATCTCCAAAACGTTCACTTTGTTAATGTTTACAGGCGCATCCGACGTGTGTAATATATACGCTTCTAACTTGCGGCTCTTGGAAAAACCCAACATGGTACCGATCGTATGTTCTGTACATCCGAAATCGATATCATATGAACAATAAATTTCACATTTCAATGTGTTGTTGTTGGGTCGTAGAGAAAATTTCGGGTCTGCTAGTTCTTTTTTCAGGTACGTTTCAATATCACTGATTTCATACACACCGGTCGGTATATTGACAGGGTCTAACGTTTTACGTGCTCCCTTTAGTACAGGAAAGACATTGTTTTTTCCACTCTCCACGTTCGGTATAGAGTTGTACGTGGTAAAGTCCAGCAGTCCTGCGTACCATTCACCGTCCGTCAATTCAAGCGGTGGAAAAAAGTCACAAACCAGTGCGCTCGGATCCGTTCCTGTGACGGTGACCGTAAGCGAAGACATCTTGTAGTTTACTGATCGTTCGATGTCAAAAACTCTAAACATAAATGTCCGCAGATGACCGTATCTGACGGCTGTTTTCGCATGTAATTGTAATGAACGTCGGTCACGTTCGATCCAAAGTACCGCATTAGCTCGACAGGTGGACGTAGATTGCCGAATCCATCAAAGTACCAGACTCTGTCGCCTCGCTTCTTGTAGCATACCCAGTGCGTGCCCGGTCCGCTAGCATCGTCCAGATTCACGATCGCACTTTCGTTCACCCACGGTGATGTACTAGGAAGTGCGTCGCGCATGTACACACCTCTGAAATAGGGTATACGCAATCGTTTCGTGTACTCATAAAGATCATGATCGGTCAATGCACGCACGGGTATTTTGATTAGTTTTTTCGGTACGGTCGAAGATAGAGTCCTGAAGCCTTTTTACCGCCACTCCTTCTTCGTCGTTTTCCTGTCCCTGTTGTCGTCGTCCTCCTCCTCTTCCTGATTATCGTGCGTCGAACCGGCTTGCGTCGTCTGGTGCGACGTCGACGTTTACGCACACCACCACCACCACTACAGCATAGCCCGCTGCCTAACGCAGATTTCGCCTTCATTGCTGCTGCTACGGCTGCTGCGTACGCTCTTTCACTGATGTCTGAATTCAAAGCTTTAACTCGTTCCCACGCTTTACCGGCTAGCACACGATCCGCTATACCTCGTCGTTCGTTGTCCTTGTACTTGCTGTAAGCGATATCGTGTTCGCGACAGGCTTCGTCCAACTCGTTGATTCCTCGATCACCACGACTCAATCTCTCCTCTAGTTTCGTTCCTGGTCCGCAGAACCTGTAGCCAGGCAGATGTAGTTCTACCGGTAATACGTCCACCGCTCGATTGATCTGTGTAGGTACTGACTTCGCGACGAATTGAACATGACGTTTCTCTTCCCGCACGCAGAAGGTCCGGGAAGAGAAACGTCATGTTCAACCTGTTGTTCGATGTAAACGGATTAAGATTCGCGAACTTATACGTGTTTTCTAAATCACTATTTCAACCCAAATATCAGATGCTGGAGACCTTGATGACACAACTTTCCAACGAAGGAATGGGTTATCACGCCTACAACGATAACGAAGAGGTACCGCCTCCCGACGAGGTCGATCCTGATTCTATTATGGTGTTCGATGACGTGTCTTGTGAAAGACAACACAATATACGCAAGTATTTCTCTATGGGACGTCACAGCGGTGTGGACGCGTTTTACCTTTGTCAGACGTACAGTCAAGTGCCAAAACAGTTGGTTCGTGATAATGCCAATCTAATAGTATTGTTCAAACAGGACGATCGCAACTTGAAGCATGTGTATAACGATCATGTCAACACGGACATGAAATATGACACGTTTAAGAACATGTGCGCTGAAGCGTGGAAAGATCGTTATGGCTTTCTCGTTGTGGACAAGGATTCTTCTATCGACACCGGTAGGTACAGAGTCGGTTTCGATCGTTTCATAGTAGTCGCACCTAACGATTAAACAAAAAAAATTGTCAAAAGTTTAGCTAAATACACGTGTCCTGCTGTCAACGACTTTAGTTGTCGTACTACCGTTTATCGAGATGGATGACAAGAAAAAACGATTAGCACGTGATATCGACACGATCAGTGATGACATACGGAAGAAATACCGTGCGTTAAAACATGGTATTCGTGAAGAAGAAGCAACGTTATCCAAAAGTTACAAACCGATTCTGGAACCGTTACAAAATATTTCGCAAGCATTGCTTGAAAAGAAACGTAAAACAACAAATGAAAAGCCGATAAGAGTGAAAAAATGAAACAAGAAGAAGAAGAGGAAGAAGAAGAAGAAGAGGATCCATTAGATGCATATAGTAAGAGCGATGTAGGAACACCACTTCGTTCCCGAACGAAACCGTCTTTCCTGAAAACACCCGTGATAGCCGAAACATCAGGTGATGACGATGAGGACGATCCTAGTCAAAACATTGAAAAAATGTTAGACACACCGGAAGGAAGACGTGAAGCGCGTAGATATTTTCAGGACAAATACGACAGTGAATCGTTAGCGAACAAGTACATGCGTATGATCGTTTCGTCCGAACGCGATCGTCTGATGGACTATACGTACGGTGTAAGACATGAAAACGGAAAATGGATGATTGGTGATTCACAGTTCGAAATCGATAAGGACGATACGATTCTTATCAACGGTAAACGATACAAAGGTACACCTGGACTCTACGAACTTGTATTCATGAAGCATCCTAATGAAAATATTTACAAGGAATCAGATCTGAAAGCGTACAAAGATATACTGCGTAACACCAACGCGCATAAGCAGTATTACTTAGCGAACGCACAGGTGAACGCGAACAGAGGTGTAAAGTATAAACGAATAATATCGCAACTGTTTCCACCGAAACGTACAGGACAGGGGCATAATAATATTGATACATCGTATATGACGCTAACGAGAAAAAAAGACAAAATCGATTACGTGCACTGGGACGATCCGAACGAACTGGAGTCCTTTAACATCGATTCCATGCTGCTGCTGCTGCTAATGTCAGATGATGATATATACCGCTCTTGTTATACAATTATGTCTGCTTCACGTAGTTCTTCCACTATGGAGACGATTTCGTTCGTGTGCCCACTGTTTCCAACACGTTGTGATGCCATTAACAGTCGCAATCTGTCCGGACCCGTTTCACAGTTCGGATCCGACCAAACACATTCTTTGTAGTGATCGAATCCGGTACCACTTGGTACTATTTCGTTAAGACGGAATCTCTTCACACGATTGATAACCCGTTGCCAGTACTCGTGCACTGTCAAGATCCTACGCATGCGTTCAACGTCGTTTGCAGTCGTGTTCACGATGTACTCATCGTAACCAGGATGTGACACAATGTCTTTTACACTGTACACAGCGTGCATGTTGTCATCATAACGCATCGATGCATACTGGTTCTATTTCCATGAGTCGAATAGTTGTTATAGCAAGTTCTTCTTGTGTATCCACGAATCGTGTTTACCATCGAATCCTAACCATCTGACTTTTACACGATCGCCTTTACGTTGTACAATCTTTTCTACCAAGTACACGTCACCAACGTTCGATTTACTGATTTCATGTTCATAAAAACCACCTTTCAACACTTCTCCTGTATGATCCTTTAGCGAATAGGTAATGGGTACGCTGCCGGTACGCACCGAATGAACGAGAAATATCTCGTTTGTCCAATTTGGTGTGTATCCTTTGGCGAATGTCATTTTGTGTTTGCTTATACGCACACGATCGCCTACTTTGAATTTCGGTCGTTTATAAACGATGCTCCTCGCTGTGTTCACACGAATCCTTTGTAGCACTGTACGTTCGTTGGATTCTTTCACCTGACACGGTTTCATTCCAATCGTTCTGTGCACGCTGTTGTTGTACGTGTTGACTAGTTCCGGCAACATATCCAACCAACGATAATGACCTTGTTCACTGAACGCACGATACATGTGCGTTTTCAACGTACGGTTAAAACGTTCCACAATGGAGGCCTTTTTTTCACTATACGTGGAATAGAGTGTGATACCGTATCTGCTCAGCAATTTTTGTACGCTACTGTTATAGTACTCTTTCCCGTTGTCTGTCTGCAGATATTTCATTTTATTAGCACGAAGAATCGGTTCCAGAGCTCGTGCGACCTCTACGCCCGTTTTTGTTTTCAACGGAACAGCGTACGCGTACTTGCTAAACGCGTTAATGATTGTCATAAGGTACTTGAATCCCTTGTTCACCTTCGCGTGCGGTATCATCTCTACCAGGTCCGCTTGGTACAAGTCGTGAAGTCCCTTTAACTCCACCGCACGCCTCGGAAAATTCCTTCTTACCGGTCTGTGCAACTCCTTCGCGATAGTCTTGCGAACGCTCTGCTGTATGTTCTTCACCTGTCGTTTCATTCTCATATCGTACGAACCGTGATTCACAATACGTCGGAACGTGGTAAAGCGTTAACTCAGTGCTGAATGTAACTCTCCTCGGTACCGTTCTGGTACGTCTGCTTTCCATCGCGTGACTGTAGTAAGATTTCCACTCCACGTCCAGTTATATCATCTCGACCGAACGGAAAAACAACGCGTTCTTCTTGTGATTGCGTAAGTACGTTAAAACATGCGCTAAACTGATTTTCATACGTCCATTACGCACGAGACTCATACCGATGTAATATCTCATGAGCGTGTGTTGTTTCATGTCCAACGCTCTTACGGTCTTGACGGAATTCATATCTTTGAACATGACGCTGCGTATAACGTTGGCACGATACTCGTGCATTTCCGCGACTATGACGTTATCGTTTACGGGTAGATGCTCGCACATGTGTTTAGCTTTGAGTTCTATGATCGGACGATGACTTCTCGACTCCATATGCAGGTGTATAAGATACGAGTTCAACAACCAAAACTCGTCTGCCATAGCACCTGTACATCGTTGCCACTGTTCGTATAAACGTCGATCTTTCACTGTGTACCCTTTTTCATGTGAATACTGCAGACCGAAGTATTCACAATACTTGCGGAGTGTAGGCAATGATTCCTTCAGAAAGGCTACTGAAAACAATCCCTGCGCCTTGTTGTTCACCAATGTGAACTGTTTCCCTCTCGCAAGTGTCGGTAACGAAGATGGCGGGCAGCGCACGTCAAAACTTACGTTGTAGCTAGGATCCACTGCGCACTTTGGTGCTATCATAATCGCGCTTCTGTATATTTCAATCGCTGTACGTATCGGAATAGTGCGCTCTGTAATGACAATGCAACACAAAGCGTGTGGGATTGAACTTCCGTAGGGGAGCATGTCTGTGTACACAGTCGCATAGTTCATTTGTCCGTGTGAATCATGTAAACCGTGAACACGTTGAACGGCATGATACAGTTCAGGAATCGGTCGGAAACGTGAAATAAAATTCCACGCGTGACGTACTGTACACTTGAACATATTCTTTTCATAAACCACGAGTTCAATCGGTACATTGTTTCGATCACACTCTTCGATAAAATGAAGCCATCGTGATTTGTTGTGTATACGATCAGAGATTATCATCAACAGCACGATCGGCGGCAGATAACCGCTACGTTTCTTTATGTGACGCCAACAACGTCCGTGATATTTGTCAACACCAAACTTATAACGTGTACAGTAGTTACCACAAAACCGTTTTTTCTTCACAAAATACATAGAACACAAGTTGGAACGTATCGTGCTTCGTAACGGTTTTGTTAGTGTGAAATGTTTCCCATCATCGTATCGATAAACATCCATTGTGTCATCGATCTGTGATGCAAGTGATACAGCTTCGAAATTGTCATGATATTTAATAGGTATAATTTTTATGAAATCTTTTGTTTTATTTTTTTATCATTGGCGCCATCAGTCAGACATTGAATTGTGTACACACATTTAGTAGTAGTACTAGTGATAGTAATATATATAGTACTATTAGTACTAGTATAGTACTAACACAGAGTACTACTAGTACTACCCAAACGGGTATGTTTGTACATGAGTTTATGTTGGCTCTGAAAAGAGCCGTTTTTGCGTGCGTCGACTTCTACAAGTGTTCACGAACGAAACTACATGTAGGCATTGACGCCTTATGGACTTAGACAGGATCATCACCCGCCATCCAATCCATAATTCGTATTTTACAATTGCAGCATCTTACAACATCATCATCGCCTTCATAAATAAACCCGGCTTTGGCTAGGTCAAAAAATCTCACGTTCGTATTCGGAAATTTACGTACGTAAAATTTAATGTTACCTCGACGATGGATGTTATAAAAGCTTTTTAATCGGCTTGCAAAAGAATATGTGTGCACGTCCATATCTGAAGCAAGAATGTTGGTTTGTTGCGCTGCATTTCACTTCCTCAGTGGTAGCTGCGCGCGCAATCGTAGTGGGGATTGCTGTCGTCAATTGGTCGGTATGAAATAAAGCACAGTAGTGGGAACAAATAGCTGCGCACGCACTCATCATAGATAGTATAAGTGGAGCGGTGATCGCTGCCTGCGTTCACCTTCGAGTCTCGTGCAGGCTAACTTTCACGCACTGCTTATAAAATGTTACTTATTTTCTAACTTTGTATCAGTATTCTAATGTTCTTCAAGTGAGCAAGTAATTGATTTTGCTTTTATCGTTATTCTAACAATGCAGACGTTTTCTGTTGATCGTAAACATTCGTTGCGTGGCTCGTTGGTGTCGTACGTTTACACACCTCTTGTAGAGGAAGAAGAAGAATGTGTCAACGATGTCATTACCTTTTTCGATGAAATTCACGATATGTTACGTACGGACATTCTAAACGAACTGACACGTTTGCTTACTATAAAGTGGCATATAGCGCTAAAAGCGAGATTTGTCAAGTACATTGTAAATGCCGACACGAACGAGGACGAAGAAGTGACGAGTGAAGGCTATTTTCATGGACGATGTCATACGACATTGATCGCTGATCAGAACGTATTGCCTGAACGTTTAGAAGCTTCGTACGAAAAAATCATCGAATCGATTTATAAATTCACTCGTGAGGGTAGCGGTTGGGCGTTGGATCATATAATCTCGTTAGAACTCGTTCTCTCACGATACCAACCGCTGGCCGCCTCCAGTTTCATCCGTACACCTCCTGAATTGTCTTGTACTAAATCCATCATCAATGTAAACAATACAGGCGATCAAATGTGTTTTATATGGTCAGTGTTGGCCGCACTGTTTCCACAACACAGAGACAGCGAGCGTGTATCCAAATACAAATCACATATTCACAGTATCACCACTTCTGGTATAACTTATCCCACCCGCCTATGCGATATTGTGAAGTTCGAACGAGACAATTCTGACATTTCTATAAATGTTTTTGGTTACGAAGAAAATGAAATTTACCCGCTAAGAATAACTTCTTTCAGTGACAGACAACACCATTTTAATCTATTACTTCTCACCACCGCTGACCGAAAACATTACTGTTTAATAAAAAATATTAGCCGCTTACTATCTTCACTAACCAAACACAACGGACGTTCTTTCTATTGCAACTACTGTCTGCATAGATTCTGTGAAGAACGACTCCTTAGTGAACATGTCCCTCGTTGTTCACCGTATGGTGAACAAAGAATTCGTTTACCAACGAAAGAGAAGGAGAAGGTTATGTACTTCAAAAATTACACGTACTGTCATAAAGTCCCTTTCGCTATATATGCAGACTTTGAATCGTTCATTGTACCTTGCCATCGTTGCGATGCTCCTCCACACACATCGTCCACCACAACAGAGTCGTTACATCTTCCTTCAGGTTTTTCCTACCTCATAGTCGACCACGAGGGTAACATTTTCAAACCACAGGTCGTTTATCGTGGTGTGAACGTGATAGAAACCTTTTTAGATAGACTAATCGATGAAGAGCATGAACTGTACAGGATCATGCGTACCAATATCCCTATGACTATGAGTGATCGTGACGTATTATCTTTCACGAATGCTGTCGTATGCCATCTCTGCGAAAAACCGCTGACTGATGACGACAAGGTGCGCAACCATTGTCATCTGACTGGACGATACCTTGGCGCAGCTCACAACGTATGTAACCTCAACTCCAAGTCCGCCCAACATATTCCTGTCTTTTTCCATAACTTACGAGGTTACGACGCACATCACTTGATACAAGGGTTGGGTAAATACAATGATGAAACTCTCACTTGTATCGCTACCACTAGTGAACGCTTCGTATCAGTCACGTTGGGTGCCCTACGTTTCGTAGACACGTTACAATTTTTGAACACGTCCTTGGATACACTTGTTGGAAACTTGCGCGCGAGCGGTGCGGATTTCGCTTTAACAAAGCAATGTTTCGAAGAACACTTCGAGCTACTCTTACGTAAGGGGGTGTACCCTTACGATTACATGACAGGTAGCGAGAAGTTCGACGAAACATGTCTGCCCGCACGCGAACACTTTTTCAATAGGCTGAGTGAATCACCCGTGTTGGACGAAGATTACGCACATGCACAGAATGTGTGGCAGACTTTCGGAATCCGCACGCTGGGTGATTATCACGATCTTTATCTTAAAACAGATGTACTGCTGCTGGCTGACGTCTTCGAGGCGTTTCGTGAGATGGCCATACGGTACTACCAGATTGATCCGGCTCATCTTTACTCGCTTCCCGGCGTTGCTTGGCACGCGATGTTAAAGATGACCGGTGTGCGACTGGAACTGTTGACGGATATAGATCAGCATCTTTTTATTGAATCAGCCGTTCGCGGTGGTGTTAGCATGGTACCCAACCGCTATGCCAAGGCCAACAACCCGCTAATCGCTGATCAGTATGATGCTTCAAAGCCGACCTCTTTCATATTGTACACCGACTGCAACAACCTTTACGGTGCAGCCATGTCACAGCCACTCCCTTACGGTGACTTTAGATGGCTCGATCGTAACGAGATCGACTCACTGGACGTACGTACTCTGAGTGATGACAGTGACATGGGCTACATACTTGAGGTCGACCTACACTATCCATCCGAACTTCATGATCTTCACTCAGATTATCCACTAGCACCTGTGCGTTCCTGCGTCAATCCTGACATACTTTCACCGTACTCTCGACGACTTCACACACGACTACACTATACAAAAGGGTATAACGGATCAGAAACGCCCTCATCGTCCGTCCCCAAGTTGCTAACGACTTTGGACGATAAGCAAAAATACGTTCTTCATTTTCGAAATTTAAAGTTGTATCTGAACCTTGGTCTAAAATTGAAAGCGATCCATAGGGTGTTGAGTTTTAAACAGAAAGCGTGGATGAAACCGTTTATCGATTTCAACACACAAAAGAGAGCAGCAGCCACCAACAGTTTTGAAAAAGATTTTTTCAAACTGATGGTCAACGCTGTCTATGGTAAATCGCTGGAGAACGTAAGGAAACGAATAGACTTCCAACTAGTCTCTACCAAAGGGCGGCTGCAGAAACTTGTTTCCAATCCACGACTAAAGCGTATGATCCGCTACACCGACGACTTGGTCGGATTGGCTTTACGAAACAGAACTATATACCTTTCCCGTCCAGTGTATGTTGGTTTCACAGTACTTGATGTCAGTAAATTGATAATGTACGATTTTCATTATCGGTACGCTGTCAGCAAGTACGGACAACGATTAACATTATTAATGACCGATACCGACAGTTTACTTTACAGCATACAGACTGACGATGTGTACTTGGATATGAAAGAGGATCTCCACCTTTTCGACACGTCGGACTATCCCTCAGATCATCCTTGTCATTGCGACGACAACAAAAAAGTCGTGGGGAAGTTCAAGGATGAAACTAATGGGAAACCCATCAGGGAATTCGTCGGACTCAGAGCTAAATGTTACTCGCTCCTGTTGTCCGACTGTACCGACAAAAAGGTGGCGAAAGGTGTTCCAAGAACGGCAATAAAAAAAAGGTTACGTCATCAGTTATACAGCGAGTGTCTTTTCGATAGTCGTACAGTTTTCACCTCTGCCGAGTGTATACGAAGCGATCGTCATAAGCTGTACACGCAACGTGTAACAAAACTTTCCCTGTCTCCTTATGACGATAAGAGGTACGTACTGGACGATGGTGTAACTACACTCGCGTACGGACACTACAGAGTGTGTAAACGTGCGTTAACCAATGACGATACCAGTCCTAACATGAAGAGACTAAGATACACAGAGCAGTAACTCATGGTAATAATAAACTTGTATTGCAAATATAAAATTTATTTATTTACTTTCATTTAATTTTCAATTGGTAGGAGAGGTGAGGTAGACGATTAGACATTAATGGTTAATATTTATAACAGGATGTAATCGACTCCCACTGAGACCTTCCCACACTATGCACATGTGCAGTTAATTTTATTCGCTGACTAGCCATATGTTATCGCAGCGTGTGAACTTTGTGATGGCGAGGGGCTTTGTTACGTACAGGATGCAAGCCGTGTGTGTGTGTGTGTGTGTGTGTGTGTGGTGAACACTTTGAGGGTAAGGGGACTTTGTCTATAGCAGACTCCTACCAAGCATATACGTATATATAAGCATTTCGTCATAATAAGTATTATCACATTCATTATAATTTTTCAATTTGCATGTAAGTACTTACTATATTTTTACGTTAATATTTGACATTACACACACACACACACACACACACACACACACACACACACACACACATTATTATGTTAGCAAATTACTATACAACATTTTTCTTGTTACGTTTTACAGAATGAGCGGAAGCGATAATAGATTATATAAAAGAGTCTGTGAGGAGCAGCGACGAGTTCGAAGGTAAATTACAACATTTTTTTTATTTAACGAGTACAAACAGAATACAACATTCGACTGACTTACTGTTTATTTTTTATAGTTCCCAAAGGTTACGTCAGGCCTTATTGGGACCTTCATCAGTATCACAACAAAACTCGAGTCGGTAAGACCATTTTTATTAACAATCACTTGTACTATTGCGTTTACGTTCGGTATTCAAATGTATTTTTTTTTTCAGTGATGCTACCGGTTCAGCTGCTGCTACTGCTGTTGTTGCTGCTGCTGCTGCTGCTGCATCTCAGGAAGCCGGCACGAGTCGGTACGTTTTTTTTCATTAACGTTCACTTGTACTATTGCGTTTACATCTGGTATTAAAAGTGTACTTTTTTTCAGCAATGATGAGATGATGGTTTATGATGACGATGATAGTGACAGTGATACGTTACTGCTTGACGAAAGAACTAATAATGATGATGATGAAAATAATGTTGATGAGCATCAACAACAACAACAATTACCTACCATCACATTTAATATGTAAGTCTTCTTCTTATGTCTACATACTTTCATGTTTTTTTTTACATGATTTTTATATTTTTTCTTTTCACCAGTGATATTCGTCCACAAGCACGACAAATAACGATCACACCGCCACAATCACCACCACCACAATCGCCACCACCACCGCCACAACCACAGGAACAGCCGCAACCACGTCCGCAATGGATAAGTACAGCACGACAACCAGAATCGCAATCCCCACAGCCTCAACAGCAGCCACAACCTCAGCAGCCTCAACCACAACCTCAGCAACAGCATATGCGGCACGATCCACGATTACAGTCCCCTCCAGAAGACGCGCCATGCGTGTTTTATGATATTATCGACACGGTGGAACCAAGGATGCATAGCGAAGTCGCCACGATGAGACTACTTCTCAGAAGTAGATTTCCAACGTGGCGATGGAGCCGTGGAGATCTCTGCCCCATTCAGGGTATGTTAGGGCACACATCTTGTAGTGTGTGCCAAGAAAATTATACTGAGGGGCAGAGACTCCTCGGCTTAATGTGTGGGCATACTTACCACTATCTTTGCATCATTAATTGGTTTCAAACCGTGGCACTGGAGGGGTCGCCGCCAGGATGTCCGCAATGTCGGGTGTATGCATTCAGCAGGCCAATACACCCATTTTATGCACGCATGCATTTTTGAGGTATGTAACAGTACACATTATTCTAATCCATCCTACGCCTATCAATTATACATCACTAATATTGTTTTTGTTTCTGTTACAGATGGTCGTGCACATTAAATATGAACAACATGATGTTTTTTTTCATATAATGTTTTATTTTCTGTATATTGTATCCGTATTTTTTTTTTTTACTATTGTAATATACAAAGTGATGTTTTTTTGATATAATGTTTTATTTTTTGTATATATATTATAACCGTTTTTTTTGTCTGTATATATATTGTATATAAAATGTAATATAAACTGAACTTTTTATTTTTTTTCATTAAATTATATTATTTATATGTATATTTATAATGTTTTTTTTTCTGTATATATATATTGTATTTGTAATTTTTTTTCTGTATATATATTGTATATAAATATGTAAATTTTTTGAATTTGCTTAGTTATTTCTTTTCTTTTCAACTATCCTTTTTCCTTCTATCATGCATGTTTTATAAGTGAAGTGTCAATCAAAACAATTACACCACAATAGCCAGTCAACAAGAGTTTCACATCGATGCTGTGCACATTTTTTGTATTTTTACAATATATACTTACCACAAAAGCACACATTCAAATTTACAGTTCATGAGTTGGCAACAATGGTGGCAGTGTAAACATATACAAAACCTGTACACTATAACACATGCACGAGCCGACAACGTGGCCGGCACAAGTTGACAACGTCGACGGACAATGGTGGCAGTGTAAACATATACAAAACCCGTACACTATAACACATGCACGAGCCGACAACGTGGCCGGCACAAGTTGACAACGTCGACGCTTTTCCAACATGGCCGCCCTTCCGGAAAAACAAAACATATACCCAAACCATACACTATAACACACCACGATCCGGCAACGTGGCCCAACCTTAACCAGCACACACGCACAATCCGACAACATCACAGCTTTCCCAACATGGCCACCACACACGGCGGAGGCGTGGCTATGTTCGCCGTTCGCCCTTCGCCGTTGACGTCGTCGTTGACGTCGTCATCGTCGCTGGGCGGCGGCCTGGTCGTGGCTTGATCGTCGCCCGTCGTGGTGGGGTCGTCGTCCATTTTGTCGGCGAACGGCGGCCACGCCTCCGCCAATCAACGCACACGTAACCACGCAAAATGGACGACGACGACAACATGGCCGAACGCCGACAACATGGCCGACAACTTCGGTACGCCCATCGAGGTCACGTGGGACACACCACTACCCCCCCCCGGTCCATCATAACCTCTGCACATGACGACACGCTGCGCCGGAAGTCTACCCCCACCACATGGATTTTTGAATTTCGCGCCAAAAGGGGGGGCTGTGACGTCACTTCCGCGTTAGAACTCTCATTCTTACCCTACTAATAAGTATAGTTCACTATACTTGGCAGTACAAATTTCTTTCTCGCCTTCATAATCGAGTTGACTTAGATTGTTTAATTCCACGGGCGCATCAAATCCACATTCGCGAATTGAACTTCGTAATTCCGCGACTGTTACATCAGCATGGTGTAGTCCACGCAAAAGAGCTTCGTAAGACAGCTCGTCTTTTAATAACAAATCCGGGTTAAATTGGGCCATTTTGTTCTAACACATTAGCACGTACTTAAAATTTAATACTATTATATTACACATATATTACATATAATAAATTCATAAGTAAGCAATTTACACAAATTAGAAAAGAACAATTTCTCTTCTAAGGGAGAGACAGAAATCACACACATATCTTTCAATGTTAAATAGCCGATCAGCTGTTTACTGGAATGTAGGTCAGAGGGTGGCCTACATATTTAGTTAACAAAGGAGGGTGAGAGTGTGTGACAATGGGGTGTTGCTTTTACATATTATTGTCTACACAATGCGACTGAATAACACCAACGATTTGAAACCGGTCGTTTTAAACTTGAGAAGGGGAGCACACTTTTGTACAACACATTTATTATTATTCCGCTTAGACAACACTTTGGCTTCGTTCATTCATAAACCTTTCTCAATTAAATAATTACTTATTTTGTTCACAAGTTTTAAATCACGACTTCTACTTAATTACTTTATTATTATTTACAAAGTTATTTTTATCAATTTTTTTATTTTATAACACATACTAGTGTATGTAAGCAATGTAGTTGGACATACACTGTGCAGAATGATTCAGGAGACAACAGGTCGTAGTTTGTCGTAAACAAACCTGTTACAGATTGTTCGGTTGATTGTTCGGTTGTCACAGATTGTTCGGTTGTTATGCTTGGTCACAATTCATGTATGCAAGTACTTACATCGAATTATTCAGGTTGTGCCGGTAGGAACCTGCATATAGCATTTTGCATTGTATGACGCTAATGACATTTTACTTATACATACTACCATCTACGTATTAATACATATTACGTTATTTAATAGTGTATTAAATATGTTTTGAACATTACATTTATTAAAGTAACTTTCTGAGTGCATATATCAATATTAAACATTTAGTTATTAATCATACTATTTATGTTTATCCACGCATAAATAGTGAATGCAATTTGTTTGTGACACATATACACAATTAAAACTCTTTCCTTTGTTTCCTTTATTTTTTTTTTATTTCAAATAATGTAAGCAGAGTGGCGCACTTTTGTTTACGTCACGATGCTTAATAAGCCTTTACATAAATTAGCATAGTGAATGCACTTTTGTGACACTCTGTAAACAATTACGCTTTTATTTTTTTACAATTAAGCAGAGTGGCGCACTTTTGTAACGAGCTTTTCGCCGCGTTACAAATCCAGGGAACCCTTCGTAATTAAACTCCGTTAATTAGAAGGGCTGCCTACGTTGTAACAGAATTGATCACAAATAATTAAAATAACATATTACTTACTAGCTGTGTAATTGTTTACTTTGTGTAAGGAAACAATGGCAAGGTATACAATTGATTTACGCACTACTCATATGTGTGTAACACGAAGACTTCTCTATATTCAACATTTAAGAAAAACATATACTGACTGATGCCATGACATTACTAACTCAATTATTAAATTATCGAAAGGTTTCTTTAGACTTTGGCATCAAACTAGATTCTATATAGTTATACCTCGGATCCGGGTGAACTTTCTGTATTAAAACTTTTAATTATACTCTTTTCATGATATTAGCTTGCAAGACTTTCTTTTAATTCAACATTTAAGAATGGTATTATTGCTTGAGTTATATTACTCTACATTAACATATAAACTGTTACAACGTATGAAGTTAGAATAGTTACATGAAATATTAATTAATAAGATATAATCTTATAAACATTAGATTTAATTTATAAGTCTTTACAAAGTTAATCATTTCTGAAAAGTCTCTTTCAAGATGTGTTGTGTAACAAATATTATTAACCCTCGATAGACAGGCTATCGAGTCACCTTTTAATTGGTATGCGGAGGACTCCTCCTGGGGTATCAGTCTTGGGAAACAGGAACAGCTACGTCGTCATCTCGGTCTGGCTTTCCTCTGTAAAGGGCTCCAAAAGTTAGCAGGTAGAACAATATGTCATGTAGTTATCTACGATGATCGTGTAGATTCTCGGATGTCCTGATCTGCATATTCTGTCACGTGCAGTAGAGTTTGTGGCTTCTGCTAGTTCACATCTCCGGGTATTACTTTGGAATAGTTTTTATACGTTGAAGTACGTAGTCATCTTGTGTTACACTTTTTGTTACGTTTCAATACTTTTTGTTTTACATAACTTTAAACTTATTGTCTATTCACATGACTACATTAATTAATACATCCAGATGCTTTAAACAAACTACATCTGGTACACTTTCTGAAGATGAAACCAAATATGATACACATATTTGAAGAGCATAGCTCTTACGTCTACACTGTACGGAGTCACCATTGCAAGAGAGAGAATTTACGCTCCCTTCGCCAGGTACTGGACAAAAGTTAGTGGGACAACTTCCGCGCGAGAATATAGTTCCTAACTATATTTAACTTAACATTTTTATTTATTTAAACTATCCCTAAACAAATATACATAATTTAAATCAGTTGTTTTAGCGACTTTTTATGTCTTCAGATTTTATTATTATTAACATTAGTTTTTTTATCTTATTCTTACTCACACAAGACTCTGAAAGCATGTCGAGTCTGGAATCAACAGGAAAGTGCCTGCTTACAAGCAAAGGGTTAAATACGATATTAATAACGCTTTACAATTTATCTTTTTATTTGAGTATCTTATGCTTAATTAATTACTGCTTCCTTTTATACTGAGTACATACAGGTATCTTATATTAAAACAGTGAGATTTAAATAGCTTAAGAGCTCGCAACCTTAAATTTTAAAATTTTTTATTTTCTAGATTATTTCTTTTATTTAAATCGTCACACTATGTTGGTGTAGCTGTGGTTTTGTGTGTGTAAATCATCTTAGACATTCATGGTACTAATTATTATTATTATAAGTGAACTTCAAAGGAACCATATGATGAAATGTAATCATCATTTGGTCAATTTTAATAATTAATCATGTAAAAATTTAAGAAAAATGTAATAGTCGTGAGGAATTAACTTTCTTATTATTGAACTCACACGTCTTGTGAGGACTTATTTTAAAGAACAGATTAACTGTGATAACAAGATGTGATGATATTAAGTAATACTCAAATAACAAGGACGTTAAACCAATTTTAAAGATATTATATTTATTTTGGAAAATGCGAGAATACAACAAATGGAACTCTCCAACCCGAAGTCATTGACAATTTCAATTAATTCACAAGGGGGTGAATAATAGTCACTCACAAACATTAATGAACCAAATATAATTTTGTTTTTACAGAAATAAATTAGAAATTTATTTATGTAGTACAAGTTATCGAACTCAGTCGAAATAAAATAATCCGTGATAAACTACTAATGAGAGGTTATAAATTGTTCGAACTACAAGAGTGCTACATAAGATAATTGACAAGCATTAAATGGATTATTCTTTATTAAACTTATGTAACCTTTTTTGAGATTTTAGATGAAGTTGATACCCGATTTTGGGATAGTTAATGTTTTATTTTAATCCAGTATGCCTGAAGTTGTGTTCACCTTGACACTAGTCAGTCTGATAACCATGTTCATTATAATATAAACGTTGAATGTTAATTTCCTTTTTGATATTTGAATTAGTACGCCTAGAGGCAAGCCAATGTTGAACACAGTCAATGCTACGACTGTATGTCATAATTTTGAAACCGTTTCAGGTTAATTGTTATTTTAAGGTTTATTTCGTTATGCGTAAAACCAATATAGGATTGACCATAGTCGACTATATTATTTATTCAATGGTAACGATTTATAAAACCACATAATATGTTTATTGTTTTTTTTTTTATAATTAACGCCGCCTACTAAATGTTAAACAGTAGCGCTGACATTTTTTCTTGTTCTTATTGTATTTTGCAGGCTCAAAGGAACCACTGAAGAACTGTAATCATAACGAACCAAGGTTCTAAAATTATAGTGAAATTTTATGTTAACCATTTTAAATGATGTTCAATAATTTAAATAATGTTCAAAACCCTGAGATCAAGAGCAATTTTAAAACAGTAAAGTCAATAACTGATTAGGCAGACAGCCTGTATTAAATTTTTTTAAACATAACAATTTGAATATTATCCAAATTGTAAATAAAAATTATAATTCATAACCGAAAAAAAAAGTTGAAGACTTTTATTACTTAGACAGTACGGCCAATAGCTAGATCCAGCAATACTTTCACAGGTGGCACCGTAGAGCACTGACCCGATTATTTATGAACTGGTCAACCGTCGAGAACTTCAATTACAGTAAGTAACTTGTGTTTGTTTTAGCAGGAACAGAATCTACGGCGATCTACGAATGACTACGGACTCCTGCGAGAGAAATAACAACAATTCGTCAACAGCTTTTTTCACTACAGACTAAAGTTTATTTCAGTTTTTTTTACAACAATAAACAATTTACAAACTTCTTTTTAAAATAAAATACTTTCAAATAAGACCGACGATTCCGGCTAATTACAATGTTCAGAAGAAACGTCATGTTTAAATCTGTTCCATTTCTATTACACATTTTTTGTTTAATTTTGTAAATTTTTATACTTTTTCCTCAAGTTAAGTTTTTTTTACATAATGTGCTAAAAATAATTTATATTTAAAACTCATTCGCAATATACAGTTCTTCATAGTAACTTTCAAGTTTCTTACAGTAATGTATAAGTTTCTTCACAATTATATAAGATTTCTTTTGCAAGTTGCTTTACATATGTGTTACAACTCTTCAGATCAGGTGTCACACATTCTAAAGATGGAATTTTTTATTTGTTTATTGTAGTTAATTCTTTATCTGATTCTATTCTTAATTTAATAAACTTTGTTGGCCTCATCTCAGATAAGCTATATATAGTTAGAACTTTTTTTGATAACATGTATGTGACATTGTTTATGTTAACTTTCATAAACTGCGTTTTTATTTAATTCATTTTTACAGAAAACTAACAAAAAGCAACTTACATAAAACAACGTGGACTGTACTAACAAAAAACATGCTTTATTTTGGATACACTTGGAAAAGCTAATTTAAAAAAAATGAAGAACTGAAGACACAAATATAAAATAATCTGGGAAAGAGAATGGGTGATTAGATTTTCAAAATGCAACTTTTACAAATGATGGGCAAAAAATAATCGACAAAACAAATCTGAGTTTTTTATTTTCATTTTATATCCTGGGAACAAATGAAACGACCATGAATTTAATCTAAACCAAATTACTCCACAGCTGTTTTACAATCAAGTTTTATGTAATTATTTTTGATTGTGCATTATCAATCAACCCACGTTATCTGCAATTTTTGTTAATCGGAAACAGAAATATCAGATTAACAAGCATCTACTGTATTCATATTTAAATCAGTACTGAGCACGATACAATACAAACATAAGGCTGGCCACAAAATATAGAATCTAACAAATAGTAATAATTAGACTACAATAATTATGAGACAACTCCAGCAAAGGGATATTGTCAACAAACCCAACAATTATAGCTTGATTATTCATCGCAGCTGATGACACTGAAACTCTATTGGTTTCACATAAGGACTAAAAAATTTCTGCAGATATGTTGAGATATGTGAAATGGGTACGAGATCTGCTGAACGTAAATTTAATATTGACCAAGAATCATTTTGTAGATAGGCTGAGTTCATGCCAATTTTATCTAAAATCAGGTTTTCTCTGACCAAGGAGACTCATTAGAATATTTAATTCATGTTTGTAAATTGAGTTATGAAATGAAATCTACACAAATTAGGTATCATTTTTCAATAATTATGATAGTGCTTTGACAGCAGCTAATGTTATGATTCGCATTCCAGAAACCTGGCATAAAACAAAACTTGCAAGTTATGACTGGTCAACAGGTTTCCTGCACAAGAATAAGAAATTATTATACAAATTCCAAAACTGAAAAACATTGGAATTGGCAATTGCTTTTAATCATACTACTGTGAAAAAATTCTTTAGTAACTTACAAGAAATGTATCCTATCAGCAATGTGAATCTTAAGATGTATTAAGCTTATAATCAACCAACCAACCAATAACTAAATGAAAACTAAATTTAGTTGATATCCTTTCACAGTAGTAAACATTAAAAGGTTTTGGAAAGGTAAGGAACAGAGCCACCACTCACACTTGACAGATGGCGTATGAGAGCTGTATCATTATCACCATTAAACCAAACTCTAATGCAAACTAAACTACTTACCAGAAAAGGAAACAACCAAGTCCATATAGGCAAGCCCCTGAGTACAGGTTAGGTTGGGGTCAGGTGACAAATAAAAAGATCTTAAAATAGCATTATTGTTTTTTATTTACTTTTGTCAGTATTCTGCAGCTTTCTTTTTTGTTATTCATTCCATGATACCAAAAAATCGTTTAATACATTTCCATTGTTATTGAATAAAGTATTACCAAAAATCCAGTAAAAATTTTTAATTCACACCAAATATTTAGCAATGGTCTGTGAAAAAATTCTTTAGGAACTTATAAGAAATGTATCCTATCAGCAATGTGAATCTTAAGCTTACAATCTTAAGCAATGTAAGCTTAACATTAAGCAATGTATTAAGCTTACAATCGACCAACCAATCAACCAACCAATAACTACATGAAAACTAAACGAGGACCCTTATTTAGTGGCTATAGTTTTCCTTTCACACGAGTTAACATTAAAAGGTTTTGGAAAGGCATTATTAGGCCTAACTGCCGCTATGCCTCATTGCGATCCATGATACCACTGGTCAAATTGTAGTGTTAGATTGCAGTAAAACTTGACCATTTATCATTTGAAGATCACTATGCTATTGCCACTCAACAAAATCGTGAAGTGACCAATCAACAAAATTCAGTCAGCAACACAAGGAATATTGTGTGAAAGTCGGTTTTGGTAACAGTAATACATTAATCTCTAGTACAATTATTAATTTATTATGACAAACTGACATTTAGGCAACAGATCTTATTAATAATTTCATAATTTTTTTTCGTATCGGCCATCTAAGGACCACATGCCAATTTCAATTCTTTACTCTTCGTTCTTTCCTTTTTCCAATATTCTTTCATCTTCTCACTGTGTCTCTTCTTTCTGTCTTCAGTCCACTTTGAACTCTCGTTTTTTTCTCTTTCTCTCTCCTACCCTGGACTCCCTCCATTTTTAACACTTTTGCCAGAAAAACTTCTCCTTCAATTGCTTCTTCTGCATGTATATTATTTTTTTTTTTCTAAATCCTTTTGGACTTCTTTAATCCAACTTGATGTTGACTTCTTCCCCCACAGATATTTGAAGATTTATAATTTATTATTGATAATTATACAGAATTTCATAATTTATTATTTAATGTTTTTATTTCATAGAGTATAGTGTTATAGTCACAATACATTCGCAGTGTTTGTATTCATTGTTTTGTACCATGGCTTCAAGGGTTTATACCGTGTTTTGTAGTGCCAAATACCACACTACCACTTTAAAGTTCAGCATGTATTAATATTAGTATATGGTTCAAGTATATTTTTGTCTTACAAAGATTACAATGGTAAGTTTAAACGTTACATTTTCTCAATTTCCATAAAAAAATAAATCACTGTCATTTGTTACAAACATACTTGGTTCTCCTAATTATCTTAATTTGTATTGTGACAAATAACAAGAGTAAATGTTTTTGTACAAATATCATATTAAAACATGTTAATGCCAGAATGTGTTAGATTATATTGTGATAAACACCCAGACTGAATAAAAGTATCTGTACAAAATCACACTTGTATAAATTAATGTCAGCACATATTACTTACGACTTCCCAATCCAGCAAACCAAGCGAATGGTTTTGTGCAAACTACACAGTGGTACTCCTTAATGCCAGCAAACATTAATAAGCAAGTACACTAAAAACACGTTTATCTGAATTTGATGGGACCGTGCCTGTTTCAGATAAACCGAAACTTCTATTTAAATAATAATACATATATAAGTACACTAACTTTATTTAATAATAATAATTTAAGTTACAGTGAATATGACACAATGCACTATAAAACAGCACTGCACTGTAAATTATAATTTCTACATTACTGGAACAGTCCTATTGCTTGTTCATACAATATAATCAATCATAATTTTTTGACTATGTTTTGAAGCTCGTTTGTTGGCTGCCCGATCTCAAAGTTGTTTCATTGTTCTGTAGGGGAAGTTTCAATATTTACATTTATGTTTATGTTACTTTATGTGTACAATATATGAACATAATACTTTATGTTCAAAAATTTGAACAAATCGATAACAATTCAGAGTACCCCTTATCCTGGTTAGTTCTGATTATTGACTTTCTATTTACATCACATGGAATCGCTTGTCTACACTATTAAATATAGATTATAACATTAGGAAAATGCTTTTGTGTATTTTTAAATTTACTAAAAATTGTTTCAGATAAACCGGATTTTCGGATAAATGCAATTCGGATAAATGAGTTTTTAGTGTATTAATATATTACTTGCCGAACCATAAGCCATAATTAATATTCTTGTATAAGTGTCACACAAGTTCCTCTTACTGCCAGAATGTATAAATTTATGTTGCGATGTGTAGCCTGCCATGGTGTTTTTGTATGAATATCCCACTGGTTCTTCTTAATGATCACCATGTAATAATAATTTATGTTGTGACAAACTACTAGCTTGAGTAAATGTTTTTGTACAAATGTCACATTGGTACTTAACGCCAGCATGTATTGCTTTATGACGTGACACACTACTACTATGTGTAAATGTTTTTGCACAAATATCACACTGGTACTTAATGCCAGCATGTACTGCTTTATGATGTGACAAATAACTACTATGAGTAAATGTTTTTGCACAAACACCACACTGATATTTAGTACCACCACCATGTGATTCTTTATGAGTTTTCAAATAATAATAATTACTGAATATTTTTTCACAAACGTCACACTGGTACTTAATGCCAGCATGTACTAATTTATGGGTTTTAAAAGAAGCAGACAGAGTGAATGTTTTTGGACAAATGTCACACTGGTACTTCTTAATGCCAGAATGTATTATTTTGTGTGTCAAACCACCAGCCTGAGTACATGTGTCTGAAGAAGTATCACCCTGGAGTTTGTAATTTTTATGAACTGGTGTGGAATGCTTTAATGAAGGCAGTGAAAGTGATGAAACGGATTGATTCTGTACTGAACCTTTTGTATGTTGTTCACACATTTGAGCAGAATTCACTTCATCATGCATTGTTGTCAGTGGGTGTAACTGGAACATATGAGAACAGAATTGCCAATAGTAAATCATTGGTTATTAATAAATGAGAAAACTGCATTTAAAAACAATCGATCTACAAACCTTGTCTCAATCATGCTTGTAAAAATTAACTTCATAAATGTATCACTGTAATACTATTTACTGTATCTACTATTCATTATAAGAAAAATATACTGTAAATTACATGTTCTCATGCATAATGCACACTTTTATTCCAGATTTTCTTCCTAAACACGTAAGTGGTGCATCATACATGAATAATATAATTTACATGCTAAATTGTAGAACTGCACGTGTATCATCAGATTACACATGGCAGAGACGGCAACACTGGTCAAAATTGGCAGGCTCGAGTGTAGTAACATGAAAACGAAAGTTACCGATAATTTGGTCCACAGTTCTCACCTCTTCTCTCCACCAGTTATTATTTATGTCATAAATTTATAACAGTATTCTGTTGTAGCATTCTGTTACTCTATTTGCTTGTCGTTGTTTCAACAGTATTTCATTACCAGTATTGTGAGTGTTTGAAGACCAGATTATGAATTCATGAGCAGAAATATTCTTGGTTGTACTATATAGCTCAGTTTTTCTTTATCCGTAAAAAAATTACAATTGCGCAGCATCGCGTACCTTTGATGAAGTGGTATCTAATGTTCAGGAGTAGAAAATATGAAAAGAAAAATTAAACGTTACTACTCATTATCAGCGTTTTTTTTTTCATTGTAAAAAAGCTATTCCTGAAGTAGAAAAGCACCAGTCGAGTTTATAAAAGAAAAAAGTAGTGGGGCTTTCACCATCACCACTGAAATGCCAGAGATGCAAGCTAGGAAATTTGTTCAACTCTTGAAACAGATGTAGGTAATTTCGTGCCAGTCTTGATTGATGTGTATGGTTCCTTCCAGTGGCAAAGTGTCAATGGATCCGGGGGAAGTGCTGCTTCCCTTGATATACAATAATTTTTGTAAAATGTTTCAAGGAACAAACTATTTTTATTAAAAGTTATAATTTCCATACAAACAAATAAATTTAAAATTGATAACTAGATTTGTTTCACAGACGGCGCAGTATAGTGGCACAAATCTGTAGCTTACGTATGTGTGAGAATGTGACGGACACGGCAGGTCTTAGTGAATTTGTGACTGTCAGGTCGTTGATATCAGACATGTTTATGTAATGTGACTAGGGAAAAGCATATTGTTACAGTTTCAGCATGTGGAGTAAGTGGGGGTATGTGTATAGGAAGGCGTTAGGGCTCAGCGCATCTACCTTTGGTAGCCCATTGTGTGACACCTTGCTATAGCGTATATGTCGTGTTGTTTCCTTATAATGGTACGTCGTGAAGTTTTTTCTTTAAACTAATGTTTATGTTTACATTCAATCTGTTTAAGTATCATAAATCTGTTCTCTATGCAATTGTAAATATACTTGTTTTGTCTATAAAATGTGATACAGAAAGTGTATGTGTATATTTAAGCAGCATTTAATAGTTGGTTGGTGATGTAATGTTGCTGGGAAGTTTGAACAAGGAGAGGGTTCCCCAACAATCATTCAGCGAAATCTGTGTCAGATCAGCAGTTATTGTTCTACAGGATTGTTGTTCTATTGGCAAACTTTTCACAAGGGTTTAGGTTCATTACCTTTCCAAGAGGAACTTGATATATTTTATTAAACTTGATAGGCCATTTAGGTGAGCCGTTGGGTGGGTGGGTTAGGTAGTTACACATGTGCGGATTTAAATAAGTGGCTGTAGTAAATCTTCCCGTTTTTATGTAACCTTGTAGTTGTTGGCCATGTTTATTTTTTTCTAATCAGAATAGTATATGGTCGAAAACTGGTTTTAGTTACTCATGTAGTTCACAAAATGCAGGAAGGAGACATTCGTTTTCTGAGTCACATACAGGACCAATTTCACCTGCAAAAGTTTTGAAAAACATGCATTGAATTTAGTTTAAATAATCAATTTCATCTGTCAGTAGAAGCCCATAATGAACTTGTTCAAAAGAAGAGAAATATTTTAACCATTTAATTAAAGCTGCTTGATTCGGAGGGGGGCACTCAAGAACTCGCTTTTCGTGGTCACAATGAGTCTCACAATTCTTTAAATGAAGGAAATTATATCAAGATGCTACAAGAAATGAGTGATTTCGACAGCAAGCTAAAAATTTACTTACGTACTTCTACTGTATTTTGAGGGTTATCAAATAAGATCCAAAATGACATTATCTCTTCTATTTCACAATATATGATGCTTGAAATAAAACACGAAAGTAATTATTTATCCATTGTTGCCATTATTGTGGATGAAGCTATAGACGTAGCTACAGAATCACAGTTGTCTACAGTAATTCGTTATATAAAAAAAGAGAGAAATATTGCTGAAAAATTTTGGATATATAACAATGTTACTGATTACCACAAAGCTAATGCTTCATGTCAGCATATCTTTAACATATTTGAAGAATATGCCTGTGGGAAGAAATTAGTAGCACAGACGTATTAATGGCAGGGGAATACAGTGGTCTTCAATCTCGGGTACACAAACAATGCCCACAAGCGATTTTCATCCATTGGTATGCTAAATTTGGTTCTCTTATGGTCGGTTAGTTGTATTAAATAGTGTAATTTTTTTTTTTACTTTAGGTTATGGAATTTTTCTTTTATAGCACTTAAATACAGTAGAGCCATAAGTGACATCATCAAAGATACAGTTGCTATAAAAATGTGTCCTTATGCTGTTCAAAATCTGGAACACACATTTTAATGCAATACAGCCACATGTCACTTATAGTTGTATTGCATTAAAACAATAAACTATATTTAGGAAGGTTTTAAATGGAGGTGGCCATAACTGCAATAGTGGCCATATACGAAAGTAGCATAGTTTTAGTTTCTTAAGCTAGGAGCACTTGTTCCCTTTCCTGCCTTTTTCTATAGCTTTCATATTTCATTAGTATAACATGTGAACAAGTTACAGATTATTTTGTTGGTTTGTGTTGAGTTTTACAGAATGTTTTCAAACAGAACATTGCTGATTCAGGTTAAGTTAAATGAAATAAATGAGGTAAGCCTTATTTAATATTTCTGAAACAGCCTTGCTTCAAGTGTTACATAACGAAGTACAAGATGAACAGAAAACGAGAGGACAAAAACGAAAAGTAAGGGAAAGTGAATAGAATAGAAATGCAGCCAAGGAGAAAAGGAATAAGGTGATACATACGTAGACGCAAAGGGTAACAATGTACAAGAAATGGTAATGAGAAAAGATTTCCAGGGGAATTGCCATTATAAATGTAAGAAAATTCAAGATGACCACCATGCTCAGATTTTTAAGATGTTTTGGAAGCTCGTAGAGATTAACAAACAATGATAATATATAGCTACCTGTAGAACACATCGACACCTCAATATCAGAGAGTTATAGAAGGCACCTCAAGAAATATAAATGATCAATACCACTTCAAAGCAGATGGAGAAATATACTTTGTTTGTAAAAAATTCTTCATAGATACATTAGAAGTAGGAGACAAAATGATAAGGAATATTATCAAGAAGACAACAGATGGAATTGACAAAGATGAAGTTGGCAAACACAACAACCAACCTTCAGTAGAGTCTCCACACTTAATCACTTAATATATATGTTCAAAAACATATTAATTCTATACCACAAATTGAGTCTCATTACCTGTGCAAACACTAATTAGTAGAGAATATATTAGTGCTGGAAAAACATTAGCAGATCTACACAGAAATTATGTAAAGGAGTGCCAGGAACAAGCAAGAAGATATGGAAATTACTCAGCTTGACAGAATTTAATATTAGCTTTTCGTCCCTACAAAAGAGCAGTGTTTATTCTGTGAGAAATGTAAAAATTCATATGAAAAAGAATTTCTACAATCTGAGTATAAAAATCATCATAAAAAAGTTAAATTAAGTAGACAAGAAAAGGCCAAACATGAAGCGTTTGCAAAGGAAAAGAAGTGTATCACAGAATGCTATGATTTACAAGCAGTCCTCCCAAATCCTTGATATAACGTTTCTGTTGTATGTTATAAATGGCGGCTGTTAATTCTGCATTTTACAGTTTACAATATCGGGAGAAGTACAGGACATTGCTATTTTTGACATGAGGGTGCTGGCAAAAGGGGTTCAAATGAAATCGGTTCATGTGTTTTTCAGTTTTTACAAAGTGAATGCAAAGGAGAGGTGGTTGCCTTTAACTCTGACAACTGTAGAGGTCAACAAAGAATAAACACGTTATTGCTTTATACATGTATGCAGTTTTTTCTTGCAATATTTCAAGCATTACATATAAATTTTTAGTAACTTGTCACAACCAGAATGAAAGAGACCATTAATCAAACAAAGAAAGCTTATCCTAAAAAGTGGGCCTACTTATGTACCTGCACAATGGGCAACCATAATCCAAACGGCTGAAAAGAAAGGCAGTCCTTTTAAAGTGACAGATGGATACACCAGACTTCATGGATTTCAGAAATTTTCCAAAATTTTTTGGGAAACCTTTACATTAAGCAAAAATAATGAGACAGATTCTTGGCTGGGCATAAGAGAAATCAGAAAAGAGAAATAAAAGTCTGTTCAATTTTTCTACAAAACACACTTCACCGAAGATTATAAGAAAATACACACACAAAAAAACACAAGAAGCAAGCATTCATTACAAAAATTGAATTGTGCATTTACCTCTCCAACAAGATTAACTGACGACAAGAAATGAGATTTAATACTTCTCTGCTAAAGTGGAATTATAAAGAGCAAATATAACTCATTGTATGAAAATCTAACACATCATCAAATCAAAAAAGATGTAGATTCAGATGAACATGATCTGTAAGTTTTTTTGACATTTTGTAAGGATGAAAATAATTTACATATTCAAAATAGATGTTTTGTATATTCTTAGGCTTATTTCATTACTAAAAGAATATAGACCTATTAGTAATAAAAGTAACACTTTTGATTATGTTTATTTTTGTTTGTTCATTACTTTCAGTAGTTCCTTAATTGTGCCTCTTGTAATAAATGATGTTTACTATGTTTCAGTTATTAAAAGATGTGTAAAAATAACAATAAACATAAATTTTAACAACTATAATTAAAAAAAATATGAAAAAACAGTAATATGTACTATTTTTGTAGCACTTATGGCTGTTTTCAATAAAAACAAAATTCAATTCTTGAATATATTTTTTGTTGTGGACGGCCATAAGTGCAAAAAAAACAATTATATGTCATAGAAAGCCATAAAATTTTTATAACAGCATTTAGAGAATTAAATTTTATTAAAGTAAATGAAAAAATTTACAGGCATTGCACAAATGCAATGCACAGAGAAGGGCATTGAAAATGCTTCATAAATCTAAAAAATATATAATTTATTTTTTCTTCATTTACTAATGTACAGATTATAAGTTAAATATACAAATATTAATGTTGCATTCATAAGCGAAGTTTTATATATGTACTACGTTATTGACAACAAAGAAGTATTTTCTATGGAAACTCACCGGTTCCCATTTTCGATCACGCATAAATGTGCGACACGTCCTTATAAACATTTTCAATGTTAAAATGTTTTATGAATATCCGCTTATCAAGTTTTAAAATCCATTTTAAACTTGAAACTCGATTTCACCACAAATGTGTCTTTTAGCACTTGTGGCCCTCTACGTTTCAAGGTGTGATATGTAACCAGAGTGGGAAATTATAAAAATATAATATAATAAAAATATAAAATAAACAATAATCGGTGTATGGTGGAGAGGGAGGGAGGGAGGGAGGGAGGGATGGAGGGAGGGAGGGAGGGAGGGAGGGAGGGAGGGAGGGAGGGAGGGAGGGAGAGAGAGAGAGAGAGAGAGAGAGAGAGAGAGAGAGAGAGAGAGAGAGAGAGAGAGAGAGAGAGAGAGAGAGAGAGAGAGAGAGAGAGAGAGAGAGAGAGTAAAGAAAATATACTGATTTGTATTGATACAATATAATTTAATATGCTTTTATTCATAATTACAGTAACATTAATAATTACACTGAAGTTTTTTCAAAATTATCTCATGCAGATAGTGACTGAACCATGTAAGGTAACCGTTCAAATAGGTTAGCTTATAAAGGACAATACATTTTACAAAACATCTCATCATTATTTGTGAAATATTTCATATTAGTAATATCAATGAATATATTTGTGTGAATTATAAGGAATATGAGTTAAGTTAATTTTTTTACGTCACCCTCACCCTAACCTATAATATGTTCAATGAGTTCGTCTAACGAATTTTGAATCTTCTGAAGGTAAGTAAGTAAGGTAGTATCGGGGTTTCTTTATTTTTCTTCTTATTATTTGTATGATTACAACATTAAGTTAGCTTTGACTTACCAAAGAACAAGTATATGCAATTAAAATTTTGATCTCGATGTGAGTAATGGCGCAGATGTCATGAAGTGAGAAGGTCTTCGTCATTTGGCTGGTTATGTGGCGTTTAATATGCGATAACATTTTCCTGATGTAGGTAAAAACAGCAGCACTGTGAAAACAAAAAGGAATTTTGATGGATACAAACCGTGTCAAAAGGAAGCCTTCCAGTTCCTAGTGACCAATAATCCCACTGTGCAAAATAATTGAAGAAAGTTTTATAAAGTTTCACGGGCAGACTGACAAGTGCTGGAGAGTGGTGTGATACAAAAACTAAAATCCATTACTAATGATAATCTTCAAGGACTTACCACTTTGATGCCAATGGACGTTGTTAATAAATAGTTATATTATTATACTTTATTATTTTATGTAATCTACTTTGAATGCAGTTTAAATCATTATGTTTATTACTTGAGTGTGTCACTATCTATGTCGGTCGCATTGAGTTATGTATCCTAGATACCTACGTTCTATTTACATTACATGTGCGGTTGTCATGAGTGATTTATTGTATTGTTTAATGTACTAATAAATATCAATTCATTTAATTAGATCATTGTGTTTTATCAGTAATTGCTTCCTGGTAAATATAATAACAGGTTATGGGCCCAGAGAAGTAATAAAACACATTGTTGAATTGAATTGTGGACAGTAATAATACGCAAGAACCCTTTTTTTGTTCCACGTGTCAGTAAGAATTGAGTGCACAAAATCAGTTGTAGTGAAGATACTACATTAAACAATAGAAATGGATTTAGTCAGATCAAATTTAGAAATGTTGAAAGATGATTTGCAAGGAGGTTCCAACTATGCTTCATGGATATTCAAACTTAACCTAACCTTAAAATCAAAAGGTATTTATCAAATCGCAACGGGAGTTAAAATTAAGCCTGAAGGAGATGAATCAAGCGCAGCTGTAAAAGAATGTATTGAAAAGGATTTAGATGCACAAATATTAATTGGATTGAATGTTGACAGTAATATAGCCAAGAAAATTGCAAGGTGCCAGTCCGCAAATGCTATGTTACAAAAGTTGGAAACCTTATATGGAAAAAAATCAAACGTTTCAGTTGAAGGCCTGCAAAGATTATTTTTTAATTATAAGTATTATGAGCACAAATCAGTAATAGAAAATTGCATGACAATTCAACAATATGCTGATGAATTGTCTGCACTAGGTGAAAGCGTTAAAGAAAACTGGATTATGCAAAGGATATTAGGTATACTTCCAACAAGACTGCATCATTTTAGAACGTCTTGGGATAATGTTATTTCCACAGACATAACGTTGAACAACATGTTTGAGCGTTTGAAACTTGAAGAAGACAGGCAAAAAGAAAGTGAACAGGCCAATAATGAGTGTCAGAGTGCTTTCATAACAAAGGGACAGAACAATAATAAAACAAAACAAGTGAACGTAAAGGAATGCTTTAAATGTGGACAAAAAGGGCATATAAAGAAGTACAGCAAGAATAAACCTAGTAAAAGTTACATTGAATATTGTAAGAAAAATTATCCGTATAATAAGTGCAACGAAAAAGGTCACTTTGCCAAAAATTGTACCAAAAATGTAGATAGTAAGTCAGAAAAATCAGACAAATCTACGTCAAAAAGTAAATTGATGATTAATGTTGGATTGTCTGTTACTAATATACAATATATATATATATATCAATGAAGAATGGCTATCAAGACCTATGGTACCAAGATTGTGGTGCCACTCAGCACATGACTTTAAGGAATGAGTGGTTAAAAAATTATACTGTTTTACAAGAACCAGAAAAAGTCATGATTGGAGATTCAACACTTATAGAAGGTGTTGGTGTTGGAGACATAGATTTGTTAGCTTATAATGGTCAAGATTGGTGTAACATAACACTGAAAAATGTTTTGTATACACCAAAGATACCCTTTAACTTATTTTCCGTCACTAGTGCCTTGGACAAGGGTTATCGTCAGGAAGCAGACACAAATTGCTCGTATTTTTTGATTCAGACACTGGTGAATTAACAGCCATGGCAAACTGGTTAAACTTTGTACTTATGTAAACTTTGTACTGTAGAAATCCTCATTGCGGTCCGTGCAGTGACGTCATTTTCTCCCACGCTGACCTGCTACCGGCTTGCATACAAGCTAGCAGCAGTCAGAATTAATTAATTCCTTGCAAGACTCCGAGCGGGCACCTCGCTCAGTTCACCAGCCGCGGCTACATAAAGTTTTCAATATTTCATAATTTTAGCATGATCATCATGCGATAATTTACTTAGGCGATCTCGGCCTCTACACACTATTATGGGTTTTCAATATTTAATTCTATCAAAAATTCTCCGGCATTTATGCCGCGCTAAAACTGCACGCGCCAGCAACTTGTCTTATTAATTTTCAATAAACTATTAGCTCAAGAACATACACAGTCCACTTTATTATTTCACTAATTTACCAGCACCTCAACTAGCGTTCTAAGACCAACTTAAGATTTTATCGAGAGCGTCTAAGACGCAACATTTTGGTCCTCTGGGCCGGATTTCACATTTGGTCTTACGGGCCGCATTTTGGTCCACCACGATTTCAGAAATATTTCATTTAATGAGCCCAAACAACCTGTGGTTCAAGCCCGAATACTTTCGAACTTTAGATTGCTGGCCGTTGCATGCCTTCATTCTTCTCAAAACAAACTTCATATTCGACATTGTAAGATTCTGCAGGGCATCATAGCTGAGACGGCAAGACACTACAAGTCATCATCATTTGTCCTACAGCAGCGAAATTCCAGAACCTTAAAATTATACGGAGAGCTACAACTTCAGGCGTCGCCAGACCAGCCGAAACAAGAGTTGCGCCACCATCTACGGCCTGCCGAACAGGATCATCAGGGAAGCAACAGGATCGGAGCCATCTTGAACACGCCAGGATTCACAATCCACGTGAATATGAACTCACATTTCTCATAATTTTTCACGTATAATTTTTATGTACAGCAGAGTCAGTAATATTTTAGTAAATAATTTATATATTTTAGTAATAATTTTTATATAAACAGATATTAGTGTCAAGTGGCCATAAACTTGTATTTTTATCTAGATTTTCATATGTACATAAATTTTCATTTACGCAGCTGTACAATAATGCATTAAGAAACTTAAGTGATGTGATAAGACTATATGTATATTGTCATTTTGAATAATTCATATTTTCAATAACTTTCATAACTATTTTTTTTAAAAAAAAAAGGAAATAAGTATCTATTATAGTAAGTAATATATTAAGGTGTACACCGATCACTGGCTCCCGCATCATATCGGAATTTAGCAAATTATTCAAATTACAATAATTGTTCACCTGCTCTATATTTAACTATCGTTTTCGAATCACATTTGCATTTAGTTATGGCTGATGTGAAGGCGCTAATTAAGAAACGGGGCACAATTAAAGCTTCTATATCCCGTGTGAATACTTTCGCTGACAATTTCGATCCGGACATGAGCGATCATCATGCCTTAAAAATTAAGCTCCGCCATTTGATGGAATTGTCCGCGAAGTATGACGAAATTCAGACTCAAATTGAGGCTGACGATTCCGATTTCACATCAGTCAGTGACAGAGTTCAAACAGAGGATGATCTCTGTAATATTGAGTGCAAACTACACCATTTATTAGAGCAAGTAGAGGAGGTGAACAAGAAGTCATTGATTCAAGCTGAAGTTACACCAATTAAACCCCCCCCCTATACAGTTAGAGACAATTAAATTGCCCTGCTTCTCAGGTAACATTACTAATTGGCAACATTATTGTAATATGTTTGTGGAACTTGTACACGTCAGAACTGACCTGACGGACATTCAGAAATTACACTATTTACACTCGTCATTAAGGGACGAAGCGTTAAATGTAATAAAATCTCTTCCAATCGCCCATGAAAATTATGCGGTAGCCATTGATCTATTAAGGGCCAGGTATGACTGCAAATTAATTGTCTCAGCCTATCACATAGGGAATGTCTTGGGCGTGAAGTCCATTCAACAAGAGTCCATGGTTAGCATTTCCAAATTCATTGACGAGATCACCGCGAATATAAATGCTTTAAATTCATTGAATTTAACGGTAAATACCTTTGAAATCATTTTCATTCAATACTTAACGCAAAAACTCGATATCAGACATGTCGGCTCTGGAAAGAAAGCATGTCCGACGAGCAATTTCCTAATTTCAATAACTTTATTAAATTTTTAAATAATAGAAGGCAATTATTGCAAAACGTCGGCGGCGCGACCAGCTCAGTAAGCAAAATACACGTTAGCGATAAGGCTCCCTATCGCTAAGCTATTAAACCGGTTGATATTACTAGGTCGACATTCCATTCTCATATCAGCAACCACATCTGTCAGCTGTGTCGTGGTAAACACCGCCTTTCTGAATGCCCACAATTCGTGGCTATGTCTCCCCTTGAACGAAAAATATTTTAATTAAACAAACTCTGCTTAAATTGCATACGTCCAGGCCATGATCTCGCACACTGTCCTTCCAAATTTGCTTGCAGGACATGCGCTAAACCCCACCACACAATGATCCACATATCAGGCAATAACGCTTCGGGTAGGAACAATCAGTTTGCACTGAAACTGCAAACGAACAAATCTATCTTATTATCCACCGCTGTCTGCATGACAACTGACCATGCCGGTAGGAAGCACCCAGTAAGGATTTTATTGGACTCAGGATCGCAAGCTAACTTCTGCACCATGAGTTTCGCACATCGCATGGGTCTAAAACTAATTAAATCTCAATTACCCATCACCAGTACAAACAATTCCTTATCTCAAGCTGACTTCAGTACTAGGGTAAGATTGCATTCACGTTATAAGAATTTTAGTTTAAACATACATTGCGCTGTGCTTCCCAGTATCACGAATAATCTCCCGGCGGAATCATTTAATATCTCATCCTTAAATTTACCCAAAGGCATATTTCTAGCCGACCCACAACTGAACTTCTCTTCGCAAATCGACCTATTGCTTGGTGCTCAGTATTATTTACAATTAATTGAACTTGTCAAATTCATCCGTAGCCCACATTTTCCCATAATACAGGAGACAAAATTGGGATTCATTCTCGCGGGTAACTTGCCATTTAATGTCGATATGACAAAACCTGTCTCATCGTTCATAGCATGTGAAGATAATAATGCTATTTCCTCGCAATTAAAGGACTTCTGGCAATTGGAGGACGTTGTCCGTTGAGGACTCGGAATGCGAAAGTCATTTTGTCGCTAACACTTTCCGTAATAATGATGGCAGATTTGTGGTATCCCTACCACGCAGGTTATACAATTCTCATTTGGGCGATTCTCTTCACGGAGCTATTCGAAGGTTTCAATCACTGGAAATCAAGTTCAAGCAGAACCCTGCCCTTCACAAAGACTATAGCGCATTCATGCATGAATATTTAACTCTTGGTCACATGTCTTTACTTGATGCGTACGATTTTTCAGTGGACAAGTCAGACACCTTTTACTTGCAGCACCACTCAGTTTTTATAACTACCAAAGTAGTTAAACTACTACTGAAAGTTTCAGTTTTCAGTTGGTATAACTACCAAATTGCGAGTTGTTTTTGACGGCTCTGCCAAAACAACAAACAATTTGTCCTTGAACGACACATTGATGGTTGGTCCCACGGTGCAGCAGGATCTGTTCTCTATTATGTCTCGGTTTCGCACTCACCGATATGTCCTCATTTCGGACACTGAGAAGATGTACCGCCAAATACTAGTTAATCCCAAGGATTCTAATTTGCAACGTATTGTCTGGCGCAACGCCCCCCATAGGGAACTCCAACATTACGCCCTGAGGACAGTCACATATGGGACTGCAAGTGCGTCATTTCTTGCCACACGATGTCTGGCACAAATAGCCCAGGAAAATGAAACTAAACACCCTATAACTTGTTCAGCCATCGCAAACGATTTTTATGTGGACGATCTCATGACCGGTTCAGGTAACCCGCACCTCCTATCTAAAATGAAATCCGACATCACAGATTTATTAAGCCAATACGGTTTTACCTTGCACAAATGGTTTTCCAATGATCAGACCATTATATCTTCGCACGCTCATTCCTCCCTCGACTTTAGCAAAAATCAAACTGTGCGTACTTTGGGTATTAAATGGAACATTGACGAAGATAGTTTCGTATATAGTGTCCAAAGACATGTCAATGTAGAGGTATTCAACAAGAGAAGGGTATTATCAGTTATCGCAGGAATTTCCGACCCTTTGGGACTCATTGGCCCGGTCACATTCTGGTGTAAGCATTTTATGCAGATATTGTGGTTAACAGGTACAAGTTGGGACGACCCCTTATCAGACTCCTTATCTAATTAGTGGGTAGAGCTTTATTCTCAGCTGATTTCAGACACTTACTTTAAAATTCCAAGGTCTGTAAAGAGTTTAAATAATTTGCAAATCATTTCATTCCAGCTCCATGGATTTGCTGACGCGTCAGCAAGAGGTTACGCTTGTTGTATTTATGTGCGTACGGTCTATTCAAACTATGCCATCTCATCAAACCTGTTATGTTCTACATCTAGAGTCGCTCCCCTGAAGCAGATAACATTATCTAGACTTGAACTTTGCGCTTGTCTCTTGTTGGCTCAGTTGGCTTCCAAGGTTGTAGACGCCGTGAATTACAAATTCGACGACTTATGCTTTTACTCGGACTCAATGATAGCCTTGCACTGGATCCATCAGCAATCCTCCCGATGGAAGGTATTTGTCGCCAACCGTGTTGCGGAGATACAGCGTCTCACTACAAAGGGTACTTGGCATCATGTCTCGTCACTGGACAACCCTGCCGACATTCTATCGCGTGGTTGTCTCCCTCGGGTTTTACACGGTCACCCACAATGGTCCATCCTGGTTGTCCCATGAGTCATCATCATGGCCCATCTGCGCTTTCGATGCCCATTCACCCTGCACTCATCCCGATCTTGAGCAGGAACAACGTAAGCAGGTCCAAACCTCATTGATTGTCGCTTCATCTACGTCTAGTTATTTTGAAAACTACTCTCCGCTTTCAAAACTCTTTCGCGTATTTTCGTATTGCCGTCGATTCATTCGGAACTCTAGGCTACCTATAGCGGATACAGACACTTCCTTTTTAACTTCCCATGAGTTACATGGTACACTTTTGGTTTTTATTCGCCAGTCCCAGCAATCGCACTTTAGCATCAAATTTAAGGAATTGAAGGCACAACGCTGCATCCCTAATAATAGTAAAATTCTTTCACTTAACCCCTTTCTGGACGATGCGGGGATATTGCGCGTGGGCGGACGTCTTCAGCACTCCCAGCTTACCTATGAGAGTACTCATATCATATTATCTATGAGCTCACCAAATCATACTCCACCCGCATTCTCATCTCAGCAAATTAATTATAGAAGGCGAGCATCTTCATCTACTACACGCTGGTGTACAATTGACTCAGTACTCTCTACGTCAGAAATATTGGATAATTAATGGTAAATCTTATATACGTTCAGTAATACACAAATGTATCACTTGTTTTCGATTCCATGCTAGGGGCGCAAGCCAATTATTAGGACAATTACCCCCTTCCTGGGTTACGCCTGCTAAGCCATTTTCTCAATCTGCAGTCGACTATGCCGGCCCCGTACTTATACGTCATGGCGGGCAGCGTTCTAAGGCGACATCAAAGGCTTATATTGCTCTATTTATATGCATGGTCACTAAAGCTATTCACCTGGAACTAGTCTCAGATCTTACCTCAGACGCCTTCATAGCGGCCTTAAAACGGTTTATAGCGTGTAGAGGTATCCCTGATCAGATATTCTCCGACAATGGAACAAACTTTTGTCATGCTAGTAGCACACTTCACGAATTATACAAACTTTTTCAATCTAATGGTTTTGAACAGACCACCCAGGATTTTACCAGTGCCCAAGGCATCAAATGGTCCTTTATTCCCCCCTCAGCACCGCATTTCGGCGGCCTGTGGGAAAGTGGAGTCAAGAGCGTCAAGTTTCATTTGCGGCGCATTGTTGGCGGAACCATTCTTACGTTTGAGGAGTATTACACTATCCTAACTCGAATAGAGTCCTGCCTTAACTCACGCCCCTTGTTCGCCTTATCAAATGACTCTAGGGACCCTGAACCTTTAACTCCAGCGCACTTCCTGGTTGGTTCTCCACTCACTGCACTCCCGGACCCTGACTATTCCAAAGTCAATATTAGTCGTCTGGGAAGATGGCAGCTGCTCCAAAGATTCACCCAGTCTATATGGAACATGTGGTCGAAAGATTATTTGCACCAGTTACAATAACGCAACAAATGGCACATCACGTCAAAAAATTTGACTCCCGGACAACTCGTCCTTATTCTAGAAGACAATTCCCCCCCCCCCAACTTCACTGGAAATGCGGGGTAGTCATGAATGTCTATTCGGGTCAGGATTCAATAGTGCGCGTCGCGAATGTTCGCACCACAAATGGTATCCTACGTCGACCCATTCATAAATTATGTCCACTTCCAGTGGCCTCAGATTAATCGCATGAGCATTCATGCAACACGTTTCAATGATGTGAACTTTATAGCATTATCGTGCTTCATGCCCGGGACATTCCCCGGGCGATCACATGCTTTACATTGTTATGATTATTACATTATTATTATGTCTATTGTACTATTGTGTATCACTATCATGTTTTTGGGCATTTTTGAATTTTTTGGGGGATTATGATTCTAATATTATGCATATGACTTATATGTCTCTTACTATTGTATTATTCTATGGTTATGTATTTTTGAATTTTTTTTGGGATTATTATTGTAATATTATTGTATCAATTATTATGTCTTTTACTATTGTATTATTCTACGATTATTTATTTTTGAATTTTTTGGGGACTATTATTCCAATATCATGCATGTAAATTATTATGTCTTTGTCACTGTATTATTACCTGTTACATATTATTGAATTTTTGGGATCATTATCCTATTATTATGTACTGCCACTATTATGTCTGCCTGATTATTGTATTATCATTTATCATTATCATGTTATTATGTGTTATGAAATTTTTATTATCATTGTTCTATTACTATGTAACGTAAAATCATTATGTATTATGTATCCTTACATGAATTTGGTATGTTAATCATATTGTTATCTACTATTAATTTTCTGGGTGTCATTGCTTGATTGTTATGCACATCAATTGTTATGTCTTTGTTACTGTATTATCATTTGTTATTTATTATTGAGTTTTGGTATCATGTAATGTCAATCATTATGTACTATTCACACAATGAATTAAGTTGCAAAATCGCCCGATTTTGTGTGGGCAGTATGGTTAAACTTTGTACTTATGTAAACTTTGTATTGTAGAAATCCGCATTGCGGTCCGTGCAGTGACATCATTTTCTCACACGCTGATCTGCTACCGGCTTGCATACAAGCTAGCAGCAGTCAGAATTAATTAATTCCTTGCAAGACTCCGAGCGGGCACCTCGCTCAGTTCGCCAGCCGCGGCTACATAAAGTTTTCAATATTTCATAATTTTAGCATGATCATCATGCGATAATTTACTTAGGCGATCTCGGCCTCTACACACTATTATGGGTTTTCAATATTTAATTCTATCAAAAATTCTCCGGCATTTATGCCGCGCTAAAACTGCACGCGCCAGCAACTATGTCTTATTAATTTTCAATAAACTATTAGCTCAAGAACATATACAGTCCACTTTATTATTTCACTAATTCACCAGCACCTCAACTAGCATTCTAAGACCAACTTAAGATTTTATCGAGAGCGTCTAAGACGCAACACAAACAGAGATGGAAGATTGTTTAGAATGATGTTTCGCTATGAAAACTTAGAAAAGTGTATTGTTGCTATGTCAATTAAAAAGTGGCATGAAAATTAGCACATCAGAATATTAGTTATGTAAGAGACATTTTGAAGAAAAATAATATAAAGTATGTAGACGATTGGGATGACTATGTGTGTGAAGGATGCGTTTATGGTAAACACCATCGTCTCCCACATCCAAAAAATTTTGAAGTGGCAAAAGAGGTACTTGATGTAATTCATGTAGACTTGTGCGAAATGAATATAAATTCTTTTGGAGGAGCAAAATATTTTTTTATGCTCAAAGATGATTTCTCTCATTTTCGCACTATTTCTTAAAAACTAAAAATAAAACTTTTGACAAATTGAATATCTTCATGACTTTATTGAGAATTAGTTTAGAAAGAAAATAAAAGTTTTAGGTCAGTTTAGAAATAAAATAAAAGTTTTAAAGTCTGATAATGGGAAAGAAATTAAAAATGGAGATACTAAGAAGTTTTGTGAAGAACTTGGAGTTTTCCACATTAAGTCGAACCCATACACTGCACCACAAAATGGTCGAATTGAGAGAGAGATGAGAACCATTGTACAATCTGCTAGATCAGCTATACATGCAAGAAATCTAAATGAAAACTTATGGGCAGAAGCAATTAGTTATGCTACATTTACACTGAATCAGACTGGAACAAGTTCTGTGAAAGGTAAAAGTCCTGTGGATTTATGGTTTGGACGCAGAATTTATGTAAATAAGCTTACAATCTTTGGATGTGATTGTTATGTTTTCATTCAGGATTTTAAGAGAGCCAAAACACAGAAGAAATCAGAAAAAGGAATTTTCTTAGGATACAGTTTAGATTCAAGTAGTTACCAAGTTTACTTAAGAGACAAAAATGAAGTTGTAACATCAGGAGATGTGATATTTGATGAAAAAGTAAACAGTAAGTCTAGTTGTACAGAAATTGAAGCTACCTTGTCAAATGAAGAAAAGGAATACATAGTGTCAAGTGAAGAAGAAAAATCTGGTAGTGAAAGTGTTTATGAAAGCTCTGTGTTTGACAATAATATGCAAAATGAATGTCAAGAAAATCATTGTGTAAAGTGTTTGGAACGAGATCAAACTGTTTGTATTCAACCAGAGAAAAGAAGTCTTCGAAACAGGGCTACTTTAAGGATGCCAGCAAGGATGGGAGATTATGTAGTTGAAGACAACAGAATCAAAAATGTAAATATGGCCATGATAGGTGAGGTAGAAGATATTTCCATTTTACAAGCACTACAGGATGAAAACTGGAAGAAAGCAATGTTAGAAGAGTATGAATCTTTGATGAAGATGTTTTCTGTAATATTGTATTACTCGTTCTTCAGAATTTTGCACTTGAGACAAAACTGCTCCTAGACCAGTATTGCTTGTGTCTGTGTCAATGATGTACCTCCCTTTGGAAACGGGGAAAGCTAGAATTGGCTGTGAACACAATATAATTTTCAAAGTTCTAATTGCTTGATCAGACTCTTGAACACTGGAAGTTTCATTTATTTATCATTAGCTCATGTAGTGGTTTAGCAATAGTTGCAAAGCCTTTCACATAACATCTGTAATATGAGCGGGAAACTCTGAACTTTGTGTTTACTCTTTGGCACTGGCCAGTCTCTTACGGTGTCTACTTTATTAGGATCCATACTAACACCCGCTGCCGAAACCAGATGGCCCAGATACTGTACTTCCTTCTGGAATAGAGAACACTTCTTTGGGCTCAGCTTTAGTTCGGCACCATGAATTGAATTGCTCCGCCCAACAACGTTGCAAGCGCCTACATTTCCAAAACGCAGGTTTTGTTGAAACAATGTTGCAAACAACATTCTGAATAGTGTGGGGTATTTTTTGTTTGAGAAAGTTTAGGTTGGCTGCTCTGAAATAAGCCTACAATCTCCCACGTGTTTAGTTCTGCGGTAGCAACAACGTTGTAAGCGCCTAACGTGCCTACCCAGTCAGGTGTCATGCTGTCACTTGGTGACGAAAAACGTTTAAACAGTGGAAGAAAAAGGAAGATTTGTGTGTCTTCGTGGAAGAATAAAATAAGAAAAGTTTTGAGGGACTCAGGAATTCCGTACGTATCATCACGGAAGAAGCTAGTACCAGGAAAACTGCCCCCAACTGAGGTCAGCTCAACAACGTTGTAACCGCCACCTGTTGCAATGCACTAGCTCAGTGGGGTCCGTGACAATGTTTCAGGGGGTCCGCAGACGCTTTTTAGAAAAAATAGAATATACCGTAATTTCCTAAGATTTTTTGTAGTTCAACGTCAAATTTTAGAATCTTAAAACAATTAGTAGAAAATTCCATTATTTATTTTTTGTGCAAACTAATTGTAATTGTAAAAGTAACTTGAAACTATTGGCTTTAATAATGTCTTTAAAGCTGGAAACACATTGCTATCATGTCACGTGAGCTCAGGACTTGCCTTAACCCGTGAAATCGCAGTGCAAAGACACACGTCACGTCATGTCACTTCATGTTACATCATTTCACGCGAACACGTGTGAACTCATGTGAACATTCGTGAAGGTAAATAAATTCTACTTAGCTGTGAAACATGGAGTGCTGCAGTTCTATTAGTTCATTAGATTTTGAAGAAGACTTGGAAAATGCTTGTGCTATTCTTTTAATCAAAAAATCAGTTAACAAAAGAAGGAGCTGGAGAGTGTTGTTGAAAATTCTCTGCATAAAGGGAGCTATAAGATTACTGAACAGGTCTGGAATCAAATAGCTTCTGATGACCCTACAATATTATGCGGCAGACCTTCACACAATGTGCTCCAGCTGTGGAAAACATAGTATTGGTAGAAAGCTCAGTGAAGGGGAGGGAGAAACCTTCCACCAGTTGAAGTAGCGCGATTTCACAACTTGTACAGCGAGCGCCTTCCAATTAAACAGGCCAAGAAAACTGACTTGGAAGATATGTGCCGATATATTCCTGAGGAATTTGTTGAATTTCATAATAACCTTCGAGATGAATAAACATTGTTTTGGACATACTTATTTACATACTTTAATGGCTTAATAGCTATCTTGAAAGTTTTTATTTGTAATGACCAGTAGACTGGGTCGAAAAAATAAATATTTTTTTTTCGGAACGCTTTAGTGCGGAAAAGTTGCCTATTGTAATAAGAAGAAAAACGGCATAAAAAAATTAAAACCGGTTAACATCTTCCGTTCGCGCATCGTACTTAAAGTTTATGAAAAATTGCAAAAATCACATTTTTGTAAATTTTTTAAGTTAGTTAAAACTTTTAAAATAAACACGCTTTAGTTTTTTATGCTTGTTTTATGGTTTAAATAACCTAAATAAATTAAATTCTGATCAATAATCTAATTTTTTCCGTTCGCACAACGTCTTAGAAAAAACAGAAATTTACCGATATTTCGCAATTTTCACTGTGCAACTCTTCGCTCGTTTTGCTAGAACAAAACGACCCAGAACTCACCACGTGGAGGTGGTTGCACGTCGAGTTCCACCCACACCTTACCCAACCAACCATCCAATTGTTGGGTGTGGTATTTACATTATATTTACAAAGATTTTCCATAGACTAGGATTCTTTGGCTTACTGTGTCTTTTACTTTTTCTTTTTTATATCTACTACACATTTAAAGTCTGATTTTTTGGAGAAATGAGGCATAACCAATCTAGACTTAAGTGTTGCTTGGATATAGCCATCTCTAGCTTCATGTCCACATACTTTATTTGAGGCCTCTGTCACAAGTTTGACGCACCTCTCCACAGCCTCTGGGTGTGGCAGGGAAACTTTTGTATTTCTCTGATGGTCTTAGTGTCAGAATTGATGAGTGATTTAATATCATCTTCACTTAGGTCCCGCAGCATTGTGGGAGGATACAACACACAAGAATTCCAATTAATAATTTCAGTGTAATCGGAAGCTTGAAAGTTTATCTTCGGTGGTATGAAATTTCTAACAGTCTTCTTCCTAGGGACGGTTTGTCTTGCTTTTAAGATCCTTCTGTAACCAAGCTCCCGAATATGTTCTCTTTCATCGACAACCATTACCAACAGAACATTCTCTGGGTGCGCGAAGAACGCATTTCGTTCTATTACTGGATCGACAACTTGAAGTAATTCGTCGGATAAATAACGTGATGTTTGGATTGCTTGAAAGACATGTTTTGGTCCGTCAGTAAAATATTTGCTCTTTTTGATGGCAAACCACACAGGCGTGTATGATTTTAAGATGAAGCCAACTATTTCTTTTAAGTTTCCGGATGGATCTGATGAACTTATATACAACCTAAGAACTCTGCTGGCCGCAGTTAGCCATCTGGAATGGGACAAAGGACCAGGGTCCCGATTTGCCAAGTCTTCTGGACAATGTCCCAAGGTGATTGCATTTGAAATGTCCAACAAATACTGTTGGTCTTTGCTCAACAAATTCCTGTCTATATCAGGAATCGAACAATCTATGGTTTCATAATCTACCACAGGTAGATTTTCACAGCAAGTGAGCTGCTGCCCGATTGACCCAGTAAAAGATTTAGGCCCTGCAGTTTGACCGTCAATATGTTGGAAAATGTGGCGAAAAGGAAGCTCATTAAAATGCAGGAGGCATATGCTCCACTGTAGCGGGCGTCCTACATGATTTTCTAGTTGGTGGACGACACCGTTCTTCCGTCCAGTGTTGGTTACAGTGCCATCACACCCTACTACTTCTAGTTTTTCTAGTGATATTCATAGTTCAGACAAACAAGAAATAATGCTTTGCGTTATGTCAGCTGATGAACTCGAGGAAGTAGATACATGTCCAATATAAGTTGATCCAGGTTCCTGGATAAGAAAATAGTGTTCTTCTTTCACATTCCTGCGAAATTGCTTGGCATTCAATTTTTTGACGAACAAAGTATCATCTTTTCGTCCGTCAAAGAAAAGACCTCAACTTTCCTCAGGAGGTGTGAATTGACTTTTCAAATCCGCCCTAACACGACTCTTGTCTCTTCTTATTTTACACTTATCAACCACATAGGAAGAATCTGTGTTGGTTACCATCCCAACGTCTTGTAGAACACTTGACGCTATGACAGCTGTTGCCCGATCAGAAACTCCGAACCGATCACTGTTCAGCGCTGTTGCGCTAAGTTGAATTCTCGTCTGCCATCGGGGCTTTTCAGTCTATGTACTTGGTTTGTATTTATCTTCATCATACTCCGAGCCTTCAATAGAACTGTGTTCATAAATTTCCGAGTACTCTCCTATTTTAGGAACTTCTTTGCCACTCAGTGCTCGCTGAAGATCGCTAGCTTTCCTCTCGGCCTTCACATTTAACTTTTTTGTAACTGTCTTGTCAATAGATTCGATTTTCCCCAAATTGTAATTCCTTTGAAGAAACATGAACCTCAACTCGAGGACAGGAATTTTCTTTGCTTTTTCACATAAGCATTTAATTAGAATTGCACATTGACATGCATCTGGTGTTTTTTGGCATGTACAGTTCACCGTCATTGTGCATTTAGAAGCAGTGACATCAAAAAGTGATCTAGCTTTAAGTTTCAAGTCCTAAAATTAAGCTAGCTTAGCTTAGGTTAAGCTAGTTAACCTAGCTTTAAATAAAGGCTTATCTTTATCACGTTTATATGACTTCCTTATCTTAATATAGGAATCGTGATACACATTAATACGCTTTACAATTCGGCAGTCAGACAACAAAGGAATGGATGCTTTATCATACAAACATTTGATTTGTTTCGCTACCGTAGAGGCTACTTTAGAGAAACTTACATTTTTGTTTGTCACGAGTGACAAATTGTATCTCTCTTCAAAACAGCATCTAAGAACACATTCATATGTTGGCAGTTTATTTTGGAGGAAACTTCGTGGTTCACCAAATATAGGGCAATAAAACTCCTGTCTAGATTCGGCAATCACACTCCTAGTGAGTATAGTTTGTGACTCATTCATCATTAGATAATGTTGTGAGAATAAACATTAAACAAACATAACACAAAACAATGCACAGTATTGCGTGTACCACTTTAGCAGACAGCGAAAGACTGAAGTGAAGGCCGTGGTGACGTGTTGAAGCCCGAGTTGGGGGGCGGGGCGGCAGAGTAGGGAGGGATCACGCCACGGTTCTATCTAGTTCAAACCAGTTCAATCTACTTCAAGTGAGTTCTGGGTGGTTTTGTTCTATCAAAACGAGCGAAGAGTTGCACAGTGAAAATTGTGAAATATTGGTAAATTTGTTTTTTCTAAGACGTTGCGCGAACGGAAAAAATTAGATTATTGATCAGAATTTAATTTATTTAGGTTATTTAAACCATAAAACAAGCATAAAAAATTAAAGCGTGTTTATTTTAAAAGTTTTAACTAACTTAAAAAATTTACAAAAATATCGTGATTTTTGCAATTTTTCATAAACTTTAAGTACGATGCGCGAACAGAAGATGTTAACCGATTTTAATTTTTTTTTTATGCAGTTTTTCTTCTTATTACAATAGGCAACTTTTACGCACTAAAGCGTCCGAAAAATAATATCTATTTTTTTTCGACCCAGTCTAATGACCAGGTTAATATGTTTATACTCATTTTCTCAAAAAATTGTGATGTGTCAAAAAAGGGGGTTTTTATTTTTTATTAAATTTATTCTGTATCATCACTGCAAGTCCCATGTAAAAAGGTTGTATTCAAACAGAGAACTGTAACGTAACTTTTTGGGCGGAGTGTAGTTGGAGAATGCGATACTTGTTTGTAAACTCAATGTTTGTCACGTATGATACACGCATACACTCGTCAGGGCGCAGCTTCTACGCATAACAGGACAAAACCGACGCTACAAAAATGGCGAGGCAGAAAGATTTTCATGCCACGTGCTCTGAAGACGGAGGAAATCAAGTAGAGGCTCCACCCACCTAAGCCTCTTATATCGTCACCGTTTAACAACACTAGCCCATGTGGCCCATAGACAATCCAGACTTATTGTAAGACAACAAAAAACTCATAGCCTGAAGGCAGTGCAGTCCTGTCCATTAACAAAGTGTAGTGGGGAGTTAGGTTGGCACTCTCCGTGCAGTCGACTAAATAACTCTTCCCCGGCCGGGTGAACAAACAGGCTCGTCAGCCTAAAACTGCAGTTTATAATTTTAAAGTTTTAAAATATGGTAAATAGTGACTAAATTGCAACCAAAAAATGATAAAATAACATTAAATTGAAACATCAAAGTAACTTTAGTGAACTAGTGAGAACTCAATCTGGACGAACTAAAATACGGAGTGCGAGGTGATCTGCAGGGACGCTGACAGTCAAGTAACTGAATATAAATAAATCAAATATGAAAATTTTTAATAAAAGCGCTTAAAATAAAGAAAGGGAACTTAAATCAGGTATGAGTGTGAGAGTGAGCAGTCTGGGTTGCTTTTAAAAGAATTATTTAAACTACGAGTTAGAATAAGCGAAACAATGTCAAAGTAAATGTTTTGTTTTTATTCATATCTAAGAAAAGAAAAGTAATTAAAAGAAACAGTAATAGTTTGAATAGTAAAATGGAAAACAAGTAAATTCAAAAGTAGTATAAAGAATGTTAAATAAAATTTGAGTTGATTAACAAATGCAATAAGAGTCGAGTTTCTTAATCATGCAACCCTAAATCACTTATAGGTCACGAGTTCACGTGAAGACCCTGGAACCCAAGACGAGATAAGAATTGTATAAAAGGTTTGATAAAATTATTAACTATTTTGTAATAAATCAGTAATTCCTCAAAATTATTCTGTTAAGTTGACATTTTGTGTATGTGTGTGTATGTAAGTTTCATTAAAGAAATATGTACTTCAGAAAATTGTATTCATTTTATCGCTAGTTTCAAATAATATCAATAGGTACGATGTGCAACAACGTTGTAACCGACAGGCGCTTACAACGTTGTTGCTCTATAAGGAGGTTAGTTTTATATATATATTTCTTAAAATAAGTGAACAACAATCATATGGGACTGTAAAATACTCTTTTCGAAATTCCTACAATACATTACGGCTAAAAAACTAGCCAAAACATATATACCACATAAAAAAGTTTTTACCGTTTTTTGAAAAATTGTATTTTTGGCACTTGCAACGTTGTTGGGCGGAGCACTTCAATTATAGTCAGAATCTTAAGGTTTTCCAAATGGTCTTTGAAAGTTTTCCCGATGACTATGACATTGTCTAACTAAATAAGGCAAGTTTTCCATGACAGTCCTCAGAGTACCAGGTCCGTCAATCTTTCGAATGTTGCCAGTGCATTAGAGTCCAAATGGCATGACGTTAAATTGGAATAAGCCACTTGGGTCGAGAAAGCCGTCTTTTCTTTGTCTTCTTGCTGAAGACCCACTTGCCAATACCCACTCTTTAGGTTCCAATGTGGAAAACCACTGTGCTTTGGACAGTGTGTCCAGTGTATCGTCAACGTGAGGTAACGGATAGCAGACTTTCTTTGTATTATCATTCAGCCTCCGGTAGTCTACACAGAAATGCAATCCACCATTCTTCTTCACTACAACACTACCGGAGAAGACCAAGCACTAGATGAAGGCTCGATTAATCCCTCTGTCAGCATGTCCTGTACTAACCAAGATATTTCCTCTTGCTTAGCTAATGGAGGCCTTCAACGATGTTGGCATATCAGTGTTGTGTCCCTGGTATTGATGCAATGTTGTACAAGAGAGGTTCTTCCCAATGACTGTTCCCGAACTGCAAAGTAATCTTTGAATTCATGTAAAAACCGTCCGAGTTCTTTTACCTCACCACTTGAGAGGTTGTTAAATCTGTTCAACAATTCCTGCAGTTCCTCTGGTAATTTGGAAGTACCCAAAGCACTGGATCTATGTTGTGTCATTCTGGCTACCCAGACCACAGGAGTCAATTTGCCTTGGAGCATATTGCATTGTAAACTGACAGCTTGATCCAAAATATTCGCCACTCTAATAGGTACATTTCCAGTTTCATCAGGTTTTACTAAACTCCTGGCAATTAGTATGCCCGGTGTGCTGACTACATGGGGTTTGAATATAGAGCATTGGTTGCCCCTAGTGTAGCAAAATTGAAAGTTAAGGGCATGGAATTACACGAACGCTTACAGTCAGAAGGGGGGAAGGCGATGTGGAGGATGAGATGTGAGATGTTAGAAGAGAATTGTTGTTACCAGCGATGCTGTTGCCAACCTATGAATATAATTTCTAATATTAACAAAAACTTGCATCTGTTAAAGTTTGTAAATGTGTCACCATGAACCCCTATCTGTGTGTGTGTGTGTGTGTGTGTGTGTGCTTACAGTCATACAGATGGCTTAAAAAAAAGAATTATACGTTTACTGTTTCCGACGTAAATCAAATAATAATATTGTAATTGTATTACTCTACAAATCAAGCAAATGATATGTACTGTTCACACGTATCAGAATTTGTTGCTGTTACATATCAGAATGTTTTATAAACATATATGAGTGTTGTTTGATTCTGTAATTGTGTACTGCTGAGACGTAAAAAACTACAGCCTTTCTGACCATTCTTATTGCAATGGAATTTGCAAACTGTACACTTCCACTCCTTAATTACACTCGACTATCTCTACAGTCTCTAATTACATAAAGGAACGCGTTCTTCGTATTAATTTAATTGCAAGAAACTTTTTAATCCTGGACAACAAAAAAACTGTATTATTACTTCCTGTGCTTTACTATGAATAACTTTCCTGTCTTTGCTAGTTGAAGGAGAAGTACCCATTTGATCAAATCTCATTACCGTATGATAACACAAATAATTACGATAATACATAATTATAGAATAAAAATAACCAATAGAAATTAACTAAAAAATTAAATACTCGTAACTAATCAAAATGAGTGATTGTAAAACAACTATAGGGTGTCCACAGAAATTCTGTTTTAATTTTCCCTGACCTACTTACAGAAATTTCCCTGACTCACTAAAATGCATAGTACGTTAATTCTTTGAGCATTATATTTTACAAGGAAGAAAAAAGAAAACCCAGCCTCCACCTTCCCCATAGCTGGCCTAATTCTCTCTCCACTTTCTTTTTTCTTCCTCTTTTATTTTATTTATTTTTTATTATTTATTTATTGAAAAATACAAATACATTGATGGCATTTTAAAAATAAATATTTCCATTATCACCTAAAGGTAAGGTAACGTAAGAATGAGAGTATTTTCACTAGAACTTAATAAAATAATATATGAACAAGATAAAATGGACTAATTAATAGAACAACTTACATGGTAACAAATAATTATAATAATCAGCTATAGCTTTCAAAATTGAAAATGAACCAGTCCGACAGGATGAGAATGAAAAAGGAAAATATGCACTCCTTCAAAATTTACTAGTGTGATCTCTTCATGTTCTCCAGCAGTTTTTTCTTTTCCCCAATTTCTACATCCTCCATTTCTCTTTCAAGTTTCAACTTTTTTCTTTTTTCTTCCAACTCTTTCAACTGTAATTCAATTTTCCTTTTCTCTATTTTCTTTTTTTCCTCTTCTGACTGCATTTCTTTTTTCTTTTCCAAATATGATTGATATCTTCTTCTTGAAGATCTGACCGAGGTAAGCATACTTCTGTTGATAGTCACATTCCTCAAACCACCTAGATGCTTTATGCTATCACAAATAACTCTTTGGGACACAAGGGATTCTTCTAGATTTTCAACTAGTAAATGCTTATTGACAGAAAAGCCAGATTCAACTGATGCATTACCATGGGATAAAATGAAACACAGCTTCATTACAGACCAGAGATCTTCATATTTCTTATCTTCTCCTAAAAGGCCGTAGTAAAATTCGTCCAATCCCATGTCATCAGATGTTTTGGAAATGAAATCGTTAGCTTCTTCAGTTAGCAAAGAAAACTGTCGTTTGGCCTTTTCAGCACTTTTATCACATATTCTTCTATGGCTGTGCAGGTTTCCTAGAACAACATCAATCCTTTTTATTGCCAAACTGGGTTTGAGCATTATCATTTTAGGGTCTAAGGCAGTGAGGCCTCGTGCTAAATGTGATTTCAAAGGACTTTCTCTCTGAGTTTTTCTATCATGGTGGTAAGGAGATTTTTGAACTCATTTTTAAAAACAAGTTTCTCTTTTTCTGAGCATTAGTTTGTTTCATTAAGCTTTCTGCAGCATAACCAACGTCCACCTTTTCTACTGAAACCAGATTGACACTGTCTTGCAAGTCCAAGTTCATTAATTTTTGAGTAGTACTTTCTTCAGCTATTTTTTCACAAATCTCATCATTAGGTTTTTCATAAGTTGTTCAAGTGAAGTAAAGAGATAAGAGACCATAGGCTTCTGACTTTGGAACCTTCTCAGGAACGGCTCAACGTCTGACAATATGCTTCTGAAAGCACTTAGTTTTGCCTTAAAAAATGGATTTTTCATAGCTTCTCTAAGGTATTGCAGGTTTTTGTTGTCTTTTTCGTTGTATTCTTTTACAAATTTATCGACATGATCAAATATTTTGAGAGCTTGATCTACACAGCGACCATTTTCCAGCCATCTTACTGCTGTGAACTTAAAAGGGAAAGAGGTGCTGGTTGTAATATCTGAGTATTTTGCTCGCCAAGCTGGGCTATCTTTGAAAAGACTGTAGAGAGATCTAAAAAAGTGAAAAAGTTCCCAACCAGTTTTGGAGATCCCAGTCTTCAGGGCTCCATTCACTGTATGCAAACTGCATATGCCAATATCAAGAAGGGACTTTCCCTCTGGATTTAAGACTTGCAAATGGCTCTCGAGTTTTTTCATAAAACTGAGGTTAATATTCGGCCAGTCCATTAAGATTTGCAAAATATTTCCTAAAGGTAAGGAGAGCCCTTGAATAAACCCATCTAACAAGTGATCTGCAGTTGCCCTGCCTAAAAATACACTATTCCAATATCGTGTTGAAACTTTCTGAAGGTTTACTTCCCAAAACATTACACACAAGTCCATTTGTCCTCTTTGAACAAATTTGTTCAGAGATTCATCAAAACAAACAACATAGTCAGAGCACTGTTTCATGTTATTTTGCAACATTTCTTGAAAATATGGGGCTAACCCATGATTTATTACATAGGAAGCCTTAGTCTTGCCCATAGAAAAGCTCCGAGCGATTTTACTCTCTGGAAACATATTTTTGAAGGCTGCAGAGGTTTCATCACAAGAGTTTAGAGACATTTTCCCAGTGATGACGTGGAGAGCCCATATTGCTTCGGCTGACGTAACATCATCTTCATTCACACTGAAACTCTTTAAACTTGTTTGACTTGTTTCTGGCACTACTAATAATTCTTTTGTAGCTGAAGTTGAAGGTGTTGGCTGCACATCTTTTAATGGAGATGGAGTAGTAAAAAAAGAAATTGCCGGCTGGGAAGCCTTTGCTCTCATGTTTTTTACATGAGTTGGTCCCTTAGCATGAGAAACAATTGCTTGTTTCCCCATATTGCTTAGTTTAAAAGATTTGAGACACACTTGACAATAAGCCGAATTTGCATCACTAACCACCAAGTCCAACCAACCACTAAATTCCGGAAACACTTTACTGTCCAGCCAAAGTTTATTAAACAAACATTTCTTGTTAGCCATTGTAATGAGTGTAAGTCAGCAGCCTAAAAAAACTTAAAATAGAAAAAGAATTAGCTAAATCGGTTGAAAAAAGGACACAAGGGCACAACAAAAAATATATAATTGTTGTGCACTTCTTGTGAAAAATACCTGGAAAAAATGCTACAATAGTCTGGGTTACGGCAGACTAGAGCATTCAAAATTCCCCTCAAATCCATCATCGGAGATTTCCCTGACTTTTCAGATTTTTCACGGGTTGCGGCAGACTAGAGTAAAAAATTACCCTCAAGTCTGTAATCGGGGAAGATTTCCCTGACTTTCCAGATTTTTTGTTTATTTCCCTGACCAACTTTTTTTTCCCTGACTTTCCAGAACGTGGACACCCTGTATAATTAATAATAAATTGAAATAGTAATAACAAATGCAAGACTGAGATAGTACATCATACAGTAACTAACAATGTACGGGTAACTAAAACATCACACGCAAACTTGGCAACACCTTCACTTGCATACTGTGCCGTAACTATGACAGTCGTTATGGCAACATACGAATTTGTTTGTTGCTCACGCTACGAATTTGGACGCTCACGCTATCTATGAGAGACTTTGGACAACTTGACTTTTCGTTCCCGTGGCGTGGAGCGGTGTTCGTCATTGAGAGGACGGGAGGCGGGTTGTAGACTGGTGGTGGTAGTCAGCTGTGCATGCCGCGAGCTGTCTTACAGTTCAGCGTCTGGAAAAGTATTGTTGTTCCATTTTTAATGCCGGGGTTTTTTGTTAAATTGATTATGGAAGGCTAAGTAAAAAGTGTGCCAAGGGGTCTGTGGCCTGGCAACTGTGATCCTGTGGAGACCAAGATGTAATGTGTAAGTAGATTGAGGAACTCCGAATGAGCATGTGCTCGTGCAAAATCGGACAGGTATGCAAAAATGAAAATTATTAAATTTTTCCTAGGAGGTGCTTTTGCACTACTGGTGTTTCAGGTCAAGTGTGGGCCTGTCTAGTTCTTAACAAAAAAAAAAAAACAGTTGCTTTAATTCTGGATGTTTTTTTACTTCACTGAATACCGGGAATATTCAGGTTACCGTAGTCATTGCAAATTCTTTCCTGAACGCAAGTTTTTTTTTTTAAAGAAAAAGTCTGTTGAACTTGACTGGCTTCTGATATTTCTTTTAAATGGTGATGTCAGCTTCTCATGCTGCTAGTAGTGACAGTAATTCCTTATGTGTAAAACTTTTTTTATGCAAAAAAAAGAAACACTTAAGAAAATGTGTTAGGATTTGGCCTGTGCCTAGTGAAGCGAAATCTAGCCAGAGTTCCTTAATCTCTCTCAGTATTATTCAGAGTTGTTCATATAAATGTCTTGTTTGAATTGTGAAAAGCATGTAATGTCCAGTATACATTTTGTCTATAATCTGTGTTGAACTTATATTGTGTCTGCCTTTTATTGGAACGTATAAATTTGTTTATGAAAAGAGCTGCAGATCACATACAATTGCCATAATATGTACTAGAACTGTAATTCAGAAGTATTCATCATGTTAATGGAAATGACTGAACTTTTGTACAAGATGAAATTTCCACTTTGGGATTTAGTATTTATTTTAATTCTCTATCAATGTACAGTCACTGTTAAAATTCTTTTGTATATGTATATACTCATAATTCTATGCACAAAACATGTTTACATTTTTGAGATATATACCTGATTATTTGATAGTTTTTTTTAATAAGGGTGTGCACTCTGAAATCAGCAAGCCATTGTGCTACACAAGTTTATACAAGTTTAAGGAAAATTGAGCACACATACTTGTGAACTCCACACTAAGTACATAATTACCTACCTCATGTTTACATTCTACCTTACTAATTATATGATTCTCCTTCCTAGCTTGTGATTGAGATTTCAGAGGGCGCATGTTGTTGTGTAATATAATTGTTTAAATTATTGTGGCTGTAATAATTGTTGTAGGGTAAAATTTTTCGTTAAATGGTTTATAAAATTGTTTATCTTATTAAAATTGTTTATAGTACAACCAGAGGGGGACTGTAAAAGAAAAAAAAGACTTATTGTTATTAAATGTATTGGATTTTGAATACCTCTGGATTTATTCTTTGTATTTATTAATGTTCAAATAATTATTTCCAAATAGGGAAATTCTATTTGGGTGAAGGTTAAAAATGTACTGTCGAGGCTTGTTGCATGTCATTATTTTATAATACTTTATAATACATGGTTATTTTTGAATACTTTAGATATATATTTTAGATATTTTACAGTTTTATATATTTCTAATAGAATACTCTCACAGCATGGATACTATGAAATCTCTCATTGTAAGAAAACAAAATTTTATAGAATCAATAAATTTATTTGCGGAATTTGAAAATTGAGGTCACCTCATTGGTCCAATTACCTAATGGTTCCCCAGCATGTGGCCATTCTTCCACTAGGAGGCCTCTCCTGGTTCAAGTGAGCAAATGAGCCGGTCATCCAGGTAAGTTGTTTTTTATAATTTTTTAAGGAAGTCAAACTTGTAAAATGTGTTAAATTCGGAAAGTTGAAAATTGTGTTGTGATGTCATTGGTGATGAGCGGCTCATCCCTCATCAGCTGATTCTCCCTTACCCTCCTGCCATTTACAATTTCAAAGTGGACTCGTCCATCCATAAATTGGTTTCTGCGCATATGCCCTTGACTTTAATTTTACTGTATTTACCTCAGTTCTAAAAATGATCTTTTCGGAGTTTAGCGGAACAGTTACGGCACTTTGTTTATCACGTCTATCGATTTTTCTGATGTAGTCATTGTGGAGAGCATTACCTCTTCTCCACCGATTCTCAAGACATTGTTTTTGAAGTCAACTATAAATCCGTATGGATTCGTAATGTCCACACAAAGAATTGCATCATCCACAATGTCAGCAACAAGTACTTGGTGATTAAACTTAAGTCGACCAAGGTGTAGGTATAGCTCCACTTTTCCAAACGCTTTTACAGGCCGTCCAGTAGCTGTTCGCAAGCTGCAAGAGCACCAGATTGGCTTGAGATCTTTCACCATGTCGGGCCGCACAATGGAAACTGTTGCGCCTGTGTCAACTGTAATCGAGGTTGGCTTTTCTTGAACGAGTCAGATAAACCACCAAAGCTCCCACTGTTTTTCTGAAGTGTAGAAATTCCGTATTGTCTTATTGTATAGGGGCTTCGTTCCTCCAGTTAGTCAGCACACACCTCACTGTACTGACTACTGCTTGTTTCCCTGCTGCTAAATTTCCTACTACCCAACAATCTCGATGTAGATGTCCAAGTTTCCCACATCTATAACACTTTGGTCTTCCGTGCTTTCTTATTTTATTCTGCGGTGCCGACCATCGAGTCCCTTTTCCTTGTTCTTCTTCCTTGTCTGTGCCATTGCGATCTTTCAGCGCGCACTTTATGACTTGTCCACCCAGACACTGATTTGGCGGCCACAAACTATAAAGTATGTACCAGGGCGTCCGCACTATTCTGGTGTCTTGTCATTCGTAACACTTGCTATAGTTCGTTATCTTGGACACCAGCAGTAAACAGTGAGATAAAGTAACCTAAAATTATGTAGGCTTACCTGTATTGTGAGATCAAAGTGTCTCTTCATTTTCTATATTATTCAATTCAGATCCAGATTTGAAATTAAATTACCATAATATTTTATCTTCAGTCAAGACGTTATCAGTCACTTGTAATATAAAATTACAACAAAAAATCACTCAAAAATTCAAACACTCCACATGCCAACACCAAACCAAATGTGTAGTTTACAACAAGGAACCGTTGCAAACATTGACATGTAAAGCATTGGAAATAGCAGTTTTGAGATACAATGCCATCTGTCAGTAATGCACTGAACTAATGTTGAATTGTAAAGAAAAAGTATGCATGCAGCAATCAAAAATATGCTAGATGAAATAACCTATGAGCTTTAAATACAACTTACAAGTTGTGAAATGCCAAGCTACATTAACTTGGGGGACATACCCACGTGAATCATTTTGCCAAGCAATAGCACAGATGTGTTAAGACCCCAGGACTCTTGTCATCATGAAGGTTGTAGCAACCAGACAAAAATCTTGTATGAGAAGTATAATCTATGTCTAGCAAGAAACAAATACTTTCAAATTATTTCAACTAAACACATATATCACTGTAACTCATACAGCAATAAATTTAATAGAGGATAAATGTGTACCAATAATGTCAAACTACATTACAATGTATAATTTAATGATTTTAATTGTTACAAATTTCACTTTTGTAGTGCTAAATATCATAGACACATTACATATTTGCAGTGGCAATATTAGAGCATATATTAATTTATTTATATAATTATGCTTAAGGGTTTCTGTTTAAAAACATTATACTAATAAGTTTTATTACATTGCTAAAACTTTTTGGACAATAGAAACTTTTCTTACATACCACAAGTAATGGTCACAATAATATAATGGATTAATTTCCACTCAAAATGTACAAACAGAAAATTTTGTTACAAACATTACTGTTATTATTTTATGCCAGCATGTTATTTATAACACAACAGGCTACGCCTGAATTAAATAATTTTCTACAAACAACTCACTGGTACTTGTTAAAACCGATGTATTAACTTGTGTTTTGACAAAATGATTGAATCAGTATATGCTTTTGAACAAACATCACACTGGTACTTCTTAATGCCAGAATGTATTAATTTGTGATTTGTCATTCCGCCTGAGCGAGTAAATAAATTTGAACAAACATCACACTGGTACTTCTTAATACCAGTATGTATTAACTTGTGTTTTGTCAAATAGCCTGAGTAAATGATTTTGAACAAACATCACACTGGTAATTCTAAATGCCACAATGTATTAACTTGTGTTTTGTCATATTGTGTGACTCAGTAAATGATTTTAAACAAACATCACACTGGTACTTCTTAATGCCAGAATGTATTAACTTGTGTTTTGCCAAATTGCCTGAGTCCGTAAATGATTTTGAACAAACATTACACTAGTACTTCTTAATGCCAGAATGTATCAACTTGTGTTTTGTCAAATTGGATGAATGCGTAAATGATTTTGAACAAACATCACACTGGTACTTCTTAATGCCAGAATGTATTAACTTGTGTTCTGTCAAATCGCCTGAGCGAGTAAATAATTTTGAACAAACATCACACTGGTACTTCTTAATGCCAGTATGTATTACCTTGTGTTTTGTCAAATAGCCTGAGTGAGTAAATGATTTTGAACAAACATCACACTGGTAATTCTTAATGCCAGTATGTATCAACTTGTGTTGTGTCAAATTGCCGACCTGAGTAAATGATTTTAAACAAACATCACACTGGTACTTAATGCCCGAATGTATCAACTTGTGTTGTGTCAAATTGCCGGCCTGAGTAAATGATTTTGAACAAACATCACACTGGTACTTGATGCCCAAATGTATTAACTTGTGTTTTGTCAAATTGAATGAATGCATAAATGATTTTGAACAAACATCACACTGGTACTTCTTAATGCCAGAATGTATTAACTTGTGTTGTGACAATTCGCCTGAGCGAGTAAATAATTTTGAACAAACATCACACTGGTACTTCTTAATGCCAGAATGTATTAACTTGTGTTGTGACAAATCGCCTGAGCGAGTAAATAATTTTGAACAAACATCACACTGGTAATTTTTAATGCCAGAATGTATTAACTTGTGGTTTGTCAAATTGGATGACTGCGTAAATGATTTTGAACAAACATCACACTGGTAATTTTTAATGCCAGAATGTATTAACTTGTGTTTTGTCAAATCGCCTGAGCGAGTAAATAATTTTGAACAAACATCACACTGGTAATTTTTAATGCCAGTATGTATTAACTTGTGTTGTGTCAAATTGAATGAATACGTAAATGATTTTGAACAAACATCGCACTGGTACTTCTTAATGCCAGTATGTATTAACTCGTGTTGTGTCAAATTGCCGGCCTGAGTAAATGATTTTGAACAAACATCGCACTGGTACTTCTTAATGCCAGTATGTATTAACTTGTGTTGTGTCAAATAGCCTGACTGAGTAAATGATTTTGAACAAATATCGCACTGGTTCTTCTTAATGCCAGATTGTATTAACTTGTGTGGTGACAGATGGTCTCCGAGAGTATTCTGAATTGACTTTCCCCTATATAGTTCACAATCTACACTAGAATCCTCTTCTTCACAGATAAAATTCATGGGTGTAAATAAGTAACACTGGAACAAGTGAATACACAACTGTAATAATTCATAATTGGAACACAGAAGCCGTAGAAGTTAAAATTCATGTTCTATCAGTGAGGTATCTTTCGGCTTGCTAAAAATTAACCTTACCCTATGTCTGATTACAGTATTGCATTACTCTTCATAGGAAGAATAGTAGATTTTTATAAGCAAATGTGTATTATAATTGAACGGTGAATGGCATGCACGCGCGCACACACACACACACACACACACACACACACACACACACATGCATATTGTAACGTGACGTTTCACTCAACATAAAAAATTGTCATAAAAATAATGAAGTGCAAAACAGAAATAAGCCTATGTTATGAAATAGATATATTCACAAGTAAAGTTAAAATCATCGTCTAATAAGATAAGAGAAAAAAGATCAAATGTATAGAATGAACTTAATAATTATATTTTCAGTAAACTACATAATAAATCATGTATACAATAAGTAAAAACACAAAATGCAGAGCCTAGCTGGATAACCAGTAGTTATATATGATTCAGTAGTGATATCTTAGTGAAACTGATAGACACTTAGGCAATTGAAATAGAGATCATTCTATTATAAATGTATAATAAAAGTTTTATTTGTGTATAACAATATTATACTGTGTGGTAGTTGAGAAGTACTAATATTGAATGTTAACAGAATGACAAAAATGTAAAAAAAATGAGTTGTAAATAATTTAGTAGTAGAAAGGATGACAGATAAACTGACTATTAATTAATGCAATAATAAATAACTATTGTTGGTTATGGACAAGTTTATAATGTAATTAACCAGATAGTAACTAGGACAGAAAACCTACAATTACTTGTTAGGTAAAAAGAGACAATATTATGTGTAGAATTTGTAATAGACGATGTCTAATGAAAGAAGAAATAATATTTGTTACTAGATTAAGGTATGAGAAGTCTTAAATGTTTATTATGTACTAATAATAATGTAATTAACCAGATAGTAACTAGGACAGAAAACCTACACTTACTTGTTAGGTAAAACGAGACAATATTATGTGAAGAATTTGTAATAGGCAATGTCCAATATAAGAAGAAATAATATTTGTTACCAGATTAAGGTATGAGTAATTTTAAATGTTTGTTATGTGCTAGTAATAATGTAATTAATAAGAGATTATCTTGGACACAAAGCCTAAATCTACTGTAGAAGGTAGACTGGGACATTACAATGTCTAAATATCGCAATAGATCATGATATATCCAATAATAGATCACATGGTCTATCATGAGTAAAGAAAATATGTTAATTGCTACTAGAATTAAGCAATTATATTGTCAAAAACAAAGAATAGTCCAATGTACACAAGACATTCTTAGGCCTATTGTAAAAACCAAGGGTTTTATAGAAAGTTAAGGTTAATAATTGTAATTCCTAACATTAAAATGTTTGTTAGTAACCTGAAATTATATCTATAACAAAGAAAACTAATAATGTAACGAAAAAAAGTAAATTTTAAACATTGTTTATTAGCATAGGCCAAACGTTAAAATTCTTAATTTGGGAATTGCTGCATGGAAACATATCATGTAAGATCTTAAAATGATCAGAAGAAAAAAGCAATTCAATGGTAATAAGATCTATACAATTGTACTTACCATAAGGAAATTATGTTAATTTTAAGAATTTTTAATAATTTTGGTTCACGGAGGTCACGCTATCTGCGACAATGGGTTAGATATCGACCAATAGGAATTTTGAATTTTCATGTGTATGACCCCAAAGTCTGACACCAACCGAGCTGTATGAACCCAAAAACCCACGCGATCAACTCAAAAAGTGACGCCACGCCAAGGAGGCTAGTGTTGGATTTAATCGAGTACAGAATGTCTCTCCTCCACGACAGTTATAGCTGCGAACTTCAGAGTCGAACATTGGCTAGGTTAGGTGAATGTAAACATCGAAACATAACCAAGAAAAAGTGAAACCAGTGCCGCAAGAGTGAATACTAGCAAAAGTAGAGTAAAGTGAAATAATAATAGATTAACAGTGAATAATAAAGTGTTTTAAAAAAATAAGAAGGAAAGTATAGTGTGAATAATTAAAATTAAAAACGATTTATATCGAATTATCATAATACCACTATAAGTTTGTGTACACTTGAAAACTATTTATTTCACTACCACTAAACAAAAAAACAGTAGTAATATTATAATTTTTCACGTTTAAACCATTATTTCTTGGTTTTCTAATGTAAGTTGTATAACCTCTTGGAATAGGTTAGCCTAAAAACCGACCTCGTTCAGCACATACAAACTCATTGTTATTCTAGATATAAGATTTTGTTTTGTTCTATTGTAGTCACTCTTATATTCTGAGGTTTTGTTCATCATAAAAGGCATTTTTGTAGTTAATTATTTTAGTCAAAAGAATCCGAGTTTATTGATGAATAACGTAAAATCTGTAGGCTAGGCCTGATCGAAGATCATATTACCAACTGACAGAGCGAAATTTTTAATAAGCTGGACCATTGTTTTAAAGGAAAGTTGTTATTTTATATTAAAAGGAAAAGAAACGAATATATACCAGACTAAAAGAATTTGAAAAGAATTAATTGTGTAGGAAATTATTATGAATACTTAACTTTTTTTTATCAGTATCAAAATATAAGTGTAATAATAAACATTCTAAGAATAAGTTGGTAACACCTATTGCCCGGTTACCATGTGCGATTTGAATTAAAGTAGGTAAGTGAAAACCATCAACATATAGAAAGGAATTAAAAGTATTTTAATTAGTTAAAACATTCACTATATTAATTCATGAAAAAGAACCTTAAAATTGGAACGCTACAGGTACCAATCAACCAGTAAAGGTATAAATTTAAACACAACTCGGTGATCATTTAATAATTTTTTTTAATGAATTTTAGAGTTTGTTTATCAACAGAAACATAATTCTTATTCTTGAACTGTATATTTTAATCATTTATAATTACATTACAAATTGATTCGACAACATAAAAGGAGTAACTCTGTGCCATGGCAATTTAAATTGCTGCGGCAAGTTTTAAACGTGATTCTCTCCGCTCTATGCTGCCGGGATGGATCGATAGGCTGTGGCTGTCAGCGATGATCTTATTTGGTCAGACGGCCGCAGTGGCCTTGACCAGCGATGTTATTCTGTAGGCCGTGCTGTGGTGGGCTAGGTATACAGTAGCAATGACTAAATCAAGGTTGCCACTCGGGAACGGTGATGAGATAAAGTAGGCCGGCAGTCCAGCTGTTTTACGATTCCTGCTGGCTTTTCTCTAACCAAAACTGAGTCTATCTCACTCGCTCTTTTGCCCTCTGACAGTGCTTTTCGTGGTCTGGCGGCCGGGTCTTGGCTTTGCTGTGAATTACTATGTGTTACTAATCTCGTAAAGGTCTCAGATAAGCTCTATTACTGGGTTCATATTATATAAAAAAGGGTAATGTGTCTTAATGTAAAAGAAAAAAGAAAGAAAACGAGAATGTATGTTAATGAGCGTGTGTATGCTTTTGTCTCAAATGTTTTGTCCCGTATTTGGGAGACCACGTACCCATCTTGCACTGAACTAATTTGCAGAAAAGTCTAATATTTAAAAGAATGTTAAGTTTATAGTCTACGTACAAAAAAAATCGTGAAGAGATAATGTATGAATAAATGTAAAGTAAATAAAGTAAATATTTGGAGTTTTGCCAGTGCTAACGGGTGGAGAGAATAGAAGTGTGATAGTCAGGGTGGTTATATTATGTAACGGCCCATTACAAATAACAAACTGTTTTAGGGTTCCCGACTAGTCGGGAGAAACACGGGGCTTAGATGGTGTCAAGAACATGGAATCCATCGGCGGAGAGGACAACTAGAGAGCTCCCACACCCAATGCCGTCAGGCACGTGCTCCTACCTTGAAAAACTAGATGGACTGACACCTAGAAACAGCATCATCAACACTTCTTCAATGCCAGCACCACAGGTCACCACTGAAATCCACATTCTTCGGAAAAACAGGTGAAAAAATTCCATATATTCAATCCGGCAATCACAACTACAACTAAGCTAGTTTGCGGTGAACTTGACCGACAATATTTGTGTGGCAGGTTCTGGATCAGCTGATTACGCACTTTTTCGTCTCCTTCTGAAGCCTCGTGGTTTAGCAGAGACAAATTTTTTCTTTCCTTTCTTAACTGTCGAAGTGAACACTTCGTGGACTGGCGGCTGGGACATGCATTTAGTTTCTGCCTCTATTATGCACGTTTAATTTAAAAGCGTCTCAGGGTTCTCGACCCGACGAGAGATTGGGGTGACGACGATGATGAACGCCCATCTGTCATCATCAGCGGAGAGCAAGCTGTCTAGTCTCCTCCACGCTGCCAGCCCATGTACCGCATCCAGTACAATGATTAATCCCGTCTAGAAAGGAACATCCACTCAACCTTACCGGCATCACTCAGGACCGAAACTCATCCTAGTCTGGAAACTCAGGTGGGATCTCTCCATTATTACTAACTTTAGACACCTTACACAGTTGTTCAGTTCTAAACAGCAAAACCTGTGTACAATCTTATAAATTGCAGACTTTAAATCTGTGAACTTGTAAGTTTTAGTATGAACATGCACCATGCTGGTGTAAAACTGTTTTTGAATGTGTAAAAGGAGATCTTATTCTGATATGCCCCACAAATTTACATTATGAAAATTTTCTAATATTCAGTTCTTATGTAAAGGGAGGTATAAACGCATATATATTGCAATAAAACACAGGATCCTGATAAGCAGTGCAGGCCTGTGTAATACAGATGATAAACATTCATGTTTCAATTTGTAGTTTGTTAGGTTTGGTTTTTTGTGGTATAAGTTTTGTATTTTAGAAAGGATAAGGAATTAGGCTTAGTCAAACTGTGTATTATTTATTCATGTACTGTCAGTGGAAATGTACGCGCGTGCACGAGTGGTAAAAGTTTTCCTGGCTGTGCGTGATATAATTATCGTATCGTTGTGACACTTGAACTGAACATAAACTACTGTATTAGCTACAGTTCCTGTATATTTCCTAAGCTTAAAATGACGTTAAAATATGATTTCATTAAAATATAAAGCTTGTTGTAAAACGCATTTCTGCATGAGATAAAGGCATTCAGAGATTACCATCTATGCATGCTCTTGCAAATTCGATGCACTTTACGGCAAGAAACACTGCCGAGTCATGTGAAAAGTAACCATGTGACTTCCTTCCACCAACAAGATGCTGGAAAGCAGTCAGAATTTTCTTAAGCCTGTGGCTGCACAGTTAGTTCTTCTCATCTAGCTATCATGATCGGAACGTGCAATTCTTGTGCAAGATTTTCCGCTTGCAAAAATTTGTTAAGTCTTTTTGGCGGTAGTAACGAGTGTGAACGCTCAGAACTGTTTGTTTAATACATCTTTACACATGGTATTGTTATTATAACATAGCGTGTATAAATAAGTGAACTTGAACTGTGTTACTGTGTGAGGTATTCTGCAGTACCAGTAGTATTTCATAATTTACTTATTAATAAAATATTGTCATCATTAGTTTCCGCGTGAGTGGAAGATTTCTGCATAGGGAGGTCTGCTGATCGTGGCAGACCCAGTGTTATGCGTGAACACTTGAAGAGTCCGGATTGGTATAAGCCTAATATACCGTTTCTAAGTAATACCCACTGTGACATGAGATACTTATGAATTATAAATACTGTGTAAAATTTCAGAAGTAGTATCCCTAGAACCGGTGTTTGTGTGCGAAGCGTCAGTGTCAACGTTGGAACTCCAGGACACCAGTTCAGCTGGAAGCGTCACCAGGGTGAACCATCTGTCATCGTACACCACGCCTGACGACTCCACGACACAGCAATGCCCCCCCCCCCTTTCCATCAACATCGCCGTGGGAATCATCATATATGTAATGTACCACAACTCGTATATGAACAATAATTAACACTTTAAAAGACTATATCTGAAACACTATCATTATTATGCTTGTCAAATATATCGTATAAACAATTTCATGTCTTGTGTGCAATAAATAATCTTAAACCCTCCAATATAGACTTTTGCATTAAAACACACACACTACCATATCCTATGCGCCAATAGTTAAGTTATTTGTGTTGTCGCATAGAGATATTTGAGTGAGTTACGGAGTCTCTCACAGGTAAACTGTTGGGACCTACAGTTTAACGCCAGATCCGAACGGCATAGTTGGGGAGGGTTTGTACTAGGCAGGATATCTCTTGCTGGTTTGCTATCACCTTGCGAGGGGGAACGGTCATATCTAAATCAGATGGCCTCGGCGGGAATCGAACCCACGCTGACAGCATAGCAGCGCCATACGCTAGCCACTAAGCCACGACCGCTCCCCCTCGCAAGGCGATAGCAAACCAGCGAGATATCCTGCCTAGCACAAACCCTCCCCCAGGGTCTCTTAATCTCAGGGTCGTGGGTTCAGGCCCCACGTTGGGCGCCAAATATTAAACTGTATAGGCCTATATGACCAGTATTTTTCGTTCATTATTTTCAAGGACTTTCTCAGAAGCCACCCGCAGTAAACATCCTGTGTTTTGGCTGTCGTACTATAAACGGTATTTCTTATCACACGATGTCTGTCTTTCTCTCTCACTCACTCTCACCTACATGTAAACCAGAAAGTCTCAACAGCTTCGTAAGTAACACGTTATATGACACATTACATGCAGAATCTTATACAACCTCAGTTCTGTTTAACTATTCCAGTGTAACAGTGTCGTAGTTAACACTAATTCGCCATATTCTCCACAGATCCTAGTTCCATTGAATTTTTGCAAAATAAGCACATTCGTTATCACGGTTAGCAGTGCGATCGCGGTCATTCAATGATGTTATATACACACGAAAATAATTCTAACTGATGGCAGTGTACGAAATAAGATTGTCCCACGTAAATTGCATTGCGTAAGGGTACTTGGTCACAAAAATCGAAATTACTGTTTGATACAGTTAGGACAATAGTTTTTACCTACACTTATGTGCAGGGCCCGGGCTTAGGTTAATAGCGTCCTGGGCAAGACTTAACTCAGACGCCCCCCACCACCCACCACCCACACCAGATTTTAAGGAGAAAATAAAAACATCAAATTTGAATGACTAAAAATGTTTTATTTAATTCTACTACATATATATTATTTCAATAGCCCAAAACAACTAACTATCATATATGGTACCTTCAAAATATTTAAGAAATACAAAACTTTTAAATTAGGTTGCAGATTTTTTCCTAGCATTCAGTTTAGCAAATCTATTTAATTTAATTAATTATGTAAAATTACAATAGTTGAAAAAACACAAAATACTAGTAACACATCTTCAAGATTTTTTAGAAGCAAAAAAATTTTAAATGATTGTTTTTTCCTAGCTTTCAGCTTAGCAAATCTATCAATGATTTTTGTAAAATTTGTTTTCAAGGTGATGTCTCTCTCTCAGCACATTAATACTGCAGAGTTGAGCTTTCTGTCTGCGAAGACCTTTTCTCATTCGTCACTCTTGTCAGTACAGAAAATCCTCTTTCAGCAGTACAGTTCGTGATTGGTAAGGCGAGGAAGATACTTAAGGCTATTTCCACGTTAGGAAATGTGATACCCAAGTTTTTCTGTTTAATGTGTGTAAACATTTATGGTATCTGTTGTATCTGTTCCAAATCAATATAAGCTTTGAAGTGGCAACATTCATTCGGCAAATCTCCATTAATGTCATCATCATAAAACTGAGTCAACTTTGTAGCTGCTTTTATTATCGCTTCATTTGAAGTTTCTGATAACAGAAGTGTCAATATTTCAAATCGATCCAACAAAGCATCATGCAATTCTCTCCTCCTTGCTAAGTTTACTAGTAGGAATCAATTATTGTACTGTACACGTTAACCCTAATGCAGTCCTTTCATCAAGATCGCTTTCAACCCCATGGGTTTCATCTGCAAATATTTTCCATCTTCTATTCCTGTTGTAGGTGGGTGTTTTGCAGTCTAAAATTTCTATAGCAATTTTTTCACACGTGTTAAACTCTTCCCTTTTATCTTTTATAAAAGTTTCCACGGTTCGTAGCTGTTTTGAACCTGCTAAAAGATCAAGAGTGTGTTTTTGCACGTTATTGTTTCATTTATCAACACATTCTAAAATATCATTCCAAAAAAGTGACATGAAAGTGGTTTGGAACTTTTGGAATTTTAATTTAATGCCTTGAGCTTCCAACCTCACAGCAGGTTTAACACCTGGGTTTGTAACGGTACATTTCTGGTCTCGTAATATTTTGGGAAATAATTGTTCTAAAGCCTAATTGTTGTATTTTATTTTAAAGCCCCATATAAAAGATTGGTAAAGTTTTATTGAGAATTTTCAATAACGTAATATTGAGCGGACAGGATTTGTGTCGAGGTCAGAGTAAAATCACAAAACTAGCAAAAAACAGTTCGTCATAATAATGTGTCAACAAGCCGAACCCAGTGATGACATCAGCTAAAGGAATGCGATACGCATAATTATACAATTGTAAGCGACAAGGCTTGGCATTTCGAACAAAGGACCAGTGACGCAGTTTTGCCCCACCTCCACAATGCTCAGTTATGAAACGCTGCCATTTTTCGACAGTGAAGAGTGCCGGCCGGCAAATTCACGAAGTTTGTCTATCTAAATTTTACACCACCAAAAGTTTATTAAATATGTAAAGGTAACAGTTATATATTAACAGTTTTGGTTGCTACAACTTTGAAAGCGTGTGATCACGATGGGACACTACAATTCGGGAGTGTGAGATCCACGATGGGACACTACAATTCGGGAGTGTGAGATCCACGATGGGACGTTTTCAATGCAGTGACAGCTAAGTACAATTGGCTACCAAAACCAATCAAATATATAAAATATTTATATCACAATCTAATATTCAAAATTATTCAAGTTTATTAAATGAGCTCAAATTAACGAAATTGTACCAGAGCATGAAAGGGAGAGAGTGAGAGAGTGGATACTAAAATGATTCAAAATTAATAAGTGCTGGGTTGTGCCATATTTATGTTTATCACGTTTATTATGTATTAATCATAACACATGTTTATTTTGGAGGGTTGAGAAAATTTTCAAGGGAGATCATATGTTTACAACATAAATAAGACTACGCCCCGAGGCGTGGTAACGTGCGTGTTTGGCACATATTTAAGTAGAGTCATTTGCATATGTAATTATAGTTTTGATAATAAAGGGTAATGTCATTGGTAAACAATACAAGCACGAGTGAGTTATTTCAAGTAATACATTCCGCATTAACGGTTCGCTAACACGAATTCTGGCCCGCAAGGTAAGTTTCATATTTTGTTGTGCAGTATGCAACATGGCGCCCGATAAAATTTAAAAATTTGTTGTGTTGAGTCAGAGAGAGAGCTGAGAGAAAGTATATTTGTAAAAGGGATGCAGGGGGTAGAATTTTCCCTTAATTTTGTAGTAGGGGGTGAAGAAAAGGCTTCACGTGTGTTTAGCAAGGACGTGAGTTCCTTAGATTTATATTTGGGAGACGATAGGTCTACAAATAGAGTTCCCTGGTGTTTTTGTGTACCTCATAGGTGGTGCAGTAATTATGAGTTAGTGACCCCTGCATATTTGGAGAGAGAGAGTGTAGCTTGGTGTTATGGTGAGAAATATATTGAGAGAGAGAGAGAGAGAGAGAGAGAGAGAGAGAGAGAAAGAGAGTAATAGAGATTTTTAAGATAAATAGACAGTATAGAGAATTTGTAGAAAGGTTAGGGGTAGAGATGGTGGATAATTATAGTGAATACTTACCTTGTAGTGAAATTGAGATAGCAATAATAGTAGATGATGATAATAATGATAACAATTACTTACCTTGGGAAGTAATGGGTGTCGTAGTAGATAATTATGATGACGATAGAAATAACTTGATAACTTACATGATTATGACAGATAATACTGAGGTAGACAGAACCATACCATATGATGACATGGTATATGATAAATTGATATGGAATAAACCTATTAATTCAAACGAGATTGTGGAAGAATATAAAAGTTTAGATAAATATTATAATGATAATATTAATATCATTTATTTACTAAAAAATAAGTTGTATAGACCTAAGATTCGACTGTTATTCAATGACGGAGGATAGATTGTTTTATTGTGTATGAATATTAATATATGTGAACAGTGGTTTTGAAATGGACTGCTTATGAACTGATTTTGGTGAATGATAAAATAATAAGTTGGATTGTATATTTTTGTGTGTATTAATGTCAATGTATTTGTGTATTTTGATGTTGTGTATTACAGGTAAATTATATGTACACCATGTATGTAACAGTAAATTATAGTTTAATTGATTTAATAATAACAATTAACATGTTTCTGTTTTGACTAAACAAGTGAAAGTAGTAGTGAAATTTTAAACAATTGAATTAAATAATTGAAGATTAATTACTCAATTAATGTGGTACAAAAGAAAGTTTGTGTAATGAAGTTACATTATTAATTTGTAATGAAGAAAATTTCTAATGAATAATAAACGATTAAGTATAAATATATATATATATATATATTGCAACTCTACTTATATGCGTTGTTGTTGTGTTGTGTTGTGTATGAGTACCTATCTGCTGTTCGATCTTGCGGTTTCTTCCGACTAGGGCGTGTGGATTTTGGATTTGAATTTCGCAAGTTTGTAATCTCAAATTTATGGCAACAACACACAAAATAAGTTACTTTAAAGGGGAAGAGTTTTGTGAGATTGGTAGGCTTTGTAGTACAACAATAAAACAATGCAATATGGGGTAATAAAACATTGTTTATTACTCCAATAACACACAAGAATAAAAGGGTTATATTATCAATTATCCTTACAGTCTAAACAATGAATCGATCTTGACTAATGTTTTTCAATTGGTTGATAATTGAAAAGAAGTTAAACTCGTTATTTGACAAGTTAATTGCAAGTAAAAATTTAATTATTTTTTTATTTAATTTAATTAAATTGCTTTAAGTAAATTGGATTTGAATGTTAATAAAAATAAAATATAAAAAACTCTGAAGTTAATTGAATATTTTCCAAAAATAAATTAGGCATGACAGTCTAGTTCACGTCATTTCATTTTCTAGTGATTTGACTCTGTTATACTGCAGTATGAACTAATAATTAGATTGTTTGTTAAGATTTGTATAGCGCTTTTGTATTATTTCTATTGATTCTTAACTACAGCTTACTAATGACTTAGACTGCTATACAGATTATCACAATGAATTTATTCTTATTTACTAGAGTCTTCGATTTTTGTGGCACCTGAATTGTTTAAATTACAATTCTTTTAATTGAAAAATCAAGAAAATTTGATGTTGAAAAATAAATAAGTTGATTTTGCTTTCCTGTTATTGAAGTGGATGGTAGAGTTACTCCAAATATCCCTCGTAGTCCTGGTCCGATCTGCTAGAGATAATAATAATATATTTATAACATATTAAAAGCTCATTAATGTAGCTCTATTTTTACAGAAGTTATTCACATTAATTAATTATCTCTTTTATTTGTTAATTATATTGCATAAAATTTGCAACCGTTATTATTAATATTTCGGCAAACATTTTGGCTATCTTGGATTTCGCCTTAATTTATTAGTTTCCGAGATATTAATAATTAACAGTTTGGGGTGTGGCTATTCATTCTACAGCGAGCTGATTACATAACGGCCACGTGTGCGTCGTTTTACAAAGCACTATTTTCATCGCTACTATATACAAATGGAGTTTTGACTATTACAATTTATTTAAACATGATTCTAGTATACAGTTGACATATAACTCCAAATAATTGATATTTGGTGCTGTTATATACTCCCCTGCTCATTAAAAAAAAAAATAAGTGTAATAATTAGTTATTTTTTTTTTTCAATTATTATCAACGTACTTTGTAATCATTATACTTGCTACTTATACATGTTATATTACTTATTTAAAAACACATACACAGGTGTTAATGTTCTTCCATATATACAGCTTAACTCTAAATACATTCTATTAATATTATATTTGCAAATTATTGTGTAATTAAATGTTTTCAGAACGGGTAGTATCTAATCGCAGCGTTTAAGAAGGTTTGTTTGTCAACAGCGGCACGCGCGCGAAGGAATGTGCTGACGTTTGTTTACAGTCGTTATCGCACCGCGTGGCGCTAATTGCTTGACCTAGATTCAAACCGTCGGCCGGTAGTTATCGTGTGACGTAACTATTTCCTGCCCGTGCGTTTGTTTCGCCCTTGCATTTATACGCATGTTAGTTACCGCGTTAGAAAAGCATTATTATTTATACACAATATATCTACAATTATTATTAATACTATTATAAAACACAGTTAATTTATTTTAATTTTAATTATTATTTAATTAAATTATTATTTTTAAAGTGTGTCCAGTATATCGTAGCCATTTTTATGGGTGGCTCTACAATATTCCGCTATGTACTCGTCAAATTCGTATGCATCCCCGGATATGACTTCCACGTTTTCCAGGCTGATTGTGTGGGAACGTCGTCGTCAAGTTCCTGTTCTACCGGACATACAATTGTCGGAGTCCATTGTTGTATTGTATTAACTGCAACCCATGGTTCCGTACCTTCCGGTTGGAATACTTTATTAACTGACGTACAAATTTCTGTAGAAAAATCACTTTTCTTAAATCTAGCATTTTTCTTATTTTTACCTATTCTATTTTTATACAATTTAGCATGATTTATGGCGCTTCCTCCCTGGAGGCGCCTGTTTCCAAGTTTTGTGGAAACTTACGATTTTTTTTCTTCTCACTAGGGTCCTTACTACTTTGAGTATCGCTGTCTTGCTCTACTGTATCACTTCTCGCTATTTCGACCGTTTGAATTGCTCTAATCGGGGCCCCATCATTACCCTTATATTGCCCTTTCGGTCTACCGATATTTGGCTTGCCTTTGTATTCAAAGGTCTTATCTGGGGATTTTAACGATGTCTGGGGTGGAGTGGAACTGGTACTTGGTCTTTGATCAGGTTGCTGATGATATTGTACCCGCATATTCTGCCCTTCGGTATTTCGGCGAAAATCAGGGATATACCGCCACCCGCCTAAATCAAAAACTGTCTCGCTTTGGGACACTAGAATGAGCAGTTCATCGACCGTGCGTATACCCTGCGTAAACACAGCTACTCTTATATTGTGATTAAAATTATAAGCTAGTTTCGTGACTATATCGATCTCTGAAAATGCTGGGGTTAAATGCTTCGTGCGCTCGACCTGCTGGATGATATAATTTTCTGCGGTAATACCCATCTTCCTTTCAAAGCGCCCATATTCTAATTGATTGCGTAAAAGTCTTTGAGTATGCGAATTCCAATACCGGCTTTCAAATTTTTGTTTGAACTCCGCGTATGTGGACACTCTATCGCGTACAATGTTATACCATTTACGCGCCGAATCACGCATCGCGTTTACTACCCACTGTATTTTATCTTGATCTTTGAGTCTTGAACCTACCCTCGCCATTTCACTTTCACAGGCTAACAAAAATTCAATAGGGTTTTCGTTATTTTCCCCTGTAAAATACACAAGATTTTTCTCATCAACAGGACCTTGTACTAAAATATTAGGAGCGGATCTCCTCCGTACTTCCTGTCGTACTTTCAAAATTTCATCGCTAAGTGTTTGTAATACACTCTCTTTATTAGTCTATGTTAGATCGCGTCTCTACAATTGAAGCATCGAGTCTATTTACTTGACGTTGAGTTTCTGTCGCGTCAGCTTGAATCTTTGTCTCGAGCGAGTCGACTTTTTTCACGACCTCTTGCGTTTGTTTTTCGCACCTGCTAATGTGCTCTTTGAATCGGCCCTCCATACGTGTTACTTGTTCGATAAACGATTTTTGCATTGTGGTCCCAAAAACCTTAAACCGTTCATTTATTTTCGTATCAACCGTATGTACTTTTTCACCGATTTCAGCGACTTTAGCGGTTAACTCTTTATTACTCTCTTTAATTTCTTTACTGCTTTCCGCGATTTCGGTGACTTTAGCAGTTAATTGTTTATTCGTTTGATTAATTTCCCTATTTATGTCGGCGTTGCTATTTTCTAATGCCTCGGTCAGGCTGACTCTTTGCGCCTCGATTTTAGACGTTAACTCTGCGATATTGAGCTCAGCTTTGGCTGCACTCTGGTCAAATTTTGCGTTCATATTAGCGGTCAAATCCGCGCTCATTTGTTTAAGTATTTTATCCATATCCATTTTATACACAACAATTTCAAATATAGAACAATTTCAAATACACAGTAATTTCACTGCTGTACCACTACCAATCACAAAACTCTTTGGGGATTGTTCAGTTGGACGCCAGCTGTTTTAAGAGTTAAAACAGCAAACTTTGTTTTAACGTGAATTAAATTTAAATTGAATTTAATTAATTTTAATTTAATGTAAGTTTGTGGCGCCCCACGTTGGCCGACATATGCAACTCTACTTATATGCGTTGTTGTTGTGTTGTGTTGTGTATGAGTACCTACCTGCTGTCCGATCTTGCGGTTTCTTCCGACTAGGGCATGTGGATTTTGGATTTGAATTTCGCAAGTTTGTAATCTCAAATTTATGGCAACAACACACAAAATAAGTTACTTTAAAGGGGAAGAGTTTTGTGAGATTGGTAGGCTTTGTAGTACAACAATAAAACAATGCAATATGGGGTAATAAAACGTTTATTACTCCAATAACACACAAGAATAAAAGGGTTATATTATCAATTATCCTTACAGTCTAAACAATGAATCGATCTTGACTAATGTTTTTCAATTGGTTGATAACTGAAAAGAAGTTAAACTCGTTATTTGACAAGTTATTTGCAAGTAAAAATTTAATTAATTTATTTATTTAATTTAATTTAATTGCTTTAAGTAAATTGGATTCGAATGTTAATAAAAATAAAATATAAAAAACTCTGAAGTTAATTGAATATTTTCCAAAAATAAATTAGGCGTGACAGTCTAGTTCACGTCATTTCATTTTCTAGTGAGTTGACTCTGTTATACTGCAGTATGAACTAATAATTAGATTGTTTGTTAAGATTTGTATAGCGCTTTCGTATTATTTCTATTGATTCTTAACTACAGCTTACTAATGACTTAGACTGCTATACAGATTATCACAATGAATTTATTCTTATTTACTAGAGTCTTTGATTTTTGTGGCACCTGAATTGTTTAAATTACAATGCTTTTAATTGAAAAATCAAGAAAATTTGATGTTGAAAAATAAATAAGTTGATTTTGCTTTCCTGTTATTGAAGTGGATGGTAAGAGTTGCTCCAAATATCCCTCGTAGTCCTGGTCCGATCTGCTAGAGATAGTGATCTGCTTAGAGCGTCCTGGATTCGGTCGTTGAGTTCAGAATTCGGCAACACTCTCCTCTACTGCTGTTGGTTGAAGATTTTAACGTCTGCGGCTTTCTGCTGGAACTGGTTTACGTCCCTCGTCGATTCGCACGTCGCACGTCAGCGTATGTGTGTGTTTCGTTCGAGTGGTAGCTCTGCTCGTCAGCTGGTTCACCAATGATTTAGACGGCCTCTCTGTCGTATTCTTGAAGTCTGGTCTTGTAGTCTGGTGGATCTCTTGCGTGCTTATGACCACAGCTTGTAGTACACAATAAGCTTGTTTGTTGTAATGAAGAGTATCTCGACTTGACGCAATAATTACGAGTTGTACAGTTGATCTGTATTTACTATGTTCGTAATTATGTGTGTTGACCACGTAGAGTCTTCTGATGAATCTTCACAACTATGGTTACGAGACGATCGAAGAATTACGTCCGTACTTCGCAAATACTGGCAGTAGAGTGATGGTTCAGCCCCAAAACACCGCGCTGGTCGGGATTTCGTCAAATGATTTGATTAGCTGACACACTCTCCCTACTACACAAAATTTGAATTCCCTTGGTCCGTGAGAATGAAGTTAGTTTCCCACAGACGGAGAATTAATATTATTACTAATATTATTAACGCGGCGGAACTAAATTGTCGGTCCGGATTTCCTGTGATAGTTTTATTTTGCAATATCTTGGTTGCAAACCAAGTTGTGCTAAATCTAAAATATACAATCTGTTGGAAATTATTATATTTATAACATATTAAAAGCTCATTAATGTCGCTCTATTTTTACAGAAGTTATTCACATTAATTAATTATCTCTTTTATTTGTTAATTATATTGCATAAAATTTGCACCCGTTATTATTAATATTTCGGCAAACATTTTGGCTATCTTGGATTTCGCCTTAATTTATTAGTTTCCGAGATATTAATAATTAACAGTTTGGGGTGTGGCTATTCATTCTACAGCGAGCTGATTACATAACGGCCACGTGTGCGTCGTTTTACAAAGCACTATTTTCATCGCTACTATATACAAATGGAGTTTTGACTATTACAATTTATTTAAACATGATTCTAGTATACAGTTGACATATAACTCCAAATAATTGATATTTGGTGCTGTTATAATATATATATTTGAATATTGAGATGTATTGTTATTAGTAGGTGAGGGATGAATTTTCTAATGCAATTGTCAATGATCACAGTAATGTAAAGTGTTTAAAAAGGGATAGCGCCTGGGTGTAAATAAAGGCATGTGAGTTAGTCAATTAAAGTTAATGGGAGTTAGATAGCTAAGAATTTTGAAGGAAACAGTACACAAAGAGGGTGTTAGATATTTTAGGGACACAGTAGTAGTGATTATATGTAGAGGTGAGTAAAGTAAAGGGTAAACATATATTTGTTGATGATATTTTGTAGTGGGGGTGAGGTGTAAGGAGTGACCAACGTATAGCGTTGTGGCAGGTAATAGCGTAGTTTAAGGGAGTGTTTGCCGATATTTTGGAAGGGCAAAAAAAAAATTATGAATGTATATGGCCAGGTAGGGAACACACATCCGAGTACAAAGACGAGCGGTGCCAGAGGATTTAAATGGAATTAGTGAAGGTGTTTATGGTGTCATATGTAAATCTGGTTGTTAGTAGTGGTTGTTGAAAGAAAGGTGAGTAAGATTATAAATGTTAGTGCCTATATAATAAGTCAAATCATAGTGGATACAGGAGTCACCCAGACTAATCAATGATAAGAATGTGAAAGGTTAAGTAGAAAATTCATAGTAGAAAGGTAATAAGAAATGAAATAATAATAATAATATATGAAGGCCAATAATAAATTTGAAATTGTGAAGAATTAAATGGTAGTAAACGATAAATAATTGATGGCTAATTCATAAAAGTTTAATAATTAAAAGTATTAATTAATTAATTAATTAAAATGCAATTTTTATAATTTTATACGCAAATTTAAAGCTGTAAGGTGTGTAAATTTTTATCAACGTTTAAATGTGATTTGGTTGTTTTAATGTAATACTTGCAATATTAATGATGAGTGTATTATTATGTATTATGTTTATTATGTATTAGCATAGGAATTTGAACATGAATCATACGTATGTATAACAAATAGTGTGTGTGGAGGAGAAAGAGGGATAAATATTGTTAACAGCGCCGGATTACTTACTGTTAATGATAATATTAATAACAATAATAATAATAATAATAATAGTAAATTTTTTTAAGATAAAATGTTTTAGGAAGAGGGAGATTTTAGTAATTGTATCCATAAATTTTGGATGATATGTTTCAATTGTAGTATAAAGATTTGTGTTTCTTCTATAATTATATTAATTATGAAAACAGAAAAGGGTTAATTATTATCGATGGGAATCGAAAAGATTTTATAATGTTAAGGGTAGTCAATGAAGAGAATGGCACTTCTATATAATTCTTTTTGAGTTGAAGCAAACCCAGTGCTTCTTAACACAAACCAGCACATAGCTAAGGGGAAACAGATCAGTTAGGGATATAGCATTATCCCAACCCACTATTTTGATATTTTTTATTTATTGTTTCAGTGTTTGGTGATGTTGTGACGGCGGTCCTGAGCTGGCCAGCGCGTCAGAGCAGGAGCGTTATGCGCCTGATTGGCCTTATGGTGTTGGGATCTCGTAGGAGAAGTCCAGTAAGGTCATGCAGGTACTGTCACCATCATCGGACCACGGATGAGTTATTGTATTCTTTTCACATAAATAGTAAGGGGATTGTGGCGACATATCCTAGCTGATCCCTTTAGGAAGTACGAATGTGTCAATGAGAGTTTTTATGCTTCGGCATAAAATCTTTCATTGAGGGGGTTTTGTAACGGTACATTTCTGGTCTCGTAATATTTTGGGAAATAATTGTTCTAAAGCCTAATTGTTGCATTTCATTTTAAAGCCCCATATAAAAGATTGGTAAAGTTTCATTGAGAATTTTCAATAACGTAATATTGAGCAGACAGGATTTGTGTCGAGGTCAGAGTAAAATCACAAAACTAGCAAAAAACAGTTCGTCATAATAACGTGTCAACAAGCCGAACCCAGTGATGACATCAGCTAAAGGAATGCGATACGCATAATTATACAATTGTAAGCGACAAGGCTTGGCATTTCGAACAAAGGACCAGTGACGTAGTTATGCCCCACCTCCGCAATGCTCAGTTATGAAACGCTGCCATTTTCATCTCGACAGTGAAGAGTGCCGGCCGGCAAATTCACGAAGTTTGTCTATCTAAATTTTACACCACCAAAAGTTTATTAAATATGTAAAGGTAACAGTTATATATTAACAGTTTTGGTTGCTACAACTTTGAAAGCGTGTGATCACGATGGGACACTACAATTCGGGAGTGTGAGATCCACGATGGGATGTTTTCAATGCAGTGACAGCTAAGTACAATTGGCTACCAAAACCAATCAAATATATAAAATATTTATATCACAATCTAATATTCAAAATTATTCAAGTTTAGTAAATGAGCTCAAATTAACGAAATTGTACCAGAGCATGAAAGGGAGAGAGTGAGAGAGTGGATACTAAAATGATTCAAAATTAATAAGTGCTTGGTTGTGCCATATTTATGTTTATCACGTTTATTATGTATTAATCATAACACATGTTTATTTTGGAGGGTTGAGAAAATTTTCAAGGGAGATTATATGTTTACAACATAAATAAGACTACGCCCCGAGACGTGGTAACGTGCGTGTTTGGCACATATTTAAGTAGAGTCATTTGCATATGTAATTATAGTTTTGATAAGAAAGGGTAATGTCATTGGTAAACAATACAAGCACAAGTGAGTTATTTCAGGTAATACATTCCGCAATTAACGGTTCGCTAACACGAATTCTGGCCCGCAAGGTAAGTTTCATATTTTGTTGTGCAGTATGCAACATGGCGCCCGATAAAATTTAAAAATTTATTACATTACAAATAATACAAAATAACAAATAAGAAATTAAAGTTACAGGTTTCAGATATTTCTTGAAGGCAACTTTATATTTCTTTATAGCCTTTCACTAGAGCTTTTACTACTTGCGCCCTTGCAGACCAACAGCTAGCCGACAAAGATTTGACCACTGGAGTTTTGTTTTTCTCAAGATGCGTTTTCAAAAGCTCCCATCTGTATGTAGATGCCGAGAGAAAGTTGTAAAGTTCTTGTACAAAAGAAAAAAATATTAATACTTCTGTACAACACTTGGCAGCTGTAGAACTTACAAGGTTAATCGAGTGTGCAGCACATGGCACATAGTCTGCAAATTTATTGTGCCCCTTAATCCTGGCCTGAAGTCCTTTCTAGGGGCCTGCCATATTAGATGCGTTGTCGTAGCTTTGTCCCCATGCAGTTTTTAATTTCTAAGCCCAATTCTGTCAGACACTTCAATAAAGCTTCTTCTAGTTGGTCAGATGAATGACGAACACGTGGTAGGAGCTTAAATAAACGTTCTTTAGGTTCTGCTTCCATCAAAGATATGTATCGAAGCACTACTGCTAATTGAACCGTGTGAGAGCAGTCTGGAGTCGAATCGACAATGAGAGAGTAGTACTTGACATTCTTGTGAAATTGTTTCTAGAACACAACTTGCCATAATGTGAATAAATTCGTCACGGGATTGGGCTAAGTAATACACATGACCTGAACCTTTATTAGCATATTTTGAAAGATGCTGTGAAAGGAAAGGATCATATTCACTAATCAATTCCAAACATCCCAGATAAAGGCCATTTGAGGTAGACTCAATACGTTCATTGTCTCCCTGAAAAGGCAAGCCTCGTGATAAAAGAAATCTTACAACAGAAACTATTCTTGGTAACACATTTTGCCAGTATGTTACTTCTTCTACATACTGATTTGATAGAAAGGTTTTTATTTTGATAGATTTTTTTCGCCTTGTTATGTAAGTAAGAATATTATGTGTGTGATTAGGCGACTGCTCGTGTTGTTTGTACTGTGTCAAAAAAGGGGGTTTTCATTTTTTATTAAATTTATTCTGTATCATCATTGCAAGTCCTATGTAAAAAGGTTGTATTCAAACAATGAACCGTAACGTAACTTTTTGGGCGGAGTGTAGTTGGAGAATGCGATACTTGATTGTAAACTAAATGTTTGTCACGTATGATACGCGCATACACTCAGCAGTGCGCAGCTTCTACGCATAACAGGACAAAACCGACGCTACGAAAATGGCGAGGCAGAAAGATTTTCGTGCCACGTGCTCTGAAGACGGAGGAAATCAAGTAGGGGCTCCACCCACCTAAGCCTCTTATATTGTCACCGTTTAACAACACTAGCCCATATGGCCCATAGACAGTCCAGACTTATTGTACGACTACGAAAAAATCGTAGCCTGAAGGCAGTGCTTTCCTTTTCATTAACAAGCCAGTAGACTAAACCACGCTTACCCGGTCAGGTGGACACAAAGGCTCGTGGGCCTAATTTTGACAAAATTACAAAAAATATGAGTCAGCTATAAATAATAATGTGATATAATATTCAAACAACAGTGAAACGTTAACAAATTAGCAGTGGTCAAAATCTTAATCAGTGAAAACATAATTCGGACAAGCAAGTGAACACCAATGGACTGACCTCAAAGACGTGCTATTCATGGAGATAGCAGGAAAGTAACTGTTTCAAAATTCATTAAATCAATATAAAAAAAAAAGTAAAAAGAGCTCTAGTTTTTTTTTGTACGGGAAATAATATAAAAAGTATGAGGAATGAATGAGCGAGTGAGCAAGCTGGGTTGCTTTTAAAAGAATTATTTAAACTAAGGGTTAGAATAAGTGAAACAATGTCAAAGTAAATGTTTTGTTTTTATTCATATCTAAGAAAATAAAAGTAATTAAAAGACACAGTAATAACTTTGAGATATAAAAAAGAATAAAAGTAAATTTAACCACAATTTGCAATTGAGTAATAAACAGCTAGTTAATATGGTTAATGAGTGTAATTATTGATATATACAACCTTGAAATCACGCTTGTACTTCACAGTTCGTGTGACGGACCTGGGCTGGCAAGGTAAGTTGATAAGGATTTATTAATAATTTAAATGTGGTGGAATAGTAGAACACTACAATTGGCGCCTGAATGAGGGACAAGTTTTGCAAAATAAATTTATTTATTTGTATAAAACCGCACCTACGGGGAATACAAGCGTGATTTGGAGGTTAGGTGGTATACGTACTAATTACGTATAAAAGATAATAAGTTAGAACTAAGTGATACTTATGTTATACTATACTGAATACAATTAAGATTGATTTTGTGTAGAGGAAAACCTTATAAATAAGCAAAAATGGAAAATAATGAAAGTAAAGTCAGTATGGTCACGGGGGAGGTAGAAATTCATTCAGACCCGAATGTGGTCAAAGAAAATGTTTTATGCGAAGTAGACAATGTAAACGATTCAGGAATGGAGATAACTCCAAGCCTGGTAGACGAATCTGCAATAATGAGTAAAGCAAAAGCAGAATCTACTCCGACAGCTAGAGTAAAAGAGTTGTCATTGGACGATTTTAATGTAAAATTGAAGTTCAAAATAGCAATTTTAATGATAAATTTAATGAACAGAATAACAAATTTGATGACTTGAAAATCGAAATACATGAACAAAAAATCAATGTGAATATAATTTCAGTGAATTAAAAAACCATATTAAATACCAATAAGCGTTTTGAAAACACTAATGAAGAATTTGCCAGTAAGTTTAATGAATTAAATACCAAAGTAAGTTCAATAAAGAATATAGATGTTAAAATTAATGAGATAGATAGTCATATGTCAGAAAGAATTCATAAACAAATAAATGAGAATAATGAGAAATTAGTACGTACAAAAAATGAGTACAACAATGAAATAGAATCTAAAATAAATGTAATACTGACACTGAATATAAATATAGCAGTGTAGTGGTTAAGATGGAAAAAATGAATCCAAATATTGATGAATATAAAAGTAATACAGAAATTAAAATCAATGAAATTGAAAATACTTGTAAAACGGAAATACAATCGTTACACGAGTCAGTTAATGTAATAACCAAAAATAGCATTCAATCCAAATGTATTAATGATAAAAAATTGTATTCAATTGAGCAGAGTATTAGTAGTGTTAAAGACGAGTTGAATTTAGTAATTAACCAGAAGTTAAACAATATTAGCAAACGAGTAGTAATTACGCAAGATGTGAATAATGAAATAGAACTTGCAATTTTTTGTAGTGAGAACCGTAGAGTGCATCCGATGCAGTTTTTAAACAGAGTACGGGAATTTAATCAGTTTAACGGTAGTAGTTGGGAAGTGAAACTTATAAAAATTTTTAAGTGTTTTAAGGGCAATGCTGAGATATGGGCGGAAGTACATAGAAACAAATGGGAAAGATACGAAAATTTTGAAACCGAGTTCCGTAATAAATATTGGTCAGAAGAGGAGCAGGAGATATTGTGAAGTCAAATAATGGGAACAGGGAATTTTGGTAGAAATAACAGTAACATTACGGTATATACCATGAGACTTTTCAACGAGGCAAAATACTTAGAGCCGCCATTGCCGTTTCAGTCATTCGTACGACATGTAAGCAAACACTTACCTAGAGAGGTTCAGATCATGCTGATGACGAGAGAGGTGAGTAGTATCGGTGAATTAGAAAAAATGTTGGATGTTTTTCAGAACATTAGGGACCAGAAAGCCAGCCGATGCCCACAACAACCCAACATGAGCAGCGGAGGGAGTTACCCACAAAGAGGAGGACAACATACGGGAACTACTTACCATGGTCAAGAACCAAGTAGACGATATCCAATGTGGAAATGTGATGGGTGTCCCATGGAGAATTATGCTGACAGTAATTTTTGTTATAGATGTAGGAAGGCGAGACCAGGTCATCAGAACTGGACACAGCAGAGGTACAACAACCCACGTCAGAGAAACGGGGAGGAGTGAACAGAAATACCCAGGAATGGAGGGGGAAACCATCGAGCAGAAAGAGTACACACCAGGAGGTCAGCCAAGCGGGCGGAAAACTGAGAAGGACAATGGATGAGGAGGCCCGGCCATTGTCGATAGATGACTGCGGGGTCCATGAAGATAGATACCGGAACCACACAATCCACACAGACATGGCGAATGAATTAATGGAAGAAGAGGAGATGGGAACGATGAGGCCGGAGGCTTGGCTGACGGAGGTAAAACTGGAAATTGAAGGTAAGCCAGTTACGACACTAATAGACACAGGCAGTGAAGTATCAGTAATAGCAGAACACGTATTAAATAAGTTCAAGGAAAGTAATAAAAATTTTCCATCTTTACCAGTTGCGGGTGTAACCACTGTAGGTATAACGGGTGTTAGAAGTAAAAGTGTGACAACACAAGTCCAGTTGAATATAGTAATAAACGGGGAATGTTATGAAAATATATTCTTAGTAGTAAGGGGATTAAACTTAGAAGTAATATTGGGTAATGATTTTCTTATCAGGAATAATGCAATAATCAATTTTAAAAGGAGTCTTAGAATTAAATAATGAAGGTAAACAAATAACGGTTAATTTTGAGCGGGTGTTAGATACGGTGAAGATTTCAGGGATACGGGTTATACCGAATAGGGTCATAGATAGGGACACGGAGTTTAGTATGAATATATGTAGAGAGAGAGTGAGTGATGAGAGTGAGGAGAGAATATGGGCGGATAGAGCGGTTAAATTTTGTGGTGAGGGTGGCGCAATAGGGAGTTCTCAACGTGAAGCATTGTGGCGGGTAGTCGAGGGTTTAGGGGAGTGTTTGCCGGGGAACCAGGAAGGGCAAAAGGTTATGAGTGTGAATTAAAGGTGAGGGAGCATGCGCCGTATGTACAATGAAGTTATCCGGTACCATATTCAAAAACGGGAGCAGTGCAGTTAGAATTGGATAGAATTTTAGAGGGCGGTATTATAGAGAGATCGGTGTCGACCTATTCCAACCCTTTAGTGGTAGTTATAAAGAAGGACGGGAGAGTTAGATTATGTCTAGATTAGAGGCCCGGCCATTGTCGATAGATGACTGCGGGGTCCATGAAGATAGATACCGGAACCACACAATCCACACAGATATGGCGAATGAATTAATGGAAGAAGAGGAGATGGGAACGATGAGGCCGGAGGCTTGGCTGACGGAGGTAAAACTGGAAATTGAAGGTAAGCCAGTTACGACACTAATAGACACAGGCAGTGAAGTATCAGTAATAGCAGAACACGTATTAAATAAGTTCAAGGAAAGTAATAAAAATTTTCCATCTTTACCAGTTGCGGGTGTAACCACTGTAGGTATAACGGGTGTTAGAAGTAAAAGTGTGACAACACAAGTCCAGTTGAATATAGTAATAAATGGGGAAAATTATGAAAATACATTCTTAGTAGTAAGGGGATTAAACTTAGAAGTAATATTGGGTAATGATTTTCTGATCAGGAATAATGCGATAATCAATTTTAAAAAGAGAGCCTTAGAATTAAATAATGAAGGTAAACAAATAACATTTAATTTTGAGCGGGTGTTAGATACGGTGAAGATTTTGGGTATAAGGGTTATACCGAATAGGGTCATAGATAGGGACACGGAGGTTAGTATGAATATATGTAGAGAGAGAGAGTAAGGAGAGAATATGGGCGGATAGAGCGGTTAAATTTTGTGGTGAGGGTGGCGCAATAGGGAGTTCTCAACGTGAAGCATTGTGGCGGGTAGTCGAGGGTTTTAGGGGAGTGTTTGCCGGGGAACCAGGAAGGGCAAAAGGTTATGAGTGTGAATTAAAGGTGAGGGAGCATGCGCTGTATGTACAATGAAGTTATCCGGTACCATATTCGAAGAGGGGGGCAGTGCAGTTAGAATTGGATAGAATGTTAGAGGCTGGCATAATAGAGAGATCGGTGTCGACCTATTCCAACCCTTTAGTAGTAGTTATAAAGAAATACGGGAGAGTTAGATTGTGTCTAGGTGCAAGAAAAATTAACCAAATTATTATTCCAGACAGGGAATCCCCAGAAGCCATAGAGGAGATTTTTCAGAAGTTTAGTGGAGTAAAATATATGACGTCGCTGGACTTGACGGCAGGTTATTGGCATGTACCGCTAGCACAAAATAGCCGCAAGTATACTGCATTTTTATTTAACGGAAAAACTTATCAGTTTACCCACTTACCGTTTGGACTGAACACCTGCGTAGCTAGTTTTATTAAGTGTCTTGACAAAATTTTGCAACCTCAAAATTTAGATTTTTTGACTATATATGTGGATGACATTCTGACAGCTTCCAGAACATTTGAGGAGCATGTGGAACATTTGGAGTATGTGTTGGAGAAGTTGTATCAGGGAGGTTTAACCGTGAATTGGGATAAATCTAAATTTTTGCAGACTGAAATACATTTTTTAGGATTCATCATAACACCTACAGGAATTCGGGCTAATCCAGACAAAGTGGAATCCATCATGACATTTCCTGAGCCTAAAAACATAAAACAATTACAAAGTTTTCTTGGTCTATGTAATTTTTACAGGAAGTTCCAGCGAAACTAAGCCCAGACGACAGCAAGACTCAGTACCGTGTTGCAGGAAAACAAACAATGGAAATGGGGGGAAAATGAAAGGGAAGCGTTCTGCCAAATTAAGAATAAGTTCGCCGATATGATCTTGATGAACCACCCAAATTTCAATAATAGCTTTTATTTACAGACAGACGCTAGTAATATAGCACTAGGAGCCCAACTATATCAAGAGGATGAGGCGAGAGAACACCACACCATCGCTTTCGCCAGCCGGACGCTGCTAGCATCAGAAAGAAACTACAATTAAACGTTAATTAAACGTTATTGTAATTGAATGAAATTGATTTTTTAAATTAATAGGGTTAATAATCAATTAACGGATGTAGTACAACAGATTCCTGTTAATTACTGTTCAATTCACTGTGAGTGATACAGATATGTTGTGCCGCAGTGGTAAGATACTCCCGATTCAGCAGTAGTTATTATCGACGAACCTAGTAAACGAAGGTCTTGGTTGGAGAGGATGCTATTGTTGTGCTGCGTCGTTACACCCGTGGCAGGATTGCGACATCTGGGACGAGCCCAGTGGCTGACAGTGATGACCACAGTGCTGGTCAGTAAGTTTATATATTTCACGGATATAGGCCATACATATATCGGGCAGTTTTAAATCGCACAAACGTGTCAGCGCAGTGGTCAGATATTCCCGATTCACTGGTTATTATCGACGAACCTAGTAAACGAAGGTTTTGGCCATAGAGGATGCCACTGAATGAATCCACTTGGTATTACGAAATTCAGCACAGCGGTACTAAGAGGCGTCGCACGTATGGGTCGATACCCGTTTTTCTGCCTGCTGTATTTGTAACGAGTATTCTGATAGTGTAAACAAATCGGGCTTCGACGCGCTTGTCAGCTCTTGGCGACTAGTTGTTGCCTTTCTAGAGCCGCAAATATTCCAGTCGTTTAGTCGTTCTATCGGCCGCATACCGACATAACCTACAACTCGCCCGAAAAGGGCTGTCTTTCACTGCTTCTAACCATGATTTAAACTTTGAGTCATTCAACCACTCTGACTGAAAACGAGTTTTGCACGCCATAATAAAACGGAATTTTCAAACAACTTTGCACAGTCACGAATTTGGATGCCCACGTGTTTTTAACAACGAACGCACATCACACTAAAAGCATCTTAATCCGCACCACTAAAGAATTAAGAGCACACAATTAATTGCAAAGCTTCTGCTTTAGATTTCGCGCACAACGCAACAGATTTCAAGAATTTCAAATCACAATAACACACTCAAGCGCGAACGCAACACATACAGTAAGCACCGGTAAACAACAAATGAAGAGATGTAAACACTATTACGGCGCGAAATCACGAAAGTGTAGCCAACACTCAAAACTTTTCAACGTTGCGAAAATAGTTGAAATTCCGATAAAACTCTATATTCACAATATAAATAACAATATTCTTCCCGCTGTGGAAGGTCGAAAATCCATTAAATCCCTACACTTTCATTGTTAAATTTCCAAAACGTCCCCGCTAAACAAAAACTTAAATCTGCAAGATTGAGTGGGAAACCCGCTAAGTTGACAATACTGAACAGACAACCCGCGCAAGGTTGGGTCAAATACCAATCCGCACTGGGAACCAATCAAATAGCATACTTCAGTCCCGCGCTGGGAACGAGTGTTCACTGGCTGACTACGGGAATCGACTAGCGATCGATTACATCCTGCGAAGTTCGAAAGTATCGCTACTACGTTTACGGAGAGTAGCCCAAGAGGAAAATCCCTGATTAACAAAGAAATTCCCTGATTTTTCCCTGAATATTCCACAAATTCTTAATTCCCTGAAAATTCCCAGGTTTCCTGGTTTTCCCAGGTCGTAGACACCCTGGAATAATACGAAGTAAATACAGACAAAGTATATTTTATCTGGTGCGCGTAAGTAGAACGGAGTATGTAACCGAGTTGCAATCGAGTGCATGACCAATAGAAGTTGTCGAGAGTGTGTAAACCAAAGCAGAGCAATAGTAGTAAAGTGTAAAAAGTGTAATGCGTATTGACATGAATCATTACAAACGCAGGACATGGATAATCACACACTCAAGTAACAGATTAATTTCAATTGTTTACTAATTATAAATCCCATGTAGTTTTGTCGTCTATCTTTGGTTCGCCCGTTTCATCTGAAAGAATTCACGAGTCTGTTGAGATGCTAGTAGAATTCTATATCTTATGACCTAGAAAGAACTAATGAATAACTAATGTACTTAGTATAATCTAACTAACAATTTATAAAAACGAAGTCGGTGAATACATTAATTTCATCTGATAGTTTAATTAATAATTGTCTTACTAAATGATTAAGCATTGAATAGATATAATATCAAGATAATATTTGAAGTATACAAAGATAATTTATAAAGAATTTACTACTTTGTTTAATATTATAATTGCAAGCGAATTTAAAGGTAGTAATTGAATTAAATTGTTAGTGCTGTGTAAAGATATATAATGATTTATGATCAAATTCAATGGGAATTTGAATATGATATTTATATGTTTATTGATATAAGATTATAATCAATATCGTGTTTGTGTATGAATAATTATTTAAATATTAAATAAGTTATTAGCATCTTAACAGAAGAGTTATTATTTAATAACCCCCCCCCCCCCCGAGATCTAAAAAATCTCTGGCGCCCAGCATATTAATAAGGCATTAATCATCTTAAACATAATCACCATAATTAATATCATCACATATTTATTATAAAAAGTAATTATAACGCCAGAACTAGGAGCATGTTCTGTAACATTATGTAATAATACAGTATTACAATTTAAATTACTATATGTAATGATATTTTAATTAATTAACCAAACAGTAATCAACAATTGGATATTAGATTGGTACACAAAGTGTTTATACATAAGCAGTCAACATATAGCATAGTAAAATATATTAACTATAACTAAAACCAAGATTAGGGGATGTTAGACTATGTAATTATTAAAAGTTATTTTTAACATGTTTTTGACCGATCCTCATGACACAAATAAATTTAAAAAAATGTGTGTTATTTTTTACCGATCCTCACTAACCTCCACTGAAAAATTCATTGATTGGCAGTCACTACGAACTTAAGGATTTAAATAGTAATATTAATAATAACAGAAGTCCACCACACAACCGATTCATAGGTCGTCGAAGGAGCTTTAACAATGACCAGCCCTACAGAAACCAGGACAGAAGAGACGAGGATAATAGACGCCCTCAAAGGAGTAGGAGTGCGGAGAGTCGATGGTCCAGAAGCTGGGAAGGAAGGAGAGAAGTATTCTCAGAAAACCAACGTAGGGAGGACCAGGAGCAACCAATAATCTCTGACAGGATAAGGGGAAACAAGAACTCACAGTGAGAACCCCGGACAGCCCGTCACTGCAAACGAACCCAGGGCAGACAGACATAATTAATCAAAGTAAAGAAACTATTACCATTATTAGAACCAACTACTTGAAAAACATACAATCGGGCCTGATGGAAGAGAAAACGGTGGAAGAGGCAAAACCCAACAACGAAATCGTGTACGTCCGAGTAAAGCTACAAGGTGTACTTACGGACATGATGACTGATACTGGAGAGAATATTTCACTGATCAATAAAATGGAACTACAATACACTATTTTTTTGTTCGGAAATGTAACAACTGTATAGTAAGCACACAATACAGGCTAAAAAATTTTAAACATCTAATTTGTGTTAAAATATTCTTTAGTCTGACCACGGCCGGATTTCAATAATTTTTTATTCCATTCTAGGCTGCTGTGTTAAAAATTTGCATTCCAAAAATATTAAAATTTCTAAAGCTCACCACTACATTCAGATTTTAGTTAATATTCCCTTTGATATCCCACATGCCATATGCCCAATAATCCCTTTGAATTTTTGCTATTTTCTCAGAATTTTCCCTCACTTTTTGGCCCCTGGCATCCCAAAATTTTGAGATTTTTAAAAATGAAGCTAAATTCATAATGGTTAAAGTTCTCTTTAATTTGATATTCCACACAGACTTCTGTGATTTTTTCCAAATTTTCACCCTCACACATTTTTACCACTCTCCCACCTACATTTTGCACGATCAGTGTCAAAAATAATAGGGTTCTGTAGGGTAGAGTTACAGACACACAGGCCAAGGTTTACAAAAATCATTTGATGTGTTGAAAAGTAATTGTGAGACATACCCCAACAGACAGAAAGACAAATGCTAAAAAAAGGTCGAGTAAAAACAAAACTCGATTCGTGCATTCAATTATTGATGTACTTACAATGTATTCATATATTACATGTTGATAACAATCATCGACCTACCCATTGCTCACAAGGAACAAAAGTGTAAAAGACAACATTCAAGTGTTTCACTGGTATAGGAAATTCAATGTTATTGTATAAACTAACAACTGAAATTGAATCACCAACCCCAATCAACTAGCACTCAACCTGTTGGGTGACAGCACCAATGCAAGACATCTCAGGTGTCTCCATGTTTTAACCTTTTCGCTGCCAACAAGTGTGAGCAGTTATGCTTTGCCCGTGTGCCTAATTTTCAGCAGCAGTGTGTGTATATACACGTGTAGCACTCTACCATTTACAAATGGGCTGCAATAACAATTATATATGTAATTTACTGCAAAGATTACACAATATCAAAACACTCCACTGTCAATTAGCAAATGTAGATAAAAAATAAACTCGCCACAACAACAATTAAATTTATCGTTAACGGCAAAGGTTACACAACCTGAGCAACACTCAACTGTCAATTGCAGATGTAACTAAAAGGAACATGCCACAACAACAAATATACTTATCACTTAATGGCAGCGTTTACAAAAACTCATGTGAATTATCTCACCTTCTAAATGACACCAGACACACTGAATGAACTCTTTGTTTCAACAGGTAACTCATAACTAAAGACAATTTGTTGACCTTGTACGCACAATGCTTGTTCCGTGTGTCACAGCCATAGGCGTACTAAACTGTTTTGAGCACTTTACCAATTTAAAACAACGTGCAACTTACCACATCCGGAGGATCATATTGACATAAAAATTTTGTGTGTATACACACCCAGAGCACCGGAAAGGCTAAGACTGAATCTAATTTTCAACTATAAATGTTCAACTTCAAAAATATTTTGTTAATAAAGTGACCGCCTTCAATGGAAGACTGATCTACCATGAATCTCACTTGTTTCACCTACTTGTAGATGGAAGACTGATTGTATATTTTAAAAAAACTTTACCTCTTGTGTATTCATTTCTGTTTCCACTTCTTCTAAAAGAATTTCACCCTTTATAATTGTAGTGATGTCTTCCAAATGCTATAACAAAATAAATATAAATATAAATAAAATATCTACCCTAAAATAAAAAATAAATTATTATTTTTCCCAATGAAATACGGCTGTTTTAACAAACTGTAAACATTTACTCCAACTGTTTAAATTGGTCACACACACACACACACACACACACACACACACACACACACACACACACACACACATTTCAAACAGTTTCTGCTACACTCCATTTCTTGATGCATATATAATTTACTTAATATTTATAATTTCTTTACCTCAAGACATTATAGCCTATTTATAAATATACAAACACAAAACTAAAACTAATACACAAATCAATACAAAACATGACACAATTTTCAAAGTACTCAACATCAAAAACACTCAAAAAGTTAATATATACACTACAATCACACAAAATAATGCCAGTATAAAATACTAAAAACCAACAGGAAATCCTAACAACAAGGCTGAGGATGGGAACAATAGGATTCCCGAAACATGTGCCAAATACAGGAAAATACATCATGAGGTAAAGAAATTAAAAATATTCAATAAATTTCTCTAGGTATGGTAGAGAAATGTTGGTCAGATGTCTCAGTCTGAACAGGGCTATGAAGAAGTATGGAGTTAATAACTGTGAATCTACTTGCTGTAATGGGACTCCTATCGGGCAGTTTCAGAATTATGGAGTCAATTTATTTAATGTAAATTATATAATCAATGAGAGTGAAGGACATAATATTAGACCAAAGGATGTTCATTAACAAAGATATGTGTACATTTGGCTGTTATAGCAAGCGTGACGGTATATTTATATGATACCTTATACATTTATAAGGTATTTATAAATGTGTAAGGTACATTTGGACCTTAAGCAAGGATGACGGTATGCACACATGCTGTAAACTCGATTAAAAAACACATTCAAAGCCAGTCACAACAAGGTTCTGCATAGCCTTAACTTGGAAACAATCCGAAACAGGGACATGTTAAAATATGAGTTAAAATGTTATCGTAGAAAAAGCACTGATTTACTGACATTCTTGATACACCATCATCATCTTCACAACACGGCATTGGCAAGGTGCTGCTGTTCCATCTTAAAAATCTTCCAGCCATCTCTTCCTGGGTCTACCCACACACCTGTGTCCTATAGGTTTGAATTTCCAGACTTGTTTGGTCAGTCTGGAATCTGACATTCTTTCCACTGTTGTTTGTAATCTTTTATTTTTTCATTCAAGTTAAAAACTTTTAACTCTTCTCTTATGGCCTTATTTCTTATAAGGTCAAGTTTGGAACACCTTTTAACTACTCTTGAGAATGCCATTTCCAAGGTCTGTATTTTACCATCTTTTTTCGTTGTTGCCCATAATTCACACCCATCTTGTTTGTTCATCATCTTTTTTCACAGCACTACACTTTATATAATAATGAAACTTTCTCTTGTGAACTTACTTGACTTTTTCCGTCGAACGCGTTTCGGCGTCGTGTTCGCCTTCGTCAGCTTAGAAACAGACTGCCAGTACTTTGTAACGGTTATTGCTTGGAAGGTATAGTGGGGGTGGTGTGTAGAGGAAGGGGATTGGCGCGGGGATCCAAATTATTGTTTGTTTTTTGTATAATTGTGTCAAAAAGTGTATGTGATTTATATTGTAATTGGTCGTTAAGTATGTTGTTTGGTTGTGTTGTGTGGTGTTTGTATATTTCATATTGTTCTGCTGTGTTGAGTTTTCGACCTTTGGGTAAGTAGTGTAATATTTCAAGATTAGTATCTATGTTGGTGTAGCTATGGTTATGTGTGTGTATGTGTGTGGCAAACACAGAATGTATATTGTTGTTGGATAAGGCTTTTAAGTGTTCAGAGTAACGGGATGAAAAAGATCTTCCCGTCTGGCCTATGCAGAAACTATTGCAGTTATTACAATTTAATTTGTAAACACCTGTTCTATTGTATTTGTCTATGTCCGTGTTTGTATCGTTGATGTGTTTTTTGATGTTGTTAGTTCTGTATGCTATTTTGTACTTGTGTTTTCTGAATGTGTTGGCAAGTTTGTGTGTGTTGGAGTTATGGTATGTGAGTGTGATGTATTTATTGTGTTGTGTGTTGATGGTATTTTGTGTTTTGTTGTTTTTGTTTTTGATGTGTTTGTGTAGTTTGTTTATTAAATTGGGGTTGTATCCGTTTTTCATTGCTATGTATTTGATTGTGTTGAGTTCGTCAGTATAATCTTGTTTACTTAAGGGTATTTTAGTTAGTCTATGGAGCATATGGTTGAAGGCCGCATGTTTATGTTGTGTTAGGTGGTTTGATGTGTTGTGTATAACCATATCGGTTGTGGTAGGTTTCCTGTATATTTTGTATGTGTGTGTATTGTTAGTTTTGTTAATTGTTAGGTCTAGAAAATTTATACTATTGTTTTGTTCAATTTCCAGTATAAATTTTAATTTGTGGTGTATTGTGTTTATGTATTTATGGAAGTTTTCAACTTGTCTTGTGTTGCCTTTGAATAAAAGTAATATGTCATCCACATACCTGTGCGAGTAAATGATTTTGTTGGTGTATTTGTTGTTGTTTATTATGTGGTTCTGTTCTATGTTGTGTATATATATTTCTGCCAGTATTCCTGATATGGGGGATCCCATCGGGAGACCGTCTGTTTGTGTGTATATCTTGTTGTTGTATGTAAAGTAATTTTGCTCAGTTATTATTTTGGCAAGTGTGATGATCTCTTGTATGTGTGTTTCAGGTGTGTTGTTTAGTCTGAGTAATTGTTCTAGTGTTTGTATGGTTTCTTGAATTGGGATATTGGTGTATAAATTGGTTATATCAAAAGATGCTAGTGTTGAGTTGTGTGGCATGTGGATGTGTTCAGTATTCTTGACTAGGTCGATGTTGTTTTTGATAGTTGTGTTGTTACTGAGATTAATGTTTTCTCTGATTATTTTGTCTAGATGTTTGGCGATTTTGTGGGAGGGAGCTTGTGTGTTGTTTATTAATGGTCTGATGGGAATGTTAGGTTTGTGTATTTTTGGTAATGCATTTAGTATAGGGGGGTTAGGTTTTATTTGTTTAAGGTATTTGGTGTTTTCTGGTTTGATTATATGTTTTGTGTTATTTATAAATTTGTTAATCTGTTTTTGAAATTTTAGTGTGGGGTCTTTATTTATTTCCATTATATTATTTTCGTTGAAGAAATTGTCAATTTTAGTGTTTAGTTGATGTTTGTCTATTATGACGTTAATGTTCCCTTTATCAGCTTTTAATATTGTTATGTTGTGTTCATGTAACTTCTGTTTTACATTGTTAAGCGTTTTTATATCGTTGTTGTGTCTTTTTGGTTGTATATGTGTGCGTTGGAGCTTACGTTTTATGTCGTGATGTATTGGGTTCTGGTCATTAATATGCGTGTTTTGTACAGCTGTTTCTGTGTCTATGATTATGTCACGTATGTATCTATTGTGGTTATTGTTGTTAGTTGTATTGTTATTCAAATTATGTTTCAGTCCTTTGTTTAATAAATCCATTTCATCTGTTGTGAAATTAATGTTAGGTGTATTTACTGTGCGCGTGTGGAATTTGTGTGCCGGTTCGGGGTTTGATTCTATTGCGCGTTTTGTGAGGTTAGTTATTGCTTTGTTGTGTCGATCTTGTATTGTCAATTTGAGTTTTTCTATGTTGTCTTGTGTGTGTTGTATTACATTTTCAAGTTCTGTGTGGTGTAATATTTGTGTACGTTTCATGTGTAAGTTGTATGCCTGTCTGTTGAGTGTGTCTTTTTTATGGTATAAATTGTAACCAATTTATTAGATAGGGTTACGGTCTTTTCCCTTTAAGCCTCACTTTGGATTCACCAATTTGTTACTTGTGTTATGTTACTTCAATGTTATGTTGTGTGCACTTATTTTACATACACCGCCCGTTGGAAGTGTCAATTTGTAACAAATAAATAATGTAGCGACTAACTCGCACTGGAGTCGTCAATTTGTAATTATTAATATGTTATGTTGAACGGCGAATGGTTTTGTAATCTGCCGCTCGCTCCCACTATACGTACCGTTTCCGTGACGTCACTCACCGTTGCCAACCGTCGTGGTGTACGCTGTACTTTGTGAACTTATTTCCTAAATGGAACAGCAATAATAACGACGCAAATATAACATCAAACATATATCCTTATAGAAATCCTTTATTCAGAAAAGCACTGGTTAATTGTTTCTTAAATTTGATTAGGATAATCACAATTGTGGCGCAAATTATACGTCTTCTTTTTACCAGTTGGTATTAGTAGCAAATATTCAGTATTCTGTCAGGCCAAAAGAATGCTTGGTTAATGTTTCTATTAAAAATAAAGTATCTCAGGGCGTATCTGGTTCGGGGATTACATTTAAACAAAATATTATTCTATAAATCAAAATACAAGTTTTACAGTTAAAGGATATTACAAGGTTAGAGTGTAATGTGCACACAAGCAGTCGGATCGTGATTACTAGTTACGATAGGTTATGTACAGTTTAGGTGTTTTATAATTATTATCCAAATCAAAGGTTCTTGTGGTGTTTGAAAAGGTGTCAATCTCAAATCGTGTTAGTAGTGAGTGTTCTTAGTGTTGGTGTGATATGGTGTCTGTAGTTTTAGTTGATTAATACTTAAAAAGTCGTGTATACAAAAGTGGGTGTTGATACACAATATAATAAGATGTCAAAGTCACCAAATCCTCTTCTTTGTATGGTTCGTGGTCGAAGATAGGGCCCACGTCCGCTTCAGTCCTTCTCCCTGGTTCTTGGGTCTCCTATTTCATATACTGGATGTTCTTCACTTGGTGTAAAAAGTTCGTGTTATGTATCTCTATCTGTATCAATGTGTTTGTAACGTGTTTTCATAGTTTATTCTTAATTATGTTAGACGTTTTACAAACGCGTCTGTGTGCTATGACCGTTGTTAAAGAAGTCTCATTTTATTTATCCGAAATTTCTGGTTGCTAAGGGTAAACTTGGAATCTGGTTGGTTGATTCGGATATACATTGTCATATACATCCATTATTTCAAAATCTAAATTTGTTCAAAACCTTTAAATTAATATAACTTTTCTGTACTGATTGGGAATTTAAAACCATTATCAGCATTATTTTGATCTTTACAATTGTGACATTTAGACACTAAACATGCCTACTTTTACTTAAGAGATGTATTATTTTGTTTCTAGATTCGTTGTGTACACTATTAACTATAATTCTATTTATCCTTCCACATTTGTTTTACAAAATCCCTAACATTATTATCTAAAATTTACAAAAGTTGGTTTCACCTGGCCTATGTACTGGTGTTATTTTCATCACCATGTTTAAAACCTTTAACAGTTAAATTAACTTTTAACAACCATAAAAACTGTTTAACATATAACATTATTTTAACAAAACAAAAGTTGTACTATTCTATTAGTTTAATTTCATGCCCACATGGCTATGATTCTATTGAACCTTTGAACAAATAAACTGTTTTTTACTTAAACTATACAATTGTTTGACACTTAGCAATAACATCTTTTTATAGTCTACTTTGCTTTGCCAGTCAATTGATCACCGTTTAACACCAGTTCTATGGTGATATATGTGTTAACATAAAAATGAAATTAACATCAGTTAATTGATATTCTCTTAAAACAACTGCTTCACCTGCTACATACAAAAAACAACATAAATACCATGATAATAAAACAACGTGATAAAACATAATAACATGCACATTTTTATAAAATAAATTATGCACTAATTAATTAGTCTTCTCTCAGTTAATTCCTTAATTATTCTAAAACTGTCTATGTTATTTTTCACATTACTTGTCACTATGTTTATCGTTTACCCTTCTCACTGAACACTTAATAGTTTGTATTTATAAACATACTTATTTGTTTTTATAGGTTTTTACATTTTATTGTCATTAAAAGAACTTCACTCTGGTTATAAAAATATTATTGTGGACAAGTTATTATTTGTTGTTTTCTGGACAATCTTATGAACACTATTTGTTACAATTATTTGTATGGTTCATGTATCTATAAATAAGGTGTGTTATATTTTCATTACATCAATTAAATTAATCATTTACTAATATTTCTTTTACATAGTATTACATGTTTGGGCCTATTATCCCTCAATTTGTATTTTGATTATCTTGATATTATGATACATTGAATTAAACCATTTGTTTCTATATAGTACTGGTTCATAAGCCGTCTGTCTTTATAATTATTTATTTTGTCATTATTGAAAGTTCATGTCATAATCGGGGTTAAATGTATTTTGCATCACTTTGCCTAAATCATTAATTTGGGTACGGTCAGTTGTATTACTAGTCAGTCTAAAATGGTTAGTCGTTCCTCTTCACGATCATCTTGGAAGATATTGTTCTTCTTGTTTAGCTTCTTATCCAAAGTCTTCCTTAAATCAGGTACGATATTAAGTTGTTCCAAATGTAATGTTACATACTACCCTGCCACCAAATTTGATCATTTTAATAAAATATTGTTTTTGTTGAAATTATCAATTATCTTATCTTTCACATTATCATTTGTTATCCTTTTTATGATCTGGTATACTTGTCTTTAATTATAAGTGTTCTATCCCTGGAACATGTTACTTCCCTAACAAATTAATCACCATATATTTTGGAATCAGTCGGGGGGCTCTCTTGACCTAATACCCCGCTGTCCTTATAATACATAATACATCAATAATATCGATTGCTGGAGCTATCTCGTCAGTCAATCACATTTAATAATCACTAGTCTATTCACGACTAAATCAAATAAAAATAATATAATAATATATTCTTGGGATGGTTCACTCAGCTTAACTTCTCAGATCTAAATATTTCTTTCCATTGATTCTTTCAGATGTTTATTTTCTTGTGGCGATATTAATAACATTTCTTATTTTCAATTGGTACTATCTTCTTTCCTTCTTTATCAGTACTCCTTAATCTTCATTTTTCATTCACTTAAAACATAACAAGTATTTGCATCTTTAGTTGTTGTTAAATCTCTCACAATCATGATAGGTTATTTGTAGTAAATTCGTTTCTAGTCTTGTCTTATTTTCATCGTCGATTGTCTACATTTGTCCTTTCTTATTCGTTTTGTAGCATTATGGTTTCTTCTGATTTATGGATGTTGCATCCTTCTTTTATATTCCAATAATAAGTTCATAACTGTGTTTAATAAGAGGTGCTTATCTTGTTTAGGATTTGGAAATTTATTCCCAGTTGTTTATCCGCTTGATTCATAATAACATTATCAAAATGTACTGTAAGTCGTCCATACTATTTATTTGAATTCTGAGATATTCAAATTTGTTTATTTGGCTTCATTTAAAATTATATTCTGGATTATCAAAGTTGGTAAGATGAGCTTACTATATTCTTTTGAATTTTGAGGTATTATAATAATAAATTCTTCAGTTCCATATTAATTCTCATAAATAATTAGTTGTAAGTTGACCTTACTATTTCTTTAGAATTTTGTGGTATTATAATAATAAATTCTTCAGTTCCATATTAATTCTCATAAATAATTAGTTGTAAGTTGATCTTACTATTTCTTTAGAATTTTGTGGTATATTCAACTTTGTTTATTAGGTTCATAATACATTTTTAAGGAAACTTGGTTGTATGTCCCCTTAATCTTTTTTGTTTCCACATCACTAATTACATAAGTATTATTGTTATTGTTTTTTATAACAACATATGGTCCATTATACAGTAATAATAGCTTTTTTGCTATTCCTTCCTTAGAACTTGGCAATTCGCGTTTTTTTAACAATACTTTGTCTCCAATCTTGTACTGGATCATTTTCTGCTGAATTATTTTGTATTTTTTCCTTCTTTTCTCCACTTGTTCATTCAGTTTGCTGTGGAATCTCACGTTGTTGAACTGATAATCTGGGTTGTTTGGGAAGTTGATTATTTCACTAATTTCTCGGGGTGGTAGTATTTCATGCATTATGGTATATGGAGTATCTTGTATTGCTTCATGGTAAGCTAAGTTGATAAAGCTTTCTGTTTGTGTAATGTAGTCACTCCACTTCTGGTGTTTATCAAAACAACATGTCCTGAGTATACGGCCAACCTCCCTCAGTACTCTTTCCGCCGGGTTGCTATTTGGGTGATAGACAGTTGTTTTATATGTCTTGACACCTAAGTCTAACAAAGTCCCCTTCCAAACCCTTCCTCGAAACTGAGTTCCGTGATCGGTAATAATTGATCTTGGAGCTCCTAACTCTGGTATGTATTGTTGTATCACTATTTGCAGAATCTTTTTTGTAGTTGCCCGATTAATGGGGTATAGTTTTGTAAATTTGGAGTAATGGTCGAACATGATTATAATAAATTTATACTGTTTTCTCCCTCCACTACGAGGTAACGGTCCACACACATCTAAAAATACTCTCTCTAATTTACCAGTTGATGTAATAGGTTGCATAATTCCTTCTGTTTTTTCGTTATTGCATTTTGCCAATTGACAGATGTGACACTGCCGAATACATTCTCTAACTCTTCTGTTGATATTCTTAATGTAAGTATGTTCCTCAAGTGCCTTCATTACTTTTAATGCACCCATATGCCCATATCGACTATGGTAGTCCAGTATTAATTCTGTTTCTAAAGCTTTAGGTATCACCACCTTCCATGATCCTTGGTTATTATTTGGTTTGTAAAATAATATGTCTTCATGTAGACAGTAATATGCAGTGATTTTTTTCATCCTGTTGGATCAGTCTTTGTCTAAAATTGTTGATTTTTGTATCCTCTGTTTGTTGTTGTGAAATTGATTTCATGATGTTTTCCAAATCTGATTTGTTTTTTATTATAGTATATACCTTGATGATTGTTTCTTTTTCCCCTTCAAAAGTTTGTTGTTCTATGTTAATCCGGGACAATATATCTGCAGCAATATTCTGTTTTCCTGGAACGTACTCCCAATTTATATGGTACTCCTGTAGTGCGAGTATCCACCTTGTCAATCTCCCATGGTTAATCTTGCAATTTTTTAGGAAAGATATTGACTTATGATCGCTCCTCACAGTTATCGGGTATCCAAGAATATAGGTTCTGAATTTCCCACAAGCGAATACAATGCTTAATAACTCCTTTTCCGTTACACTATAATTGCGTTCACATCCATTAAGTATTCTGCTTGCAAAACTCACCACCTGATGTTCTCCCTCACTATCTTCTTGATATAATACAGATCCTAAACATATATCACTGGCATCACAGTTCATAAAGAAAGGTTGGTTGAAATTAGGATGTTTTAATATAACTGAACTTAGGAAATTATGCTTGATCATTTGGAGTATATTGTCTTGTTCCTGTCCCCAGGACCATTTGTTCTTAGAGGATAATTGTGGAGAAAACTTCCCTGTCATTTCAGAATAATTTCTCTGAAACTTCCCTATAATAATTGCAAAGTCCCAGAAATGATTGAAGTTGCTTTTTATTTTTAGGACTTGGGAACTTCTGGATTGCTTCAATCTTTTCATTGGATGGTGTTATTCCCTGCCTTGTTAAGTTAAAACCCAGGAATTGGACTTCACTGGCGATAAGCTTGGATTTTTGAAGCTTTAGGGTAACGTTATTGTCTGATAGTTTTTGTAATACTTGTCCTACTCTGTCACAATGGTCTTCCCAATTCACTGAAGTAATCAACAAGTCATCAACATAGACTGTGGTATATGGAATAGTATCTGGACCCAACACCTGGTCCATACATCTTATGAATACAGCTACTGAGTTTACCAGTCCAAACGGTAGTCCCTTGAACTGGTAGTTCCTTCCTTCGAAAATAAAGGCGACGTACTTTCGACTATCTGGGTGTAACTCCACCTGCCAATACCCACAAACCGTATCCCAGGTGCTGATAAATTGTATGCCATTAAATTTTTTGTAATATCTCCTCAATCTCTCCGGGAGATGTTCTGTCATTAACTATGATCTTATTAATCTCTCTAGCATCCAAACAGAGTCGTACTTTGCCATCTTTCTTGGGAACGTCTATTAACGGACTGGTATATGGGGAACAGCTATACTCAATAATATCTTCTGCTATCATTTTGTCTAGTTCAGTCCTCACTGCTTCTTTTAATGCATAAGCAACGGGATATGATTTTTTATTAAAATTTACAGGCTCCTTGAATTGTAGTGTAAACTGATAATCTTTTACTTTGCCAGGTATATCAGAGAAAACATAGCGGTATTTATTATATATTGATATTAACTTTTCTATTTGCTGTGTAGTTAACTTACATTCATTTTGTTCTGACCGAAATTGTCGGATCTCTTCTAATTTTTCCAACCATAAACTGTCTTCACTCCCAAAGTATTCCCTTCTTACATTCCATGACTCATCTTGATTATTATTGAATTTTCTTATACTATTGCATGAAGGTACATTTTTATTTTCTACTAATTTTGCTGTCCATTCTATATTATCCACTTTTAACGACACTATGGCCTGTCTCATGTCAATTATTGCTGAGTATTTTCTCAAAATATCACAGCCTATTAGTAGATTAAATGGCAGATTACTAGCTATTAGAAAAATCATAGGTATAGCTACATTTCTGCTGGTCACTGTTAATGATACCTGTTTTCTTATTGACTTGTTTTGCCTTCCGGTGGCTCCGATTAAAATTATATTTTGAATTGGTAAAGTTGGTAAGATGGCCTTACTATATTTTTGAATTTTGATGTATTCATTGTTGTCGATTAACGACACGTTTGCGCCCGTATCTATCATGAATCTTGTCTCTAGTCCATTCACTTGGGCGATGATATAAACGATCTCATTATTCGAACTATTGTGCGTTATCGTGTCTTCGTTCAGTAGTTCTTCTCTCACATTTTTTAAGAAGTGATTGTGCACTATCGTCATTGTATCGTCAGTCATTTTGTCTCGTCCTAGTAAGTACCCAAATTGTCGGTTCAGTGATGGGACCTGATGGATTTTCACTGCCGCGGTCCGTTTAAATCAGGGCTGATCTCCTCAGTCCTGTTGTCTGATTGATTGGGTCTGTCTCTACTCTGTGACTCTTGTACCTCAATGGCGTTATTATCGAACGTCACTGAGTTTCGGTTATTCCTGTTGTCGTCGCAGCTCCTACTTCGCCGATGTTCATCACGGTAGTGCTGGTTGCTCTCCTCCTGAAAACTTCTCCCACGGTTCCCATTATAATTTGCTCGTCCCTGGTACCAACGTCTTCCCACATCTCTATCGTCAATGCTTACATAATTCACTTGTCTTCGATATGTTTGATTTTGATTGTTATTATTGGCGTTATTATTATGCCTGTATCGGTTATCGTAGTTGTTGTTATAACCTCGGTTGTTCTGGTACTGGTGGTCTCTGTCATTGGCACGCTGGTATCCATTATTGTTATTATTTGTAGGAGAGTTACGGTAATAGTGGTTGTTATTATTTGCCGCATTATTTCGTGGATAGTTGTTAGTGTTATTGTGGTTTTGGTAACCGCGTTGATAGTGGTTACCGTTGTTGTTGTAACTATTGTTCGGTCTTTGCCCGTTGTTTACATATTGGGCGTCGCGGCGACCATTATTTCTATTTATTTCATCGTTCCTTCATCTGTACTGGAGGAAGTTCTTCTCCTGCGCCATCTCCGCTAATAATGTCGACATCTCCTCAATGGTTTGTATGCGTCCGTTTATTCGGCCTCTTGTAATTTCTCCGCCATAGTGGTAAGCTAATAGCCTCACTAAACATTCTGTAGGAATTGCAGGCTCTAAATGTCTGGCTATGTTTATTTTTCCAAGGAAATATGCGGTTGGAGTTTGCTTGCCGTGCAGGTCATATCGGCCCAATCCTATGTCACTTCTTATCATATGTTGCGTGGCATCAGACCAATATTTAGATTTGAATTGTTTTTTAAATTCTTGGAAGTTTTGTATGCTCGGCCGCATCGCCGTCCACCAATTGTCATAGACCTTTCGGAACATTTCGTCCAGCATGCTCCTGACCACAAACCATCTGTCTTCTCCGGTTTTGGCTATTTTCTCTTCGACTCGTTCTAAGAATAGCATGGGGTTCCTTCTATAATTTTGGAAGTCGATAACTTCCCGATTTTCCTCGCATGTTGTATGGGCACCGGTACATTGTCTGTTTTTTAGGGAACTAATTTCATCTCTATGGGCAGTTGTTTGGTCTTGTACTCGATTAAGACTAGTACTCATACCTTCTAATCTTTCTCCCATCACTGCCTGATTGGTTCGTATGTTTTCTATCCGTCCATTCGTTTCTTCCCGGACGCTCAGTATCTCTTGGTTCATCTGCTCACTTTTCCTTGGTCTCGGATTCTACCCTTTTAATTTCAGTCACCGGTTCTTCCAGCTTCTTGTCCCATTCTTCCTGCAATTGCTGGTTATTGATTTCCATCTTGTTATTCCACTCCTCTTTTAATGACTCTTTGTGTTCATCCAATTTTTTCATGGTCTCTTGGTAATTTCCCTTCAATTCTTCCCTCAATGCTTTATTATTTGCGTCTACTTTCTCCTCCATTTTCTTGCTATTCTCCTTCAATTCTCCCATTTTTTCTTCAATTTTCTTATTAGTCTCTTCCAATTTCCGGCTCAATTCCTCCTTCATCTGTTTATTATCTTCCTTCAATTTTTCTAAGTTCTTATTACTGTTCTCACTTAATTCTTCCTTCAATTTTTCTAAGTTCTTCTTACTGTTCTCACTTAATTCTTCCATTTTCTTATTACTCTCCTCCGTTTTCCGGCTTATTTCCTCCATTTTTTCTTCCGTTTTCTTACTAGTTTCCTGCTAAATATCACTATAATATTGACGACTCGGAACACAATGTTTTTTATAAGTAAAAACGTAAAGTTTTACCTTACAGCCTAAACCGGCTTTCACCTATAGAAGGCTTCATCAGAGGCTGTCGTTAGTAGCGCTGCTCGTCTTGTTGTTGGCGACGAGAAAGTGTTTCGAAAGATTGAAGCTGTGTGTGTGTGGTGAGATGTGTTCGAATAATGCGTGCGATTTGAATTGTGTCTGTTCGTTTAGGATGTCGTTTTTATTTGTTTTTGTGTGTTTGTATATTTCTAATTGTTCTAGAGTGTCTAGTTTTCGGCCTTTTGTGTGTACGTGTAGTACGTTCATGTTATTGTCGATGTTTTTATATGTGTGGTTTGCTTCAATGAGGTGGTTTGCGAAGGTAGATTCTGTAGTGGTGTGGAGTGCTTTCGTGTGTTCAATGTATCTCTGTTTGAAGCTACGTCCTGTCTGGCCTATGTAGAATTTACTGCAATTTGAAAAATTTAGTTTATATACACCGGGTAGATCGAATTTGTTTTGTGCTTTGGGCATGCGTTTTGATAGTGTGTGTTCTGTTTTGTTAGTAGTTTTGTAAGCGATTCTGTATCCTGCTTTTTTGAATTTGTGGGCAATTTTTTCTGTTTGTTTGTTGATGTATGTTAGTGTTATGAATTTGTTGTTTTCTGTCTTTGTCTGTTGTTTGTTTTGTGTTTTGTGTAGGAGTTTACTGACTATTGTTCTGTTATAACCGTTAGATTCTGCTAGATATTTTATCGTGTTTAGTTCGTCTTTGTAGTCTATTTCATCTAAGGGGATGTTGTTAAGTCTATGTATCATGGTTCTAAAAGCAGCTAGTTTGTGTTGTATTGGGTGATTGGAGGTGTTGTGTATTAGTGTGTCAGTTGTAGTTGGTTTTCTGTATATACTGAATTTGTGCCTGTGTTCTAGTTTTGTGATGGAGAGGTCTAAGAAGTTTATGGTGTTGTTGTGTTCGTATTCGGCAGTGAAGGTTATGTTTTTATGTATTTTGTTTATGTGCGTTAGTAACTGTTCACATTGTCTTTTGTTTCCCCTGTATAGTATTAGAATGTCATCAACGTATCTGTGCCAATATAGTATTTTATGTGAGTGTCTGTCATTGTTTGTGAGTATTTTTGTTTTTTCTAAGTGTTGGAGGAAGACTTCTGCTAGAATGCTGGATATGGGGGAGCCCATGGGTAGGCCGTCGTTCTGTGTGTAGTATTTATTGTTATAAGTACAGTAGTTTTGTTTTGTGATAATGTTCAGAGTTTCTGTTATTTCATTGATAAGTTCGTCTGGTGTGTTGTTCTGTTTGAGTTTGTTTTGTAGGATGGTGATTGTTTCAGAGATGGGGATGTTTGTGTACAGGTTTTTAATGTCAAAGGAGGCTAATGTGGCGTTACGGGGGATGTGTATGTCTTTTATTTTTGTTACTAGGTCAGTGTTGTTTTTTACTGCAATGTTGTTGTCTATTTGTGTGTGTTGTCTAATAATTTTGTCTACATATTTTGCCAGTTTGTGTGCAGGGGCATTACGGTAGTTGATAATGGGGCGGATCGGAATGTCTTCTTTATGGATTTTGGGAAGCGCTTGGAGTGTAGGTGCTGATGGTCGGATTTGTTTCATGTAGGGCTTTTGTTTATGTGTCATAATGTGTTTGGCTTTGTTGACTATTTGTTTTACTGAGTTTTGGTATCTGTCGGTGGGGTCGTGTTTTAGTTCTGTGATGTTGTTCTGTTCTATGAAGTCTTGTACTTTTTTGTGTAGGTTGTCTGTGGGGATAATTACAGTCGTGTTGCCTTTGTCAGCTTTTACAAATGTGATGTTGTGTTTGTGTGCCTTTTCCCTCAGTTTGATGGCTGTGTGTATTTCTGAGTTGTGGTTGTTGTTGTCTGGTGTCTTATGTACTCCTATTGTGTTGTTTATATTATGTCTTAATGTGTCTTGATGCTCTGGTGCTGTGTTTTGTATATTTGTTTCTGTGTCAATTATGAGCTTTGTTAGTGTTTGGTTCTCGTCGCCAACAAGTCTCGTCGACAAAAACACTTTCTCGTCGCCAACAACAAGACGAGCAGCGCTACTAACGACAGCCTCTGATGAAGCCTTCTATAGGTGAAAGCCGGTTTAGGCTGTAAGGTAAAACTTTACGTTTTTACTTATAAAAAACATTGTGTTCCGAGTCGTCAATATTATAGTGATATTTAGTTAAGTAACGGACACGTCATGGACAACGAAATCCAAGAATAGTTTCCTGCATTAATTCCATCATACATTTGAACATTTCTTGTGTCTTCTCGCCTTCCGTTTGTGTGGTTTCTTCTGGTTGTTTCTCCGGATCCTTCCTTGTTATAATTTCTACTTCCTCAACCGGTGTTGCTTCCTTGTCTTCCATGTTTAATTCGTCTACTTTCTTGGTTTCGGCCGCTCGTTTTCGCGATGTTTCTCGCTTCCTCATTTTGTCTGTTTTTTGTTTGTTTATAAATTATAATTTAATTTATATTAAATTAAACGCCTCACACGTTGGTTCGCCAATTTGTAACCATATTATATTATAGGTATGTTAAGCCCCACTGTTGGGCTAGCCAATCTGTAACTAATTTATTAGATAGGGTTACGGTCTTTTTCCTTTAAGCCTCACTTTGGATTCACCAATTTGTTACTTGTGTTATGTTACTTCAATGTTATGTTGTGTGCACTTATTTTACATACACCGCCCGTTGGAAGTGTCAATTTGTAACAAATAAATAATGTAGCGACTAACTCGCACTGGAGTCGTCAATTTGTAATTATTAATATGTTATGTTGAACGGCGAATGGTTTTGTAATCTGCCGCTCGCTCCCACTATACGTACCGTTTCGGTGACGACACTCACCGTTGCCAACCGTCGTGGTGTACGCTGTACTCTGTGAACTTATTTCCTAAATGGAACAGCAATAATAACGACGCAAATATAACATCAAACATATATCCTTATAGAAATCCTTTATTCAGAAAAGCACTGGTTAATTTTTTCTTAAATTTGATTAGGATAATCACAATTGTGGCGCAAATTATACGTTTTCTTTTTACCAGTTGGTAGTAGTAGCAAATATTCAGTATTTTGTCAGACCAAAAGAATGCTTGGTTAATGTTTCTATTAAAAATAAAGTATCTCAGGGCGTATCTGGTTCGGGGATTACATTTAAACAAAATATTATTCTATAAATCAAAATACAAGTTTTACAGTTAAAGGATATTACAAGGTTAGAGTGTAATGTGCACACAAGCAGTCGGATCGTGATTACTAGTTACGATAGGTTATGTACAGTTTAGGTGTTTTATAATTATTATCCAAATCAAAGGTTCTTGTGGTGTTTGAAAAGGTGTCAATCTCAAATCGTGTTAGTAGTGAGTGTTCTTAGTGTTGGTGTGATATGGTGTCTGTAGTTTTAGTTGATTAATACTTAAAAAGTCGTGTATACAAAAGTGGGTGTTGATACACAATATAATAAGATGTCAAAGTCACCAAATCCTCTTCTTTGTATGGTTCGTGGTCGAAGATAGAGCCCACGTCCGCTTCAGTCCTTCTCCCTGGTTCTTGGGTCTCCTATTTCATATACTGGATGTTCTTCACTTGGTGTAAAAAGTTCGTGTTATGTATCTCTATCTGTATCAATGTGTTTGTAACGTGTTTTTACAGTTTATTCTTAATTATGTTAGACGTTTTACAAACGCGTCTGTATGCTATGACCGTTGTTAAAGAAGTCTCATTTTATTTATCCGAAATTTCTGGTTGCTAAGGGTAAACTTGGAATCTGGTTGGTTGATTCGGATATACATTGTCATATACATTCATTATTTCAAAATCTAAATTTGTTCAAAACCTTTAAATTAATATAACTTTTCTGTACTGATTGGGAATTTAAAACCATTATCAGCATTATTTTTGATCTTTACATTTGTGACATTTAGACACTAAACATGCTAAACAAACTATCCACATCTTTTAATAATGCCACCTTTTCTGCAACACTCAAAGATTTTCTTTTTGACATTACAGCATTTACGTTCTCGTGAACTCAAGAAAAAATAAAAAATAAACTCAAAACAAAACTAAAGACTGACTGAAACTGAGTTAACCTTACTCCTTAATAACGTACAGTACTACCGAATGATGAGATACTGTAATGCGTGGGAACGATTGTTGTAGATTGAGGGAGTGAGGAACACGCACAGTGTCACGTGATCAACTGACTAATCCAGACCGGTCTAACAGGTTTCATTTTTAGTCAATGTGGAATCACAGATAATTTTCCCCTCATTTCTGAAGTTACAAAGTTCGATACATAGAAATTTTTTTCGATACATGGAAATTATTTTATATTGAAATTTCACGGGACTTAAAAAAAATTTGATAAATGGAGATTTTCGATATAAAGAAGTTCGATATACAGAGGTCCTATTTTAATTAATTTTTAAAATGTATATCAATAAAATGGATTAATAGCGTTAAGTCAATTATTACGCCAAATTAACATCACCTATCCCGTATGGAAAATTTCGCCTAACGAACCTGGTAAATAAGTGAAAGTGTTTTAGGGTCTCCATATCTGCCCTTTAAAGATATTGGTGGCAACCTATGAGTAATTTGGAGTCTTCTGTTTGGTAAGTCAGGGTGGCGTGTAAGTATGGTGAATACTTAAAAGCGTAAAAAGATCGCTCGAGGTACGTAGAAGTCACGTGGTGGAGATTGGTAAAGTAACAGAACGTAACAACATGAATTGCTATGTACTATTCACACAATGACTTAAGTTGCAAAATCGCCCCGATTTTGTGCGGGCAGTATGGTAAACTTTGTACCTATGTAAACTTTGTACTGTTAAAATGCCGCATTGCAGGTGCGTGTAGTGATGACGTCATTTTTCTATCTGCAGTCTCCTGCCAGTTTGAGATAGGCTGACAGCAGTCAAAATTAAATTAGTTCTTTGCAAGACTCCGAGCGGGCACCTCGCTCAGTTCGCCAGCTGTGGCTACATAAAGTTTCCAATATTTCATAATTTTAACATGATCATCATGCGATAATTTACTTGGCGACTCTCGGCCTCTACACACTATTATGGGTTTTCAATATTAATTCTATCTTAATTCTCCGGCACTTATGCCGCGCTAAAACTGCACGCGCCAGCAATTGTCTTGTTAATTTTCAATAAACAATTATCTCTAAATACACATACAGTCCACTTAATTATTTCATTTCTGACCAGCTAACTCCAACTAGCGTTCTAAGATCAACTCAAGATTCATCGAGAGCTTCTAAGACGCAACAAGTCAAGACAGTGTTTTACTTCACACACACACACACACACACACACACACATACAAAAATGTGCATGAATGTTAACCTTATTTATGAACGTAGAAAAAACAAGAGAAGAAGAAGAAACCAGGAACTGGCCAACCTTATTTTCTTTCATACACACGTATACATTAAGTTACACAATTTTATGCCTCACACGACATCGCCCTACTAAATCAAGATAAGCAGAGGACAAGATGGCCACGGACACGTTGGATACACTTGTTAAGGGAACATAAATCCGTTCCCGCCATGACACAGACACACTGGTGGTAGTGGCAATGCTAAATTTTCCCTCACACATCCTTCTTTAACCTATTTCCCTTCTAGAGGGAATTTTCTTCTCCCTTATCACATGTTGGCCACACCGACTACCGCCATTCAAACACACCAATCATAACTGATTCTGCTATATGATGACGTGACATTATTAAACATGTCCGACCAATCACTTTACTTCGCACCAGTGCTGTGGTACCCCCACATGGTGCCTGTCACATGGTACTCCCACCATGGCCACGTGATATCCCTACTTCAGTCACATTCTACCCCCACCATGGTCACGTTGTACTCACACCCCTGGCGTCATAAAATTCAAATTTCCTGCCATGTGGTACTGGTACATGTTATGGCTAAATTGTATGGACTGAAAGTGCACATAAAAATGACTTCCATGGGACACCAAATGGTCTCCAACAGTTTTAACCGATAAGTTTACAAATAACAACAATGCTGTTCATTATAACAATAAATGCTTGTTACTATACACAAAGTTATAACTATGTACAATACCTGATCAACAAACTGTTCATTCTCTTCTTTGATGATTTCTTCTTTTACAGGCAGTTCTCCTATTAGGACAGAATTTATAACTGGGAATACATCCTGCAAATTGAACAATTATAAAATTTACTTTGTCTTCTCAGTGATTTATAGAGTACTATATAAAGAGGTGATCAATACTAAATATGAAATATACAGAATCACCTACAATAAATATCCATACTCTGTACCTACGTGGTGTGTGTGCACGCATACGCTCGCACAAGTGTGCGCTTTTACTTACTTAATCTAATGTAGTTTACATGTATATAACACTATGATACAGTTTGTGTATTCTGTTGATTTTTAACTACATATCTACAAACGAATGTGATCCAAATCTCTAGTGGTACATGACATGGAACAACCTAACACATTAGCTATGGGCTAAATAATGGTTATGCACATTACCTGTTCAGTCTCAGCCTCTTCCGGATCTGCTTCTTTCTTTACACTGACCGTTAAAACATCCTACAAATAACAAGGAATTAGAATTTACTTTTATACAAATTCATTACCATTAGGCCTATACGAGAATGCTTTATAAGAGGCTGTAAAGGAAAACATAAAGATGTTCAAGACCGTAATAACATTTCATAGAGAGTATAAGAGTTAAGAGTTACTGATGGTATGGTTTCTACTCACAGAAAACAAGGTAAATTGAGAACACTATTGAATATTATAAAAAAAATTATTACGGGGAAGAGGAGAATCAGGAACAAAAATACGTAAATATTAAAACTCGTAAAGATAACTGAGAGGAATCAGTGTCAGAGCACAGGCCAAATGGAGAAACAAATTTGCTACTGTCAAATAGCCTACTGGATTCTAAATTAAGAAGAAATTCCTCAAATTATATGTTTGCAGCATGCTATTATAGAAGCTGCTTGTGAAACCTAGACAATAGGGAAAAGTGAAAGACACAGCCACAGTATTTGAAATCTGCTGTTGTAGGAGAATATTAAAAATATACTGGATGGACAAAGTAATTAGAAAACAAAAATGAACAGGTTCTGGAAACAATGGGTGAATGGAGAGGTTTGTGAAGATGAGACAGTGTGGTGAGTCACTACTGGTTGAGACCCAGTATTGACTGCTGATGGGCATCCAGTGAGTGGGAAGTACTGCAGAGGAAGGCAGAGACTAGAGTACCCAGGTTGACTGTTCAGTTGTGGGACACTGTAAGCTCTCACAGATACAGAAGAGTCAAAGAAGAAGAAGATACGAAGAGTCTCAGAAACATATCAGAGACATCAGGTGACACCACATTTGCCTCATGAACAGTTGTAAAGCAAAATGTTGGTCTGCAGTATTGTTAATTACAGTCATGTAAAAAAAAAAAAAAGGAAAGTCAATTTTGTCTGTTGGAAAGGTATGACTTGATTTTCTGAGTGGCTAAGAGAATGTTGTTAAGAGATTATCATGGATGTGCCAAAAAATAAAGAGAGAAATTCTAACCTTTTAGACCAAATAAATGAAAATAATTGAAAACAGGGCACTAAACCAAATGTGTTCAACTACATGGAGACTATGCTGAAATATGAATATCGGTATGGAGAACCATACATGACTTCCATGTTCTAAGACTTATATTTAAAATCATATTTGAAATGAAATATTTCCATAGAAACTACGTCTTTCTACTTATTGCTTCAGCATTAACCACAGTACTGAGGTCACTAACGTATACCACCTCACGTTTTCGCACTCGATTTTCACTGATGATGGCAGTCAATGGCACTGCCGAAAAGTCTGGTTTTGCAGAAAATATTGGACTACGGCTAAACAGCCCGGGAAGCAATTTTAACTAAAAACTACTTCTTTGTTGCCGATAACGTAGTACACATATAAAAAATTTCCCCTCCAACTTCAACTATAATTTTTAATAATAGAAAATTACCCCCACCCCGTTCACCTAACCTCTTCATTTATAAATATTTCATCTACGTTTCTACAGTGGATTATTATGAGCTTCTTATCAGGATACTTTATTTATAAAAATTAAGTACTTTACTCTTGTTAAATCATAAAATGTTTCAGGTAAACTATCCCTTTTTCTTAACCGATCTTCTCCAAAATCAATACCCCTTCAGTCCTCTACAATTCAGGGATGCATGCAAAAAAATATTTGATTCTGTTTGAATGTGCGGCAGTTATCGTTCGTCTTGGAAACATTTCTCTTGTTACAACATAAAATGTTGCAGGTAAACTACCCCTTTCCCTAAACCGAACTTCACCAAAATCAACAGACCTTGAGTGCTCTACAAATCAGGAAAGTGTGCAAAAAATTATTTGATTCTCTTTGAATTTCCGGCAGTTATCGTTCGTCATAAAAAAATACCCTTTTTAAAACATAAAAAGTTGCTGATAAACTACCCCTTTCCCTTAACCGATCTTCAACAAAATCAACAGACCTTGAGTTCTCATTAGTTCAAAAAGGTATGCAAAAACGTAGTTGATTCTGTTTGAATGTACGGCAGTTATCGTTCGTCATATAAAAAATTACCCTTGTTAAAACATAAAATGATGCAGGTAAACTACCCCTTTCCCTTAACCTATCTTCACCAACACCAATAGGTATTGAGAACTCTACAATACAGGGCTGTATGCAAAAAATTATTTGATTCTGTTTGAATTTGCGGCTGTTATCGTTTACCATAGAAAAAATTACCCTTGATAAAAAACCGCTGCGGGTAAACTACCCCTTTCTCGTAACCGATCTTCACCAAAAACAATAGGTCTTGAGTACTCTACAAATCAGGGCTGTATGCAAAAAATTATTTGATTCTGTTTTAATTTGCGGCTGTTATCGTTTCCCATAGAAAATACCCTTGTTAAAACATAAAATGTTGCAGGTAAACTACCCCTTTCCCTTAACCGATCTTCACCAAAAACAATAGGTCTTGAAAACTCTACAATTCAGAGTTGCATGCAAAACATTATTTGATTATGTTTGAATTTGCGGCAGTTATCGTTAGCCATAGAAAATACCCTTGTTACAATATAAAACGTTGCAGGTAAACTACCCCTTTCCCTTAACCGATCTTCAACAAAATCAACAGACCTTGAGTGCTCTACAAATCAGGAAAGTGTGCAAAAAATTATTTGATTCTCTTTGAATTTCCGGCAGTTATCGTTCGTCATAAAAAAATACCCTTTTTAAAACATAAAAAGTTGCTGATAAACTACCCCTTTCCCTTAACCGATCTTCAACAAAATCAACAGACCTTGAGTTCTCATTAGTTCAAAAAGGTATGCAAAAACGTAGTTGATTCTGTTTGAATGTGCGGCAGTTATCGTTCGTCATATAAAAAATTACCCTTGTTAAAACATAAAATGATGCAGGTAAACTACCCCTTTCCCTTAACCTATCTTCACCAACACCAATAGGTATTGAGAACTCTACAATACAGGGCTGTATGCAAAAAATTATTTGATTCTGTTTGAATTTGCGGCTGTTATCGTTTACCATAGAAAAAATTACCCTTGATAAAAAACCGCTGCGGGTAAACTACCCCTTTCTCGTAACCGATCTTCACCAAAAACAATAGGTCTTGAGTACTCTACAAATCAGGGCTGTATGCAAAAAATTATTTGATTCTGTTTTAATTTGCGGCTGTTATCGTTTCCCATAGAAAATACCCTTGTTAAAACATAAAATGTTGCAGGTAAACTACCCCTTTCCCTTAACCGATCTTCACCAAAAACAATAGGTCTTGAAAACTCTACAATTCAGAGTTGCATGCAAAACATTATTTGATTATGTTTGAATTTGCGGCAGTTATCGTTAGCCATAGAAAATACCCTTGTTACAATATAAAACGTTGCAGGTAAACTACCCCTTTCCCTTAACCGATCTTCAACAAAATCAACAGACCTTGAGTTCTGTATAATTCAAAAAGGTATGCAGAAGAGCAGTTGATTCTGTTTTAATGTACGGCAGTTATCGTTCGTCATAAAAAAATTACCCTTGTTAAAACATAAAATGTTGCTGGTAAACTACCCTATTCCCTTAACCGATCTTCACCAAAACCAACAGGTCTTGAGAACTCTACAATTCAGGGCTGTATGCAAAACATTATTTGATTCTGTTTGAATTTGCGGCTGTTATCGTTTGCCGTAGAAAAAATTACTCTTGATAAAAAACCGTTGCGGGTAAACTACCCCTTTCCCTTAACCGATCTTCACTAAAAACAATAGGTCTTGAGTACTCTACAAATCAGGGCTGTATGCAAAGAATTATTTGATTCTGTTTGAATTTGCGGCTGTTATCGTTTCCCATAGAAAATACCCTTGTTAAATCATAAAATGTTGCAGGTAAACTACCCCTTTCCCTTAACCGATCTTCACCAAAAACAACAGGTCTTGAGAACTCTACAATTTAGGGCTGTATGCAAATAATCATTTGATTCTGTTTGAATTTGCGGCTGTTATCGTTTGCCATAGAAAAAAAATGTACAGACAGACAGACAGACAGACAGACAGACAGACACACACACACACACACTCACACACACACACACACTTTTCGAAAAATGACTTTTTTTCATGTTTTGAGTGTAGTACAATCAGAATCTGCAATAATCTCGGACAAGATTTTTTTTGCCATCACCATACTTCCATTTCCTTAAGGAACATGGAAGTAAAAAGTGATTCCAAAACGAAAAAATACTGGCAAGTCTTTTATTATTAGGCCATGAACTTTTCAAATTGCCTTGTATATACCTGTAAGGTACACGAAAGGATAAATGATCTTATCTACAAAAAGCCATATTTCAAACGGATTTCCATCATATATTCTTGCATTAAAGATTATTAGTAATGATGAGGTGATATGAACTTTAATGGTATTACAGTAAGATAACAATTTAATTAAGTCAAATGTAATTAATTATCTACTGTCTACTGTAGTGTAAACTTATTAACACACTTTCTACATTAATAGTTTGTTAATTATACAGTTAAAAGCAGCATGCCTACTGTGTCCTTGCCTGACTTGTTTATAACTAATCTTGAGAGCAGTGGCTTAGTAAGAAGGGTTAACCTCACTCCCCACGAACGAGTAGGTCGTGTACATAAAATCTGTAGGAAGCAATTGTATAGCTAACGGTTACAATATTAAAAGTGGGCAATAAATGGTGAATTTTAATTTTGAACTCCCCCCACTTGGCACAGGAGCAAGTCGGATAAAAAATTCAAATGCAAGTCATGATCACTCATAGAATAGTCAATGGTGTGCCTGGCTCTTACTATCTGGCTAACAAACATCTGAGACAAAACACAAAGGTTTGAATATGTACATCAATTACATGTCTAATATTGACTTTTAGACATATAGGCCTAATACTAATAATACATATAAGGTATAACATAAGACATATAATACATCTAATACTGATGTATTCTGCAGAAACTGGGAGTGAGAAGTCAAACCACTCTGCAAGTCAAAACAGCGAAATGAGATGTCACAAGTATGGAGTTCAGGAGAATACCAGGAAGACTTGCAGAGGACAGGACTACCAGAGTGGACAACAAAGGAGAATGAGTGACGATAGAATAGTATGAGTATGTTGACATAATTGGCCAACACAAAGACAAAGGACTGGCAGATCAAAAAAAATTTTTAAAGCTACTTTGCAACTAACAAACAGACTACAAGTCTAAATTGGACAAGGGAGGAAGAGAATTGCTTGAAAGTTAGGAGGTTATGAAAAATGCATATTGTCAATGCATATTGTCAACCCTACACAAAAGAATACATGTATAAATCATATTCTGTACAGCAATTAATTACAAATCAATATGATGATAAATAAACTAGTATTAATATAAGAAATGAATGTGTGTATAAGATACGTGTATATAACACGTGTATCAATTTAATACATACATTAAACAGCAAAAAATATATTTTTATTTTTAAACTTTATACCTTGTCCTCAAATTTGATCTCTTCCATTTGTCAGATGATGGATAAATTGATCTTGTTAAAACCTGAAACAAATGAAAAAAAGTTGGCAGTCTAAATCTACATCACTCACAAGTTAGCACAAGAATAACATCTGACTAAGGACACTTTTAGATTAAATGCACATATCTTTATTAATAAATAATGTCTTCCCATTGTCAGACCTCAGTTTAACCAATGAGGATGCCATATCTTAGTGTGGGCAAGGTACTTCATTTAATACAATAAAGTGTTCTCGGTTGAAAGGAGATACCGAGACCACTTATGTAGAGGAAAAGTCACATTACTTCTGCACATGTAATTGGAATGAGCTAACGTACAGAAGAGGATTCAACCTACAGTGCTAACTTTACTGATGATTCCTGGAAAATGTTTTTCCCATAAAAGTACACTTTTCTTTGAAGCCATGCAAACGTGTGTCTACAATTTTTTTTATCAGTTCGTCATACCATGTTACTTATTTTGACACAGACTTTGTTTTTAAATTCCTACTTACCAGAAATTATAAGACTTTTGACATAATTTTAGAATTATTTTGAGAAGGAAACAACAATTGTTTATCAATTGAATGCTAAAATTTTTATGAAACCTCAGAGTAAAAATGTTTATAGAAGTTATACAGTATACTCTGTTTCACATAACTTCCAAATTGACAGCTGTGGGAATACACTGCAATACTACTAGCAAACTGTTGTTTACAATGGAAGTTTGAAGCGTATGACAGATTTAAAGAGTTGAAATATTTGTTCTGCTTTATCTAGTCTGAAGACGCATTTCATCTTATTTATAGCTTTCAGGGTGCAGTAAATTTAATCTAGTCTTAAACAGAAAATCTTTGACAAATAATATTAGAAATCTTGTAGAAATTATAATTTTTAATGACTTGAAATACCATAATGGACAATGGAACAATATTTCATAGTTTGTAAACTGCATATAAAAAGGAGAACTGGGACTGATTAAATTCATGATCCGCTGAGACCACTTTGAAGAGTTTTCCAGTAACATGAAGGGTAACACTAATGATATTCATGTCACTGATATAATTTCTGACAACCTAATAACACATTACTAAAACAAACCACGTACAAAAACAGCTAACAGATCCAAAACGTGATGTGTTATATCATTGAAAAGAGACATTTGTGTAAGCTGATAAGAATTGGCAACATTTATTTGTTGGTATGGGAAGGACATCTTAACATCAGCTATGAATGGCAAAGTGAAAGAGCACCAAATCTGAATTTTTTGTGCATTCCCAAGTGTCAATACTGATGTTATATGAAAGACATTGTAGGATTAAAAACAAAATTATATTTTATATTTTGTTATTTCTTTGAAAAATGCATCTCAATTTTCAGAATTCAACATAGTGAAAATAGGGATATCCACCTTGCAATCATATTATGTTTATGTTGAACTGTTTGTTTATAATAAATGGATGTGCATGGCCAAATAATAACATTCAGAAGTTGGTTAACATACACATTTATGTAATAGATTTTTAGTTTACTTTGTGTATTTTAATAATATCTAATGTCATGTATTGGCTTAATACAATACAGTACTGACCAAACCAGAAATATTATATACAATCAGTTTTGAAAATAAATTTCTTATAAGAAACTATAAAACTACTTTATGCCCCCTCCGCCACAAAGCTATTTCATGCACAACATAGCATGGCTCCATTACTGTTACTGTTCAAGCTGAATTGCACTGCCTTTACATTAAACACATTGACTTAAGTAAAAATGGGTATTACATACATAAAACATATACTGACAATAACGTCTGAACAAAAAGTGTTCAGAATCTGAAAGTTTTATTTTGTTTTGGAAGTCTACAAAAAGTTTTATTTGCTTTAGTTGTTCAATACAAATTATATAATAAATCGTTTCAATAATAATATAGTGAGCATCATAATTTTCTTGTTTTCATTTGTAAGAACTGTAATAAATTCATTTGTCATTTCAAATTTCAACCTGAGTAACTACAATTCAATTTTTAATGTGGATTGAATCCTTGTGAAAACATTATCACAAAAGCATAGTTTTGAGAAATCATCACATATTTACTTATATTCACATGTCTAAAAATATATTCATCTACTGATACTTTCCATAAATGCCACTAACAGCAATTTTCCATATATTGTTGAATATCTGTATGTTTCATTATTTCATATTTATAGTTATTAGTCACCTTATGGTAGTAGTCAGTTATGCAGGCACGGTAAGGTTATGTTTGCCCAGGTGTGGTTATGCAAGCTATAATAATATTACATTTAGTCTTGAACTTGTCCTGTACGTTGTATAACAATATTTGACTATGCCATTACTTTCAGTGCATTTAGTAATTATTTCCTTTCTAATCTAAGCTGATATTGGGGTGAAATATTTTCTTTTCTATTCTCCTATGTTATATAAACACGGGAAAAATAATTTTAAACGGCTGTCGAAGCTATTTACGAAGAAAATAATAAAATAATTACTCCCATAGGCACGCATGGAAAGGTGAATGAGCACCATATTAACTGTGGCAAATGACATTTAACCGATAGGTTATTGCTTACAGAGTCATTTATATCCGATAACGGCTTCACTGATATCAATGTGTACTATTTTTCAAATTGTTTCACTATAGTTTTGGATCACGAAATTCACAATAGCACCACTAACCTTTTACTTTTGAACACATTTTACTTTAATGCACGTGTTGTGTAGTCTGACGCCAAAAACCTGCGAATTTATGAAGACGGTCGGTGAGAAGGCTGACACCTGATTGGTCGAAACAAAAAAATAGCGCGTTAATAAACCGGTAAGTTCAAAATTTTGCATATTCTCACTTCTAATTGCTTTGTCATGAGTGTGTGTGTGTTCGTTTAGACAAAAACGCGCCAACACTATTTATTCGCCCGAGCAATAAGGTAGTCCTTTTAGTGAATTCTTGTGTAGCAGTATTTATTTTATGAATTTCAGTGTTTTCGTTTGTGTTATTGTGTGGTGTTATTATTAATTATTTCTGTTGTTTAGGAAACACCAGATAAGCACGCATGAAAGGTGAATGAGCGCCTTATTAACCGTGACAAATGACGTTTAACCTCTCTCTCTCTCTCTCTCTCTCTCTCAAGCACAGGTATGCCTTCAATTGCTAGTGCGCAGAGATTAGATGTTAGACAAATTATATATGTAACGTATGAATATATTGTAGATATTTATACCACTTAGAATCGTAGAGTTATTAATGACTTGAGAATTGTGTAATAAGGTCTAGGCATTGTCTAGTTACGCGCGCGTGAATAGACTCTGTGAGCGGCACCGGAGGTGCCGTTGGACATTACAGCATTGAGTTCTGTTTCAAAAAGAGGGATGTATAATTTTGTTGCGGCCATAGGCCGCCCAAGCATGTATGTATAGGCGTGTATTTCATAACTGTAGATAAAAGCGTGTAATTTGGCGTATAAACTTGATGAACACACAATAATAAACAGTGATAGGTAATCTGCGCATGACGTCATAACTAGTCATTCGATGTGCATTAGTGCGAAGTCGCCCGACTGAGGTGATCCAGTGATCCCACTAACTACTCACTTGAATCTGAAGACTGACAGCATGAAGCCACTCGGGCAACTTCGGCAACCTTCGTTCTCATCTATGCCCGCCTATATTCTGTTGTCAGATGTGACTTAGGTAAACGTTTGGTTAAAGTTTGTGTATTTATTTTAGCACAATAATTTTATTAAGTTCACGGCTTCAAATACATAAAATCAAGAGTAAATTTTTCGTGTATTCAAGTGTCTGTGTGTATTCGTGTAAAATTTTATTCGTGTATAACCTACTTATACATGTCCTGTAAGCATTTCGATGTTTCATTTTAAAGTTTTGTCATTTTATTTTTAGTGTACTAACAGTTTTTATTAGGTACACGCGCTGTAAGTATTCTCGAAGATAAATAATAAACAATTGAGAATAAATTCATATATCATTTCTTACATTTATAACCTTAATTGTATAGATACAACCACGGATACTAGAATATACGGTAGGGATCATCAGCGAAGTGCGCAGTAGCAAGCTCCACCCACTGACGTAGCGCGGGACCCACCGCTGTGCTCAGCCATGCTGTTTCTCCATTTCTGTGTATTGGAGTGCGTGTTGTTAATCAGGTGGATAATATTTATTTTGAGTTGTCTGGTTCACTGAACCAAGAATGGTTTGTTGTGCTATAGCCGGCTGTACGCACCATACCAGACATCAAAAAGAGTTAGGTTTCACGTTCCACAGGTTTCCCAAAAACAAGGAGTTAACATTGAAGTGGATACATGCTTGTAAGCGTGCAGATTCTGTTAATGAAGCCCGTGTGTGTTCAGAGCATTTTGACGACTCTGATTACTTACGAGATTTGAAAAGTGAATTGTTGAATCTTCCTGCTAAACGTGTTTTGAAACCAGATGCTGTTCCACATTTAAATTTACCTGTTAGCAGCGTTGTTGCTTGTAAGGAAAAAATCAACGACAAAGTCCGTGAGGTATGTTACAATCCTACAATATTGCATTCTTTTTAAATTTTGTAATGTTTTAAGCAAAATACTTAACTGAACTATTTAGGCCTAACATTCAATTAAACCATGCTTCCAGTAATATTTAATGCTATAAAATGTTATCATTTTACCATAACATTTAAGCACTACTTACTTATATTTAGACCGTGGTCTCGAGGTAGCATTCCTGCTCCTCGCACGTGCGGCCTGGGTTCGATTCCCGGTACTGGCAAATAATTTAGAAACGCCAGGAGGTCTGGAACGGCGTTGACCCAGTGTCGTGAGGAAAATTGGTGCTGACCACATGACCTCCCATCATCTGCAGGCCTTGAGCCGAGCAGCAGTCGTCTTGGCAGCTATGGGCCTGTAAAGGCCTACGCGGTGGCACATTTCATTTTTTACTTAAATTTACATAACAACACGTACACAGTTCTTTAGTGCCAAAGAAAACAATTATGTTATTGCTGTACTGTATTATTTCAGGTAAGAGTAAAAAAACGGAACAAACATAAAGAAGTATTAGAAATTTTACAACAATCAACGAAAAACAATGAGGCTTCCTCGGACATGACAGACAGAAACAAAATAGGAGAGGACTCATAAAAAAAAACCGAAGTGGGGGAGAACCCAACAATTTTGAATGAAATGGAGGTAGAGAACTACCGAAAATGTATATGTGATGTCGTTGGTTTGACGGAAAAGCTAATAAGTATTGAAGAAGAAAACGAGAAACTTAAAAAGCAAATAACTGATTTACAAGAGCGCCTATCTGAAGCTCACGGAGAACTTTTGAAAATAAAGAGAATATAGAGAAAGTAGTAGAGGGCACATTTTCACAATGTCAGCAGCAAGCTGTAATAACAGGAAGGTGTTCTAACTGGTCACCAAATGACATCGCTAAAGCCGCGACATTACGTTGCATTTCCCACAAAGCTTTGGGTTTCGTGAGGGATGTATTGAAATACCCCCTTCCCAGCGAAATGACAATTAAAAGACGTCTAAGGCAGTTTTCAGTTCCCCCCGGATTCATTGATTTAAGCATTACCATTTTAAAGACACAGGCAACACTTCTATCAAACTTGGAAACAGATGTCATTCTCAGCTTCGATGAAATGAAAGTCAACAGCGATTTATGTTTTGATCACATGGAAGAAATAATTAGAGGACCACACAACAATGTCCAGGTCATGGTGATTAGACCTTTACTTGGAAAGTGGATGCAACCTATATACTACAATTTTGATACGGCCGTTTCTGTAGAATTGTTAACTGAAACTATTAAAGTTATAGAGGAGACAGATTTTAAAGACAGAGGTTTTGTAAGTGACATGGGGTCTTCTAACAGAAAATTGTTGTCTGATTTACAAGTATCATGGACTAGGTCATTTATAGAAAATCCAGCAGAAGAAAACAGAAAAGTTTGGGTTTTTTGTGATGTGCCACATGCACTGAAGTTGATACGCAACCACTTGCTTGATGAAGGGTACGAGCTTGAATCAGGCAAGCTTTTCACGAAAAAACCATTTGTTAAACTTGTTGAACTTCAAAGTACCGGACAAGACCTGCAGTACGCCCATAAATTAACAATGAACCACCTTCTTGTGGCTGGGACCGAGAGACAGAATGTAAGGAAAGCAGCCGAGTTACTGTCTATGACTGTCGGTAAGGCCCTCATTCACAATTTTCCCGAATTCAGTCATGTTGGAGAAGCTGTTATTATTGTCAACAATGGGTTTGATGTTTTGAATTCTCGTATGCCAATTGACGCCATTTACAACTTGAAAAGTGCGTATGGAACTTGTTTAAAAGAACAGGACGATGCCCTTGACAAGTTGTACAAACTGATACATTCCATGAAAGTAATAGCAAAAAGAGACAGAGGGAAGGAGGACAAAGAAATGGAAGACGGGGAAACTAATGACGAATATTTCCAAATGAAAAGAACTTCTGTATCTGGAAAGAAAAACAGAAGACCGTCCAGAAAGACAAGAGAGAAACAAGCAGAAAACATTCTTCTACCATTTCGGAAAGGATTGCTGATGTCCATAAATAGTCTTCGTGGATTGTTTACTGATTTGAAAGCAGAAGGTTATTCGTACGTTATGGCATCAAGATGCAACCAAGACATTATTGAGAGTTATTTCTCACAAATCAGGGGTCTCGGCCGATTTTATGATCATCCTCTACCAATTACTGTATCGCAAAGGATTAAACATTTGATTCTGAGCCGCAATGCAGGAAAGCTAATAACGAGTAGCAGTTGCTTAACTGAGAAGGAAATTGAAACTTTAAGTGGAGACATTCTGGCTGATTGTTCTGAAGACCAAGTTTCGGACCTCTCACTTTCAGAAGAAATGAAACCCGGAAAGAGCAATTCATGTGGACAAGTTAAAGGAGAGTAGAGTGATGATGATGACAAAGAATTAACATCAGCAGTCGATGGACTCATCAGGCACTCCCAAGAAGAAAAGATGAAAGGAATATCCAAGACAGTGGTGTCTCAGAAAAACCAGAGCTACATAAAATGATTGCTGGTTATATAGCTTACAGGATGAGGAAAAATACCCATAAAGGGGAAATGTTTATGGAAGTTTCACAAAGGATATTTCCTTTGCTGGCAAGAACTGGCTACAGAACATTTCAAGAGGGTCGTTGATGAAGCCAACAGATGAATTCATGCAAAATGTCTTTAAAATAGAAGAAGAGTTTCAAAAGTTCCACAAACGTTCAACTAACAAAGAGCCCAAAGTTTTCAGAAACCTACAAGATATAATCAAAAGTAAATATCCAGAAATGGACGATTTCATGGTCAAATGTTTTGTATGGATGAGGACTTTCATAAGAATGAAATCACTGAACAAACGTTCATCAAAGAAGTGGAAAGGAGCAACGCGTAATGAAAGCGAAGAAAGAAAGAAAACGAAAAAATGAAGAAAGTTTTGTCACAATAAAGAAATATTCTCATGTATATATGTACCAGATATAGTTCTTAGATTTCTTCTTTGCATCTGCAATTCAATTTTAAAACCAAAAAACAGCTATTCAGGTTTTTCCGTACCACAGGTCTATGATGGCCTAAGCCTGTGGGAGCCTTTTTATCCTTAAAAAAAAGTGCCCTCCGAGATGGTGGAAGAGGATGACGTCCTTCGGAGCCTTTTCACCGGCATTCCACCGGCCATCAGCTTAATAATGTTATTTGCCAGGGGAAAAAGACCAATGGAAGTCGACCCCTCTAAACAAATAATAATAAAAATAATAATAATGTTATTTGAATTTTATTAATTCTTTTATAAATCACGTTAAAGGAATTAATGACAAGGAAAAATCAATGTAATTTATAACCGGAAAAAAAGCTCCTTTTGTAATTTATATTCACCGTAAGACTATATAAAACTAAAGATTTTGAAAGCTAAGATAGTAGACAAAATTAATACGAGGACTGAACAGGAATATCTGTACCTAATTAAAATAAAAATCGTATTGAACGATGCGAAGTACATGCGACCTGCTTGGCTGTTAATGTAGAGCGGCAACGGGTGGGTCCCATGTGACGTCACCGCTCAGCCTCGCGCCGAGCCAGGCTGCGCGTGATCCCTACCGTATATTCTAGTATCCGTGGATACAACTATTTCACTAACGACTCGGAACACAAAACTTTGTGTTCGGAGTCGTTAGTGAAATAGTTGTATTTAGTTAAGTAACGGACACATCATGGACAACGAATTCCTAGAACTTAATTGTATGTTTTGTTTCAGCGTTTATCACTCCAGAAACAAAAATAATTGATTACATTGACTCCAGATAAATACGAAACCAACCTGCGAAGTTAGTGCACAGGTAAAAAGGATTTTACCACAACTGATTATACAGCAATATACAGTATATCAAAACCAACATTGTGAGTACAAAAAACTGAACTTAAAAACCGGCAAAACAGTATAAAATAAGTTTTCTTAATAAACGTATATTTCATATACTAATGCGACGATGTAGTCAAAAGGTTCATATTTATCTGGGGAGCCAGTGAAATTGTGTTTGTTTCTAGAGGAAACAAAGGTTCAAACAAAAACTACAATTCAGGGTAATAAATGGAGTACAACGATATGATTAAATTAATTCTATATTATGTTTTAATATTTAACTGTGACCACAATCAATATTCATTTTAATATTCAATTCATCCGCTATGCACACAGGAAAACCCCAATTTGGATAAAAATACGTGGATTTCATTATACACATAAGTGTGGAGTGTGGGTTGACGAGAGAGTAGACAATAGCGGCGGACGAACAGTAACGAAGTTGCCCGAGTGGCTTCACGATGTCAGTCTGCAGACTCAAGTTAACTACTTTACTCAGTTAATATGGCGCTCATCACCTTTCCATGCGTGCTTATTGGAGTAATTGTTTCTCTTTTTTCTTCGTAAATAGCTTCGACCGCCGTTTAAAATTATTTTTCCCGTGTTTATATAACATAGAAGAAGAGAAAAAAAAAATTTCACCCCAATATCAGCTTAGATTAGAAAGGATATTTAATTACATTTATAACGCACTCTTATACCGGTTAAATCCACATCCATTAAATTAGTGGTACCTTTAGAGACTTGAGTCTGCAGACTGACAGCGTGAAGCCACTCGGGCAACTTCGGCAACCTTCGTTCTCATCTATGCCCACCTATATTCTGTTGTCAGATGTGAGTTAGGTAAACGTTTGGTTAAAGTTTGTATATTTATTTTAGCACAATAATTTTATTTAAGTTCACGGCTTCAAATACGTAAACTCAAGAGTAAATTTTTCGTGTATTCAAGTGCCTGTGTGTATTCGTGTATAACCTACACACACATGCATGTCCTGTAAGCATTTCGATGTTTCATTTTAAAATTTTGTCATTTTATTTTTAGTGTAACAGTTTTTATTAGGTACACGCGCTGTAAGTATTCTCGAAGATAAATAATAAACACAATTGGGAATAAATTCATATATCATTTCTTACATTTATAACCTTAATTGTATAGATACAAATATTTCACTAACGACTCAGAACACAAAACTTTGTGTTCGGAGTCGTTAGTGAAATAGTTGTATTTAGTTAAGTAACAGACACATCATGGACAACGAAATCCTAGAACTTAATTGTATGTTTTGTTTCAGCGTTTATCACTCCAGAAACAAAAATAATTGATTAAATTGACTCCAGATAAATACGAAACCAACCTGCGAATTTAGTGCACAGGTAAAAAGGAGTTTTACCACAACTGATTAAAGCAATACACAGTAGGCCTATACCAAAACCAACATTGTCAGTAGCCTACAAAAAACTGAACTTAAAAACCGGCAAAACAGTATAAAATAAGTTTTCTTAATAAACGTATATTTCATATACTAATGCGACGATGTAGTCAAAAGGTTCATATTTATCTGGGGAGCCAGTGAAATTGTGTTTGTTTCTGGAGGAAACAAAGGTTCAAACAAAAACTACAATTCAGGGTAATAAATGGAGTACAACGATATGGTTAAATTAATTCTATATTATGTTTTAATATTTAACTGTGACCACAATCAATATTCATTTTAATATTCAATTCATCCGCTATGCACACAGGAAAACCCCGAATGGATAAAAATACGTGGATTTCATTATACACGTAAGTGTGGAGTGTAGGTTGACGAGAGAGTAGACAGTAGCGGCGGACGAACAGTAACGAAGTTGCCCGAGTGGCTTCACGCTGTCAGTCTGCAGACTCAAGTCCTTTAGAGCTACCAACCTCCACGCTTAGTCTAGACGTTGTGTTGTGTTTACAGCATAAGCAGGTCTGAAAAAAGCCTTACATTTATATATGCTGATGTGAAAGTTGGAATTATTAATTAAGACATTAAAACGGAAATAAAAAGTAAACAGGAAACCTAGGTAACTTTTTACTGTAACGGAAGATATTTTAACGTACAATCGAATAATTCTAGCTTGTGGATAATGTCACCAACACACAACGAAGAACCACGTCCAAATTATCCGTAATTATACTTCATACCCATCAATGACTATTATCTATACTTCCACCATAGCGAATAGAAGAGATTCTTCTATGTCTCTTCTACTCGCTGATTCCACCTTAACCTAACGTCCAGTTGTCTTTAAATAAGTAAATTACCTTAGACCTTCGTAAGTATACTACGGCTGCTGTAATTTAGTTTCACTAACATAAACGGTATTCAATACACCGCTGCAGGTAATAAACTTTTCGAAAGCACGGTAACACTAATTAATTGATGACTATGTACATACAAACTATGCTATTCACCATATTAACACATTATTCAAATGCAGTGCCATACAAATCACATAATGCGAAACTAACATACAAACAACATATCTTCCAACATAGAAACTAAAAGTCTTTCAGCATAATCTGACACGTAATTATATGAATAAATAACCGAACAATGTCTACAGTCAGATCTAGCTAAACAGTCGTCTAATTGCTTCTGCTTTACAGTATAAAATTATTACATCTCACTGCATATAACAAGGTGTACACAAACAGAAGGTAAAGTCCCATTTCTCCCAGACGCAAAATGTTTAGCAAACGCATGAAATCAAAGTCGAGCGAAATGGCTTATATTGCAAATAAGATTTATTTAGTCACATAATATAACCAAATATGTAATTAAATAAGTTTAGTTATAATCAAGTGTCCATTGATTTTTGGCGGATTTGAAAATCACTGTTCTAATTAATTTTATTCAGTAGTGGGATTTTTAATTTCTTACAAATCACGATATTGGCCAGCAAAACCTAATGCCCAAGTTTTATAGTAATCTATGGGGCAATACTTACATTGATGGTCAGAATTACATTTATGGTCAATAAGTTTACACATTCATTCTGTTTATTATAATTATGTACTCTCTTCTAAAAGGCATTATTAAAAAAACACCAGTTGTGAATGAATAATCAAAAACCTGTAAAACTATTAATAACCATTTTACTGGGTTGGCCACATTTCTGAGAACAAAGTAAGAACACCAGCATACTGGGTTAGATTCCTAGCAGGGGAGTGATATTTTTTGCAGACAAATTTTCATCAAAATATCACTATTACATTAACGACTCGGAACACTAGGTTTTTTATAAGTAAAAGCATAAAGTTTTACCTTACAGCCTTAACCGGTTTTCTCCTTTAAAAGGCTTCTTTCTCTCAAGAAATTTTCATTATTAGGTACTTAAAATTACAAGTTCCGTATTCCGTATCCAAACTCACTGAAGAAGGAGCACACCACTCCGAAACGACGTATGAGAAAATACAACAAGTAAGTTCACAGTGAAAGTACCAACAATACTAATAATTAAAATTACAAACTCTACAGTGTAAAATTGTATTATAATTTTTTTGGATTTTGTTGTCCATGACGTGTCCGTTACTTAACTAAATATCACTATTACATTAACGACTCGGAACACTAGGTTTTTTATAAGTAAAAGCATAAAGTTCTATGTGTACTTCTTGAAGTTCATCGTGGTTACAACTTCTCGTAGATTCGATATTATAGTCTTTTAAAATAACTCGTGTTCCATTAATACTTGCACCGACCGTACTGCCGGTTACATCGCACTTCAAGTTATGTAATACTGCTTAAAAACATTACTTGACTTTGTAAAATTCGCGGTTGCGAGATGCGTGGATTTCACATAGTTTATCTGAGTTCATCTGAGAAAGAGTGTGTCGCTCGCTGGGGTTTTATACTGCTGCCGTCATTCCTTTCCTGTTGGAAACTGTTTTGACAAAAATAAACAGGTCCGCGTGTCGATTTAATTGCTAATTTCAACCTACGCATCTTTCTATGAAGCGCACACTTTTTTATAAATATTATTTCACCAATAGTTAGGTATATTATTAAACTTTGTTTAAGCAAATTATGAATGTTAAGGTGTGCAAATTATGGCAGTTATGGCAAAATTTCACACGGTGGCTGAACGGTTTCCACGATCATTGACCAATTAGTCTTCAATGATAGCGCCAGGAACAAGCTATGTTTTTACATATGTCGCTGATTCGTGTGACTTCTGGTTTTCGTTCAGTATTTAAAAAACTGTGTAAATTCTTCCACCCTCGTATGCATAATTCAACCTGTCTCCCATTTACACACGTACACTAGTACACACATGCAGACTGATAAACAAGCGGCTGCCTGTCATTATGACGTCACCTTTGCCGGTCGGCGCGTGTTGGTTTCTCCCCTTCGCTACAATTAAAAACCAACGAAGCTTTTAATTCCCTATACAGGCTCGCTTACAATATTTATTTATTTAAAATAAATACTACGTTTATTTCTTTTATTATCTCTTATACCTAACGCTTAATTATTACATTATTTTTATTATTTACATCTTATATACCTCATACGTGCGTTCGTATGTTATCATACCTCAGTCAGGGGTTGATACATAGACTTATGCTGAACGTATCGTTGCATAAATTCCCCTGCTGGGTAAAATAAAATTTGAATTTTATTCAAGTTGTATTTCTTTGCTCAGAAATTATTTATTTTATTATTTTTTTTATTTTTTTTTATTACAACTCACAGTTAGTGGTTATAAGGGTTCTTAAAATTTTTTTTCGTTCTTTCCCTGGGTGGATTACGTCCCTCCCATGAATTTATAAGTTGACTTTTTATTTATTCATCCATAGAATTTACGGAATGCTGATGCATGGTACTTTCCAATAGTTTTTCTTCTTGTCGGATGGTAGACGATAAAGGTGTGTCGTCCTTTCCTGCTTTGTAATAAGTAGGGTCCCTCGTACAGTCTGAATAGTTTCTCTGCTGTATTGTCGATTCGTTTTCCCACTGGATTGCTTCTTAGTAGCACTCTCTCACCTTCATAGAATGTGATGAGTTTGTGCGTTCTGTTGAACCTCTCGATCCTCTTCTCCCCAAGTTTTTCCATCCTCTTCTTCTCATTTTCGTTCTTGTGACTCAATGGAATTTGCAGGTTTTGGTTTGGAGGTTTATCAATGTTTCTTAACCAGAATCTATTAGGTTTTTATTTGTTTCCAGTTCCACCGGTGTATATCCCGTAGCTTCACTGTATGTAGCATTTATAGCTTGTTCAAAAAATGATATGTACTCTGCCCATCGGTTATGTTGTTCATTACAGTAGATGCATAAATGTTTTCCTAACTCTTTATTTACCCTTTCAGCAAGGTTTCCTTGTGGGTGTCGTATTGACGTTAACACTGGTTGTATGCCGTGCTGAGTTAGCGTTTCTGCCCATGTTTTATTCTGAAATTGTTTACCTTGGTCACTCAATATCTTTTTGATTTGACCATACTTCGGTATGTATTTGCGTAGTATGACATTCAGTACACTTTTGTGGTGGGTCTTAAACAAACTTTAAGACCTGAAGATGTTTAAGACCTGAAGATGTCAGTAATGACGAAAAACTTAGTCGAACAATAAAAAATTATAGCAGTTAGCAAATTCATAAAAGAAATACAAGTATGTGTTTTGTACCCCCCGTGAATAGCTCTCGGAAATGGGCCCAGGAAGGCTACTGCTACTAATTCTCCCTTTTCCTGTGTCTTGATATTTTGCATATCTACGTAGGTGTGAAGATTCGGATGTCGTGCTGTTTGACATTCTTAGCATCCTTTTAAGATTACTTTTATTCTTCTAAACATATTATTCAAAATGAAGTCTTCCTTCAAAGCTAAATGACATTTTAAAGCAGACGCATGTGCTAAACTTTGATGAAATGGTATAATTAGTGTTTTTAGCATCTCTGGTGATAGGACTATTTTCCAATCATAATTGACGAGTTTGTACAATATACTATTTTTTATTTTATATCTTCTAGATAGTGGTGATAACTTCATGTGAATTATTTGAAGATCTTTGTTTTGTTCATTTGATATATTGTTTAACAAATATTTAAGTCTATCATCTGTTTGATATTTAATGTTTAATATTCGAACATCGTTACACTTATTTATATTACTTATTGTTCCCCCTTCTGTAGGACAATAGGTGTTCGACAACATTCTTTCCTGTTGTGTATTGTTTAGGGTGTGTCACGCAAATCATGTGTGTACAGGTCGTTTTTGAAACCTGTCCGAGCTGGCGATTTGTTACCCTTCTGTAGTCATACAGTTCTCTTGTCTATTGTTCTACGATCACCCCCTTCCTCCTTGGACGTTGACGGGCGTGTCGGCTGTTGCAAAATTTATTTTCATAATTATTTTTTTATTATTATGATTATTATTTGTATTAATGTTATGTACATTTGCATTGTACGGTTTTACATATTTTTTCGACGTACCTGGATATGCGTACGCTCCTTTATTTGGAGTCGGGTTACTTTTTTCAAAGGGTTGTTTATATTCTTTCCACTTATCTTCTTTCTTCTCGAACTGCAGCGATTTGTGGTGTATTGGATTTTGTGTAGAGTACTGCTGCTGCTGCGGCCGGTTGTCTCTCCTTTCGTACTCTTTATTAACAAATTGTGATGATTGCGTTACAAGGATAAGAAGTTCCTCAATGGTTTTAACTCCTTGGGTATATACGGTAAGTCTAATGTGTCTGTCAAAATGATAACTTAGTTTTAATACTAATTCGTGCTCCATGAAACTTGGTCTAAGATGCTTACACCGTTCGACGAGTTGTATTATGTAGTCTTCCATGGATCTTTTTCTGTTGACGTAATACCGCCCATACTCCAGCTGGTCTCGTATCTCTCTCTGGGTATGTATATTCCAGTACCGATTTTCGAAGTATGCCTTGAACTGTTCATAAGTTTCTGTTTGGTCCTGAAAATCGTATACCATTTGGATGCTGTTTCCTGGAAATGTCGACTTACAAAACCTATACCGTATACCGTCTCTGTCACTTAGGTTGCTTCCTATTGTCGCAATTTCTCGTTCACACTTTTGTAAAAATTCTATGGGGTTCTCCCATTTATTACCTTTAAAACTGATCTTCTCTCGATCATCTACCTTTGCAGCACACATCATTATAGTACTTGGTCGTCTCTTGACTTCTGCTCATAGTTTTTCTACCTCCTCTTGTAGTCCATCTTTCATGTTGTTAATTTCCATGGAATAGTGCGTAGTTTTTCTAGTGACCTCCTCCACAGCTATTTCTACTGTCTCGGTCCTCACAGTGAGTTCCTTTGTTCTGTTGGTGTTGTCCAGGATGCGCTCATTTAAGTCTTTGTGTCTGAGATCTTGCTCCTGCTTCGTAATTTTAAATTTTTCATTCCACTGTTCAGCCAGTTGTCGAATGTGTTCTTTAGTTTCACGTGTTGTATATTCACGCTGTTCTTTAAATTTACTATCAATCTTTACAGCTTGTTCATTAAGTGACTGTTGAACTCGCTGTTCGACTGTTTCAACGCGTGCAGTAAGCTCTGTTTTCAAAGTATTACTGACGAGTTCTATTTTCTTTAACTTAAAAATTTTTACCTTGTATAATCCACTAGGCGATCTCAGTTTTTTACATACAACAGGTTTCGGGGGCCATCTTCAGGTACAGTAAAAAATTATTATTCCTGAGATCGCCTAGTGGATTATACAAGGTAAAAATTTTTAAGTTAATCATAATAGCGATCTGGAGACTGCAAAAAATGTATTCTATTTTCTCTTCTAACCTAGTATTATTACTATCTATATTACTTTCTAACTGAGTTTTTACTTCTTCAATCATGATTTCTAATCTATTACGACTATCTTCTACTTGAGTTTTTAATCTTTCTAATTTTTCATTGCTACTATCTAATTTACTTTCTAATTTTTCACTATTCATTTTCAACTCTTCTTGAAGTTGTTTAATCATCATTTAGAAGTCCATTGTTGCTGGTTTCGCCATTGTAGACTACAGTGTCCTAACTGATTCGTTATATGAATTATATTTTTAATTATTGGTCCACCGTGATTCTATATTTCTTTATTTAAAATTTATTTTATTTATCAGTATTAATTTCACAACTCTTGTTCTTCTCTGTACTTAATTTAACAATCTGTAATATTATTTATTACATGAATTGACTATTAATTCTTTATACAATATTTGTGCTAATTATTTATTAGACTTTATTTATATTCTGTGGGCGCCATTTACTTGTAATGATAATTAACATATATATATTTTTTTTATGTCGGCCCCACGTTGGCAGCGACAATTATTATACAACGTTATTTTTAGACACTTACTTTTGCACATATGCTCTTACTCATTTGTGCGCACTTACCCATGTCTCGAAGGTATACTCTTCTTCTGCAGTATTTACCTTGATGTTCACCGGCTGGGTGGCAGGCTTTGGTCGTCGATTGAGTGTGGATAAGCACGTGAATATCGTTAAACAATTTTAATACAAGTAAAGAGTACAGAGGATTTAGTATTGGTTGTGAAATTAGTACGACTGTGTTAATAAAATCATATTCATTTGATTTATTATTTAAAAATTCAAATTATCATATTAATTATTATTTTGTGTGGGTTAATTACTCTTTGAACCCTTATATTCGATACGAATATAATGTAATTATAACGTGTTTAAAAATCTTATCTCTTATATTCTAAGATATTATACACAAATATAAAACATATATGACCTGAAATATTTACACGGACATATAATACATAACACATATATTAATATAATATGTGATTCACACGTCTGAAGTTGACTATTTATATTGTCTTTGCAAGTGTGGTTTTTATTATATACCACTTAATAAAATGTTAATTAATTAAACGTTTATTAATATTACTAATAGAGAAAATTTTATTACTTTTATTAATTATCTTATTAATGGCTCAATTAATTAAAAATCATCAATTTAAATAACTCTCATACTTGAATTTAATTCTCTAATAAAATATAAAATATGGTTCTATATTGACCATTTATTTATGAGATTAATAAATTTAACTTATATGCTCTGTTCAATTATTCTTTGAACTTCTTTATTACTCATTCTGTAAAATAAAAATATACTAATGTTTTTGTAAACTTGTATATGTAATCTAGAGCTTCTTTCAATAGACCTCAGGGTCATTTATAATATTAAATAAATGTCTGACTTCACCTGCATTTTTCTGCAACCATTTAACTTTGTCGTTACCGTCATCTTGACTCTCGAGTTTGTTAATCCTCTTCGGTATCACCTTCTGTCTCTGCGTCGTTGAAATTCCTCTCACCGTCCAGTGGATGCTGAGTTCTGACGTGGACCTCTGGTCATGATGATGTATGGCTGGATGTAGCTACATGTGGATGTAACTGCGTCCTCTTTTATTCTGCTCTGGTTCCTCTCCTCTTCTTATCTTGTCCCTCGTAGATGTCTCGCAGTTCTATGTGTACTTCTTGAAGTTCATCGTGGTTACAACTTCTCGTAGATTCCATATTATAGTCTTTTAAAATAACTCGTGTTCCATTAATACTTGCACCGACCGTACTGCCGGTTACATCGCACTTCAAGTTATGTAATACTGCTTAAAAACATTACTTGACTTTGTAAAATTCGCGGTTGCGAGATGCGTGGATTTCACATAGTTTATCTGAGTTCATCTGAGAAAGAGTGTGTCGCTCGCTGGGGTTTTATACTGCTGCCGTCATTCCTTTCCTGTTGGAAACTGTTTTGACAAAAATAAACAGGTCCGCGTGTCGATTTAATTGCTAATTTCAACCTACGCGTCTTTCTATGAAGCGCACACTTTTTTATAAATATTATTTCACCAATAGTTAGGTATATTATTAAACTTTGTTTAAGCAAATTATGAATGTTAAGGTGTGCAAATTATGGCAGTTATGGCAAAATTTCACACGGTGGCTGAACGGTTCCCACGATCATTGACCAATTAGTCTTCAATGATAGCGCCAGGCACAAGCTATTTTTTTACATATGTCGCTGATTCGTGTGACTTCTGGTTTTCGTTCAGTATTTAAAAAACTGTGTAAATTCTTCCACCCTCGTATGCATAATTCAACCTGTCTCCCATTTACACACGTACACTAGAACACACACACAGATTGATAAACAAGCGGCTGCCTGTCATTATGACGTCACCTTTGCCGGTCGGCGCGTGTTGGTTTCTCCCCTTCGCTACAATTAAAAACCAACGAAGCTTTTAATTCCCTATACAGGCTCACTTACAATATTTATTTATTTAAAATAAATACTACGTTTATTTCTTTTATTATCTCTTATACCTAACGCTTAATTATTACATTATTTTTATTATTTACATCTTATATACCTCATACGTGCGTTCGTATGTTATCATACCTCAGTCAGGGGTTGATACATAGACTTATGCTAAACGTATCGTTGCAATATATATATTAAAACGATTCATATAGTTGACCTATCAGATCGTTATATGAAAGTCTCAAACTGTGCTAGTCTAGCGGCGTAAGCAAGAGAGGGAGGGAATAATCACAGCCAGCTCTGTCTAACCTCGCCACTGCTACTACTGACGCGTGCACAAACATGAAATTTTATTCAATTAATTTTATTTATTGAAACTGCAATATCTTCAAAACTAATAAATATACGGCAATTCTGAAACCTGCATAGTGTTCAGCAATTAAAGGTCTATAAGTAGCCAAAATATCAACTAATATAATAACATTTAAAGAAGTTATACAGAAGAAGAACGCCAAAAGATATAACTAGAGATTTAGGCTAGGTACGAATTAGGTATTTTCACACACATACAGAGAAAGACCAAAGCAATAATATTCTGTGGTCAGATCTTCGAAAACACTTTTGCAAATACCTTTAATCAAACTATTTGCAAACAGCGGAAGTATGAAATTAGCCAGAAATTCTCTACCATGTCAAACTTGTTAAGGAGAGTTTGGCCGACCAGTTCGATATTGTTTCAAATGGAAAACACATGATTTATTTGGAACAACCAATCACAACCCTGTATTTAGAGTAGACGCTAACTCAGTATGAGGGAATTGATCACTCTTCGTTCGGGCATTAAATAAGCAAGACGTGTGTTAAATACGATCTCAATTGCACAAACAACGCAAAGTATTTTTTTAAATAAACAGTTCGCGAAGTGGTCAGCAGTAGTAGAGGAACTAGTAAAGTTCAATAAATAATCTCGCTGCGTAATAACTAATTAATTAATTAATTAATTAATTAATTAATTTATAATTAATTAACAGTGAAGTGACCTGTGCACCAGAGTAGCCACGGTATCTGTAATTGTCCAGGATCATCAGTCAACGTTATTGGTCAACATCATTTCTTCTGAGCCGAAAAATCAAAAGGAGTATCTCTACTGATTACTATCTACGGTCGACGTATCAATCAGATAAGAAATATATTCATCGATCAATGAATATAAAATAACAAAATAAATAATTAAATCAATCAACATTTTTAAAAGACACTATATAAATTCAAATTTTGTATTTAATTATTAAGATTAGATATAAAGTATTATAGGAGTGTTGAATGGAGAGTGAGTTGTAGTATTGAAAGTGCAAATTATAGCAGACCCGTTCTTTAGCACTGGTTTGGGTGATATATAAATCCCTAAATCAACCAGATAAGAGCAATTGGTCGTTTGGACGTTTTAATCTTCACTTTTCAAGCACACTCATTAACCATTAAGATTTAAGCTAGCAATTAATCATTAAATTAACTTTTAAAGAAATTAATTTAATAACAAAGTCATTAATTAAACAAATTTCAACATTATTTAAGAGTTATTTGTAACGATTCCCCTTAAATATTCCACTCACTGAACGAATCCTGAGATAGTGTGTCTCTGTGCTCTGAGCTAAGCTGAATCCGTGTCGTTTGTATCTGGGATTTGTTCTGGCGCCCAGGTAAAGTAAAAAGTAACGGGTAAGTAAGATTTGTTCTATCATTATATACAGAAAATAGATGGATAGACAAAAGTTCTTAAAAAATATATATATATATTGCAACGATACATTTAGCATAAGTCTCCGTGTCAACCCTTGACTGTGGTATGATAACATATGAACACAAGTATGAGTCATGTAAAAGATGTAAATAATGAAAATAATGTAATAATTAAGCTTTAGGTATAAGACATAAATAAAAGAAACAAACGTAGTAATTAATTTTAAATAAGGAAATAATTGTAAGTGAACATGCATATGGAATTGCAAGCATAGTTGGTTTTAAATGCAGCGAAGGTAGACGAAACATGCCCCGACTGGCAGTGGTGACGTCATTGCGACAGTTAACAGTGTGTGTATCAGTTTGTGTGTGTGTGTGTGTGTGTGTGTGTGTGTGTGTGTGTTAGTGTTAGTGTGTAAATGAAGAACAAGTTGAATTATGTATACGATTGTGGAAAATTTTACAGTTTTTTAAGTGCTGAACGAAAACCAGAAGTCACACGAATCAGAGACAAATGTAGAAAAAAGCTGGCGCCTGGCGCTACAATTAGATACTAAGAGGTATTTGATCGTTGGAACCGTTCAGCTACCGTGTGAAATTTTGCCATAACTTCCACAGTTTACACACCTTAATGTTCATAATTTGCATAGGTTAAGTTTATTAATGTACCTAACGATTTGTCAAATAATATTTATAAAAAAGTGTGCGCTTTATGGAAAGACGCGTAGGTTGTAATTAGTTAATAAATCGATGCACTGACTTGTTCAACTTTGTCCGAACAGTTTTCAACAGGAATTGAACGACGGCAGGAGTATAAAACCCCAGCGAGCGACACACGCTTTCTCAGATCATTAACAGACAGTACGTGAAATCCACGCATCTCACCACCGTAAATTTTACAAAGTTTAAGTAATGTTTTAAATTATATTATGTAACTTGAAGTGCGATGGAACCGGCAGTATGTCGGTGAAAGTAATTAGTGATATACATGAGTGATGTAAAAGACAATAATATCATAACTACAAGGAGTCGAAACGTCGTCGATGAACTTCAAGAAGTCCACGTAGAACTTCGAGATGTCCACGAGGGAAAAGACGAGGAGAGGAGAGGAACCAGAGCATTATACTAGAGGGACAGCCACACGCAGCTACATCCAGCCGTACATCATCACGACCAGAGGTCCACGTCAGAACTCAGCATCCATTAGACGGAGAGAATAATTCCAAACGACGCAGAGACCGAAAAGGTGATACCTACCGGAAGGGGATCCAAAACTCGAGAGCCCAGGTGACGGTAACAATACAGTTAAATGGTTGCAGAAATATGCAGGTGAAGTCAGACATTTATTTAATCTTATAAATGACCTTGAGGTCTATCAAAAGAAGGCTCTAGATTCCATATTCAAGTTTACATAAACTTTATTATTTTTATTTGCATCATTTAATAAAAGTTCAGAGAATAATAATTTATAACAAAGAACATAAAACTTATTAATTTCATAAATAAATGGTAATTAGAGAAACCATATTTTATTATATTTTTATATTATAATTAAATAATTAAAATCTAGTAACTGTAACGTAAAAACAAGTATGAAAGTTACTTCCAATTGTAGATTTTGAATTAATTGAGACATTATGAGTATTGTTAATTAAAGTAATAGAATGGTCTCTATTAGAATTTTTATAAATGTTTAATTAATTAATTGTTTAATTCAGTGGTACATAATAAAAAACCACACTTGCTAAGACAATATTAATATTCAATTTTGTACGTGTTCATCACGCATTGTAAAAATATATGTGTTATGTATTATATGTCTGTGTAAATATTCCAGGTCATATATGAGTAGAGGGAAAATGCCGGTTCTAACCAAAGTACCGTTATTCCCCCACCACCACCGCTGGACCCGCAGCATCCACCAATAAAATTTCATGCCGCCTTTCGCGCGCCAAGTTCAAATATATGCCGTCTTTCGCGAGCCTAAATCACTTTCACTTTCTATCAGTTGGACCCGCAGCATCCCAAATGGACCACAGCATCCGCGAATTTCCGCGAATAAATTTTTTTATTTTTTTTTATTTGATATTTTTAGGTTAAAATGCAGTCCATTCACGTTCATGTTAGGTTAAAATGCAAACAAACACACACACACACGTGTTAGGCTGTAGCCTAATACGTGTGTATGTTATTGAAATAATAATTTAAATAACATACACGTGTGTGTGTGTGTGTGTGTGTGTGTTTGTTTGCATTTTAACCTAACATGAACGTGAATGGACTGCATTTTAACCTAACACACAACGTGTAACAAACCTAATTGGACCTATCACTCCCGTTGCGTCATGTACTGATGACCTAAACACTACACGTGTGTATGTTATTTAACCTAACATGAATGTGAATGGACTGCATTTTAACCTAACACACAACGTGTAACAAACCTAATTGGACCTATCACTCCCGTTGCGTCATGTACTGATGACCTAAACACTACACGTGTGTATGTTATTTAACCTAACATGAACGTGAATGGACTGCATTTTAACCTAACACACAACGTGTAACAAACCTAATTGGACCTATCATTCCCGTTGCGTCATGTACTGATGACCTAAACACTACACGTGTGTATGTTATTTAAATAATAATTTAAATAACATACACGTGTGTGTGTGTGTGTGTGTTTGCATTTTAACCTAACGTGAAACGTAAGTAGACTGAATTTGATATTTAACATGTCGTCGTCGTAACGTTAGATTGCTAATGATGTGTGTGTGTGTGTGTGTGTGTGTGTGTGTGTGTGTGTGTGTGTGTGTGTGTGTGTGTGTGTGTGTGTGTGTGTGTGTGTGTGTGTGTGTGTGTGAAGTTAACATAGCTTAGACAAAATACAAACGTTAGCAAACGATAATGTATGGCTTTCATTATCGTTATGCTGTCGTCGTAACGTTAGATTGCTAATGACAGATACATGCAGTCTGATGTGTAGGCTACAGATATATTTTAGGTATAGCTGAATTTTAAGCGTGTAAGCCTTCAGTGTGCATACAACGTCCGTCATTTAAGGGTACGTGTGTGTGGACAACGTTCGCAAGTTTTGGTAAGTGTACAGATTTTATTTAAACGTAAAAATTATCAAGCGCATTATTTATTGAATTTAATACATGTGTGTGTGTATGCGTGTGTGTGTTGTGACGATTTAAATTGTGACAATTATAAAAAAATAAAGAAATAAAAAAATTTTAAGTTGCGAACAATTAACCATTTAAATCTCACAATGATAATAAAAAAACATGTAGGTACTAAGTGTGAATGGAAGTAGTAATTAATAAGGGCAAAGAAACGGTAAAGAAAAGACATATTGTAAATAATTATTATTGTTGCATTTAACCCTTTGCTTGTTATCAGGCGCCTACCTGTTGATACCGGACTCGACATGTTTACCGAGTCTTCTGTAATTAAAAATAATATAGAAAAATAATGTTAATAATTAAAGAATCTGAAGACACAGATAGTCACGAAAACAACTAATTTAAATGATGTATTTTTATCTAGCGATAGTTTGTGTAAATAAAAAGTTTTATTTAGAGAGAGACCGGGACTATATTCTCGCGGAATAAACACCCCACTATCTATCGTCCTGTACCAGTGGTAGCGCACGAAAAATCTCTCTCTCGCTATGACGACTCCAAGCAGTGCACACGCACGAGCGAAATGCTCTGTTGAAATGTTATGTGATTGGTTATTAGTTTGGATTAATTCTTATGTATTTTACTAACTGCTACAAAAGAGTGTAATATGTAACGTTAAGAAAAAGAAAAATTAAAAAAACGTTGTAACAAGAAGAAATATGTGACAACCAAAAGTACGAGTGTTAATAACTATAACAGCTATCTTCTCCGATTGACGACTCTCCACAACATCCTACCTGGAGACATGAATCATCAGAATTACAGTTCTCGTAGACCCGACCGATAATGCAGTTCGAGACATCTGAGAATCAACGAGTACCTGTGTAGAAGGCCCACTCTATCCTGAAGACGTTTAAGCCGTAAAAAACTGAGACCAGACCTAGACGAGGACGACGCCCTTAGGATTCCCAAGATGTAACCATATGGAGGAGATTTCTACATCCCAAATTAAAGGTGACTCGATAGCACGTCTATCGAGGAATAATAATAATAGTAATTGTAACACAATACTCTCTTAAAGAGACTTTCAGAGACGATTGACTTTATAAGAATATAAAAATTTAATTGTTTAAAAAAAAATTTAATCTAAGAATTTAATTGTAACTATTCAGGCTTCTTACAATTGTAACAGTTTAGATTTTAACGTATCGTAGTATAATTAATACCATTCTTCAAATGGAATAATAATGAAACTTAAAAGTAAAAGTAAAAGTAAAAGTAACAGTTTTGCAAGCTAATATCTTGAATTGAATATGATTAAAAGTTTAAAGACTAAATACCAATGGTTACCCGGATCCGGGGAAAAGCTAAATATAATTTTTTGTGATCCCACAGTATATATAAAGCCATTTAAATAATTTTGATAATTTAATTAATAACGTAATGGGATCTGTATTTTGAGTAAATGTCATTTGTTTTTTTAAATGTTTAATAAAGGGGAATCTTCTTGTTACACACATATACTGAGTACATAAATCAACAGTTGTCCCTTCCCTGATTCCTTTTATATTTACTGTGTGTTGTTCTGTTTAAATTTCTGCTCGTCCCGAATAAGGCAGCCTTAAGTAATTGGGAGAACCAATTACTTTGGGTTCCCTCTGTTATAACTCAAGAGAAGAGGTTATAAATTGCGCAACTCTGCTTATTTTGCTAATTTTGCTAATTGTGCTAATTTTGCTTATTTTGTTATTTAGCTATTTTCTGCTATTATTGTGCTGTTGTTTAATAATTAATTGTGTACAGAGTGTCACAAATAAATTGCGCGACTCTGCTAATTAGTTAAAATTTTGCTGCTAATTAACAAAAAAAAAAATTTGTGACTTGTGTTATTAAGCAGCAATTGTGCCTATTAACCCAGACCATAATCTGTTGATTTATTTACTCATGTACTTTAAATGTGTCTAAAATCTTAAATAAAATTAAATGATAATAGTTATTATAATAGTTTTGTAAAAAGGTAATTTTAATTATTATTTAGATATAGCAATGAACATAATATTAATTAAAGACTCCCCGTGTATTCGATATAACATCAGGTATGTGCTTGTCAAAAGTTCATTCAACAACACGTCTGTTTGTAAACAAAATCAAACCAGTTTAATTCTTGTCTAAGCATGTGTGAGAGTGTCCTTGTCACCCTAGCGCAAAGTTGCGTTAGACAATACATCACCTCCCTCTATTGTATTAAAAAGTGTGTGACCCCTTGCCCAGTAACACAGGATTTCAGACATATGTTGAAAATTAAAACAAAAAAAAAGTAAATAATTTTATTATTAAAATGCGCCACTGTTTTTGGTTTCATTTTGTGTAAATGCTTAGTGTACTTTGTGTCAATTATAAAATACTCTATTATGTAAATCTATGCACTCAGTTAGGAAATTGTATGTAAAAAGAAAGAGGCTAAGTAGCATATATGAAAAATATGGACGATATTTATAAGTGTATATTTTGTGTGAGATTACGCACATACTCGTATATAATTATACGTGAAAAGATTAGATTGTATTATACCAATTCTTGTATGTACGTGTCAAAGTATTCAGTCTCTAACACGTCAATTTTCGACGATTTAAAACCTGTAGTTTTCCTGTACAAGTCTGCATAAATGTGTAATTCGTGTTTCTATTGACACGATAAGTATATAAACTACTGACTAAACAAAACAAGTGTACTAATTAATTTTATGGAATGATGCTTCCCGAAGTAAACAACCGAGTCCTAAACAAATAAAAAACTAAGTTTTTTAAATCTGAGTAAAGTAAATAATAAGAAATAAATGATTAGTCATTTAAAATAAAAAGTTTAATAATATCGTAAATTATTATAACACGTTAGTATAATAATAATTATAAAAGTGTAACAAAACTCAGCTTAGTAACGGGCCGTAACATTGCGTACGCATCGCACACGCCACCCCTTTTGAAGCAAGCCAGTACAAGTTAATAAGTTGTCCGTTAGCTATTGTTAAATGGAACAATAGAGAAATATTCTCCCTCGAGTTGACTTCTCCCCTTAGTAAGCAAAACTATGCCTTTGTTTAAAACTAGTCTAACCTACTTTCCAGCGAAACAGCTGATCGCTTAAATAAAAAACTAATGCTATGTTTAATTACCTCTGTTATTAAACGTTTACCATGTACTAAAGTGTGTAGGAAATAATTGTGTAGTATAGTAAAGCGAATAATATTGTGAGTTAAATTTCAAATGAATAAATGACTTAGTTAACCCTCCCTTGTTAGATAAAGTATTATACCCCAAGTCCAAAAACAAAGTAAATAAAGAGTATTCTAAATAATATGGTAGTAGATAGTAAATAATTCTAGGTGCGTTTCGTAAATGCTCCAAAGTAATTAATAAATTATAAAGAAAGTAAATCAAAATAAAGAGAATAATAATAGTTTAAATAATAAGGCTAATTAATTCTTGATTTAAACTAATTGTGTGAAGTGTAGCGTAGAAGTAAGAGAAAGGAATAACAATAATACGAGTAACGTAGATTAGTAAGCACCCCAGTTGTGGTGGCCAGTTAGAAGAAATAATGCGTGTTCAGGATTGTACTAAGCAGCCACCCTCTCTATTGTATAAACGGTAGCACTCCCTAAACAATGAATGCCACCGCGTGTGAAATACTATGCAGTGTGTAAAGTGTCCCCCTTCCGCATAGTTTGTCTAGTTATTATTAAAGAGTTAAAAGAGAAGTATCCTCGTGAAATTCCGCTTCTCTCCAAGTAACTATAATCAAGAGTGTAGTATGAGACCCTCTTTGGATTATTTAAAAGTAAGTCTATGGTATATAATCAAGATAGAATTATATACCGGTGTATAATCAAGATAGAATTATATACATGTTAAGTAACGAGTCACAACGGCGCCGGCTGAAAAGGATAATGATGAGCCAAGAGAGCCAAGAGATCATTTATGAATGCTGAAAGCTAACCTGTAGTGTTAGAGTAAGCTGATGTCAGTCGGGCCACGATATTGTCAGTTGCTGAAATTAGGGAAATCAGTATTATAAGTTAGTACTGTAAGAAGTGAGAAAAAGGGAATTTCACGGAGAAGGAACATTTAAATGAGAACTAGATCATTTAAAGAGAATTTAAAACAACAAACTGTGCACTAATAATAATAAAAGAGAATAATAATAAATAATGATAATAATAAGAAATTTCACACTGTACTCCCCAAGCATACTCTCGGTACGTATCTAACCAAATTTTCCGGAGTCGGTGTTGGTTAAGAGGCGGAGTATGTGACGATTTAAATTGTGACAATTATAAAAAAAAATAAAGAAATAAAAAAATTTTAAGTTGCGAACAATTAACCATTTAAATCTCACAATGATAATAAAAAAACATGTAGGTACTAAGTGTGAATGGAAGTAGTAATTAATAAGGGCAAAGAAACGGTAAAGAAAAGACATATTGTAAATAATTATTATTGTTGCATTTAACCCTTTGCTTGTTATCAGGCGCCTACCTGTTGATACCGGACTCGACATGTTTACCGAGTCTTCTGTAATTAAAAATAATATAGAAAAATAATGTTAATAATTAAAGAATCTGAAGACACAGATAGTCACGAAAACAACTAATTTAAATGATGTATTTTTATCTAGCGATAGTTTGTGTAAATAAAAAGTTTTATTTAGAGAGAGACCGGGACTATATTCTCGCGGAATAAACACCCCACTATCTATCGTCCTGTACCAGTGGTAGCGCACGAAAAATCTCTCTCTCGCTATGACGACTCCAAGCAGTGCACACGCACGAGCGAAATGCTCTGTTGAAATGTTATGTGATTGGTTATTAGTTTGGATTAATTCTTATGTATTTTACTAACTGCTACAAAAGAGTGTAATATGTAACGTTAAGAAAAAGAAAAATTAAAAAAACGTTGTAACAAGAAGAAATATGTGACAACCAAAAGTACGAGTGTTAATAACTATAACAGCTATCTTCTCCGATTGACGACTCTCCACAACATCCTACCTGGAGACATGAATCATCAGAATTACAGTTCTCGTAGACCCGACCGATAATGCAGTTCGAGACATCTGAGAATCAACGAGTACCTGTGTAGAAGGCCCACTCTATCCTGAAGACGTTTAAGCCGTAAACAACTGAGACCAGACCTAGACGAGGACGACGCCCTTAGGATTCCCAAGATGTAACCATATGGAGGAGATTTCTACATCCCAAATTAAAGGTGACTCGATAGCACGTCTATCGAGGAATAATAATAATAGTAATTGTAACACAATACTCTCTTAAAGAGACTTTCAGAGACGATTGACTTTATAAGAATATAAAAATTTAATTGTTTAAAAAAAATTTAATCTAAGAATTTAATTGTAACTATTCAGGCTTCTTACAATTGTAACAGTTTAGATTTTAACGTATCGTAGTATAATTAATACCATTCTTCAAATGGAATAATAATGAAACTTAAAAGTAAAAGTAAAAGTAAAAGTAACAGTCTTGCAAGCTAATATCTTGAATTGAATATGATTAAAAGTTTAAAGACTAAATACCAATGGTTACCCGGATCCGGGGAAAAGCTAAATATAATTTTTTGTGATCCCACAGTATATATAAAGCCATTTAAATAATTTTGATAATTTAATTAATAACGTAATGGGATCTGTATTTTGAGTAAATGTCATTTGTTTTTTTAAATGTTTAATAAAGGGGAATCTTCTTGTTACACACATATACTGAGTACATAAATCAACAGTTGTCCCTTCCCTGATTCCTTTTATATTTACTGTGTGTTGTTCTGTTTAAATTTCTGCTCGTCCCGAATAAGGCAGCCTTAAGTAATTGGGAGAACCAATTACTTTGGGTTCCCTCTGTTATAACTCAAGAGAAGAGGTTATAAATTGCGCAACTCTGCTTATTTTGCTAATTTTGCTAATTGTGCTAATTTTGCTTATTTTGTTATTTAGCTATTTTCTGCTATTATTGTGCTGTTGTTTAATAATTAATTGTGTACAGAGTGTCACAAATAAATTGCGCGACTCTGCTAATTAGTTAAAATTTTGCTGCTAATTAACAAAAAAAAAAATTTGTGACTTGTGTTATTAAGCAGCAATTGTGCCTATTAACCCAGACCATAATCTGTTGATTTATTTACTCATGTACTTTAAATGTGTCTAAAATCTTAAATAAAATTAAATGATAATAGTTATTATAATAGTTTTGTAAAAAGGTAATTTTAATTATTATTTAGATATAGCAATGAACATAATATTAATTAAAGACTCCCCGTGTATTCGATATAACATCAGGTATGTGCTTGTCAAAAGTTCATTCAACAACACGTCTGTTTGTAAACAAAATCAAACCAGTTTAATTCTTGTCTAAGCATGTGTGAGAGTGTCCTTGTCACCCTAGCGCAAAGTTGCGTTAGACAATACATCACCTCCCTCTATTGTATTAAAAAGTGTGTGACCCCTTGCCCAGTAACACAGGATTTCAGACATATGTTGAAAATTAAAACAAAAAAAAAGTAAATAATTTTATTATTAAAATGCGCCACTGTTTTTGGTTTCATTTTGTGTAAATGCTTAGTGTACTTAGTGTCAATTATAAAATACTCTATTATGTAAATCTATGCACTCAGTTAGGAAATTGTATGTAAAAAGAAAGAGGCTAAGTAGCATATATGAAAAATATTGACGATATTTATAAGTGTATATTTTGTGTGAGATTACGCACATACTCGTATATAATTATACGTGAAAAGATTAGATTGTATTATACCAATTCTTGTATGTACGTGTCAAAGTATTCAGTCTCTAACACGTCAATTTTCGACGATTTAAAACCTGTAGTTTTCCTGTACAAGTCTGCATAAATGTGTAATTCGTGTTTCTATTGACACGATAAGTATATAAACTACTGACTAAACAAAACAAGTGTACTAATTAATTTTATGGAATGATGCTTCCCGAAGTAAACAACCGAGTCCTAAACAAATAAAAAACTAAGTTTTTTAAATCTGAGTAAAGTAAATAATAAGAAATAAATGATTAGTCATTTAAAATAAAAAGTTTAATAATATCGTAAATTATTATAACACGTTAGTATAATAATAATTATAAAAGTGTAACAAAACTCAGCTTAGTAACGGGCCGTAACATTGCGTACGCATCGCACACGCCACCCCTTTTGAAGCAAGCCAGTACAAGTTAATAAGTTGTCCGTTAGCTATTGTTAAATGGAACAATAGAGAAATATTCTCCCTCGAGTTGACTTCTCCCCTTAGTAAGCAAAACTATGCCTTTGTTTAAAACTAGTCTAACCTACTTTCCAGCGAAACAGCTGATCGCTTAAATAAAAAACTAATGCTATGTTTAATTACCTCTGTTATTAAACGTTTACCATGTACTAAAGTGTGTAGGAAATAATTGTGTAGTATAGTAAAGCGAATAATATTGTGAGTTAAATTTCAAATGAATAAATGACTTAGTTAACCCTCCCTTGTTAGATAAAGTATTATACCCCAAGTCCAAAAACAAAGTAAATAAAGAGTATTCTAAATAATATGGTAGTAGATAGTAAATAATTCTAGGTGCGTTTCGTAAATGCTCCAAAGTAATTAATAAATTATAAAGAAAGTAAATCAAAATAAAGAGAATAATAATAGTTTAAATAATAAGGCTAATTAATTCTTGATTTAAACTAATTGTGTGAAGTGTAGCGTAGAAGTAAGAGAAAGGAATAACAATAATACGAGTAACGTAGATTAGTAAGCACCCCAGTTGTGGTGGCCAGTTAGAAGAAATAATGCGTGTTCAGGATTGTACTAAGCAGCCACCCTCTCTATTGTATAAACGGTAGCACTCCCTAAACAATGAATGCCACCGCGTGTGAAATACTATGCAGTGTGTAAAGTGTCCCCCTTCCGCATAGTTTGTCTAGTTATTATTAAAGAGTTAAAAGAGAAGTATCCTCGTGAAATTCCGCTTCTCTCCAAGTAACTATAATCAAGAGTGTAGTATGAGACCCTCTTTGGATTATTTAAAAGTAAGTCTATGGTATATAATCAAGATAGAATTATATACCGGTGTATAATCAAGATAGAATTATATACATGTTAAGTAACGAGTCACAACGGCGCCGGCTGAAAAGGATAATGATGAGCCAAGAGAGCCAAGAGATCATTTATGAATGCTGAAAGCTAACCTGTAGTGTTAGAGTAAGCTGATGTCAGTCGGGCCACGATATTGTCAGTTGCTGAAATTAGGGAAATCAGTATTATAAGTTAGTACTGTAAGAAGTGAGAAAAAGGGAATTTCACGGAGAAGGAACATTTAAATGAGAACTAGATCATTTAAAGAGAATTTAAAACAACAAACTGTGCACTAATAATAATAAAAGAGAATAATAATAAATAATGATAATAATAAGAAATTTCACACTGTACTCCCCAAGCATACTCTCGGTACGTATCTAACCAAATTTTCCGGAGTCGGTGTTGGTTAAGAGGCGGAGTATGTGACGATTTAAATTGTGACAATTATAAAAAAAAATAAAGAAATAAAAAAATTTTAAGTTGCGAACAATTAACCATTTAAATCTCACAATGATAATAAAAAAACATGTAGGTACTAAGTGTGAATGGAAGTAGTAATTAATAAGGGCAAAGAAACGGTAAAGAAAAGACATATTGTAAATAATTATTATTGTTGCATTTAACCCTTTGCTTGTTATCAGGCGCCTACCTGTTGATACCGGACTCGACATGTTTACCGAGTCTTCTGTAATTAAAAATAATATAGAAAAATAATGTTAATAATTAAAGAATCTGAAGACACAGATAGTCACGAAAACAACTAATTTAAATGATGTATTTTTATCTAGCGATAGTTTGTGTAAATAAAAAGTTTTATTTAGAGAGAGACCGGGACTATATTCTCGCGGAATAAACACCCCACTATCTATCGTCCTGTACCAGTGGTAGCGCACGAAAAATCTCTCTCTCGCTATGACGACTCCAAGCAGTGCACACGCACGAGCGAAATGCTCTGTTGAAATGTTATGTGATTGGTTATTAGTTTGGATTAATTCTTATGTATTTTACTAACTGCTACAAAAGAGTGTAATATGTAACGTTAAGAAAAAGAAAAATTAAAAAAACGTTGTAACAAGAAGAAATATGTGACAACCAAAAGTACGAGTGTTAATAACTATAACAGCTATCTTCTCCGATTGACGACTCTCCACAACATCCTACCTGGAGACATGAATCATCAGAATTACAGTTCTCGTAGACCCGACCGATAATGCAGTTCGAGACATCTGAGAATCAACGAGTACCTGTGTAGAAGGCCCACTCTATCCTGAAGACGTTTAAGCCGTAAACAACTGAGACCAGACCTAGACGAGGACGACGCCCTTAGGATTCCCAAGATGTAACCATATGGAGGAGATTTCTACATCCCAAATTAAAGGTGACTCGATAGCACGTCTATCGAGGAATAATAATAATAGTAATTGTAACACAATACTCTCTTAAAGAGACTTTCAGAGACGATTGACTTTATAAGAATATAAAAATTTAATTGTTTAAAAAAAATTTAATCTAAGAATTTAATTGTAACTATTCAGGCTTCTTACAATTGTAACAGTTTAGATTTTAACGTATCGTAGTATAATTAATACCATTCTTCAAATGGAATAATAATGAAACTTAAAAGTAAAAGTAAAAGTAAAAGTAACAGTCTTGCAAGCTAATATCTTGAATTGAATATGATTAAAAGTTTAAAGACTAAATACCAATGGTTACCCGGATCCGGGGAAAAGCTAAATATAATTTTTTGTGATCCCACAGTATATATAAAGCCATTTAAATAATTTCGATAATTTAATTAATAACGTAATGGGATCTGTATTTTGAGTAAATGTCATTTGTTTTTTTAAATGTTTAATAAAGGGGAATCTTCTTGTTACACACATATACTGAGTACATAAATCAACAGTTGTCCCTTCCCTGATTCCTTTTATATTTACTGTGTGTTGTTCTGTTTAAATTTCTGCTCGTCCCGAATAAGGCAGCCTTAAGTAATTGGGAGAACCAATTACTTTGGGTTCCCTCTGTTATAACTCAAGAGAAGAGGTTATAGTGTATGATCAAATTATTATGTCTGTTACAATTTTATTAATTTTATTGTATGTACAGATTTTATTTAAACGTAAAAAAAATTATTCACATTAAAACATTATCAAGTGCATTATTTATTGAATTTAATATACGACTCAATCAAATAAGTAAGTGTACATGAAACATTTTGAATACGTTAATAACTGAGCATAATTTTTATTGTATGTACAGATTTTATTTAAACGTAAAAATTATTTGCATTAAAACATTATCAAGCGCATTATTTATTGAATTTAATACATGTGTGTGTGTGCGTGTGTGTATGGTGTGTGTGTGTGTGTGTGTCTGTGTATGTGTGATCAAATTACAATTTCTGAAAATATATTCTTACTGTACTTTTTATATTACACTTCTAATTGAAGATATATTTTAGGTATAGCTGAATTTTAAGCGTGCAAGCCTTCAGTAAGTAACTATGCTAAACCATTGTAATACAAGAGGTCATTGACACGACTTTACACTGACACATTGCAGTCTCTCACTCTCTCTCTCTCTCGCTCTCTCTCTCTCACATTTGAATGTAAGTAGCTATGCTAAACCAGTGTAAAGTCGTGTCAATGACTTCTTGTATTACAATGGTCAGTAAACTATATTTTAAGTTTGTGTACATGGATTGTATATTGCAAGCACGAAATTATTATTTAAATCCGATATCTGTTTTTATTAAAATCATACAATGTCAAAAGAGGATGTGGAGACATATACATTACATTTATAAGATAAACGATAGACTACAAGAACCTGAGGCTGCATTCAACCTAACGCCTGTGTGTATGTGTTACGTTCAAGCTATACTTGTAAAAGTAATAAAGATTGTACGTTTTTTAGTTTAAAAGATTAGGCACTAGAAAAAAAAAAAAATTACCATCCTTGTTAAAGTACAGTGAAAACTTTGTTATTAAAATTTTACTTTTAATCGTGTTGACAGCATCTAGGGAAGAAACACGATTCCCAAGTTCTTTTTGTGTTTCACAGAGAAAAACAGAGGAAACATTTCCATCTAATGTATATTTATCTTTTTTTAAAATATATTTATTTGAGACTGTAGTTGTTGTTCTGCTTTGTGAAGAATTATTTTTTCTTCCGAGCCGTTTATCTAAATAGACGTCGTTGCGGTAAAGTCAGCGTATATCTTTTACGTTTCTTATTTTTTTATGAAATTATCTGCCAGCGAATATTTATATTTTGTCCAGTGAGCAAAGGCAGCTAAAGCATATGAAGACCTTCCCTACGCACACGCATAGCCCCAGACCGCCAGACAATAGCACAACGAAAATACTTTCAGTATCGCTAACTTCTTAAAGCTTTAAGCAGTGAGGGAAAGCTTTTCCATCACGGTCGATGACCCCTCCTCTCTCTCTCTCTCTCTCTCTCTCACTCGTTGTTATATATTTGACAAATATTAACTGTGTGTGTGTGTGTGTGTGTGTTGTTGTCACTGAGTATCGAGCTACTTACATGTGTGTCCACTCTCTCTCTCTCTCTCTCTCTCTCTCTCTCTCTCTCTCTCTCTCTCTCTCTCTCTCTCTGCGTCCATTGTACAGGTTTAATGTAATTGTATGTATATCGTTACAAATGACAAGTAGAAATCCAATCCTTGAAGTGTTTAATAAGTAAATTGTATGTATATATCACTGAATAATAATAATATAATCGTTCTAGTGTTAACGTTTGCTGCAACAGTTCCTCCATAGGTAACGCAGTTTACAAAATAATTACACATAGGTTCAGAGGTGTATAGTGAAATAAATTAAAATTATACACGCATGTCGTTACAGATGAAAAATAGAAATTAATTTCTTCACCTGCGAAGTTCCCAGGTTATATATATATAGTGCAAGCGTCGATGTGTGTGCAACTGTACTAAAAAAGCTGTTATGCGCATGCGCAAATAATTCAAATGCACATACGTAGATGACTGAAAAAGAGATGATTTACATAATAAATGTACGCTTACTTAGACCAATAGATTCTGCGTCGTGCCTTTAGGGTTATCAAATTTCCAAAATCTTTCAACTGGTTGACCATTAGCTAAAAACATAGTGGAAAACTATAACTAACTGAAATACAGACAAGATGTCTAATGTTTCGTCCGCAATCAAAGAAACATACTGTGCAGTTTTTTTTTTTCTATTATGTTTCTTGACATACAAATGATACTAACCGAATGAAATATTTACAGACGGACAATGGGAATGCATGCAATGACTAATGTATGAAAATACTTTCAGTATCGCAAATTTCTGAAAGCATTCCACTGTGTGTATGATTTTGTAAAATGTCTATATATACAAATAATATTATGAAATTACACTCTTCCCACGAACGGAATTCATAATGTTTGTCGATTCGATTGTTTTCCTAATTTTGGCTAATGTACGAAAATACTTTCAGTATCGCTAACTTCTGAAAGTTTCCACTGCGGACAATGACTTACATCGACTTTCAAAACGAACACGCTAAGCTACCCCTACCTACCGTTGTAAGATACAACAATATATATACGTGAAGAATGCAATTAGCCTTCATACCTCATTGTGAAATCGATAATTGCGTACATCAACATTTAAGAGGTGAGTAAAAAGATTTGAATACGTTAATAAGCGAACATTGTTATTGAAATTACAGCACTTCTAATCAACATAGTTGTTGGAAATATTTAAACGTAAAATTATTCACATTAAAACATTATCAAGTGCATTATTTATTGAATTTAATACATGGCTTGTTCAAATAAGTAAAAACATCGCTAAGTGTGTGCGTGTGTGTATGTTTGTACGGATTTATTCTCAGTTGTATGTGGCGGTACAGTTATTCTTACACAATTAGATCTCGGTAGCTCACATACACAATCATGTTCACTCAAATAATTGATCTGTTGTGTTTGATATTTCTTTGTATTCATACACAGTCTTTTTATATTCAATCTATTATTATTATCTGAAACAGAAACAGAACGTTATATAGATTCGAGTTGTAAGTAAGACGCTGTTGTGAAGTTCACCGGTTATATATATATATATATATATATATATATATAGTGCGAGCGTCGATGTGTGTGCAACTGTACTAAAAAAGCTGTTATGTGCATGCGCAAATAATTCAAATGCACATACGTAGATGACTGAAAAAGAGATGATTTACATAATAAATGTACGCTTAGACCAATAGATTCCTCGTCGTGCCTTCAGGGTTATCAAATTTCCAAAAACTTTCAACTGGTTGACTATTAGCTAAACATAGTGGAAAACTATAACTAACTGAAATACAGACGGGAATGTCTGATGTTTCGCCCGCAATCAAAGAAACATACTGTGCAGTTTTTATTTCTTAAAGTGAACATAATTTTATTGTATGTACAGATTTTATTTAAACGGAAAATTATTCACATTAAAACATTATCAAGTGCATTATTTATTGAATTTAATACATGACTTGTTCAAATAAGTAAAAACATCGCTAAGTGTGTGCGTGTGTGTATGTTTGTACGGATTTATTCTCAGTTGTATGTGACGGTACAGTTATTCTTACACAATTAGATTTGAAAGCCTTATGTATATATAGCACATAATATATATAGTACTGAAGCAGGTACTGTTATTATAGGAACAAGAAGATGAATACTTCTCAGAACATTGAACTTAAATGGTTAACTGTAGCCAAACATACTGCCAGTAAACGAGAGGGACACGAGCAGAAGGTTAACAACAAGAACATTGAATTTAAATGGTTAACTGTACCCAAACAGGCTGCCAGTACACATGAGCAGAAGACTAACTGCAAAAATTTCAAGACATTCCGTAAAGTATGTCTTTTCTCTTATTTGTCAATCGTAAGCAATTATATAGTATTTTAAATTAATAAAACAGTAATATTTATATCATTAATACTGATTGTATGTTTTATTTAATGCTTTGTCTTAGGTTTTACTATTGAACATAATTTTAATGTATGTGTAGATTTTATTTAAACGTAAAATTGTTCACATTAAAACATTAACAATTGCATTTAATACAGGACTTGTTCTTGTTCAAATAAGCAGAAACATCGTTGTGTGTGTGTGTGTGTGTGTGTGTGTGTGTGTGTGTGTGTGTGTGTGTGTGTGTGTGTGTGTGTACGGATTTATTCTCAGTTGTATGGAGCGGTACAGTTATTTTTACACAATTAGAGCGCGGTATAAATTGGTTGAAATGACAAACACGTTGGAAGCCTTTTGTATATATATATATATATAGCACATAATGTATATGACTACTTTTACAACTGCTATGCAGAGAGAAAATTTATTAATTCAGACACATGTTTCGTCCACCCACAACAGATTTTCTCAACGAATATATATGTTTCCTTTAATTGAAACAATTACAACAAAATGTTTACTAGTGTAAGAAAATTAATTATTGTTTGTAGCTGTTGAAACACAAACAACTTTTGTTGTTGTTGACGTGATTTTCTTCACCAAAAGTATGACTTTGTACTGTTTTGAGCTCTGGTAAATTTATCTTTAGGAGGACGTTGTTCTCTGGTAATGTTTCTGATCAAAGCAACTGTTATCTGTAGAAAAGAAGGAAAAAAAGGTTATCCTCCAAGACAGATTAGTTAAAATTACGCGTATTAAATAGATAAACCATACCTAAAATGCGTAAACAATTTTTACAAACATCACATGCAGTCGACCCCATCACAACGCTATTAATGATTACAGCGTTACATTTTACTAACAAAGACGCGTCTATTCATACTAAATTTGTGTGTGTGTGTGTGTGTGTGTGTGTGTGTGTGTGTGTGTGTGTGTGTGTGTGTGTGTGTGTGTGAGAGAGAGAGAGGGGGGGGAGAGAGTTGATCCAGGTCTCATTCTTGTTATAGTCTTAAAAACAAAAAGGTTGTCGAGCCAACATCATTTTTATTTGAAAATAGTTTCATTGTAAATATCACTTATTATTATTATTGCTACTACAATTTATATGTCGATAAATAGATACTGTACGTACATAAAATGTAAGCCATCAATTATTAAAATAATACTTTATGAAAAACTAAGGTAAACTCTAATATGCATGATTATTCCTGTTTCATATATTAAAATATAACTTTTGTATAAACTCATATTTGTAACATTATAATTGCATAACACTTTACCGTACATTGGAAGAACGAGATTGGTGTAGAGAGAGATAGTTATTTACATTCAAAGGGAGAATTGACCCACCACCCACCCCTGATATGCAAATCAGCTTCATTAAAAATAAAAAATAAAGCATGCACGACAAACATACTCTCTCGAGTCTCAGATTCTGGCGGACAAATATCCATTTTCACTTGATAGATAGACGTACCATTTATACATATTTTGTAAATACTAGTTTAAATATATATATTTTTTCATATTTGTAACATTATAATTGCGTAACACTTTACCGCACATCAGAAGACCGAGATTGGTGTAGAGAGAGAGGGAGGGAGAGAGATATTTATTTACATTCAAAGGGAGAATTGACCCACCACCCACCCCTGATATGCAAATCAGCTTCATTAAAAAATTAAAAAGTAAAGCATGCACGACAAACATACTCTCTCGAGTCTCAGATTCTGGCGAATGCGTTGCTCATATAGTTTGAATTTCCCACCACAGAAAAATGTTGGCAGATCTGTTCTATACACTATAATGCAAGATTGGTAACCCTGATCATATATTTTAATATACAATATAACACACACATATAAAGTTTGAACCCATGCATAGGTTGGTAAACCTGATCATATAGATTTAATATACATTATAACACGTAACAAATTTGAACTCATGTAAAGGTTGGTAACTCTGATCATATATTATTAGTATACATTATAACGCATCAAGTTAAACATTTACACTTATGTACAATTAGCTATTTTAATACAGGTTGAATGGCTTTCATTGTAACTTTAATTAGTGTCTTTCAAATGTCTGTAATTACAATGGTTTTTCATCACCTCGTTTGACGTGGTTAATCATCCGTACATCCTCCTTTGGTCCTCAGTCTGTGTCCTCCATGTCCTCCTGGTGCTCTTATCGTATCTTCCATGTCCTCCTGGTCCTCTGGTCGGATTCCACTGCATGTGCTGTTTAATAGTCGTCTCGCCTCACATCATATGCTGCAGGTGTGTCCATAGACCTCATCGTATGTGCTCTGCTGCTCTGGTTGGACTTCTAGTTTGTCCTGTGACTGTTACTATAGATTTAAAATAGCGTCGTCGACTGACATAGCCTCCTGTGGCAACGGTTGAATCGAGAAGAAGGAACTTTATTAGCGCGACCTGGTATTTATAGTCAGGTCGTGCAAAACCTCAGGTCTGAACAATTTTCAACTTGTCAGATTTTGTCGAAGCTTCTTTTCCCCCACTCTGGTTCAATTCACTATTTTCGCCTATCTTCGCGAATTATGAAGTCTGTTTCACACTACACGATGTTCAATCGATCGCTAATTTTTCAATATTAACTATACGTAAATTACACTTCTTTATTGTAATTATAAAAAGAGCTATTCACTTTTTACGTATAGTAATTGCACTTTTCGTCACATTGGCACGGTCTTTTAACCCTTTGTTCACCTTTAATTTCTATACACTTTGGTGTCTTTTGTTTTACCATATCGTACATATTTTTCTTATAATTAAAATAAAACATAAAAACTATCCTATTTGAAAAGGGTTGGTTACATTTCAGGAACAGACAGGCTTCACACACACAAACAAAATATGCGTGTACACAATGCTAGTGACAGGTGTGCCAGGAATGCGTATAATCCATGCATGAATTCTGCGCTCCCTATTTTTAACTACGATACAGCTTATGCAATCTGAATCATGTTTATTAATCCATATTTATTTATTTTTATTATTTATTTAATTTATTTTGGCAATGCACAGTACCGTTAATGGTTGTACCATTGCAATATATATTCTAAATAAGTAACTCGACGTTTCTTGCAGTAAATGTATAATTTGTGATGTTATTCAATTTGTTTCTTCTGCAAGTAGTATAATTTCGTATATTCTTTTTAACACCTATGAATATGAAACAAGTTCAATAACATCACACAATATATGTATATATATATATATATATATTACATTTAATATTTATAAATAAATTTACCTCAAGATATACTTTTTTTCCTTATTAGAAACATGTTTCAAGAGCTCCCGTGCTCTTATCTTCAGCCTTCGCGATCTTGCGTCTGGTGAAGTATTTGTGTGTTGGTTGGATGCTATTAAGGTTGTTTGTTGGTCTCTGGTATTCTAAAGTTGTATTATTGTGTGATTGTGGTAGGCCTATATGTATTTGTATTTTGTGTATTTTCGATGTTGAGTGCTTTGAATATTGTGTCATGTTTTGTATTGATTTGTATTTGTTCAGGTATTAGTTTCTTTTGTGTTTTATGATTGTATATTTGTAAATTTTCCCAAATGTTCATTATGGTGCCTTTGTGTGGTATATGTTTTATTAGTGTCACATTGGTTATGTCTGGGAATTCATGCCCTGTGTTTATTGCATGTGTGGCTAAATTGGATTTATATATTTCTGTTTTTTTGTATGTGTTTAGGTGTTCAAAACAACGTTTTTTCAGCTGTTTTTTTGTTTGTTCTATGTAACATTTATTGCAATCTTGGCATTCAATTTTGTATATACCGTTAGTTGTTGTATTATCTTTGTTGTGTGAGCTATTTAGTTTTTATAAATTATTTTTATTAGTTTTGTATGCTATTTTTATATCTGTGTTTTTAAATAGTTTTGTTAGTTTGTCATTTTATTATTTATGTATGTGAATGTGGCCCATTTTTTGTTGTTGTTATTATTTATGTGTTGTTCATTTTTATTAATTCTTAATTGTTCAGTTTTTATTTTATATTTGATTTTATTTTCTATTTTGTTCACAGTATTTTTATTGTATCCATTTTCATAACCAATTTGGTATATTATATTTCTTTCTTTGTCAGTTTCTTGTTTGTTTAGGGGAATTTTGTACATTCTGTTAAATAGCGAATAGAATGCTGCCATTTTATGTTGTGGTGGGTGGTCAGAATGGTTAGGTATAATGATGTTAGTAGAAGTTGGTTTTCTATATATTGCATATTGTATGTGGTTGTTGTATCTTGTGATGGTTGTCTAAATAGTTGATTTTGTTATGTTTTTCTTTTTTCTTCTGTGAATTGTTTTTTAGGATGTATGCTAGACATGCTAGAGAGAGAGAGAGAGAGAGAGAGAGAGAGAGAGAGAGAGAGAGAGAGAGAGAGAGAGAGAGAGAGAGAGAGAGAGAGAGAGAGAGGGGGGGTAACGAAACATGAACCAAAAGCGAGGATTATGTGTAGCAGACTCAAGAGTTTTATTAACAGGATCCAAACGTCTTTGGTGAAACGATTATTACGTTAAATAATTTATCCGCAATTAAGAAGTGGTACATTTTGAAGAAAGGTAAAAAACAGAGGATGAGGAACTTTATAAGTTGCTATTAAAATATGTAACTTTCCTTTTGGATACCTAATTATTTTACAAGCAGGTTACGGAAACTATACAAAAAAAAAATTAATTCTTAATATATAAGCCTTAACGTATTATTTCAAAAAAATTAGTTTACAGCTCATTGTGATATACGAAAAGCAAAAATATAATTAATGTAACATTACAACACACTGCAGCTGTTACTTAAATTTGTTACAAAGGCTGTTACGTCCGGGATCGACATTGTTAAAACTATTGTATTCTGGGCTGCTAGGCCGTGGTTGATTGTTTATGTTCTTGCGCCTAAACGTTTAGACACGAAAATATAAGCAATCGACCATGGCCGAACAGCTTCCAACAATGTTGTATAAATTTTTGGGTACTTTCCCAATATTCGTACCAACACATCATTTTCGCTGTTTTGAATATGGGATAGTATCTATATACCACGACGTGAAGAAGAAATACACTAACAATAAATTATTACTACTAGTAATTTTATACAAACCACTATGTTATCTTTGGTATTAACTAGCGCTTTCGGCAGTCAAGCCATCTTCAGGTCATTTACCAACATGGCCATCGTTGGTAAATGACCTGAAGATGCCTTGACTGCCGAAAGTGCTCGTCAATACAAAAGATAACATGGTGGTTTGTATAAAATTACTAGTAGAAATATTTGAGACCACTAACACTCCAATATAACAATAAAATAAATTATTATATTTCTTAATTTACAGTGCAATTATATAAATTTTCATTCATAAGTTAGATAATAATATTAATTCGTTTTTTAGTTTACCATTTAAAGAAATAAAAGCCATAGTTAGGAAATATATAGCGTTTCATGTGTATAGTCTATACAATGCGTAGCCTGTAACAGAATAACATTTAATATAAAGACTATAAACGTTATTAACAAAACAGCAACAGACAATGTAAAGTGTAAAATACGGTTATTTCTGAATGCTAAATTAAAACAAAGGAAAAAATATTAACAAATGAAAACAAGATTTGTTATTTGTTAGGCAGCCAATATTAGTTTATATTATATAGTAAAATCTCGAAAACTTCACTGGATGGAAAACGTAAAAAAGGGATATATGTAGGCCTACAGCAGCCTGCCTTACTTCTAGTTGGCTTTCTTACGTGGTTTTTATAAAAACCGAGTATTGTTTTAAGGTCATGTTGATTCCTATGTGTATTTTCAGTTTGCATGTTAACCTAGCAATATGGAATATATCGTAATATATCGTGTAACCTTAAGTTTATTCGTTTATTGTTCTGTGGCTTAAAATACCTTTTGGTACTTTGCAAGAGCTGTCACATTGCAACAAGACGTAAATATATATGCCGCCTACATGATATTCCCTTTGTAAATTATTTATAACTTAATTAAATATTTGCCCATAATGTTTTGTTTAAGTACTGTTGAACGGAATTTATTGATACAAAATTAGCTCTCTTCTCTTCACCAGTTGTTTGATCTCATCTTCATTGTTGTTTTCATCTAGAATCTGGTAAGTAATTTTTTGTCGACTAGGTTTTCAATATATTATTCTTTCTTATTTTTTATATGTATTCATCTATTCCAAACTCACTTTTTCCGTAGATATAAACTCTTCTGCTTCTGCAGGTTGTTATTTATATTATTGGTACTTGTAGAAATTTTTATGATTTTAATCAGAATGTGCATAAATTTCCAACGGATGAGAGTCAACTTGAAACATGTTGCTTCGGTACTACTGTATACCAATAACTGAAAAACTATATTCTTACAAATGATATTTGGTATGAATGAGAATAATTAAAAATTCGTAATTCTCTCCCCCTCTCTCTTCTACCTCCCTCTCTCTCTTCTCCCCCTCTCACTCTTTCTCCTTCTCTCTCACTCACTCTTTCTCGGTCAATTTTCCCTATCTACCTCACTAATAGGGACAAACCTCACTACTAGCTTTAATTAAACATCACTACCTCACTATTAATGTCCTTTTATTTTCATTAAGTTAGCACGGCAGGTCCTTCAGCGACTGCACCCAAAGCGCGCCTCTTCAAGTGTTTGTTGAACTGTTACATTGCCAAAAACAGATTAGACAAGTATGAATGTGTAATCTATACGAACATAAGGAATAATTAAACAAACACGCACACCACACTACCTTGGACAGGCACATGTACATATGACTGTCATCTCACGTCTCTTATTTAATTTTTATTTTAACTTTTTAGTACTTTTATATGTTTAACTATTATGTAATCATTAAGGATAAATAGGAGAAATAACTCTTTTTAATTGGCTTCATTATATCAAAAAGTAACTCCTTGCTGGATTCGTGAAATATTTACAATTCATCTTTATTTACGTAGGTCTTGAATGTTGTGACACCGATCGTTTGAAGTATTCTTCGATCTTTATAGGTATTCTTTTCCGGATGTCTCTTTTTGACTATGATCCCAGGCATTCAAAGTTTTGTGTTTGGACTCCTATGATTTTCTGGCCTACCATTATTATACATTTTGATGTGCAAGAAAGTGGCTGGAGTTTCCATTTATAAACTTCCTGATCCCTCTCGAACAGTCAGTGATTATTATAGACCGAGTTCTGGAAAGACAATCTAAAGAGTATCGCTGTATCTCTTCTGTACCGTTTTACTTCTTCCATTCACTTTATGCCCACTCTATTTTTGTTAGTCTATGACAAACAATCTTTGGGTATTAGATTTCTAACGACCAAAGAATTTGACCTTCTTGCCTGTCCTTTCAAACGGAGCACTGTTTTTTTTTTTTTTACCAGGCACACTACCCTAAAGCCCTACAGTTTAAGAATATATAGATGAAGAAGTGTATGTAGGCTAGTTGCAGTGAGGCGAACGGACCCAACAGTATCATACCGAAGTTATCTAAACCTGTATTATCACCCCTGCAGCCTCCAGTATTACCTGGAGGTAACTCCATCAACTCCCTAGATACCAGGCCGTCAACGAGAGGAACACAATCGTGGCAAGTCTTGAATACACTGTTTCCGCATAATAGGTTTAGGTTAGGTTAGGTTAGGTTCTGCCTCCCTTTCACGCGAGTTATTAGGATCTCAAATCACCTCAAGTCATCTTCTGCGCAGTGGCATATATTTTTCCCCGATGTTCAGCGATGATGTCCCCACACGCTCGAAAGAAGTACAGGATAGGATGTTTCCTTTTGTCCATGAAAGAATATCTACTACTACACTTATCTACGTACATTGGCAGTAGTCGGCAACCATATAACCCCGGGGGGGGGGGGCCTCCCTCCCAGCGATCAAGCTGAGATCTCACAATAACTTACAAGTAAATTGTCACTCATTACTTTCGTAATATAAATCCCACGCTAAAACAGTAATGAGAGGCAGCAGATGTATCAAACATGTATGTGGCAAACACAAAACTGCTGCAAATAAAATTGTTAGTCAGGAACACAATCAGGCAAAGAAGAGGCGTTTTATAACTTGGAAAATGACACTCATGGTAGTCAGTCAGTTATCCACAGTGTAATGAAGACAATTATCAAGGAGTGAGGGAGAGAGTAGCAATTAAGTACATGCATATGTAAAAGAATGAATGGAAAAAGACTTAGACTCACGGCTGAGATAATGTTCATGAAGGTAGGTTTAACAAAGTAAAAATATACCTACCGTGTTTACATGGCGTAAAGTTGGAAGAATTGATAAATGCTCTAGACACAAAAATTCGTAGTGCTTCTTGTTTAAGTGGTGTAATTTTATCAACAATTTTAAAGCATATGTGGAATAATACATAAAACGTTTAAGCAGAAAATGCATTTAAAACTTTACAAAGTAAAAATATTCCAGTAATAACGTACGTTCTAGTGATGTTCGTTGTACCAAGGCACTCATTGAGCAAAGGCACTCATCACGGATTAGATGCTTTAAAAGTATTCTGGAATGTAGACCTACATTTCAAAATAAGAATACATAATGACATACGTATTTGAATGTCGAAATGATAGAAAAGGAACTGTGTTGTTCTTAATTTGAAATGATACTGGTAAACAATAAAACTGGCCCTCGCTTCCTATTATGTCATCGCTCACATAGTAATTTAATACATGTACACATAGGCCTGTACCAAGTAAATTAAAGAATATAGGTAACTAAATTTAATTGTTACAAAATCATTTAATTTTACTACAATGATTGTCGCAGATTAAATTCCTTTGGTGTTTAAAAAGATTTAAAAACCAATTGGTATCTCCCGACTATTTCTCCTTTTTCAGATCTTTTACACTCCAAAACATTACTGCATCTGCTCAAAATGGAATACTATATTGTGTACAGAAACGTTTACATTACTAAATACAACTATTATATTAACGACTCGGAACACAAAGTTTTTTATAAGTAAAAACATAAAGTTTTACCTTACAACCTGAACTGGTTTTCACCTTTCATCGATGTTGTGTGTTTGGGGTGAGATACGTTCGACATCCTAAACGAACAGACACAATTCAAATCGCATGCATTATTCGAACATATCTCACCCCACACACACAATATCGATCTTTCAAAATTCGATTCCGTGGCCCATAACAGGACGGACAGTGCTACCAGCGGCAGCCTCTGAAGAAGCCTTTTAAAGGTGAAAACCGGTTCAGGTTGTAAAGTAAAACTTTATGTTTTTACTTATACAAAATTTGTGTTCCGAGTCATTAATATTTTTTTAGTTGTATTTAGTTAAGTAACGGACACGTCATGGACAACGAAATCCAAGAGTTTACATTACTGTTATAAAAAATAAGGATTTTTAAAATTATAAAATTATGAACTAAAGTACACCTCAAATAATATTTACAGTATGTAAGTAAAGCTAAATATATAACTATAATAAAAAGGTAGTAAACCAGCAGTTATGCGTTAATAAATTTAATTCGTTGATTAAATTGTTATAATTTTAAGATTTTACATATTAAAAAATTAAAAAAACGCGCAACACTTCTTTCCAATTTGCAAATAAAAGAGGCGTATTATCAGAGGAGTTCAATCTATCAGTACAATTTATCTATCAGAGACGTAGACTGAACATTTTTTATATAACATAAGGCTGTTGAGGTCCATGATGCTCCATTCTTTTATAATTTTGATTGTTTACTATCTGTAAATCTCATTGTTCAAAAACGAATTCTCTACTTGAGCAGATTATACTGCAAAATAAAATTGATGTAACAACATTTTCTTAAGAAGTTAACAGGTATTACAAGTAGTTTAATAGTATACATAAAAACGTAAATACAGACACGTTACGTGAGCGTAAATAAAAGTTGCCTGATTTCTGATAGAATGTGTGTGAACTAAAACTGCAATAAGTATCATAAACATACGTGGTGGTAAAACCGCGCGCTTGCGCGCTCAGACATACACACATGCAGTCACTCTGTCCCTGACAAATTATTGTTCTCTTTCTCCCCTCTTTTCTCTTTCTCTAAGTTAACCATTCTGCCAGCTGAAATTATACGTATTTAAATTATGTTGAAATTAGGCAAAGAAACCGCACAGGTTTTTACATGTTTTTATACAAATGCTTATATGTAAATATATTCTTTATGACCTTAATTTCAACAGTCTTTGGGGCTTGTTTTTGTTAATTATTATACTTTTTCGATTACATAAAATTTGAATATCAATAACAAATTGGAAACAAGTACTGAGTGTTTTTTAATTATGTTTGTTTTAATATTTCACAGCTTAACGTAATTAATTTCAATCAACCAATTAAATTTATCAATGTAGCATAATGCTGTTACAACAACATTTTTTCTAATATTTAATGTTGCACACTTAGTTTATAAGTGTACTTTTACACGTAAGTTTACTGAACACAGCGTTAAATATTTTCCTATATTCAAATATACAATTGTATATCGTCTACCGAAGACTCACGTTTTTGTTGGCAACGTAAGAAAACTCTAAGACCGCGCGAATTTAGTACAGCGTGCCCTAGCGTGAAGCAGACAGTACACTGGAATGACTGTTACACAGCGCTGACGTAAGTGTGGTGTAGGTTAGTTAGTAGTGACCGCTGTAACGCTTAAATTTTATATCTTAATATAACTTTATATAAAATTTATTTGAGTATATATAGATTCAAGACAGCTGTAATTATAGTGTGCAATGAAAAAAACCTAAGAAAATGTTATATATTACATAAAAATATGGGGTGCCCTTGGCCGGTCGGTCATGCAAAATTTCTATGTCCTCACAGGCGCTCATAGCGTGGTGTATATATATATATATATATATATATATATATATATTGCAACGATACAACCTTGCAAAAGTTGCATAATATTATATGGTATGTGTACAAATTTTTGTACGTAAATTTAGGCATCTCATGCCTCACGTCCAGGGCGACAAATTTATGTAACGTGACAATTTGGCAAATTTAATTTAATTTAAATTTGTGGAGTCCCTCGATCTTGGAGCACCAAATTTAAACAACGTTACATATACATAAATAGGCGTGAACGGTCTCACGTTCAAGATTAACAAATTCTTTAAACATATAACATTTAAATAGGGGGTCAGGTGTATCTGCAATAAGAACTCTACGGAACTTGAAACAGTAATTAAAATTTATTTGATACTATAAAAAAAAATATGTGCACATGGCACTGACTTCGATTTAAAAAAAACATTAGTTATTATTTGTTATAATGCCGTAAGGCTTAAGATATATACATCCTTACTAACTAAACATTCTATGCTACTAAATAGTATATCAAAAGAAAAATCTCAATTTTAGACTACTCAGTCTATTAATATGTTTCAAAATCAATTTTTAAATCTTTTTTCTATATATGGTACGTACTCAAAAGATTAATAGTTATTACTTCTCAGTACTATTTTCTCAAATACTAATTGTTTTTATTTATATTCTTTGTAATCATTTTATATCATATTAATTTTAGCTCCTGTTACGTTAATCGTATTTCTAAAACATCTATGATTTTTAACTCTACTATACAAGAAATATTACTCTTATTTTTAAATAAAATATTAATGTCTTTAACTGTCTTTGTATACTGTGTATGATTAAGATATGAATAAGTTGTCTATCACCTTATTGTCGTCAATCATACTCGATCATTTTTGTTCCATCGGTGTTCATCTTCGTCTCGCCTCCAGCGTCGGCTGTCTCTCTTCTCCTCTTGTCCAGCGTCGGCTGTCTCTCACTCTCTCGTCCTCTCCTCTTGTCCAGCGTCGTATCGCTATAGAACTTCTTCTTTTGTCCAGCGTCGTATCGCTATGGAATTTCTTCAGTAATGCTGTTATTAATTACAATGTTTGTCTTATAGCTTGGTTACGTATTTGTACATAACTGGCAATTTAAACTGTTTATAAAAATATTAATAAATATGCCGTGCTGACGGGCATAAGCTCCCGCTGCATCGTGGATGATTCAAGAAAGAGAACCACTGAAGCTTGCGTGTCCTATTTATACCCATGTCTTGGTCGACACCCTTCAGTGATACAAAATCGACATGTTAGGAACTGTCTTTGGCGTCAGTTCCCCCACTCTTTGTCAAATTCACTATTTTTTATATTTCTGCGAATTGCAGAGTCCTGTAAGTATTTCTTTATACTTATCTTATAACTAATTTTACAACACATGTTCATTGTAATTTTGGACATTGCAACTTAACCCTTTTGATTTGTACACAGTTATTTCACTATTGCACTTGTACGGCGTGTCACTTTCGCGTGGTTTTCGCACACAGTATTTATTAAATTTATTTACATTTTATGGTGCTTTTGGATTTTAATTCTTAATTCTAGTTTATGAATAATTACGGAAAAACAGTCATTGTGCAATTATTCATACTGGGGTGGCAAACTTGCCTGCAGAGACCTGCGTTCACACACACTAGAAAAATACTGGTGTACACACTTTCAGTTACATTTGTGTGTGTGTGCACGTTGATTCAGGTCGAAACACCTGTTCATATTTTTGTCTGAGTCAAGCTTGCAATCCATAACATGCTTATTTCTAATATATTATTAATTATTTACAGTTTATTAAGTAAATTTAAATTTTTATATTTCATGCTCAGTACATCACTTATTTGTACTGTCGCAATATATATATATATATTATAATGCTACTTTTCATTTAACACATTTATGTAATATATTTAATGATAGATAAAACGTTACTTACCCGTGATTTTACTTTACCTGGGCGCCAGAACAAATCCCAGATAAGAATGACACGGTTTCAGCTTAGCTCAGAGCATAGAGACACAATTTCTCAGGATTCGTTCAGTGATTGTGAAATTCAAGGGGAATCGTTATAAATAACACTTTAAAATTTGCTTGAGTTTGTTTGGTTAACGTTTTAATTATTTTGTTAACTTCTTGAAAATGCTAATTGTAGGACTTATTGCTACCCTAACTCTTATAATTAGTGAGTGTGCGTGAAAAGTGAAGATTAAAACGTCCAAACGACCTATTGCTCTTATCTGGTTAAATTTAGATAATTTATATCTCCTAACCCAGTGCTAAAGAAAAGGTCTGCAATAATTTGCACGTTCAATACTACACCTCACTTTCCATTCAACACTCCTATACTAAGTTATAACTAATCTTACTAATTAAATACAAAGTGTGAAATTCTTAGTGTCTTTTAAAATGGGTTATCTTTTTTATTTTATTTATTTATTATTTATTTCATTGATCAATGAATCTATTTCTTACTGTTTGATGCGTCGACCGTAGATTGGAATCCGTAGAGCTCCTCCTTTTGATGGTTCAGCACAGAAGAAATGATGTTGACCAATCCTGTTGAACGATGATCTGGCAATTACAGATGCTGTAGCTCTCTGTTGCACCAGTCACTTCACAATTGATTATTAATTAATTAATTATTTATTTAATTAATTAATGTGGTGTTACACAGCGAGAGTTGTTGTCGAACTGTACTAGTTCCTCTGCAACTGCGGACTACTTCTCGAACTTTTTACTTAAATGAAACTTTGCGTGTTTGTGAAATTAAGCACGTAATTTACACAGTCTGGTGCATTGAAGATCCGAACGAAGAGTGCTTGCTACCCTCCGTCAGTGTTGGCGTCTGTTCTAAATTCTGGATTCTGATTGGTTGTTCAAATAAATCATGCGTTTTTAGAGTTGAAACAATATCGGACAGGTCGACCAAACGCTCCTTGACAGGTCTGAGAGGGCACATAATTACTGGCTAAAATCGTACTTCCTTTGTTTGCAAATCGTTTGATTACAGGTATTTGCAAACGTGTTTTCAAAGATCTGACACAGAATATTGTTGCTTAGGTCTTTATCTGTGTGTGTGTGAAAACACCTAATTCGTATCTAGCCTAATTCTCGAGTTATTACGCTTGGCGTTCTTCTTCTGTATATCTTCTGTAAATGTTAATTATATTGGTTGATAATTTGGCTACTTATAGAGCTTTAATTGCTGAACACTATGCTGTTTTCAGAATTGCTGTATATTTATTGGTTTTAAAGATATTGCAGTTTTAACACATAAATTCGAGTGAGTAAAATTTCCTGTCTGTACCGGCATTTGCCGTAGCAGTGACGAGGTTAGACAGAGATGGCTGCGATTATACGCTCTCTCTCTTGCTTACGTCGCTATACTCGCTCCGTTTGACACTTTCATATAACGCTCAGATAGGACGACAATATGAATCGTTATAATATATATATAGTAACGATAAGACTCTGTATGGTCTGAAAGTCTCGCGTAGTTGTCGTCAATTTGTAATAATTCCAATCTGTATGTACTTTAAGCCACATGTTTGTGCGTCTATTTTTAACAACGAGATATGTGTGCGTATTAAGCCACACGTTGCTGTAGTCAATTTGTAACGATAAAAGTGTTAAGTTTCGTTAAAGTTCAAGTTGCGTCGTAATTTCGTAACGAACTTCCTGCGTCGTATTTGACTTCGCCAATACCTGGTTACCTGTTCCACTTAATTGTGATTTTCCCGTTTCTAGGCACCAAATTGTTTGTTCAAAAACAATTAAAAAGTTTTATAATTCCTTCGCTTAGCGTAACCGCATATCTCGCTGGTTGTAGTCGGAGAAATTCAAATCTCTTTTCCCGCGATGTCTTACCAACCTGTAATACTTGTAGACAAAATTTTTATGGTGCTATGTTAATGAAGTAAACACATGAAGATTAATAATTGAAATAATGAACAGGTATTAAAGTAAGTATTGGTTTATTAATGGTCAGTTTTGCGGTTAAAAATTACGATAACATGAAATTATAAAAATATATTTTTTTTTGGTTGTTATGCTCCGGCTATAAAGAAATTTACCACTCAGCGGTTGGCTATTTTGACTTGGGTCGTTGTTGACACGCTAAGATGTCTAATTTATTTTATTCAGACATGTGCTCATTCAAAAAGTTCTTTTGATTACAGCAAAAAGGTTTACAAAATGATTTTTGAAAGTACAATCCTTGACATCAAGTTAATTAAATATTATAATCTTTCTTTACAACAGTTTTCTTAGGTTTTAGGTTTTGTATAGTGAGTTCACTTTACAAACATATGTTAAGTTAGACATTGTGCATAAATTGTTTCTTATTTCTCAAAGTGTTAATAATGAATTGGAGTAATCTTTTAATACTTAATTATTGAATACTTGAATAGTTATTCAGTGTTTATAGCGTTTGGACCAAGTTTGGATATTGTGCATAAATTCCTTAAGTGTTGTGAAAAGTCTTGTGGGTGTAGTTAATTAATTTAGTATTATACTTTACAAGTTCATTGATGTTTGATGGATTATTTTCATCAGTTCTGGTGTTCGAGTCGACCTTCTCTTATATTGGTTTTATTTCTTATAATTCTCAATTAATTTGGATTAGTTTTGCTGAAAGGTTCTGTCAATCTTGTCTCTTCATCGTTATTAATTATTTTCATTCATCTATTTGGTTTATTTTTATTAATTTTTATGGATCGACAATTTTATCATCTGCCCTCTTCTGATGCTAAAAAAGGACTCTTAATTTGTTTATAACGGTTTTTATATAATAAAGTTTTGTTGTCATGGTAACCAGACTACTCTCTATTGGTTAAAAGCATTTTGTACTCATTGTTATAAAGCTTGTGTTTTTGCTCAAAATGAATAAATATTTTCTAATTAAGATATTTTCCTTGTCTTATTACCAATCTGATTATTATTATTCCTATTGAATAGCTTTTCTGATGTAGTTTATTTAGACATCAAACATGATTATATTTTATTCTTCGTATTGTTTAAATTAGCAGCCATCCTTACTATTTCTTTTATGAATTTGCTAACTGCTATAATTTTTATTGTTTGACTAAGCTTTTCGTCATCACTGACATCTTCAGGTCTTAAACACGTCGTTGTTTAAGACCTGAAGATGTCAGTGATGACGAAAAGCTTAGTCAAACAATAAAAATTATAGCAGTTAGCAAATTCATAAAAGTAATAGTGATTATATTTTGTTATCTCTGGCCTATTTTAACATTTGGCTATCATTATTCTTTTTACTTAATTTTGTTATTATGTAGTTTTTTGCAATTATTTCGTATTTGTATTATTCCTTGGTTTGTTATTTTATGTTTACTTATCTTTTCCTCTCACTGTTTACTGTTATTTATGGATATTTTACAATTTTGGTTCACATCGTTTTAGGCCTACCCTGACCTATCCTTGTTACATTGTTTTTATTTTAATTTTACTCTTATTACTAGTTTTTTATCATTTTGTTTTAGGTAGTTTACATTAATTATTGATTTACGTTCTTTAGTATATGGCTATTACAGCTTCTCTGACATTTTACTGCTTTTTATAGCTAATTTTATAACTTTAACATGAACTGTTTCTTAGGCTTTTATCACCATTAATACAACTTATTCTTAATACTAATTCAACAATTATAACATTTGAACATTTCTACAATATCACTATCATCTTCTCTGCATTTCTTTATAACATCATTACAATAACTTTAAACCTTTAACATAATATGTTATATTATAATTATATTATATACAATTAAAATTATATTATAATTTTAGCCCTTAAACATTCATTTCTCTTTTTTAGGTCTACCTTTCCTTTATACCATGTTATTGGTGTAAAGTTTGGTTTAGTCCTTTTAATTATTACTTCTAACTAATAACAATATTACTTTGATTAACATTAATTTGTTTTTTATACTGACCAACAATCTAATTCAATGATATTAGTTCCTTTTCACCATTAAACTCTCTAATTACTCACTTATTTGAGTGTTTTTATATATTTTTTGTGGTTTAACTTTAATTATCCACTTTCCTTATGCACTCTCACTTCCAGATGAGTTCTTGCTTATAATTATTTATGTTTGTTTACCTTTTGGGTTACACTGGCGCTTTGTAAAGTTTCACAGTACTTTAGTGTTTACAGTGGTTATTCCATATTATTTAATTTCTTTACCTTAATTCACTTTGTTGTGATCACCCTTATTATAACGTTAGTAGGTTAGGTTAGGTATTCACTTCCTACTCCTATCGTGCACTCTTGGTTCATTTTCCTTTGATTATTATTGTATTATTTATTATATTTCACTTTTGTTATTATCATTCTTTGTATCATGGTCTGTGTGTTTTATTGTTTGTTTATTTCTTTATTATTCTATATTTACTTAACTACTATTACAATATTTTCTTTGGGCTTGTACTTTCCATGATTAATGGTACATTTAATAATAGTTTCGTAATTCATGTGTTTATTTCATTTCTTTTTTCATTGGGCCAATCACTTGGGTTGGGTCATTGTCATTTGCCTCGTATACGTTATAGTCATTTTATTTTTCTTTATTTAAAATTGTTAATTCTTCTTTATTTTCATGCTTTTTACTTTATATCTCTTCTCTGGTATTGGGGCTGCTTTTGGTATCGTAACAATATATATTGTAACGTAACCACCCCAAATTTATTTAATTTGGGAAGCCCCAATCTTTTGGAGCAATAAGTTATATAACATAACTACTTTTACTTGTTTGGTTTGGGTGTAATTGTAATAACAAGACAATGTTATAAAGTTTTTAAATGTTTACATTATTTAATTATAACCTCTTTACTTATTTCGGTAATACAAAAAAATATTCATTATTCCTCGCTTGTAAGATATTATGTATGTGATTTATGTGAACAATTTATGTCTAAACAGTTTATACACAAATCTTATTATCTACTCTTAATTATCTATTTCTGCTCTCGGCTTACTCATTTAGTGTGGCCATCTTTTAAATTGCTTATCAATTCCCAATGAATTTACTTTTGTTTCAATTATTTCTTTAATTTTTTACTTGGCTTTAATTCTCTTTTAAATTTATAGCATATGCATTATTCTTTTAGCAATTAAAGACTCTAATAATTATTCTACTTTACTTCACTTTAAAAATCAAGCATTGCTCTCTCATAGCATTTACGTTATTCCAATATGACTTTCTCAACATGAGACATTACTCTAAATGATAATAAGACTTTACATTATACGTACAATTTAAATTCTGTTAGCAACAGTTGGAATGTCTTTCATTCTAGTTTCAATATTGTCTTTCAATTGTCTATTTATTATTATGGTTTGTTATCACCTCGTTTGATGTGGCAACTTCAGTGTGTCCTCTTCCGGTCCTCAGGTCCTCTCCCAGTCCTTGCTCCAGTCCTTCGTGTCCTTGGATCCTCTTCCAGTCCTTGCTCCAATCTTCATGTCCTCGTGTCCTCTGGTCCTCTTCCAGGCTTCCACTGCTTGTCTTTCTTAGTTGTTGTTGGCTCTGCTCACATCATGGGTTGTAGGTGTGTCCATCGAACCTCTGTTCTGCCTCACAAGTCGTCAGGTGACGCTTACTGTAGATTTACGATCACGTAGTTGACTGACATAGCCTTCGGCAACGGTTGAATATAGAAAAAGGAACTTTATTAGTGCGACCTGGTATTTATAGCCAGGCCATGCAAAAGCTCAAGTCTGAACAATTTTCATCTTGTCAGAGTTTGTCGAAGCGTCTTTACCCCCACTCTGGTTCAATTCACTAATTTCGCCTATCTTCGCGAATTACGAAGTCTGTTTCACACTACACGATGCTCAATCGATCGCTAATTTTTATATGTTTACTATACGTAAATTACACTTCTTTATTGTAATTATAAAAAGAGCCACGGTCTTTTAACCCTTTGTTCATCTTTATTTTCTACACCCTCTGGTGTCTTTCATTTTACAATATCGTACATATTTTTCTTATAATTTAAATAAAACATAAAATCTGTCAATATTTGAAAAGGAATTGTTACTGTTCAGGAACGGACAGGCTTCACGCACAAACAAAATACACATGTACACAACGCTAGCGACAGGTGGGCCAGATATGCGTGTACGTGCCTGAACGGTGTGTTCCCTATATTTTAAACAACCCAGCTTGCAATCTGGATCATGTCTATTATCCATAGATTTATTTATTTTTATTAATTATTTTGATTATTTTTGCAATGCACAGTACCGTATATGGTTGTACTGTCGCTATATATATATATATATATATATATATATATATATATATATATTATAACAATATAACATTGACAAATTTTACTAATACAAATACAAACCTATTTGTGTTTGAATAGCCCCACGATCTTGGAGCGCCATTTTTTGTAACAATAAATTTAATTTAATTTGGGTTTCAGGTGTATCTGTAATAAGAACTCTATGTAACTTGTAACGGTATTTCAAATTTATTTGATATTAATAAAATTGTGCACATGGCACTTACTTCGACTTAAAACATTCGTTATTATTTTGTTATTATGCCGTAAGGCTTATGCTATATATATCCTTACTGACTAAATATTCTATTCTACTAATTATTGTATTAAAGAAAAATCTCATTTCCAGACTACTCAGTCAATTAGTGTGTTTCAAAATATCAACATTTAAATATCTTCTTATATATTGTAATATAACTCAAAAATATCAATAGTTACTGAATTTATCTTTTGTTTCTCAGTACTGATTTATATCAAACGCTAATTTTACTTAAATGCTTTGTATTCTTTTCATTGCAATACTAATTTGAGCTCTTGTTTACGTTAATCTTACTTCAATAACATCTAAGATTTTAATTCTAATTTACAATAAACATTGACTCTTACTTTTAAATAGAACAAGAATGTCTTTAATTGTCTTTGAGTTAATTGTTCGATTAAGAGATAAATAAGTTGTTTATCACCTTATTGTCGTCAATCATACTCAATCATTGGATCCCTGTGTAATCGTCCTCGTCTCGAACTTCAGTATCACTTCCTCTTGTCCAGCGTCGTCTCCTCTTGTCCAGCGTCGCTCCTCTAGAGTCCAGCGTTGTTTCTCTCTTCTCTCTTGTCCAGCGTCGCCTCGCTCTTCTCCTCTTGTCCAGCGTCGACTGTCTCTCTCTGACCAGTGTCGTATCGCTCTCTGGAACTTCTCCTCGTGCTGTTTCGGACGTCAGTTGATCTTCTTATGTGGATCTTCTTATGTAATTTTGTTACTACTTAAAAATTGTTTGTTTTACAATCCAGTTACATAACTGTATGTAACTGGAAGGATAAAACTATTTACAAAAATTTAGATTATTCTGTGCGGACGGGCAGAAGATCCCGCTGCACTGTGGGTGATATAAGAAAGAGAACAACTGTAGTGTGTATGTCCTATTTATACCCATGTCTTGGTCAACACTTGCAGTTGTACGAAATCGACATGTGAACTGTCTCTGGGTTCAGTTCCCCCACTCCTTGTCAATTTCGCTATTTCTTATATTTCTGCGAATTGCAGAGTCCTGTAAGTATTCTCTTATACTCATTTTATAACTATTTTCACTACACATGTTCACTGTAATTTAGGACATTGCAACTTAACCCTTTCGATTTGTACACAGTTATTTCACTACTACACTCGTACGGTGTGTCTGTTTCACGTGGTTTTTGTACGCTGTATTTAGTAAATTTTATTACATTTTATTGTGTTTTTGGATTTTACTTCTTAATTATAGTTTATGAATAATTACGGAAAAACAGTAATTATGCAATTATTCATCTTGGGGTGGTAAACTCGCCTGCATAGACCTGCATTCACACACACTAGCAAAATACTGGTGTACACACTTTCAGTTACATTTGTGTGTGTGTGCACGTCGATTCAGGTCGAAACACCTGTTCATATTTTTGTCTGAGCCAAGCTTGCAATCCCTGACATGCTTATTTCTAATACATTATTAATTACTTACAGTTTATTAGGTATATTTAAATTTTTATATTCAATGCTCAGTACATCACTTATTTGTACTGTCGCATTATCCCTCTGCTTGGTAATAAAAAAAATTTAATAAATTTATTTATTAAAATATTGTTTATTATTATTATTACACTTGAAAAAATGTAACAAATAATAAAGAATAATATTCGTCATTTCATCCTTAATTGGAGTGTATACAAATGTCTTACCTCCCCTCTTCACACGCTCACTGCTCGTGACCTTGTAGTAGGGTGGCTGTAACAAACAGCTGATCTGACTGGTTTCATTGACCTCGTTGTTTTTATGTGTAGAACTTCCTAAATGATGTTGCATGGAATTTACCAATTTCTTTCTTCTGTATCTCATCATATACGATGAAAGTGTGTTGTCCTACTCGCTGTCTTAACGTACACGGTCCATTATAAAGTCTGAAGAATTTCTTCGCCGTATTATCACTTCGTTTTCCCACTGGATTGGCTTTGAGTAGTACACTTTCTCCCACGTTGAATTGTTGTAGCTTGTGAGTTAGATTAAATCTCTCTACACTCTTGTTACCTCTTTCTATTATCCGTTGCTTTGCGTATTCAATTTTTACACTTATTGGTACAGGTACATTCTGGTTATTAGGTTTGTTTATATACTTATTCCAAAATCTGTTTGGCTTCTTATCTTCTTCTAATTCCATTGGAGTATATCCTGTTGCTTCACTATAATTTTCGTTGATGGCTTTTTCAAGAAATGGTAAATATTCTGCCCATTTATTATGTTGATCATGGCAGTATATTCGTAAATATTTACCTAATTCTTTGTTAACTCTCTCAGGAAGGTTTCCTTGAGGATGTCTTATGGATGTGAGTACTGGTTGTATTCCATTTTCCCTTAACGTCCTCTCCCATTTTTCACTCTGGAATTGTACACCTTGATCACTGAGTATCTTCTTCATTTTTCCATATGACGGAATATATTTCTGCAGTAGTATCTTTAGAACAACTTTGGTTGTCGGTCGCATAATTGGGTACAGTCGGACTGCCTTGGAAAACACATCGATACATACCAATATGTGTTTCACACCTTGACTTGATCGTGGTAGTGGTTCCAGAAAATCCACTGCAATTAGCTCTCCCTTGTTCTCTTTCTGGGTGCTTTCATTTCTACGTATGTGTGTAAATTCGGTCCTTTCGCCGTTTGACACTCATAACACTTCTTTACCTCCTTCTTTATTTTTCGATACATATTATTAATCGTGAAATCCTATCGTAGACTCAGATAACATTTCAGAGCGGCAGCATATGCTAAACTCTCATGTGCTGGTTGAATTAATTTTTGTAACATGTCATTCGTTAGTACTATCTTCCAGTCTTGTCTTACTAACCTGAAAAGAATTCCATTAAGTACCTTATAATGATTCGGTAGCTGTTCTTGGTCCTTCATCTCCCTTATTGTCACGTCCAAATCTTGTTGTTGTGCTAAATTTTTCAGCATTTGTTTTACTTCATCATTCTCTTTGAATTTAATTGATAACAATCGTACTTCTTTCTTTTCACTCTCATAAACTTCTTCACATTCTTCTTTGATGTATCGGCTTAGTGTATCAGCTATAATATTGTCTTTACATTTACAGTATTTAATGGTGAATGAGTATTCGCTAATGGCTAAAATCCATCTTAATAATCAAGCATTTGTTACTTTGCATTTCAATAGAAATGATAATGCTTGGTGGTCAGTATGTACCTCAAAATGAGTACCATAAACATAATATCTGAATTGCTTAAGAGCGTATACTATAGCAAGTATTTCTTTTTCTGATGTGGAGTAGTGTTTTTCAGCTCCTTTGAAGACTCTACTGGCGTAGACAATAACTCGGTGCTCTCCCATAGTATCTTGTTGATACAGTACACTTCCTACTGCATAGTCACTAGCATCGGAGTATATTACGAATTTTTCTTCTCGTTGAGGATGATGTAACATAATATTTTCGATGAACAACTGTTTCACTTGGTTAAAGGCATCTTGATGTTTTTTCTCAAACTTCCATTTTTTTCTTTCTTCGTTGAGCGTAAATCTAGCTTCGTCAGATACCTTGCTCCTTCACACTTAGTAAATAATTCATCCGCAGTTGGTGCACAGTCATACTCCTTTAATACAATGCTGTTCAGCTCCCTCATGTCAAGGCATAGACGTATTTCACCATTTTTCTTCTTCACTACCACTAGAGGATTCAGGAAGTTGCTGTTCGATCGCTCTATGACTCCACTGTCGATCATACGCCGAATTTCCAGTTCAACCTCTTCCTCATATCGCATTGGGATAGGGTATGTCTTCCTAATGACTTTCGTAGGGTCTGACACAACTATAGAGTGCTCGTATACTGTCGTCTGCGTCGGTACTTCACTAAATACATCACTATATTCTTCTATTAATTCGTGCAGTTTCTCTTCTTCCTGTGTCGTCATCCCTTCATCTACCGCATTCACATGTCCAGTTGGACCATACTGTATCTGTGGCTTGTACAAAGTAATAGGTGTTTCACTTACCTTGCACTCTTCTTCCTCGCTGTTCATAATTAATTCATATTGAACATTTTTATAATTACACACAATTGTATTATCATTAACATTCATCTTAGCCGGATCTTGGATGGTCACAATACTCCATACTTCAGGTTCTTCTACAGGTGGGTCGAGATGGCCAGTCCCTTCCATTTCTGTATCAGGTTCCCTGGTCTCCTCACTGTTGGTGACTTGCTCTCCTCCTACATATATATCATTATTGGAAAAATCAATGTAAACTTTTAATTTTCTCAATAAGTCTATTCCGAACAGTCCATCAAAGCCAGTACAAAGGTCTGCTACCATAAAATCGTGATAGACTGTGGTACCTTCAATTATGAAGCCTACCTTCTGTACTCCGAAGACCTTTAGTTCATCCCCAGTAGCACTTTTAGCAACAACTTTAATCTCTCGAATTAACTTTTGGCTGATACCCCTTTTTATAAATGAAACCATAGTCCCAGTGTCAATCAGAAATTTACAAGGTTTACGTCCTACGATAACGTCCACTGACAAAGCGTCATCGTAACTAGGGTCGCACGTAACGTCTGTAAGGTGCAGAGTCCTGCTTTGCGGTCGCTCCACATGTAGAGTCTGGCTTGGCAGTCTCTCCATCTCCCTACTCTCCTCTGTACGCCCGTTTACGTCTACCTGTACTTTGATTACACTCTGCTCGATCTCACGTTCGGCGGGGTGGGACCGTTTCCCGTCGAACCTTGCCCGTTTGGGGAGATCGCTAACTTCCTCCTTTGCGGACACTCATTCGCGTAATGCCCTGTTTTACGACAATTATAACATTCAACTTTAGAAATATCTCGACTACCTCCATTAGAATTATGACCCCGGAAATCCCTGTTTCCCCTAATCCCTGTATTAAAACTTGTACTATTGGATTTCTTCCCGTTAGTACCGAAATTATTTGTTCGAGAACGACAATCTCTCGCTACATGACCTTGTTTATTACAATTAAAACACGTTACAGTAAATATTCGATTGGGACTTTGAAATTTGTTTTGTTGAGCACGTCGGGCTTCCATATTTTCGACTTCTGTAACCGTCGAAGCAATTTGTAATGCCTCTGTTAAAGTAGCAGGCATTCTATAACGTACTTGGGTGCCGACGTTACCCGCTAAAACTATTCATATACGCGGCTAACATACGACGTTCCGCCTCTTCATTAATAATGCGTTGTTGTTCAGGGTCAGTGACTTGTCTAACTGTACGCGCACACAAACGCCTACATCTGTCAGCAAACTGTTCCGGTGTTTCCGACTTACGTTGCGTCGCATTTTGCAACTGACTATAATGAAATTGATCAAGATGTTTAATCTTGAATCGCTCAGTAAATATTTCTTTTAAACGATCAAAGGTTATATCCTCACTCGCAACTTCTACATTGCTATTATAAAACAAAGCGGCTGCTCCCGTAAATTTCAATACAGCTACGGTTACTTTGTCAGAGTCTAACCAATTTCCGGTTTTCGCTGCTCTTTCAATTTTCACGAAAAATTCTGCTACTGAAGTAGGACCTTCTCCATTCCATGGTTCAATTAAATTTGATACTGACATATCTTTAACACGCGTAGAGGACGTTGCGGACATACTAGAAGCTGGTGTTGTATCTCCTGATACAATAGGTTTCCCCGTTTTTGGGTCCGTGTTAACCATTTTGGTTTAAAATATTTAAAATATAGTATGATTAGAATTTATTAAACACTTCAAAAATTGAATGTAATCTGTTTTGTTGTACCACAATAAATAAGCAAACTGTATTGCGATACACGAAATAAGTCCTAATAGAAAACAAATAATAAGGTATAATATAGAATTCATGTACAGTATTTAATTATGAAATTCAATCTCTAGTTTCAATATTCGAACCCTATTTACATTTGCTTCGTCTGTATAATTACTATGTCCGTTTATATACCTTTCAATAATCCTTTGTAATAGACTTCTCAATAATGTTTCACACCCTTCTAACAAAATGTCTGGGTCTGTGATGGCAAGATAATATACAGGTCTACGACTCATGTACTCTTTGGATTGGGTTTTGGTATATCGTATATATGTGAAGGTATTGAAAGAGTATTACTTGTACTTGGTCGTGGTTCAATTGACCTTTGTGTACTGCTACTGAAAGTTATGTCAATAGATTTAGACGTTTCAGGTGGCTGTAACTTTGGAATACGAACAGGTGGTGTAGGTGGACGCAAACTATGTCCTATAGTAACTACCGATGGAATATGTTCGTAATAAGCAGTTATCGTCCCTACTCTTGTCCCTACTTTCATATATAAATCTGGATTAATTGGTTCACGCTGAGGTTCGATTTGTCCCGCTGTTTGTCCAAAAGATCGTTTATCCGCTGCCATACACCGTTCTTTATTATTTTTATTCTTAGAAAAGCTACTACCCATAAATATCTCAAATTAATCTCTCTCAAATCTCAAATAAATTTCACAGTCCCGCGAAAATTTAAATAATACCGATTTCGATAATGGTATATCACTTAGAGTTAAGCATCACAAATTACATATCAACATATATTAAACATAACAAACATTTTAATGTATCCTTACTAGAATCACATATGTAACTTTGTCATAAAAATCTATTTCAGCTTCAATCGTACAGTCTTCTCTATTCAGAAATTTACAAGCAACATAATCCATATATTCTGTACAGTTTAGAACATTACTATATTAAATTGATGCACATTTTGGAGTTAGTTCTTGATCAAAATTATTTTACCCACAATAATCAATTTTTCAGCCAACAAAATGGGTTAGCAATGGGTTCTCCACTTTCAGGTCTTCTTGCATATATATACCTAAATAATTTCGAAAATTCATTCATTCTTACCAAAAACAAACACAAAAATAACATAATATTTTACGGCAGGTATGTTGATGATACCTTTTTAATATACAAAGGTACACAAAGGCAAATTGGTAATTTACATAATCATTTGAATAATATCAATAACAAAATGCAGTTCACACTTGAAAGTGAAGAAAATGGTAAATTTAATTTTCTAGATTTAACCGTCGCTAAGGACAATAATAAAAAGTTGCAATTTGACATCTATAGAAAACCCACAACGACTGACATTGTAATACATGCTACGTCGTTTCATCCTTTATCACAGAAATTAGCTGCCTTCCACAGTATGATTTATAGACTTTTATCTTTGCCCCTCGGTGATAAAGAATACCGTGAGGAATTAGACACCATTAAACACATTGCAGTTGCTAATGGTTATGATGTCAATATGGTGAACAACATCCTTCGAAAACATAAGAAGGGGCATAGTAACATTAATGAACATAAAACACGCGAAAATACAACACGCAAAATATATTGCAACACCGTACACAAACCTTATGCCTCAGATTTTTGGGTCAATTTTTGGTAAAACCAGTAATATCAAGGTCACCTATAAGACCACTAATAGTATTATGAATAATCTTAGTGTCCGCAGAACTACCAGCCTTGAACACAAAACTGGTGTTTACAAATTGACATGTGACGATTGTGACGCCTTTTATGTGGGCCAGACAGGACGTGGTTTTTTAAAAAGATTTACAGAACATAGGCCGCCTGCACATTTTCACAGTTTGGACAATATCAAGTCAAAATTTGCAGAACACCTTATTTCCGAAAATCATAGCTATACTAATTTTAAAACTAATTTGAAACCCCTTTACATATGTAAGAAAGGGCGATATTTGAACGCTCTTGAAGAGTACGAAATTTATAAAGCACATAATAATACTGATACCAAGCCGCATGTTCTAAATGATAAATTAGTTTTCAAGTCAAATGTATTGTACAACACTGCCTTGCGCTATTGTCGTGGTGGGAGCGAGACGTAAATTAGTACGCGATCGGTCTTCATACGATGTACATCGGTAAACCTTCGCACTCGTTGTAAATATTATATTATCATGTTATTTTAAGTTATTTGTTTTTGTATTGGATTTTAATGTTTTAAGTGTTGACAAGTGTATCAACTTTAAATGATACGCAATTATTTTTAAATTCTGATGATGGGACAAGCGTCCCGAAACATGTAAATTTTATAAAGACGCTGTTTCAGAAGCCGCAGACGGTAAGTCCAATATTTTTGATTGAAAGTATAATAATAGGCCTAACAGCCAATAACATTATATAGTAAATCAGATCAGAAAGGTTAGGTAAAGAAATTAGTAACAAATACTAAATATAATCTAACGAGGTAGTAGAAATTAATATTAATTAATAATAAATAATAAACAAACTCAAACTAAACAAATTATGGTAATGCCATAGTGCAATGATACAGATAGATAATGTTTGGTAACGGAAAAATAATATTTATTAAAGGAAACAGACTAAGAGAGAAAAAACGGCAAAATATATATGAATTAGTAAACAATCAATAAATAAGATTATATTCGGATATAATGGAAGTTCAGAAAGGAATTATTTTGATGAGTGGAAGAATATTGTATGAAAGGATTACAATTTAACACAATATCGAATAAGAATAAAAAAGAGTGTTGCTATGGACGACAAATTATATAGATTTTGTTGATTTGATTATTGAATTTTTTGACATGAACAAGGAAAGTTTAACTAAAAGAGATGCTCAATAAAAAACTAATTTAATTTAAAATAACGAGTACAGAAAAGAAACTACAATAAATGTATAATAAATTACAATATTCTGATCAAATAACCGTTAACAATATCGTATAATTGGGTGATATAAACAATATACTAAGTAACTAAAATTAAAGGAAGAACTCGTTTCGCTAAATTCCTGATCAAGAACAGAATGTTAAATTAACGAAGTAATAAAACCAGAGAAATAACTACCTGTATAAAGATATAATCCTCTAAAACAAACAAAACTAAAATAACCACCAAATTACATTGGAAATCGCAGTTTACACAATCCAATAGAAAAACGTATTTGGATTCGAAGTTCGTCGAAGCACGTAACCACAAAATCGGACATTGGTGAACAAAAGGAGCGGTATTTCTGCATCACCCAAGGACCAAGAATTCCACTTTTATTACAACTTTGGAGACAAGACGGAAAAAGATAATTTCATCTGCTTTTGCTATTGACCAAACACTAATAGAGGTTAGACGTACACCGCCTCATTGAGCTGCGATGTCCATCGGATGGTAAAGAAAAAATTATTTAAATATTAGTTAATAAATATAACTTTATATTGTAATACCTTGTATTCCTATTTATGTATTTTCTGATCTTCCCAACAGTTGAAAGAACCTTCACGCCCTGTATTTTAAAAGAATTATAAAAACCATAACTGAATTTAATATAAAACCTTGTACCGATCGATAATCGATTAATTCAGACTTATAGCCTTTTCGTATCTAAAATAAGAACAATCTTGTTGGATATTAAATATTAAAAAACTAATAAAAAATCATTGCAGAATTTCAATATCTTCTCATTTATGTATGATTTAATGGAGTGTGAATAAGAAATAAGATAAAAAGAGAGTATAACCAATAATCACCGTACGCGGTGGGTTAACCTACAAATTTCCCTTGGCTGGGAACTTCAGCGCTATTCGCGGACTTCTTAGGTATTAAAGAGAGGAGAATTCCATAGAAAATTTCTCTCGTTCTCTTCAAAGCAGAATAAGATTGAGCGGAATTTTCGAATAACACTCTACATACATAATTTTCACTCACATCAACACTCTTATATTGAATAAAGAGATAAAGGAGATATAATTAACAATATCACAACACCTACTAAACAAAGATACATAAGAAATTGGCACATTAAATAAATAATCAGAGAAGAGGAATAGAGAGGTACGTAGCAGGTATATTATAAATTGACGAACCCAACAGTGGGGCTTAACCCGAAATCAAAAGGTATATTATAATATACACCAGAACAAAATGGATCAGCCGAGAGGGAGAACAGAACAGTAGTTGAAGCAGCACATACTATTCTGCACGCAAGAAAGTTTAAACAGACTTTTTGGGCTGAAGTGGTCAATACAGTGGTGTATGTATTAAATCGCACAAGTACAAGTTCAGTAAAGGATTTCACTCCTTATAAACTTTGGCATGGTCGTAAACCAAATTTAAAAGATCTACATATATTTGGAGAAAAAGTGTACTCACACATTCCCAAGATCAAAAGGAAGAAGTGGGAAGCAAAATCTGAAAAGGGATATTTTATTGGATATGAAGACCATATCAAAAAATTTCGAGTTTGGTTTCCTCACAAAAAACAAGTTAATGTAGTAGTACGTGACGTCATTTTACGAATACATTTGAAAGTGAAGAAGAAAATTATGAAAACAGGGAAGACTACACATCATTATACTTACCCGATGAAAAGAAAGATAAAGTTCCTGAAGTTGTTCAAAACAACTTTTTTGTTGAAGATCATGATATTGTTCAAAATGATATAACTTCTGAGGATCAAGTGCAATCTGAAGAATCTGAAATAGCTGGTACTGAGAATGACCAGACTACAAACTACAGAAGCAGACTGCGCCAATCATCGACAATCAAACCTCCAGCGAGATATGCTGATTATGTTAACATCGAGGACTGTTTTATTGCAGAAGGTACTGAACCTCTCAATTACCAAGAAGCTGTAAACAGTGATGATGCTGAAAACTGGAGTATTGCTATGAATGAAGAAATGGAATCTCTTCTTAAAAATCAAGTATGGGATCTAGTTGAACCACCACCTGGGGCCAATGTCATGGAAAATTGCTGGGTCTTCAAGATTAAAAAGGATTCAAATGGAAATATTCAAAGGTACAAGGCAAGACTAGTTGCCAAAGGCTTTGATCAAAAGGCTGGAATTGATTTCAAGGAAACTTTCAGTCCTGTAGTAAGATTTGATTCAATTCGAATGATTGCTATTGCAGCAAAAAAAAAAAACTCAAACTGAAGCGGTTTGATATCAAAACTGCTTTTCTAAATAGTGAGATTGAAGAGAATGTATATATGAAGCAACCAGAAGGTTTTTCAAATGGAACAAATCAAGTCTGCAAGCTGCTTCGGAGCATATACGGGCTCAAACAATCCTCCAGATATTGGAACCAGAGGTTTACCAAATTTCTAAAGAAGTACAGAGTTGAATCTACCAAGGCAGATCCATGTATCTTCACTAGCACGAATAAAGATCGAAGGCTGATTTTAGCATCTATATTGATGATGGACTAATTGCGGCTAAAAAACAAGACGATATCAACAATCTCATCCATGGGTTAAAAAAGGAATTTGAGGTTACTGATGATCAGGCAAATATGTTTCTTGGGTTGCAGATTGAAAGACACCAGAATGGATCAATGTACTTCCATCAAACTGCGTATGCAGAAAAGGTAATCGAAAGGTTTAGGATGCAGAATGCAAATCCAGTGACAATCCCTGCAGATCCTCATGAAGAGACATGCACTGATGCTCATAAAAATCTGAACACTGGAATAGTCAACGCACCTTATGCAGAAGCTGTTGGAAGCTTGCTTTACCTATCAAATGGCACCAGGCCAGATTTGTCTTTTGCTGTTAATAAGGCAAGTCGCTATCTTCAAAAACCTACCAAGCTTCAAACCTTGGAATGCTGTGAAACGAATCCTCAAATACCTAAAGGGAACTCTGGAGTACGGTCTAAAGTTGGAAGCAGATATTAATACTCATTTGCAAGTCTATAGTGATGGAGAATTTGCTAGAGAAATTGAAACTAGTAAGTCTACTTCTGGATATTTAATCAAACCAGGATCGAGTGTACTTACCTGGAGTTCTCAACGACAAGCCACAACAGCATTGTCTACAACCGATGCTGAATATATGGCAGCGTGCCAAGCTGTTAAAAACATAGTGTGGCTAAGGAAACTTATGAACGACTTATGCATTTTGAAAAGCACAAAAACAACTCTGTACATGGACAATAAAAGTGCAATTCAACTGATCAAGAATCCAGTCTTTCACAAAAGGACTAAGCACATTGACGTATAATACCATTATAATTATAAGAGAAAAGTTTGAAGAGAAGGTCTTCAATCTAGAGAATGTCAACACCAAGGATCAGACAGCAGATATCCTCACCAAGCCACTTCCACGTCCAGTTTTTGAGTTACATCGGTCAATCATTTGTAATAGTTTTAAATAATTTTTATGCAGAGACTTTTTATATATATTACATAAACAAGGGAAGTGTTGAATAAACATTAAGTGTATCAGTTAAAAGTTATGTTTATGAAATATAAATTATGATTCGAATATTATATACTTAGTGATTATCTAAATGAAGTTATATGTTCACTAGTGCCAACTTGTAAAAAAGTAAGATGTAACTAGGTCATTGTAGTTGTTAGTGCGTGTGTACTCTGTGAGAGCACAGCTTATACGTTTGTAATTTCTAATAAATCTAATTTAAACATTTTATTTGCCTCCAGAAGCGGTTAAGACTATAAAACAGGTTAATTACCTTCTGTCGCGCTTCTTAAAATCCAGATACAGGATAACAGAAATTACATCCATCACAAATCGACAATGTAACATATTTAATAGAAAAACAAATAAACAAAACAGTTATTAAGAAAAAGAAAACACAAAATAAAAAATTAGTAACCTATTGAAAGAACAAAATGACCCCCAAAAGAACAATATAATAAGTCATCAATTTATCCTCGTATAGTTAATCTTACCGAAATTAACTTTAATAATGAAGAAACTAACCTTTTAAACAAAGGCTTAAAATACAGTTTTAAAAACAATGGATTTAAACAATCACTCATAAATGAAATCTTGAACGCTGAAACGGCAATAAATTCTATATCCAATGAGGAAACAAAAACAGTTGTAAGACATGCAGTTGATAATAAAATAAAGAAAGTTTTGAAAGCCAAAAATATAAAAACTTGTTACAATAAAGAAACCAAAGTATTTAATGAAATAAAAAGGAAATTGATAGACAATAACTGCATTGTCACCAAAGCAGACAAAGGCCAGACACTCGTAATTTTAACTCACGAGGATTATAAATGTAAAATACAGCAATTTATCATAAACAATAACATTATTGAAATTAAGACCGACCCCACCGATAGGTTTAATAATATTGTGAAATCAGTGTTAAATAAAACCAAATATATTATAATGAATGAAGAGAAAAAATATTTAAAAATGATAGATCCTAAAGCACCTAGACTTAGAGGCCTTCCAAAAATACACAAAAATAATATGCCTGTCCGTACTTTAGTAAATTTCACGTCTGCACCATTGTATAAAATTGCCAAAAAACTTGATAAAATTTTAAGACAACATATAGTGTTCAATAAGAACTATAGTTTGAAAAATAGTTTAGAACTGGTGGATCTCACAAAAGAACTTACAATCGAACCAAGACACACCTTTGCTTCATTTGACATAGTCAACTTGTACACGAATGTACCAATTAACTAAATATTGGAAATAACAAAAAGTTTATTACTATCAAAAGCCACATTAAACCACGAAATAGTCGATGAGCTTATTAATTTGACACAAGTAGTATTGAAACAAAATTATTTTACTTTTGATAATAAATATTATTTACAGTGAGATGGATTAGCAATGGGATCCCCACTATCAAGTATCCTGGCAGAAATTTATTTAAACCACATCCAAACTAACGAAATATTATCACCTAACAACAAACATTATAACAAAATCTTATTTTATCGTCAATATGTGGATGACACGATAGTGATCTATAAAGGCAATTGCAGACAATTAGAGTTGCTTAATAAATATTTGAATACCATAACAAACAGTTTGCAATTTACATTAGAAACGGAAAAGAATAATAAAATAAATTTCTTAGATTTGACTTTAACAAAAATAGATAACAAAATTAACTTTAATATTTATAGAAAACCGACACCCACAGATCATGCTAATCATGCCTCGTCTTATCACCCTTTTTCACACAAAATGGCATTTTTCAATGGCATGATACATAGATTGCTGTCATGCCCCTATCCACAGCAGACTATAAAAACGAAGTTGATATTATTAAACACATAGCAACAGCCAATGGATATAAAAGTAACATAATAGATAAAATAATAAATAAGAAACAAAATAGACCAATAAATATTGACGTGCCTAAAGACAAAGTAAAATATATTGCAATAGAGTATGGCGAAATGTTACATCATACCTTAAAAAACCAATTGAAAAAACAAAATATTGTATTGGCTTCAAAAGCAAATAATAAGCTCAAGAACAAACTTAAGTTTAAAAACAAAAATAAATCTTTCGATGAATATGACTGTACTGGCGTATACAGGCTTAATTGTTCAGATTGTTCACAATTCTACATAGGACAAACGGGTCGTTCGTTCAAATTACATTATAAAGAACACATCCCAAGCCCTAAGTCAAATATAGGAAGATCTACATTTGCTGAACATTTAAGTTTACAATATCACAACACAAAAAGTATTAGGGAGAGTTTGGACATGTTACATAAATGCAAGAAATCACTTAAACTGGACACTCTTTAACGGTTTGAGATATATAAAGCCACTAAAGTGAATTACGATCGCATCCTAAATGAAAAATCAATACATAAAAATTATATTTTATTCAATAGAGTCAATGATATAGAACGAGAAATTAGCTATGTCAGATCGATAAAGTTAATCGAAGGTCAAGTCGGTATCGATTAGTTTTACTGTGTAACGCGTTCCTGTGCAGGTTCGCGGCGGCCGCGTGTATTGTGTTTCGTTCTGTTTTATTTTGTTTTTACTGTGTGTTAAATTATTTAATATTTTTGTACTATGTATGTGTTGTTTTTATTATTCAACTAGATGTGTAAACATCGACAAATGTAGTTTTAATTATATTCATGAGGATCTGATGATGAAACATTAGTTGTCGAAACTCGAGTTATCCTGTATTTGGATTTTAAGAAGCGCGACAGAAGGTAATTAACCTGTTTTATAAATCTAATTTATACTTAACTATCGCTCAGTTAATTGTCCACCACTACATATATTTTTAACAGTTTCCACCCAATCGTCTCAGCTACGACAGAATTCTGTCAATAATTTCCAAGTTGTATTATTGTTGGTCCGGTCCATACCGCATTGTGAGGTTTGTGTCACCAGTGCCGGTGAAGTAGGGGATCCCGGCAGTGATGTAGAGAAGTTAACCCCCCACATATCAAGGTTGAAGTTTTGCTTCATGAGAACTGTGGATTGATTTGATTTTGGGGCAACCATGTTGCCCTTTTGGGATGAGGGTGGGCCGGGATTTGAATTTTCCCGGCATGATTCAAACGTAAAAGTACCGCCTAACCAAAGCTGGCTGTGTGGCCGTGGAGAGACAAAGCTGACTTGATCAGTATGCCACAACAGTGAACGGCGACGTTATATAGTAAGCCAGCCTTTTGTGCAGCTGATTCCTTGCTGGCCGAAGTCAGGTTAAGCAATTCTAAACAAGTCGAATTCCTGTACCTTGGTGGGTTAGCAGAGCATGCTATTCCTTCTCATTTCATCTTTAGCCTTTCGATTGGGCGTTTCGAGGTCTGACAGCGTGGCAAAATACTGTTTCAACTTACTATGAGTTCGTGAATCTATAAAGTGGCTCAGCGTCCTCGCACAACCGAGAGAAGGGGTGATGCGGAGATGATGGCAACAACATCCATCACCATCGGCAGAACTGTACACTAGAATGTTCCCCATCGACGTCAGACTTAGAAATACTCCAGAACACCAAAAAGACAGCTGCCCAGAAGGAGACAAGCAGGAAGTTTGGAACTCACCAGCACCATTACCACACTCATCATCACAGACTCTAACTAGTATCACCAATTCTTCAAAAGTATAGATGGGAGGATTCCATTTGTTAAACCTCGACAACAACACTCCACCGGTTTTCAAATCATAAAAGAAAGCATACATATAAACAGTATTTTCATATTTATAATGATTAAAAATTTTGTTAAAACAAGTCCTGTGGATATATATATATTGTGATCTATATTCTTAACTGTGTTAAAAGGCATCCACTAGTTATACTGCTTGATTAATTTTCATTGTTAGTAATATTAGTAATTGTGATTAATACAGATTGAATATATATATATTGCGACAGTACAAATAAGTGATGTACTGAGCACTGAATATAAAAATTTAAATATACCTAATAAACTGTAAATAATTAATAATGTATTAGAAATAAGCATGTCAGGGATTGCAAGCTTGGCTCAGACAAAAATATGAACAGGTGTTTCGACCTGAATCGACGTGCACACACACACAAATGTAACTAAAAGTGTGTACACCAGTATTTTGCTAGTATGTGTGAACGCAGGTCTATGCAGGCGAGTTTACCACCCCAAGATGAATAATTGCACAATTACTGTTTTTCCGTAATTATTCATAAAGTATAATTAAGAAGTGAAATACAAAAACACAATAAAATGTAATAAAATTTACTAAATACTGTGTACGAAAACCACGCGAAAGTGCCACACCGTACGAGTGTAATAGTGAAATAACTGTGTACAAATCGAAAGGGTTAAATTTCAATGTCCAAAATTACAGTGAACATGTGTTGAAAAAAAATAGTTATAAGATAAGTATAAGAGTATACTTACAGGACTCTGCAATTCGCAGAAATATAAGAAATAGCGAAATTGACAAAGAGTGGGGGAACTGAATCCAGAGACAGTTTCTGACATGTCGATTTCGTACCACTGCAGGTGTTAACCAAGACATGGGTATAAATAGGACACACAAGCTACAGTGGTTCTCTTTTTTAAATCATCCACGGTGCAGCGGGAGCTTATGCCCGTCCGCACAGAATATTTAAAATTTTGTAAATAGTTTCATCCTTCCAGTTACATACAGTTATGTAACTGGATTGTAAAACAAACTGTTTTTAAATAATAACAAAATTACATAAGAAGATACACCTAAGAAGATCCATTGACGTCAGAAACAGCACGAGGAGAAGTTCCAGAGAGCGATACGACGCTGGACAGAGAGAGAGTCGACGCTGGACAAGAGGAGAAGAGAGACAGTCGACGCTGGACAAGAGGCGAGTCGACGCTGGACAAGAGACAGAGTCGACGCTGGACAAGAAGGGCGAGTCGACGCTGGACAAGAGGCGAGTCGACGCTGGACAAGAGGAACGAGTCGACGCTGGACAAGAGGAGCTGGAGTGCGAGACGAGGACGACTACAGATGGATCAAATGATCGAGTATGATTGACGACAATAAGGTGATAAACAACTTATTTATCTCTTAATCGAACAATGAACTCAAAGACAATTAAAGACATTCTTGTTTTATTTAAAAGTAAGAGTCAATGTTTATTTTAAAGTAGAATTAAAATCATAGATGTTTTAGAAATACGATTAACGTAACAAGAGCTCAAATTAGTTTTGAAATAAAACGAATACAAAGAATTTAAATGAAAACAATTAGTGTTTGATATAAATCAGTACTGAGAAACAAAAGATAAATTCAATAACTATTAATCTTTTGAGTACATTACAATATATAAAAAAATATTTAAATATTGATATTTTGAAACACATTAATTGACTGAGTAGTCTGGAAATGAGAGTTTTCTTTAATACAATAATTAGTAGCACAGAATATTTAGTCAGTAAGGATGTATATAGCATAAGCCTTACGGCATAATAACAAATAATAACGAATGTTTTAAGTCGAAGCAAGTGCTAAGTGCACAATTTTATTAATATCAAATAAATTTGAAATACCGTTACAAGTTACATAGAGTTCTTATTGCAGATACACCTGAAACCCAATTTAAATGCTATATTGTTACATAATTTGTCAACCTTGAACGTGAGAACAGTCACGCCTATTTTATGTATATCGTATTGTTGCATATTTGGCGCCCAACGTGGGGCTATACAAATTAAATTACATATCAATTTGTACACTTAAATATTGTTGCATATTTGTCGCCCTGGACGTGGGGCACGACATGTCTAAATTTATGTACAAAAATTTGTTACAGAAATTGTAGCCCATGAACGTATGGCCCGATCCCCATCATTTAACTATTAAAATTTTTTATGTAGCTAAATGGTTGCTCTAAAATATAAAGAGTGTGTTAAATGAAAAATGTATTATATGTAATAATTATTTATATTAAACAGTAGCTGAATGTAATGTTAATTGTTGTGTAATCACACAGCTGGCGCCCACGAATAATATTGTTTGTCTATGTAACAGGTGTAACTGTAATGAGTATTAATAATAACTATTAATAAAAATAAAGAAATAAATAAATAAGTAGGGAACGATTATCAATAATAATTGTTAAATAATATCTACGAAATAAATACTTTAATAATAATTCACCATGGCAATATCAGGAAGTTTAAGGATGGGAGAAGCACTTCAAGCTATGATGCAAGCCGTATTTGGTGAAGTAGAGATCAAACAAACAGAAAAAGTAAAAGAAAATAATATTAGAACGTAAATAGAAGAGTTAACAGAATTTTTTACAAAACAGACCGAAAAATTAAGAGAAGAAAGGAAAGCAAAAGAGGAATTAGTAGAAAGAATTGACGATTCTAATACGCACATTGCGGCAGTAGAATATAAACAAACCATAAGAATTAAAAATAAGAGAGAAAATACGTTCATAATTACTAACGATAATTATAAAAAGTAATTAACATTAAGGAGGAGAAGCAAATAAAGGTTAATAAAACATACCTTATTAATGGCGATATCCCTATTGTGAGACACACACACACTAGTAAGTCACATAAGATGACACACTTAAGGCACCACACTTACGGAGATAAATATCACTGTAGGCCAAACAATAAACGTAGTAAATTATCTATACAAAACACTACGCAAAATTGTGGTAAGCATGATGTTAGATATACGCACGATAATTATAGTAACGATAATTATATCTCCAAGTATGAGAACTACGGTGAGTATTATCATAAACGTCGAATGAAAAAACCGTCGACAGCTGTTCACGTCGGTTCACTCAACCAAACTAGGTACGAGAGAAAGAGAGGGAAAACGTTGCCCTATGAACAGGTGACTTCTACGATAAAAACAAACGTCGCAGCGATACAATGGAATGCGGACGTTGTTTACAAGAGGGAGAGAACAATAGTAAGCACGGCGACTATGTTACAAAGGAACAATATACGTCCGGTAGACGACGGACAATGCAATGGTTACAATGAGGGGTGTAAGATCGAACGACACACTGAACTCAGAACTCAATACCCGAATGGAATGAATAATTATTTTTAAATGAGAAAAATAATATTACTATTAATTATTAATAATAATATAAGAGAGTATAATTAAGAAATGTTATTTATTAAGGATATGATAGCAAATAAAAAGAAATATTAGTGAAAAGAAATAAAGAATATTATTTGAAAGGGTTAATTAAGAAATGTATTATTGATGGTAAGGAATGATAGTGTAGAGAAATGTTTAAGAAAGTAATGGTAAAAGATGTTATTGTTGTTATTAATATGAAGAAAGGGTTAGGAATGGAAAATAATTGCTATAATTGTCAGAACGGCTGATCAAGCGAACACTTAATGGAGATACAAGGACAGAGAAGAAAGCAAGAGTGAAAAGTCAAAAGGGCAGAGACTACTTAGGATTAAGGACTTCGAGAAAAATATCGTTGTTTTCCAAGGCAGTTCCTCTGTAACCGATCATGCGACACACTACAAAGCTAAAAGAGTATTCTGTTACGGAAGTGTATTTCAGGAAAGTAATAGCGATCAGAAAGGTAATGTTAAAGAAATGTAATAAAAGGTAATGAATGTTAATGTATTGTATAAGTAATATATTAGATAAAGTAATGTCATGTTAAGAAAAGAGTTAAGGAAGATTAGAAGCGAAGGTAAGAATGTATGAGTAAGATAATGTAAAATTAAGGACCGAATTTACACACATACGTAGGTACGCAGAGCATATAGAAGGAGCACAAGGGAGAGCTAATTGCAGTGGATTTTCTGGGACCACTACCACGATCAAGTCGAGGTGTGAAGCACATATTGGTATGTATCGATGTGTTTTCCAAGGCAGTCCGACTGTACCCAATTATGCGACCCACAACCAAAGTTGTTCTAAAGATACTACTGCAGAAATATATTCCGTCATATGGAAAAATGAAGAAAGTACTCAGTGATCAAGGTGTACAATTCCAAAGTGAAAAATTGGAGAGGACGTTAAAGGAAAATGGAATACAACCTGTACTCACATCCATAAGACATCCTCAAGGAAACCTTGCTGAGAGAGTTAACAAAGAATTAGGTAAATATTTACGAATATATTGCCATGATCAACACAATAAATGAGCAGAATATTTACCATTTCTTGAAAAAGCCATTAACGAAAATTATAGTGAAGCAACAGGATGCACTACAATGGAATTAGAAGAAGATAAGAAGCCAAACAGATTTTGGACTAAGTATATATACAAACCTAATAACAAGAATGTACCTGCACCAATAAGTGTGAAAATTGAATACGCAAAGCAACGGATAAGAGAAAGAGGTAACAAGAGAGTAGAAAGATTTAACCTAACTCACAAGCTACAACAATTCAACGTGGGAGAAAGTGTACTACTCAAAGCTAATCCAGTGGGAAAACGGAGTGATAATACGGCGAAGAAATTCTTCAGACTTTATAATGGACCGTATACGTTAAGACAGCGAGTAGGACAACACACTTTCATCGTATGTGATGAGATACAGAAGAAAGAAATTGGTAAATTCCACGCAACGTCATTTAGGAAGTTCTACACATGAAAACAACGAAGTCAATGAAACCAGTCAGATCAGCTGTTTGTTGAAGCCATCTACTACAAGGTCACGAGCAGTGAGCGTTTAATGAGGGGAGGTAAGACATTTGTACACACTCCAATTAAGGGTGAAATGATGAATATTATTCATTATTTTTTGTTACATTATTTTTGCAAATGTAATAATAATAATAAAAAAAAATTTTAATAAATAAATTTATTAATTTTTTTTTTTGTTACCAAGCAGAGGGATAATGCGACAGTACAAGTAAGTGATGTACTGAGTATTGAATATAAAAATTTAAATATACCTAATAAACTGTAAATAATTAATAATATATTAGAAATAAGCATGTCAGGGATTGCAAGCTTGGCTCAGACAAAAATATGAACAGGTGTTTCGACCTGAATCGACGTGCACACACACACACAAATGTAACTGAAAATGTGTACACCAGTATTTTGCTAGTGTGTGTGAACGCAGGTCTATGCAGGCGAGTTTACCACCCCAAGATGAATAATTGCACAATTACTGTTTTTCCGTAATTATTCATAAAGTATAATTAAGAAGTGAAATACAAAAACACAATAAAATGTAATAAAATTTACTAAATACTGTGTACGAAAACCACGCGAAAGTGCCACACCGTACGAGTGTAATAGTGAAATAACTGTGTACAAATCGAGAGGGTTAAGTTGCAATGTCCAAAATTGCAGTGAACATGTGTTGAAAAAAAATAGTTATAAGATAAGTATAAGAGTATACTTACAGGACTCTGCAATTCGCAGAAATATAAGAAATAGCGAAATTGACAAAGAGTGGGGGAACTGAATCCAGAGACAGTTTCTGACATGTCGATTTCGTACCACTGCAGGTGTTAACCAAGACATGGGTATAAATAGGACACACAAGCTACAGTGGTTCTCTTTTTTAAATCATCCAGTTTTGAAATAAAACGAATACAAAGAATTTAAATGAAAACAATTAGTGTTTGATATAAATCAGTACTGAGAAACAAAAGATAAATTCAATAACTATTAATCTTTTGAGTACATTACAATATATAAAAAAATATTTAAATATTGATATTTTGCAACACATTAATTGACTGAGTAGTCTGGAAATGAGATTTTTCTTTAATACAATAATTAGTAGCATAGAATATTTAGTCAGTAAGGATGTATATAGCATAAGCCTTACGGCATAATAACAAATAATAACGAATGTTTTAAGTCGAAGCAAGTGCTAAGTGCACAATTTTATTAATATCAAATAAATTTGAAATACCGTTACAAGTTTACATAGAGTTCTTATTGCAGATACACCTGAAACACAATTTAAATGCTATAATGTTACATAATTTGTCAATCCTGAACGTGAGAACAGTCACGCCTATTTTATGTATATCGTATTGTTGCAATATATATATATATATATATATATATATATATATATATACATATATTGATGATAAAATGAGGAAACATTAATAAAAGTTGTTACGGTTTAAATGAGTGTTTTATTACGTTTAGCATAAGTATATGTATCAACCCGTGACTGAGGTATGACAGCATACGAAAGCACGTATGAAATATATAAGATGTAAGTAATAAAAATAATATAATAAATAAACGTAGTATGTATTTTTTAAATAAATCCAATATTGTAAGTAAGCCTGCATATGGAATCAAATAGCTTAGTTAGTTTTAAACGTAGCGAAGGGGAGAAATTGACACGCGCTGATCGGCAGAGGTGACGTCAGAGCGACATGCCGCCGCCTGTGTATCAGTCTGCATGTGTGTGTATGTGTACATGTGTAAACGACAGACAGGTTGAATTATGCAAACGAGGGTGGAAGATTTTACATAGTTTTTTTAAGTACTGAACGATAACCAGAAGACACACGAATCAGCGACATATGTAAAAACATAGCTGATGCCTGGCGCTTCAGTTTGGCGTTAAGTGGTCATTAATCGGAGGAACCGTTCAGCCACCGTGTGAAATTTTGCCATAACTGCCATAATTTACTAACCATAACATTCATAATTTGCATAAACAAGGACTAATATTATACCGAACGATTGGTGAAATAATATTTATAAAAAAGTGTGCGCTTCATAGAAAGAAGCGTAGATTGAAATTAACAATTAAATCGATGCACCGATGTGCCGAGTTTTGAAAAAACTCAGCTGTTTTTATGTTAACGAGGACGGACAGCGTCGAATTAATTAATTAATTATTTAGCTTACCGGCGCTCGTCTTGTTATGCTATCCGCGCGCGCTCTGGGACTAGCGCTTCATAAAATTTTTGCAGTCGTTGTATAAACCAGTCCCGTATCAGCATTCAACGTAGAAGGTCGTTCTCATTCGCCTGGCAGCTTCGAGTTGCATTTTGTCTACTATATATAACTATGCCTAAGTAAAAGCTACGCGACTCTCCGGTAAGTGTGTCTAAGGTATATTACTTATTGTTTAATAAAACTAAATTGTAGTTTACTTAATATCAACGCCGATTCTGGGCGATATATGTACGAATTGAATTGCCACGTGGCGTGCACAGGTCACTTTCTGATTATTCATGTTTCGAATGTTAACGCTGGCTAAGATACAGTATTTTTTTACAGTTTTTGTTCCTATTTATTTTATTAATTATATTAGAAGGGGGCGTAAGTTAATTATTTTGTGATTTTGGTGAAACGAACGTGCCTCACGAACCTGTTAAAGTTTGCTAGCTCATGTCGACATTATAGTAAGTGATTAAGTGGGTGACGAAAAGTTATGAATAACTATTTATTTGAGTCAATGTTTAATATATTATATATAAAATAATTTATTTAATTCAGTAGGGTTTCAATGCATAAGTAAATTTTCTGGAAATTTTAAACTGGGCATGTCGTGATATGTGAGTTCAGCTGGGTGAATGGGGTATTGTGATTTATTGAACCTGTGAGTAATTACCAATATAATTGTGCAGGGTTCCCGAATTAAGTCGTCTATCTGTCTCGCTCCAGCGGATGGCCGATCACCTGCCATCCATGAAGTCAATCCAGTAACTTTCCATTTTGGCTGTCAGGACGAATGGACGGACACACGCTACAAGATCCTCAAGCCTTGTGCTGTAATACCAGGTGACATTTATGCCTTTTAAAAAAAATGTTTGTGGCCGCTACACCTTACATCGAGATATTTCGGGAATGCTCCAGTTTAGAACTTTGTTGTGCACAAGTCCAACGGGAATTTGGGTTAAATATTATCTGTTTCATTTTACAAATGCTTACGCCCCAGAGAATTTGTAAACTCCGCCAGGGTCATGCATCACCCGATTTGATGTTAGATTTTTTTTTACTGTAAATATGGGCGGCTCTGACTGTTACTAAGTGGTATTGGCGTTAAGTATGCATGCACGGGTGCCTCGGTACCTTGTAGGGGAATTTTCTTGGTTATATATATATATATTCATTTATTTGGGTATTTGATCTGGTTATTAATTTAAAGATTTGGGGAGGTCCTTTAACCCGTGGACGTCACCTGTTTGTGCCGTTATCCACAGGTCCATAGTATGTCATAGTTTGTTGGATCTAGTCCGGGCGCATGGCCGTGCCTGAGGTCAAGTGGGTTCTTTATGAACACCTCAAGTATGTTTTATCAAATTAAATCCATAGATTCTGCTTTATGAAATTCATTTCAACTGTTTAAATAATTTTGTAATCACTAAATTTTTGCCATAGCCAGCACATGAATGGTTAAGTTTTCCTTTTGATATTTCATAATAATACTTCACTGATAAATGTTAACGAAATGTAAAAACAAATCAATACCAGTTCTAGGTTATTTTTGGGTGGTTACGTTCCACTGATTTTGCTTGAAATTTTGTTTTTTTTTGTAAGAATATAAAAGAAATGAGAATATGCATTTTATGCAACCGTGCAGCCATGTTGACCTCGTGCTGGCACATTTATTATTATTTGGGGCACAAAATTGATATTTCACGTTTATACTTGGTACTTAAGAGCCGTTCTGACTGTTCTGCCAATTTGACTTTGGCCTTTCATATACTTAGAATTCTTGGGTGTTTCAACCCTGGTATTTTATGACTTGTTATTTGTTTTGGGTTTGTTATTTGAGAAGCTTATGAAGCTGGCCGGGTATTTGATCTGATTAAGGTGGTTTGAGGGTGGTACGATAACAATATATATATATATATGCTGTCAACCAGGTGGACATGTGTGTGTGTGGTATTTATATGTATATATATATATATATATATGTTTCCTATGTGTAGCTATGTCAATTATATGTTGTGTGTCATGCATCTACGAGATTATTAAATTGTTTATACGTTCTGTTATATATATTGCAACACATCTTTTTATGATTTCTTTCATTATGGATTATGAGTTTTACATGGACCTGGTTAGGGTATACCATGCCAACACTTACCTGCAGTATATGGTACTTTTCTGCTTTGCCGGCTATTAGGTGTGGGATTTGGGCTTATTAGGTATCAGGTAACGAGTTGGGACGATGTGTTTCCAAAAGAATTATTTTAGGAAGCTGAGTTGTATAAATTGTGAATAAATGAAAACTACCTTTTTAGTCTATCATTCCAATGATTATAATTGTCACCCTCAAGGTGCTTATCTTTAAACAAATCATAATAATAAAAAGAATTTCAAATATTTAACACAATTTACGGCGGGTTCCACCATTTATATTCTTTCTTGAATATTACTTTACCATATTTTCTCTAGTGATATATTGTTATAATGCTTACGTCTAACATCACATATTAATATCATATATCTTAGTACATAATTTATAAGTTCCTGAAAATAAGACATACAATACACCGTATATACACAAAACATATAACATGGAAATATACACACATATATGGGCAGTTTCACACTGTCTGCCTGTAATTATAATTCATTTATAAAAAATCATTTTTGTTATATTGAATTTAATTATTTAATAAAATGGAAATACTGAATTGATTTCATTCTATGAAATCCGTAACCCTGTTCTTTATACATGAGAAAATAAAATACGAACTTTTTAAATGAATATAACAAGGGTTATAGTTATCGTTATCTCTATGGTAATTATTCTTTATACAGTGCACAATCTCATGAAAACATTTGCTTAGAGTCTTTCTGCACTCTTATTAACATATTATTATGATAATCACACATTATCTAAATGTTCTGTCTTTTTGAATAAATGTCTCTATATGATATACAGTACAACATTTAAAAGTGTCTTTAGGCTTTAGTCATACCGCCTATATAATTAAATGTTTATCAATTTTTTAAAACTGTTCAATTTCGCTTATAGCGGCTTTTCATTTACTTGTTGTGTTTTACAACATTATTATGAACCCTGAACCATATCAGGTCACCTGTTTTGATGATTTCATGTTACACAGATGTACACGGGTCTCAGGCGTCGGCGTTGAGTACAGCTATTCCTCTCGAAACCTCCGTCAGCGTCGCTTAGCGGTGTATGAACAGCTAGGCTAGGCGTCGTTCCTTTATCGTCATGGACACAGCGTCTCTGGCCTCGGGTATAGTCTGATGTCCGTAGTACGTAGTTGTAGTAACTCAGGTGTCTGCCGGTCTCATTGAAGCGTCTTCTGCAGCGTATCGTTCCGTGTGTACGACTCAACGAATACTTTATGAATGCGACACAGATGCTCGTTTTGGCTCACTGTTTATAGGGCAAAGCCACGTGTGCAAATGAGTTTCTATCGGCGAATATCTCAACAATCCTTTATTTATTTAGGTAACAAAGTTGTTTGTTAGACGTGTCTTGAACACAGTTATTAGCTATGTATACACGCGATCTTTAATTAGCACCGCGAAAGGTGTGAAATAGTAAAACGCTTATAGTTCACGACACTCTCACTATCTCGTTATGTGTTTGGTGTCTAAATAAAGCTACATTTCCGCACTATTCACTGGTCAACCTAGTTCTTCTTAATCTTTTGTCATTTTTTTATTATTTAAGTTTTAAAACACTTCTGACATGTGCCGACAAAATTATACATATTTATGCAGGTGGACTGTTATCTGTTTTGTTTGCTATATAAAATCCTATCTGTACCCTTCTAAATGTACAATTGTAGCAGATAACGCTTATTATGCATACTCCAGTTAGAACGATAAACATTGATAACAATGTTTCGTTATAACACTCCCCCACTTGCTTTAAAAAAATTGTTTTGTGCTTTACAGAACATTTTTTTTTTTTTTCTATGTTTAGTACATACACAGTCAGTTATATTACATGTTTATTAGAAAGAATATAAAATCTTATCTTAAAGTAACAATCACATATGGGTATTATTGGATATAATGACGCAGAGATGACGCATGGTACTTTCCGACGTCCTTTTTCTTCACTGGGTCATATACCATGTAGGTGTGTGGTCCTAGACGACTCCTTAGTTCATATGGGCCACAGAATAATCTGAAGAATTTCTTGGAAGTGTTTAATATACTACTTCCCACAGGATTTGTCTTTATCAATACCTTATCACCAATCTGGAATCTTGTCAATCGGTGAGTTCTATTATACCGGTCTCTCCTTTTACCTGCTTGATGATATAGCTGTCGTTCAGCTCTGTTTATTTTTATTTGAATTGGCAAATCTACATTATAATTTTCCGGTTTATTAATCATGTTGTGCCAGAATCTTTTAGGTATTTTATTCTCACTTAATTCTAACGGTGTGTATCCTGTAGCTTCACTATAATTGTGATTCATTGCATCTTCGAAAAATTGTAGATAGTCAGGCCATTTACTCTGTTGATTGTAGCAATATAACCTCATGTACTTGCCTAACTCTCTATTTATTCTTTCAGCTAGATTAGTTTGTGGATGCCTTATGGATGTAAGTATAGGTTTTATACCTTGTCTTGTCAATGCGTCCTTCCATAATTTATTACCAAACTGCTTACCTTGATCTGTCAACACTTTATCCATTTTTCCATACTTTGGTATATACTTCTGGGTGATGACGTTCAGAACAGATTTCATGGTGGGTCTTCGTACAGCATATAACTTTACTAGCTTGGTAAACACATCTACCGTCACAATTATATGGCGGTACCCACGACTTGATCGCGGGAGTGGTCCAAGGAAATCAAGTGCAACTATATCCCCCTTCTTCTTAGTTCTGATACTCCCCATTTCAACGCAAGTGTTTAAATTCGGATGTTTGGCTGTTTGACAATCATGGCATTTCCTAACAATTATTTTAATTTTTCTGAACATATTATTACAGGTGAAGGCTTCTTTCATAGTTAAATAGCACTTCAATGGAGATGCATGAGCTAGACTACGATGACATGGCATAATTAATTGCTGTAACATGTCATGAGATAGCACAACTTTCCAATCATAATTAATAAGCTTAAATAAAATTCCATCTTTCACACAATAATTTATAGGTAACGGATTATTTTTTATATTCTGTAATCGCTGATCTTTATCTTGCTCTCTAGCGAGATTACGTAGTAATTCTTGTACTTCTCTCTCGGGTTTGAATGTTATGTTGCTAAGTACCCTGACATCTTGTGGTTTAGCTTCATGTGTTTCTATACAGACTCCAGAATGTAGTCATTGATTTTCAGTCTTCGATGTGGACGGTTTATTACGTTCATCAGTGTTTCTCGGTGTCTCTTTCTGTTTTTTCTCAACGGTAATCGCCTGCGTATTTGCATTCCTATCGGATGTCCATGGTTTCGAAAATCGTTTCGACGAATTCGGCCATCGGTAACCTCCTTTGTAATTACCTCTTTCATTATTTTGCTCCTGCTTCTCATATGTTCGTCCATCTTCATGGCGTCTATCATATGATACATTTTTGTTTTTCGGATATTTTTCATCGTCTGTACGTCTATCTTCTCTGCCTTTATCTTCTTGGCGATATCTTTGCGAATACCACGTACCTCTATCTTGATTTTGGTTCCGGTTATCTCGCTGAACTCCTCTTGGTGGGTCTCGTTCACGGATTACACCCTCCATCTGTGTTAAAAGTATTAATAGATCTTCAATGGTAGCTATACCCTGAACATGTATAGCTAGTTGGATGTTCCTGCTGAAATGATTAGCAAGCTTAATGACTAATTCTTTTTGTGTTAAAGCGGGACGTAAATGTTTACTCCTCTCTACTAACATAATGACGTATTCATCTTCAGACAGCTTACCTGGATTATATTTACCAAATTCCAGTGTATTTCGTATTCTCATTTGTATGTATTCATTCCAATACCTCCGTTCGAATGCTAGTTTAAATTCTTCATACGTTTTTAAATCGTCATTCACCATCGTGAACCAACTGGCTGCTGCATCTTTTAAGTAACGGCTTACAAAGTCTATTTTATCTTTGTCACTGAGAATAGATCAAATACTATCCATTTCTTTCTCACATTTGATACGAAATTCAATGGGATTTTCCCCTTTGGATCCTCTAAAATAGTTAATGGGTCCCTCTTCTCTAGGTACGGTCGAGTATACTAACGCTGGTGTTGGTAGTCTTCTCACTTCTCGTGTAAGTCGGTCTACTTCACCTTTTAACTTGACTTCCAGCTGATCTACCCTGTTGTCATGGTGTTGGATAGATTTCTTGATGGTGTCGTCTGCTGCGGCTAGACTTTTTGTTTCTTCTTCAATTTTCATGGTCTTCCTGACATTACTCTGCACCAACTCGCTGATGACTTGTATCTTGGTATCTTGTCGATGCGTAATTTTTTCGAGTTTCTGGTCCAGTGTGTCGGCCATAGATTTAAAATTTTGTTGTAGTCTTTTTCGCTGCTCTTCGAAATTTTCATTCATCACCACCGCTTGTTGTTTTAGAGACTCTTTAACTTTACCTTCTAAGGTCTCCATTCGTTCCATAATTTCTACCTTACTTTCAGCATTATACGCGTATAGTTTCTGAATTTCTGACGTGCTTGCTTCCAATCTTCTCATAGTTTCAGACGTGCTTGCTTCCAATCTTCTCATAGTTTCATCACCACTAGTTTTTATTTCTTCAAACCTTTTTACGTTTTCAGCGTTGCTGGCTTCCAATCTTCTCATAGTTTCAGCACCACTAGTTTTTATTTCTTCAAACCTTTTTACGTTTTCAGCGTTGCTGGCTTCTAACTTCTTCATTATGTCGGCTAAACTGACCTCTTGTTTATGTGCCATGTTTAATTTTAATTTGGTGAACCGATTTTAAAATATTTATTATTAATTTGTATATTATTAATTATTTGGATTATTATTAAATACTGTATTGGTAGTCATTTATTCATCAACATACAACCATTATCTTGGGCGCCTGTAGTATCAGTTTCTGATAACCACAATATTTATCTAAGCTCCCCTTTGTTTACTCTACTGATAACGCTAACTGTGCGTTCTTATCAGCTACATTCAACATATAAATGCACGTTTTATAATAATTACACATCAACTCTAAATATTTGTTCTACGTGAATTTATATTTATTTAACTTCTAACTAATTTTTAATTTTTTTTCGTATTATGTTTTATTTATTTAATCGTGCCCCACGTTGGAAGCGACATTTTCTTTTGCAACACATCTTTTTATGATTTCTTTCATTATGGATTATGAGTTTTACATGGACCTGGTTAGGGTATACCATGCCAACACTTACCTGCAGTATATGGTACTTTTCTGCTTTGCCGGCTATTAGGTGTGGGATTTGGGCTTATTAGGTATCAGGTAACGAGTTGGGACGATGTGTTTCCAAAAGAATTATTTTAGGAAGCTGAGTTGTATAAATTGTGAATAAATGAAAACTACCTTTTTAGTCTATCATTCCAATGATTATAATTGTCACCCTCAAGGTGCTTATCTTTAAACAAATCATAATAATAAAAAGAATTTCAAATATTTAACACAATTTACGGCGGGTTCCACCATTTATATTCTTTCTTGAATATTACTTTACCATATTTTCTCTAGTGATATATTGTTATAATGCTTACGTCTAACATCACATATTAATATCATATATCTTAGTACATAATTTATAAGTTCCTGAAAATAAGACATACAATACACCGTATATACACAAAACATATAACATGGAAATATACACACATATATGGGCAGTTTCACACTGTCTGCCTGTAATTATAATTCATTTATAAAAAATCATTTTTGTTATATTGAATTTAATTATTTAATAAAATGGAAATACTGAATTGATTTCATTCTATGAAATCCGTAACCCTGTTCTTTATACATGAGAAAATAAAATACGAACTTTTTAAATGAATATAACAAGGGTTATAGTTATCGTTATCTCTATGGTAATTATTCTTTATACAGTGCACAATCTCATGAAAACATTTGCTTAGAGTCTTTCTGCACTCTTATTAACATATTATTATGATAATCACACATTATCTAAATGTTCTGTCTTTTTGAATAAATGTCTCTATATGATATACAGTACAACATTTAAAAGTGTCTTTAGGCTTTAGTCATACCGCCTATATAATTAAATGTTTATCAATTTTTTAAAACTGTTCAATTTCGCTTATAGCGGCTTTTCATTTACTTGTTGTGTTTTACAACATTATTATGAACCCTGAACCATATCAGGTCACCTGTTTTGATGATTTCATGTTACACAGATGTACACGGGTCTCAGGCGTCGGCGTTGAGTACAGCTATTCCTCTCGAAACCTCCGTCAGCGTCGCTTAGCGGTGTATGAACAGCTAGGCTAGGCGTCGTTCCTTTATCGTCATGGACACAGCGTCTCTGGCCTCGGGTATAGTCTGATGTCCGTAGTACGTAGTTGTAGTAACTCAGGTGTCTGCCGGTCTCATTGAAGCGTCTTCTGCAGCGTATCGTTCCGTGTGTACGACTCAACGAATACTTTATGAATGCGACACAGATGCTCGTTTTGGCTCACTGTTTATAGGGCAAAGCCACGTGTGCAAATGAGTTTCTATCGGCGAATATCTCAACAATCCTTTATTTATTTAGGTAACAAAGTTGTTTGTTAGACGTGTCTTGAACACAGTTATTAGCTATGTATACACGCGATCTTTAATTAGCACCGCGAAAGGTGTGAAATAGTAAAACGCTTATAGTTCACGACACTCTCACTATCTCGTTATGTGTTTGGTGTCTAAATAAAGCTACATTTCCGCACTATTCACTGGTCAACCTAGTTCTTCTTAATCTTTTGTCATTTTTTTATTATTTAAGTTTTAAAACACTTCTGACATGTGCCGACAAAATTATACATATTTATGCAGGTGGACTGTTATCTGTTTTGTTTGCTATATAAAATCCTATCTGTACCCTTCTAAATGTACAATTGTAGCAGATAACGCTTATTATGCATACTCCAGTTAGAACGATAAACATTGATAACAATGTTTCGTTATAATATATATATATATATATATATATATATATATATATATATATATATCATGTTCATGGTTTATGTTGCTTACTGGGAGGGTCGATGCTATGCGCCGTTCTTAAATTATTTAGAAATACATGTATGCTGCTCAGTAATATTAACGTCAATTATTTGGAGATGCATATGTGTAATATTGAATTATAATAACGGTTTTGAGCTATTTATATGAAGGTGAAAACATTTGTAATCATAACTTAATTGTATGAAGATGCAGATATGTACACATGCATACTATTGAATCCTATTAATGAATTTGATTTATTATGCTGATTATGTGAGATTAACTTTAATTATTTTAAGGCGCATATATATATACATATACTGGGGAATTAATTGTACGAAGAAAAACGATTATAATAAAACTTGTTATTGTTGTCTTAAAGCAGAGTTTCATTTGAAAGTCCCGTCATACTGGACCCAGCGCATTTTTGGCTTCTCTAGGCTCTTGCCTAGTTCTAAATAACTAGTGCCCCCCTTTCAAAAAAAAAAAAAAATATTGAAAAAGGGGTTTCAAATGGTAGCAGAGCGCGATTGATTCTGGGGTTGAACCCTTGGGTCCTTTGGTGTGACGGGGCTTGCAAACTCGGAAATAGTTTGGAAAAAACATCAAACTTCAGAAATATTTGAAAATGAAAATAGGTAGATGCAATGGCAGGGTTGATATCGTATGTATGTATATATGTGTTATGTATGAATTATTGCTATGTGATTTGAATTGTAAACCTGGTGCCGCCACGTGGCATGTGTTTGTAGTTGGGTTTTTGTTGTTGAGACTGGACCTTACCGGAGATCGCGTGGGGATGGGCTCCCTTATTTATGGTATGGAAGTAATAGCGCGTGCGGTTAGCTGGATGCGGTATGGCCCGACTGGAAGTCGGTACCGTCCGACTGAAATTGTGATAATATCTTGGTTGAAATGTTATATGTGAGTGGTAGGTGTTCGGTGGTGTGGATTGTATGTTGGTGTTAGTGTCTGATGTCGTTTCTTCTTTTGAGTCTGGCGACTGACGGAGAGTTAGTTCTGGAGCGGGTCAGGTTTTCGCAGCGCTAGGGAACCCGGGGGGTCCTCTTGATGGAAGGATAGTACTCGAGGTTTTCCAGTTCAGTATTTTGTGTTTTCATGTTATTGATTGTTGTGTGTGTCGTGGGTGATAATCAGAGTGTTTTGCGGCATGAGTGGGATGAATCCCGACCTGTTCCTTAAACACGAGCTAGAGTTCGAAATTAAGTCCCGGGGTGGGAGGCCCCAAGGGGATATCGCTTCCTTACGGAAGCAGTTAAGGGACACCCTCTCCTCTGGAGGGGCGACGTCCATCGTGAAAATTACCGATGTGACAGCGGAGATCGAACTGTGCCAGGAAAAGTGAGGAGAGTTACGGGAGGTGATGGAGGATCTGGAATCAGCCCCGTCCAGCCTGAGGGCGAGGCAGAGAGTGCGACAACAAGCAGAGCACCTACAACACCGACTGGAGAATTTGTCCGCCCAGACTACGATCGCTGAAGTCAGCGCGACGCTGAAGTTGCTCTCGGAACAGGTGGCGAAAGCGTTACGGAATTTCGAGCCGGGGAAATCTCACCCTCCCGTGAACTCTCCTCAGCCTCCTGAGTTGGACATGGGGCAGACGCCGGGTCCGCCGGCTCAATTGCCGGCGTTCTCGGGCGGGTCAGGCGTTTCATATAATAAGTTACCTAATCCCCTTTCCACCATTATCCAGCAACTTCCGGTCGTTGATGGTCTGGATGTGGATAGGTTGATGGTGTTCTTTAAGATCTTGTTCCAGCTGTCTGACTTCCCGGGGATGTCTGATGGCACCCTCCTTGAGCTCGTGTATCCCTATTGTCGGGGGTCCATGGCTGAGCGGGTTGCGCAAACCATAAGATGTGGCGGCAGTGTGACGTCTTTCCATCGGGGGGTGTTGGACGCATGCGTGCCTGGCCGATTGCGGGAGCAGCTGCAACATAAGCATTGTTATCGGGTGCAAGCCCACGGGGAGAGTTTTGCTGAGTTTGCGCTCAGTATCCGTGAAGCTGTACGAATTCTAGGGTTGGGACTGCCCGAGGTCGAGGTGGTACAGATGATTTTCGAGGGGGTCACTCCCCAGGAGAGGTCACGGTTGATTTTTGCCGAGCGCCCACGGAGTTATGAAGACTTAAATAAGATTTGCGTGTTATCCCGGGCCATACAAGCGATTGATGAGTCCCGCGGGCCCGTAAGGGCTAGTCTGGGAGAGTTTCGGCGGTGGAGCGACGTGCTGTTCAGTCCCAACCCCGACCGGAAAGAACCACCGGCGATCGAGGTGGACCGTTGAGAGGCGTAGTTTGCTTTCGTTGTCGAAGACAGGGTGCATGTTGCCCGCGATTGTCCGGAGGGTGGTCTGCGTCCAACGCTTCCCCCGAGGGTCCGGTCTTCAAAAAACTAAATTGCCAGGGGAGGACAAGTCGGAGGTTGTCTTCCCCTCGCCCTAAGACTTTTCGGTGTTCAAGTACCTCCAGGCCAAGGATAGGTCGTGACTCTTCTGATATCAAGGTCCTTGCTACTGTCCCGCAACAGGCTTCTGTATGCCCCTTCCTGTCGCTCGAGGTAAAAAGGGGTCAGCTCAGAGCGTTAGTTGACTCCGGTTCAGCCCGATGTATTATCTCATCTCGAGTGTGTGCGGACCTTGAAAGGCAGGGCTTAATTAAAGGGTCGGATCGGTCGTCCGTAGTATGCTGGACTGCGTCACGGGAAATCCTGCCCATCTCCCGGGTGATTTCTTTCAAATTAAAGATCGATGGTTTTTCTTGGGTGTGGCCTTTTCTAGTTTCTCCGGCTCTGGGAGTTGATTGTATCGTTGGTGCCGATTGCATCGCTAAAAGTGGTCTCGTGTTGGACATCCATGGGCACCAATGTTATTTCAAATTTAATCGGGGAGTCGTTATTCCTTTCCTTGGATACCAGGGAGCTAAGGGAGGTATCCAAGAGGTAGCTTGTCCCGATTCTGCTCGAGACCATCTCACTCCCGCCCAGCAGAAGGCCTTAGACCAACTGTGTGAGGAATTTCCCTCAGTGTTAACTCCTACCTTGGGACTCACACATTTATTGGAATACAAAATTCGTCTCCCTGACTCCAAGATAGTGAGGTCACATCCGTATAAATTCGCCCCTCCGAAAATGGCCGTTCTAAGGGAGAAGGTTCAAGAGCTGCTAGAGTAAGGGGTTTTGAACCTTCCAATTCCAGTTATGCTAGTCCAGCGTTCCTGGTACCCAAGCCTGGGGGTAAGCACCGCATGGAGATTGATTACCGAAAATTGAACGCTAACACTGAGGTGGATTCGGTTCCCCTTCAGGATCTCCACTCGGCTTTTGACTGGTTTAGTGAGGCCAGGTACTTCACCGTAATTGACCTCAATGCGGCATATCACCAAATCCCTTTATCCAAAGAAAGCAGACCTTACACGGCGTTCTGCGTCCCGTGGAATTTATATCAGTATACTCGGGTTCCTATGGGTCTGGCAGTCGGCGCCCAAACCCTCACGCGTCTGCTTGACCTGGTATTTCAGGATGTAAAATTCAAATTTATTTTCAATTATTTAGACGATTTGCTAGTATACAGCAAAACGTATGATGAACATCTATGTCATCTAAGGGAGGTGATGTGCAGGTTGAGAAACGCGGGCCTCACGGTTAATCCGGAGAAAGTGCGATTTGCACAAGAGAGTATTTCATTTTTGGGGCATCTGGTCTCGCACCGAGGTGTCACTGTGGACCCTGAAAGGACACAGGGTATCCGGGATTTCCCCCCGCCTTAGGGCATCCGCATTAGGGCTGCTAAGGGCATCGCTAGGTTTGTGGGTATGGTAAATTTTTACAGAAGGTTTATTCCTAACGCGGCAGAGATAGCTGCACCTTTAAACGAATTGAGAAAGAAGGGGGCCAAATTTGTGTGGGGGAGAGTCAGCAGAAGGCTTTCGAAACTTTGAAAGAAGCAATCATCTCCCCACCGGTGCTACGGATGCCAGATTTTTCTCAGCCATTCATCCTGCAGACGGACGCGAGTTCGGTGGCGCTAGGGGCGGTTCTGTCCCAGGTCGTTGATGGTGCTAGGCAGCCTGTGGCATTTATTTCCCGAACGTTGACCCAGCAGGAAAGAAAGTCTTCCGTGTATGAGCTAGAGTGTTTAGCTGTAGCGTACGCTCTAGATAAGTTCAGGCGTTTTCTGGAACACGCTGAGTTCCTGCTCGAGACCGACAATCAGGCTGTCTCTTGGCTTCTTGCTCATCCCCGGCAACTGGGTAAAATTGGTAGATGGGTGGTCAAGATCTCATCCTTTAAGTTCAAGGTGCAACACATTAGGGGAACTCAAAATGTGGTTGCAGATGCCTTGTCACGAATGTTTTCCCAGCCCAGTGAAGTCCAATCTGAGCAACCCTGTACTGTTCTGTTAGACTTTCCGTTAGCCTTCACTGATGTGTTGCCCCATCAGTTGAATGACGAAGAGCTGGGTCCTATCATCCAGAATATAAAGGAGGGTAACGTACAGGCCCCTTACTTCTTGTCCAAGGGCGTCCTGTGTTATAGAGAGAGAAAGGGACGTGCCCCTAAGATCGTGCTGCCTAGCAAGTTAGTGCCCATGGTCTTCAGTTATTATCACAATTCCCCAGTCGGAGGCCACAAGGGAATTTCGAAGACCATTTCCAGCATTAGGAGCCATTTCATCTGGAAGGGTATGGATAGGGACATCGCTACGAGGGTTAAGAGCTGTCATCTATGTGGCTTGAGTAAACCTGCCCAGAACACTAAGTTAGGGTTGTTGTCATCGGACGTGGCGAGCAGACCGATGGAGAAGTTATTCATCGACTACGTGGGACCCTTCCCGCGTAGCAAGTCAGGTAATTCTTACCTGCTTGTTTGTGTGGATGCTTTTTCGAAGTTTGCCTGGCTACTGCCCTTACGGCAGGCAACGGCTCGTTTGACCATAAGCGCGCTCCAGAACCACATCTTTCAGCATTTCGGTCTTCCGACCATCATTGTCTCCGACAATGGCCCCCAGTTCATTTCGGGTGAGTTCAGGCGGATGTGTTTTGCCAGTGGGATCAGACATGTAACCACTTCTCCGTATTACCCACAGCCGCCCCATGCGGAGAGATTTAATAGGAATCTAGGTCCGCACTCATTGCTTATCATGCTGAGCAACAGACAACCTGGGACCAGAATCTGAAGTGGTTACAGCTAGCCTTTAACACGGCCCTGCATGACAGTCATAAGGCCGTCCCCTTTGAAATCATGTTTGGATTCTCGCCCGCACTCCCGTTGACTAACTTTATGGAACATTGATGATCTTCTACCACGGGAGCCAGATAATGGAACTGCAGAGAGGTGGAGGGAGGCTCGGAAGAATTTGCTGCGAGCGCACGAGCGGGTCCGTTGACGATACAATCAGGGGCGAATTCCTAACCCCTTTCAGACCGGAGATTGGGTCTACTGTCAAAGCCATCCGATCAGCTCAGCTGTGGACAAAAGAGCCGCTAAGTTATGTTATCGCTGGTCGGGGCCATATCGTATCCTGGGGTTCGCGTCACCGGTGACGGCGCGGTTGGAAGAGCCTGGTGGTAATTCGAAGGAGATTACCACGCATGTCTCTAAAATGAACCTATGTAGAAAGGGGTAAACGGGCTGACAAAAGGGGGGACTAATTGGTGGTCTCCGTGTTGGTAGGGATTTTGTCATTCTGCAGGGGTGTGCTCCGGGGGGCGTTGTCGAGAATGCTAGGGTAGCGGGTAGAGGGTCTCCACAGTCCCAGTGGTGTTCGTCTACTTCAGGGATGCGCCCCTGCCTGCGCGAGCCTTGGCTTTCTCCATTCGGCCTTATTTCCGGAGGGAGCCATGTCCTTACCTTTAGTCCCAGTCCATGACCTTTCAATTATCCTTGCCCTTTCCGTCTTCCGATTTCCTAACCTTGCCCTTAAAAACTTAAAATATCAAAAAAAATTTTTCAAAAAAAATTAGAAAAGGAAAAATAAAAAAAAAGGAGTTAGGGAGAGGAGTGGGTGCAGTTGGGAGGGAGGGGTCGGTTGTGCTCCTCTCCCGCCCTGCTGCTCCAGGCAAGCCCTTGGAGCACTCATGTAAAACTTAGCTGTATATTACGTAAATGGCATATTGATAGGTCGCCTGGCCTTGCGAGCGGTCGAGAGTTTGGAGCATTGCGTCATGGAGACCATCATTTCCCTTTCCCCTTGCCATGTGAGTGGACGGTATTGTTAAAATAATGGGTTTCGTTATTGGGGGAGTTCCTCCCGTATGAATATAGAGCATGTGCCCTGTTAAGGTGACATGGGTGTTTCGGGCCGGAGTGGACAGGCCTCAGGAGGTCAGAACTCAGGGAGCTCCCGTTCTTTCTTTCGTCTTTTCTTCTCTGTCTCTTCTTGCTGTGGGCTGGCCCTGATCAGGTCAGCGCGCAGCACCCACACACTTACACACTACACGTCTTCTTTCAGCTCTTTCGTTTTCCTTCTGAGCCTCTGTTCTCCTGGGAGCAAGGACCGCTGGGCCGTCTTGATCACCAAGTCCACTAGGATCAGCTTGGAAGGGGGTACACTGCAGGGTACCCTCCCTGAGTTCAAATGTGAGGCAACCAAGTTGCCCTTTTGGGGTGGGGGTGTGCCGAGTTTTGAAAAAACTCGGCTGTTTTTATGTTAACGAGGACGGACAGCGTCGAATTAATTAATTAAGTATTTAGCTTACCGGCGCCCGTCTTGTTATGCTATCCGCCGTGCCGATCCGCGCGCTCTCTGGGACTAGCGCTTCGTAAAATTTTTGCAGTCGTTGTATAAACCAGTCCCGTATCAGCATTCAACGTAGAAGGTCGTTCTCATTCGCCTGGCAGCTTCGAGTTGCATTTTGTCTACTATATATAACTATGCCTAAGTAAAAGCTACGCGACTCTCCGGTAAGTGTGTCTAAGGTATATTACTTATTGTTTAATAAAACTTAATTGTAGTTTACTTAATATCAACGCCGATTCTGGGCGATATATGTACGAATTGAATTGCCACGTGGCGTGCACAGGTCACTTTCTGATTATTCATGTTTCGAATGTTAACGCTGGCTAAGATACAGTATTTTTTTACAGTTTTTGTTCCTGTTTATTTTATTAATTATATTAGAAGGGGGTGTAAGTTAATTATTTTGTGATTTTGGTGAAACGAACGTGCCTCACGAACCTGTTAAAGTTTGCTAGCTCATGTCGACATTATAGTAAGTGATTAAGTGGGTGACGAAAAGTTATGAATAACTATTTATTTGATTCAATGTTTAATATATTATATATAAAATAATTTATTTAATTCAGTAGGGTTTCAATGCATAAGTAAATTTTCTGGAAATTTTAAACTGGGCATGTCGTGATGTGTGAGTTCAGCTGGGTGAATGGGGTATTGTGATTTATTGAACCTGTGAGTAATTACCAATATAATTGTGCAGGGTTCCCGAATTAAGTCGTTTATCTGTCTCGCTCCAGCGGATGGCCGATCACCTGCCATCCATGAAGTCAATCCAGTAACTTTCCGTTTTGGCTGTCAGGACGAATGGACGGACACACGCTACAAGATCCTCAAGCCTTGTGCTGTAATACTGTGACGATTTAAATTGTAACAATAATCGTAAAATAAAAAAAAATTTAAAAATTAAGTTCGCGAGCGATTAAGCCATTTAAATCTCACTATAATACCTAAAACCCCTGTATGTACTCAGTATGAGAGGAAGAAGTAATTAATAAGTCCAAAGAAACATTAATAAAAAGGCAAATTGTAAAAAAAAGTTATTATTGTCATGTTTAACCCTTTGCTGTTATCAGGCGGTGACCTGTTAATTCCGGACTCGACATGTCTCCCGAGTCGTCTGTAATTTAGAATAAGATAAAAAAACCTAATGTTAATAACAAAATAACTGAAGACACAGATAGTCGCTAAAACAACTTACTTAAATTATGTATGTTTATTAAGGCATAAGTTTTGTAATTAAAAAAGTTAACTTAAATAAAGATAGGGACTATATTCTCGCGCAGTAGTTGCCCCTCTCCCCCTTGTTAAGTACCAGTCTGAGCGAGCAGAAAAACGCTCTCTCACCATGTTGACTTCATGCAGTGCAGACGTGCGAGCAAACGCTCTGACACAATGTCGCTAATTCTTTTGTTTTAACTTAAATATTGTATATGAAATATTGCTACTAAAAGCGTGTGTTATGTATCAATTAATATAAATGTGTGATACCAAAAGGACATAATATGTAACACAATACACAAAAATGGTGTTAAACAAGAGGACCACTCGCTTCAAGAAGTAACTACACTTTCAACATCATTCCTGAAGATGTGATCTACCAGAACTTTATAAACACTCATATACCGACAGAAGATGCAGATCAGGACAGCCGAGAATCTACATATAATTACACCGTAGAAACTTCAATATACTCTGTGAACACTCGACACCTTATCGACGAAGACCCGACCGAGATGATGACGCCGCATTCAAGGATTCCCAGGACGGACACCCCAGGACGAGGTTTCTACATTCCATTCTAAAGGTGACTCGATAGCCTGTCTATCGAGGGTTACTAATATTTGTTACACTACACAACTTTAAAAGAGACTTTTCAAAGACTATTAATTTTATGTAAACATTAAAAGAGTAAATCTAAAAGTTTTATTGTAACTACTCAAATATCATACGTTGTAACGGTTTATATGTTAATGTATCGTAGTATCATTTCAAGTAATAGTACCATTCTTCAAATGGTTAAAGAAGTCTTGCAAGCTAATATCATGAATTGAGTATAATTAAAAGTCTTAACTACAAAGTACAGAAAGTTAACCCGGATCCGAGGTATAGCTATATCGAATCAATTTGATCCCAAAGTTTGATGAAAGCATTGAAGTAACTTTAGTTTAATTAGTGATGTCATGGGATCTGTCAGTAAATGTTGTCAGAATAAAGAGAAGTCTTCTTGTTACACAGATATAATGAGTGCGTAAATCAATAAAATACCTTCCCTTGTTTCCTTACACAGTTAGTAAGTAATTTGTTCAGTTAATAAGTGTGAATACATTTCGTTACAACGTAGGCAGCCCATATAATTGACAGAGGTCAGTTAAGATGGGTTCCCTGGATTTGTAACGCGGTAACACGTTACAATACCAGGTGACATTTATGCCTTTAAAAAAAAATGTTTGTGGCCGCTACACCTTACATCGAGATATTTCGGGAATGCTCCAGTTTAGAACTTTGTTGTGCACAAGTCCAACGGGACATTTGGGTTAAATATTATCTGTTTCATTTTACAAATGCTTACGCCCCAGAGAATTAGTAAACTCAGCCAGGCTCATGCATCACCGGAATTGATGTTAGATTTTTTTTACTGTAAATATGGGCGGCTCTGACTGTTACTAAGTGGTATTAGCATTAAGTATGCATGCACGGGTGCCTCGGTACCTTGTAGGGGAATTTTCTTGGTTATATATATATATATATTCATTTATTTGGGTATTTGATTTGGTTATTAATTTAAAGATTTGGGGAGGTCCTTTAACCCGTGGACGTCACCTGTTTGTGCCGTTATCCACAGGTCCATAACATGTCATAGTTTGTTGGATCTAGTCCGGGCGCATGGCCGTGCCTGAGGTCAAGTGGGTTCTTTATGAACACCTCAAGTATGTTTTATCAAATTAAATCCATAGATTCTGCTTTATGAAATTCATTTCAACTGTTTAAATACTTTTGTAATCACTAAATTTTTGCCATAGCCAGCACATGAATGGTTAAGTTTTTCTTTTGATATTTCATAATAATACTTCACTGATAAATGTTAACGAAATGTAAAAACAAATCAATACCAGTTCTAGGTTATTTTTGGGTGGTTACGTTCCACTGATTTTGCTTGAAATTTTGTTTTTTTTTTTGTAAGAATATAAAAGAAATGAGAATATGCATTTTATGCAACCGTGCAGCCATGTTGACCTCGTGCTGGCACATTTATTATTATTTGGGGCACAAAATTGATATTTCACGTTTATACTTGGTACTTAAGAGCCGTTCTGACTGTTCTGCCAATTTGACTTTGGCCTTTCATATACTTAGAATTCTTGGGTGTTTCAACCCTGGTATTTTATGACTTATTTGTTTTGGGTTTGTTATTTGAGAAGCTTATGAAGCTGGCCGGGTATTTGATCTGATTAAGGTGGTTTGAGGGTGGTATGATAACAATATATATATATATGCTGTCAACCAGGTGGACATGTGTGTGTGTGGTATTTATATGTATATATATATATATTACTATAATACTTATAACTATTTTACCTCAAGATGTATTTTTTCCTTTAGGGACATGTTTCGGGAGATCCTGTTCTCCCATCTTCAGCCTTCGCCATCTTGCTTCTGGTGCAGTATTTGTGTGTTGGCTTCTGGATGTTATTATGGTGGTTTGTTGGTCTTTGGTCCTTCAATGTTGCATTATTGTGTGTGGTTGTGGTATCTGTTTTTGTATTTTGTGTATTTTCGATGTTGAGTGCTTTGAATATTGTGTCATGTTTTGTATTGATTTGTATTTGTTCTGGTATTAATTTGTTTTGTGTTTTATGTTTGTAAATCTGTAAATTTTCCCAAATGTTCATTATGGTGCCTTTGTGTGGTATATGTTTTATTAGTGTTACATTGGTTATGTCTGGGAATTCATGTCCTGTGTTTATTGCATGTGTGGCTAAATTGGATTTATATATGTTTGGTTTTTTGTTATAATAGGTGGTAAAATAGTTATAAGTATTATAGTATTATATACATCAAGAAACGGACTGTAGCAGAAAGTGATTGAAATATATATATATATATATATATATATGTTTCCTATGTGTAGCTATGTCAATTATATGTTGTGTGTCATGCATTTACGAGATTATTAAATTGTTTATACGTTCTGTTTTATATATATATATATCATGTTCATGGTTTATGTTGCTTACTGGGAGGGTCGATGCTATGCGCCGTTCTTAAATTATTTAGAAATACATGTATGCTGCTCAGTAATATTAACGTCAATTATTTGGAGATGCATATGTGTAATATTGAATTATAATAACGATTTTGAGCTATTCTTATGAAGGTGAAAACACTTGTAATCATAACTTAATTGTATGAAGATATGTACACATGCATACTATTGAATCCTATTAATGAATTTGATTTATTATGCTGATTATGTAAAATTAACTTTAATTATTTGAAGGCGCATATATATACATATACTGGGGAATTAATTGTACGAAGAAAAACGATTATAATAAAACTTGTTATTGTTGTCTTAAAGCAGAGTTTCATTTGCAAGTCCCGTCATACTGGACCCAGCGCATTTTTGGCTTCTCTAGGCTCTTGCCTAGTTCTAAATAACTAGTGCCCCCCTTTCAAAAAAAAAAAAAAAAAAAAAAAAAAAAAAAAAAAAAAAAAAAAAAAAAAAAAAAAATTGAAAGAGGGGTTTCACCGACCTGTTCAATGTTGTCAAAATAGTTTCCAACAGGAATTTCAATGACGGTAGCAGTATAAAACCCCAGCGAGCGACACACTCTTTCTCAGATTAAGCTCAGATGAACTCACTTTGACAAGTAAGATCCACGCATCTCGCAACTGCTAATTTTACAAAATCATGTAAGGTTTTTAAACAGTATTCAATAACGTGAAGTGCGATGGAACCGGCATTACATCGGTGCAAGTATTAATGAACACGAGTGATTTTAAAAAGACTATACTAACGAATCTACGAGAGTTGTAACTACGATGAAATTCGAGAATTCTACATAGAACTTGTAGACATCTACGAGGGACAAGATAAGAAGAGGAGAGGAACTAGAACAAGAAGACGAGAGGACGCAGGGACAGCACATGCAGCTACATCCAGCCATACATCATCACGACCAGAGGTCCACGTCAGAACTCAGCATCCAGGAGACGGAGCGACGAATTTCAACGACGCAGAGACAGAGAAGGTGATACCGAAAGAGGATCAAAAAACTCGAGAGTCCAGATGACGGTAACGACAAAGTTAAATGGTTGCAGAAAAATGCAGGTGAAGTCAGACATGTATTTAATATTATAAATAACCCTGAGGTCTATCGAAAAAAGCTCTAGTTTCCATATACAAGTTCACAAAGATCATTAGTATATTTTTAAACTTGCATAATAAATAAATAAATGGTTAAGGAAGAACCATATTTTTATTATATTGTAACTTTAATTTTATGCTCTTTATCTCAGGGTAAAATATAAATAAATGCTCAATTTTTCTTATAAATAGTTCTTCGATTTATTACAATTATATATGTTTGATTATCATACTTTATCATTGACACATGAATTATATAAATTCTAATCAATATATAAACATATTCATTTTCATAAATCTTATTTCATTACTCATATTCATAGCTCTAATAATTTAAATATTGTAATTCTTATTCAAAGACAAAACTTTTAATAATAATTTTCTTAAATTTAATATACTACGACATTGTTAATTATTGATCTGGATTCATTTAAAATCGGTGCTCATAGATAAATTTAATTTCCATAATTTCCTAATATTATTTAATTTTGTTTTAATTAAAATTTAAATCTTAATCCTTTATTTAAATCTTATGAGTTCTTTAAGTGAACAGACAGTGGACCTAATACTAATTATGGCATGAAAATTTTACTTGTGGTATGTATCCAAATCTGGTAGCGGTTCATATGGTGTGGTTGGCATGTTGATCGTCTGACGTAACTGCGATATTTCCCTCTGGATTAGCAGATTGTAACGTGGCCTCCTTGGAGTCACACTAGACACTGCACAACACCAAACTTCACTCACTCGGAATTAGTTTGCGTTAATTGTTATTATAGTTATCCGCTTCTTCATGCATTATTGATTATTATTTACTAACTGCGTTATGGTTTGAATTACTGTTATTTACGGGTTTAGTTCGTCTCGTAATGTTACTCGATGATAAAGTTATTGTTGCGTATTTGCACAACTAAATTACAGCGTTATTTGATTATCATTTGTGTTGTATTAATTCACTTGTACGTCACTAGTAATATTACAGTTTTTCTCTTTACCGAAATTTGTTCTAGTACGAGCTTACTTTTCTAACCATCGTACCGAATTTCTCTAAGTCCAATAACTATGGAATCTCGGTCGCGGACTTACACTCGTTTCCGTCAAAATTTTTAGTTAAACTCCTCGAGCGCGCCTTTCTCGCGTCCCTATATCGAATTCCATATTTCTCCCACTTACTTCTGATTTTTCTTATGCTGTTTTCTAATTGGTTCTACTTTACGACTCTTCAGATTTAGAGACCACCTACTTTTCCGAAAGAACTTCTCCGATAGGCCTTTGGATTCCCACCAGATTCCTTCCCTAGGTCACTACACTGAGGTCGTTGTCGCTGCTAGATACTGTAGCAATAATTCTTGCCTGTCACTTTTTTGGAGTAAACAAAGCAACCCTTAACTTTCTCGTCAAGTATTGTTTTCGTGCAATAGGTTGTTCTAATGGTATCAACTATTGTTACTTAAAGGCCTCACCAAACTTCCTTTGTGTGTCCGTTTCTTTGTCTCTGTTTCCATCAACACTTCTTGCTTGTGTTCGGACATTACTCCGAGCTTTCTCTCTTCTCAGTAAGGTCGAAGTCCTGTCGTTGACCGTTTGAGTCTTTCAATAACATATACCCTTTTTTTGTTTCGCTATATGCAGCTGGCGTGTATACGTATTCTGGTCTATTGTTGATACCTACAGCTGCTCTTCAAACCTACAGGTTTGAATGTGAGTTCGTTTACATTTGTACCTTTTTTCTACGGATTTGAGGTAGTTGTCAAAGTTTAACGTTCCTTAGTATGGAGAGCGATGAACTCAGCCTATTTGCCGTGAGCGTGTTGGGGCTGATATATGATGTTATTGCCTGTCAGTCACCTCTGCGTTTCACACAACAATTCCCTGTTACGACGCTTAAAGATACATCTCTACTCAAAATAAGAAATTTTCAAAATTTCTGATTTTGGCGTTATAATATTTGGTAATTGATTAGATAAGTAAATTCAAATATGAGAGTTACGTAATTAGAAGAGTGTTAATTAATTGAGACATTATACAATAGAATCAATTAAAGTAATAAATGTTCTCTATTCATATTTAAATAAATATTTAATTAATTAAAAGTTTTATTAAGTGGTATATATTAAAAATCACACTTGCAAAGACAAGATGAATATTAAATGTTATACGTATTAATCACGTTTTATAATAATTATATGTGTTATGTATTATATGTCTGTGTAATATTTCAGGTCATATATGATTTATGTATGTGTATACTGTGTCTTAGAAATATAAGAAATAAGATTTAAACACGTAATAATTGCATTATATTCAGATTGAATATAAGGGTTCAAACAACAATTAACCCACCCAAAACAATTAATAATATGATAATTTGAATTTTTGAAGAATAAATCAAATGAATATGATTTTATTAAAACAGTCGTACTAATTTCATAACCAGTACTAAATCCTCTGTACTCTTTACTTGTATTAAACTTATATAACGATATTCACGTGCTTATTCACACTCAATCAACGACCAAAGCCTGCGACCCAGCCGGGGAACATCAAGGTAAATACTGCAGAAGAACAGTATACCTCCGAGACGTGCGCACTAATGAGTAAGAGCATATGTGTAAAAGTAAGTGTCTAAAAATAACATTGTAATATGTATATATATATATATTATAACGATTCATATTAGCGTCCTATCTGAGCGTTATATGAAAGTGTCTGACGGAGGGAGTATAGCAGCGTAAGCAAGAGAGAGAGCGTACAATCGCAGCCATCTCACTCTAACCTCGTCACAGCGACATCAGATACCGGTACGAACATGAAATTTTACTCAATACAAATTATCAGTTCAACCTGTGATAACTTAAAAACTAATAAATATACGGCAATTCTGAAAACAGCATTGTAATCAGCAAGTGAAGCTTTATAAGTAGCCGCAATCTCAGTTAATATAATTAACAATTGGGAAAGTTATGCGGAAGACAAACGCAAAAAGGAATAACGAGAGAATTATGCTACGTAGGAATTAGGTGTTTTCACACACACACAGATAAAGACCTAAGCAACAATATTCTGTGGTCAGATATTTGAAAACACGTTTGCAAATACCTGTAATCAATCGATTTGCAAACACAGGAAGTATGATTTTAACTAGAAATTCTCTGCAGTTTCAAACCTGTCAAGGGGTGTTTCGTCGACCTGTTCGAGATTGTCGAAACTGGAAAAACGCATGATTTATTTGAACAACCAATCAGCATCCCGTATTTAAAACTGACGCCAACTCAAAGCGAGGGGTAGCATCACTCTTCGTTCGGATCTTCAATGCGCTAGTCGTGTATAAATAACGTACAGAAATTTTTCAATCACGCAAAAGCGTAATTAAGTATCAAATTCGAGAAGTAGTCCGCAGTGTAGATGAACTAGTACCGTTCAACAACTCTCGCTAAGTAAAACAACATTAATTAATTAAATTATTAATTAATTAATCATCAGCCGTGAAGGACCTGTGCGACATAAGGCTACAGCATCTGTAATTGCCAGGGCATCTTCTACAGCATTGATCAACATCAATTCTTCTGTGTAAAAACCATCAAAAGGAGGACCTCTACGGATTCCTATCTTCGGTCAACGCATCAAACAGTAAGAAATAGATTCATTGATCAATGAATTAAGCACTAAACAAATAATAAAAGCAATAAACAATTTTTAAAAGACACTAAGCATTTCACACTTTGTAATTTAATTATAAGATTAGCTCTAATATAGTATAGGAGTGTTGAATGAAAAGTGAGGTGTAGTATTGGACGTGCAAATTATTGCAGACCTGTTCTTTAGCACTGGTTTGGGAGATAGCAATCTCTTAATTAAACCAGATAAGAGCCATACGTCGTTTGAACGTCTTAATCGTTACTTTTCACACTCACTCAATAATTATAAGTGTTAGGGTAGAAATAAGTCCTACCATTAGCCTAATCAAGTTTAAAAATAATTGATTAAAACGTTAATTAAATAATCAAGCAAATATTAAAGTGTTATTTGTAACGATTCCCCTTGAAAACCACAATCACTGAACGAATCCTGAGAAAGATTGTCTCCATGCGCTGAGCTAAGCTGAAACCGTGTCATTTGTATCTGGGATTTGTTCTGGCGCCCAGGTAAAGTAATATCACGGGTAACTAACATTTTATCTAACATTCAAAATATTAGATAATTGTGTTAGATAAAAGGGAGCGTCGTATAGATTTGTCGCCGCAACTAAGGGGCACGAGTAAAGCACTAAATTTATATATAGAAATAAGTTTTGTATAAATTTGGCGCGACCAACTAAGAAGCTCGATTAAATCACCAAATGAAGCACAAAAGAAAGTTATATAATTTGGCGTTGCTATTACCCAAGTGATTAGTTAAATTGTAATATTAATAAATTTGAAAAGAAGTGGAATTCAAGGTTACAAATAACTGTTAAATAATTGTTAAATTTATTTGTTAAAAATAATAATAAATTTTAAAAATGGCTAAATCATCAGCAGTAGATATGGCAGCAATTGAACAAATGTTTAAGCCGTTGACCACTAAAATTGAAAGTAAAATCGATGATACAAATAATCAATTATCTAGTAAAATAAAAGATACTAATACTAAACTAGAAAGTAAAATTGAAAGTACAAGTAGTCAATTAAATATTAAGATTGAAAGTACCAATAATAAAATTGAAGAAAATAATAAAAGTTTAGAAGAAAGTAATAAAAAATTAATAACAGATGTTAATAATAAAATTGAGCAAACTAATAAATATTTGTCTAGCGAAATGAAACAAATAAACGAAAATTTGTCTAGCCAAATAGAACAAAGTAGTAAAGAAGCTACATTTAAAATAGATGAAGAAATAGCAAATTTAGCTACTAATTTAGCTGGTAAAATACATGAAAGTAATAGTAGGTTTGATAAACATACCGAAGAGGTTAAAACTAGGTTAGAGGAATTTAGAAAACAAGTAAACACTAATTTTCGCCGTCAAGACGAAAAACTAAATAAGTTTAGAAACGAATTTCATGAAAGGTTAGAACAGAAAATAACCCTCATTAATCAATAATTCAGCGAAGTAACAGCTGAATTAAAAACACAATCGCTTCTAAATAAAGAAGAAATCCAGAATACTAGGGAAGAGTGTACCCAACTGGGAGAAAATATTAAAGAAGTTAAGAAACAGGTAGAGAGTAAGGCTAACAGTGACGAAGTACATCAAAAGGTGGAACAGCAGTTGAAGGTAATGCGGGAAGATCTGACTAAAGCAATGAAGTCACAGCAAACCAAAGTAGTGAGGTGTGGCGGCTATAAGGAAGAACCGGAAAACCTTGCATTTTCAGGAAACCCACATGAGAATCCTGTGGAATTCCTAAAGCTGTTTGAAGCTTATGTAACTCGTGTAAATCCACTGATGGACGACGAGGACAAGAAGGACATGTTAGGCCGATTTCTCAAGAATTGGGCAGGTACGTGGTGGAAAGTCATCTCGGACAGAGTCCAAACCTACTCAGACTTCAGAGAAAAATTCCTTGCTCAGTACTGGAATGTTCAGATACAAAGAAGGGTACGCGATCATCTAGAATTTGGTAAGTATCACCCGTCAATGAATATGACAACCACCAATTATGTGCTTAACGTAATGGCGCAAGTCAAGCATCTAACACCACCAATAGAAGAGAGAACTAGTATATAAGCTAGCGCGTCATTTCTCAGAACGCACTAGAGTAGCAACCACTACTAGAGGAGTGGATACTCTAGAAAAGTTCATAATGGTTGTAGATGAGTGTCAAGATTTAGAGAGGGACCTACAGCGTGTAAGTAATCAGCTGAGTAACTACTCTAAAGGCGATCATCAAGAACCAACTTTCTACTCAACTAAGAGGAGATACAATGAACGCCCGAAAGAAAAAAAGGTTTACCCCATATCCGGGTAATAAACCACAAAATAGACCGGAATTGGAGGAGAAGGGTAGAAGTAGGAGTGTAGAAAACAAACCAAATAAATGGTATAAAGTATGTAAAACAACTATAACCTCTACCGAGCAGCAACCGTCGACTAGTAAAATGAATACGGGAAACGGGAAGCCACTGCAGGTAGAAAAGAAACAAAACTAAACCTACCATTACCTGCAGTGAAATCACCAAAGAAAACAGGTAAAAAGAACGTAACTAATAATATAAAACAAGTGAGCGATAGGGAGTTCTTGTTAAAAGAAGAGCAAGAAGTGGGTAGAAACCATTATCCTGAATGTCCGGAAATAATTTGTAAAATCAGTAATCTACTAGTAAGAGCGCTTATAGACACTGGCAGTGAAGTTACCTGTGTCAGCTCAAAGTTTGTAGATAATTGTCAGTTGCGAAATTGTCCCAGACTACCCGTAAAACATTGTAATGTACAGGGAGCCACTGGAGCCAAAATGCAAAAGATAACTGAACAAATATATTTACCTGTCAATTTAAATGGTAACCAAACACAAATTGTAGCTCTAATAGTCCCGAAACTCATTCATGATTGTATTATTGGGGTAGATACGTTACTTGAATGGAAGGCAGAAATAAATTTTAAAAGAAATACCATTACGATGGAAATTAATACAAATAAAATAAATGTAAACATTAAAGAATATAAGCATTGGAAGTCAGTAAGTGTAGTAAAGAACTGTAAGCAGCTAAAGTCATTTCAAGGTTTAGCTAACTACTATCAGAAGTTTACAAGTAAATACGCGGAAAGTACTGTTCCATTGTTAAAGTTGTTAAACAAAGGGATTAAATGGAAGTGGACAAAGGACCACGATGAAGCGCTGCAACAAGTGAAAAGTCTTTTTATAAATACTATTGTATTAAATCATCCAAGAATAGGAGAAAGATTTTACTTGCAAACAGACGCCAGCAATATTGCTATAGGAGCACACTTGTATCAGATTGATGAGAAGGGCCAAAAAGCGGTATTAGGATTTGTAAGTCGCACACTTAAAGGGGCAGAATTAACCTATTTTACGACAGAAAAAGAGCTATTAGCGATAGTGCATAGCCTGTCAAAGTTTAGAAGTTATATTCTGGGCGCTAAACTTACTATAATCACCGACAATAAGGCGTTAGTATTTTTATTAAAGTGTAAATTGCTAGGTGCTCGTCTGACTCGTTGGATCTTGGCTATACAAGAGTATCAATTTGAAATACAATATTGTAAAGCGAAAGACAACTTGGTAGCAGATGTACTCAGTAGAAATCCACCATCAGAAAACAACATGGAAACAGATAACATTAAATGTGGTAGCAATGATATAGGTATTTACGCGGTAAAGCATATATCAAAACCTGAAGTAGTTAGACGACTTAAGGAAATAGGGACTCATCAACAACAAGAGCCTAGGATTAGTGTAGCTTGGAGAAATGCAGTTACCAACACCAAACCAGGATTTTCTATATATGGAGGTAAGCTATATAAGCTATGTTCCCATAGGAGGAAGTATAGACAAAATATTGACCCATAAAGAAATAATAGTTTGAGCCAATAAGGTATGAGAGTCAAACATGGTCAAATAAAATAAATATATAATTGTTTTGTATCAAGGTTAATGATAATAATAATAAATTTTATTTAAATAAATGTTAGTATTGTTATTTAAATTTTTGACATTAATTAAGCCAAAATGATGATTAAAATTTTAATGGTCATATAAATTTTCAATATACCATGTTAGGTTAAGTAACATTGTAATCTTTAGTTATAAGATAGATGTAAGGAAAATGGTATTAGTGCAAGTTTTGTGCGGGAAAAAGTGCGAAAGAATATGTGCAAATTTTTCATCAGTGTAAAACTGTACATTAGAAAAAAAAATTAATGATTTATAAAATAATCAATTTCTTTATACCGAGTGGGGGTATATATAACGATTCATATTAGCGTCCTATCTGAGCGTTATATGAAAGTGTCTGACAGAGGGAGTATAGCAGCGTAAGCAAGAGAGAGAGCGTACAATCGCAGCCATCTCACTCTAACCTCGTCACAGCGACATCAGATACCGGTACGAACATGAAATTTTACTCAATACAAATTATCAGTTCAACCTGTGATAACTTAAAAACTAATAAATATACGGCAATTCTGAAAACAGCATTGTATTCAGCAAATGAAGCTTTATAAGTAGCCGCAATCTCAGTTAATATAATTAACAATTGGAAAGGTTATACGGAAATCGAACGCCAAAAGGAATAACGAGAGAATTATGCTACGTAGGAATTAGGTGTTTTCACACACACACAGATAAAGACCTAAGGAACAATATTCTGTGGTCAGATATTTGAAAACACGTTTGCAAATACCTGTAATCAATCGATTTGCAAACACAGGAAGTACGATTTTAACTAGAAATTCTCTGCAGTTTCAAACCTGTCAAGGGGTGTTTCGTCGACCTGTTCAAGATTGTCAAAACTGGAAAAACGCATGATTTATTTGAACAACCAATCAGCATCCCGTATTTAAAACTGACGCCAACTCAAAGCGAGGGGTAGCATCACTCTTCGTTCGGATCTTCAATGCGCTAGTCGTGTATAAATAACGTACAGAAATTTTTCAATCACGCAAAAGCGTAATTAAGTATCAAATTCGAGAAGTAGTCCGCAGTGTAGATGAACTAGTACCGTTCAACAACTCTCGCTAAGTAAAACAACATTAATTAATTAAATTATTAATTAATTAATCATCAGCCGTGAAGGACCTGTGCGACATAAGGCTACAGCATCTGTAATTGCCAGGGCATCTTCTACAGCATTGATCAACATCAATTCTTCTGTGTAAAAACCATCAAAAGGAGGACCTCTACGGATTCCTATCTTCGGTCAACGCATCAAACAGTAAGAAATAGATTCATTGATCAATGAAATAAGCACTAAACAAATAATAAAAGCAATAAACAATTTTTAAAAGACACTAAGCATTTCACACTTTGTAATTTAATTATAAGATTAGCTCTAATATAGTATAGGAGTGTTGAATGGAAAGTGAGGTGTAGTATTGGACGTGCAAATTATTGCAGACCTGTTCTTTAGCACTGGTTTGGGAGATAGCAATCTCTTAATTAAACCAGATAAGAGCCATACGTCGTTTGAACGTCTTAATCGTTACTTTTCACACTCACTCAATAATTATAAGTGTTAGGGTAGAAATAAGTCCTACCATTAGCCTAATCAAGTTTAAAAATAATTGATTAAAACGTTAATTAAATAATCAAGCAAATATTAAAGTGTTATTTGTAACGATTCCCCTTGAAAACCACAATCACTGAACGAATCCTGAGAAAGATTGTCTCCATGCGCTGAGCTAAGCTGAAACCGTGTCATTTGTATCTGGGATTTGTTCTGGCGCCCAGGTAAAGTAATATCACGGGTAAGTAACATTTTATCTAACATTCAAAATATTAGATAATTGTGTTAGATAAAAGGGAGCGTCGTAATATGTATATATAGGTTGATATAAAAAGCAAACATATAAATAGTATTATCATATTTATATTGGTTAAGATTTGGTTAGAACAAGTCATATGGATATATATTTGTGATTTATATTCTTGTGTTAAAAGGCATCCACTTATTATACTGCTTGATTAATTGTCATTGTTAGTAGTATTGGTAATTGTGATTAAGACAGATTGAATATATATTGTAATACATCGAACTTATTCATCTCGTTCTCTTCCTAATAATTATTTTTTATTCTTTCATATATTTTATTAAAAAAAAATATATTTTTTTATATTATTTAATTATTTGTTTAATTGTATTTAATTTGATTCAATTCGTTGTTCAAATTATTTAATACGAGACTATTTGTTTAAAAAAATTATTAATCAAAGTCTATTTGGTTTCATCAGTTTGGGAAAATTTTTATTTTAAAGAAATGTTTTGAGTGAGTTCAGTTCGATTGTAGAATCGATTCGTAGGATATAGGTTATCTGCTTATTCACTCCTTCTCGACGCTGTTCAATTACCAACGTGTGTTCACTCTTCCTCTTGTACCTAGAAACCCTTTAAGCTAAATTTACTTAACAAATAAAACTCAGTTCAATGATAATTAATTCTTTTTTATTTGACTTTTATTCTTTTCTTATTCAATTACACGACTTTTGGGTCTAAAGTGTTGGTTCCCGGATCGACTCTTTATCTCGGGTCGATTGTAAGAAATTTAATTTTTTCTAATTTTATTATAAGAATTATCGGGTTCTTTTTTAACTGCTACGAAAAGTCAGACATGCATTTTAAGACGTACAATACTTACAAATAATTAAAATCTTACTTACTAATATATAAATGGTTGATTTTGTTTAAAATATAAAGCAATAACTATTTAATTTGTGTGACCAGAGTCCATTAAGTATGGCGTCGCTTCGCCTCATTTGTATGACGACGACAGTTTTAAAGATGGCCGCCTGCGTTTCACCTCGATTAATACAAATGTTTCTTCGTCACTTTTTCCTTTGAATAAATGAATTTATTTTAAGTGTTCAATGTAATAATGGTTATTTATCCTTTTTCTTTCACTGTGGTGTTGTTTAAAAGTGTTGGTGATGTTATTCTTAGTGTGGTGTAGCTGTTAAGAGTGCGTTTTATTATAAGGTTATCTCACCAAGCCTCGTTGAATTAATATTTAACTTTTGTATTATACTTTACTTATTATTCGTTCTTTTCTTTTTTTATGCTTGTTGATTTATATTGTCTTAAAATTTTTAATAACGTCTTATTTTTTTACACTTATTTCTTCTTTTTGGGCACACTCGGAATTGATACTGAGTTGAACTTTTGTTCTTCGCTATACGGAGCTGACCTGCTCGCATTATGTCTAACAATCAACTCTCTCATTTTCTTACTCTTTCAAACGGTCTTGACCATATTTTGCTAATTCCTGATTGGTCAATTCAGCTGACCTCTGGGTCAATGACTAGTATTATTCCAAATAAATGTTTTTTTCACTTTCCAGTATAAGTTACTCCCTAACTATTACCTAATTTTACTTAATTTAATTTACATAGTTATTTTCATTATTTAGTTACAAACAATTTGATACCCTTTATTACATCATGTACTGATGACCTAAATACCACTGGCTGATCCAAGTTTGTTTGGTTCTCGTCAACAACCTCTTGCGTAACCTCATCTTCAGCCACTTTGCCCTCGAGCGCTTTTATTTGCTCAGGAACAAGCAAGGGGTTTGTCTCGACACCCATAGTTGGCTTTCCAATCACTTCTTTTGTCGTTATACTTATTTGTACTTCCTCTGCTAGTTCTTCCTCCATTTCCGCTTGCAACAAGGAGGGTTCCTCTTGACCAGACTTATTGACTTTTTCTTCAACTAATGCCACTCGCTTAATCGAATGGTTGTGTGCCGGTGTAAATCCGGCTACCGAAGGTTTTAGTTAAAGTCGTGTTTTAATTGTAAAATAACGTGAATGCGAGAGTGCTGAAACGAACTTTGTTCGCCTCGGTTAAGGCTGCGCGCTCAGCTTGTAGAATAAGGGAGCATTTTGGCTCTGCTGCTAACGGCAGAGGACCCACTGCTCCGCTACGATATACATCGGCTTTGCTCTCTTTCTCTTCGTACATTTACGACGCAGTTTTCTGTTTCTTCATGGCAGGCTGAAGCATAAACGACTCCCGGTAAGGATTTCTTTATTTTGTCTTTATAAGTAATTCATATTAAATGGATTAATAACTAGGTGTATGCAACCGTATAAAATACGTAATTATGTGTGTGCGACCCGACAAGTTTTATATTAAGAGAAACTCATTATTCACGGATTTACTTAATGCTCAGTATATAGCCCATGCTCCTTTTATTATTACTGTAATAGTGTGAGAAGTTTTGCAAGTGTCATTGTCATGATAAAGGTGTACAACATTAAAATATTAAAGGCTAAAACTTAGTGCGTAGGCAGGGTATGAACTGTCCATGCATGCAATAGACTGTCGGGGAGTTATTTAATTAACTGAACAGTAGAGAGTTTCTTTGTGTGAACTTCCTTAGATGAAATTTTATTAATGTTAAAACATTCTTAATGCTGTGAGTGCCTTGCAGTTGAATTTTTGGTCAAATAACGATTATCACTCACCACGTGGCTTTTTAACCTGAAAAGTTTTGTCGAGGCATGTAGCCAGTGAACTGATGACTTCATATTACGCCACGTTTAATAAAGTCTGTTCATTATTCAAATTTACTTATTCCATGGCTGATTTTCTACCCGTTAAGCTGGTTGCCAAAACTTTATTAATGAAAATTATGCATTATTGAGTGTTAGTTGGAGGCCCGTTCTGAGGTTAATTACCTGAACTCGGGTGTACATTTTTGGTGAACATTTCTCTAATTTATTTGAATTGACAGGGTTCTTGAATTAAGCCGGAGATTTGGCCTTGCTGATCGCCGTACATCTGCATCAGACCTGGACCATTAACAAGATCTTGTCCGAAGAGGGAGCTGGAGACTGATTTTCGATGTAGCACTCGCCAGCATTTCTAAGGTGATATTCACGCTTTTATTTTACTTTGGGGGCCGGGCCGGCAGTGCGCCTGTTTTACATTAAATATCTTTGAAGCCATGGAACCACGTGTCCAGACTGTCTGCTAGAAAGGGGAGCAGCTGATCATGACTGAACATTATAAGTTAAATTCAAGAACACCTTTTTATAACTGATTTACATTACACTAAGTGCACTCCTTGTAATTGTGTGCTGCACTGGGGGAGCGTGCCAGATATTTTTTTACACTGGACATTTTACAGTTTGCATCTCATTATCATTTAACTCTTTACAAAATTTATAGAACAGGTTAGTGGCTCTGTTCCAGCGGGAACAGGAATGAATAAATATTAACTTCACGATGGGGTTAACATTTAAGGGCTGGGGGTTTCTTGTGTTATTTTTTTTTTGGGCCGTTTTCTGGGGTTTAAAAGGGGACTTATTTTTTTCTCAGACACATGTTGGTGCAACCTCAGGCAGGTTGGAGGCCTGTCAAACTTTGTCAACCGCATGCTGGCGCGCTGCCACAATTGCTAGGGCACAACCGTCTTATTGTATTTTTGTATTTTAATTATATTTATATAGCCATTCAGGGTTAATAGAAAATAATTGTTTTTTCTTCTGGACATATATTAGTTGATTTTGCTCCTTACAAAAGGGCTATACTGATTGTTTTTCTTAACTGGCAAACACATATTGATTAACTTTCACTTGTAGTATCTGCTGTTTAATTTTCCTTAACTATAGAACATATACTCATTAATTTTTTTGTAAAACTTATATTGTCTAAATTTTTCTGATATTGTAAAGCCTCGAGTGATTAATTCTGATTGTTAAAGCACATGTTGATTTTAAACCCTCTGGAATTTGTGAAGTAAATTAGCCGTTGAAATCCGGTGATGTAGGTCTGTAAATTTTTATTTAACGCTGTGAAAGGAACTTAAGGTTCATACACTCATGATGGGTTATTGGTCTGGTGAATGCTATGCAAATGGGCGGTCCGGTTTTCTTTAGGCGTTATGAGTTTTATCATCCTTTCTGGGGTTTTGGCTTTTATGTAATTCTACAAAAACGGGTTGTTGATGGGTGAATATTTTATCACTGCTGGGTTCGGAGTATTGTAGTTACACTGCCTGCAGGGCGGGTGCATTCCTGGGGCATTCGTGTTAGAATTGATGTTATTGTGAGTTTGTGTGCCTTATGTTTCTGTGTGTGCCATGTTTGTCCGTGTCTAGCTAGCCACAAGATGGGGGGGGAGAACTTTATATTATATTTATATATATTTACTGAATTTTTACACACTTTGTATGCTATACACATGTTGTTTTGCTTGTTATGCTTTATATTAATATATATGTATATATTTACTGAATTTATGCACACTTGTTATGATGTACACATGTTGTTTTAATTTAATATTGTTAAAGCAGGGCTTAAATCATTCGTGATAATTATGATTCATGGGGGGGACAATGATGTACTAGAGTTGGCCTGCATGTATGATTTCTAAGCATACAATAAACTTGTTATTGTTACATTACAGCTGAGTTTCATTGCAAGTCCCGTCATACTGGACCCGGCACGATTTTTGCTTCTCTAGGCTCCAGCCTAGTCCTAATTGACTTGTGGCTACTCTTTAAAAAAAATTAAAATTAAAGAAGTTGTTTTATATTCAAAAAATACATAAAAGGAAAGAGGGGTTACAAATGGTACCGCAGAGCGTGGTTCATAAAGTCTGCTACTACAAATGGTAGCAGTGAGCGTGGTTCATTCTAGGCTTGAACCCTTGGGTCCTGGTGTGTGACGCGGCTTGCAGACTCGGAAATATTAATGCGATTGTTGTGACATAGTCTTTGATATATGCCCGTGTAAGCTAGTTGGAGGTAGCATAACTTGTGGGTCGGGTCGCACCACTGAGGCGGTTATTGGTGTTTAAAATAAAAAAAAAAAGGTAATGTTGTACGGCCGGGGAGTCTCAAGCGTGGCCTGGAAGATGGAAGGCTGATTCGGGGTCGGAGTTTAGCGTGTTATATTGGCGGGATGCGGTATGGCCCGATCGGAAATCGGTACCGGCACCGACTTGTGTCCGGTTGATGTTGAAGTATTAATTCACGGATTGTGACTTTCAATTGTTAGTTGGTTGTTGTGAGTTATGTGTTGGTACGGCGTGTGTGTCGAATTGCTGTTTGGTGTTAGGTGTGTTTAGTATTGTTGTTTGTCACTTGTCTCCTTCCGTCGTGGATGTGAATGGTTCAGAATAGGCCAGGTCTCCGCAGCGCTAGAGAACCCGGGGGTCTACTCAAAGGAAGGACAGTACTTGAGTTTTTCCGATTCTTGTTAATATGTTTTGTAGGTTATGTTTGTGTTAGGTGTTTAGTGGGGATTTGTTTTATGATTGTTTGTTTTGAATTGTGCAATTCTGGCGGCGGTATCCTATCAGGAATTGCCCCACCCTCTTACAGGCGTTCTCCCGAAATTTCCGGTGGTGAATGGATTTGATGAGGACCAGCTGCTGGTTTTCTTGGACCTGGTCCTGCAGGTGGCAGATTTCCCGGGGGTGTCCGATGGGGAGGTCTTGTCTCTTATATATCCGTATTGCCGGAGTACGTTGGCTGATCTGGTCACCAAGGCCCTGCGTCGGGGTGACAGTGTTGATGCTTTCCATGGGCAGGTGTTGAACTTCTTCCTACCCATTCGACGACGTGCCCACCTTGAGTTGGAAAAATTCTATCGCCCACAGGCTAATGGAGAGGCGTTAGGAGACTTCGTGCGCGATATACGGAAAGCTGCCCGGGTGTTAAGATTGGGGTTGCCAGAGACGGAAGTTATACAAGCGATTCTAGAAGGATTGACTCCCCAGGAGAGATCTCGTTTGGCATTCGCGGACCGTCCACGTTGTTTTGCGGACCTTGAGCGACTGTGTGTGCTTTCAGGAACGGTCAAGGAGTTTGACGAGTCCCGGGGAAAAGAGGCTACCGATGTCCAATACTCCAGCGGTTCATCAGGAAGAGCCAAAAGGGACAAACATGGTGGTTGGAGGAGAACCCAAGAGACGCTTAGAAAGCCAGAATATTCCGGAAGTGGTGGAGGCTACAAGGGGGTGGCAAGTGTGAAGACGGTAACAACAGCTACAGCACAGAAAACAAAGAAACATGAAATTAACAGGGGAAAAAGAAATTATGTTAGGGAACAAACATCGGCCAGCAGGGAGCCGGTGGTTAGGCGTCATTTTTATTTGGAGAAAAAGGAAGCTTTGAAGGTTCCAGAGGAAGTACAAGTGCCTAAGAGAGTAGTGGATGAAGAAGGTGAAGCAGAAGAAGAAAAGCGGAATAACTTCTGTGGATCAATACAAGGGGACAAGGACACGTCAGTTAAGACGGAGTTGCAGGACTCGAAGAGGCCGTCATGGTTGAATCCAGAGGCCGCAGAATTTGTTCCGGTATTTACATCTCGGTTCGTGAGGGATCCAGATCCTGTAACATCATCATCGCCTACGCCGGGATATGAGAAGTCTGTTGATGGTGTAGCGTTGCCATCGCCAGTGGAGATTAATTTAGTCATTGCACATGAACCTGAACAGCTGGATTCCAGGGTGGAAGATGTTGAGGATGTTATAGTTGCTGAGAGTGGTGAAGGTGTGGAATCAACAGAAGAGTCAGAAGAGCGGTCTGCAGATGCTGCGCAGGTGAGTATAGTTGTAGGTGTTAGGGAGACTGTAGAGTCTGAAGTTGCAGATGGACACAGGGATGTCCGGGCTGCGAGTGTTTCTGAGGTTGTGGACGGACAAGGGGATGTCCATGCCGCAAGTGTAGTAGAAGTAGATGAGGTAGAAGTTGAGGAGAAATTGGGTGGCAGCGTTGTAGAGTTTGTGAGTGAGAGTGAAGTAGTGTGTGAAGATGTGCAGACGCCTTCTGTAAGTAGTGTTGAGGATTCCGAGGAACGGGAGGAAGTTTCAGGTGGACCAGGTGAGCAACTAGCGGAGGACGTAGATGTGCAGTGTTCAAATGGTGGTAGTGGAAGTACTGGCGATGAGTGTCATGAAGAAATTGGTGAGGAGCTGAGGGAAGATGCGGTTGAAGATGGATCAGAGGAGCAACGGGAAGATGCTGAGGAGGTGCAGTGTCAGGAGGTTGATTTGGATTATGTGGACGAAGAAGGGGAAATTGTAGAAAAGGAAGAAATTGTGGCAGAAGAGTTAGACGACGAGCATAATCCAAAGCGGAGTGAAAGTAGTGAGGTAAGTTGCCTTGATTCTGATTCCGAGGAAACCAGTCAGTACAGCTCAACACGAGATAATTTCTTAGAGAGTGGTGTCCGAAAGGAGCGAATACCTAAAGTGCGTCATAGAAAGGTGAGAAGAAGAGGTTAACGGGTAGCGGGTAGATGTTCCCCACACTCCCAGTGGTGTTCATCTATTTCAGGGTTGCGCCCCTGCCCACGCGAGCCTTGGTTTCTTCCATTCATCCTTATTTTCGGAGGGAACCAGGTCCTTACCCTCAGTCCTAGCTATTGACCTTTAATGATCCTTGCCCCGTTTCATCTTCCCGATTTTCCTACCCCTCCCCTTAGTAAAAAAAAAAAAAAAAAAAAAAAAAAAACCTATCGATAAGGAAGTTTAGAGAGACTTGACGGAAGTGAGTGGATTGTGGTCTTTGAGATCTTCAGTTTCCTCTAACGGAAGAGGTTAGATGAAGTGATGGTGTGCTGTTGTTGGTTGTTAATAGTTGTTGATGTTGATGTTGTTTATTGTAGGGTCGGTCCATGCCGCATTCTCCGGTTGTTTCTCGGGTGTTTTTGTTGAGAAAAGAGTATTGTATTATTGTGTATCGACGTCGGTGGAGAAGTAAAACCCCCCATGTAGTTATGGTGTATTCGAATGAGTAAGAGTTGACATGAGATTGATGTTCGTGTGCCCTTGGTGCGGTCCTCTCTGTCTGGCTGAGCGGGGCCGTCCGCCCTTGTGTAGGGAAGTGGGCCAGCCATATGGCAAGGTTGGAGATGCCTTGTGGGTGCATGTGGCTGGTCGGTCCAAGAGATGGACGAGGAGTAGTTCGGTCACTCACATGCCAAGGTGTGAGATACCTTGTTGGGTTTTAGGACGAGTATGTGAGTGGGACCGGTGGGAGTAGGTGATGGTCACCGGAGAGGGTGACGTGTTGGGGCGGTCCCGTGGGGTTGGCATAGTGGAGAGGGTCGCATGGGGATGTCTGTTCTCCTGGGAGCAGGTGCCGCCGGGCTACCTTACTCACGATGTCCACCAGAGTATTTAAGAAGGGGATACACTGCAGGGTACTCTCCCGAGTTTCAGTGTGAGGCAACCGGGTTGCCCTTTTGGGGTGGGGGTGTGCCGCGTTTTGGAAAACGCGGCGATGTTCCTATATCTATATAGTGCATTATTAAAAATTACGTATTTGTCGACGTAAAGGAATTGTCCTTTGATATGGTCAATCGGACTTTGTCATTGAGATCTACCCCTCCACCGCTCGCCTCGCGCGCGCCCTATCTCTGTTACGTACGGTTTTTTCAAGAGCCAGTTTGTTCAGTTCCAATACGGCTCTCGGCGCTTCACATACTGGTCCCCGGCTGACAGAGTAGATTGAACAGTTTTTTTCGTCTTCCAACTTTATCTATGGATAAGTAGAAGCCTACGTGACGTCCGGGTTTCCGATGTAGCCGGGAATCTGCCCCGCTCCGGAAGGATGGCCGAACAACTGCCTCAGGTGCTGTAATTTCAAAACCTTCGTCAGCTATGTCAGCCGGAAGGATGGACTGGATACACACTACAGAACCCTCAGACCCACGCTTCAAACCAGGTGAAATTTAACCATATCATTATAAATTTTGTGGCCGATAAACTCTGTGAGACTTTCATGCAGACGCTCCAGTTTGGACAGTTATTTCTGGACAATGGGTGGCATGTATTATTTGTAATTTGTAAGGCTTACGCCTCCTCTATTACTGTCATGTATATCTCGTTCTGAGAGTGTAAACTCGGCCAGGGTCACGCACCGCCCGGGTCGAGGGGAGTTCGATAGATGGAGTTGAATCTAAATCTGTTTATGTTTTAAGCATGTTGGGATGGTTATGTTAACGGATCTTTTGGTTCAGGTGGGCATGTATTTTATTATTCATTCATAATCTGGGAGATGTTTTAAACCGTGGTCGACTCCCGTAGGAGACGTCCACTGCAGGTCTGTATGTGTCAGATCTTGCTAGATCTCGCCCGATGCCTGACCCTGCCGGTAGTTAAGTTTATGGAAGACTGTGAGCTGGTTTTAATACCTTCATGACTTAGATTCCGTTTATACAAAATTCATGTTTTAGATTCCGTTTTTAGCTAATTGTACACTTTCAACTTACCATTATCACAGTCTGTATTTTACCATAGTAAATTTTGTAACGATAAATTTTATGGCTCACTATAACAATTAATTAACCATTAAACAATACAAGATTAATCAGTTCTGTTATCAATATTCATGGTGGTCACGTTCCACTATTTTTACAAATTCTGTTTTGAAAGTAAAAGGAAATATAAAATGCAGTTAGGCAACCGGACATCCATGTTAACCTTGTGATGCTACTCTTCATTATCGTAATTGATGGAATTTGTGCGCAGGCCGCTGGGTTTACATTATACATTTAGTTACTTCTTATTTTATTAAAACTTGGGGCATGTCTGCTACACTCCTGGGAGATTTTAATGAAGGTTTTGGGGGGGGTTTAGTCACTTATTAATTAAACATTAAAGGGGGGGCGGACACTTGGTCAGAATAAGGGGGTTATGGGTGTTGAACAAGATACTTATAGGCGCTGATAACCGGGGTGAACATGTGATGGGTTATTTATCCGTAAACGTTTGTTGATGTCAATCATATGTGTGTGTTTGTTTTACATGATTGTTACATTGTCATATTAATTATGCATGTGTATATTTCTGTGTATTTATGTCGTGTTATAAAAATATGATTACTTGCAGGTCGAAGTTGTGTGCCATTTTATAATTATATTATTGTTATTTATGTAACTTTCCACGATGCACTAGTCAATGATCATTCAGATATTAATACTCATTCAATACTTAGTGCTGTTAATAGTTATTATTCCTTGCTCCACTTTGGCAAGGCACATATTAATGAAATTATATTTAACAATCAAAAGACTTAGTTATCTTGCCTTTAGGGGCTCATATGTTGTACTAGCCTAGAACAATAAATTGTTGTTGTTATCTCAAGATCAGTGTTTCATTTGCAAGTCCCATCATACTGGACCCAGCACAATTTTAGCTTCTCTAGGCACTCGCCTAGTTCTAAATAACTTGTAGCCTCTCTTTCAAAAGAATAAATAAGAACATAGAAACTTTAAATTTAAATATAAAATAAAATAAAATGAGTAAGAAAGAGCGTGGTAGTGTGCCGGTGTAAATCCGGCTACCGAAGGTTTTAGTTAAAGTCGTGTTTTAATTGTAAAATAACGTGAATGCGAGAGTGCTGAAACGAACTTTGTTCGCCTCGGTTAAGGCTGCGCGCGCAGCTTGTAGAATAAGGGAGCATTTTGGCTCTGCTGCTAACGGCAGAGGACCCACTGCTCCGCTACGATATACATCGGCTTCGCTCTCTTTCTCTTCGTACATTTACGACGCAGTTTTCTGTTTCTTCATGGCAGGCTGAAGCATAAACGACTCCCGGTAAGAATTTCTTTATTTTGTCTTTATAAGTAATTCATATTAAATGGATTAATAACTAGGTGTATGCAACCGTATAAAATACGTAATTATGTGTGTGCGACCCGACAAGTTTTATATTAAGAGAAACTCATTATTCACGGATTTACTTAATGCTCAGTATATAGCCCATGCTCCTTTTATTATTACTGTAATAGTGTGAGAAGTTTTGCAAGTGTCATTGTCATGATAAAGGTGTACAACATTAAAATATTAAAGGCTAAAACTTAGTGCGTAGGCAGGGTATGAACTGTCCATGCATGCAATAGACTGTCGGGGAGTTATTTAATTAACTGAACAGTAGAGAGTTTCTTTGTGTGAACTTCCTTAGATGAAATTGTATTAATGTTAAAACATTCTTAATGCTGTGAGTGCCTTGCAGTTGAATTTTTGGTCAAATAGCGATTATCACTCACCACGTGGCTGTTTAACCTGAAAAGTTTTGTCGAGGCATGTAGCCAGTGAACTGATGACTTCATATTACGCCACGTTTAATAAAGTCTGTTCATTATTCAAATTTACTTATTCCATGGCTGATTTTCTACCCGTTAAGCTGGTTGCCAAAACTTTATTAATGAAAATTATGCATTTATTGAGTGTTAGTTGGAGGCCCGTTCTGAGGTTAATTACCTGAACTCGGGTGTACATTTTTGGTGAACATTTCTCTAATTTATTTGAATTGACAGGGTTCTTGAATTAAGCCGGAGATTCGGCCTTGCTGATCGCCGTACATCTGCATCAGACCTGGACCATTAACAAGATCTTGTCCGAAGAGGGAGCTGGAGACTGATTTTCGATGTAGCACTCGCCAGCATTTCTAAGGTGATATTCACGCTTTTATTTTACTTTGGGGGCCGGGCCGGCAGTGCGCCTGTTTTACATTAAATATCTTTGAAGCCATGGGACCACGTGTCCAGACTGTCTGCTAGAAAGGGGAGCAGCTGATCATGACTGAACATTATAAGTTAAATTCAAGAACACCTTTTTATAACTGATTTACATTACACTAAGTGCACTCCTTGTAATTGTGTGCTGCACTGGGGGAGCGTGCCAGATATTTTTTTACACTGGACATTTTACAGTTTGCATCTCATTATCATTTAACTCTTTACAAAATTTATAGAACAGGTTAGTGGCTCTGTTCCAGCGGGAACAGGAATGAATAAATATTAACTTCACGATGGGGTTAACATTTAAGGGCTGGGGGTTTCTTGTGTTATTTTTTTTTTGGGCCGTTTTCTGGGGTTTAAAAGGGGACTTATTTTTTTCTCAGACACATGTTGGTGCAACCTCAGGCAGGTTGGAGGCCTGTCAAACTTTGTCAACCGCATGCTGGCGCGCTGCCACAATTGCTAGGGCACAACCGTCTTATTGTATTTTTTTATTTTAATTATATTTATATAGCCATTCAGGGTTAATAGAGAATAATTGTTTTTTCTTCTGGACATATATTAGTTGATTTTGCTCCTTACAAAAGGGCTATACTGATTGTTTTTCTTAACTGGCAAACACATATTGATTAACTTTCACTTGTAGTATCTGCTGTTTAATTTTCCTTAACTATAGAACATATACTCATTAATTTTTTTGTAAAACTTATATTGTCTAAATTTTTCTGATATTGTAAAGCCTCGAGTGATTAATTCTGATTGTTAAAGCACATGTTGATTTTAAACCCTCTGGAATTTGTGAAGTAAATTAGCCGTTGAAATCCGGTGATGTAGGTCTGTAAATTTTTATTTAACGCTGTGAAAGGAACTTAAGGTTCATACACTCATGATGGGTTATTGATCTGGTGAATGCTATGCAAATGGGCGGTCCGGTTTTCTTTAGGCGTTATGAGTTTTATCATCCTTTCTGGGGTTTTGGCTTTTATGTAATTCTACAAAAACGGGTTGTTGATGGGTGAATATTTTATCACTGCTGGGTTCGGAGTATTGTAGTTACACTGCCTGCAGGGCGGGTGCATTCCTGGGGCATTCGTGTTAGAATTGATGTTATTGTGAGTTTGTGTGCCTTATGTTTCTGTGTGTGCCATGTTTGTCCGTGTCTAGCTAGCCACAAGATGGGGGGGAGAACTTTATATTATATTTATATATATTTACTAAATTTTTACACACTTTGTATGCTATACACATGTTGTTTTGCTTGTTATGCTTTATATTAATATATATGTATATATTTACTGAATTTATGCACACTTGTTATGATGCACACATGTTGTTTTAATTTAATACTGTTAAAGCAGGGCTTAAATCATTCGTGATAATTATGATTCATGAGGGGGACAATGATGTACTAGAGTTGGCCTGCATGTATGATTTCTAAGCATAGAATAAACTTGTTATTGTTACATTACAGCTGAGTTTCATTGCAAGTCCCGTCATACTGGACCCGGCACGATTTTTGCTTCTCTAGGCTCCAGCCTAGTCCTAATTGACTTGTGGCTTCTCTTTCAAAAAAAATTAAAATTAAAGAAGTTGTTTTATATTCAAAAAATACATAAAAGGAAAGAGGGGTTACAGTTGGTAGACCCTGTCATTTTAACCATGAAAAGCTTTATCTTCTCTTGGCCAACCTTCAGGACATTCTCTCTTAAGTCCACAACGATGAATTCATAGTTCATCCGTAGGCTTTCATAATGTCCGTGCCAAGAATCACTTCATCGACAATGTCTGCAATGAGCATTTGGTGGCTAAACTCGAGAAGTCCCAGGCGTACATGTATGTCTACCTTTCCTAGCACCTTGACGGGGTTTCCAGTCACAGTCTCTATTGTACAAGGGCTAATTAGAGGCTGGCGGTTGCTGACTAAGTCAGGGCGCACAATGGACACTGTTGCGCCCGTGTCAACTGTAAATGATGTTCGTTTTCCTTCCGCAAATCCATTAACAATCAAGTGTCCACTGGTCTTATGTAGCGTGAAAACTGTGTGCTGTTCTTGGGCTTTACTTCTCTAATTGGTGAGATCACTCTCTTCTCTCAGTATCTCCTTCTCCCAACAGTCTACCTGTAGATGGCCACAGTTGTAACATTTCGGTCTTCTGTCTTTTTGAAATCGTTGCGACTCTCTTGAACTTTTGAATTGTTTGTCCGCCAATATTGTTTTTCTGCACCCATCGAAATGGCAATGTGATACAGGGATCTTCTGACTGCAAAGTGATGTAACAAACCCATTAATGTAGCAAGACGCTGAATTGGCAGCTTCAAAACGGAGAGCATGAACAAGAGCGTCTGATTTATTATCATGCCGTGCCATTCTCAACACTTGTTGTAACTGACTATCTCTGATACCGTCAATAAACATAATGAGAGAAATCCCACTTCTGACACCACTGTTACGACTGTCTACTCGATCGTCGTAGGTACAGTGGAAACAAAATAAGTACAAGACACCAATTAAGTCACTAATCAGCAGCTTTAATTGTTACAGTAAAACAGTTCGTAATTAACAACACAGTATACTACAACAAATCAAATATAAATTGTTCACACGCAATAAAAGGTCACTAATATTAAACACAATTGTATTACAATTATACCGCCCGATTATAAAACACAACACTCAACTAATAACCACTTGAACGCGCATAGTAATATCGCTACTATAACTCTCGAACTGCACTATCCAATATCTCGCATTGAACTGACTGAACGTCATTGAGTACCGGTATATATACCACCCCAAATTACTAGATTATTCGATAGCGCCAATATAGTTACGACGTAATTACTTGTGGCCTTGACACAGTCCGCGTGTCATATCAATGTCATAACAATAGTTTGTTGATTTTGACATTGGCCTATGTACTGGTGTTATCTTCATCACCATGTATATAAACATTTTACCTTAATGTCATTTTCCATCACTGATATCTTAGTAAACCTTTAACAGTTAAATTAAATTTTAACAACCATAAACACTGCTTAACATATCATAACACTATCTTAACAAAACAAAAAAGTATACTATCCTATTAGTTTAATCTCAAGCCCACATGGCCACGATTCTACTGAACATTTGAACAAATAAACTGCTTTTTATATTAATCTATACAATTGTTTAACACTTAGCTATAACATCTTTTTTTTAAGTCCACTTTGCTTTGTTAATTAATTGATTACTGTTTGGTACCATAATTAATGGTATCCCTTTTCCCTTTAACATAGTCATATTCCTATAGGTTTAAGGAATTCGGAATATAAACAAATATTCTCCCAATTGTTATCTATCTACTTAATATTAGCACTTGACTGGTGATACTTGTTCAAAAAACACTTGGTTTATTATTTTATCACTGGTTAGTATTGCACTGTTTGGATTTTATTTGTCACACTTAGCAATAATTAATCTATCCAGTTTTGATTGTTTGATTAATTATTTGTTTGTTACTTTCTCATGTAAGTATTATTTCCACTTTTATCATGTAATCTTATATATAGTATTTTCTTAAAATTAATGTACATTAGTTTATTTATTAACTGTATTGTACTTCAGTATCATTTCAGAATGGTTTTGTTTTTATATTTATTCTTATTTTTTTAAGTTAAATATTTTGGTATTATTATTTAGGCTTTTTATTTTTTGGGCTTATACTCATCTGGGCTTCCCATATCTTCGTGTTACAATATATATTGATGATAAAATGAGGAAACACTAATAAAAAGTTGTTACAGTTTAAATGAGTGTTTTATTGCAAGTCCTGTCACTCTGGGCTGCAGCACATTTTCGCTCCATCTAGGCCAAGCGTCTAGTTTTTAAATTTTACATAACGGCCGTAACTTGGGCCATTGCATCATATGCATATTTTGACATTTATGAAGTTTTACAGCATATTTACAGTGAAAAAATATTATATTGGCATTTTTGTGTATTTTGCACACAAAAATGCATTTATTCATTCTGTAACAAATTGTGGTGTGTTAAAGTAGTAAAAACATCTTTCAGGATGTCCTTAAAATACCTATATATTCGAAGAAATGGTTAATAAGATATGAAATGTCTTTGGAATGTGGATTTTCAAGTACCATTAGGCCTCTATTGTTTGCCTCCGTGAGCGATAATGCCAGTGGGCAAAAGCGAAGGGAGGGGAGGGCTTTTCTTACATTTTGTAAAGTGTTTTTAACTTTCACCTTCCCCTGTAATGGTCATTCACTCATTCCGTGTGTCCGCAGTTTGTGTCCATCATGCCTAGAATAAAGAGTTTGGTGCATGAAAAGTTGCCCGGTTTTATTCGAGAATTTGGTGGTAAAATATTTAGTACTGATGGCACTATTTTATTTTGTAAGTTTTGTGAAGTTAAAGTCGCCGCTGAGAAACGTTTCACTGTGCAGCAACACTGTAATACGGCAAAACATAAAAATTGCTTACAAAAAAGACAGTCAGCAGTTGAAAGTAGACAACTTTTATTATTCGAAAAATCTGCTAGTACTTCAACTTCATCTTCCAACACTTTAGAGTTTATGAAGGATCTCTGCAGGGCAATGATTTCATCCAACATCCCATTGAAAAAGCTTAACAATCAAATTGTTAATGGAATAAATCCGCTTATAGTCCAAGCCATGTATTTTATAATCAACTAAATGCTATGCAACTCACCGTCTGTGGCTTAAGTAAATGTCTTTATACAATTGACATGTTTCGGGACACTTGTACCATCCTCTCATCCTCCCATTCTGAGGATGGGACAAGTGTCCCGAAACATGTCAATTGTATAAAGACATTTACTTAAGCCACAGACGGTGAGTTGCATAGCGTTTAGTTGATTAACAATCAAAGCTTGAGACAGTATCTGGAGAAATATACGAAACATCCGGTTCCAAATGAATCAACGCTGAGGAAGAACTATCTGACTAGGTGTTATGAAGAGGTGTTGGATAAAATAAGATGTAGTGTGGGGGGCTGCAAAATATGGGTTTCAATTGATGAAACAACAGATGTTGATGGGAGGTATGTTGCAAACGTGATTGTTGGAACACTAAAAGAAGACAGACCTGGAGAAATATTCCTCCTAGCATGTGAAGTGCTAGAGAGGACAAATCATTCAAGTATTGCTGTCTTATTCGACGATTCTTTGAATATACTGTGGCCAAATGGGGGCAAAAACAGAGAATGTTCTTCTCTTTATTACTGACACGGCTCCTTATATGATGAAAGCAGCCAAGGGACTAAAGATGTTATATCCGAAGATGATACATGTAATATGCCTTACGCATGCTTTACATAGAGTGGCCAAAGAAATTTGCAGTAACTACCCAGAAGTGGATAAATTAATATCAAATGGAAAGAAAGCCTTTAAGAAATCACCACTCCGCCTGCAGGCATTTAAAGATGCAGCTCCTTCATTGCACCTTCCTCCCCAGCCTGTCCTAACACGCTCGGGTACCTGGATTCAAGCTGCGGTATATTACTGCAACAATTATGACACTCTAGAGAAGTTCATGAACTCCTTGGACCCTACAGATTCTTCGTCAATGAAAATAATGCCAGATTTGTTTTCATGTTCCACTATAAGAACTGATCTGGCTTAACTAAATATCACTAAAGTATTGACGACTCGGAACACTAAGTTTTTTATAAGTAAAAACGTAAAGTTTTACCTTACAGCCTAAACCGGCTTTCACCTTTAGAAGGCTTCATCAGAGGCTGCCATAGGTAGCGTTGTCCGTATTGTTGTTGGCGACGGGATAGTTATTCGAAAGATTGAAGCTGTGTGTGTGTGTGGTGAGATTTGTTCGAATAATACGTGCGATTTGAATTGTGTCTGTTCATTTAGGATGTTGTTTTTATTTGTTTTTGTGTGTTTGTATATTTCTAATTGTTCTAGAGTGTCTAGTTTTCGGCCTTTTGTGTGTACGTGTAGAATGTTCATGTTATTGTCGATGTTTTTATATGTGTGGTTTGCTTCAATGAGGTGGTTTGCAAAGGTAGATTCTGTAATGGTGTGGAGTGCTTTTGTGTGTTCAATGTATCTCTGTTTGAAGCTACGTCCTGTCTGGCCTATGTAGAATTTATTGCAATCTGAGCAATTTAGCTTGTATACACCAGGTAGATCGAATTTGTTTTGTGCTTTGGGCATGCGTTTTGATAGTGTGTGTTCTGTTTTGTTGGTAGTTTTGTAAGCGATTCTGTATCCTGCTTTTTTGAATTTGTGGGCGATTTTTTCAGTTTGTTTGTTAATGTATGTTAGTGTTATGAATTTGTTGTTTTCTGTCTTTGTCTGTTGTTTGTTTTGTGTTTTGTGTAGGAGTTTACTGACTATTGTTCTGTCATAACCGCTAGATTCTGCTAGATATTTTATCGTGTTTAGTTCGTCTTTGTAGTCTATTTCATCCAACTTCGGTTTCTTACCGAGCAAAATCACCCAGCTAGAAGCCTCGGGTTCTGAACTAAGTGATGCTCTGAATATTGTAAAATACACGGAACAAGAGTTAAAACGTGCAAAAGGAATAGTAGCAGCCAAAGTTTGTGCAAAACTAGTGAGGGTAGCTACTGGAGAAGAATCCTGGATTTTTGCAACTGTGTGGCATAAGTGAGATTTTGTGCGGAAATGAACCAGGTTCAGACCTCGAAAATGAATTTTCATCCTTTGACCTAAGTTTATTTAAGTACAACATGTGTTTTGGCCAATTTTTTTTCTTCCAAAAACATCACTTTTTTGAAAAGCAATTTCAGGGTGAATAACCAACACAATGATATACAGTATATAACAATTTTAAAGAAGACACTTAGATCTTCATAAAAACATATTTTATATTCATAGGTAGCATATTTTTTTACCATATAGTTTAGAAGATACAACATTTTAAGTATATACAAAAATAACCTGGCATGGGCGAAGGATCACTATGTTAAGGGCCCGGCGTCAAAGTGTTAAGAAACTGAAGAATAGAGAGATCCAGAAAACTATCCATGTTTAATATCTGCAGTATGTCAAACACACGCATAGTAGTGCATTGTGAAGCATATGTGAAATATAGAAAGTAACCAAGTATTCCTAATAATAAACTGTTAACGATAAGAAGAAAGGACAAGAAACCCACTGATATAAAATTTAAATAAAATTTTCAATAAAAAGTTAATTTTACATTCATGGATTATATTGTCCATGATGAGTCTGTCGATTAACAAATTATAAATACATCACTACTGACTCAGATCACTAACTTTTTATTGGAAAAACTGCTAAACTTTTACCTTGTAGCCTGAACTAGTTTTCCCTTATTACCAGTTCAGGCCTGAAAACTAGTTCAGGCTACAAGTTAAAAGTTTAACATTTTTACCTATAAAAAATTAGTGATCCGAGCCAGTAGTGATATATTTATAATTTGTTAATTTTACAATAATTGTGAAACAAAATTTCTGAATAATTACTTCAGAATTAAAATTTAAATACAGCTTTATTGTTAAATATAAGGGTATAGTTTATATATTTAATCAATTTGAATAATATTACTTTAAAGTATTCAGAAACAGTGCCTACTTTTTTTTAAATAAAGATATGTGTTAGATAATAAGAATATTAAAAATCACCTTAAGTTTTTCTGTCATTGGTGTAGTAGTTACTGTAGTTACAACCGTTTTGAATCGGTGTATATTGACTTTGTGAATAAGTTTGTGATATTATTACAATACTACCGACAGATTGCTGATCCCTGCTTTAATGCATATTGTGAATATAGAGGAATGAGAATAGTAGAGAGTGGAGAGGAGCAATATAACTGTGATTCAAAATGAGGAAGTGCAGTAGTCAATGAGAGAGTTAGATAATTCATCTCTGACTGTATGTCTGTCTGTCTGTCTGTCTCTCTCTCTCTCTCTCTCTCTCTCTCTCTCTCTCTCTCTCTCTCTCTCTCTCTCTCTCTCTCATAGTCCTTTTGTATACATATCTTTGGTTTATAGGCTGGTTTCCTGGTTACTTGTTCAACTTCACGAGCGGTGGTATTATAAGATGTTAGTATTAGCTGATCTTTGTCCACACTACACCAAGGGGGATATGACAGTTGGACCATTCTTTAATGGTCTAAACCAGTGGTTCCCAAACATTTTAGTCCGCGGACCCCCTGTCTGAGTTCTGAAATAAAACAAACAGTAAATATGATAAAAATGCTTATTTTAATTATAAATGTATTACAATTAAAATTCTCTTAACTTGTAAAATTGTAATATTAATTATATCAAACATTTTTAGTTAAGTGTTAAATATCAAATATAGTTTAATGTGACCAATGAAGCTGCTTTTGCACAATTAGCTCTGCAGTATTGGGTTTAACGTCTGATAACTTCAACATAAGTAACTCCTGACATCAAGTTTATTTCTTAACTTTAACTTTAAGTACGTGAGCAGGGAGACTGAGGTTTCACACAAATAAGTAGAGGAAAATACAGTTAAACACTTCAAAGCTCTTTTTCCGAGTTCAAGGTTCAGGATAGTCAGTCATTACATATAACCAGAAGTCAGCTAGCTGTAATTGCGAAAACTGTAATTTTAGTGAACTGTCAGTTGAAAGTTCTGCCAACAAACCTTCTGTCAGTTCGGCTGACAAACAGATCTACTACATGACATGATTTAGAGACATTATTAAAACCATTAGTTTGAAATTACTTTTACAATTACAATTAGTTTGAACCCCCCCCCCCCCCCAATACTGGAATCTATTAATTGTTTTAAGATTCTAAATTTAGATTTATATTTTAATGTATAAAAAATCGGAGAATATTATGGAAATATCCTAGATTTTCTTAAAAGTGTCTGTAGACCCCACTTTTGGGAACCACTGGTCTAAAGTGTAAATTGTAGGAATGAGTGAAGACAAAAAATACAGTATGTTATTATCAATATTATCAACACAATAAGTTTATTAACGTTTAAGTACAATATTGTATCTGTATTTGTCAGTTCATTGTCCTTTTAATAATATTCACTTACAGTTCAAAATACACAGTACTCATTTAAGTTGTGTATAAATCTTAAATTATTATGGTAGGAACTTACAGACACAATTTAAATTAATTTTAAAGTAAAACCATGAACATACAGAACGTGATATGAATTTTGTATCACAAAACCGTTCTACTATCACAAGACAATGAAATTTATGGTCACTATCACTTCATAGTCCCGAAGTGACCATGGGGGGGGGGATTTCCCCAATTCCCCTGCCATGGGATTCGTGTCTGCACTGCAGGAAGCAAAAGCAAATGCTTGTAAGCAATAAATGTCTGATGTTAAAAAGTCAGTCTTTCTAATACTGTGGTCAAGCTCCTAATTTAGGGAGCAGAGGGAGATTCAGCCTCCCTTGGTTATAACACTGGGTAATAGTATGAGTATAGACTAGAAATTAAGTCTTCAATTAACAAATTTTAGTGTTCATTTTACTGTACAATTGAAATTTATTATTTGTGATTGTCTATGAAGAATTTGGTATATAAACAACTCCCACAAAAAGTCTCAAAAAGGTTACTTGCAGTTTTTTTTGTTTTATTTAACTGTCCTTACCTCCCCCCACACACGCACCTCTCTCTCTCTCTCTCTCTCTCTCTCTCTCTCTCTCTCTCTCTCTCTCTCTCTCTCTCTCTCTCTCTCTCTCTCTCTCAGTTACTCACTCACACATTCAATTACATAAATACATAATTTAATTATTTTACTAAATATAATTAAATCACTACCGCCTCAGAACATAATATTTTTTTATGGGTAAAAATGTAAAAGTTTTACCTTATAGCCTAAACCAGTTTTCGCTTATTATAAGCTTCATCAGAGGCTTGCCACTGGCAGTGCTGTCCGTCTTGTTCTTGGCGACGGTGTCGACTTTTGAAGGATCGATGTTGTTGTGTGTGGGGTGTGATATGTTTGAATAATGCATGTGATTTGAATTGTGTCTTGTTCGTTTAGGATGTTGTTTTTATGTGTTTGTATATTTCCAATTGTTCAAGAGTGTCTAGTTTTCGGCCTTTTGTGTGTATGTGTAGAATATCCATGTTAATGTTCGATGTTTTTGTATGTGTGGTTTGCTTCAATGAGGTGGTTTTGCAAAGTTGGATTCAATAGTGGAGTGTAGTGCCTTTCTTTCTTCAATCTATCTTTGTTTGAAGCTACATCCTGTCTGGCCTATGTAGAATTTGTTGCAATCTGAGCAATTTAGTTTGTAAACACTAGGTAGATCGATTGTGCTTTGTGTGTTCTGTTTTGTTTGTAGTTTTGTATGTGATTATATGTTGTATGTTGATATCCTGCTTTTTTTGTAATTTGTGGGCTATTCTTTCAGTGTGGTTATTGATGTGTGTTAGTGTTAAGAATTTGTTGTTTTCTGTCTTTGTCTGTTGTTTGTTTTATGTTTTGTGTAGGAGTGTATTGACTATTGTCCTGTTGTATCCGTTGGATTCTGCTAGATATTTTATCGTGTTTATTTCGTATTTGTAGTCTTTTTCATCTAGTGGGAAGTTGTTAAGTCTATGTATCATAATTTGATTCTTTCATTATTTTTTTAAAGAATCAAATGAACACTTGAGACAGAAGAGAACAGTTATGTGAATGAGGAAATGGTAAGTCAGTTAGATGTATGGTTAAAACAGTCATACGTGGATGTACATGGGGGGGGGCTGAGAAGACTGTAGCAGAGAGTGGCAAATGTGTAGGGGGCACCAAAATTTTAAAACAATCAGACGTTTATATAGATTTGTTCACATAGGAGCTTGATGTCATAGATTTTGATGACATTATTGACTTATATGTTCATGAACAGTCGCAAAGAATGTTAAACAAGGAAGAAGACTTTACAAATATTATGAGTGTTGGTACTGCAAATATTTTTTCAAATGTGTTTATATTTTTTATTCAAATAAAGCGTTTAAATGTGTTGGACGTGTTCCAAAATTTATTTTCAAATACCGTACATCTATCTGATACTGGACTTCACTTATTGAGATAGCTCTTGCATAATCTTTGGGTAAGTAACTAAAACAATCATTTTATTTATGTAGGGAACAGAATTTTAAGTGTCCATTTAGAAGTAGCATAATTCCTATAGTCCTATGGCAGTGAAAACATAAATCCACTATTGAGAATAATGCAACAACGAATTGAGTAAAATAAAAAAGGATGTTCAAACTAACAAATTTGGTAGGTTATCAGGAAATACACACATTTGAGATTCAGTTAGGCAAAGAATATTAATTAAAAAAGTGAAGTAGAAGGTTTTAAAAAAGTCTACTGTATATGGTAATCAAAGTATAAATGGAGAAGTTTGGTTAGTCTCAAATTCTATTAATCTTACTTTTTTTAAATGAATTCAACATATTGAGGTCTTTACCCAAACTGTACTCAGACAAAGTAGTTTGCTACTGTGTATGGCATCTGAAAAGAGCTCGTTTCCATTTTTGAGCTCTATTGTCTCATGTCTAAAAGGAATTTGCTCAGCACATGCACAGTTATGTTAGTAGATTCTTTTTTTTTTTTAGTTTTAAAACTCACCACTGTTTGCAGCACCTCTCAGTACAGAATGTGGGAGCTAATAATTATGCGGTTGTACATATGTTACACATTTGTGATAAGAATGGCGATTTTTCAAGAACATGCATGAAATGTCCCTCTGGATGAGAGCAAAATAATTGCCATTCTAAACACTGATTCAGATTCTTATGTTATTTATAATACAGATGAAGATCCAACATACTCTGAAGATAAATATTCAGGTAAACCATACCTACGACGATCGAGTAGACCGTCGTAACAATATGATGTCAGACTTTGTGTTCCTGAGTGCTTCCAATTGTGTTCAAGACTATGTTTCAGAGCACGGCCACATTGTCTGATATAAATAGCATCGCATTCTGCACAGTGTATTTGGTAAATTCCATTTTTATAGTATGTTTGATTTTTTCTTTTTTGTTTACCAGTAATAAAAAAGATTACGTTTATTTACTGATACCATGTTAATACCATGCTTTTTTAACCTATTATTAATCCTATGAGTTATAAACAGAATGTAATTTGTTAAATGAAATTTTTTGTTACCATGATCTGGCTGTATGGAATAATAATCTTTTAAAATAATTTTTTTTTTTTTTTTTTTTTTTTTGAAAGAGTCTATTATTCTTTTATCATAGCTGTTATTTTCTGCTATGGTTTTTATTAAATCAACTTCTTTTTATAAAATTTTCTTTGGATACAGGAACTATGAGGGGAGACAATGAACCATCACACGAAAACTGTTTAAATGTATGTTGTATGATGTTAGTGCCCATGTGTTTTTATGTTTCACCAAGTGCTCAACGAGTCATCAATCAATACCGTGTAAATAGATGTTTGCTCATTACTGCATTCGAGGAGATTTATGTCTAAATCCTTGGCAACTAAACGACTTCATGGTGGCTCATGGTGGCAGAGACACATTGTTGGATAGCAGGAGAAAACTATTAAAATGCATTGCCTTTTCTTGGAGAGTACCACTCCTGAACAGAAATTAAGAAATGTTAAAAATAATATCAAGTACTATGTTTATAAACGAAATAAGAACATTATTACTGCAGTTACAGAGACATATTAAATTAAAGGCCCATAGTGCCACAAGATATCTTACTTTTTGCATGCTAAATTCTATTTTTCTCTGCTACTTCTCCTTATACTTATGTTAGTCACCTGCCTCCATGTTCCGACAGCCTCGGAGACATTATTTCCACACTTTTTAGCAGTCTCCCTAAAAAGTGTAACATTGATCACATGGACTTAAGACTGCCATTTGAACACTATTTTCTGTCTTTAAAGGTATGATGTAAAGGCCGTTTAAACTTAACTTTAAAAAGTTTAATTATGATTCACAATTAATGCCCTATAACTAGAACGTGTTTTTTTTTTTTTAATGGAGAGATATAGTTTTGGGAGATAGTAAACTTTGCTGATTTCATCTTTCACTGTTTTTTTATACTCATTTCCTTGAAATGTTATTTTACATATAGTCTCTGCTTAGCAGTGTTTTTAATTTAAAAATAATCAAGTTCATAATTGAGAATAGATAAGCATTACCTTATTTTGTAATACTTTACATAGATATGTACGTATATGATTCTAAATAATATACGTAGACTTAAGGCACGTTATATAAACAACTGAATAATAATAATTGAATTATATCAGAAGCAGGATGCTCTTACTAGTTTGTCATCGTGTAGTTTGCAAAGTGTTAGACAGTCAGTGACAAGTGAGACAACTGGTTAGTAATTGAGCGGGCAGCACAGCACAGAGATGGCTACGCTAGTCTATGTAACCATGTCCTTGACTTTGACGCTGTGCAGCGCACAAGATACAGTGTAAGTAGTAGGCCTACTGCAAATATTCTTTCATGATACACATTAATTTAATTTAATTTTGGGGTTTACATTTACATTTAATTGGGGTTAATTATTTACATGCATTTTTTAGGTTATTATTATTTTTCAGTTAGAAGGTTCACCTTACACGGTTGTCTTTGCTTGCAAAACATCAAGTCACGAGTAGTTAGGGAGATAAGAACTCTGTTTAATTATATACTTCACACAAAGCAATTTACATTCTAATGTTAATTTGATTATTCAACAACCTCAATGTTTAGCTTCTACTTGTTTTTATTTTTTGATAACTGGCTTTTACTGTTTTTGATATTGTATCAACTATGATACACGCATACATACACACATACATACATACAGTGTGGTGGTGTTTTATCAGCTTGGTAACAAAGTTTCTTGCAGTTTTTACAATAATAATATTTTCTTGTACTACATAATAATATTGAAGCTACATTGCTAACACTTATGGAAAATTTGTTTGTGTTTTGGAATTATTATTTACTTTAATAGTGACTAGATGTGTATGTGTTTATAACACACACACACACACACACATACATACACACGCATGCGAGCATATTATAAACATGTAATTTTGAACAGCTTTCACTAACTTTGATTTAGATATACATTACTAAATTATTTTATTTATATGTAATATATTGAAATTTAAAAAATAAGAAATATTGTATTATTAAAATTAAATACAGTAACTTATTAACATGTTCTCTGCCGTGTCAGTCATAATGACCAAAAATGTGTCAAGTTTTAGTCAAGACATGTCAATCATTATGCATGAAGAATAACATTATATTGTAGGCAACCAAAAACTGTCTGGCACAGGAGGACGGAATGACCAAAACACGCCGGCAGAGAACTTGTTAAAAAAATAAAATTTTAGATTATAAGATAAACAAAATATTAATTCTGATGGTACTGAATAACAGAGTTCAGTGAAATATACATAAGACATTAAAATAAACAAATATGGTACCTTCACGGTAATTTTACAATACAATATAATAAACTCTCTCACTCCCTCTCCCTCTTCCTCTCCCTCTCTCCCCCTCCATCCCTATTGTACACACACGCACACGCACGCACACACACACACACACACACACACACACACACACACACACCAATTGGGAGGTTATGTTACTAGGAATTTTGTCTGTGACATTGTAAATAAGGTGAGTAGAGATAAAAGACTTGTAATTATTGTACTATACATAACTCTGTTATAACTATCCAATATGTTGGATAAAACCACCTATGGTAGTCACAAGGTGATAATGTTACCCTCTTATCAAATATTAATTAAAATATTTGTCATAGGAAACCTGAAGCGTAAATGAAAATTTGTCATTGTGAAGGCAACTATTCAACCTATTTAAATTATTTTCATCCTTTCATGCACTCATTTATGCTGGTATAACAAATATGCAAATGAATCTTTATAGAACAGATAATCTTCACTTCATCTGAAAATGAATAATTGCTTTTCTAATCTCTTAGTTTAATACTCAATGAATATTTTAACTTACATCATAGTTAAAATTAAAGTTATAAAAAATTAATTTTTTTATACCAACCTATCATTAAAAAAAATAATGTTACCAAAAATAATGTATCTTTTAGATTTAGATCTTCACTCTGTGTGATCCTGTAGTACATACAGTTTTAGTCAGAGGAATATAATGGAAAATACTTAATCAGGCATATTGTTAAAGATATATGTCATTGTTATTAAATTAATATACCACAATTTTCAACCACTAATATTCTATGGCTGTCTTCAGGAGAGTAATGAAATTAAATTCAGTAGTAGACAAAACTGTTTATCAAAATACTATCAAACTATTTATCAACAAGACAATTATTTATCAAAATGAAGATATAATCAAAACCACTCAGAAGAAAACCAGGAAACCTGAACAGTTTGAAATTGAACCACTTGAAGCTGTATGAGTTTATTAATGATTGAAATATTTAAATCATCCCTGTGTGGACATTATTTGACGTAGTACACATTAATTATTAAATTGTTGAAATATTGAAATTTGAAGTGTTACCTACCTTTCGTAATTTACCCAGGTGTCGTCTGGTGTACTTGGCAGAGAAAAACAGGTCAATGCAAATAACGAATACATATTTATAATTTCACATAAAACATTATTTTATTTCGTTTTACTCTGTCATTCTTGTTAAACCACCACATCAACAATTTATCACCTTTTCTCTACATTTTTAATTCTTACTCTCGAATTGATTATGGTCCATTATCGGCCATTATTTAAAACAGATTCTGAAATATAGTTTAAAATAATTTCTATAGACTTAGAAATACTTATTCAATTAGTTTATATCTACTTTAGAAGGCAACCCAGACTGCTCATGCACTCATTCATTCATTATGCATTTTATATTTTATCTTCCCACTCCCATGAAAATGGACTAATTTTTTCCAGTTTAAAACAAAACAAATTGATTCTAGTTGTTGGCCAAATATTAAAGTTGGGTACTCTTACTGCATGTGCTCACTGGTTCCGCCGCATGTCGTCCACCACAGTTCTATGTAAATGTTCCGAAAGTCGTTACGAAAATTCTTGTCACTGCGGATTCACTGTTGATTCACATATTTTACATTGTCTCAGATATTTTGAATGCACAATTTACCGGTCGGCCGACCTTAATTATCTTGAGTAAGATTTAGATGACCACGCGCGGTCTGAAGATGGAAGTCGACTGGCGGTAACTACGCACACCGCTTCCTACTACAACTCTGTGTGGCAGACGGAAATGCACACTGCCTTCTTGTGACAAATCGTTCGTCATCATACATATAGTATGGCCAGTCCCTGGGCCACATGGCTACTGTTGTTAAAAATCGACGATATAGACGGCCTTTGTAGGTGTGGCTTTGATTCAATTTCCGTCATCACAAAAGGCACAGGGTAAGGAAATCTTACAGCTTAGCCATTTTTTGCAGCGTCTCTCGAGTCTGTTATGGGTCGTTGCTGCGCCCCGTCTTGTACGTGTGCGTATTGTACGTGCCAAACGCTTGATTTCATGACAGAGTGTTGCATTCCAAACTACACTCTGCTCAAAAAGTTTAAGTAGCTGTTCTTTGTTCAGCTACAGGCGTATTTTACATGAGACTGGTAATCACATGTTTACATAAATTTAATAAAATAAAACCCCACTTTTTGCCACATTACAATACCCCCCCCCCCAATGAGAGGTTTTCTGCGGAAGCATAAAAACTCTCATTGCTAACCCTAAGAGGATCGGTGAGGATATGGCAACAACAACCCCCCGTTTATTCTTAACACTTCATGGGTAAACTACCCCCTAGTTTGGTGACTATGGCTGCATCTGAATGAGATTACTGGACTTCTCTGTTCGAGATCCCAACACCATAAAATCGAACAGATACTCACCATAGTACACCTAACCTTCTATCATTCCGCACAAAAATTTAAAACACTGGCCTCTTACCATACCAGATCCTCAACCGATATGTTCCCCCTTACATGCATACTGGGTTGCCTTTAGCAAGTACTGGGTGCGTACACATATTCATTATTATATTATACATACATTCCATATTCAAAACTCATAAAAAGTTTTATCTTTTAAAATTCATTTCTTTTTTCAATTTCCTTGACTGGAGGTTACAGTTTCAAATCCAAAATAAATTAAAACAAATCAAATTGAAATCATTTAAATCTTGGTTGCCTCTCAAAATTTATCTAAGTTCATTATCCACGATCCATTAATTTGATCATTTCTTTCAAAAATTTAAAATCTTTTAATTGAATTTATAACTTTTTTACTTATTTGTTAACAATCCTAATAAACAAATAAAAATACACAACTTATTTCTACTATAAATTCAAAATTCAAAATAAATGCCCTTGAGTACAAAAGAGAACATAAAATACACATCATTAATCAGCTGACACCTTCCCTACTTATAAGGAACATTACAATTTACAATAACGTTCTTTAACACAAAGAATAGAGCATTAATTTTTTTTTTTTTTTTAATCTCCCACATTATTTCTTTTATCAATATCAAGAAAAAAAATTATTGAATTTAATTAAGTAACAAAAATTTCGTGAATCAATTACTAAAAACCTATCCTGTCTTTAACATCAGCCATCAGCTGATCTCTCTGGGTCAGGTGAATGACCTTGCCCTATATACACCATATAAAATTATACCATAAAAAACACAACATAAGTTCATAATCCTTACACTCTAACATAATAAAATTAATGACACAATAAAACATAATAAACAAAATCTGATAAACATCTTCTCTACTTGAGATAATCTTTTAAAAATCAGTAAAGTCATCTATAAAATATCATACAGAGTATAACACATGTAAATCAATTACATGTCTAAATATTTATATGTAAATAAATTCGTACAAGTTGTCTACAGTAATCATCTCTCAAATCAAACTACAATCATTTAATTAGCTTGTCAGCTAGTCGGCGTCATTAAGTTTCAAATTTTAGTTCGTTACTCCCCTGAGTAACCTCCTTGCCACACACACTATGACCCCCCACTGAACTGTGGCGTTCAGCTGCTTCCACAAGGACTGAATTTGGGGAGGAATTGTGGCATCTCCTGTCCTTGCTTCGGCATTACATGTTAAACGGCCAGATATTATAATACCTGAATTTTCATATTTATACCCTTAAGGCGGGTCTATCACCTGTTTTACTATTCCTACACGAACAAGGTGATAGCCGCTGTTCCATAGTTCCGGGGATTTCCCCGATAAAAGTGGCCCCCCGTTAATTTCAGAGTTCACCAATTTTAATAACAAGTAATAAATAACAATTTGTTAATAATATATAAAGTTTATAGTATACAATTTATACTCATTGGTTACCGGACGAATTCACTGCAAGCAGATACTTTGCATCATGGGAAGTTCAAAATGGCGGCACGTCTCGTTGTAGAATATTACTGTGAACTGATGGTTGGAAATTCTGATAATAAAATTACCTTCACAACTGTTTTATTGGTCGCCGTAATAGTGTATATTGTTTATTGTGTTGTTCTGGTATCCTGGATAAGTATTCAGTGTTCACTGGTGTTAATTGTCTTATGTGAGATGTGTTCAATGTTTTCTGGTTATGGCTAAGAATTGAGAAGTTGTTACGATGTGAATTATTAATGTTAGGTTATTTGACTGGTTTAATTCACTTGTATTGTGTTGCGTATCGTTTGTTTTCACTGTTGTGGTAGTGTATTTCACTGATTTTAAGTGAAAAATTGTCAATTTAGGTAACTCTCGTTTTCACTGATTTTCAACTTTGTACTCCATTACAATTCGTTATACGGTTTTTTAACGCGATCGAGCATCAACCGTTCTCGTTGAATGTTAATAGTGAACTGTTTTACTTCCTTCGTCTTAGGAAATATCTTGCCAAGTTAATATTGGAAAAGTATTGTTTAAATAATGTTCACTTCCTCTTTATGTAATTATAAAATACATTATATATGGAATATTTTTAGTTTATTGACTGCTTTCATGAACTATTAACCTCATAATTGGTTTATTTATCTCATTCTGTTTAATTTGATATGTCATAGTCCGTATTTGTAACGATTTTTGTTAAAATTGCCATATTTCTGTCTTTTTGGAAATCTAGGCCCAAAAATCTGTTTCCTGTTCTTGTACATAATTACTGCTATTTTAGGTGTTATAAATATAATTATAATAAATTTCAGATGGTCACAAATCTTTCTCTTTCCTTAATTCCTTATACATTTAACATTTGAACTGTCTTTTAGTGATAATGCATGAATTTACAATTCCTCCTCTGAAATATTTAGTTATTACATTTCGAAAATTTTTAATAATTTAAGACATCTTTCTCTATTACTCTTTTAAAGCATAGGATCAGTTATAGTAGTTGTTTATCGATCCACCTTACATAAATCTTATTAGTTTACATGGTTCATTGGTTAATTAACTAGTTTATATTAATTTTTGGGAATTCATGATTTGGCCTAGATGTTAGTATTTTACATATATGGTTTCTTCAAATAAAGTTAATTCTACACCTCCTCTGACTTTTTAAAGTTAACATAACATTAAATAAAATTGCTAACTATTGATACCTTAGCATATAATTCATGCTACTAATACAAAAAATAATATTTAATATTAACTAGCAGTCTTCAAAGTTAGACATGTTTGTTGGAACTATTTTTAACATACATTTTAAACATTTTATAAACTGATGCAGCATCCATACATAAACATTTTAATCTGTATGCATACTGTTATGTAACTAAAACATCTTACACTAAATATTAATCTTATTCTATTAGAACTCTTGAAAAGGTGGAATTCATAGGCTCTAAACTTAATTAGCCATTTAAATTTCTTACTCTTTATTAAACTTAAGTTACTTTCAGTCTTTTCTGATTATATTGTATTATTATCTAACCCCTTGATACAGTAAATATTCCCCCACCTACTTTCTTTATTATTGGCATTACTATGAATGTTTTGAGATAAAAAAGTGACCTTAGTTATGAAACATTGGAAACATTTTTCATTTTAATATTTCATCACCTGTTAATTATAAAATATAAAAGTTATTTAATAGCACCTTGTTTAAGTAATATTTAATGAAGAAATTTGTGTTAGTGGTTGAAATCACAATCAGAATGATCACTGTTGCACACCACTATATAAAAATTATCCCGATTAGCGCTTTCAAGCTTCACAGCCCATCGTCAGATCGGAAATAGACAGAAATTATGTGAAAACAAACCCTTCACCCCTCTCCCCCACCCTGCTCTCCCACAACAAGCTATAATATAAATGACCCTTCCCCACCCCCTAAACCCTGTCCCACCATCTGTACAGTTACATATTTTTCTAGCAAATTCCTTGTGTTTCAGTGTGTGTGTGTGTGTGTGTGTGTGTGTGTGTGTGTGTGTGTGTGTGTGTGTGTGTGTGTGTGTGTGTGTGTGTGTGTGTGTGTGTGTGTGTGTGTGTGTGTGTGTGTGTGTGTGTGTGTGTGTGTGTGTGCGCATCCTTTTAAACTTACCCTCTTCCTCTCCACACACGTGGGTCAGATGTATTAGTAATTTGGGAAGGAAGCATAGAAGAAGTGCATGAGTTTATAAATGAGGTAAATAATAAGGATAAAAACTTACAATTTAAAGAAGAGATAGGAGGTAAGAAAATAAATTACTTAGATTTAAACATAGAAATTAAAGATAATGAGAAACTACAGTTTTGGGATATTTAGGAAAGAGTCGTATTCTGTTATACCAAGAGAGTCTTACCACCCATATAGATATAAAATGGCGGCAATCAATTCATTTTGTTACAGAGCTCAGAAGTGTTTAAAAGAGACCGAATCAAAAGATAGGGAGTTAAAAACGATAAAGGGAATTGTAAGGAATAATAATTATAACACCAACATAGTGGATAAAGTTATAAAAAGGGTTAACATACAAAAAGCTAAAATAGAACCAGAACAAAATAATTATGCAGGGTCATTGACATACATAGGTTCACATACTAGAAAAATTATAAAATGTTTTAATAAATATGGAGTAGATATAGCTATTAAAAATTTGAAACGGTATTTGATAAGATAAGGAATAGGAATATAGAAAAAAGTCCAGTATTACAGAAAAGCGGAATTTATAAATTAAAATATAAAGACTGCAACAAAGTGTACCTAGGTGAGACAGGACAAAAATTCGTATGCAGGTTGTCTGACCACAAACGTGGAGAAGGTAATAGAATAACCAATTCGTTATATGCAAGACATTTCGTAGAAGACAACCATAAGTTTGTTAATCCTTTGGAAGAATACGAAATTGTAAAAGTAGTAAATAACACAGTTGAAAGGAATCTTAGAGAGGAGTTAGAAATATTGAAAGAAAGAGAAAAAGGGTTAGACAATTTAATTAATATTAAAATTAAATTTGATAATGAAGAAATATTTTATAACATGATTAAGAAGTAAATGATAGAGGACAGATAGATAAGATTAAGAATTATATTGCATAGTACTAATTGGATGTTTAAATAAATAAGGGTGTGTGACTGACCCACGTGTGTGGAGAGGAAGAGGGTAAGTTTAAAAGGATGCACACACACACACACACACACACAACACTGAAACACAAGGAATTTGCTAGAAAAATATGTAACTGTACAGATGGTGGTACAGGGTTTAGGGGGTGGGGAAGGGTCATTTATATTATAGCTTGTTGTGTGTGAGCAGGGTGGGGGAGAGGGGTGAAGGGTTTGTTTTCACATAATTTCTGTCTATTTCCGATCTGACGATGGGGTGTGGAGCTTGAAAGCGCTAATCGGGATAATTTTAATATAGTGGTGTGCAACAGTGATCATTCTGATTGTTTAAGTAATAGTTACACATTAACTTGAAGTTTATTATATTTAAAACCACTACACTGGTACACATTCACTGTTGGTTCTGACTTTTATTTGAGTTTTATTATATTCTCAGACCAAACCTTTAGTCATAATGGACTGTGAAGATTTGTTTATTTTCCTATATAATAACTTTAGTTGGTGCACTTCTTATCATACTACTAAATACTTTTGTCTATAATTAAGTTACAATTTTATGAGGTTTTGGGGTGTTATACTTTCTTTAGTGGTATTAACATTTGGTTTGGGGTTCATGGTCGTTAATAATAGGTTTATCTTTGGATATTTCTTGTGGTTCTTCCATCCTATATCTTCTTTTCTTCTCTTCTTCCTTCTTGGGTTTACCAAGGTACTTAGGTTTTATTTTGTCCGTTGGTTGGTTCGGGGTATCTTCTTTATCATCTGCTCCTAAACTTCCTCTTCCTTCTTCTTGGGTTCGGGGTATCTTCTTTATCACCTGCTCCTAAGCTTACTTTTCATTCTTGATTTTGGGGTATCTTCTTTATCACCTGCTCCTAAACTTTACTCTTCCTTCTTGGGTTCGGGGTATCTTCTTTATCACTTGCTCCTAAACTTCCTGGGTAATCTCCTGATTTATAAATGAGTTTCTTTTAATTTATTTTCTTGAATTTTATTGTTGCATTTTTATTATTTAATTACCTTTTTCCTTTTATTGTGGTGTTTTTCTTTGAAGTTTTATTTATTTTCATTTGAAATTCTTTGAGTTATATGTAATTTAATTGTTTTTATGATCTTAATGGTGCTATGATCTTTTCGTGCTGGTTAAACTTTGTTCACTTTAATTATTCCATTTTGGTACACATTTCACTACTTGAGTTACTTTTCAGCCACAATTAAATTTTATTGGTGAGCCACTATTTGTGTTTGCCTGACCACGCGTAGCTTCGATTGGTGACTGCGCAGAGTGTTAACAAGGTACCCCACTACCCAAGTTTTTGGACAAGACGGAAATTCCAATGCCTGCTGGCGACAAAATGTTCGTCACTGTACACCCAGTATGTGTTGTTAATGTGTGTTAGACGTTGACAAAATTTCACTGCCTTTCGTCACGTCACTCAAATGGGTGTGATTTTGTCAGACTTCCGTCAGCATACTGCCTCGTGGTAAGAAATGTAACATCGTGGGCCATTTTTTTTGACTTCAGTTGAGGCGGCTTAGCATCCTGTCCGCGCGCGTGCTCCAGTTGCGCGCTTGAGTGCGCCACACAACCCTGGATTTCCTGGAATTATACTGCGTTGTCGCACACACGCCGCATTCCACTGTTCTTTGTCTCACGGAAACCGTATTATGTCGGGGACTTGCTGCTTTAGTCACATGAATTTAATAAAAATAAAATAAAATAAAATACCCCCTTTTGTCCCATTACAATACCCCCCCAATGAGAGGTCTTTTGTCGAGACAGAAGAACTCTCATTTTAAACCCCTAAGAGGATCGGTGTTTAAACTTTGTACTTTGTTTATCAGCTGTATGCACTAGCGACTGCAATGCGACACGGGCGGATGACGTCACGCGCTTATCAAACGCTGCCGGCGGTCAGTTGACCGACGGGAGAAAAGTTTTAGTTTAGTTACTAACCAGGCTCCGAGCTGAACTCTCGTTAAACAATCTCACTTACAGCCGCGGCTTCTGGACAATTCTTAAATGTGTATCATACTAATTAATTTAATCAGACTACCTGCGTCCAACTTCAATGGACTACGATTTCTTTCAAAACTAATTTATGGGCGTTATGGCCTCTAATACATCCGCACGTGTCGATCATGATCAATACATCTTAATATTTCAATAAACGCATTTCAAATAACAGTATTACAGTCCACTTCTTTTCGTACAAACAATCCAGCCTTTCCTGCATAGCGTCTTTGGAACAACTCGAGATCATCAAGAGCTTCCAAACCGCAACATTTTTGGTCCTCCGGGCCGGATTTCTTATTTTTGGCCCAAAAACGAAAACGTTTTTGGTCCCCACGGGACGGATTTCTTATGTTTGGGTCCACAAGCGACCGCATTTCTTTGTCCGCATCATTTTTGGCCCAAACGATCTGAATTTATTCTCGCCCTACGGGCATCATTTTCGTCCTGAGCGACACCATTTTTGTGAATCACATCGCAGTCAACACGACAAGATTCGGCCAAGCAGTAGACCAGAGACGACGGGACACGGCAGGACAGCATTTGCGAGGTCATGTAAAAAGGTTCCACAGCTTTAATTCATGGAGGGTTACAACATGAGGCGTCATCTGACCAGTAGAGACAAGAGGTGCAACAGCTCCTAACAGGATCGAGCAACGGGATCGAAGCCAGCTTCAGCACGAATGGATCAACGTCCACGTGACTATGAACTTTTTACTTATATTTAACGTTTAACAATATTTCACATTTAGCAGTTATTTCTTAACACCTTTGTATAAACAAACACCATCATTACACAATACAACTTAATAAGTGGTTGGCAGTTCATTATCAGTTAAAACTTCAAAGATAAAGATATATGTTGTTATCATTTAAATTCATAATTTTAATAATTTTAATTGCCAACAAAGCTTGATTAATAGAGAGAGTAAGCCTATGTTCTAGCAAGTATTATGTTCATAAACAACGATCGCTAGCTACCGCAACGTATTCAAATTTATTAAAACTTAAGTTTATAGTTCACATGCTCTATGCTCAAATTCTTTCAAGGTATTTTTCCTTTTTTTCTTAAATTGTAATAATGGCAGATGTAAGGGCTCTAATAAAAAACGAGGCACAATTAAAGCCTCAATATCACGCGTAAATACTTTCGCGGATAACTTCGATTTGGTAACCAGCGATCCTCATGCGCTGAAAATAAAACTGCGAAATTTGATGGAATTATCCACCAAATACGATGAGATTCAATCCCAAATCGAAGCCGAGGAAGCGGACGTTGCTTTAACGAGTGATAGGGTACAAACGGAAGACGATCTTTGTAATATAGAGTGTAAATTGCAACACCTGCTGGAGCAAGCTGAGCATATGAACCAGAAACCAGTAATTAATGCTGAAAGTAAACAGCTTAAAACACCCCCCATTCAATTGGAACCAATCAAATTACCACGGTTTGCGGGTAGTATTGTTGAGTGGTAACATTATTATCACATTTTTCTTGAATTAATTCACGTCAGAGCAGATCTGACGGATATACAGAAACTTCACTATTTGCACTCGTCATTATATGGTGAGGCGCTTAACGTAATAAAGTCGTTACCAATCACTCATGAGAATTACGCGGTGGCTATCGATCTGTTGAAGAATAGATATGACAGTAAGCTAATTGTTTCCGCCCACCATGTAGGGAATGTCCTGGACGTACCATTGGTTCAACAAGAATCCAAAGTTAGCATATCTAAATTCATTGATGAGATCTCAGCCAATATAAACGCTTTAAATAATCTCAAACTGCCAGTCAACACATTCGAAATTATTGTCATACATTACTTAGCTAAAAAAATTGATAATTACACTTTCCGGTTGTGGAAAAAGAGTTTGTCGGAACATAAATTCCCTGATCTTAATAATTTTATGAATTTTCTAAATTCACGAAGAAAATTACTACAAAATCTTGATAACGCGACTACCCCAACGAGCAGGTTGAATAAAAGCGATAAGTCTCCTTATCGCAAGGCAGTTAAACAGATAAGCGCTCCTAGGGGGGCATTCCATTCTCATATCAGAAACAATTTATGTAGACTGTGTAACGGTGAACATAGAATTATCGACTGCTTACAATTCACATCGCTGTCTATCCCTGACAGAAGAAACGTTTTAATAAAAAACAAACTTTGCTTAAATTGCCTTCGTCCGGGACACGAAAGCTCAAAATGTCCCTCAAAATTTTCTTGCAAAAAATGTTCTATGCGTCACCACACCACAATTCATGTCCCCAACAGAGATGGAGCTTCCATTAATAACCAATGCTCACTAAAGTCACGGACCAATAAATCAGTATTGTTATCCACCGTCGTCTGTATGACCACTAATAAGGCCGGTAGGAAATTTCCCGTTAGGATTTTACTGGATTCCGGTTCTCAAGCGAACTTTTGCACAATGGATTTCGCCCGCAGAATGGGCCTCCAATTGGTTAAATCGCAACTACCCATCACGGGTAGAAACAACTCGCTTTCCCAGGCTGACTTTAGTACAAAGGTAAGGCTACATTCTCGCTATAAACCCTTCACGTTAAACGTGCATTGTGCCGTACTACCCAGTATAACTAATAATTTACCGGCGGAGTCGTTCGATCTTGCCTCTTCGAATTTACCCAAGCACGTATTCTTGGCGGATCCTCACCTACATTGCTCGGCGCAAATCGATGTATTACTCGGCGCTCAATATTTTCTCCAACTAATTAAATTTACGCGCGGACCACACTTCCCTATAATTCAGGAGACTAAATTAGGATTTATTTTGGCCGGTAACTTACCCTTCAACGTCGACATAACTAAAACAGTTTCGTCCTTTATGATCTGTAAGGATGATAGTCAGATTTCCTCGCAACTAAAAGAATTTTGGAAGTTGTAGGAGATCTCTAGTCGCGAACCCTGCTCTGAGGACTCGCCGTGTGAAAAACATTTTGTGGAAAACACTAGCCGCAACCGCGATGGGAGATTCGTGGTATCCCTGCCCCGCAGGTCTGATAAATTTCATTTGGGAGATTCTCTCCGCGGAGCTATCCGCAGGTTCCAATCGCTAGAGTTCAAGTTCAAGCAGAACCCTATCCTTTATAAGGATTATAGCGAGTTCATGAGTGACTACTTGAAACTTGGTCACATGTCGCCACTTAATGATTACGATTTGTCGCTTGACAACATCAGACATTTTTTATCTGCCCCATCACGCAGTCTTCAAGGACTCCAGCCTAACCACTAAATTGCGCGTGGTATTTGACGCCTCCGCTAAAACCACAAATAATCTGTCCCTCAACGATACTTCCTGGTCGGTCCTACGATCCAGCAGGATCTGTTTTCGATAATGGTTCGGTTCCGTACACACCGATACGTACTTATTGCGGACATAGAAAAGATGTATCGCCAGATCATGGTTAACCCAAAGGATTCAAACCTGCAACGCATCGTTTGGCGTGATGCGCCGGATAAGGAATTGCGACATTACGCTTTGAGGACGGTTACGTATGGCACTGCTAGTGCCTCCTTCCTTGCTACACGTTGTCTGGCTCAGATAGCCTACGAAAATAAATCCGACTACCCTACAGCTTCTAGGGCCATAGCCAATGATTTTTACGTAGATGATCTGATAACGGGTTCGGATGATCCGAACGTCTTAGCTAAAATGAAATGCGAGATCGTGAAGTTGCTAAGTAGGTATGGTTTCACGTTACATAAGTGGTTCTCTAACCACCATAAGATTATGACCCTTCGCGCCCAAGTATCCCATGACTTCAGCAAAGGTCAAAACGTGGGTACATTGGGAATCCAATGGAACGTTGAAAAGGATAATTTTTTATACACCGTTCGGGGTGATGATAATTTGACCGTCTTCAACAAAAGAAGCGTGTTGTCGGTCATTGCTGGGATTTATGATCCACTGGGTCTTATCGCACCCATCACATTTTACTGCAAGCATTTCGTGCAACAGTTGTGGTTGGCGGGCACAGATTGGGACGAACCCCTATCTGGGTCATTAGCCAATCAGTGGTTAGAACTATACTCTCAATTAGTTTCCGACACTCATTTTAAGATTACGAGGTCGGTTAAGAGTTCGAACAATTATCCAATTAGTTCATTACAGTTTCACGGATTCGCCAACGCTTCGGCTAAAGGTTACGCGTGTTGCATTTATGTGCGGGCGGTCTATTCGAACGGCGCCATATCGTCAAACTTGTTGTGTGCTAAATCTAGGGTCGCTCCGCTGAAACAGATAACGCTACCACGTCTTGAACTTTGTGCTTGTTTATTGCTGTCGCAATTAACGTCCAAGGTTTTAAACGCCATCAACTACAATTTTGACGGACTATATCTCTATTCGGACTCGATGATAGCGTTGCATTGGATACATCAACAATCTTCCCGCTGGAAGGTATTTGTGGCCAACCGTGTCGCGGAAATACAGCGTCTTGTTAGCAGCAGGGGAACTTGGCAGCATGTGGTATCAACTGATAACCCTGCCGACATTTTATCGCGCGGTTGCCTCCCTCGTAGTTTGCACTGTCATACTCAATGGTGGCACGGTCCGTCCTGGTTGACGCATGAGTGAGCATCATGGCCAGTCAGCGCTTTCGACATTAATACTCCCTGTACTTATCCCGACCTTGAGCACGAACGTCGCAAGCAGGTTCCAACCTCACTAATTGTCGCGTCCTCAACACATAGTTATGTTGAAAATTATTCATCCCTTACTAGGCTTATTCGCGTCTTCGCATATTGGCGCAGATTTTTTCGCAATTCTAGGCTCCCGGTTGTTGACAGAGACACGTCCTTTTTGTCTGCTCAAGAATTGTCTGACACACTCTTGATTTTTGTCCGGCAATCTCAGCAGTTGCATTTCGGCGTAGAAGTTAAGGAACATGAGGCACACCGGTGCCTTCCTCGCAGTAGTAAAATTCTTGCTCTCAACCCCTTCCTGGATGAATCAGGCATTTTAAGAGTGGGTGGACGCTTGCAATTCTCCCCACTTAACTACGCGAGTAAACACCAAATAATTTTACACCCGCACTCTCATCTCACGAGATTAATAATTGAGTATGAACATATCCGTTTGTTGCACGCTGGGGTGCAATCAACTCAAGCTTCGCTAAGGCAAAAATATTGGATCATACACGACAAATCCTATATCCACTCAGTGATACATAAGTGTGTCACTTGTTTTCGTTTCCGGGCTAGAGGCGCGAATCAACTATTAGGTCAGTTACCCCCTTCTAGGGTCATGCCTTCTAGGCCATTTTCACAGTCTGCCGTGGACTACGCCGGTCCTGTACTTTTGCGCCATGGCGGGCAGCGCTCTAAGTCCACGACCAAGGCATACATCGCGTTATTCATATGCATGTGTACAAAGGCCATCCATTTAGAATTGGTGTCGGATCTCACTTCCAACGCCTTTATAGCGGCTTTAAAAAGGTTCATCTCGCGCAGAGGTATTCCCGCGCAGATATTTTCAGATAATGGTACGAATTTTCGTCGTGCCAACCACACCTTATATAATTGGTACAAATTTTTAACCTCAAAGGAAGTTGAGCAATCTTCTCTGGAGTTTTGCGGTCTCCGCGGTATCAAATGGTCCTTTATCCCCCCTTGAGCCCCTCATTTCGGTGGTTTGTGGGAAAGTGGTGTTAGGAGTGTTAAATTTCATTTACGTCGCGTATTAGGCGGTACGATCTTGAATTTTGAGGAATACTCTACTCTTCTTTCTCAAATTGAGGCTTGCCTTAATTCACGCCCTTTGTGCGCGGTGTCCGACGATGCTAGAGACCCTGAACCCTTAACTCCTGCTCATTTCCTGGTCGGTGCTCCACTGACTGCACTTCCGGAACCCGACTATACCCAAGGCAATACTAGTCATTTGGGCAGATGGCTTCTGCTCCAAAAATTTACGCAGACCATCTGGAAACGGTGGTCTAGGAATTATCTGCACCAGCTGCAGCAGCGCAATAAATGGCGCACCCCGTTAAGGAATTTGAATGTCGGACAGCTTGTCCACATTTTGGATGATAATTCCCCCCCCCACTACAGTGGAAGCGTGGGGTAATTACCAATGTTTTTCCGGGTCAAGATTCCTTAGTACGCGTCGCAGAAGTTCGCACCGCGCTAGGTATCTTACACCGACCCATCCACAAATTATGCCCCCTTCCGGTGGCAACAAACTAGTCGTATGCGTGCCATACGAGACATACTAGGATTGTGAACTTGTCACATTGCCTGGACTACGCCCGGGACATTCCCCGGGCGAGCATACAAGTCAATTGTATCATAAACATTGTAAGTATTGTTTACGTGCCGATAGCTATTACTGCAATAGTGACTGTGTTTTCATATATACTATCAATTATTTATGGATGTTGTGTATTGTCATATGTTTATATAATCCAAGTTCCGAGAACTACAAGTGTTACTTATGGTATCAATTATTCTACGTATGTATTGTATTTTCTAATGGTCATATATTATGAAATTTATTGGGGTTGTTGTGTCAATATCTTGGTGAAATTATTATATTTTTTATGGTGTTATCACTTGTTATTGTAATGCTTTGCAAATGTCAATGGGTATTATTTGGGAAAGATCAATGTCTACTTAATCATTGTATTATTGTGTGTATTGTGTTACTATTATGTTTTGGGTAATTTTACTGTCAGTTTGCCCTTGCTATTTGCATAAGGGTTAATTTCTTGTATACCTTGTAATTGTTAATTGAATTCATATTATGGTAATTATGTCATTGCGCTGTAGCCAATACGCCAATTGTTGTATCATTTTTGCCATGTAAGTCTAACTATTGTATTATTAATTTAACGTTTAATTTACAAAATCGTCCCGATTTTGGCGGGCAGTATGTTTAAACTTTGTCCTTTGTTTATCAGCTGTATGCAGTAGCGACTGCAATGCGACACGGGCGGATGACGTCACGCGCTTATCAAACGCTGCCGGCGGTCAGTTGGCCGACGGGAGAAAAGTTTTAGTTTAGTTACTAACCAGGCTCCGAGCTGAACTCTCGTTAAACAATCTCACTTACAGCCGCGGCTTCTGGACAATTCTTAAATATGTATCATACTAATTAATTTAATCAGACTACCTGCGTCCAACTTCAATGGACTACGATTTCTTTCAAAACTAATTTATGGGCGTTATGGCCTCTAATACATCTGCACGTGTCGATCATGATCAATACATCTTAATATTTCAATAAACGCATTTCAAATAACAGTATTACAGTCCACTTCTTTTCGTACAAACAATCCAGCCTTTCCTGCATAGCGTCTTTGGAACAACTCGAGATCATCAAGAGCTTCCAAACCGCAACAATCGGAGAGGATATGGCGCCAACAACCCCCTTTTAATACTTAACGTATCATGGGTAAACTACCCCCTAGCTCGGCGACTATGGCTGCACCTGAACGAGATTACTGGACTTCTCTACTCGAGATGGCCTTATACCATACCAGATCCTCAACTGATATGTTCCCCCTTACATGCACACTGGGCTGCCTTTAGCAAGTACTGGGTGCGTACACATACTCATTACTACGTCCTAGACAAACTCCCTAAAATATTTTAAAATCATTTTTTCCAAATCAAAATGTAGCAACCAAATTAAATTCAAATCATTAAATTTGGTTAAAATTTCATTTAAGTTCAAAATCAACCCGTTACCTTACCATTACTTTCATCAAGACCAAAAAAATAAAAATCTTTTACATGAATCTACCCTTAACAATCATAAAAAACACAAATTGAACATCTTATTGAATCATAAACCTACTTATTCTAACATTTGTTTACACATATATATTATATATTAAACAATATAATTCAATAAACTCACTAGTAATACACGTAAACAATAATATACTTGAAACTCAAACATCATCTATATGGCAGGCGGAAAAATAAAATTTTGTTTTTTCCAAAGAATTTAAATTTACCTAAAATATCTCTTTTCTCAATTTTCAGAAAACAAAATATTTAATTCAATCAAGAAACAAAATGGCATCAATCAATTACTAGACACTGGTCTTGTCTCTAACATCAGTCATCAGCTGATCTCTCTGGGTCAAGTGAATGACCTTGACATACATATGTTACACAAAGCTACACTGTGAAATACATGAAACATCTTTAAAATTCTTTATCTTCAAACATAATACAACATAATAAAATAGAACATTCAAAATTAACATGGTTATTATTATCTTACCATAAACAATAAAATTTACATTTAAATCGACCAAAATTTACACATTTTATAGCATTATATCATTCTCAAATTCTATTAAAACCTGTCACTTGTTTCAATTCTTATTACATTTTGACTATGACTTTCTTTCTTTAATATTTTCATTCTCAATTAGTTTGGGTGACTCAGTTATTTATAATCTTTGATTTACTAACTGGGCATTCATATATATCCTTACCCCACTTATGACTCTAACAATCATTAACAGCTTTAACTAGTATGACACCCATCTATCAAAACATCTACCCACCATTCTCTACCTCTAAATTACTACTCTAACTCATTTCGCATCATTCTACCCTTATAACAAAATATTCTCTACCCCTTTGTACTCAGGATGTGTGTTCCCTTCCCAATGCTCATTCCCTTATCTGGTTCCCGGACCCTCCCTAGGTAACCCTTTCCAGCACATATCGGTTCCCCTCCCGCCACAACGCTTTTCGTTGAGGACTCCTTATCACACCACCCCCCTTACAAAATCACCATGACTAATTACTCTCCCATTACATCATTTTCATCTACAAAATATCTCCATTTATTTATTACCTCAATATATCACTCATTACTTCACCTATATTCCCCATTTCTACTGTGTCCTTATTAATTCTCAATTTTCTACATTACGTTTATTCACAATAATATTATTCTCTCTAGCACCCCTTTAAACTTAACTTGGTCTGATTTAAATGTCCTATCGAAATAATAATCACCCAAATTCTATCCCTTACCACATTTTACATTACATTAACCCTTGAAAATTCAAAACTGTCTCGAATACATCTCATCATTTAATTAAAATCTCTTAAACCACATTGAAAATCTATTATTCAAACATTTAATTACATTGAAAAATTTGCAAATCACTTATAAGTGACATATTACGTATATAACACCAGTAATCAGCTGATGTTCCTGGTCAGGTGAATGACCTTACTGAAGATGCATTTCACAATTTTACAACGTACATATTATTTTTTCCCTAACATACGGCATATAATTAATACAAATACACAAAATTACATAGTTATCCTACTACAATGTTAATTGAATTTATTACAATTAAATCTGGTACTTAAAGTCATTTTGCTCTCATAGGGACATACATCGCTACTCATTGAGACATAGTCATAGCAACAGTTACTGAACAGCTCTATGGATTGTCAACCCCCAACTCTCTCTATAGAGTCATGTTATAAGTTCACCGCCCGCTGTTTACAGAGGTCGTCACCCTCTCACTGAATTTACAGCTACACTCCTCCTACATCATTTACTTAAAATCTCCCCTTTTACCTAGTTACAATTAGGCAAACCACCTGCCGGTCGGTCTAGGTATTTACCTTGTGCACAGATGCGTTATCTGTGCCCTTGGCTTGTAACGGCCAGCTCCTTTTCCACACACACTATTGTTTCCTGGTGTTGGACTGTAGCGTCCATTTGCATCCCCAAGAACTGAAGTTACATATATAAGGTATAGACGCTGCCTATACCGTTCTTGATTCAGCGTTATTTAAAAATTCGGTATTACTGATGTCCGAGGACACCAGTAATCCTACTAAAATGATTCACACACCCTTAGTACGGAACTATCGACACCTTCGACGATAGCCGCTGTTCCATAGTTATGTAGTTTCCCCTGTTTTACCCCCGGTTCAATTTCAAAGTTCACCAATTTTGTATCTACTTACATAATTCCATGGCCAGGGCCTGGTGAAACCGTGACCGCCCGAAATGTAGGGAAACTACCAAAAGACATATAAGGCTCACACTGACACCGTTACTACAATTCACGGAAGGTCAACTCTTATATGTTTGGGTATATTAATTACATTCATGTTTACATTTTTAGATTCACCTACATTTTAACTCTTAAACATACAAATTTCACAATTATATATGGTCACTTATTTACTAAAATAAACTATAGCTACTGACATAAATTTAAAATTATAAACATTCCAAATTATATATTGTTAAGTATTTATATTGAAGGCTAATTTTATCCTTAATGCTACGAAGGTTGTAATCGCCCGAAAAGATGGGGGTTTCACTGGGACGCGATCGCGCATGGGCAGACACACTACGTGAATTCACGTTCTCTTTCTATTACCCTCAATACAAAACCTACTCCTCTTACTTTCCCATTTATCCTAACCCGCCGTCTGCTCTTGCACGAACTCATCCCCGCAAAACTCATCTTTTTTTAAATATTCTGTAACTGTAGCCATTAGCCAAATTTATTTTTGCCAATGACACTAAAAAATTTTACTTGTTGAAATATAGCCTCCATATCTATTTACAATCACTCGAAAGCAGTGCTGGTACGTGATATGGTACACCTAACCGCTGCACCTTGAGTGTTAAAAAGTAGTTTGTACCTTTATGGATCCCCCTCCCCGTTCAATAATGTGGTGAAATTTCTATTGTATACCAATTTTGGTGGAGCCGGACCATCGTCGTTTCACCACCCGAAGGAAGTTCTGCCAACCATGGTCCGCCTCCAAGTGCCGAAACCCACGGCCAGGACTGGTAAGGTCGTGACCGCCCGAAAATGAGGGAGAGTCCCTTCTGAAAACATAAAACAACATATTAAAATTCAAAAAAAAATTTTTACCTTGACCAATATAATTTCAAATTCGTAGCATTCTGCGTGCCCACTATCTCCTGCGTTATTTGGTTGTGTAGTACATAGGCATTATTCATTTTTATTTCTACAATCTCATAAGGTCCTTCATATAATAGGAAAAACTTCTTTATTTCTTTATCTTGTGCGTTAGACAAATCATGTCTCCTTACCTACACCAACTGTCCTATCTCGTATTTGACCCACTTACCCTTTTCATCATGTTTCCGCTTTCTTCTCTCTCTCCCTTGGTGAGTAGACTCTCGTTTGCGAGTTGTATTTTTACATTCCTGTCGATAGCCCTTTCTTCCGGTGGATATTCAAAAAGTTGTTCTAATATTCTGGGTGGTCTGGCTCCTTTTATTAATTCGTATGGTGTAAACCCGGTAGAATCATGGGTCGTGCTGTTTAACCAGTCCTCCACCTTCTTTACGTATAAAGGCCATTCTGAATGTTTGGAGTGACAATACGCCCTGAATATCCTCCCGATTTCTCGCATCACCCGTTCTGCCTGGTTTGACTGTGGATGGTAAACTGCCGTATGCTTGGGTATGATGCCTTCCCAGCCAAGAGTCTGTCTCCACTTACCGCTGATGAACTGTGGTCCATGATCGGATAAAATTACCTTCGGCTTACCTACGTTGATCATGTAGTCCTTGGTTATCTTTTCGCTCAACACCTTGCTGGTAGCTCTCTTTACGCTGTACAACCTAACAAACTTAGAAAAAGAGTATATATATATAATAATATTTAAAAAAAAGTGAACGAAGAGTATGAATCAACAAGATATTTATAATACCGCCAGCACAGCGTATTACATCCACAAACACAGGAACGTCAGATTACAGATAACAAAAACATCCTTAAATATCGCATACAACAACACATGCCGCAACCACAACATTATACCCACACATGCACAAATCATAATAAAAAATAACACGCACGCCGCAACACAAACCAAACGTAAAGCAGAAATAATACACCTGGATAACATCGTCAAAGATTTATACCACAAAAAAGATACACTAAACAAAACGGCATACAACCTACACGTTAAACTCACACAAATATTACACCACATTGAATTAGAACACATAATACAATATACACGAAATATCATAGAGAAAATCCAATTAAGAACACAGGAAAGGCATAACAGAAAAATCAATAACCTATTAACACGCAGAAACGAAACCATCCCTACACCGACACATAAGTTTCACGCACATACTGTAAATACAACATTGACCCATTTCACTAATACAGAAATAACCCTATTAGATAAAGGTCTAAAACACAATTTAGGCATCAATCCAACTAATAACAACAATAGTAAAAGACATACACGTGACATAGTCCTTGATGCTGAAACAGCCATAAAACACACACATAACATAGACCAAGACACCATACGCCACGATATCAAACGCAAATTACAACACACACAGCAATATGAACATAAACAACACAGTATTGAATTCCAATTACTAAAAAACATAAAACGTAAATTACAAGAGCACAACCTATCCATACTCAAAGCAGACAAAGGCAATATTAATGTCATAATAGAAAAACAAGCTTTAAATAACAAAATCGAAACATTTTTTAATGAAAACAACATCACTAAATTAAATAAAGATCCCACCCCAAATTATCACAAACAAATAAACAAAACTTTAAATAACACAAAACACATAGTATCACCTGACAACATCAAATATTTTAAACAAATTAAACCAAAAGCCCCTACACTAAATGCACTACCGAAATAACATAAACCAAATATTCCCATCAGGCCACTTATAAACAACACACAAGCACCTGCACACAAAATAGCTAGACACTTAGATAAATTAATCAGAAATAGCATAAATTTAACTAACAACACCACTGTCATAAATAATTTAGATCTAGTGAATAAAACTCAACATATCCACATTCCACACAATTCCACACTAACTTCATTCGACATAACAAACCTATACACCAATGTTCCCATAAAAGAAACTATAACTACATTAGAACAATTACTAAAATTAAACAACATACCTGAAATACACATAAAAGAGATCATACATCTAACTAAAATTATAACTGATCAAAATTATTTCACACACAATAACATGTTTTACACACAAACAGATGGACTACCCATGGGCTTCCCTATATCAGGTATACTAGCCAAAATATTTGTACACACCATAGAACAAGAACACATATTGCACAATAACAAATACACCGATAAAATAATATATTGGCACAGGTATGTTGATGACATTATACTCCTATACAACGGCAACAAAAGACAAATAGAAAATTTCCACAAATATATTAACACTATACACCATAAATTAAAATTCACACTTGAAATAGAACTAAATAATAGCATAAACTTCTTAGACCTCACAATCACCAAAACAAACAACACACACACATACAAAATATACAGGAAACCCACCACATCAGACATGGTCATACATAACTCATCCAACCACCCAACTCAACACAAACATGCAGCATTCAACTACATGCTCCATAGACTCACTTCAATACCCCTAAACACACATGACTACCAAGAAGAATTTAACACAATCAAATATATAGCAGTTAAAAATGGATACAACCCCGATTTGGTAAATAAAATACACAAACGCATCCTAAGCACAAAAAATAAAACACATCAGACCAACAACACACAACCCAGTAAGTACATAACACTTACATACTACAACTCCAATACACACAAAATTGCTAACACATTTAGAAAACACAATTATAAAGTAGCCTACAGAACCAACAACACCATTAAGAAACATAAATATTAACAAAGACACAGACACATACAGTAAAACAGGAGTTTATAAATAAAATTGTAATGATTGTAACCAATTCTACATCGGCCAGACGGGAAGATCTTTTTATTCCAGATTTTCAGAACATGTAAAAGCCCTCACCACAAATAACATACATTCCACATTTGCCACACATTTACAAAATGAAAACCATAGTTACACAAACATAGAACACAACATGGAAATATTACACTACTTACCAAAAAGTAGAAAATTAAACACAGCTGAACAATTTGAAATATACAGATATCACGCACTACAACCAAACAACATATTAAATGAACAAGTACGTTACAGATCACATACACTATTTGATACATTGATCCAAACACACAATTTGAGCCTCAGCGCCAATTCCCTCCCACCATCAATTCCCAACACACACACCTATAGTCCATAATTGTTATTCTGTGACAATGACATTCAGTATTTACTCACACTGAGGAAGAGGCACATCACCTTGAAACGTTTGTGAAAGTGATAACCAAAGTAAGTTCATTTGTGAAAGTTTTTATATATAATAATATTTAGAAAAAGTGTCTAAAACAACAAAAACATATACCACTCCACCTCTACCTTTAGGCAATGGCCCATACAAATCTACAGCAACTAAATCGAACAGTCTTTCAACTTTAATATAATTCATTTCCCCTTCAACCCTATAATTCACTACTTTGGACTTCTGACACAAATCGCATACCCTCAAAACTCTTCGAACTCGTCTCTCCATATTCTTAAAAACGCATGACTCTTTTAATACATTTGTACATTTCTTCGCACCAAAATGCCCATATCTTATATGACAATCCCAAATAATTCTATCTACTAACTCATCAGGTATCATTAACCTCCAATCCCGTTCACCTCCTTCTACTTTCTTAAACAGAATTCCCTTATATATTTGGAAATGTATATTGTACTCTGACCCATTTATATCTGCTTCTAAACTAGCTATTATCTTACCCCAATTTATTTTCTGATCTTTGTATGTTCCTGATCTCCCTTAATTCCTCCCCAAAAATTCTATCTTCCCTTGTTAATCGAAAAATTTCTATTTCTTTCAGATCCCTCCCCGTTTTATTATCTATTACATCTATTCTGGAAAGAGTGTCTGGTACTTTGTTATCTGTCCCTTTGATATATTCCCATGAAAAGTGATATTCTTGTAATGCTAACACCCACCTGGTTAATCTGCTACGAGTCAACTTACATGTGTTCAAAAATGATAAGGCCTTATGATCTGTCCTGATGACTGTTTGGTTTCCTAGCAGGTAGGTGCGAAATTTCTTTACTGCGAAGACGATGCTCAGCAAGTCTTTCTCTGTTGTCGTGTAGTTCCTTTCCGCAGCCAATAAAGTCCTGCTGGCAAAAGCGATGGTCCGGTGTTCCTGATCCTCACCCTCCTGGTAGAGTTCTGCACCGAGGGCTATGTTGCTGGCATCTGTCTGTAAATAAAATTTTTTCTGAAAATCGGGGTGATTCATCATTATCATATTTATAAACTTCTCTTTAATTTCATTAAAAACAATTCTTTCTTCCTCGCCCCATCTCAAATTGTTTACTCTTTTGTAACACCGCACTTAGTTTAGAGGTAACCTGCGCATAATTTCTCTGAAATTTCCGATAAAAGTTGCATAATCGTAAAACGCTTTCTAACTGTTTAATATTTTTACGTTCTGGAAAACGTATGATAGCTTCTACTTTATCTGGGTTTGCTAAAATACCTTCAGGAGTGATAATAAAACCTAAAAAATGTATCTCAGTTTGTAGGAATTTTGACTTCTCCCAATTAACTGTTAATCCCCCATTTTGCAATTTATTCAATACGTATTCTATATGTTCTAAATGTTCCAAGAATGTTCTTGATGTTATTAGTATGTCATCAACGTATACAGTTAAAACATCTAAATCCTTGGGTTGGAGTATCATATCTAAACATTTTATAAAACTGGCTACGCTAGTGTTTAGTCCGAATGGCAGATGCTTAAATTGATAGTTCTTACCATTGAAGAGAAATGCAGTATATTTCCGGCTCTCTGGCGCTAGTGGAACTTGCCAGTATCCTGCTGTCAAATCTAAGGATGTCATACACTTGACTCCGCTGAATTTCTGGAAAATTTCATTCATAGGTTCCGGTGACTCCCGGTCAGGTTGTGATGCTACAAAATTTGATCGAAATATATTAATACATAAGATACTGCCAGAACTTACCTGCAAGCTTTCTCCACTACTTACCTGGTATTAAATTTTTTTACCAGAAGACCAGAGTCGCCACGGTGTTTTCATAGGTTATAATACCGAAACTTTGACACTCCACCTTAAATAAAACGGGACAATTTAGCAATCTGACCACCCCCAATAATAATTCTGAAGATACCCGGAACGTTTAGACGAATCTTGCAGCACAGAAATGAGAAAGTGGTAATGGCGAAATAACTTAGTCTAACACATTTTTATGTTATGAAATGAATATTTTACTTACAGAAATACGGAAATCCTCAATACACAACACAAAAGAACAAAACACCTTTTGAGATGGTTAAATAGCTCTTACATTGAAAATACAATTCTTACACTTATAAGCCCAGCTTTGCTCACACACGGATTCACGCTATTTTAAAAACCCCTTTTATTTTACGTTACCAATCCTTTTGTTTGTCTTTACTGTCACTGCCGCGATTCCTTGAAAAACACGTGTTTGTCAACCGATTCGAGTGTCCGCTATTTATTGGTTTGATTCACAACACCACCGCACAAATTGTATTATTGGTGAGTTCGTTAATTCCTCGGGTCCCGGTCGGTATGAAGGCGTTATTTTATTTATGTATTCATACTTAAACGTTTGACCCGACCGGGCCCGCATAACGTGATCAGCGTCTGTTGGCGAAGTCGGCTTCTCGTAGACTGGCCCAAGCGTCTATATAGTGCGGACGGATATTGATGCCTGCCAGCGACCGAATTTCGTCGTCGCTCACACTTGAGTTGTTGCAGTTTAGTGGCTGTATGCCTGATACATAGTAGTTTTTTCTGTATTGTGCGCCGATGATATTTAAGCGCTTATGGTTCGACGTCACAAAATAGGCGGGCCTTAAAGTTTCATATCCGTCTTCATGGGGACATGTGCAAGGCAACAATCCTTCTTTAGGCCATTTTGAGTTTCTGCAGTAGCGTCACCCCGTGCGTATGCCTGCGTCATGCATACGAGCGCATGGTCACACACAAAGAAAGTTCTTGGAAATGAGGCTCGGTAAATTCTTCGTTGCCGATTGCACAACGTGATACGGCGTTGCTTTGTGTAAAAACTGTTTCTTACAACGTGGTCGGTCACAATGAGAAATAAATCTTTACACATATTTTTATAAATCCCCGGAAATGCAATAAATAAAAAATACCCCAAATTTAATAAAATAAAATCCCGCAATTTTGGACCGTTACAATACCCCCTCAATGAGAGGTCTTCTGTCCAAACAGAAGAAATCTCATTGATAAAACCCGTAAGAGGACCGGTGAGGAACTGGAGCCAACAACCCCCTTTTATTCTGACACTTCATGGGTACACGACCCCCCTAGCTCGGCGACTATGGACGCATCTGAACGAGATCACTGGACTTCTCTGTGCGAGATCCCAACACCGAAAAATCGAACAGATACGCACCACAGCGCACCTCACCTTCTATCATGCTACCCCAAATCCTCAATCCCTGGCTTAGACCATGCCAGATCCTCAACCGATATGTTTCCCCCTTATATGCAAACTGGGCTGCCTTTAGCAGATACTGGGCTCACGCACACACTGATACTACATATTATGAAATGAAAATATTCTTAAAAAATTTACTAAACGAAAAATCATTAGCAGTTTTGCTTGAAAATTAAAACACAAATTTTGCATTTATACCGAATAATTCTCTCCATTAATTTTACTGTTATTTAAAATAAATCAATTGAACATTTCTTAAAAATAATAACATCCTTAGCCTAACATGTGATTACACCTAGAGTCTAACAATACATTTCAATAAAATAATCCAATAATAATAAACACAGTTAGTACACAAACAATAAAATAATCAAAGTTTACAAACATCAATTCGATGGCAGGCGCAAAATCAAGAAATTTTTTTTTTTCCAAAAAATTTCAAAAAAATTTTAAAATTCAAAAAAATTTAAATTTCTTAAAATATTTTTTTTCCATGTCGGAATCATTTAAAAATTGTTCAAATTGATTAAAAACAAAAGTTGAATTAACTTCCTTGCTAAACAAGCCTAGTATATGACCTCACCCATCAGCTGATCAAAACTGGGTCAAGTTCAAAAACCTTGACCTACATACGTTACACATAAATTACACCTGAAAATACATTAAACATCTGTAAAATTCTATCTTGAGACACCAAAACATAATAAAATAAGACATTTAAAATAACAAAATATTATTATAAATAACAATCAAATTGAGATTTTAAATTATTCAAATACACACTTTCTAACTTTACATTTCCAAATTCTATCAAAAATTGTCACTGGTTTTAATTAGAAATTTTATATTCTTGTTATAAATCTCTTTCTCTATTAATCGCATATCCAATATTTTGGGTGATTTAAATACTTATAATAACTCGATATACCCCTTGATATGTATACCTATATAGTCTTTCTCCCTTTGGCTCTAATACTCACTAACAACTGAACCAATATGACACCCATCTCTATCAAAACATCTAACCAACAATCTCTAAACCCAACTTACTATGAAACTCAACTCGCCACCTTCTCTCAATATATAAAAAATTAATCTCTAACCCTTTGTACTCAGGATACGTGTTCCCCCCCCCCAAAAGCTCATCCCATTATGTTGGTTCCTGGATTCTACCTAAGGTAACCCTTTCCGGCGCCAAACGGTCCCTTACCGTCCCAACCCCTATGTTGCGGACTCCAACATTACACTACCCCTATTACAAAATTGCCATCCTCAAAATCTCACTCTTATTACCTCACTTCAACTATAACAAAATAACATCAACAATTATAAACATCAATATATCGCTCAAAACTCTACATATATTCCCCATAACTACTGTGTCAACATCAATACTTCTCAAATTCTATTTCATTATCTCACAACAACAGTATATTAACTCAGACAATATTTTTCTCTCTACTACCATTTTAACTTTAACTTCAACTTGGACTGATCTACATGTCCAAATAAAATATTTATCACCCAAACTCTTTTATTAACTTTCACAAATCATTACTTTATTTCTCACTTTATCAAATCACTTTATCATTTTAAATAGCATCTGTAATACATTGAAACATTACATTTAACATCGATTACCTTGAACATTTACAACCAATATAACAGTGACATTTTACTACTGATCAGCTGACATTCCTAGCTAAGTGAAAACACATTTCAAAATTATACTTGATTCGTACTATAAAGTTTCTATACTTACAGTCCATTTAAACTGACATACACAAAATACAGTATATACCATACATCAATACTTTCACGTAACCTCTGAAACATTTAACAAACATGTTAGTTTACATCAAACAATTTATTATTTAATTACCAAACTCCCATCTCGTAAAATAATTTGAATTCATTAAAAAATTTAATTATACAACATTTAAATAATCAATCAAAATATTTAAAACATATCAAATTGTTTTACTTAAATTAATTACTGAAAATACAAATTTCATTGCCATCACAACAATTACAATTAGCCAATTAATGCTTCCAAAATTAATTCGGTTATTTATTTAACTTGCAAACATTAATATTATTATTACAACAATCATCTACACACACTTGTTTACTTGACATCATACAATACACACAAATAAATTTATTACACTTTTTTACAAATCTTCATCATTACTATTCCGTTATATCATACTTCAATGTCAAAATCAGCTAAGTTATTACCATGTATTCACATACTTAAACTGTTCCTTCCCCAATTTCATAATCTAACCTCCATCGTCAAATAGATATCTAACATATTTGTAGACTAAATTATTTTTGTTTACCTTGAGTTTATTATTATTATTTTCATAAACCATTATTTCTAGGTTCTTCATCATACCATTTATTATTTCATACAACTTGTCGCTATCAGTTAATTTTGTCCAGTCTCCGTTAGTAAATTGTCTCAATACCCAGTCAATTATTTCATCCTCATAAATTATCTTATTGTTATTTAAACGTACTTCTAACCTTACTTTCCACTCATTATCTAACTCATCAACATTAATTACTACGCCTTTACGATCTATTACTTTCTCTCTCTCACTCACTGTCTCTATCTCACCACTATCCAATATTTTATTCTCAACTATATCATTATTATTCACCATTATTTCATCATTATCATTAATTATAGTAACATCACCACTTACCTCAGAATTGTAACCATCATAATTATCTTCACTATTCAACACTACTTCTTCCACTATTTGGTCACTGTTATTTATGAATTCATCATCGTTATCACTCACCTGGTTAATTATTTCTTCACTATCATTAACAACATTATTGCCACTTACTTGTTTTAATTCAACTTCCATACTCTCTTTCAATTGACATCTATCTCTTCTCCACTCCTCGTTTTGTTTTTTCAATTCATTGTTGAGTTCCTTGGTATTACTAACCATGTCATATAACAATGCGTTTTGTTTATCCAAACGTTCATTAAACTTGTTGCACATCATAATCATCATATTCATCATCTGTGTCTTATAATCAGATTCACTCATATCATCCCTTACCTCCTTGTCTGCCACCTGCTCGACTTTATTCTTGTTAACTTGGTCTGTCTCTCTATCTGTATTTACCACCAATACGCTCTCATAATTATCACTAGGCATATCCTCTGTCTTATTTTCTACTACTATTACTTCGACTATCTTACCTTTATCGTTCGTCATCTCACTAGCAATACTAATAACATCACTATGCTTTTTAATTTCGGCAAATATTCCCTCTTCTTGTTCTTCCATTCGGGTTAACCTATCGTCTAAATTACCCCATTCCTCGTCTGTCATCTCACCCACAACACCTCGAAATTCACTCTCCCACTCATCCCACGGAAAATCAACATCATTACCTTGTATTTTTGACATGTTTAAAGTTCATTTATATAACACTTTTATATATAATAACCACTATTTTTCTACACTCAAAACACCAAACCTACTCACACGTACGTAATTATGTACTCTAAATATTGTTTACAAATTCGTCATTACCACATCCTATTTTCTGTGCATTAAAATAGGTCTATCTCGTATAAATAAAATTAAACGAAAATCCTGGCAGCGAGAGCCATTTGTGATGCTACAAAATTTGATTGAAATATATTAATACATAAGATACTGCCAGAACTTACCTGCAAGCTTTCTCCACTACTTACCTGGTATTAAATTTTTTTATCAGAAGACCAGAGTCGCCACGGTATTTTTATAGGTTATAATACCGAAACCTTGACACTCCACCTTAAATAAAACGGGACAATTTAGCAATCTGACCACCCCCAATAATAATTCAGAAGATACCCGGAACGTTTAGACGAATCTTGCAGCACAGAAATGAGAAAGTGGTAATGACGAAATAACTTAGTCTAACACATTTTTATGTTATGAAATGAATATTTTACTTACAGAAATACGGAAATCCTCAATACACAACACAAAAGAACAAAACACCTTTTGAGATGGTTAAATAGCTCTTACATTGAAAATACAATTCTTACACTTATAAGGTAGCCCAACTTTGCTCACACACGGATTCACGCTATTTTAAAAACCCCTTTTATTTTACGTTACCAATCCTTTTGTTTGTCTTTACTGTCACTGCCGCGATTCCTTGAAAAACACGTGTTTGTCAACCGATTCGAGTGTCCGCTATTTATTGGTTTGATTCACAACACCACCGCACAAATTGTATTATTGGTGAGTTCGTTAATTCCTCGGGTCCCGGTCGGTATGAAGGCGTTATTTTATTTATGTATTCATACTTAAAAGTTCGACCCGACCGGGCCCGCACAACGTGATCAGCGTCTGTTGGCGAAGTCGGCTTCTCGTAGACTGGCCCAAGCGTCTATATAGTGCGGACGGATATTGATGCCTGCCAGCGACCGAATTTCGTCGTCGCTCACACTTGAGTTGTTGCAGTTTAGTGGCTGTATGCCTGATACATAGTAGTTTTTTCTGTATTGTGCGCCGATGATATTTAAGCGCTTATGGCTCGACGTCACAAAATAGGCGGGCCTTAAAGTTTCATATCCGTCTTCATGGGGACATGTGCAAGGCAACAATCCTTCTTTAGGCCATTTTGAGTTTCTGCAGTAGCGTCACCCCGTGCGTATGCCTGCGTCATGCATACGAGCGCATGGTCACACACAAACAAAGTTCTTGGAAATGAGGCTCGGTAAATTCTTCGTTGCCGATTGCACAACGTGATACGGCGTTGCTTTGTGTAAAAACTGTTTCTTACAACGTGGTCGGTCACAATGAGAAATAAATCTTTACACATATTTTTATAAATCCCCGGAAATGCAATAAATAAAAAATACCCCAAATTTAATAAAATAAAATCCCGCAATTTTGGACCGTTACAAGGTATTATAATTTGGTTAATTCTTCTAGCGTCTAAGCACAATCTTACCTTTCCATCCTTCTTGATGACCACCACTAATGGATTCGAGTATGGCGATATAGATCTTTCAACAATATGGTTTCCCTGTTCGGGCGCCATTTGTGATTATTCAAATAATTACATTTATATCATAACATATTTCTCTCCCACTTACCTTTCTTCAGCCCAGGGTTACGACGCACGAACGTTGAATTACAAGTATGATTTCAAGGTTGTCTCAATAACTCACGCGACTCGCTTTTATGGAAAACAACTAACATTTTATTTCATCATCTATACTTTTTTAAAGGCATGAATTATTACTCTTTCTTTCAAAATCGACATATTACTGCTTCCTCAATCTACTAATAACCTAAACATTTATTTAGACATTGTAACCTTACTCTAATGTAATAATTAATTAATCAAAACGACCCAGCTTGCCACACGCTCTCTTTCATTCAATTTCCCTCCCCATTATTTCATAGCGCTCATTGAATTAAATTGAATTAAAATCGGGAACTTAACTTGAGGTGTCACTCTCGTCGCCGCGTGCTGCACTAGTTGGATATCCAAATAGTTTGTTAGTTCGATTCACTTTAAAATTTTTTCCTTCACTTCACTGGCTACATTCTGAGGTATCGATTCATTTTTTTTTAAGACTGGTTGACACTTTTTACAAAAAAATTATATTTGGAAGTGCGCGACTTTTTAACGCTCCCGGCCGGGAAAACGGAGTTATTTCAACTGAGATCTTTTTACATTTTTGATAAAATTTCCGCCGACCGGGGACACGCACCACTACTCGCGTCCGTTCTGTTTAGTTCTTCATCGTCGACTCTCCTGCGGAGAGAATCAACCAACTCCCACCACGTCGAGTTGCTGGTCAGGAAACCAATGCTTCCTTCCATCATCCGGTCCAACTCCTCTTGTACTGCTCTCCTCTTTGAAAACGGCACTGGATAACTTCTCTGCATGTAGGGTGAGTGTTCTCGAACCTTCAACTCGCATACGTAGTCCCTGGCTTTTCCAGGCAACTCAGCAAACACATCTCTAAAACATTCAATAACTGCCCACAACTCCTGTCGTTGGGGATTACTTACAACTCCACCCTCATTAAAAAATTTATCTGCCCTATTTTCCCATACTCTCTCATCATTCTCTACACTCTCACTCTCTTGACATACATTCACTCTTGTTTCTATAGTTCCCTCGCCTACTCGGTTTTGTATCATCTTTACCCCCGTAACTCTAACTTTATCTAACACCCTCTTAAAATTTACCCTGACTGGTTCACTCCCCTTATTAAATTCTACTAAGATCTTGTTAAAATCGATTACTGCTTTATTTCTCTCCAAAAAATCGTTTCCCAGAATTATATCTAAATTTAATCCCTTAACTACTAGAAAGGTATTCTCAAATTCTATTTCATTAATGTATATATTTAATTGTACTTGTTTAGTAACTCTTTTACTTCGTACTCCAGTTACCCCCACTACTGTAACGCCCGCAACTGGTAATGATGGAATATTTTTATTTACCCTTTGTAATTCACCCAGTACGTTTTCTGAAATTACTGATATTTCACTCCCTGTGTCAATTAATGTTTTATAATTCTTACCTTCTATGGTTACTACTACCTCCGTCAATCCAGTTTTGGTTTCTGTCATTTCTGCATTGTCCTCCTCCAGTAACTCCTCCGCCATGGCCTTGATAATTATATTACATTGGTAGTTACATTCCTCTTGGTCCCCCAGGTTCTCCTCCGACAATGGCTGGGCCCGGTTCCCCATTGTCTCTTCTAGTTTCCCGTGGATGGACCTGCCACGACTTGGTTATATCCTCCTCTTCCTCTGTTGCCGCTTCCATTTCCCCTCGGCGCTCCTCTGTTGTTCTCCACTCCTCTCTGCAGCTGATTTTGTTGGTTGTGCGTTCTCTCACTGCGTTGACATTCTCTCGCCTTGTTGCATCTAAAACATGCTGTTCTTATAGCATAATTTTCAACATTACAATCTGCACATCGCCAACCCTCGCCTCTATTATCATTATTTCCCCCACGTGCCCCTCTATGAAAGTTTGGCATTCCCCTGGGTTGATTATAATTTCTATTGATGTGTGACGCTGGTGTGTTTATACGCCTACTCATATCCCGTTCTCTTATATTCTGAAATATATCTAATATTTTTTCTAGTTCAGTAATTTCCATAATTTCTCGCGTCATTAGTGTAATTTGTATTTCTCTCGGCAAATGCTTACTTATGTGGCGGACAAATGACCGGAACGGTAGCTGTGGCTCTAAATATTTTGCTTCATTGTATAATCGCATTACGTACATAGTCACGTTACCCCCGTGGGTCCCAAAATTACCTGGTCCCATAATTTTACTCCGTAATATTTCTTGTTCTTCTTCTGACCAATATTTATCTCTAAATGCCGTCTCAAAACTCTGATAATTTACCCAGTCTATTTTATGTACCTCCGCCCATACCGCGGAATTCCCTCTAAAACATTTCATTATCTTTAACAACTGTACTTCCCAACTACTTCGACAAAACTGATTGAATTCTTTAACTCTATTTAAAAACTGCATGGGGTGTACCACCCTATTTTCACAATTAAACAATCCCAAATCAATATCACTATTCATATTTCTAGTAATTACTACTTGTTCAGTAATCCTGTTAAGTTTTTTACTAATCTCTACATTAATAAATCTTTGACATTAGCTATGCTTTGTTCAATTGATATGAGTTTATTATTATTTAAACACTCAACTTGTATGTTACGTTTATCCATAATATTTACTGTATCTTGTATAGCTTGTAACTCTGTTTTGCAATTACTTTCTATTTCATTTATTTTGAAATTGGTATTAGTTTCATATGTCTTAATCTTATCAACTACACAATTAAACTTGTGCTCACTACCAGCATTACATTCATTTATTTTACATTCAAAATTTTCAGTTACTTCCTGTATTTGTTTATCGATTTTTTCTGCCATACTACTCTTTATTTCATCAATTCTATTATTCATACTTTTTAATGAATGACTCAACTTTTCGTTTAATTCATATTTCAATTCGTTAAAATTACTCTCACACTTATTTTTTACCTCATTAATATCAATATTAAGTTCATCAAATTTAGCATCAAAACTACTTTTTTTGTTCGTCAAATTTTATATCATTATTATCAAAACGACTATTCACATTCTGCTTAATATCATCGGACATTGCTCTCATAAAATTAAATATATCATTCATTGAATACTCTTTTTCTTTTATTTTAGTTATTACGGGAGTGGAATTTGCTCCTGGCTCACTAATCGTTACGGATTCGTCTACATTACTGTCACTTATTGACAGTGACTCTGGCTGAATACCTGAATCGCTTTTATCAGCCGATTCAGTTAAATATTTTCATTGTTTTCATCCATCAATTTACATTCGGCTTTATCGCCTACAATTACATCAATTTCATTTTCGTTAGTAGCCATTTCTTATTCTTTATAATATTTGTTAATTTAATCTAATTAATTTAATTAATCGTAACACAATTTCAATCTTGCATATATTGAATATTTCTTTTGTCTGTATGTTCTACTACTACTACTCTCCAGCACTACAGCCCATGGTGAGCCTTGGCTTCCGCTACGACCCGTCTCCACTCATCTCTGTCCACTACCTTCAGTCTCCAGTTCCTAATGCCCATCTTTCTTAGATCTTCTTCCACATCCTGCTGCCATCTTCTTCGAGGCCTTCCTCTTCTTCTTTTGCCCAGTATCGTTCCACTTAATATAGTTTTGGGCATCCTCGTAACATTCATACGGGATACGTGTCCCAGCCATCTAATTCTAGCTGATTTTATGTGTCTCACCAGGTCTTGTCCACCAATCAACTCATTTATTTCACCGTTATTTCGGATCCTATACATATTCCCTTCCTTCACCGGTCCAAATATCTGCCTCAAAATTCTTCTTTCAAAAATTCTTAGTGCACTTATATGCTTATTTACGAGAGTCCATGTCTCGGATGCATAAGTAACAACAGGTCTGATCAGTGTTTTATATAACATCAATATGGTTCTTGGAGTTAGAAGCTTTGATTTCAGTAATGATTGGTTTGCATAGTAGGCTCTATTGCCGGTTATGATTCTATTTACTATTTCGCTGCTCACTCGGTTTTCATTATTCAGAATAACACCTAGGTACTTAAATTCTGTAACTCCTTGGAAACAGTAATGGCCTGTGTGAAGGTCTAGCAGTTCTCTGTTTTCCTTCGCAGACACTTTCATGTATTTTGTTTTAGCCTCATTGACTTCCAAACCAATCCTGCTCACTTCCCTCTCTAGTCTGTAGTCTAGTCTTTTGTCTGTATGTTCTACTCAACTATATTATACACATCACTTAACCTGTACGTAATTTACGTCCTTTTACCCAACCTCCAAATCACGTTATTCACTGTAGGTGCGGAAATTTAATTTCAACAAATTAAAACTCGTCCCTGTTCGGGCGCCATCTGTGATTATACAAATAACTACACAATTAAAAAATCATAATTATTACCTTCACACCTACCTTAATTTCGGGTCCAAGATCCCAGCACAAACTGTGAATGTAAACGTGATTTTGAGGTTGTAATAATAACGTACACTACTCACATTGGTGAAAGACAACTAAAATTTTATTTTCATTCTTTAAGCTGATTTCAAATTATGAATTACCGGTATTCATTTCTTTATCTCTCAAATTATGCTATCAATTCTTTCCAAAGGCAAACAAAAAAATTCTTTAAATATTAATGAAAACAATCTTATACAAATAGAATTTAAATAAACATCTTATTTTAAATAAAGCAGCCCAGCCTGCTCATACACAACATTCATATCATAACCCCCTTTTTATTTATTTTAAGGCCTTTTTTGATGGTATTTACTGATATATATTTAAAATAGTTGTTTCACGTCACCCTTGGCATTCCTCCTCCACGTGTCGCACTGGTTTTATGTCCGAAAGTTTTAATTTTGATCTGCTTTTCATGCTGGTTAAACTTTGTTCACTTTACTTATTCCATTTTGGTACACATTTCACTACTTGAGTTACTATTCAGCCACAATTAAATTTTATTGGTGAGCCACTATTTGTGTTTGCCTGGCCAGGCGTAGCTTCGATTGGTGACTGCGCAGAGTGTTAACAAGGTACCCCACTCCCCAAATTTTTGGACAAGACGGAAATTCCAATGCCTGCTGGCGACAAAATGTTCGTCACTGTACACCCAGTATGTGTTGTTAATGTGTGTTAGACGTTGATGAAATTTCACTGCCTTTCGTCACGTCACTCAAATGGGTGTGATTTTGTCAGACTTCCGTCAGCATACTGCCTCGTGGTAAGAATGTAACATCGTGGGCCATTTTGTTTGACTTCAGTTGAGGCGGCTTAGCATCCAGTCCGCGCGCGTGCTCCAGTTGCGCGCTTGAGTGCGCCACACAACCCTGGATTTCCTGGAATTATACTGCGTTGTCGCACACATGCCGCATTCCACTGTTCTTGGTCTCACGGACACCGTATTATGTCGGGGACTTGCTGCTTTAGTCACATGAATTTAATAAAAATAAAATAAAATAAAATACCCCTTTTGTCCCATTACAGAAACTTTGCAACTGTTTAACATTTTTTGGTACTGGAAAATTCTGTATTATTTCTACTTTCTTAGGGTCCGTACTGATACCCTTGGCTGAAATTATATGGCCTAAAAAATTAACTTATTCTTTCAAAAATTCTGACTTCTTAAACTTAACTGTTATATCATATTCATGCAGTCTACTTAGCACTCTATCTAACCTTTCGCAATGTGTATCAATGTCTGGTTACGTAATAACTATATCGTCCACATAAACGGTTGTGAGATCTAAAATCTCTCTCCCTAATACATAGTCTAAACATTTAATGAAAATTGAAACACTTACGTTCAGTCCGAAAGGTAACCTACGAAATTGATAGTTCCTGCCGTTGTATAAAAAAGCCACATATTGCCGAGATTCTTCCTCCAGCTCTATTTGCCAGTACCCGGCTGTTAGGTCCAATGTCGTTATGTACTTGGTTCCCCTGAAACGTTGAAGAATTTCACCCACTGGTTCTGGCGATTCTCTGTCTGGAACAATTATTCTGTTTACCTGTCTCGCATATAAACACAGTCTTATCGATAAATCTTTCTTGGTAACCACTACTAAAGGGTTGGAATATGGTGAGATGGATTTTTCTATTATACCTTCTCTCAACATCTTATTTATTTCCTCTTGTACTAACCCCCTCTTGGAGTACGGTACTGGATAGGTTTTAGGTGCAAAAGGTGTTTTTTCTTTAACGATTAATTTACCCTTAAAATTTTTTACTAAACCTGGTTCGTCTGAAAAAACTAATTTATTTTTATTTATTATTTGTACTACTTTTTCCCTATCTTGATAACTAAATTCCCCATTTTGATATAGGATTTTATTCATTTTTTCACCCCAACTATCTTCAGTTTCAAATAATTCATTATTATTTACCCTCAAGTTACAATAATTTATCATCAAAGGCCTACACTCGTTTATATCATTATCAGAAATTAAAATTCCCTTACAAATTATTTTTGATGCTTTCGTTTCCACTGTTTTCTTTCGTATGAATTGTATTTCAATTATATTACTGTCATTATTTAATTTCATAGTCTGTGTATAATAGTTCAACTCCACTTTGAAATTATTTAAAAAATCATTACCCATTATAGCTCCCATATTTAACCCTGGAATAACTAAGAAAGGTACATTTATTGTGTTTTTATTTACTTTTAACTGTAACATTATTTGTTTAGTTACTTTTTTACTGCGAACCCCCGTTACCCTTATAACACTAATTCCCAGCACTGGTAGTTGCGGAATTGTTTCGGTAGTTTGACTTTTTATTTTTTCAAAACTTTTATCATCTATAGCGGTCAGTTCACTCCCTGAATCTACTAGAAAAGTGTATTTATAATTAAACACTTCGGCTTCAAATTCTGCCATTCCAAAGTTATTGCTACTCTCCCCCACTTCTTCATCGGATAAATCATTATGTATGTTGGTAATAAGTGACCCTATTGTCATGTGATTTCTAGACGGCTGGGGGCTTTCCTTTTCAACTGCTCTGATTAGTTTACCTGTACTGGAGGTGGTGGTCACTGTAAACCTCCCTATGATTCCCTCTACCGTTTTGGTTATTAGAAGGTGTTTCAACACCCCTAGTGCCGTTTGGGTTACCAATATATCCCTCTCTACCTCTGTGGTTAAAATTTCCCGGCATTCCCCGATTACTGGTGAAGCCTCTCCCCCTATGACTCCCTCTAAACTGATCAAAACCTCTATTATAATTCTCCACTCTCCCTTGGGCACTACGCCTCAGACCCTGATACCTATAACATTGACTTCACGAACTATTATAGTTATTAGCTCTACAACTAGGGTTTGGAGATAACCATGCCCCCTCCCCCGATCTACTCATATTATTAACAAAATGGTCTGGTTGTCTTACTTCGGTATTTATTTGATTTGATTCATTAATTCTAAACTGATATTTATTATCTTCTTCCTCTTTCATACTCTGGTATGCTTCTAGTATTTTTTCTAATTCTGCAATATTAGCAAACTCCCGGGTTCTGATTGTGGACCGTATGTCCTTAGGTAAATGCATACTAATGTATCTTATAAAAGATGAAAGAGGCATTGGTGGTTCTAAATATTTAACCTGACTGTATATTCTCGTCACATACAACGTAATACTCATATGTTTAATATTAAAATTACCCCATCCCGTTATGGTACTGCGTAAACCCTCTTGTTTTTCTTCCGACCAGTACTTATTTTTAAACGCTTGTTCAAACTCATTAAAATCTACCCAGTTATCATTATGAACATCTGCCCATATTTTAGCATCCCCTTTAAAGTACTTTAAAATTCGTACTAACTTAATTTCCCAACTTTCTTGGTTATATTTATTGAAACTTTTAATTGAGTTTAAAAATTGTATAGGGTTCACCCCTCTACTTTCATTACTAAAATAGCTTAATTCCACTTCCATGTTCACTCTCTCACTCACATTAGTTAATTTTTGGTTAATCGCTACACTTAAATCTTCTCTGACTCTAATTATTTCTTTTTCGTGTTCTGTTTGTTTACTTTTCAAACTTGTTACATTGGTTTTAATTTTATCAAATTGCTCAAAGTTACTTCTGAATTCATTATTTATATTCTCTTGTATTTTAGTTGCTTGTTTAATTTGCTCACACTCATCAATTACACCTTGAATATTACTGTCAATCTTGTCATTTTGTTTTTTAATTTTATCGTTGAATTTTATTTGTTAACCCGTCAAATTTTTTCTTTGTCTCTATTAGTTTCTTGTTCTGTTTCGCATTAATTGTCTTTATATCGTTTTTCATTTCGGTTTGTATTTTATTTATGTCTATAGTCAGTTCATCTTTCACTCCAACAATAGTCTCACTCATACTTTCCAATCGGCTATTCATTTTTACTTCACTTATTCTAAATTCGCTTCTTATGTTCACGAACTCGTTATTTAAGTCTGTAAGTTTATTATTTACTACATTTATTTCTGACTTGATTTCAGATTTGATTTCCATTTTTTACTCATCTAAACTCATATTCAATTTGTCATTGTTCCTATTTTGTTGTTCAAACTTATTGTTTATCATTTCCATCATCAACGCTAATTGGTTGAATACATCTACATTATGGCTCTTACTACTACATTCAACTTCTACAGTTTCAATTACATTCGGTATTTCTGATTGTACGCTCTCATCAATATTTTCGTTTGTTGATATTAAATTGTCCTGCATAACGTTTAAAATAGACTCTTCCACTACACTTTCACACAAATTTGCTGCACTCTTATTTTTCTCTGCCATTTTGACCAGGTTGTAAATTGATTTGCTTTAAATTAAATTAAAAATCAATTTACAACGTCTACTGTTACGGGCACCATTTGAAGCTGTACGAGTTTATTAATGATTGAAATATTTAAATCGTCCCTGTGTGGACATTATTTGACGTAGTACACGTTAATTATTAAATTGTTGAAATATTGAAATTTGAAGTGTTACCTACCTTTCGTAGTTTACCCAGGTGTCGTCTGGTGTACTTGGCAGAGAAAAACAGGTCAATGCAAATAACGAATACATATTTATAATTTCACATAAAACATTATTTTATTTCGTTTTACTTTGTCATTCTTGTTAAACCACCACATCAACAATTTATCACCTTTTCTCTACATTTTTAATTCTTACTCTCGAATTGATTATGGTCCGTTATCGGCCATTATTTAAAACATATTCTGAAATATAGTTTAAAATAATTTCTATAGACTTAGAATTACTTATTCAATTAGTTTATATCTACTAGAGAAGGCAACCCAGACTGCTCATGCTCTCATTCATTCATTATGCATTTTATATTTTATCTTCCCACTCCCATGAAAATGGACTAATTTTTTCCAGTTTAAAACAAAACAAATTGATTCTAGTTGTTGGCCAAATATTAAAGTTGGGTACTCTTACTGCACGTGCTCACTGGTTCCGCCACATGTCGTCCGCCACAGTTCTATGTAAATGTTCCGAAAGTCGTTACAAAAATTCTTGTCACTGCGGATTCACTGTTGATTCACATATTTTACATTGTCTCAGATATTTTGAATGCACAATTTACCGGTCGGCCGACCTTAATTAACTCGAGTAAGATTTAGATGACCGCGTGCGGTCTGAAGATGGAAGTCAACTGGCGGTAACTACGCACACCGCTTCCTACTACAACTCTGTGTGGCAGACGGAAATGCACACTGCCTTCTTGTGACAAATTGTTCGTCATCATACATATAGTATGGCCAGTCCCTGGGCCACGTGGCTACTGTTGTTAAAAATCGATGACATAGACGGCCTTCGTAGGTGTGGCTTTGATTCAATTTCCGTCATCTCAAAAGGCACAGGGTAAGGAAATCTTACAGCTTAGCCATTTTTTGCAGCGTCTCTCGAGTCTGTTATGCGTCGTTGCTGCACCCCGTCTTGTACGTGTGCGTATTGTACATGCCAAACGCTTGATTTCATGACAGAGTGTTGCATTCCAAACTACACTCTGCTCAAAAAGTTTAAGTAGCTGTTCTTTGTTCAGCTACAGGCGTATTTTACATGAGACTGGTAATCACACGTTTACATAAATTTAATAAAATAACCCCCCCCTTTTTGCCACATTTCACACTAAACCTTGTAGCAGTGAATCAGTTTAAATATTTGGGATGTTGGATGGCAGAAAGCAATGAAAAAATAAATGAAATAAGGAAAAGGATACAGGCCGCAAATAGAACATATGCTTCACTGATGTCTATATTAAAGACAAGGAATATCCACCATCAGTCCAAGGTCACATTATATAAAGTTATGATTAGACCGGTGATAACATATGGCAGCGAGAGTTGGACTCTGAACAATCAAGCCGCTAACATAGTCAATACTTTTCAAAGGAGAATTTTGAAGAGAATATATGGACCAATCCAAGTAAACGGGATATGGAGAATGTGTCACAATGAGGAGCTCTACTAGCTGTATAAAGACAATGATCTGGCCACCACCATCCGACTGCATAGATTGCAATGGGCAGGACACATCATTAGGATGGAAGACAACAAAATACCTAGGAAGGTACTGTTTAGTCAGATCGAGGGTAGAAGTCCTGTCGGAAGACCCAAGACATGCTGGAGGGATGCTGATAATTTACTTAACATAAAACAATGGACATCAATCGCTAAGGACAGGAAAAAATGGAGGCGGATGATTATGGAGGCTAAGGTTTGACTTCGAACTGTGATGCCATAGAAGAAGAAGAAGAAGAAGAAGAAGAATCAAAACAGTTATCTTAAAGTGATCAAGTGAAAAATCAGAAATTAACCTAAAATATAAGTAAAATACGAGGGACATTCAATAATTAAAGAGACAAACTGATCTAGAGAAAAAATGGTGTATTTTTACAAAGTGACAATTTTCCTATTTTTCAACATAATCCCCCGCAACACTAATACACTTGTCCCAATGATGAATCAGCTTTTTTATGCCTGCAGCAAAGAATTCTTTATCTTGACGTTTGAACCAGTCTCCCACAAATTTTTTGACTTCTTCGTTGTTGTTGAATTTCTTACCACGTAGCGATTCCTTGAGTGGGCCAAACAGGTGGAAATCTGATGTGGTGCCAAGTCTGGGCTATACGGACGGTGTGGTAGTTTGTGGTAGTTTTTTGACAGGTGAACTGATTTGCTTCCATTCCATGCTTTGCCTTTTGGATTCCGGTTCAAATTGGTGAACCCATGTTTCATCACATGTTAAAATTCTACTCAGAAAAGCTTCACCTTCCTGCAAAGCAAATAGCGTTGCTTCAGCTCTGTGCACACTCTGAGTCTGTTGTCCTTGTGGTGTTGCGTTAACTCTTTTGGAACCTATCTTGCACTTGTTTTGCGGTACCTAAGCTTGTCACTGATAATGCTATAAACTGTACCAACACTTAGTTGCAAATTTTCAGCCATTTGTTCAACTGTAACACGACGGTCTTCACGAATCATATTGTCTATTCCAGATTCAAGCGCAGGAGTTGAAACTTCCTTTGGACGTCCAGATCGCTGTTCGTCTGTCACTGAGGTTCGACCGTTTTTGAACTGATCCACCCACTAATAAAAATTTCCGCGATTCATGCAGCTTTCACCATACTGTTTAGTCATTCTAGAACAGATATTAGAGGGTTTTTCACCTTCAGAAAGTAAAAATCGAATCACTGAACATTGTTCAACTAATGTGGAAACTTCTAGCGGACTTGCCATTGTTAAATGAGATTTTGAGGTTATAAGCAAAACAATTTTCATGAAACAGCTCCTCAGAGATCATCCCAGGGATGCCAACATTAAAGCGTTAAAGAGCTTTAATTAAATTATTAAATACTGAAATTTGTCACTTACCAGTTACAATTATTTACCAGGGTTTACCAGGGTGTCGTCTGATGTACTTAGGCAGAGAAAAACAGGCAATGCAATGACAAACACACATTGATGTGGTTTATTGACACTTTTTATTAACTTTTCATTTTTTAATATTAATTATTAAATTTTAACTCCCTCTTCATCAATTTCTTTTATATTACATCGTTAATAATTATTGGAATATCAGTTCAATTTTGATTTACTAGCGGTTCATTCGAAAAACTTTGCTTGAAAACACTGATACTTGTTATACATGAAATGAAAATAGTTGCGATACTTATGACTAAACACTTAACATTCTAACCATGGTATCTAAATTATGAAAGCGACCCATATTGCTCTCTCTCTCTCTCTCTCTCTCTCTCTCTCTCTCTCTCATACTATAAAATTCCCCATAATTTAGTTATAACCCCTTTTTTATAAATTTGAAAAATAACTGAAATTAGATTTGAGTCGGCTACTTAACCAGCGTCCTTCTGCTGACCACGTGTGGCGTCGCGCATGTATATGAATGTCCTGTTTATTTGTCACATTTTTCACTTTTGCTGTTCACTCCGCTAACTTCGTTTAAACTGTCGGATTTAACTGTTTATCTTCAAATTTACTGTTACACTTTAGCATATGTTAAAATGCAAAATTTAAGGTTCGCGAACTGCAAACCTTGACCCGGCCGGGAACGGGTGATTTCGTCGACTGACGACGCTACAAGTGCGTTGGTCAAAAAAAATTTCCGCCAGCTCGTGCTGTGATTGGCTGCGGCATCTTACATGGCTGGTTCCGGTGATCGACTTTGGTGTCGAGAGTACAGATAGCGGCACACGTGCGCACACGCACTGCCACATTCCATTGTAGTTGAGCGTTATTCACCAAGTTTTTTGTTACTCCTCCCCAACGGAGGATACACGCATGTGCGCACAAGCTGACATTCCACGGTGTTATCGTTGTGTGCTAGGTACGGACCGGTACAGGATTGTATACAGGGTGTCCAAACAAGTGTTAGTGGTCTCGGTGGCCGTAAAGGGTGTCCAAACCGATTATTTCCCAATAATTGATATTAAATGAAATAAAAAACATACCTCCTTCAAAATTGTCCCATTACAACATGAAGTCCTAAAAGTACCTAATTTTTCCTGCCAAACCGTTTTTTCTCTAGATCAATTTGTCTCTTTAATTATTGAATGTCCCTCGTATGTTAAATTAAATTTAAGTTATATTATTATATGACGTTTAATGAAGAAATCTGTGTTAGTGGTTGAAATCACAATCAGAATGATCACTGTTGCACACCACGATATAAAAATTATCCCGATTAGCGCTTTCAAGCTTCACAGCCCATCGTCAGATCGGAATAGACAGGAAATTATGTGAAAACAACCCTTCACCCCTCTCCCCCACCCTGCTCACACACAACAAGCTATAATATAAATGACCCTTCCCCACCCCCTAAACCCTGTCCCACCATCTGTACAGTTACATATTTTTCTAGCAAATTCCTTGTGTTTCAGTGTTGTGTGTGTGTGTGTGTGTGTGTGTGTGTGTGTGTGTGTGTGTGTGTGTGTGTGTGTGTGTGTGTGTGTGTGTGTGTGTGTGTGTGTGTGTGTGTGTGTGTGTGCATCCTTTTAAACTTACCCTCTTCCTCTCCACACACGTGGGTCAGTCACACACCCTTATTTTAAAACATCCAATTAGTACTATGCAATATATTCTTAATCTTATCTATCTGTCCTCTATCATTTACTTCTTAATCGTGTTATAAAATATTTCTTCATTATCAAATTTAATTTTAATATTAATTAAATTGTCTAACCCTTTTTCTCTTTCTTTCAATATTTCTAACTCCTCTCTAAGCTTCCTTTCAACTGTGTTATTTACTACTTTTACAATTTCGTATTCTTCCAAAGGATTAACAAACATATGATTGTCTTCTATGAAATGTCTTGCATATAACGAATTGGTTGTTCTATTACCTTCTCCATGTTTGTGGTCAGACAACCTGCATACGAATTTTCGTCCTGTCTCTCCTAGGTACACTTTGTTGCAGTTTTTACATTTTAATTTATATATTCCGCTTTTCTGTAATACTGGAATTTTTTCTATATTCTTATTCCTTATCTTATCAAATACCGTTTCACATTTTTTAATAGCTATATCTACCCCTTATTTATTAAAACATTTTATACTTTTTCTAGTATGTGAAACTATGTATGTCAATGACCCTGCATAATTCTTTTGTTCTGGTTCTATTTTAGCTTTTTGTATGTTAACCCTTTTCATAACTTTATCCACTATGTTGGTGTTATAATTATTATTCCTTACAATTCCCTTTATCGTTTTTAACTCCCTATCTTTTGAATCGGTCTCTTTTAAACACTTCTGAGCTCTGTAACAGAATGAATTGATTGCCGCCATTTTATATCTATATGGGTGGTAAGACTCTCTTGGTATAATTATATCAGAATACGACTCTTTCCTAAATATCCCAAACTGTAGTTTCTCATTATCTTTAATTTCTATGTTTAAATCTAATTAATTTATTTTCTTACCTCCTATCTCTTCTTTAAATTGTAAGTTTTTATCCTTATTATTTACCTCATTTATAAACTCCTGCACTTCTTCTATGCTTCCTTCCCAAATTACTAATACATCATCAATGTATCTAGACCATAATTTTATATTGTCTTTATACTTAGTGGAAGTTATTAATTGCTTTTCAAAATCATTCATGTATATTTCAGCAAGAATAGGGGATAATGAAGACCCCATAGGTAAACCTTTTTTCTGTATATAAAACTTGTTATTAAACCTAAAATAGTTCTGATTTACACATTCTTTAATTACTTTCATCAACTGCTTTTTATACCTGTATTCTCCCATATTATTATCGTTTATTAACTGAATAACTTTATTTACTGTGATATTGGTAAACATGTCCTTAACATCCAGTGATATCAATTTTGTGTTTACATTAATCCTAATATTTTCTAGTTCTTCTATCAATTTTACATTATTCTCTATGTTGTATTTTGTCCCAAATTCATATTTCTCTTTCAGTACTCTGCTAACTTCCTTTGATAATTTATAAATAGGTGCATTAATAAAAGAAACAATCGGTCTAATTGGTTTTCCTTCTTTATGTATCTTAACCTGACTTTTAAAAGTTGGTGCTGTTGGATTACTTTCCAATAAATACTTTTTCTTATTTTCTTCTATAAATGTTATCTGTTTCATCATTTGTTTTATCCTTGACTGGTACTTACTTGTATAATCATACTTTATTTCCTCGTATGGTCCTTCCCTTATAAATTCTTCTGTTTTCTTTATGTATTCATCCTTTCTCAGTAGTACCATTGTATTTCCTTTGTCCGCCTTCGTAACTATAATGTCATTCTTCTTTATTTTATTCTTTAGTTTAGTTACAGTTGATTTGATTTTTTGTTCATTTTTTGAATTATACAAACTTTTCTTAAATATTTTATCTACTACATTCCCTACTTCCCACCTTATTCTTTTTTTATCATTTTCATTTCCTAGTTTTTGTATTATGCTTTCGCATTCAATAATCGTTTTTTCTTGATTTAATTCTGGTGGCGGTGCGTATTTTAAGCCTTTTGCTAACATTTCTTTTTCTTCTGTATTGAAATTTACCTCTGTAAGGTTTATTACTCTTTTTTCATAGTTATTCTTAGAGAGGTGTTCCTTTTTTACTTCATTCTTTCTTATTAATTTATTTAACTTATCTACCATTTTTTTATTTTTATTTTCCAATTTCTTTTCTACGTACCCCAAACCAAAATTATATAATATTTCTTCTAACTCTACATATTAAGAAAGTTGTGTTAGTGGTTATAATCACAAACAGAATTATCACTATAATTAATTAAAACTTCCGGGCTGAAGGGCCGTGGTCGAATGCTTGATGTAAAATCGCTAGACGTGTCTGCCACACCACCGGTGGCCATCTTCAGTAGCAAAAAATGTTCGTAATAGATGGTATGCCAAACAATTTGCCCAGTGAAATGGGAACAAGCAACAGTGAGAGACAGCAACGCTGTTTCTATTTATAACTTTTTGGCCGCTTTAGGTGTATAACGCGAACCAATCAGAAGCCAGCTCATCATTTTCCACTCTGATTGGCCGTGGAAAATAAACCATGCCAGACACTATTTAAGGAGATGCTTTCACCCCGGCGGTTCATAGTGACAGACGCATTCTTATGAATATGGATGGACTCCAGATTCAGGCGAGTGAAGTAACCCCGGACAGATGACAACACCCGGGCTTCATCAAACATTACCCGGTGATCGTCGTGGGAAACAGCGTGTTCAGCAACTGCGGACTTCTCCGGCTGGCCCAGGCAGCAGTATCTCCGATGTTCAGAGAGGCGCGTTCGGACACTAAGCTTCGTGGTGCCTATATATACCTGGCCACACATACAAGGAATGCTATACACCCCGCACGACGAGAGCGGATCCCTGGCGTCTTTTACTGGTCACAGGAACTGATGGATTTTTTTGGTTGGCTTAAAGATCATCCTGACTCAGCAGCCCCGCCCCGTTTACTCAGCAGCTTGCCGATGTGGTCAGTCACGCCATGGATGTAGAGCAAGACAGCGGAGCCAACAACCTCGGGCAACACCAACTCGTCCGGCCTACCAGATCTTCTCAGCCGGGCAGCTCTCCTCACCTCTGCAGCAGAGTAGCTGTTGGACTGCAGTGCTTCCTCGAGATGCCGCAACTCATCTTCGAGATACCGGGGCTCACAGATCCTTTTAGCCCGGTCAACCAGAGTCTTCAGCATCGCCCGCTTCTGCCTAGGATGATGATTATACATAGGCACCACGAAGCGTAGTGTCCCAACGCGCCTCTCTGAACATCGGAGATACTGCCGCCTGGGCCAGCCGGAGAAGTCCGCAGTTGCTGAACACGCTGTTTCCCACGACGATCACCGGGTAATGTTTGATGAAGCCCGGGTGTTGTCATCTGTCCGGGGTTACTTCACTCGCCTGCATCTGGAGTCCATCCATATTCATAAGAATGCGTCTGTCACTATGAACCGCCGGGGTGAAAGCATCTCCTTAAATAGTGTCTGGCATGGTTTATTTTCCACGGCCAATCAGAGTGGAAAATGATGAGCTGGCTTCTGATTGGTTCGCGTTATACACCTAAAGCGGCCAAAAAGTTATAAATAGAAACAGCGTTGCTGTCTCTCACTGTTGCTTGTTCCCATTTCACTGGGCGAATTGTTTGGCATACCATCTATTACGAACATTTTTTGCTACTGAAGATGGCCACCGGTGGTGTGGCCGAAACGTCTAGCAATTTTACATCAAGCATTCAACCACGGCCTTTCAGCCCGGAAGTTTTAATTAATTATAGTAACACCGGCCGTGAAAGCCTACGAACTAGAATTGTCACTGTTACACACCACTATAGAAAAATTATTCCGATTAGCACTTTCAAGCTTCACAGCTAATTGGAAATGTTTTTTTTCCAATCTGACGATGAGATGTGAAGCTTGAAAGCGCTAATTGGAATAATTTTTTTTATAGTGGTGTGCAACAGTGATAATTCTGTTTAAAAATTCAAACACTTTTTGCAGTCTATTTCTTGATGTATATTATATATTTAATGTTTATAGTATCTTTACCTCAAGATGTTTTTTCCTTATTTGGAACATGTTTCGGGACACTTGGTGTAAGAAGGCTGAGGATGGGAACACCAAGTGTCCCGAAACATGTTCCAACTAAGGAAAAAACATCTTGAGGTAAAGATAGGCTACTATAAATATTAAATATATTATATTAAAGTATATACACTAGTAAAGCTATTATCATTCGTATGTCAGTTACAAATTTCCAACTGTTAGAAAAATGGTGAATCACTGTTACATAATATAATTATTTGTTGTAACAAATAAAAGAATAAATTAAAGTATCAGAAGCACTTTAAAACCAAAATAAAATAAGATCATTATACAGGAAGATAGATTATGGTACGAGATTCTTTAAACTTTGAATTCAGCGTACAAAAGCAAAGATGAAAGTTTTCTCAATAAAAAAATGAAGTATATAAACAGATAGGTGGACATCTGGATCATGTTTTTAATTGGTAAGGAGAGCCTTAATATAGAACAAGCTGATTTAAGGTCCAGAGAGAATTTTGGGAATGCAAAAGGCGAGCTAGAAAAATTGACATTACTGGAGGTGGAAAAAGCCATGAAAAAAATGAAATAAATCACCTGAATCAAATGACATTCTCATATACAATGTGTGGTTTACAGTAAAAATCTAGAGAAGCAAAAAGAGGTCACAAGTTTGGAGTAGAGGTATTGGACAAAAATATATGTACTCGTTGTCTTTATATAGTCAGGTGAATTGGAAGATACCAGTGTGTCTGTATGAAGAATATCCATGTTACTGTTGATATTTGTTTATGTGTGATTCGCTTCAATAGATGTTCTAACATGGATATTCTACATGTACCCACAAAAGGCCGAAAACTAGACACTGTTGTAGAAATATTATACAAACAGACAAAAACACATAAAAATTATATCCTAAACGAACAGACAATTCAAATCACACATGCTATTCAAACATATCACACTGCGCATGCGCGCACGCGCACACACACACACACACACACACACAACATTGATCTTTCAAATTACGGTGCCATCACCAAGAACAAAACGAACAGCGCTCTGAATGGAAGCCTCTGACGAAGCTTGTAACATGTGAAAACTGGTTCAGGCTACAAGGCTACCAATAAAAAACGTTGTGTTCTGAGTCTATACTTATAATTAGTTAATCAACAGACACATCACGGACAACAAAATCCAAGAAAAATGTCAACAAAAACTGATGTATTACACAAATAAAAAATGTTGGTACACCCTACTTTAAAAATTGTCTTTTGCTATTATGTTAACCATATAAAAGTGTAACTAGTTAAAAGAAGATATTAACTATTAATACTTTGTTAATTGTATTATAATACTTTTGTTTCATGTAGAAAAGTGACAACGTCATTGGGTACAGTTGTTGGACTGCGCACAGTCAACAGTAATGTGGAGTATTACAGTTTTAGAGGAATACCTTATGCAAATGTTACAGAAAGGTTTAAGGTAAGACACAAATATATATCTTGTTCATTAAGTAACATCTTGTGAAAACAATCTCCATCAGAAGCAGCATCAGTTGCCTAACCATGCTAAATGGCTGCCTGATCATTGCTATGGTGACTTATTTGTTTCATAGCTGCAGTAGCATGGTGTTGATGTAACTGTTGTTGCCAGCAGCAACATTCCTGGAAATGAAAGAAAATAATAATAATTTTATCACAGAATAAATAGTTTAGTTTTTGAATAATTTGAAATCCCCAACAATGTCAGTAGGAAAACTTGAAGAAAAGCATAGCATTGCTTACAAACTACTGGGCACATTCCACTGCCTTGTGTTGGTGGCTCAGACATTGGCAGTGTTTTACTGTGTGTGGTCATTGACCTCGTAGTAGCTGTCACTGTACACTGAGATGACAAAAACTCATACTACCAACTGTTGAGCTATCATTGTAACAAGACTGGTTAACTAATCCACCTAATGTGTTGCTACTGTATAAACCAGCAAAATGCTCAGTTAGCAGCTATGTTCGTTTCAGAACCTACCTATTTGTGTTTTGTTCATTTAGTTATGTGTTTCTCTGTTTGTCTTTATTATTATTAATTATTTGTGTCCTCATTTATTCTGTGTAAGTACAATGGAGTCAGACCCTCTTGAACTGGGACCCTCTTCTTCTGCCAGCGAAATATAGAAAATACTCTAAAAAGATATTTTAGTTCCAAAAAGAACACTTGGTACTAGAAAAAATTCAAATTAATTTATAGGCTGTTTTAGGTCTATCACAACCGGCAACAACTGTTATGTGCCCACACCACGCCACTGCATAGTTGCTACAGTTCTCATAAAACTTTACACTGTATATAGTGATCATTTGAAACTAAACATTTTGGCAATATTTATTTTCTGATTGAGACATTACCATTGTGCTTGCACAGATGAGCCAACTCTGTCTACAATCCCTCCCTCAGCCCTTCCTTTAAAATAAAAAAACAGGCTCCTAAACAGTAGTGAGTTCTTTCCTCATTCTGCCACCCAGGGGCGGATCCAGTAAAAAGTTTTGGGGAAGGAAAGTGTTGACTTTGGGGAGTATTTTGTAAAGTTATACCATTCTTTAAAGATCTAAAGTATAAATGATAGTAACGAGTGAAGATAAAATACAGTTTGTTATTATTAACGTAATAGATTTATTACTGTATAAGAATTAATTCACATTTGTGTTTGTTAGTACAGTGTTCTTTTAATAATATTTATATATAGTTTAAAATAAACACTACTCGTTTAGGTTATCTATTAAACAAAAATTAAGCATGCTGCTAAGGTGCAGTTACAGATTAAAGTAATTTTAGCGTAAAATCAGGAACTTACTGTGATAAGATTTTTAAATGATATTCACAATCATAAAATGACAAAATCTTTCCTGTGAAGTGGGATTTGGGGAGGGAAATTTCCCCTGGATCCGCACCTGTTGCCACCTGACCTAATTGTTTAATCTCCTGTAACCTTTATGAACGAAGTAATAAGAAATAATTTTTATGAACACAGATCCATTGAAAATATAATTGCTATACTAATGTTTTTCTAGGCATAACATTTTAATTTGCTGTTTACATTTGAGTAGAGATATACATATATATTTGATAAGCAATATTTAAAAACAAATTAAGCATGAAGGAATTTACAAAACAAAGTAGAAGAATTAAACCCTACAAATTCTCTCTCTCTCTCTCTCTCTCTCTCTCTCTCTCTCTCTCTCTCTCTCTCTCTCTCTCTCCCATTTCCTTTTCCTTTTCCTTACTGAGTGACTGTTGAGTCCTGCGTAACCTCAGCGCCATTGCACACTTCTGCAGGAGGTCTCTGTGCTTCCTGGCATGGTGAAATATGAACTAACAGCTTTACAGTTGTCTTGATTGTTCATCTCTTCTTTCACAGCACTATCACTTTACTAAAAATGAAATTTATCTTGTGAAAACTTACTTTTTTCGTCGGACGCGTTTCGGCGTACGTATCCGCCTTCTTCAGCTTTTAGTCAGACTGCCATCCTTTCGTAACGGTTTTTGTGTGGAAGGTGTAGTGGGGGTGGTGTGTGGAGGAAGGGGATTGGTGCAGGGATTCAACTTGATGTTTGTTTTTTGTAAAATTGTGTCAAAAAGTGTATGTGATTTATATTGTAATTGATCGTTGAGTATGTTGTTTGGTTGTGTTGTGTTTATTTATTCTGTGTAAGTACAATGGAGTCAGACCCTCTTGAACTGGGACCCTCTTCTTCTGCCAGTGAAAGATAGAAAATACTCTAAACAGATATTTTAGTTCCAAAAAGAACACTTGGTAATAGAAAAAATTCAAATTAATTTATAGGCTGTTTTAGGTCTATCACAACCGGCAACAGCTGTTATGTGCCCACGCCACGCCACTGCATAGTTGCTACAGTTCTCATAAAACTTTACACTGTATATAGTGATCATTTGAAACTAAACATTTTGGCAATATTTATTTTCTTATTGAGACATTACCATTGTGCTTACATAGAGTTTACCATTGTGCTTGACTGAGACATCACCATTGTGTTTAATATATAAACACCACACAACACAACCAAACAACATACTCAACGATCAATTACAATATAAATCACATACACTTTTTGACACAATTTTACAAAAAACAAACATCAAGTTGAATCCCTGCACCAATCCCCTTCCTCCACACACCACCCCCACTACACCTTCCACACAAAATCCGTTACGAAAGGATGGCAGTCTGACTAAAAGCTGAAGAAGGTGGATACGTACGCCGAAACGCGTCCGACGAAAAAAGTAAGTTTTCACAAGATAAAGTTCATTTTTAGTAAAGTAACAGCTTTACAGTTATAACCATAGTTATCTAGCTACATAGTCCTGACTGTCCACTGGCAGTATGAGAATGGAGTCACAGAGTGTATATGGTCACACTCATTTTCTGGTCACTACAGGGATTCACTATATCAGGCCATAGGTCTTTCATGTCCAGTTCACTATATCTTGCTATTCAACCAGGCTAGATCCAGATTTCAAGTGACATCATTATGGTTTCTTTAAATCTCTTGGCTTCCACCCTGAGGCACTTTTATTGTCTACCATCTCGTTGTGTAATCGAATGTCAAGCCACATGCCATTAATTTTCTTAATTCTATACATATTGTTACGATGGTCTACTTGGTCATCGTATGGTACAATGGAAAACAAAATACAAGACACCAATGAAACCACTAATTACCAGCTTTAATTATCACAATTAAACAGTTTATAATTAACTCGTACAATATTTCCAGTTATATTTGTCCACACACAATAACAGTGTCTATTAATAGAGTTTCACACAATTATTAACACAGTACTACTTCACTTCGACAAACACTCAATCCGCACTAGTGAAAATCGCTCACATAACTGCCTTGACAACGCCAGACACTCTGCTTTTATAGGTCACGCAGAGTTCTAGACTTAACGTTCCATCCTTAATTTGCATGCCACTTAATGCTGACGTTAATGTGTATCTCAAGTGGCCTCTTGACGAGTCTAGAACAAACTTGAACGCGGTCTTGACTGTGCAACACCTGTCACACTGGACAGGGGGAAGAGTGGAGAATGTTCTCGGTTGTTCGGTAGGCTTCTTATAACAAAATTCTGTATTTATACTAGATTAGGCTTAAAATCATGTAATTATTTTCCTGCCTTTTCTTATTTGTTGTAATCTATTTATACTTCTTTAAGCAGTCACAAGGCTTAAGATTTGTATCACTCTTGTGTTTTCCGCCTATTTTTCTGACCCCCTGACCTATGAGTTAATGGAGGAAGCACATGCGAATTAATAATAAGAAATAATTACTTAACTAATTATTAATTAATAATTTTCTTTCCTTTTTAAACATAAAAGCTTTATGTTATTGTTCACACACACACACTGCGGTGTGTGTGTGTGTGTGGGGGGGGGCATTTTAACTCAGACAACACATAACAGATTTGTTTAATTATTTCAGGCACCAACTCCCATGACAACTTGGCAGTCCACAGTACTAGCGTATGATGATGGTCCTATATGTCCACAGCCAAGCATACCAGTGCCTTATGTGCTTGGAGAACAACAAGAAAATTGCCTTTACCTAAATGTGTATACTCCATTATTGGTTAGTAGTACTTTTGTTTACATTGAAACACATTAAAATGACTTTCAATTACAACTAATTGCAAATTGTTATCATTACATTTTTGTGTAGGCTATATCATTTTTAAAGGTACGCCTGAACAGGTTTTTTTAATAATATATTAACTTTAAATTGAAATATTAAAAAAAATTAGTTTTCAAAAGTCTAGTTTACTTATGACAGAAGTCTACAAAACTATTTAGATGCCACGAAAAATTCAATCAATACTTTGGCTATATTTTTAGAAAAATAAATAAATAATATTTTATGGATTATGTGGTTAATTAAATATTTATTTATTGCTAACGCTGATAAAATTAAATTTCAAATATATAAAGTTTTACCATCATACGAAGAGTGTGTAATATTAACTCTTTCACCTATTCAAGACAACATTATAATTACTGAGTCAGTAATTTGAGAGCAATCTCATCATACTTTACTAAAAGTTTAAATTTATAAAAGGAATAATTTTTTAAAATAATTAAATCACAACTGACTCGAAACACTTCCGAGTCGGTAGTGATTTAATTATATTTAGTTAAGTAATGGACATTGACGTTATAAGTAGGTCTGAATCTGGCTTAAAGGAAGCCTTTCAGGAACTGGAGTTGTCCGCTAAGGCTATGGGCTTGGTTATAAACCAAATATATGGTTGTGGGTGCCAACACTCGTGCCCTGTCCCTGCGCATTAATGATTATGAATTTTAAAAGGTTCAGGGTTTTCCATATCTCGGGTCATATGTGGACTCTGGAAATGACTCCTCTACAGATATTGAAAAACGGATATTATCTGCTAATAGGTGTTACTACGGACTGGTGAAACATTTTAAGTCAAAACTGTGCCGAAGCTATGAAAACCGCATCAGTCAAGCAAATTCAAATCCCGCGGCCACTCATTTGTCGCGCCGTTTCCACTGCCTTGTGGCTTCTGCTAGTAGAGTGAGAGAGTCGTGTTGTGCTCGCGTGAGGTATATAGCTTCGGCGACGAAATCAAGTCTGATTGTGGCGACGCGATACAGTTGGTGGCCGTCCGCTGTCTAACAATTTCTAGCTTGTTTGGTTAAAATCTTCTTGGGTTGAATAATACGGCTACCGTGCCTCACTCTCTTTTTCGCCTTTGCACAGAGCTTTTGGTGGGCTGGCGGCTGGGTACCTTTTCTCCTTTGGCTTCGCAGCGTTCTACTATGAGTAGATAACTTCGTAGTGTGTCTCAGGTGAGAGAGGTTAATTCCTACAAATTATAATAATAGGGGTTAGGTTTAAATGTGATAAGATTTAATAAAGAATATGAAATAGGTTTTAATGTGTGTGTGTCCCACATGTTTTTTCTCATATCTGTGAAACACGTGCTGACCTTGCACCAAACTAATTATACAATTGTAATTGTAAATTCAAAAAGGGGGCATTAAATTTGTATTCAGAGAATTGTCGAAACATTTAGAAAAGAAATTGAAAGTAAATTAAAAGCAAATGGAGATGTAATTGAAAGAAAATTTTGAAATTTTACTAATGCTAAGGGACATGCAAGCGTGAATTATCTGGTTCTATTGAGATTAATCACAGAGTTCAGGTGCGAGTGGAAGCGTGATAGTTGGGGTAATGATACAGGTGACTGCCTAATTATGAATGATAAACTGTTCTTAGGGGTTCCCGACTCGTCGGAAGAACGTGGGGTTTCGATGATGTCCTGACACCGGACATTATCGGCGGAGACATCAGCTCATCTTCTCCTTGCCCACGCCGTCAGCCGCATGGACTCTCCATAAAAATTACGAGGACCATCCTCTAACAACTCCAACTTCGCTCTTTCCTTCATTGACAGGGACATGTTTCATTAGCCACACTGCAAGTCACCAGGGAATACCTCATGATTCGACATACCAGGTGAAAAACTTCCATTTTCTCTTTCATCACTTACAACTACATTCCTGTTGCTACAAGTGAAAGCACAAACTCGTAGACTGACTTTTTTAAGTGTTTATGTATTAGGAATTCTGTTTTCAAGTAATATGTGAGCATTCCCTTAGTTTCAATTTATATGGTTATACACATTATTTTGTTCTTTCCAACCAGTAGAAAATGTTAAGGCTGTTCAAGAAGTCATTAACACCGATGCCTAGTGATGTAAAGGCAATTAAGTTTGTACCTGACTGAAAATATAACTATTAACTGAACATTGTAGGCCTTGTTAGGCATGTCACCTTTATGAATTTTATATCTAATAATGCAATAGCTAGGTTAAAATTTGTATTCAGATTTATTAAAATAATGATGTGTCAGAGTCAGAAAAATTTAAAGGTAATTTAAATTGCAGTTATTATCTGCTGCCTTAAGCATATGTATGTTGCCAATTTTGATCACAACAGATCTATGAGAATTGTTTTAAAATGGAGTCTTAGAATTATAATAATGTCTGGCAGTCTCTTGCAAGTTTTTGTTTTTCTTTAGACAAAGTATAATGCCCTGTATGAACAGGTGTTGAATTTTGATAACTTTTGTCCTACTTACTTTATTCTATGAATTCTGATTTAAATTGAAAGGCAACATTACAGTTGTATTGTTCTAATTATTATGTAGAATTATGAAACCAGTTGTTGTGTTCTTTTATAATATCGATCATTCAAACAAAGGGTGTCAGAAATGGCTCTGGATTAACACTGCCTATAATATAATATCAGTCATTGAAACATATGTAAATGCTGTAAGAGTGAAAGACACTTAATAAATGATGACTTGTTGATGTTAAAAGAGAGTTTAATTCCAGATCCTGTCAGTCTGGGTCTAGCACACTTTTGCTTCCATCTAGGTTATTTGCCTAGTCTTAAATTACATGTATCGACTCTACACAAAGAGACTGTACAAATGGTAGCAGAGCGTGGTTTATAAAGTCTGATACTACAAATGGTAGTATCAGACTGTTATTTTTCTTTTTTTTGTAATGCAAGACAAATTGTACAAATGTTAGCTAAGAGCGTGTTTTTCTATCTGTGTGTGCTGCAGCTGTCATGATTTGGAATGCTATTTGACAATATACATTTAAACTTATTCGTGGTTGGAGAGGAGAGAGTGAGAGTCAACAGACATTCACTATATACATATAATCAGAATGAATGAATGAAATAAATGAGTTAAATTATATAAATGAATGAATTTAAAAATTTTGTGTGGGTGCTTTGCTTAGACAGTGTTAAGCTGTATGTTGTGCTGTATATTTTGGTGTATGTTTGTTTTGTTAGTATATAAGTGTTATTATTGCATTATGTTGTGTTGAAAATTGTGTATTATTGTTAAAGTTGGTGCAAGGTGGGTCGCTTAGGGTAATAACTGTCCTTTAACATTTTATTTTTTGAAATTTCTATGATATTAAGAGGTGAGCTGGACATACTAGATAATTTAGTGGAGATACATACACACTGTTGAATCTGATTTAAGTTACTCATGCGGGATATGAATACCGATTTGTTGAGCTCTTTCGTATGTTGAGTGATTTATTTTGAAAATTTTCGGCCAGCCCAGTTTCTTTCTGACCTTGTTGAGGTTCGTTTTAGCCTGCTCGATCTTGTTGGGAATGGACTTAGATGGTTGAAGTGAACTTTTTATAGAATGATTTCCTGCTCGGATTAGTTAGAACGTGATGTTAATTTAAAGGAATTGTAGAGCTATGATACGAGAATTACCCTGGGACACTTATAGTTATATTGAATTTTGTGCGGTATGGTCGGACCAGGTAACCGTGTTGGTCGTTGTGACTTATATGATTCTTGCTTTTGAGATTTTTAATTATCGTTATGATGTCTTGCATGACCCTATGAGTTAGTTGTGTTTAGGGTTGTTGTTATACTTGTTCAAGGTTTATGGTATTTATTAGTGTGTTATATTGTGTTGGGTGTTTTAATTTTGGTATCTCTCTTGCTGTGTGTTGTTGCATTGTGGGAGCTTGCTCCGCCGTTTCATCTGCCCCCGTTCTTTCGCACCGTTAGGGAACCCTGAGGCACCTTGATTGTCAGCTCTTGTTGGATTCAGTCTCTTGTTGGTTGATACTATGGCAGAGCCGGGGCAGAGTAGGAGTCGGCGTGAAGGCCACGGTCTGGTGCCAGAATACTTCACGAAGGACGGACTTCAGTTCGAGATACGTTTGCGGGGTGGGGTTCCCCAGAAGGATGTGGCGTGCTTGCGGCGTCAACTGCGGGAACTGCTGGTGGGGGACGCTCCCACCCGGAGAGTCGAAATTGAGGATTTGGAGGAGGAGCTGGCCTCGTGTGCAGACAAGTGGACCGAGTTCTCCACCTTGATGGAGGACTCGGAATATATGGGGAGTTCCACCCGTGTTTGGCAGCGGGTGACCCAAAGGATGCACCACTTGTCCGCTCGCCTGAGTAATTTGCTGTTGCAGGATGATCTGGAGGAGGAGGGTAGGCGGACGGCGTCGGCCCTGCAGTCAAAGATCGGTCTACCTGGGGAGGCTCCCGAAAGTCCTAGCAACCTTAAGGAGATGCCCACGCGCCAGACCGTGGCCCCTGAGCGGGTGGGTCTCCTGGGGGAGGCTTGTAGCGCTCTGGTGGAGGAACGTCCGTCTACTTCGGTGGGCAGTCGCCCACAGGATTTCAGGGGGATCATGTAGAAGTCCCTCGAGGGTTGTGTACAGCCCTTGCCAGTGTTAAGTACGAATCGTTGCCGAACCCCATTTATGACCTCCTCCGTCGGCTTCCAGTGGTCGACGGTTTGGACCTTGACCAGCTTGTCAAATTCCTTGAAGGGGTTTTCGGCATTTTTGATTTCCCTGGGGTGACCGGCGTTGCCCTGTTAAATATGATTTATCCGTATTGTCGGGCGCCCCTGTTGGATCGTGTGGTCTGGCATCTGGGCGCGGGCGGGGATTTTGAGGCGTTCCACAAGGATGTGTTGGAACTGTTTATGCCCGGGAGGCTGCGTGACCAGAGGCGGCAACGATTATTTTACAGAGTTCAGGGGCACGGGGAACAGTTGAACGTATTTATCAACTCAATCAAAAGTGCTGCCCGTGTGCTGCGGGTGGATGTGTCGTAGGCTGAGGTGGTGCGGGTTATCTTGGAAAGCCTTAATCCGCAGGAGAGGTCAAGGTTGGTGTTTCTGGAGCGACCGCGCAGCTTCGCTGATCTTAGCGGAGCTTGTGTCTTCGCCCGCATCATCCAGATGAACGATGAGGCTCGCTCCGGCCGTTCCGATTTCCCTGTCTCCTGTTCCTCATCTGGCCGGCAGCGGTCTACCCGGGAGCAACGTGGCGGCAACCCTTTCAAAGGGCAGCGTGGTAGCGTCTCTGAGAGGCGGGAATTCTGTTGCTATTCCTGTGGTAAGATGGGTCACTTGGCCCGGAATCGCCCTCTCAAACGATCGGAGGTCTCGCGGGGAAACCGTCCTTCAAAAAAACGGCCTGCGTGGGGGGGGATTGAGGGGACGCCGGTCCCTCCCCACGTGTGGTAGCGTTGGCGCATCCCAGGTCCCGTTATGTGCCGTTGAGACGGGACACTCATCCGGGGAGTCCGATCCCAAGCCGATTCGTCCGGGTCTCTCCGTGTGTCCATTTTTGGAGCTGGAGGTTGGGAAGGGCCGGGTTAGGGCCCTGGTTGACTCCGGATCGGCACGGTGTCTTATCTCCTCCCGTGTTTACCAGCAGTTGGTCCGGGAGTCATTGATCCGGTCGAATACTCCTTCGTCGGTGGTATGTTGGACGGCCTCGAGGGAGGTTTTGCCGACCTCCAAATTGGTGTCTTTTAAATTTAAAATCAATTATTTTTCGTGGGTTTGGGAGTTTCTTGTGGCCCCGAATCTGAGCGTGGACTGTATTGTGGGTGCGGATTTTATTGTGAAAAGTGGCCTGGTTCTCGATATCCAGGGGCACGTATGCTTCTTTAAGTTCAACCGTGCCGTACGCATCCCCTTTCTTGGATATCGGGATGAGGCGGGGGAAGGCCTTGAAGAACTTCAACCCCCGGCGTACATTAATAATTTAAGCCCATCTCTACAGACCACTTTCCGTAAATTGTGTGATGAGTTCCCCGAGGTGCTGACCGCCAACCTCGGACTCACTCACAATTTGGAGTATCGTATCCGTCTGTGCGACTCCGCGGTTGTCCGTTCGCACCCGTATAAATTCGCTCCGCCTAAAATGACCATCTTGCGTGAGAAGGTGCAAGAATTGTTGGACCAGGGGGTTATTGAACCTTCCACGTCGGCCTATGCCAGTCCAGCATTCCTGGTGCCTAAACCGGGAGGGAAGCATAGGCTGGTCATCGATTATCGTAAATTGAATCAAAATATTGAAGTTGAGTCGGTGCCCCTCCCGGACCTGCATTCGGCCTTTGACTGGTTTTGCAGGCCCGATATTTCACCATTTTCGACTTGAATTCAGCATACCACCAGATACCCTTACACAAGGATTCTCGGCCGTTCACTGCCTTTTGCGTGCCGTGGAACTTGTACCAATACAAGAGAGTCCCCATGGGACTGGCGGTTGGTGCGCAGACGTTAACCCGTTTACTAGACTCTGTGTTCCACGACATTAAATTCCGGTATGTGTTTAATTATCTGGACGATCTGCTCATTTACAGCTCCTCTCTTGAAGAACACATTAACCATCTCCGTGAGGTGTTGTGTCGCTTGAGGCGCGCGGGGCTTACGGTGAATCCCGACAAGGTGAAATTTGCCCAGGAGGAAATTTCTTTCCTCGGTCACCTTGTCTCTCATAAAGGGGTCACGGTTGATCCAGAGAGGACGCAGGCAATCCGGGATTTTCCTCCCCCTCGAGATGTTAAAGGGGTGGCCCGCTTCGTGGGGATGGTGAATTTTTACCGGCGGTTCATCCCGGGGGCTGCTGAGATTGCGGCTCCCCTAAATTCCTTAAGGAAAAAAGGGGCCAAATTCGTGTGGGGAGACGCGCAGCAACGTGCCTTCGAGTCCCTAAAGGAGTCCATTTTGTCGCCGCCCGTGCTTCGGATGCCCGATTTCACGAAGCCTTTCATTCTGCAATCCGACGCCAGCTCTGTGGCGATCGGGGCCGTGCTCTCTCAGGAGGTGGATGGTGCTCGGCAGCCAGTTGCATTTGTATCCAGGACCCTTACCAACCCTGAAAAGAAATCCTCGGTATACGAGTTAGAGTGTTTGGCGGTAGTCTTCGCCCTTGACAAGTTTAGGAGGTATTTGCAACACGCTGAGTTCCTATTAGAGACGGACAATCAGGCTCTCTCGTGGCTTCTGGCGCACCCCCGTCAACTGGGTAAACTTGGCCGCTGGGTGGTCAAGATCTCTTCTTTTAAGTTTCGGGCACAACATATAAGGGGGACCCAAAATGTTGTTGCCGACGCTCTGTCCCGTATGTATAACCTACCCAGTGAGGAGCCAATAAATGAACCCTGCGCCGTACTCCTGGAGTTCCCCCTCGCCTTCACGGAAGTTATCCCTCATCAGCTTGATGATGAGGTGTTGGGTCCTATCATCGATAAAATCAAATCAGGCGAGATGAAGGCTCCATATCATCTGTCCAAGGGCGTCCTCTGCTGCCGGGAACGTAGAGGACGGGTCCCTAAGATAGTGCTGCCGAGCAAGTTGGTGCCCATGGTCTTCCAATATTATCATGATTCCCCGGTTGGAGGCCATTTGGGTGTTTCAAAGACCATCGCTGCGATCAGAAAAAACTTCATCTGGAAAGGCATGGACCGGGACATCGCCACCCGGGTGAAGTGTTGTCATCTGTGCAGTCTGAGCAAGCCCGCTCAGAACACCAAGTTGGGGTTGCTGTCTTCTGGGGTGGCTGGCAGACCGATGGAGAAGGTTTTCATCGACTACGTGGGTCCTTTCCCGCGTAGCAAGGCCGGGAATTCGTTCCTCCTTGTTTGTGTGGACGCCTTCTCCAAGTATGTCTGGCTACTTCCCTTGCGTCAGGCTAGTACTGCCAATACCATCGTAGCCCTTCAGACCAGTATTTTTCAGCATTTCGGGCTTCCCTCCATCATTGTCTCAGAAAATGGCCCTCAATTCGTCTCGAGGAAATTCCGGAACATGTGTTTCAGGCACGGCATTCGGCATGTAACCACTTTCCCTTACCACCCGCAACCTTCCCACGCTGAGCGATTCAACCGCAATCTGAGATCAGCTCTTATCGCCTATCACGCGGAGCAGCAGAATACGTGGGACCAGAATCTCCAGTGGTTACAGATGGCGTTCAATTCGTCCCTTCATGAAAGCCATCGAGCCGTGCCTTTTGAGGTCATGTTTGGTTTCTCCCCCGCTCATCCCCTTGATAATTTGTGGAAACTGGAGGATCTTCTCCCGGATTCGCCGAACGAGGGGGTCGTTCACAGGTGGAAAGATGTGAGGAGAGCCCTGCTCCGATCGCACGAGCGCGTGCGGCGTCGCTATGACGCTGGGAGGGTTCCCAACCCTTTTAAGGTGGGCCAGTTGGTTTATTGCAGGAGCCACCTGCTCAGCTCTAAGGTGGAGGGGCGCGCGGCCAACCTCTGCTATAGATGGTTGGGACCCTTCAGGATTTCTGAGTTTGTCTCGCCCGTCACTGCCAGCCTGGTGGTGGATCCGGAGGATGGGATGAGGGTGAGGGTGGCCCATGTGTCCCATCTGTAGGCGTGTGCGCGGATGGAGCTTCCGTGAGAGGTGAATTGGTTTTGTGTACCCCAGTTAGGCGTAGTTAGGGTCCTCGGTTGGTTTTCGGGGGGCTTCGCTGGAGGGATTGTGTTTTATGGTTTTACCTTTTTAGCCTTTTATTGTTTTATCGGGATTTTAGCTCCTCTCCTCCTTTCTTCTTTCTTTGCTTTAGGCCGCGGCCGCTCACACTCCCTGTATCTTCTACGCTCACACACACCCAACTACACACCCACCCACCTTGTCCTTCCTTCAGGTGTCCTTTCGTTTTCAACTTCCGCTTGGTTTTATCTTTTTATGGGTTTTTAGTCAGCCCCGCTTTTCCTCCAGTGGTGGCAGTCCCAGTGTCGTCCAACCCGTTGGACTCCTTTTGTTGTGGGGGTGTGCCGAAGCTATGAAAACCGCATCAGTCAAGCAAATTCAAATCCCGCGGCCAGTCATTTGTCGCGCCGTTTCCACTGCCTTGTGGCTTCTGCTAGTAGAGTGAGAGTCGTGTTGTGCTCGCGTGAGGTATATAGCTTCGGCGACGAAATCAAGTCTGACTGTGGCGACGCGATACAGTTGGTGGCCGTCCGCTGTCTAACAATTTCTAGCTTGTTTGGTTAAAATCTTCTTAGGTTGAATAATACGGCTACCGTGCCTCACTCTCTTTTTCGCCTTTGCACAGAGCTTTTGGTGGGCTGGCGGCTGGGTACCTTTTCTCCTTTGGCTTCGCGGCGTTCTACTATGAGTAGATAACTTCGTAGTGTGTCTCAGGTGAGAGAGGTTAATTCCTACAAATTATAATAATAGGGGTTAGGTTTAAATGTGATAGATTTAATAAAGAATATGAAATAGGTTTTAATGTGTGTGTGTGTGTCCCACATGTTTTTTCTCATATCTGTGAAACACGTGCTGACCTTGCACCAAACTAATTATACAATTGTAATTGTAAATTCAAAAAGGGGGCATTAAATTTGTATTCAGAGAATTGTCGAAACATTTAGAAAAGAAATTGAAAGTAATTAAAAGCAAATGGAGATGTAATTGAAAGAAAATTTTGAAATTTTACTAATGCTAAGGGACATGCAAGCGTGAATTATCTGGTTCTATTGAGATTAATCACCGAGTTCAGGTGCGAGTGGAAGCGTGATAGTTGGGGTAATGATACAGGTGACTGCCTAATTATGAATGATAAACTGTTCTTAGGGTTCCCGACTCGTCGGAAGAACGTGGGGTTTCGATGATGTCCTGACACCGGACATTATCGGCGGAGACATCAGCTCATCTTCTCCTTGCCCACGCCGTCAGCCGCATGGACTCTCCATAAAAATTACGAGGACCATCCTCTAACAACTCCAACTTCGCTCTTTCCTTCATTGACAGGGACATGTTTCATTAGCCACACTGCAAGTCACCAGGGAATACCTCATGATTCGACATACCAGGTGAAAAACTTCCATTTTCTCTTTCATCACTTACAACTACATTCCTGTTGCTACAAGTGAAAGCACAAACTCATAGACTGACTTTCTTAAGTGTTTATGTATTAGGAATTCTGTTTTCAAGTAATATCTGAGCATTCCCTTAGTTTCAATTTATATGGTTATACACATTATTTTGTTCTTTCCAACCAGTAGAAAATGTTAAGGCTGTTCAAGAAGTCATTAACACCGATGCCTAGTGATGTAAAGGCAATTAAGTTTGTACCTGACTGAAAATATAACTATTAACTGAACATTGTAGGCCTTGTTAGGCATGTCACCTTTATGAATTTTATATCTAATAATGCAATAGCTAGGTTAAAATTTGTATTCAGATTTATTAAAATAATGATGTGTCAGAGTCAGAAAAATTTAAAGGTAATTTAAATTGCAGTTATTATCTGCTGCCTTAAGCATATGTATGTTGCCAATTTTGATCACAACAGATCTATGAGAATTGTTTAAAATGGAGTCTTGGAATTATAATAATGTCTGGCAGTCTCTTGCAAGTTTTTGTTTTTCTTTAGACAAAGTATAATGTCCTGTATGAACAGGTGTTAAATTTTGATAACTTTTATCCTACTTACTTTATTCTATGAATTCTGATTTAAATTGAAAGGCAACATTACAGTTGTATTGTTCTAATTATTATGTAGAATTATGAAACCAGTTGTTGTGTTCTTTTATAATATCGATCATTCAAACAAAGGGTGTCAGAAATGGCTCTGGATTAACACTGCCTATAATATAATATCAGTCATTGAAACATATGTAAATGCTGTAAGAGTGAAAGACACTTAATAAATGATGACTTGTTGATGTTAAAAGAGAGTTTAATTCCAGATCCTGTCAGTCTGGGTCTAGCACACTTTTGCTTCCATCTAGGTTATTTGCCTAGTCTTAAATTACATGTACCGACTCTACACAAAGAGACTGTACAAAACTAATAAGTAAAGATACAAAAGCCACCCTATACAAGACCTTGATCAGACCAGTCCTGATGTATGGCTCGGAATGCTGGGTGTTAAAAAACTAGATGAGCAGAAACTATCCGTTTTTGAGAGGAGGGTACTGAGGAGAATCTATGGCCCTGTGAAGGAAAACGACATTTGGAGGCAACTGCATAATCAAGAGTTGTACGAAAGGTTTAAAGATCTTCCGATCGTGCGACTCATACAAATTAACAGATTGCATTGGGCTGGTCATGTGCAGAGAATGGCGGAGGATAGAATCCCAAAAAGAGTTATGAATTATTTGTCGATGGGAAGGAGAAGGAAAGGAAGACCGCATACAAGATGGCTGGACCAGGTTGGTAAGGAGGCAGTGAGGCTGGGTGCAGCAAACTGGTGGACATTGGCCGGGAGTAGAGACCAGTGGGGAAGATTTCTTTTGGAGGCCAGGGCCCGGACTGGGCTGTAGCGCCGAGGATGTATGTATGTAAGTAATGGACATGTCATGGACAACAAAAGCCAAGAATAATTTTTTCTCATATTTTTCTCAGGATTTCCTAATTGTTTAATTTTTTTAAATTAAATGATTGTACATATGTTTCAGCCAGAACAGGGTGGCTTAGACCATCCAAAACTTCCAGTCATGGTACTAATTCATGGAGGTTCCTTTTATATGGGTACTGGAGGTTATCCTATGTTCGGACCTGAGTTTTTTATGGCAGAAAAAAATGTTATTGTAGTTGGATTCAACTACAGGCTTGGATTCTTTGGTAAACCATTAAATGAACAGTTATGTTAATTTATGTAAAACTGTGCATTATAAAATCATTTGGTATTTGTACAAGGTATCAAAAAGAAACTGGACTATGCTTACAAAATTGTTTAACTAAATATCACTATAATATTGACGACTCGGAACACACAGTTTTTTATAAGTAAAAACGTAAAGTTTTACCTTACAGCCTAAACCGGCTTTCACCTATAGAAGGCTTCATCAGAGGCTGTCGCTAGTAGCGCTGCTCGTCTTGTTGTTGGCGACGAGAAAGTGTTTCGAAAGATTGAAGCTGTGTGTGTGTGGTGAGATGTGTTCGAATAATGCGTGCGATTTGAATTGTGTCTGTTCGTTTAGGATGTCGTTTTTATTTGTTTTTGTGTGTTTGTATATTTCTAATTGTTCTAGAGTGTCTAGTTTTCGGCCTTTTGTGTGTACGTGTAGTATGTTCATGTTATTGTCGATGTTTTTATATGTGTGGTTTGCTTCAATGAGGTGGTTTGCGAAGGTAGATTCTGTAGTGGTGTGGAGTGCTTTTGTGTGTTCAATGTATCTCTGTTTGAAGCTACGTCCTGTCTGGCCTATGTAGAATTTACTGCAATTTGAACAATTTAGTTTATATACACCGGGTAGATCGAATTTGTTTTGTGCTTTGGGCATGCGTTTTGATAGTGTGTGTTCTGTTTTGTTAGTAGTTTTGTAAGCGATTCTGTAACCTGCTTTTTTGAATTTGTGGGCAATTTTTTCTGTTTGTTTGTTGATGTATGTTAGTGTTATGAATTTGTTGTTTTCTGTCTTTGTCTGTTGTTTGTTTTGTGTTTTGTGTAGGAGTTTACTGACTATTGTTCTGTCATAACCGTTTAATTGTTTAATTGTTAAACTAATTTAAATTTGGCTTTAGTCCTCTTTGAAGTAATCTCCTTCTCCACTGATATTAGTAATGGTGCCATTTTTACCATGCCTCAAGTGCTCCCGATGGCTTTCTCTCCAGCTGTGTCAAGAACCTGTTGTGATTTAGTCCGAGTCTTCCTGATAGTGTTAAAATTCTACCCTTCGAACTTCAATTTTGTTTTTTAGGAAGAGAAAAGTCACAGAGGCTGAACATGGTGAGTGAGAAGCCAGTGATTATTATATTGTTTGCTACCAAAAATTTCATCCAGGTTACTACCAGGTTAATGGTATGCTTCCTGTTACACTAAAATTGCAGTTTTTTATGAATATAAGCATTACACTTTGCCTTCATATGCACAATGAAAGTTTGGATTATCTATCTAGGATTATTATCATTCAATTACACCACATGTTCAGATCATTTGTGATGATTGTCTGAGCCACCAAATGAGATACCAACTATATCATCAATTTTCTGAATAATAATTCAATGATCAACACAATCAAGTTGTTAAATTCTGTTGATGTTTTCAATGGTTGTTCTGATAGGCGGTAGTCAAGACTAGTCACCATCCTTTAGCAATGTGTTGTTATTTTTAAAACGAGGGTTTCCAACAAATTCAGTTGGCTCATTTACACACCTGCCAAAACACTTCAGATTTCTCAAGTTTATCATGAAACTTCGCATTTTCTCTTTGCTCTGATTTCAAGTTCTGTTTCTGACTGCAGTATTACACAAATACAACATTACAAGATTGCCTGAAGCTAATATTACAGTGTTCATAGCTCTGTACTGGAGGACTGATGTAATGTGGCTGGGAGCACTGATCCCTAGTAGTACCAGACTATCTAATGTTGATGCTAAACAGTCAGTACAGTCCAGTTTGTTCAAGATAACACCTTGAATCTTCACTCTAAGCTCTTCTAAGTGACACGATTCTTGGTATTGGCAACCTATCCAAAAGCGATGATCAAATAGCAATTGTGTACAAGAAATTCTAGAGCACTCCAAAACATAACTAAATATAATTGCTCTAAAACATTATCCATCTATATAAATACCAGCCATTTAAATATAAGTATATCACTACTGACTCAGAACACAAAGTTTTTTATTGGTAAAAATATAAAAGTTTTACCTTACAGCCTGAACCAGTTTTTGCTTATTATAAGCTTCATCAGAGGCTGCCACTGGGAGCGCTGTCCGTCTTGTTCTTGGCAACGGCATTGACTTTTGAAGGATCGATGCTGTGTGTGTGGGGTGTGATATGTTCGAATAATACGTGTGATTTGAATTGTGTCTGTTCGTTTCGGATGTCAATTTTATGTGTTTGTATATTTCCAATTTTTATGAATTTTTACACATATTTGATTTACAAACCACTAAACATTACCATGTCAAGTAACATAAAGAAGAAAAACTGATACTTGTATTTGAAGGAAATTAATATTGTAACAAAACCACACGCATGCATGTACGCATGAACACACACCCACACACACACACACACACGCATTTAAGGAGCTTGACAATCTTTTGGGCATGATTGTCACTTTAGAAACTGAGACCTGATGGGAAGATACATAATCTCATTAAAGCAGTTTTATCAAAGTTTGGTTTCATTTCATTCTTCATGCTAGTATTGGTTCCTTGAAATTCCAAGCAAGAAAAGCAAAGAATCAATACCACAAAGATGGTAGTGGTTATCATGTAAAAATGTTACCAAAACCCTTTAGGAAGATGAAGCATAATTCAATTCCCAATATGAAATATATCACTATATAGAGCTACTATTGATATTACAATTTGAAATCAAACAAAATGCTCAATGTGAAAGATTTTTATTTTTCAAAGCATGCATATATGTAGTTTCTCAACGTCAACAAATTTTTCAAGTGGTAATATAATCGTTAATCCCAAGTCTGATGTATATTATCTTTAAAAAAAAACAATTAATTTTTTTCCTGTTGCATTATATAGGTTTCTTAAGCACTGGTACTGAAGATGCACAAGGGAATGCAGGCATGAAAGACCAGGTGGAGGCATTAAAATGGGTAAAACAAGAAATTACACATTTTGGTGGTGACCCTTCTCGTGTGACCATCTTTGGAGTAAGCGCAGGAGCAGCATCTGTGGTGCTGCACATGCTGTCCCCTATGTCTAGAGGTTAGTTTTACTATAATAAGTTTAATTCAAGATTAAGATTTATTTGCAGTGGCATGGGATGGTGAAGTCTTACTCATTAATTGTTTGTTAATTTAATATTATTGTTTATCTGTAAGGTATAATCCAGAAATTCATTTAGTGTACTTTGGCAGAGAATGGTGGGCAAATACAAATAACAATGTGCAAATCAAGTAATATATAACATTATTTATTTTTCTTTGAGAACATAAAAAAGATCATGAACACACTTATTCCACCTTAAGGCGTGAAACTGATTATCAACAAACTACGATATCAAAATGCTACCTACTACATATATCAAAATTACACAACTCAACACTTCTTGTTAGGCCTATATTTTTTCATTCACTCAATCACGCACTCTTTCACACTTCTACATTTCTTTTTTATTGAGCTCAATTTAAAAATGCCAGTATTTTAGATAATTTTGAAATGTCTACTTGCCTGTTGATGCGTAGAAATTCAACACCTGGGGCGTCAACTCGTGGTTTGCACTGTTTGCTGTTTTATAGTTCTCACTTTCACATTTTACGGCCGAACTGTCAATTTACTGCAATTAATCACTATTATGGATGAATATTTAGCCAAGAACTGTTTGTATTTTGAAATATATATAAATTCACATTTTCTGTTGTATGCGGGTGCCCGCGATTGCTGCTGCAGACAGCAAAAGATGAAAGTCAAATGGCATTCAGTGTTACAAATTTTCCGTTTGGTGCGTCTCAAAACTGCTTCACCCCGCTCCCCGCCGTACGTCTCGTCCTCATTATTATAACGTTCCGTTGGGTTGAGTTTCACCTCTTCAACCTCGTTCCGAATTGTTTTTCGTCAACAAATACTTGATGTGTTGGTCACTGGCTATAAATAGATTTTCGTTATAACCACATAACCATATAAGGCTATGGAAATTATTTACTCGCTCTCGTGTCACCTCAAAGGGGCCTCATCTTTATATGTTATAGAATTTATGAAATTACACAATAATATTTAGGTAAATTTAGACCCATTATAATACCCCCCCCCAATGAGAGGATTTATGCCGAAGCATAAAAGCTCTCATTGACACTCATACTTTCTAAAGGAATCAGCCAAGATATGTCACCACAACCCCCTTTACGTTTTATTAAAAAAATCGTGGTTCACTTACCCCCTGGTCCAGTGACTGTGACCGCACCTGAATGACCTTACTGGACTTCTCTTTCGAGATCCCAACACCGCAAGGCCAGACCGGCACTTGATGCTCCTGCTCTGACACGCAGGCCAGCACAGGACCGCTGCCACAGCATCACTAGACACTGGAACATGAAATTAAATATTTTATCAAATAGTGGCCTGGTATAATAACATATCCCTAACTGATCTGGTTCCCCTTAGCTGTGTTGGTTTGCGTTAAGAAGTACCGAGTTTTTTTTTTTTAAATCCTACATATGGATGAATACTTAGTCTAAGTATAATATACTATAAGAATTACATATCAACATTCAGTATAACCTTCTATAGTTAACTCTTACCCCAAAATTCAACATGATTGCTCTGATTCCCATCAAAATTTAAATAAACATTTCCATTACAACGTATAAATCCCTTCCATTATAAATACAGTATTCCATTCAGATTTCAAAATTAACAAACTGCTTATATAGAGTAAAACACATTAAATCAACTACATTAGAACAAATTACTTACTTAACAATCGTTAAGTATCTTCATATTACTCTTTATTACATTAAAATAAAATACTCCTCATCAACACGACATCATTCATTTGTTTACATCAGAAAATTAATTACATACTCTACATTATTGATGTAACTCATTTTAATCTTTAATATTTCGTTACTAACAACCTAGTAACCACCTTCTCCATCATCACATATTTTATTAAAATTTATTAAATTATGAATTTATTTTGAATTCCTCCTTCCACACACACTATTACCCGTCCATCCCCCTGAGCTGTTGCGCCCAGTTGCTTCCACAAGGAATGAAGCGTTAAAAGGAGGAATTTGTGCATCTCCTGTCCTTGCTTCGGCGTTACATTCAAGGTTCAGATAAGGTTACCCCTAAGGGTTTACAATATCTTAATGATTATATAGTAAAATCCCTTAAAACGGTTGATCACCCTTTTATTTGTTCCTACTCGGACGGGTGATAGCCGCTGTTCCATAGTTCCGGTATGATTTCCCCTGATTCACCCCCCAGTTAATTTCTAATTCAAACCAATTTTTAAAAGACAACCAACCATGGTCAGGTTGCAAAGCCTGCCCACAGCTGGCTGTCGTCCAAAACCACGATTAGTGTTGGTGAAGCAGTAATCGCCCGAAATTGAGGAAATCTGTCATTTGAGCATGTTTTAACAAATCATTTTTTTTCATACACTGTACCTTATCAATTTTCCACATAATATAATATTATATAATATTTGTGTACAATGTATATCACGCCCTATTTGGGCCTCCTTTGATTGTAACATTCATAGAAATCAATCAAACCCTTACCACTATCTATAGCAACAACATGCCGTTACTATAACAGCATACCTTATAACTAAATTTATTCCATTCTTCATTAACTATCACCACATACCACAACTTATTCTTTCAAGCACTTCCCCCTTTATAAACCCTATTATTCACATACTGGTAATCAAATGTTCATTACAAAAAATATCTCACAGCACTGAACCTTATACACTTATTTCTTTTCTTTTTGAAATAAAAAATTACCGCAAATACTATATTCAAAATAAATCAAAATTTGATAAATCTCCCTTATAAAAACATTTGTGACAGACATTGCTAATTCTCTCATCTGTTGACACCTAACAACCCCCCAATTCATTATAAAATAATCTGTATTTATTCGTCTATGATTTTAATGAATTAAAAGAATAATCAACACTACTCATGTACATAATACCTCTTTAACTGTGTTACATTATAGATTCCCTTTATTTCTCAGGTTTGCAGGTCTATTAATACATAAGCATTCTCCATCTTTACTTCACTAACCTCATAGGGACCGTCGTATAATAAGAAGAATTTTTTAATCTCTTTGTACAAAGCTCATGATTGATCGTGGTTTTTTATTAATACCAGTTGCCCTACCTCATATTGGATGGGTGTTAAATTCCTATCATGTCTTCTTTTCCGCTGTTCTGCTTTACTCAAAAGCCGCTCCTTGGCAATCACCAGTTTCCTCCCATATGGTACCTCAGTTTGCGTCAGAAATTTTATCAGTTCCTCTATTATGCGTGATGGCCTTCTCTGAAACATTAACTCATGAGGGCTGTAACTAGTGGACTCATGTAAGCTACAGTTAATGTACCCTTCTATTTTGTTCACAAATGTGGCCCACAATGAATGTTTTTGGTGGCAGAAGGTTCTAAACATACGCCCTAATTCCCGCATAACATGCTCACTAGGATTTGATTGGGGATGATACACTGATGTATGTTTAACTAAAATGTTTTCCCAACCTAATGTTTCCCTCCAGGTGTTGCTGGTAAACTGAGAACCATGACCCGGTAATATTATTTTAGGTCTACCTACTTCAGTAATGTATTCACTGACTATCTTTCTAGCTAATACCAAGGATGTAGCTTTTTTAACGGGATACAATTTTACAAATTTGGTAAAAACATCCAGTACAACAAATAAATAATTCACCCCTCCTCGACTTTTGGGTAGAGGGCCATATAAATCGACGGCAACTATTGCTAAAGGACTCTCTGGTATTACATGTTGCATTAAACCCTCCTGCTTACGATTATTTACTTTGGCTTTCTGACAAATTTCACAAGCTTTTAACAGTTTACATACAGTTTTTTCCATATTATTAAATTTACAAGACTCTTTTAATATGTCACTGCATTTCTTGGGACCTATATGAACATACCTCAAATTGAAACCCCCCTTTTATTTTATAAGTTTTTTTTTAAAGGGGAGAGACATAATATTTAGAACTAGGTGGTGAACCTAGAGGAAGCATAAAGTGTGCAAAGGCCCAAGCTACAATCACAGACATGTCCCCTGGTGAATGACAGGACTTGCAAATGAAAAACTCTGTTAACAAAACAAGCGTGAACTTTATTGAGCATGCAAGCATTTACATGATATTGCAAGGCATAAATTTAACAATGAATAAAACCATGAGTAAATTGAACTACATGGTTATATACATGCCAGTATTCTTCACAGTATAAGATTGTGAGTGAATTTGAGCTTAAATATAAATTGTATAGACCCTGCCACACTATGTCCAAGTTAATTCTTACAATATTTTTGTTCACAGGTAATATTGAAACCTTTGAGTGCTATATAAAGTGAAAATTAAAGAGGCTAGCCTTTTGAGTAATTCTGTAAGCACATTTGTTATCATCATAATTTCTGACACATTCCCGCCAAAATTGAAAATTACACACAAACACATATATAACACATATAACACACATCCACCATTTCTGTACCGACCCTCTCACAATAACCCTTTGCAATAAAAGAACAAATAAATATACATATATATATATATATATATAACAAAGCGAACTTAGTAATTCTCAGTTAATCACCAGTAATATGCAAATATAAACGACACGGGAAATGGAAATGCCCCCAACAGAACCAGAGAGTCAAAAATATTAATCAACTACCACATCAATAATTATGAAGCAACTCCGCGTATATAATCATGAAAATAGTTTAAGCACGTGAAGAAATCAGACAGCCCCCTTTAGTCAGGAATTCTGCCATGACCTTATGATGTAACGGTATGGATGGACATGAACAACCAGAAAATAACTAACTCTCAAATAAATTAAACTCATTAAAAAAAATGTAAAACTTAGAGCAGAGCCTGCTCTGCAATACCTGTGTGTGTGTGCAATTTCCTTACACAGTATAAGGTATAATAGGTTGCATAAGACTTAATTATATAAGGTCCACACATGTAGGCACAGAACTTAACGTGAGAGTTTTGCAGAACTTGACCTGAATATCACATACGATTTGTAATTTATTTTATTCAATTGACTTGACGCGATTTTTTAATGTATTAATTTTTTAAATTAAGTGTATCTGAGGATGGGACTTAGTCCCGAAACGCGTCATAACTGACGAAACTCTGTATCGCTAAGTGGATAATAAGGTAATTATTTAATTATATAACTGTACTTAAGTAACCCTGGTTAACCTGTAGCGTCTTGGTAGCACCAATAAGTCCTAGGGCAGAGTTCCTCCATGAGTGTGTCTGTGTTCGTGAGTCCCAACTGACGGCATCTCAAGGCTTAAGTGTAATCAGTGCCAGAAGGGTAGACAGCTGAACGTCTACACCCGACACCCATCTCGCCATTGTTCGAGCACCTGTGACAGGCAATGAGTGTATAGGGTGTCATAAGGAACATGATCTCACCACAGCTCGCACACACACGCTGTCATTATAAAATTGCGAACACACACTCTAATGCTCAGCAGCAACCAGAAACACATCACCACTTATTCGTATTAACATGGATCGGACCACCAGATGTGCCTTATTTCATTTAACAAACTAATTTTGTTTAAGTATTCCATTCATGACATGATTCTTCTATGTATACTATACTTATTAACAACACACAAAAAAACAGCTGAGTGTAAGATATCTATTATCATTTTGCATTACTGTAATCAATTTAACACGCTACATTCACTTCCATACTGAGTTAATTTCTAATTTAATTTAATGCCCGAATTGAAGACTAACACACATGCACACACAAGTTATCGTTTACCAGTAAAGCTGAAACACTAACAAAAAAAATATTTTGGGGTTAAAAATATTTTAGAAGCACGTTAAAATAATACATACCTGGAGCAGACTTTAGTTTAGCCTCTCATAGAGTAGAGCAACGGAGTCTGAACAGATGGGTGCCGTCAGTAGAGACCAGGCTTCCTTGCTGAGGGTTCAAACAGAAATGAGAACGATTTGATGGTAATGTCTATCCACGAAAGTTTGGCAAATGCAGGCACACGCAGATCCCTGCTGAGCCTGCCGACTGAATATTCATCGCTACATAACAAACCATCTACATACGCAGCGGCAACGCGATGCAGTGGCACTGCGTGACGTCAAGAACCCGTCTGTTTTAAAAGAACATCACCCGTCTCGGCAATCACCTTTCTCGGGCCGAACAAAGTACGGCACAAAATGACAATCCTTCACTACTTCAGGTATTATAACTTTAGGAATACATAATTTCCAATCATCACCTTGTTCATTTGTACGGTGAAATAAATATTTATTATACAAACTAAAATGTTGTTCCCATTTGTTAGGTATGTTGGGTATCTGATTTAAGGCTATTATTATTCTACCAAGTTCTGTATCTCTTCCTTGTTCTGTTGCTAGGTTATTTATTAATTTTACTTCCATATTCCTTAAGGAATGGAAGTATGGTGATGGCAAAAAAAAAAATGTGTTCGAGATTATCGCAGATTCTGATTCTACTACACTCAAAACATGAAAAAAAGTCGTTTTCCGAAAAGTGTCTGTGTGTGTGTCTGTGTGTCTGTCTGTCTGTCTGTCTGTCTGTAGATTTTTTTTCTATGGCAAACGATAACTGCCGCAAATTCAAACAGAATCAAATAATTTTTTGCATGCAGCCCTGATTTGCAGAGTACTCGCGACCTATTGTTTTTGGTGAAGATCGGTTGAGGGAAAGGGGTAGTTTACCTGCAACGGTTTTTTTTTAGCAAGGGTAATTTTGTTTGTTTGGCAAACGATAACAGCCGCAAATTCAAACAGAATCAAATAATGTTTCGCATACAGCCCTGAATTGTAGAGTTCTCAAGATCTGTTGATTTTGGTGAAGATCGGTTAAGGGAAAGGGGTAGTTTACCTGTAACGTTTTATGTTTTAACAAGGGTATTTCCTATGGCAAACGATAACAGCCGCAAATTCACACAGAATCGAAAGATTATTTGCATACAGCCCTAAATTGTAGAGTTCTCAAGACCTATTGTTTTTGGTGAAGTTCGGTTGAGGGAAAGGGGTAGTTTACCTGCAACGTTTTTTTAACAAGGGTATTTTCTATGGCAAACGATAACAGCCGCAAATTCAAACAGAATCAAATAATGTTTTGCATACAGCCCTGATTTGTAGAGTACTCAAGACCTATTGTTTTTGGTGAAGATCGGTTAAGGGAAAGGGGTAGTTTACCTGTAACGTTTTATGTTTTAACAAGGGTATTTCCTATGGCAAACGATAACAGCCGCAAATTCAAACAGAATCAAAAGATTATTTGCATACAGCCCTAAATTGTAGAGTTCTCAAGACCTATCGTTTTTGGTGAAGATCGGTTGAGGGAAAGGGGTAGTTTACCTGCAACGTTTTTTTAACAAGGGTATTTTCTATGGCAAACGATAACAGCCGCAAATTCAAACAGAATCAAATAATGTTTGTGCATACAGCCCTGATTTGTAGAGTACTCAAGACCTGTTGTTTTTGGTGAAGATCGGTTAAGGGGAAGGGGTAGTTTACCTGCAACGTTTTTTTATCAAGCGTATTTTCTATGGCAAACGATAAGAGCCGCAAATTCAAACAGAATCAAATAATTTTTTGCATACGTCCCTGAATTGTAGAGGTCTCAGTGACTTTCGATTTTGGTGAAGATTGGTTAAGGGGACGGGGTAGTTTACCTGCAACCTTTTACGTTTTAACAAGAGTAAAGTACTTGAAAATTTATTTAAACTTTTTGAAACAATGGTAATTGTTAAAAATAAAATAATTTTGTTGCCAGGCAATAAAATTATAATTTTTTCATTTTAATGTAATATAATATTTTTCATTTAATACAGCAATAAAAAGGCAGGTAAGACACAGCCTGGCTGTTTGGCTGAAAATGATTTTAAATATAAATCTTAGAATATGGAAGTCATGTATGGTTCTCCATACCGATATTTTTCATATCTACTCCCTCCACTTCTTTGATTATAAATATTTTATATGTATTTGCCATATCTACCTCAGTATTATTGTCAAAATCAGTTCTAGATAGGACATCAGCTACTACGTTTTCTTTACCCCTACAATACTCGATGGTTAAATCATACTCTTGTAGTATTAACATCCAACGCACTAACCTACCATGCGTTAGTTTACAGTTTTTCAAAAATGTTAAGGCTTGATGGTCTGATCTTATTATTACTTTGTTTCCCAACAAATATGTCCTGAATTTTCTACAGCCGAAAACTATTGATAGCGCCTCCTTTTCCGTTATTGTATAGTTCTTCTCACTAGTTACTAAGGATCTACTAGCAAGAGCTATCACTTTATGGTTACCATCCCCATCTAACTGAAATAGTTCTACCCCCAAAGCTATGTCCGATGCATCGGTATGTATATAAAATGGTTCTATAAAATTAGGATGAGCTAATATAACTGTGTTTAAAAATTTATTATTATTAGCTCAAATACAGTTTGTTTTTTTTAAACTCCATTGCTATCGATTACCTTTATTTAACAAATGCCCCAATTGTACCGTTAAGTAAGAATATTTGTCTACAAATTGCCTATAATAATTACACAAGCCTAAAAAGCTTTGCAATTGTTTCACATTTTTAGGTACTGGAAAATTTTGTATTATCTCTACATTCTTAGGGTCTGTACTGATACCCTTGGCTGAAATTATGTGGCCTAAAAAATTAACCTGTTCTTTTAAAAATTCTGACTTCTTAAACTTGACAGTTGGATTCATGCAATTTACTTAATACTCTATCTAACCTTTCACAATGTGTATTAATATCTTGTGAAGTTATTACTATGTCGTCCACATAAACAGTTGTAAATTCTAAAATCTCTCTCCCTAGTACGTAGTCTAAACATTTAATAAAAATTGAAACACTTATGTTTAGTCCAAAAGGCAACCTACAAAATTGATAGTTCCTTCCATTATATAGGAATGCCACATACTGGCGAGATTCTTCCTCCAGTTCTATTTGCCAATATCCAGCCATTAAATCCAATGTCATAATATATTTTGTCCCATTGAAACGTTGTAGGATTTCACTCACCGGTTCTGGCAACTCTCTGTCTGGGATAATTATTTTGTTTACCTGTCTCGTGTCTAAGCATAGTCTTATCGATAAGTCTTTCTTTGTAACCACTACTAAAGGGTTGGAATATGGTGAGGTGGATTTTTCTATTATCCCTTCTGCTAACATCTTGTTTATTTCCTCTTGTACTAGCCCCCTTTTAGAGTATGGTACCGGAAACGCTTTAGGCGCAAAAGGTGTTTTTTTCTTTAATGATTAATATACCCTTAAAACCTTTTACTAAACCTGGTTCATCTGAAAAAACTAATTTATTTTTGTCTATTACTTGTACTATTTTCTCCCTATCTTGATAATTAAATTCCCCATTTTGATATAGGATTTTATTCATTTTTTCACCCCAACTATCTTCAGTTTCAAATAATTCATGACTGTTTACCCTTAAATTACAATAATTAATCATCAAGGGTCTGCATTCATTTATGTCATTATCAGAAATTAAAATTCCCTTACTAATTATTTTTAATGCATTCGTTTCTACAGCTCTTTTTTGTATAAATGGTATTTCAATTATATTATTTTCATTGTTTAATTTCATAGTCTGTGTATAATAGTTTAACTCAACTTTAAAATTATTTAAAAAATTATTACCCATTATTGCTCCCATATTCAAACCTGGAATGACTAAAAAAAGTTACATTTATTGTGTGTTTATTTATTTTTAGCTGTAACAGTATTTGCTTAGTTACTTTTTTACTCCGAACACCTGTTACACCTATAACACTAATTCCCAATACTGGTAGTTGTGGAATTGTCTCAGTGGTTTGACTTTTTATTTTTTCAAAAACTTTATCATCAATAGCGGTCAGTTCACTCCCTGAATCTACTAGAAAAGTGTATTTGGAATTAAACATTCGGCTTCAAATTCTGCCATGCTAAAATTACTGCTACTCTCCCCCACTTCTTCATCGGATAAATCATTATGTATATTGGTAATAAGTGACCCTATTGTTATGTAATTTCTAGACGGCTGGGGACTGTCCTTTTCAACCGCCCTTACTGGTTTAACTGTACTGGAGGTGGTGGTTCGCTGTAAACCCCCCTATGATCCCCTCTACTGTTTTGATTTTTAGAAGGTACTTCAACGCCCCTAGTCTCGTTTAGGTTACCAACATATCCCCCTCTCCCTCTGTGGTTCAAATTTCCCGGTATTCCCCTATTACTGTTAAAACCTCTCCCTCTATTATTCCCTCTCGTTACTATAATTTTCCCTTCTATTGTACTCACTATTATCAAAACCCCTATTATAATTATCTACTCTCCCTTGAGCACCACCCCTAGGACCCTGACACCTATAACACTGATTTTGTGAACTATTATAATTAAATATCACTATAATATTTACGACTCGGAACACTAAGTTTTTTATAAGTAAAAACGTAAAGTTTTACCTTACAGCCTTTACGTTTTTACTTATAAAACACTTAGTGTTCCGAGTCGTCAATATTATAGTGATATTTAGTTAAGTAACGGACACGTCATGGACAACGAAATCCACCTATTATAATTGCTAGCTCTACAGTTAGGGTGTGGACATAACCACGCATCCCCCTCTGATCTACTCATATTATTATCGTGCCTAATAAAATGGTCTGGTTGTCTTATTTCAGTATTTATTGATCTCGATTCTCTACCTCTAATATTTATTGATTGATATTTATTGTCTTCTTCTTCTTTCATACTCTGGTAAGCTTCTAAGATTTTCTCTAATTCAGCTACATCAGTTAACTCCCGGGTTCTAATTGTGGATCGTATGTCTTTAGGTAAATGTTTACTAACATATCTTATAAAAGATGAAAGAGGCATTGGTGGTTCTAAATATTTAACCTGGCTATATAGTCGTGTCACATACGACGTAATGCTCATATGTTTAATATTGAAACTACCCCATCCCATTATTGTGCTGCGTAAACCCTCTTGTTTTTCCTCTGACCAATATTTATTTTTAAACGCTCGTTCAAACTCATCAAAATCTGCCCAATTATCATTATGAGCGTCCGCCCAAATTTTAGCATCCCCTTTAAAATATTTCAAAATTCGTACTAATTTTATTTCCCAGCTTTCTTTGTTATACTTATAAAACTCTTTATAGAATTTAAAAATTGTATGGGGTTCACTCCTTTACCCTCATTACTAAAATAACCTAATTCAACATTAACATTCACTCATTCACACATATTGGTTAGTTTTTGATTAATTGCTAAGCTTAGATCTTCTCTAACTTTAATTATTTCTTGCTCATGTTCTGTGTGTTTACTTTTCAAATTAGTTACACTAGTTTTAATTGTGTCAATTTGTTCAAAGTTACTTTTGAATTCATTATTAATATTCTCTTGTATCTTATTTGCTTTTTTAATTTGCTCACACTCATCAATTACACCTTGAAAATTACCTTCAATTTTGTCATTTTGTTTTTTAAATTTATCGTTAAATCTACTAGTTAATGCCTCGAATTTTTTGTCTGTCTCTAGCAGTTTCTTATCCTGCTTTTCGCTAATTATTTTTATATCATTTTTCATCTTGGTTTGTATTTTACTTATACAGTACTTATAGTCATTTCACCTTTCACTCCCGCAATAGTTTTACTCTGTTTCTCTAGCTTAGTATTTATTTCCACGAATTTATCACTCACTTCATCCAAATTCTCACTTACACTTTTGAATTGGTTATTCATACTTAATTTACTCATTTCTATTTCACTTCTTATGCTTACGAATTCATTATTCATGTCTCTTAATTTCTCGTCTTGTTTGTCAAGTTTATTATTTACTACATTTATCTCTGTGTCTTGTTTGTCAAGTTTATTATTTACTACATTTATCTCCGATTTGATTTCAGATTTGATTTCAGTTTTCATTCCTGACATCATTTCCATCATCAACGCTAATTGGTTAAATATATTTATCTCGCTGTTTCTACTACATTCAGCTTCGACATTTACATTCACCATTTCGACAACATTTTCACTAACAATTTCATTAGTTGTTACCATATGATCTTGGGTAACATTCAACAATGATCCTACCTCTGCACTTTCATCTAAATTTGTATTTGCGTCTCTCTCTGCCATTTTTCGACTAAATTGTAAATCAACTTTAACGTAAATAATGTAAATTTCACCGTTAATTTACAATGTCACTGTTACTCGGGCGCCATATGAAGTCTTACTCATTAATTGTTTGTTAATTTAATAGTATTGTTTATCTGTAAGGTATAATCCAGAAATTCGTTTAGTGTACTTTGGCAGAGAACGGTGGGCAAATACAAATAACAATGCACAATCAAGTAATATATAACATTATTTATTTTTCTTTGAGAACATAAAAAAGATCATGAACACACTTATTCCACCTTAAGGCGTGAAACTGATTATCAACAAACTACAACATCAAAATGCTACTACGTATATCAAAATTACGCAACTCAACACTTCTTGTTAGGCCTATATTTTTTCATTCACTCAATCACGCACTCTTTCACACTTCTACATTTCTTTTTTATTGAGCTCAATTTAAAAATGCCAGTATTTTAAATAATTTTGAAATGTCTAGTTCCCTGTTGATGCGTAGAAATTCGACACCTGGGGCGTCAACTCATGGTTTGCACTGTTTGCTGTTTTATAGTTCTCACTTTCACATTTTACGGCCGAACTGTCAATTTACTGCAATTAATCACTATTATGGATGAATATGTAGCCAAGAACTGTTTGTATTTTGAAATATATATAAATTCACATTTTCTGTTGTATGCGGGCGCCCGCGATTGCTACTGCAGGCAGCGAAAGATGAAAGTCGACTGGCGTTCAGTGTTACAAATTTTCCGTTTGGTGCGTCTCAAAACTGCTTCACCCTGCTGGGGTTGGGTTGGGTTGAGTTTCACCTCTTCAACCTCGTTGCGAATTGTTTTTCAACAACAAATACTTGATGTGTTGGTCACTGGCTATAAATAGATTTTCGTTATAACCACATAACCATATAAGGCTATGGAAATTATTTACTGGCTCTCGTGTCACCTCAAAGGGGCCTCATCTTTATATGTTATAGAATTTATGAAATTACACAATAATATTTAGGTAAATTTAGACCCATTATAACAGCTGTTGCCGGTTGTGATAGGACTAAAAATTAATTCAAATTTTTTCTAGTACAAGGTGTCTGTTTTTGAGCCAAAATATTTTTTACAGTATTTTCTATCATTTGCTGGCAGAAGAAGACGGTCTCGGGTCAACGAGATCTGACTCCATTATAATAAATCAGGACACAAATAATTGAATTAAAAATAATAAAGAGACACAGAGAAACGTATAACTAAATGAACCAAATAAAAATAGGTACGTACAATATATAGTAGTGACTGCTGCAATCGATTCCGAAAACAAACACAGCTGCTAATTGAGTGTTTTGCCAGTTTATACAGTGGCAACACATTGGGTGGACACGTGTCCCCTCCTCTAAAGTTTGTACAGTGACAACTACTACGAGGTCAATGACCACACGCAGTAAAACATTGCCGATGTATGAGCCGGTAATACAAGACGGTGAAAGTGCCCAGCAGTTTGAAGCAATGCTATGGTTTTTATTCAAGTTTTCCTATTAATATTGTTCACATTTCAAATTATTTAATAACTAATGTATTTATTCTGTGATATAATTACTGATGCCACCGGCAACAGCAGTTACATAGATGCCACGCTACTTTTATTTGTAATACAATTGTAATATACTGTTAACACAGTTTGAATATGATGGTCACACAGATTGTCATATTTGAATAGTGTAAACACAGTAATTGACACCATATGAAATCATTGTTAGAACTTTAATTATAATTAGAAATAAATAAAGACAGAAGTAAACAAAAAATGTTCATGCTAAAGATTGTCCAACACAAACAGACACAAACACAAACAGACCTTACTGTCCAATAAGGTAACAAACAATAAATGTGACCTCATTATCAGTGTTGCACTCGGTAATGGAAGTCATTAATTACATTAGTCCCCACACAATAATCAGTACCACAAGTAATAATAACAATTCCAATAATGGGCAGTAAATTGCAGTGGCTGGGCACTGGCCACTTATACTGTACCAAGTTGTTATAATTACTCACAGACCCTTAATTATCCATGATTGACATATATTATTCCCGTTCTTAGTTCAATCCTGATGTAAACAAACCCACGTGGCAAATCTGAAATCCTACTGGTCAGGGGCATTGACACTGTTCACACAGTAACGTATTACATGTATGTGCAGAATGTCTATACAGTCATGTGAGAGTTGCCTGACCACTTAAATCAGGGCACATCGTTTTAAGACTTCCTCCTTGTCACTGTAATCTGAATTCTATTGAATTAATACGGAGTAGTTGAAAGGATATGTTCATTACAACACAACATATGAGATGTCTGATATAAAACAATTGATAGAGGAGGTGGTAAATAAACGACAGCGGACAAGTGGCATTATTGTTTCCATTGAATCATGAAAGAAGATAAGCTATGGCAACTGGCCCACATTACTGACATCTTTGTAGACAATCTTATCAATACTAACGCTGAATCAAGTGAAGACACAAGTTCTGACACAGACATGGAAGGCATTGAATTACTCTCTGACAGCAACTGGTAATATACATACACTGGTAATTATCACAGCTTCTATTTTCATTTTAAGTAAACTTTACTTTTTTGTTTTGTTGCTATTTTTAAACAGTTAGTAAAAGAAGCCATTAACTGGTGTTATAAAATATTTCTCTGACGGTCTAATACACAGTTTACTTTGGTCAGAACAAATTATTACAATTTACGTGTGTTTATACAGTATCACTATTATATGTACCCTGTCTGTACGCCTCTAATTCAAGCAGAAAATAGTGTTTCAGATGTGCCACGCCTGTTTGTTTACATCAGGATTAAACTAAGGGCGGAAATAGTATAGATCATTAGAAGCCATTATGTTATGTCAATCAACTATGTCAATGATCTATCCAGCATTATGATTTTGGTATCCTTTGCTTAAAAAAAAATGCTCCAAATTGAGTACAAAAGACACACACATCCGCATGCGTGCGCACATTCACGTTTTGAGTGCTATAAGTTAATAACATTGAAAGTTTGATTCAAAGGTTTTTAAAAATATATAAACACTTGGTATATTTCACAGTTTTTATTAATAAAAATTAATAATACATTTAATAATTTTATTAAAAATTAATACATTTAATAAAAACTGAAACGTACCAAGTGTTTATATATTTTTAAAAACCTTTGTATTAATATGTTTTACCAAGTGCCCAACGAGTCATCGATTAATATCGTGAAAGTTTGATTTTTCAGGTCTGTTCCGTGGAGCAATAGCACACAGTGGAACAGCAGCGGCTGAATGGGCAAATATCAAAGCAACTGTTGCATGCAGACGTGCCACTAGAGTTGCTGAACTCCTCTTTTGCAACACAGAAAACACAACAACCATAGTGAATTGCCTCAAAAAAATGTCAATTTCAGCGATCATTGAGGCGACTAATGACTTGGCAAAAGAGGTTAGTAGCATCAGTGTAACTAACCTAAGGTTATTATGTTCTTCTCTTGTCCTGTGAATTGCACATTAATTTTTAATATTTTCTTACCACTAATATAGCTATGAACTATTTTGTATCAGTGTCTAAGTAGCGAATACATTACACATGCTACAAACACACACATTCTGGATGGTTTAATAATGGACATTTAGTGAAATTAACGACTACCAGTCCTTAGTTGAATAGTAAACATAGATGCTATTAAACACAGGCTCTGTTTAAATGATAAACCATCTGTTTCTCAAAGGAGCACACCACTCGTTTATCCAATGGCATAGCATACACTTTGTAATGGAAATACCAAATTTTCAGGTGGTATGGAGGAACAACCATACAAAACATTTTATTTCTTTGGGCACACTCTGCCAGCCAAAAAACCCTATTAACCATGAAATATTGTTCACGTTCATCACTAATTTTTGCTTACTTGTTACTTGACAAAATTTTCATTATACCAGTAATATTTCAACAGACACTGACTGCTTTAGACATAGTCTTTAGACAGAATTTTATTTAAATCTGGCTAATTCTCAATCAGTCATTTGAATACAAGCATTATATACACTTGTCACTTCTTAACAATACAAAGTGTGTTCAAAAATAGACTGAATTTTCACAATACCATGGCGGTATATACAAAAAGCTTGCTCCGAAAAGTGGTGCTGACTAGTGGCAACTCTCGGAAACATCATCCAATATTCTGCTTCTTTCTACCATTGTTGTGATTCTCACTACAGAAGCTGAAATTAATACGTGTTCTAACCTTTCAGTGAATGTTTCCTGTGGTGAAAATGAAAGAGCTTGAAAAACAACATGTCTGCATAAAAGTTTGCTTCGCACTTAGTAAAACTTTTACAAAAATGTATGAAATGCTTCACCAAGCATACGGGGATGATTGTATGAGCCGAACGGAGTGATACGACTGGTTTACTCGTTTCAAAGTGGGAAGAAAATTTACCGATAAAAATCCAAGACCTGGTCGCCCTTTAACATCAGTAAGTCGATGAAGTTCGCACTATGATATGTGAAGATCATCGTTTAGCTGTACATGAGATTGCTGAGGAATTAGGTATCAGCGTGGGTTCATGCCATGAAATTTTAACAGGAAAACTGAACATGCATTGCATCTCAGCAAAATTCGTGCCTCATTTGTTTTCCAATGATCAGAAAGAGAATCACGATAACATCAGTCAGTAACTGCTTGACCATGCCAGTGCTGATGCAAACTTCATCAAACACATTATAGCAGGGGAGAGACATGGATGTACGGATACGATGTCAAAACAAGGGCACAATCTTTGCAGTGGGTGGGAAAAGAATTACCTCAACCATAAATAGCCCGGATCTGTCGGTCAAACACAAAGGTGATGTTGGTGGTGTTTTTTTACTGGAAAGAGTTGGTTCATCATGAATTCTTTCCATGTGGTCAGACAGCAAATAAGGAGTATTATAGGGAAGTTTTAAGGCATTTGAGGGGAGCAGTACATAAGAAGAGGCCAGCCTGTGGAAAGAACAGATTTGAGTGTTACAACATGATAACATGCTAGCTCATGTTGTAACAGTACAGAATTGGGTGATAAAGAATTTTAAGAAATATTAATTCAAAAAGTGTACAACCTTTGGGGAACCTCTGCTTTAACAAAGATGCTTACAATGTTATGAGGGACCAGTCTGTTTATGTCTAGACAGTTTGTCTAGACACATTACGCAACTACCTGCAGCTTGTGCTGTCTGTGAATTATGGAAAAAAACGTAATGGCCACAAGCCAGTTTTATCAGGAGGCAACAGCTGTTTATGGTTACAAATTAAAGCTTATGCTAAAAATAAAGTGCTTATAACTAACACAATCTTCTTAGAACATTTGATTTAACACATGTTTGACAAATATAGATTTAATTTTAAAAGGAAAATAAACTCTTTTTTACTGTTCGTCCCTCGCTGGCACCAAACATAACTTATGAATTGGTCTGCGATAGGTGCCAGTAGGCGTACGAACGTCAACTACTCTGATTAAATTGTCTGGTCCGGGAAATGTGGCGGTAATTACCCCAAATTTCCATGCTAATGGAGGCAAGTTATCCTCGATCAGCAAAACCAGGTCACCAATGGTTTTCCTTTGCGAATTTCCATTTGTGACGTTGTTGCAGTTGGTGTAAGTAGTCATGAGACCATGATTTCCAAATGACTTGGACAAACTTCTGGAGAAGTTGCCAATGTCCAAGACGAGAGATGGGAACGTGAGATAAGTCAGGATCGGGTATTGACGTTAATGGTGCGCAAATTAAAAAATGGCCAGGGGTAAGTGGCACTGGATTGTTTACATCTGATGAAATGGCAAATAATGGACGTGAGTTTAGACAGGCCTCTACCTGTGACAAAACCATAGTAAACTCCTCAAAAGTGAGTATGGACTTGCCGACCACGCGGCGCAAATGATACTTTAAACTCTTTATACCGCTCTCCCAAAGACCACCAAAATGAGGTGACGAGGGCGGAATAAATGACCACTTAATACCATGAGAGGTCGTAAAGGATTGGATTGATGAGGTGGCATCCTTATTATGCCAAAGATTGTAAAGGTCATGCAAAACGTTGCGGGCCTTCCTAAAGTTCATGCCATTATCAGAATATAACTGGGTGGGTATGCCCCTACGGGCCATGAAGCGACGTAAGGCAGCTATAAACGCATTGGCCGTAAGGTCGGAAACCAATTCCAAATGAATGGCCCTGGTGGCTAAGCAAATGAACAAAGACACATAGGATTTTGACAGAGTCCTAGATCTCTGCCCACCATGACGAATCATGAAGGGCCACCATAATCAACTGCGCAGAAATAAAACGGCCGCGAAGGAGTAACCCTAGGAGATGGCAAAATACCAAGCCTTTGAATCTGATGTTTGGTGTTAAATCTGAGACACTTGACGCATCTACGAATGATGGAACGAATGACTATCTTGGCGTTAATGATCCACCAGCGTTGACGAAGTGAATGATGGACAAGTTGAGCACCAGCGTGGAGGAGACGAATATGCTCGCACTCTATTATAAGGCGAGTGATGTGAGCCGATGGATGCAAGACAATAGGATGCTTATTGCCATAGGGTAGTTGCGACTGCTGTAAGCGTCCCCCGACACGTATGACACCAAACTCATCAAGAAACGGGTCCAGAGAAGACAACTTACTCCTAATAGAGACAGAAGCCCCCATTACGAAGGCAATTAAGCTCAGCAGCAAAGTGGATGGACTGGGATTGCTTTATGAAGAAATTAAGAGTAGAATGAATTTCGGTGGGGGTAAGAACACCCGAGATTTTCTCAGCCCTAGAGGGTCTAGTATTTTTGATGAATCGAAAGCAATAAGTGTACACACGAGTCAGACGGTGCAATGAAGAAAAGTCCTTTGAAAGATCAATAGGTAGGGTAGAAATTAGAGAGAGTTCGGGGGTTTGTTTCTCCTCCGCAGAGCATTCAGGAAACGACAGATTACAAGGTGGGAAAGGTGAAAAAGGATTGGGCTCAGAAGATTGAGACAGACAAGCGGGACCATGCCACCAAAGCGAACAATCGTGCAAAACGTCGGGGTGACATCCCCTAGAAATAATGTCAGCAGGATTATGTTGTGAATTGATATGATGGCATGTGTAGGTTTCAGTGAGACGCTGAATCTCAGCAACATGATTAGCGACGTAGGTCTTCCACCTGGAAGACTGGGCATGAATCCAATAGAGGGATACCATGGAGTCGGAGTACAGGTGAACGCTATTGACAAAGGAATGAAGAGCAGGGGTGACTTTGAATAGAAGTCGCGATAACAACAAGCAAGCACAGAGTTCAATGCGGGGTAATGACACCTGTCGTAGTGGAGCCACGCGAGATTTTGAACACAAAAGGTGACAAGAAGCCGATGAATCTTGATAAATGACTCGAACGTAAACACAACACCCATAGCCCTTTTCAGAAGCATCCGCAAAACCATGTAATTCAACTATCTTTGCCTTGGACTTGCTGCGAATAGAGCGTGGGACAATAATTTTACCAATTAGATATAACTTATCGCGTAATGAACACCAATACAAATATAATTGCTCAGAAATTGGCTCATCCCAACCAAGATTGCACAGCCACAGTTGCTGCATAAACTGTTTATAAAGAAAAACGATTGGACCGACGAGTCCGAGTGGGTCGTAGATACCCGCAATAATCGACAGGATTTTCCTCTTAGAGATGCTTGACTCAACTGGAAATGACTTGATGTCAAACAAAAATGAATCTGTAGAGTTGTTCCAAAGAATGCCCAACGTACGCACATTGCCTTGTTTGTTTAATGGGAGTGATAAATTATGATCTGTGACCACATTTGGTTCATTTGATGCCCATTTATGTAGAGTAAGGCCATATTGACTAAACAACGTACCCAAGTCAGATTTCAACTTGGTCAGATTAGAAATGGTGTCTGCACCGGTTAACAAATCATCGACATAAAAATCATTAATTATAGCTGAAGCAGCGTCAGGAAAAGAAGCTTCATGATCCTTACCAATCTGAATAAGGCAACGAGTGGCCAAAAACGAGGCACTAGCAGTACCGTATGTTACAGTTCACAGTACAAAATGTTTAAACTGTTCAAGCGGAGAATTACGCCACAGAATACGTTGATAATGACAATCGTTATCAGACACTAGAATTTGTCGATACATCTTCTCGATGTCGGCGATCAAAACATAGTTGTGTATGGGAAATCGCAAAAGAATACAAAAAAGATCTTGTTGGACATTTGGGCCTACTAACAAAATATCCTTGAGAGAAAGACCATTGGTAGTTTTGGCCGAGCCATCAAAAATGACGCGAAGTTTTGTCGTGGAACTAGAATGTTTAAAAATGGCATGGTGAGGCAAATAGTAGGTATTTGAAACCCTGGAATTAACAGAACAATCATCGACTAGCGCCATGTGGCCAAGATCCCTATACTCTTGAATAAAGTTTGCGTATTCACGCGCAAGCTCAGAATCACGCTTGAACCTGCGTTCTAAACTTAAAAATCTCACTTCAGCGGTAGCATAGGACTCACCCAACTGGGGATTATCAAACCTGAATGGTAATGAGACAACGAACCTACCCTCATCATTGCAATGAGTGGACTTAACAAAATGTTCCTCACAAACTGAATCATTACTAAGGGGTGCTATATCAAGGATGGTTTCGGTCTCCCAAAATTTCTCAAGAGACGTTAAAATTTGACTGTCACTGTTTCTTACCAAGAGCAAAACAGCAGGACCCTTAGAATGACAATGTTTGGGCAGATTGCCTGCTAGAATGTAGCCTAACTTTGTTTCTTGTATAATAGGAAAGTTAGGACCACGTACATAGGCTATTTGTTAGCTAAAATCAAATCTAAATAAAACTGCGCTCATAAAAGTATGTCTATGTCAGCTGATACGTTGAAATGTGGGTCAGCAAGGAAAATGTTATCTGGGATATTAAAATGATTTATGTCGAAAGATTGTGCTGGAAGTTTATGAGTCAATGCAGATAAGACTGCACACGTAGCGTCAAAGCTGAACCTTTGATAGCGAGAAACAATACGAATAGATGCCAAATTAGTGGCACAACATGTCGCATTATTAATACCTGTAATTGGTATGTTAGATTCGGTCAAGTTAAGTTGCAATTTTTTAGCAAAAGATTCAGTACAAAAGTTCACTTGTGACCCGGCATCTAACAAAATTCTTGCAAGCTGTCTGTTACCAGCACGGTCGATGACGAACACGACTGCTGTTGACAAGTGAACATTGTTTGCTGATTGAAGCTTGAATGAACAATAATTACTGCTGCTGGCAGAACCTTGTTTTGACACATTATTTATGTGCAGCAATGTATGGTGTCGTTTTGAACAGATCTTACATGATTGTTTGACCTTACAATTAGATGAAAAATGATCTGGTCTTAAACAATTAGTGCAGCATTTATGCTTTAATATAAATTGCCCTCGTTCTGATATGCTTAATTCACGAAATTTGTCACACATATAAATTGGATGACGGCCTTGCAGCATGGGCATAAATAATTATTTGAAGTTGAATGATAACTTTTAAATGCAGTGCTGCCAGCAGAGTTTCGTAATTTATGTTTTCCAGACTTATTATTAAAATAAAGTCGGCTTGTTAAGCTGCTGTCCAGTGTCTATCGGTAATGTATTTTCTAATAATTGTCTACGTGCGTTTAAAAACTGTGTAAAGCTCTGAAAGTTAGGAAGATTATCAGGATCTATAGACTCCTTCCATAATTTAAATGTGGAATGGTCAAGTTTTGCTGACAATAGTTGTACAGTAATGAGTTAAAATGAATCCACTGACAATTGCATAGCTGCCAGTGAATTGACAGAAGACGTTATTGTATTTATAAATTCTGCTAAGCTCTGTACAGAGTCGTTGATAGTAGACTTGACTTCTAGTAAATTTTGAATATATTTCGCTAATATGAATTTGTTATCATATCTAGCGGACAGCAAACTTAACGCTATTGAATAGTTCTCATTACAAATAGGTAAGGCCTTAATTAGATCTAATGGCTCATTTTTGAGAGATGAATACAAATAATGTAGTTTTTGCACTGAAGTTAGATCAGATCTGGCATGTACCAAGTCCAGAAATATTGAATAAAAGTGCTGCCAATCTAAAATGTTGCCTGTGAAGCAGGGCAAACTTATAGTTGTTAATTGCATATTACTTGTTAATACTCGAGATTCAGTCTGAACGTTGAAAGTTTCTATTAATTGCAAGATGTTAGCTTCGGTTGAGTATAGAAGTTCTTCAACCTCAATTGTGTCTTCTTGAGCAGCGTTTATGTCCTTAGAAATTAACTCAATTTCAGACTGTACCTCATCATATTTTGTTGCTAAACTCTTTAGACTTTCCAATCTAACAGTTAAAAAATGTTTAGTGTTGCTGCTTTTATCAAAATTAATTATAGCAGAATTGATTCGCACTATGGCAGACTTTAAACCGCCTCTCTTTCTAACCAGCACTTTTAGGCCTTCTTCCGCCATTCTACGCACCTGTTAGTGATGTCATTGATGTCGTACCTTCTGTGAGATGTCCTGGAGCGTCGAGGCCGTGGAATAGATGGCAGACACGCACGGACTGGATAGATGACTGCTCAATCTGGTGTGTAGGCGTCAACACATGGATGGTCTTGTAGTGGTGTTGTCACGAGGCTCAATGGCGACGAAAGAAACGCTGAATAACTCCCGACATGGTTGGATCAGCGAACATGCCAAATCGCCCGTGATGGCCAGAAATTGAGGTGGAAAAAATGATGAAAGCCGCTCTGGTATAAGTTGAAAGAAGGTAAAATGATAAATCCAGGCACGGAGCGACCAAAAAAATGTTAGGAAGTTAATGTTGTAAATGTAATTGCCAGGATGCAGAAAATAATGATGAGCGTGGACTGTAATTTAATACATTTAGTGATGTTTCGTTGTACAATTTAAGTTGAATTGTAAGATTGGCTAAGTCTGGTACGCATTTTGAATTTTGCAAAAACCACGTCGGGTAAAAAATGTTACATGGTAAATTGAGGCGTGAGTACGCGGCACTCAAACCTACATGAAAATGTTGTCGGGCCTAAGGCCTACATAAATTGTCTTGACGACAAGTAAAAATGAAGAAATGACAGGACGAAGCAGCAAACGCGATTATGTCTGCTGCCCGCCGACGTACGTTGCACTGTGTCTTAGCCTGTTCGCATCAAGCGTGAGGCCAGAGCGTACAGATTAGCCAACCTTTGAATATGAAATTCCCACATTACTGTCCAGTAATATTCTGGCAGCAGTGAGTTTTATTATTGTATTATTTTGTATAATGGTAAAAGGTTTTATACCGTTACAATGTGTCACTCTTTGTCATCAGTTATCTGGCACAAAACAATACGACTGTTCTGCCCCATTTATCCTACTCTCCACATTTAGCCCCAGCAGACGTTTTCTTGTTCTCAAAACTGAAGACAACCTTGAAAGGACGTCATTTTGAAACAATAGAGATCAAGAAAAATATGGAAGAACAGCTGCACGCCATTCAAAAAGTGTGTTCCAGGAATTGTTTCAGAATTTGTAGAAACGTTGGGAGTGGTGCATTGCCAGCAGGGGGAATACTTTGAAGGGAATACTTTGCATGCATCAAGTTGTAAGTACATTAATAAAGTTTTTGTTGCAAAAGTTCAGTCTTTTTTTGAACACACCTCGTATACATAAAAACATTGTTTGTATCACAGATATAAAGAGTTTACGCCAACATATGAGTATTTAGCACTACCAAGTTCACATGTACACAAAAAGTAAAAAGTGCATTACAGACATGTTGACACCTTAGTAAATCAGTAATCCTTCACATACACAAAAAAAACATAACTCAGCACTTTACACTAACATTGGTTTGAGCTGACACCACAATACAACACAAAGAGTTCCTACTGAGCATGTGTTTCACACTACTTCTTGTTATACACCAGCATTCACTATTTATACTAGCCTGGGCAGGTGTATAGAGAAGCTGGAAGATTAAACTAGGAAAACCTTTCCCATGATTCAGACTCATATTGAGGCATGGTTCAAGCGAGGACTTTCTTGATGCAGAGATTTTTTTAATCATAATCATATATTTAATACCTTTAGAGAATATTTCAGATCCTAAGACTCTGCCATGCAAATATTCTTAGATCTTTAACTAACTTAATTTTATATTTACCAGGTGAAGACTGGTTTTGCCACCAATTCTGTTTTCCTTCCATTTATCTTATCGTCAAATGGATGAAGGTTTTATTCCTGTAGATATGTGCCAATACCACACAAAAACAGTTTTTTTAAACGACATTTATAGTGCAGAAATTTAATTTTGATCAAACCTTGTATCTGTGTTTTACTATATAAATGTAAATACCCCAATTTGTTCAACATATTAAGTATTTTTTTACTAGGGAGACTGTAGAAAACTAATGATTGCTGCAGGAAGGTCCACATTCCTATGTTATATGGGACTCGCACCTGTCCACAGCATGCATGGATCCACCTCAGGAATCAGCTTTAACAATACTTCAAGGTGGTGCCATTTGTTCTTTGTCCTGTGGATGTTCATCTGTTTTAAACCTTCAGTGGGTCCATATTTCGTGCTTTCTGGTATTCTGTCTGCAGCTCTAGCAAGTTCATTTTCTGCTTCCTTGTTAGCTGCTTCGGCAGCATATTAAGTAAATCTATTAAACTTGATAGTAATATACTTTTTCCTGTCTTTTTTTTTAGGAAGATTTACTGTTAGTTACTTCACCAGTAACGGAGACAGGTAAATTTGATGAGGACGTTTTCCTACCTGATTCAGCCAGCAATGTGCTGGACAATTTAGAGTTTTCAAGTAGCGTGCCACTCATTATAGGAACAACCAAAGACGAGGGAATGTTAATGCTAACAGGTATGTAGAGCATTGTATTTTGTAAAAGTAATGTTGCTAATGATACAATGTGAACAATTGTCAGGGGCAAATACAGTTTGGATAGAATGAATGACACTGTGGCTGTGGCAGACTACAGTTGAATTTGTTTGTTCAATTTGCATAACTCCTAGAGCCTATGGAATGTCTGCTTGTTCACATGATTCACATTGCAACAGATGTTTAACGCTCTGACAAATCTGTCAAAGGGTGTAGTACAGTTCTACAACTTTATAGACAAACATAAAGTAATTACATATATGCATACAGTTTCTGCAGATAACATTCTTGAGATAACGAGGTTTGCATTTGTTTTTCTCAGTTTTTAATAGTATATCCATGTGGTTTTATGGTGAGGAGAAAATAAAGAAATACGATGTAATTACATATTAAAATTGTAATACATTTATTATAATAAATATTAAACCAGATGTACGATGGCTATTCAGAAAGTAAGTTCCGATAGGGTATTAAAGGAAACTAAGAATATATATATACAAAATGTTAGAAGTTCAGATGTTAGAAGATGTTTAAATAACAAGACTGCAGCTGCTAGAATACTTCTCCTCATAAAGGAGATTCAGTTGATTAGGTTTAGTAGGTACGGACTATTAAATTTATAAGAACATTAAAATTTGTGTAATTTCGATGACATTTAAGTTAATGGATTGATATGTGGTCGAGATTGTTATTACTGTTTTATTTATTATATACACTATTTGTTGTCAATTTATATTATTACATATTGTTTGCCGTTGTATATGTTATTATGTGTTATATTTATTATTACATATATGATTAATATGTTATTAATTAATAATTATATATCTGCATGCTGAGTATTTATAATGTTTGTGTTGTGTGGGGCAATAGTTATCATTTTCTTGGATTTTGTTGTCCATGACGTGTCCATTACTTAACTAAATGTCACTATTGTTTGACGACTCGGAACACTAAGTTTTTTATAAGTAAAATCGTAAAGATTTACCTTACAGCCTAAACCGGCTTTCACTTTTAGAAGGCTTCATCAGAGGCTACCGTAGGTAGCGCTGTCCGTCTTGTTGTTGGAGACGGGATAGTTTTTAGAAAGATCGATGCTGTGTGTGTGTGGTGAGATGTGTTCGAATAATGCGTGCAATTTGAATTGTGTCTGTTCGTTTAGGATGTCGTTTTTATTTGTTTTTGTGTGTTTGTATATTTCTAATTGTTCTAGAGTGTCTAGTTTTCGGCCTTTTGTGTGTACGTGTAGAATGTTCATGTTATTGTCGATGTTTTTATATGTGTGGTTTGCTTCAATGAGGTGGTTTGCAAAGGTGGATTCTGTAGTGGTGTGGAGTGCCTTTGTGTGTTCAATGTATCTCTGTTTGAAGCTACGTCCTGTCTGGCCTATGTAGAATTTATTGCAATTTGAGCAATTTAGCTTGTATACACCGGGTAGATCGAATTTGTTTTGTGTTTTGTGCGTGCGTTTTGATAGTGTGTGTTCTGTTTTGTTAGTAGTTTTTTAAGCGATTCTGTATCCTGCTTTTTTGAATTTGTAGGCAATTTTTTCAGTTTGTTTGTTGATGTATGTTAGTGTTATGAATTTCTTGTTTTCTGACACAAAACAGATCCCAACACCGCAAGGCCAGTCAGGCACTTGATGCTCCTGCTCTGACGCGCTGGCCAGCTCAGGACTGCCACCACAGCATCACCAAACTCTGAAACATCAAATAAAAAAAATCAAATAGTGGCCTTGTAGAATACTATATCCCTAACTGATCTGTTCCCCCTTAGCTGTGTACTGGTTTACGTTAAGAAGCACTGGTTTTTTCCTTAACACCTAACACATATAATACATATATGAATATAAGATTCAGTATAGACATTTCATTCTCTTATTGCACTCCCAAATATTTATCAAAATTTTCGATTCCAATCGATAATAATTAATTCTTTCCCATTTCACAAGAAGAAATATAAATCTTTATACTAACACAATAATGCTTCAAACCATTAACTAAGCTTATGATAAATGTGTTTAAGATACAACAGTTAATTAAGTTTAAGAGAATAAACAAAATAATTCACTAATATAATTCGTATATAGAATAAAACACAAGTTTACTACTTCAGAACAATTTATCTACTTGAGAATTATTAATCATCTTTCCTGATCCTAATACTTCTTACTTTAATGCAAAATCGTAATTATCTTTTAAGATCAACATCATCAACATTATATATTTAATATTCATTAAAACGTTACTACCAATCTAGTAACCTCCTTCCACACACACTATGGCCCCCCCTGGACTGTAGCGTCCAGTTGCTTCCACAAGGACTGAATTTAGGGAGGAATTTTGTCATCTCCTGTCCTTGCATCAGCCTTACATTTTTAAATTCCAGGTACAATAATATCTGATTTTATAGTTACAACCTTAAAACGGGTCTATCACCTTTTTTACTGTTCTTACGCGAACAAGGTGATAGCCGCTGTTCCATAGTTCCGGGGATTTTCCCTAAGTCACCCCCCGTTAATTTCAAGTTCACACCAATTTTCAAGGCAACCAACCATGGTCAGTTTTACAATTTCTGCCCACAGCTGGTTGTCGTCCAAAACCACGATTAGTGCTGGTGAAACAGTAATCGCCTGAAAAGGCAGGGAAATCTTCTTTCATTAGCATGTTTACACTTTGTCATTTTTAATACACTGTACGATAGCAATTAACATATAATGTAATATTATATAAAGTAGTTGTACAGTGTATATTACGCCAAGTTTAGGCCTCCGATGATGGTAATGTACTTTGACGTTACTCATCAACACTTACTGCTATCTACAGTGACACATACCGCCACTGCAATAGCCTACTATATCTAAACTTATGTCCTTCTGCATTTACTATTTCTACATTCCACAATTTATTTTCTCATCTATTGACAACAAACAACCCCCCAAAATCACCCATTAATCTTGCATAATATAACATAATAAACATTAACCTTGAACATATAACATTGCTACATTAAACTAAACAATTCACCTTTAAATAATCTGTATAGAAAATTATAAACATTAGGCTACAACTTGAACTTTCTATTTACGCTTTTTATATCAACCTTTAATTATTCAACATTTATTGTACCATTAAATTCTCCACAAATTCAAATCTATTATCAACCTTCATTTTACATCACATTTCATTTACTATTACATTTCAACTATGAATTTTCTATTATCCCATTTTCATCATCAATTAGTTTGGGTGATTCTCCGTCATTCACAATGATTTGATTTATTGAATGGGCATTAATATATATAACCTTAATTGGTCTGTCTCTCTACCATTTTCTACCCCCACTACAATCTCAGAATTATCATCGTTATTTAATATTTTATTCTCTAACGCTACCACTTCCACTATTTTATCATTATTGTTAATTGTCAGATCTCTAACACTGTTACCTAACTTCTTATTTACTGATCCTATTATCTGTTCTTTCATATTATCAAAACGTGTATGAATTTCATTTGCTTATTAAAATTAAAATTTTGCTATTTTATCTCCCCTCTCATCAACTTTATCTCATTATTTTGCATCTCAAATTTATCATTCATTTTAGTATCACTAACGTCAAAACGGCTGTTTACTCCATCAAATTTGGCATTTATTTTATCATATTTAACATTATTATCGCTACTTAATTCTTTTAACTTTACACTCTGTTCACTGAAAAGCAATTGCATCATTTTCATTATATCATGATCCTCAGATTTTTTAATCGGGACTGGCGTTGAATGAATTACTTCATCCATTATTTTTTATTCAGTCTCGCTTAATTCAACATTTATTTGGCTTTCGGTTTCAATGTCAGTTAAGCTGATATTCTCGTTATTATCTGCCATCTCAAAATTTTATATATATATTTCTTTTTCAAAATATTACTATGTAATATAGCATAAACTTATCCTCTAACAAGATCTCTATTTATTCATGCTAATCACAACATAACCTTATTTTCTACACGCATATTTTTAAGTATTTCAAAATTTTCTGTTACCTCAAATAACTGTTCTGCTCTTCCCCATAGGCATGTATTTATATAATTCGTTTATATAAATGTCCCTACATTCGGGTGCCACTTGTTATGTTTCACTTACTTACATACCTTTCTTATATCGCTTTATTTGCGTTTACACTTTAGGCTGGCGTAGCCGCCATGTTGTTATTACCAACATAAAATTTTACTTACAGGTCCAGGTGTTCGAATCAGCGAATAGGGAAGTGCAGACTGGTTATTTAAGAAAAGTACAAATGAATTATCATCAAACCTATTTAATTCCTTATTTTTCATACTACAGACAAAAACATGAAAATAGCCCTTGATTTTACTTCACATACTATATTAACACATATTTCCTTTTCTTGCTTCTATTAATTTGGGCAACAATAACATTTACTATTCATAATTTTCCTTTTAAACTAGGAATGAATACACTTTATAGCCTATGCTCAATTCTATATAACGTAAACCAGTGCTTTAGATTTTGTTTTAATTTATAAATAGGTACCTACACCCTCTCACGCATACACACACACACATACTATTTTTCACGGTACATTCTGTTTTATTTATTGAACTCAAGATTTTAAAATGAAAACAGTATTTTGCATAATTGAGAAATGTCTACTTTCTCGAAATTCGACGCCATAGGCTTCAATTTGTGGCTTACAGTTGATGGTTCATGTAGTTCTCACTTACGGCCGAACTGTTAAAATTTTACTAATTGCCCTCACTGTCTCTACTCTGTTATTTTACAGAAAACTGTTTAATATAGAATGATATCAAAATTCACATTTTGTTACTTTGCTGGCCAGAAATTTATGTAACGTGCCACTCGCACGAACGATGTTTGTAGACTGAGACAGACAGTATTCCGTTCATTTCTGATGTGGAGAGGGGTGTTATGTCACCAATTTCATTGTCTTTGCTTCATGACGCCTTAGTTTTTCAAGGCGCAGCAATTACGTACGGCATTCTTTATGTGACGTTTTCATAGGAGCTAGTTGACGAGTTAGTTTGGCGGACTTGAGTTGTTGTTTCCGCACGTACACCACTGACCTTGACGCAATTTCCGTTCGCTCGATATTACGTAGTTACACACTTTATAAAACTTTACCCTCATGGATTATGATTTTGAAATTACAATAAAATTTATGTATGGTTTTCCCCAAAATCCTTATACGTACCGGATTGTACCGTTACAATGACAAGTCTAAAACCTTCTTCAAAGTAGACACTATAAGCCTGGAAAGTTTCGTTGAGATTTCCCCAGTAGTTTGTGAGAGTAGCACAACTAAACTCCCCCCCCTTCAGATTCATTACTATAGATTATAAACATTTTGAAAATTTTTAGCTGAAAGCAAAAGACCACATAAGAATTATAGAATTGTTGCCTGGTCTCCCACATAGACATATATACAAACATTGATTTGAAATATTTTATTCACAGCCTGATTAATTACAGTCTCTTGAAATTGTCACAAAGAAATGTATTGCTGTTTTCTATCGTTGTTGTATGTTATTAAAACAGTGCCATTCCTCATATGGTTGGTTTGTAGGTCTGAAAGAATAATTAGGCCTAACATTCTTCTATCTATCAATATAAATTTTGAAATGGACTTACACAATGTACTTCATAGGCTTACACACCCGGAGTCAATGTTGTTAAAATCCACTCCCGGGATGTTTGGCTGTGGTCCATTGTTTTCTACAAAAACAGATGTTTCGGCAATGCCATCGTCTACCATCATCAGTGTAAAATTGAGTTATGCTAACGTAAGGTGGTATACATTAGTAACCACAGTACTGTGGTGAAGGCTGGAGAAGTCCCGTGTAAAATTGTCACAGGAAAGTTGTAAAATTTCAGACAGCCCGGGAACGAATTTTTTAACAACATGGACTTACACACAATGGTGTGTGTGTGTGTGTGTGTGTGTGTGTGTGTGTTTGGGGGGTGAAAGGGAGAGAGAGGCAGAGAGACATAGAGCTCTATGTAATATTAAATTAAATTAGTGATCAATTTAATAATTTTATGTGTAATTAATGAGAACGCAAAGCTATGTTAAGAGGAATAGACGGGAAGAGGAAAAGCTATAAACCATGTTACTGTGTTGAAGTTGCAGCAAATGATAGTTTCGCTAAAATGGACAAAAACTTGCAGGCATTTCTTTCGTCATCAGTTAGAACTCAGGCAACACATGAACAGCTTGATTCACTCACACAGAAAATAAGACAGTATTATTTCAATGGAGGACCAGTTACTCAAGCAACAAAGAAAGGTTTTGTAGATGTAAGTTGTTATGTTGTGTCTTACACATGTGCTTGTGTTTACATGGGTGCGGTATGAAGTGTTTTAACTTTTTAAGAAACAACACACATACATACAAATACACACATTCAATTGAAGGATGTATTTTTATTCTTTCATTATATACACTTTCGGGAACTATGTAACTTGAATTTGGAATACTTGATCATAGACTTTATTTATTGGTAATAAATTACCTTATTTCAAATCCGTCCTGTGACTCCGTTGCGTTGTTTTTGTTGTTACGCGTTTCGGGAACTATGTCCCATCATCAGACGTATCACTTTATTTATTGGTAATTTCAGTATTTACTATTGATTGTGTTCTTATAGATAACTACCATTGTTACAAATTAAAAAAGAATTTACAGTTTTTTAATAACTAACAATTTGTGGTTGTCTTCAGGTGAAATAATAAAATTATGAGGGGTTGATCAAATGTAAATGAGACGTTTTGAGATACATTTTATTTAATTAATACATATGTAAAAATAAATACAAAACTGTTTTCTACATAGGGTATCTCTAATATCTATACATGTTTTATAATGCATTGGTACTTGTTAGACGCGTTCATAGCCAAATAAATTCTTGCGGCTCTTTGTCACTAGAAAATTTTTCCTGACTAAGTCTTTTTTAATAAGTCCAAGGTGTATAACTAAGTCTAAGGTGTATAACCCAATCCTGTCCAGGCAGTGTGGGGCTGTCCAATTTAGCAGTAGTGTGGGGCTGGGTATTATCATGAAGAAGCTAGGATCAAAACCTTGCCCTTTTAGACTGAAAGCTCTCTCTAACTTTGACCAATAGTTCAAAGTAGTACTCAGCGAACATTGTTCTTTGTTCAAGTAAAATATCGGTATGGAGAACCATACATGGCTTCCACGTTCTAAAATTTACATTTAAAATCATTTATAAAATGAAATATTTCCATAGAAACTACTTCTTTCTACTTACTGCTTCAGTACGGTGGTCACTAACGTATACCACCTCAGGTTAGTGCACTCGATTTTTACTGATGATAGAAGTCGATGGCACTGCCAAAACGTCTGGTTTTGCAGAAACATTGGACTACGGCCAAACAACCTAGGAAGGAATTTTAACAACAAACTACTTCTTTGTTGCCAATAACGTAGTAAACATGAAAAATTATCCCCTCCCCCTTCAACTATAATTTTCATTTATAGAAAATTACCCCCACCCCGTTCAACTAGCCTCTTCATTTACAGATATTTCATTTACATTTCTACAGTGAATTATTATGATCTTCTTATCAGGATACTTTGTTTATCAAATTAAGTACTTTACTATTGTTAAAACATAAAATGTTGCAGGTAAACTACTACCCCTTTCCCTTAACCGATCTTCACCAAAATCAATAGGCCTTGAGTCCTTTACAATTCAGGAATGTATCCAAAAAAATGTTTGATTCTGTTTGAATGTGCGGCAGTTATCATTTGTCATAGAACTTATGTGTGAAAAAAGAAAAAGAAAATGTTTCGTGATAAATAAAACATTGGACCTTGGCCAAACAGCCAGAGAAGAAATTTTAACAACAAACTACTTCTTTGTTGCCAATAATGTAGTACACATATAAAAATTTTCATAAATTGATGGCTTGTATAAGTTAATGTTTGATCTCCATTAAGTACCGGTAGTGCTCAAGTTTCCAAAGTTTTAATATTATGATGTCCATAATTAAAATATCAGAGCAGGTTTAGTGTATATGAGGGTACATCGTGGGCAAACATTTTCAACATTCCCTATTGAGTGTTCCTCAGAGTAAAGCTGCAAATCTACAGTGTATGTTTCACAGAACAAACGCGGAAAAGAAGGAGCGCTCTGAAGTCAAAAATGGACCCTGAGCATCTTGTAGAGGGTTAATTCCCTAAAGACGAAAAGTCTGTCCATGAACCGTTCCTCTGTAAACACGTGCAGTTACACTGCCCAGCGATCCACAGGAAGCAAATCGCTATCCACACTGGGTACTTTTTTGGCTTGCACGCATGGTGTCGGCACTTTCCATTTAAAAAGCGTGCAAATGTAAGAAAATAAACATGAGCGAGGCCAAAAATAATGTGAATTGTGTGTGTGTGTGTGTGTGTGTGTGTGTGTGTGTGTGTGTGTGTGTGTGTGTGTGTCTTGCCTGCCTTTTTATTGCAGTAATCATAATAATAAAATGGAAACATAAACATTACATAATTGAGATATGCTTGCCTGCCACGAACGATATATTTTCTCTCATACATGATTTAAATTAAAATGAAAAAATTATAATTTTATTGCCTTGCAAACAAAATTATTTTATTTTTAACAATTACCATTGTTTGAAAATATCGGTATGGAGATCCATACATGACTTCCATGTTCTAAGATTTATATTTAAAATCATATTCGAAATGAAATATTTCCATAGAAACTACTTCTTTCTGTTTATTGGTTCAGCCTTAACCACAGTACTTTGGTCACTAACGTATACCACCTCACATTTTCGCACTCAATTTTCACTGATGATGGCAGTCGATGGCACTGCTGAAAAGTCTGGTTTTGCAGAAAACAAGAAAACATTGGACTACGGCTAAACATCCCGGGAAGGAATTTTAACAAAGAACTACTTCTTTGTTGCCGATAACGTGGTACACATATAAAAAATTCTCCCCTCCCCCTTCAACTATAATTTTCATTAATCGAAAATTACCCCCAACCCATTCACCTAACCTCTTCATTTATAGATATTTCATGTACGTTTCTACAGTGGATTATTATGAGCTTCTTATCAGGATACTTTATTTAACAAAATTAAGTACTTTACTCTTGTTAAAACATAAAACGTTGCAGGTAAACTACCCCTTTCTCTTAACCAAACTTCACCAAAATCAATAGACCTTCAGTCCTCTACAATTCAGAGATGCATGCAAAAAAATATTTGATTCTGTTTGAATGTGTGGCAGTTATCATTTGTCATGAAAACATTTCTCTTGTTACAACATAAAATTTTGCTGGTAAACTACCCCTTTCCCTTACCCGATCTTCACCAAAATCAATAGGCCTTCAGTCTTCTACAATTCAGGGATGCATGCAAAACATTATTTGATTCTGTTTGAATGTGCGGCAGTTATCGTTCGTCATAGAAAAATTACCGTTGTTAAAACATAAAATTTTGCTGGTAAACTACCCCTTTCCCTTAACCGATCTTCACCAAAATCAACAGACATTGAGCTCTCTATAGCTCAGGAAGGTCTGCAAAACATTATTTGATTCTGATTGAATTTACGGCGTTATCATTCGTCATAGTAAAGATTACCCATGTTAAAACATTAAACGTTGCAGGTGAACTACCCCTTTCCCTAACCCGATCTTCAACAAAAACAACAGGTCTTGAGTACTCTACAATTCAGGGCTGTATGCAAAATATTATTTGATTCTGTTTGAATTTGCGGCTGTTATCGTTTGCCATAGAAAATACCCTTGTTAAAACAAAAAACATGGCTGGTAAACTACCCCTTTCCCTTAACCGATCTTCACCAAAAACAATAGGTCTTGAGTACTCTACAAATCAGGGCTGTATGCAAAAACGTATTTGATTCTGTTTGAATTTGCGGCTCTTATCGTTTGCCATAGAAAATACCCTTTTAAAACATAAAACGTTGCAGGTAAACTACCCCTTTCCCTTAACCGATCTTCACCAAAAACAATAGGTCCTGAGAACTATACAATTCAGGGCTGTATGCAAACAATTACCTATTTGATTCTGTTTAAATTTGCGGCTTATATCGTTTGCCATAGAAAATACCCTTGTTAAAATATAAAATGTTGCTGGTAAACTACCCCTTTCCCTTAACCGATCTTCACCAAAAACAATAGGTCTTGAGAACTCTATAATTCAGGGCTGTATGCAAAAGAGTAGTTGATTCTGCTTGAATTTGCGGCTCTTATCGTTTGCCATAGAAAAAAATTACCCTTGATTTTTAAAAAAACCATTGCCAGTAAACTACCCCTTTCCCTTAACTGATCTTCACCAAAGACAATAGGTCTTGAGTACTCTACAAATCAGGGCTGTATGCAAAAAAATATTTGATTCTGTTTGAATTTGCGGCTGTTATCGGTTGCTAAAAAAAAAATCTACAGACACACACAGACACTTTTCGAAAAATGACTTTTTTCCATATTTTGAGTGTCGTACAATCAGAATCTGCAATAATCTCGAACACGATTTTTTTTTTGCCATCACCATACTTCCATTTCCTTAAGGAACATGGAAGTAAAAGTTTAAATGAATTTTCAAGTACTTTACTCTTGTTATAACGTAAAACGTTGCTGTTAAACTACCCCTTTCCCTTAACCGATCTTCACCAAAAACAATAGGCCTTGAGTACTCTACAATTCAAGACGGTATGCAACAAATTATTTGATTTTGTTTGAATTTGCGGCTGTTATTGTTTGCCATAGAAAAAATTCTACATTCATTATATTTGGTCTCCAGTCGCAGTGAAATTGAAATTAATAAATACCTTTTTCTTTATCCGTGCTGCGACTATGTCTTTGATGTCTTACGACATGTTTCGGGAACACATCATCAGGTAAAATGGTTTTTTCTTCTAGTTCATAACGAACGTGTCAAGAGTATAATAATTAAAACACATGAATACACAAACACATAACACAATGAGTACGATAGAACTCAGTCCACATAACAGTGCGCACTGCCGTACTATAACTGACCGCGTAGTCAAACTATATATTCGGCTGGTGTACACAAGCGTTATCACTCTTCAATACAGTATCGTATAAACAGTGAGATTTAAATGTTAATTGATCATTAAGCAGTAGGTTTTGTTGAAATAAAAACGCTTTATATATTTCATATTCTTCCATGGCATCCATGTATCGGCTCTTACTGCATATATGTATGGGCGTAAAGTTATCTGTGAAACCACTATAACTGTGATTGCTGTTTACCAGATGTAAAGCAAAGTTGGATTTGATTGACTTGATGTTCTTTTTTGGCAAATGTTCCTTGTATCTATCTTTAAATTTTCTGCCCGTCTGTCCTATGTAGAATTTATCACTTTACTACACTGGATTCTATATATGCCAGAACTGTTTTCAGTAGTTTTTTGTGTTCGAGGTTTTAATATGTTCAATATGTTATTGGTAGTTTTGAAGGACACGATGATGTCTAATTTTCTTAATTCATTTCTTATTATATTAGGAATCACATTAGTATATTCAACTGAAATATAACGGTTCTTATAGTGAAGAGTGATAACGCTTGTGTACACCAGCCGAATATATAGTTTGACTATGCGGTCAGTTATAGTACGGCAGTGCGCACTGTTAAGTGGACTGAGTTCTATCATACTCATTGTGTATGTGTTTGTGTATTGATGTGTTTTAATTATTATACTCTTGACACGTTCGTTATGAACTAGAAGAAAAAACGATTTTACCTGATGATGGGAACGTGTTCCCGAAACATGTTGTAAGACATCAAAGACGTAGTCGCAGCACGGATAAAGAAAAAGGTATTTATTAATTTCAAAAATTCTACACACAGACAGACACACACACACACACACACTTTTTGAAAAATGACTTTTCTTCATGTTTTGAGGGTAAAACAATCAGAATCACCCTTTATGTTGAACACAATTTTTTTCGCCATGACCATACTTCCATTTCCTTATGGAACATGGAAGTAAAAAGTATGTACATAACACGTTTAGCATCTACAATACAGTTGTGAGAACCTTGACAACAGACAAATATGTTTTCACTTTCACTGGAGTTGTTTTATTATTGCATCCCACTATACTCTTGGTTTTAGGAATATAGGAATATAGTGGTGTACCCATGACCCATCACAAGAGAGAATGCGCACCAAAAACAAGTGTCCCTCTACTGCAAAGCGATTCGAAAACCTCTGAGAAATTTTATTTCTAACAGCTTTGTGATTTGCATTCAGAATTTTTGACACTACCTTGCAGAGATTTTGCACAACTTTAACTCTTTTCTGTAATTTACTGAAGTTACTGCACTAATCTAATGAACCATTTTTCATTTATGGTTGTGAATAAAGTCTTGAGCTTGCAAAATGTTCTGCATTGTAATGCTGCTTCTAGGACGATGTGCACGCACGCGCGCACACACACACACACACACACACACACACACCAGGGTGGTAAGATGCCCCACATAATTTCTGTCTGTCTGACAACATGAAAAGGCGGCATTAATATATTCAAGTAGCCTATGACTGCCACAGACAGAAACAATGAATATTCTGCGTTGGCTACAAAAGCATGTGATCTTAACTTTTAGGTCACATTCTAATTAAACCTTAATTACTCATTAATTTATAAATTTCTTTGGGCGCCATCTTGCCGTACTGCAAGAAATTAATTCAATTAGCAATTAATAGGTATACAAGAAATAGGTACTTACCCTTTTTCGGGCCAGATTCTTTTCGGCGAACTAAAAAGAACAGAAATGGTTGTCGAAATAACGAAAAACTTTATTTGTTCCCCATGATTTAAATTTTATTGGTTACTAAAGTATTTCAATTTCATCATAAACAAATTATTCTTTTCTCCCTCTTTACCCCGGTTAATACATTTAAAATACAATCATGTTAATGACAAAACTTGTTAATGAATAATAGTTATTTCTACCTTGAATCTCTTGTATACGAATTTACTTACTCACAATACAATAACAAGCTCTTAAAATAAATTTACTAGGGGAACACAAACCAGCGCCTCACTCACACATATATACTCTTTTATAACTTACAGAATTGAAAAAAAAAAACTTTTAGTGGGCTCACTATTTTTTAGATTGAACCTATATTTTAGGGAGCCATTATTTTTCTTTCTTTAAATTTGAATGAGTGTAAATTTTAACTTTCTTCTTTTTGTTTTCTTTTAAGCTTTTACTTATCTGCCATTGTGTCCCAAAAATCAGTCCATTCTCCGTAGATGTTTTGTTTCCTCACTCCGCACATTTTTTCGTAAATTTTTACCGTACTACTTGCCGGGTATATCAAAACTGTTAATTGAAAAGCACAACTGTTATTTACTGTTACTCACTTCATTTAACGTTCGTTTTGTGGATCCACGTAAATTTTACATTTTATGTACTTTTTTACTTTTATATCACATTTTGCTGTTTTGCGGGCGACGAAAACTTTGCCTAGCCGGCTAGCCGGTGGACGCGACGATTACATGCGTCCGACACTTATAGTTGTTGTTTGCCGACTGTCTTTGTTCTGTCAGTGCGACAAAGCTGCTGGCGCTGACACACCTACATTCCAGCTTGGGTATCGTCACCAACGTAATATCGTGTGATGCTGTTACATAATTTATTTACCAGTTTAGTCACTGGAGCTGACCTTGACTCATTTTTTCTGGTTGTCTATTGCGTCTTTATAATTTTATGAATAATTTCACAATCACTGCTGCCAACTTCACTACCAACAAAATTTACCTTTCTTGTCCCTTTCTGTTTACGTTTCCCCAAAATTATTATTATATCGTAAAAAATGCTATTTGCTTTTATTCAAAATACAAATTTATTTCTTTTACCCCAGGTAGGCCAAAATGTCCCGTTACAGTACCCCCTCAATGAGAGGTTTTATGCCGAAGCATAAAAACTCTCATTGACACACTCATACTTGCTAAAGGGATCGGCCAGGATATGTCGCCACAACCCCCCTTTACGGTTTACAAACAAACAAAATTTAACTCACCCTTGGTCCAGTGACTGTGACCGCACCTGAATGACATTACTGGACTTCTCTCTCAAGATCCCAACACCATAAAGTCAGACAGATACTTAACGCTCCTGCTCTGATGCGCTGGCCAGCTCAGGACCGCCGCCACAGCATCACCAAACACTGAAACAACAAATCAAATATCAACTAGTGGCCTTATACAACACTATATCCCCAACTGATCTGTTTCCCCCTAGCGGTGCTGGTTTGCGTTAAGAAGCACTGGTTTTGTTTTCACTCAACCTCTAACATATATTGGAATACATAACATAACCAAATCAACTACACCTAAACACATTATGTCCTTAAACATTTCCCTATTCTATATCTCAAATTAACACAAAATCATCTAAGTACATCATAATAAACATTGTTGTTATTACATTAAAATAAACAATTCACATTTAGGTTTGTCCAAAAATTACACACTTTACATCTTTAAATTTGCATATAACATTATAAAAATTACATTTTAATCTCAATTTAACTTTTATTAATTCATTTCCCAACATTTTTTTTTCAACCTTCAATTTACATAATATCTCATTGATTATTCCATTTTATTAACTTGGATGATTCTCAGTTATTCATTTTAATTCACTTTATCAACTTGGCATTTACCCATAATTTTCCCCTTTTATGACTCTAACGCTCCCTTACAAAATCTTTAACTAGTATGATACCCATCTACCAAAAATCTACCAACCCTTCTCTACCTCTAACTTACTACTCTAACTCATCTCAAATCATTCTACCCTTATATATAAAAAAAAAAAATACTCTCTACCCCTTTGTACTCAGGATGTGTATTCCCACTTACCAGCTCATTCCCTTATCTGGTTCCCGGACTCCCCCTAGGTAACCCTTTCCAGCGCTAAACGGTCCCTTCCTGTCCCAACACCTTTCGTGCGGACTCCTTATCACACCACCCCCTTTACAAAATTCCCAATATCAATTAATTACTCTCCCATTACATCACTTTCATATTCTACAAATATCTCCATTTTATTTATTACCTCAATATATCACTCATTAATCTACATATTTCCCCATAGCTACTGTGTCACTATCAATATTCAAATTCTATATTACTTGTATTTCATCTCTTATTCTCTTTAATACCCATCTATATTCAACTTGGACTGACTCAAATGTCTTACTTAAACAATTACTATCACCCAACTTCTATCTTTTACAACCCATTGAAAATTTTAATTATCTCAAATTTATTTCATTTTTATAATCCTTATCCCTAACATACTACATGCAATTAATACAATAAGACATAATAAACACAATATAGGAAACATCTAGTGCATCCATTTCTCAAATCAAAACAAAATTATTTAGTTATCTCAGTAGCGAGTCATCATTATTAAATTACAACATATTTTAATTCATTACCCCCCTGGGAAACCTCCTTAACCACACACACTATGACCCCCCTGGACTGTGGCGTCCACAAGGACTGAAATTTTGGAGGAATTTTGTCATCTCCTTGTCCTTGCTTCAGCATTACATTTTTTTAAAAACTAGATATCATAATATCTAAATGTACAGATTTATATGCCCTTAATGCGGGTCTACCACCTGGTTTACTGTTCCTACTCGAACAGAGTGGCAGCCGCTGTTCCATAGTTCCGGGGATTCCCCTAAAATCACCCCCCATTGATTTCTAATATACACCAATTTCAAGCCAGCTATGGTCAAGGTTCTTATTTTATGGCCATAGCTGACCGCTATCCAAAACCACGATTAGTGCTGGTAAGGCAGTAATCACCCGAAAAGACGGGGAAATCAACTCTAAATTCAGGCATGTTCTCTACGTCATTTGATAAACGGCACGGCAATCAATCAACATATAATATAAAATTATATAAAAGGTTGTGCCGTGTATTTTATGCCATTTTGGCCTCCGATGGAGGTAACACTCTCTGTTACCCCCAACACTTACCGCTATCCACTGTGGCACATGCCACCACAGCCATAGCACACTAATAACTAAACTAATCCTTTCTACAGTAGCAGTCCCTACATTCCATAAGTATATCACTTCTATTAACACCACTCAACCCTCCAAAATTACCCACACATAACATAACATAATAAACAAATAGACATTAACCTTGATCATTAGCATTGTTACATTCACATTAAACAAACAATTCTCTTTTAAATAATTTACACAGAATATTAGAAACATTATTACTCAAAAATTTTCATTAACTCTTTTATATATCATCATTTCATTATTTATCACTTACTACAATTAGATTCCTCAAAATTTCAAATTTATTATTAACATTTATTTTAATGATCATGTTATTCCATAAACTAAACAATTTAACATTCATTTATTTATTAATTATTATCAAATTAAAATCTCATCAAGTTATCAAAATTCAATTCTACCACACTTGAAATCAATCAAAATAGTTTAAACATCTCAAATTATTTTAATTAAATCAATTATTGAAAATGCAATATTTTTCAATTATTATCAAAACAATTACAATCCATTAATTACTGTCTTCAAATTATTTTCATTACTTATTTAGTCTACAGAAATAATCTTATTATTATTAAAACAATTACCTACACACATTGTTTACATTATATACTTGTTACAATACACATCACTAATTTCACTATCAATTATTTACACATTGTTCGTCATTAATTGTTCAATTTTACCACACTTCATTTCCAAATTCAGCAATGTCAGAACCATAAATTACAATATTTAAAAATGTCCATACACTAATTATTCTAAATTCAACCTCCATCATCATATATATATATATATATATATATATATATATATATATATATATATATATATTGTAATAAAACTTTAAGTGGTGGGAATAATAAAATAAATATCGATGTATGTTGATTGTGCTCTCCTGTAAGCCCCACTGGTTGGGCTAGCCAAATTTGTAATAAAACTCTGAATGGTGGTAGTAATAGACTCTGATGTAATCAAGCCCCACAAGTTGGGTTCGTCAAATTTGCAATAATTCACAATAATGATTTGAATTGTGTAATAAAATAATTTGTGTATGTATGTGTGTAGTTTTCTGACGTTCCGCTCCGGAAAAACGTCAATTTGGTAATGTTCCTAGTCTTCGTAATTACAAATAAAATCTGTGTATATTGCTGTTGTAGCAATTTGAAAAAAATAAAAATAAAATTTAAAAAAAAAATTTTAATTTTCTGGAAAATGTTTTTGGGTAACCTGTTCTTAAATTTTAGGAACAAATCGAGTTAGTCGGTTGTAATTATAAATGAAATGGTATCGTGGTTATTCTAGTAATAGGGTCACTTTCAGTAATTTTGTTGGAAAGATAATCTTGTTAACTCCAAGTTTGAACGAAAGACGGCTCTCTTTTTCTTCTTTCTGAAACGTTGTCATTTCGTATGTACCGCCCTTCAGTTAGTTGGGTTTCTTCATTAATTAATTGGTGTCTTTTTTTTATAATAAAAAACCAACTCCAATTTACCGAAATAGAATGTTTATTAACAAAAAATAATGAAATTGTTTGATTAAAATTGATATCACAATACAGTATCGACTCGCTCAGGGCCGGTCGATATAAACAATTTATATTGGTATTATAAAATAGGGTTCTTTAAACGGTTATTAAAATATATAGCCAGAGAAGGTTGTGGGAAGGAAAGTATAACACTTACACTTATTAAATGTCTTAAAATTTAACAATACAATAATAATTAAAAATATTAAAAGTTTATATATGATTTGATTTCGAACCAATAGTCGCCATGTCGTTTTTTTATACTGCAGCGGACCGGACCGAAATGGTTGACTGACGCATGCGCAAGGAAGCCTCCAGCGTTGATGAAGTTTTTGTTGTAATAAAGGTGTCCTTTCTTCGAGTAAATGCTCTCAGCAATTGTATACGATCGTCCTGGAGTATAGTTTATTGTCGCTGGTGTATCATGGAAAGTTCACTTTGTGTAGAATGTTGTCACTGGATATATCTTGTTGTGTTTATGTGTGTCGTTTTTAACCTCTAAATTTCGGTCTGTATTTGGTGTAATATCAGTGTTATTCTGCTTATCTAGTTATGTGTGGTTCAATTTATTAGTGTTACTGTGTTCATTGGTCACTTTCACCACTTCACAATCTATAAAATAGTTTAAAATAATTATTTTCAAAATTTTCACTGAGATACGGTTTATAACATAACGCCATTAAAGGTTATTTCTGGCGAAAGGTTACTTTAAGTGCACTCGTCAACGCATAATAATGAACTGTCTGTATTTCCTTCGTCTCATGAAAGTCTTAGCCTATATAATATATCTCATTCATTGTTTAAATTTGCCATAACTTCCGATACTTTTAAAAATGTACTTTATGTTCAAAAAATAAATTCGTTATTAGTTAACTGTTTGAAATATAAAATACATATTCGTTTTCACTATTCTATTCTACTTATTTTGATAGTAATTAAGTTAGTATTACAAAGTTTTATCTGAAAATTATATTTCTTATAATTTTTTGGGAGGTAGGCCTAAAATTATACTTCCCTGTCTTCTATGTAAATAATAGCCATTTTAACTAATATAATTATTATTCTATGAAATCTGAAATTTGTATAATTATCAATTCTCACTTATTTTATTGCAATTTAGTATACTAATGATGGTTTTTTAATATAATTCAATTGTATATGACTTCCCCTAGGATAGAGTCAGTTAATCTATTTCAGTTTTAATGGTATTTTATTAGACAATTAAATAATTTTACTCATATAATGACCATATCTTTAGAAAGCCTTATTTACATAGTATTTGATATGTTGAGTTTATTTTGCCTGAATATTGTCATTTTATATGGTTTATAAGACTAGGTTTGTTAATTATTCTGCAGTTTAAATTTATTCTTTGGCCTAGATCTGATGTGTGGCTAATTTCCAAATGTTTTATTAATGTAGCTATTTTATATCCTTCTCTGACTGGTATAACATAAATTATTGATTATATAATTAACATATAACATCTCTCTATATCACAACTAGTGTTCTGAATAACATTGCTTAGTATATTATCTAATAACATAATAAAGAGTATTTCTACAACATTGGAATGATATCTATTTTTAGACAGTGCATTCCTAAATTAAACTGAACAATAAAATAACAGGTATAATACTAATATCTCTTATGACTAACCCTTATTTATCTAAATGTTATATGTAATAGGAACCTAACATCCTGGTTCCATATATAATTGTTAACACCTTCTATAAACTTCATCATAAACAGTTTGTTCTGTAGTTCCCCATTTATAAAATTTATACCCCCTCTTAAAGTATACCCCTAGCTACCTAAGTTATATTCCATTCTATGGAATCTTCATATCGCTTTAGTAGCTTTTATTTAGTAATATTACTACTTCATTATCAAAGTAGGCACTGTTCACAAAACTTAAAGTTTGTTACTATGTACTGCAACTCATGTACCCTTTTAAAGTTTATTATTTATAATTTGATCACTTGCACTTGTCTATGGTGAATTATCAATATATTTACTAGTCTTTTTCTAGTTTTTAATATGAAATATTCAACCATGGGGGAACTGTGAAGACTTGTCTATACAAACTAAATAATAACTTTTTGAATGCACTAATATTTAATACTACTAACACTTTGTTTTTGTCAGTTTTACAGTGATATGGTTTTTTAGGGTGTTATACTTTCTCTTTGGGCATTCATTGATTTTGGGGTTTTTTGGGGGTTCTTTCCCTATGGGGTTTTTGTTTTATATGGATCGTCTTAATTTTTCTTCTTTTTTCCTTCTTCAGTAGCTTTGATTGTTCTTCTTTCTTCTGTCTTCAGTAGCTTTGATTGTTCTTCTTTCTTCCTTCTTCAGTATTGGTAGTTTTAATTAGTTCTTCTTTCTTCCTTCTTCAGTATTGGTAGTTTTAATTAGTTCTTCTTTCTTCCTTCTTCAGTAGTTTTGATTGTTCTTCTTTCTTCTGTCTTCAGTAGCTCTGATTGTTCTTCTTTCTTCATTAGATTTAGTTTATTCTTCTTTCTTCAGTAGTAGTAGTTTTAATTAGTTCTTCTTTCTTCTCTAGTTTTAATTATTCTTCCTTCTTCTTTCTTCTCTATCTTTGATTGTTCTTCTTTCTTCATTCTTCAGTAGTAGTAGTTTTGGTTATTCTTCTTTCTTCTCTAGTTTTAATTATTCTTCCTTCTTCTGTCTTCAGTAATAGTAGTTTTAATTATTCTTCTTTCTTCTGTCTTCAGTAGCTTTGATTGTTCTTCTTTCTTCCTTCTTCTGTAGTAGTAGTTTTAATTAGTTCTTCCTTCTTCCTTAGATTTAGTTTGGGATTATTCTTCTTTCTTCTTTGAGTTTTGATTAGTTTTGTTTCTTCTGTCTTCAGTAGCTTTGATTGTTCTTCTTTCTTCCTTCTTCTGTAGTAGTAGTTATAGTTAGTTCTTCTTTCTTCCTTCTTCAGTAATAGTAGTTTTAATTAGTTCTTCTTTAGTTTTAATTATTCTTATTTCTTCTGTCTTCAGTAGCTTTGATTGTTCTTCTGTCTTCTTTGAGTTTTAATTGTTCTTCTTTCTTCTTTCTTCAGTAGCTTAGATTGTTCTTCTTTCTTCCTTCTTCTGTAGTAGTAGCTTTAATTAGTCTTCTTTCTTCTCTAGTTTTAATTCTTCTTCTTTCTTCTGTCTTCAGTAGCTTTGATTGTTCTTCTGTCTTCTTTGAGTTTTAATTGTTCTTCTTTCTTCTGTAGTAGTAGCTTTAATTAGTCTTCTTTCTTCTCTAGTTTTAATTATTCTTCTTTCTTCTGTCTTCTGTATCTTTGTTTTTTCTGGTCTGGTTTCTTTGACGGGGTATATTAATTGCCTGCTTCTATCTTACCTGGGTAATTTTGTTATCATTTTTAGTTTCCTGGGTTTTTAAATTTGTATTATATTATATTATTTGCAGAATTTTTCTTTATTTAACCTTTCTTGTGAATATATTATTAAATAGTGCATTTGAATTAATTCTCATCTGGATATTCCATATATTAGAGCTTTATTAATGATCATTGAGTAATGCATTTGTGTGGATTATCTGTCACGCTACAGATTGCTCTCTTCCAGAAGTGATTAGTTCAGATCATACTTAGTTTGTCTGAAGTAATTGCTTATGACATTAGATTATAAATTATATTTCTTTACTTCCTTCACATTTCTAAAATTTTTTTCTCCTATATTTTTGAGCTTATTTATATCTCATTATTAACTGGATTCTTACTGATAGTAATAGTCATCTGAGGTTCGTTATTTTTTATTTTTCCATTTTCTTCTTAATTCGTTTCTTTATCCTTGGGATATTTATTCCCTAAAATTCCCTAACACGTTAGCTGGGGCAGTGTCCAGAGGGGCTCTGTAGGCTTCACACTCTGCTGGCCATGCTACGTCATTTATTGATTACAGAGGTAAATCATCTCTGACCAATACATAATAATACTGCTGGACTTATCTCAGACAGTCATTTATAAAAATTATATAAGAATAGTCCACCTTATGACTATAAAAAAAAAATTAAATATCTTTGGATATTTCACTTCGTATACGAACCGATCTATTTATATTTCTATCTTAGTGAATCTCTATCTCAGTTATTTTTCTCAATGGTTAGCTCTGTTGGCATTTTATTTCTCCTTGTGGTTGGAAGCTGGTATAATATAATTATCACTCCTTATTCAGTGTAAAGTTTTTAATTCTCTGTCATTTTTTGACTGTTATCACAATCTCCTTCTGGTCATTGGTAGCATATATTTTGTATTATATTTTTGTTCCTTTCTTAATTCTTGTGAATCGTTCCACTAGTATTATGTTTTTTCAATTACTCTTTTAATTGTCTTTCTTATAACTGACATTTATATATGATCATCTTTTTCTTATGGACTTATTTATATATGGTTTTTTCTTTCCTTTTTAAAATTTTATTTTGCTCTTGCTTTTTATCCAAATGCACTCCTTTATATTAATTCCATATGTTTAATATCTCTGTTTATTTGACATAAAATTCTCATTAATTTTACTTCACAATAAGTTTATTCATTTAAATTGTATCAGTGGTTTGTATTGCCATTTCTTTATTCTGGAACGTTTTTTCAGAATTGGTCCCATATATAATTGTTTGTAATGTTTTATCCAAATTCTTTTTCTCCTTGTTCATTTCTAAAAGTTGTTTTTAAAATAAGGTAGTAAATTGTTTTTACTTGGGTTTTTGAATTTTGATGATTTAATTCAAAATTCATTTTCTCTTTGATTCATAAATTGTTTCCTAAATGGTAGGCAGTAAGTAGTCATTACTTCATTTTTTAATTTAGTGGTAATCTTTCTTCCATACATTCAATTACTCATAATATTTTTTCATGGAAGCCTGGTTATATACTCCCTTTATCCTTTCCGAATCGATTTCTTTGATTTCATAGGTATTGTTATTTTTCACATTGGATATTATATATGGTCCGGTGTATAATAGTAATAACTTCTTCGTTATTCCTTCCAGTGTGCTGGGAAGTTCACGATTTCTTAGTAAAATTTTTTCTCCCTTCTCATATATTATTACTTTGCCACTGGCCTTTTGACATTTATTCTGCCGTTTTAACTGGTCTTCTGCCACCTTGTTGAAGAACTTAGCTTTATCAAATCTGTACACATGGTTACTGGGGAACTCGAGGACATCTGTGATCTCTCGTGGGGGTGGTTTCTCGTACATAGCAGAATATGGGGTTATCCCTATAGCTGGATGGTAAGCTAAGTTGAGGAATTCCTCCGTGGCTTCTAAATAGTCTTGCCACCTTTTTTGTTGATGGTGACAATAAGTCCTGAGGATCCTCCCCACTTCTCGCAACACCCGCTCTGCCGGATTACTGCTCGGATGGTAGACCGAGGTCTTGTATGTACGAATGCCCATTGACAATAACGTATCCCGCCAATTTCCACCCTTAAACTGGGTTCCATGATCAGTAATGATCGAAGATGGTTTCCCCAGGTGTGGGATATACTGTTCAGTTAGTATCCCCAGAATTTTCCGTGTAGTCGCTCGGTTAGTAGGGTATAGCTTAATATATTTGGTGAAGTGGTCCATTATGATGGTTAGGTACCGATATCGGTGTCGACCTCCACTACGGGGAAATGGTCCGCAGATATCGAGGAACACCTTCTCCAATTTCGCTTGGGAAGTGATTGGGATCATCACACCTTCCTTCTTCTCATTATTAGTTTTTACCAGCTGGCAGATCTTACAACTCTTTATATACATTCGGACCTTTCTATTGATGTTTTTTTATATAGCAGCTCTCCTCCAGAGCCTTTATTACCTTGAGGGCACCCATGTGCCCGTAACGTATATGGTAATTCACGATCAATTCCTTTTCGATCTGTGTCGGGACAACTACCTTCCAAATCTCTTCCTTCAAAGATGTTTTAATGAACAGTATTTGTTTATTCATCTGGTAATATATAGCAACGGTTTCATCTCCCTCTTCTAGCCGAAGTTTGAGGTTTCTCAATTTTGGGTCCGCTTGTTGGTGGGTACTCATGTTGGTTAATATTGTTGTTAAATCGGCCCTGGTGCTAAGAAGATGATATATTTTCAGCACGCTTTCTTTCTCCCCTTCGAAAGTTTGTTCCTCCACATTGACCCGGGATAACACATCTGCTACTATATTTTTCTTACCAGGGATGTACTCCCATTGTAGATGGTATTCTTGAAGGGCAAGTATCCACCTCGTTAGTCTGCCATGGTTCAGTTTGCAGCTTTTTAAGAATGAAATAGATTTATGGTCAGTTCGGACAGTCACCGGGTATCCCAAAATGTAAGTGCGGAACTTACCGCAAGCGAATACCACGCTCAGTAATTCTTTTTCCGTTACCGTGTAATTCCTTTCGCAGTGGTTCAAAGACCTGCTGGCGAAGCTAATTACTTGAGGTTGACCCTTCTCGTCCTCCTGATACAGTGTCGTTCCCAGACTGATGTTGCTGGCATCGCAGTTCATGAAGAACGGTAACTTGAAGTTGGGGTGGCGAAGTATTATCGTATCCAGAAATTTGTCCTTAATTTGTTGGAAAATCCCCTCTTGTTCCTTACACCATACCCACTTGTTTTTAGATGATAATTGAGGTTGAAACCTCGCAGTTAACTCTGAATATTGTTCCTGGAACTTTCTATAATAATTGCAGAGTCCCAGGAATGACTGCAATTGCTTCCTGTTTTTGGGTGCCGGGAATTTCTGGATGGCTTCTACCTTTTCTGCCGACGGTGAGATTCCTTGATCGTCCAAGTTAAATCCTAAAAATTGCACTTCTCTGGCAATAAACTTGGATTTTTCCAACTTCAGCGTGACGTTACTGGCAGATAATTTTTTTAGCACATGTTCCACCCGGTAACAGTGTTCCTCCCACGTCTTAGATGTTATCAGTAAGTCGTCGACGTACACCGTTGTAAACTGAAGTGCTTCTTGTCCCAATATCTGGTCCATGCAGGTCACAAAGATGGCAACTGAGTTTTCCAATCCGAAGGGCAATCTTTTGAATTGGTAATTACGCCCCTCGAATATGAAAGCCAGATATTGGCGACTCCGTGGGTGCAACTCTACCTGCCAGTATCCGCACACCGTATCCCAAGTGCTGAAGTATTGGGTACCATGGAAGCGTTTCAGGATTTCCTCAATCTCACCGGGCGATGTTCTATCATTAATGATTTTCTTGTTTATTTCCCGAGCATCCAAACAAAGCCGGACTTCGCCGTTTTTCTTGGGAATTGCGACAATAGGGCTGGTGTACGGGGATTGACTAGGTTCTATTATATCGTTATTAATCATTCGATTAATTTCCGCTCTTACTGCCTCTTTTCGAGAATGTGCGATATGGTAGGATTTCCTATTAAACTCTACTGTATCTCGGAATTGAAAGGTACATTGATAATTTCTTACCTTGCCTGGCTCATCGGAAAATACTGAGCGGTATTTTTCATAAATTTGTACTAGCTGATTCGCTTGAGTATTGGGTAATTTTTCTCTATTAACTCCGCTTCGGAAATCCCTTATCTCCTGTATTTTCTGGGACCATAAATCCTCGTCTGTAAGTTCATATACTATAGTGTTAGGAATGGTGTTAGTATTGGTATAATTTATGCTACGTATTTGCTGGTGGATACTGCTGGGAAGTATCTGGTTCGTTTGTAGCGTGTTCCGATACAGATTTAATGTTCAATGTTAATTTATTTAAGTGTGTTATGTGTTTGTGTCGTTGTGAATTTTTAACGAAACCCTAATAATAGGGTAGATTTGCTTTTACCTGAAGATGGGGATATAAGCCCTGAAACATGTAGTAATTAAAAAGAAAAAGAAGATCACTTAGTGGATAAAATAAGGTAATTATTTATTTAATCATATACAGTGATCTGGAGACCAACGGTAACTATGTATGCTGGGAAGTGTCATCTCACTACCGACTAAATCGGCCGTCCAGGTCAGACCTCCGGTAAAGAGTGATACCTTCTCCATTCGTAAATCAATAATAGCCGAGTTCCTTCTCAGTACATCACATCCCACTAATATGTTGAAAGGTAATCCTGCCGCAATTAAGAAGACCATGTTCATCGCTATACCCTTACTAACGACATTCAATGATACTTGTTTTCTGATTGTCTTGTTTTGGCGACCCGTGGCACCGATTAATACAATGTTATTTATAGGTAAGGTTGGCAATAACTTACCACAATTTCCTTGGATTCTTTCCAATTCTGTTGTATAAATTATGGATACATTCGCACCGGTATCAATCATTAGTTGTGCGAATGTTCCTTCGACTTCTGCATTAATGTATATTATTTCATTATTTATTATAGGGAGGCGAGCGTTGTCCTCCTCCAGTAATTCATTTCTAATATTTTTCAAGTAATTACATCAAATGATTGTAATTTTATTGGGATTATTTACTATCGGCAATTCATTTACATACCCAGGCGATAGAAGCAGCAAAAGGTCCTTATTGTTTATTACTGCCTCCTCCCGTTTAAATTCTCCTCATCTTGGTTATTACTCGGACCAACAGAGGCATCAGTGGGGAAACCTTGAGTAGGTTCCAGTCTTTCAGCTCTCGGTTCGTAGGTTTGTTCTCTATTTGTACGCCGCTCCGGGTCATCTAGGCTAGTACTTCGCCTCGGCAAATTATAACTAGAGTTGTCCCGTTCTCGGCTTCGGTTTAGATCTTCGTACTCGCGTACGCTGTTTCGCCATTGCTGGTTATACCTGCGGTGGTTGTTTCCTTCCGCCCGTATAAAATTTACCCGGGGTCGGGAGAACCTGTTGTAGTTGTTATTCTGATTAGGGTAACCCCTATTGTTATTGTCAAACCGCTCGGTGTTATTTGTAGGATTGGCGTTTCTTTGTCTATTCATATAATTATTCGGGTAATAATTACCTCGATTTCCGGAGAACCCGTTATTATTTCTGTTATTATTTGGGTTTATATTCCCATGGTTATTATTGTTGTTGTTACCATTCGTGGGGTGTTGATTATGGTAATTCGGGTTATATCTATTTCCTTGGTACCCAATGTTGACCGGTTGATTATTATTGTTTGATGATGGATTATTTCGAACTTCCGGCCGCTCGTTTCTTCTTCTGCTCTGCCTGTAGTATTCTCCATTCTCATAGTTTTCCAATAGCTCCGTCATCGCCTGTATGGTCTTTATCTGACTACCTCTTCGAGCTCTTATGACTTCTTCGTCGTAATGATAAGAAAGCTTGTTCACCAGGCATTCCTCCGGTATAGCTGGTTCCAGGTGCTTGGCCAGGCACACCTTCCCAAGAAAGTACGCAGTCATGGTACTGCCAAACTGAGTTCTATATCGGCCATTGCAGATGTTGTCCCTTATTAAATTCTGGGTGGTCTCTGACCAATACTTAGACTTGAACAGACTTTTGAACTGCGGATAATCGGTTATTTCGCTCCTGTTCGCCATCCACCAATTATCCGTCATATCACGGAATGATTCGTCTAATAGTTCACGATTATTGGACCATCGATTACTTTTATGTTTGGCCATATATTCCTCGATACGGGCCAAGAACTCCATTGGCTTCCTTTTATACTGGCGAAAGTTAAGCCATTCTCTGTTCTCATTTATTGGGATATTAGTAAAGCTGGTTGGTCGGCTCCGAATTGCTTCCATGTCCTCCTGGTTCTGTCTCACTTGACCAGTGATGTTAGTCATTGCTTCCTCCATTCCGTCGCATCTTTCTGTAATTCGAGTTCGTACCTTGCTGAGTTCTTCCTGGCTTTCCCTTCGGTTTTCTTCTGCCTTCTTGCGAGTAGACTCTTCAAGATTTGTGACCTTTGTGTTCACCACTTCCTTGAACTCTTGTACCTCCACTTCCATCAGCCGACATCTTCCATCAACTTCTCTTATCTGTTGATTTATAGTTATGGTTTCGTCTTCCAGACTTTTGGTCATAGATTTCTTGTTTTCCATGAGTTCCTTGTTCATTTCTTTTCTTAATAGATCCATTCGTTCGTCTAATTTGTCGAGATTCTCCTGGTTCACTTCCCGTAATTCTTCCCGTAACAGTTGGTTATCTTCTCTTAACTCTTCCCTTAACTGTTGATGATCACTTTCGATTTTCTTATTGGTTTCTTCCATCTTTTCTTCCAAATTCTTCTTATTTTCTTCCATTTTCTTTTCCACCTTTTTACTGGTTTCCTCAATTCTCTTATTGGTCCTTTCGATTTTACGGCCCAATTCTTCCTTTGTTTCTTGGTTGTCCTTCTTCAATTCTTCCCTTAAAGATTGGTTATCATTCTTCAAATCTTCTAATCTTTTATTATTTTCTTCTGTAGTAGAATCCATTTTCTTACTTAATTCTTCCTTGGTTGCTTGGTTGTCCTTCTTCAATTCTTCTTTTAACGATTGGTTATCATTCTTCAACTCTTCTTTTGTTGCTTGGTTGTCCTTCCTTAAGTTTTCTTCCATCTTCTTGCTGTTTTCTTCCATGTCCTTTTTCAATCCTTTGCTGTTTTCTTCCATCCTCTCCATCATTATCCTGAACATCTCCTGTATGTTACTATTCTCTGCTCGTGGTGGTTTCTCGGGTTGTTCTATTCGTTCCTCCCGGACATCGATTTCCCCTGTTTGTGTGTGCGCTTCGGGTTGTTCCTCTGGTGGTGCTGGTTTTTTACGTTCCACCCGTTTTATATTTTCTCCACGTCCTCCACTGGGGTCGCCTCCTTATCCTCCATATCGAGTTCTTTCTCGGCCTCCGCCGCTCTCTTCTTTGATGTGGCACGACGCATCTTCTTCCCTTATTCCCTGGCTGACTAACCGCTGCCAAGCTGAATTAGGAATTGGGTAAGTAATTACAGTAATTTCAACCCCTAATTACAGCCCCACATTGGGCGCCAATTTTGTAATAAAACTTTAAGTGGTGGGAATAATAAAATAAATATCGATGTATGTTGATTGTGCTCTCCTGTAAGCCCCACTGGTTGGGCTAGCCAAATTTGTAATAAAACTCTGAATGGTGGTAGTAATAGACTCTGATGTAATCAAGCCCCACAAGTTGGGTTCGTAAAATTTGCAATAATTCACAATAATGATTTGAATTGTGTAATAAAATAATTTGTGTATGTATGTGTGTAGTTTTCTGACGTTCCGCTCCGGAAACGTCAATTTGGTAATGTTCCTAGTCTTCGTAATTACAAATAAAATCTGTGTATATTGCTGTTGTAGCAATTTGAAAAAAATAAAAATAAAATTTAAAATTTAAAAAAAAAATTTTAATTTTCTGGAAAATGTTTTTGGGTAACCTGTTCTTAAATTTTAGGAACAAATCGAGTTAGTCGGTTGTAATTATAAATGAAATGGTATCGTGGTTATTCTAGTAATAGGGTCACTTTCAGTAATTTTGTTGGAAAGATAATCTTGTTAACTCCAAGTTTGAACGAAAGACGGCTCTCTTCTTCTTCTTTCTGAAACGTTGTCGTTTCGTATGTACCGCCCTTCAGTTAGTTGGGTTTCTTCATTAATTAATTGTTGTCTTTTTTTTTATAATAAAAAAACCAACTCCAATTTACCGAAATAGAATGTTTATTAACAAAAAATAATGAAATTGTTTGATTAAAATTGATATCACAATACAGTATCGACTCGCTCAGGGCCGGTCGATATAAACAATTTATATTGGTATTATAAAATAGGGTTCTTTAAACGGTTATTAAAATATATAGCCAGAGAAGGTTGTGGGAAGGAAAGTATAACACTTACACTTATTAAATGTCTTAAAATTTAACAATACAATAATAATTAAAAATATTAAAAGTTTATATATGATTTGATTTCGAACCAATAGTCGCCATGTCGTTTCTTTATACTGCAGCGGACCGGACCGAAATGGTTGACTGACGCATGCGCAAGGAAGCCTCCAGCGTTGATGAAGTTTTTGTTGTAATAAAGGTGTCCTTTCTTCGAGTAAATGCTCTCAGCAATTGTATACGATCGTCCTGGAGTATAGTTTATTGTCGCTGGTGTATCATGGAAAGTTCACTTTGTGTAGAATGTTGTCACTGGATATATCTTGTTGTGTTTATGTGTGTCGTTTTTAACCTCTAAATTTCGGTCTGTATTTGGTGTAATATCAGTGTTATTCTGCTTATCTAGTTATGTGTGGTTCAATTTATTAGTGTTACTGTGTTCATTGGTCACTTTCACCACTTCACAATCTATAAAATAGTTTAAAATAATTATTTTCAAAATTTTCACTGAGATACGGTTTATAACATAACGCCATTAAAGGTTATTTCTGGCGAAAGGTTACTTTAAGTGCACTCGTCAACGCATAATAATGAACTGTCTGTATTTCCTTCGTCTCATGAAAGTCTTAGCCTATATAATATATCTCATTCATTGTTTAAATTTGCCATAACTTCCGATACTTTTAAAAATATACTTTATGTTCAAAAAATAAATTCGTTATTAGTTAACTGTTTGAAATATAAAATACATATTCGTTTTCACTATTCTATTCTACTTATTTTGATAGTAATTAAGTTAGTATTACAAAGTTTTATCTGAAAATTATATTTCTTATAATTTTTTGGGAGGTAGGCCTAAAATTATACTTCCCTGTCTTCTATGTAAATAATAGCCATTTTAACTAATATAATTATTATTCTATGAAATCTGAAATTTGTATAATTATCAATTCTCACTTATTTTATTGCAATTTAGTATACTAATGATGGTTTTTTAATATAATTCAATTGTATATGACTTCCCCTAGGATAGAGTCAGTTAATCTATTTCAGTTTTAATGGTATTTTATTAGACAATTAAATAATTTTACTCATATAATGACCATATCTTTAGAAAGCCTTATTTACATAGTATTTGATATGTTGAGTTTATTTTGCCTGAATATTGTCATTTTATATGGTTTATAAGACTAGGTTTGTTAATTATTCTGCAGTTTAAATTTATTCTTTGGCCTAGATCTGATGTGTGGCTAATTTCCAAATGTTTTATTAATGTAGCTATTTTATATCCTTCTCTGACTGGTATAACATAAATTATTGATTATATAATTAACATATAACATCTCTCTATATCACAACTAGTGTTCTGAATAACATTGCTTAGTATATTATCTAATAACATAATAAAGAGTATTTCTACAACATTGGAATGATATCTATTTTTAGACAGTGCATTCCTAAATTAAACTGAACAATAAAATAACAGGTATAATACTAATATCTCTTATGACTAACCCTTATTTATCTAAATGTTATATGTAATAGGAACCTAACATCCTGGTTCCATATATAATTGTTAACACCTTCTATAAACTTCATCATAAACAGTTTGTTCTGTAGTTCCCCATTTATAAAATTTATACCCCCTCTTAAAGTATACCCCTAGCTACCTAAGTTATATTCCATTCTATGGAATGTTCATATCGCTTTAGTAGCTTTTATTTAGTAATATTACTACTTCATTATCAAAGTAGGCACTGTTCACAAAACTTAAAGTTTGTTACTATGTACTGCAACTCATGTACCCTTTTAAAGTTTATTATTTATAATTTGATCACTTGCACTTGTCTATGGTGAATTATCAATATATTTACTAGTCTTTTTCTAGTTTTTAATATGAAATATTCAACCATGGGGGAACTGTGAAGACTTGTCTATACAAACTAAATAATAACTTTTTGAATGCACTAATATTTAATACTACTAACACTTTTAGTTTTTGTCAGTTTTACAGTGATATGGTTTTTTAGGGTGTTATACTTTCTCTTTGGGCATTCATTGATTTTGGGGTTTTTTGGGGGTTCTTTCCCTATGGGGTTTTTGTTTTATATGGATCGTCTTAATTTTTCTTCTTTTTTCCTTCTTCAGTAGCTTTGATTGTTCTTCTTTCTTCTGTCTTCAGTAGCTTTGATTGTTCTTCTTTCTTCCTTCTTCAGTATTGGTAGTTTTAATTAGTTCTTCTTTCTTCCTTCTTCAGTAGTTTTGATTGTTCTTCTTTCTTCTGTCTTCAGTAGCTCTGATTGTTCTTCTTTCTTCCTTCTTCAGTATTGGTAGTTTTAATTAGTTCTTCTTTCTTCCTTCTTCAGTAGTTTTGATTGTTCTTCTTTCTTCTGTCTTCAGTAGCTCTGATTGTTCTTCTTTCTTCATTAGATTTAGTTTATTCTTCTTTCTTCAGTAGTAGTAGTTTTAATTAGTTCTTCTTTCTTCTCTAGTTTTAATTATTCTTCCTTCTTCTTTCTTCTCTATCTTTGATTGTTCTTCTTTCTTCATTCTTCAGTAGTAGTAGTTTTGGTTATTCTTCTTTCTTCTCTAGTTTTAATTATTCTTCCTTCTTCTGTCTTCAGTAATAGTAGTTTTAATTATTCTTCTTTCTTCTGTCTTCAGTAGCTTTGATTGTTCTTCTTTCTTCCTTCTTCTGTAGTAGTAGTTTTAATTAGTTCTTCCTTCTTCCTTAGATTTAGTTTGGGATTATTCTTCTTTCTTCTTTGAGTTTTGATTAGTTTTGTTTCTTCTGTCTTCAGTAGCTTTGATTGTTCTTCTTTCTTCCTTCTTCTGTAGTAGTAGTTATAGTTAGTTCTTCTTTCTTCCTTCTTCAGTAATAGTAGTTTTAATTAGTTCTTCTTTAGTTTTAATTATTCTTCTTTCTTCTGTCTTCAGTAGCTTTGATTGTTCTTCTGTCTTCTTTGAGTTTTAATTGTTCTTCTTTCTTCTTTCTTCAGTAGCTTAGATTGTTCTTCTTTCTTCCTTCTTCTGTAGTAGTAGCTTTAATTAGTCTTCTTTCTTCTCTAGTTTTAATTATTCTTCTTTCTTCTGTCTTCAGTAGCTTTGATTGTTCTTCTGTCTTCTTTGAGTTTTAATTGTTCTTCTTTCTTCTGTAGTAGTAGCTTTAATTAGTCTTCTTTCTTCTCTAGTTTTAATTATTCTTCTTTCTTCTGTCTTCTGTATCTTTGTTTTTTCTGGTCTGGTTTCTTTGACGGGGTATATTAATTGCCTGCTTCTATCTTACCTGGGTAATTTTGTTGTTATCATTTTTAGTTTCCTGGGTTTTTAAATTTGTATTATATTATATTATTTGCAGAATTTTTCTTTATTTAACCTTTCTTGTGAATATATTATTAAATAGTGCATTTGAATTAATTCTCATCTGGATATTCCATATATTAGAGCTTTATTAATGATCATTGAGTAATGCATTTGTGTGGATTATCTGTCACGCTACAATATATATATATATAGAATATATTTATAACATGCATCATTGTTATCCACACACAATTTGTTATTATTATTATGACCATTATCGACATAATATTTGACATCATTCTTATCTATTATTTCGTAAAACCCGTCTACATTTGTGATTTTAGTTCGGTCTCCATCAGTAGTGTTATTCAATATAAAGTCAGTTATTTTCTCACCATATTCTTCTACTACATTCATTACAACATAAGGTAAGTGTTTATCGTTTATAATGGTATTATCAAAATCTAATCTCTCTTTCAACTCTTTATAATTTCTCTTTAACTTATATAATTCTATCTCTCTATCAATACACAATTCTCTATCTAAATCTCTCTCACCATAACACCATCTCACACTTCTGACACCATCCCACACAGAGGGTATTAACTCATTAAAACTTGGGGAACAACTCAAAGACCTCATGTCTTCCAATAACAAGGGACTCTTACCCTTCAACAACAACATTTGTGAACACCTTGGTTCATCATAAATATGGGGAAAATTTACCCTATGCCCTACATACTCATCTAATCTCTCTTTCCACTTTCTCTCTGACTCATAAACACACATTAACATTCCATTATTACATTCTAAAACTTCATCAGTACTATTTTTGATTATATTCTCATAATTCTCACCCCCTACTCACCTCATTATATGTTTCTCCAGTATTCTTTACCCCCACTATACTCTCAGAATTGTAATTAACATCATTATCATCACTATTTAACACTACCTCTTCCACTATTTCGTCATTATTGATATTTGTTATACCTATAACATTGTCATCTAACTTCTTATTCAGTATTTGATTTAATTTTACTTCTAAATTTTTATTCATCTCATCAAACTTTTTCTCACAACTGCTATTTATTGATTCTAAGACTTGTTCTGCAAATGTATCAAGACGTGTATTAATTTCCTTAATATGCTTATTAAAATCTGAATTCTGCTGTTTAATTTAATTTCTAATTTCTTCAAATTTAATATTTTGCTCATCAAATTTACAATTCATTTTATTGAATTGATTCAGTAAAACGCTCAGCATATCATTGTCTAATTTGTTACATTTTGTTGAGGTTGGAGTTGATAGAGTACCCGAGTCATCTATAGCTGATTCAGTTAGGCTGAATTCTTTTGATTGATTTACTGGGGTTGAATGAACCCCTGGTTCTCCCACACCAGCTGACTCACTCATTTCGACTACAATCTCGTTATTATCCATTTCATTAAATTATTTTATATTTACTTATTTATAACACTTTCATCAATAACACTGTAATATAACCTTATGTGACACTCTCGTCACCTACGTCTATTTCTATGTACCAAAAAAATTCATTCTTATTTCAAACAACCATTCTGCTCTCCCAGTAGGCCTATTTTTATATAAATTTATGTATATAAATTGTCCCTACGTTCAGAAGCCAATTGTGATCTTAACTTTTAGGTCACATTCTAATTAAACCTTAATTACTCATTAATTTATAAATTTCTTCGGGCGCCATCTTGCCGTACTGCAAGAAATTAATTCAATTAGCAATTAATAGGTGTACAAGAAATAGGTACTTACCATTTTTTGGGCCAGATTCTTTTCGGCGAACTAAAAAGAACAGAAATGGTTGTCGAAATAACGAAAAACTTTATTTGTTCCCCATGATTTAAATTTTATTGGTTACTAAAGTATTTCAATTTCATCATAAACAAATTATTCTTTTCTCCCTCTTTACCCCGGTTAATACATTTAAAATACAATCATGTTAATGACAAAACTTGTTAATGAATAATAGTTATTTCTACCTTGAATCTCTTGTATACGAATTTACTTACTCACAATACAATAACAAGCTCTTAAAATAAATTTACTAGGGGAACACAAACCAGCGCCTCACTCACACATATATACTCTTTTATAACTTACAGAATTGAAAAAAAAAAACTTTTAGTGAGCTCGCTATTTTTTAGATTGAACCTATATTTTAGGATGCCATTATTTTTCTTTCTTTAAATTTGAATGAGTGTAAATTTTAACTTTCTTCTTTTGTTTTCTTTTAAGCTTTTACTTATCTGCCATTGTGTCCCAAAAATCAGTCCATTCTCCGTAGATGTTTTGTTTCCTCACTCCGCACATTTTTTCATAAATTTTTACCGTACTACTCGCCGGGTATATTGAAACTGTTAATTGAAAAGCACAACTGTTATTTACTTTTACTCACTTCATTTAACGTTCGTTTTGTGGATCCACGTAAATTTTACATTTTATGTACATTTTTTACTTTTATATCACATTTTGCTGTTTTGCGGGCGATGAAAACTTTGCCTAGCCGGCTAGCCAGCGGACGCGACGATTACATGCGTCCGACACTTATAGTTGTTGTTTGCCGACTGTCTTTGTTCTGTCAGTGCGACGAAGCTGCTGGCGCTGATACACCTACATTCCAGCTTGGGGATCGTCGCTGACGTAATATCGTGTGATGCTGTTACATAATTTGTTTACCAGTTTAAAGTCACTGGAGCTGACCTTGACTCATTTTCGCTGGTTGTCTATTGCGTCTTTATAATTTTATGAATAATTTCATAATCACTGCTGCCAACTTCACTACCAACAAAATTTACCTTTCTTGTCCCTTTCTGTTTACGTTTCCCCAAAATTATTATTATATCGTAAAAAATGCTATTTGCTTTTATTCAAAATACAAATTTATTTCTTTTACCCCAGGTAGGCCAAAATGTCCCGTTACAAGCAGAGAGAATTAAACATCTCATTATTCATGAGTTACCAAAACAAAACAACTGTTGTTTTTGAGCTGTTTGGTATAATTAATACGTTCTCTGCCATGTCGGTCACAATGACAGAAAATGTGTCCAGTTAATCAAGCTATGTTGGTTATTATGACTGAAGAATAACATTACTAAAATAACCAAAATCTGTCTGGCGCAGGAGGATGGAATGACCAAAACACATGGCAGAGAACGTGTTAAAGAATGGCAATTATCAGAACTTTTGTAAATAACTTTAAGAGACAAGAAGAAAGTGAAGGCCTGCTCTAGTTGTAATGATACACTTTATTTGAAATCAATAAACCATTTATTAATAAAATAATTTACTCTTTCTACACTCTTCCCTTTGTATGGTCCAGGGTCACTCACACGAACTCGAGGCCTATAAACGTGATTTAGGGTTATGTTTTATTAATGAACTCAACTCTCATTGTAATTGTTAATCAACTCAATTTTTATTTAACCTTCTTTCATACTCTTTTTGAATTTACTGACTATTCATTTTTTTCTCTCGAAAAATATTACTGTTTCTTTCAATTATATTTTTTTTCTTTTAAAAACACAAAAGCAAGCATTTAGGCTATTTCACTTTATTTTGGCTATAAACAAAACTATTTCACTTTTAATGGCTCGTTTTACATTCAAAATGATGGCCTAGCTATGGGCTCACCCCTCTCCGGCCTACTGGCCGATATTTATTTGAATTATTATGAGAATACTCACTTGTTGAACAATAATATATATGCAAATAAAATAATATTTTATGCATGGTATGTAGACGATACGTTTTTAATTTTTGATGGTACTATAAGACAAATCGAATTATTTAAAAACTGTTTAAATAAAATAAATAGAAACATCCAGTTTACTCTTGAAACAGAGGTTGACAACAAGATAAACTTTCTAGATTTAACCATCACTTGACAGATGAATAAACTAAAGTTCAACATTTATAGGAAACCGACTACCACTGACACCACAATACACGCAGACACTCATCATCCTCTTTCACATAAAATGGCAGCGTACAATAGTTTCATTCATAGATTATTGACAATTCCTTTGGATGATAATGACTTCCGTGATGAGCTAAATGTCATAAAATATATCGCGGTTGCCAATGGTTACAATAGTTTAACCATTGACAAACTGTTGAGAAAACATGAAAAAGAATGCTTAAACCTCGAATAAACAACAACCTGCAAACAATTTTTATATCTACTAATTACACTAGCTTTATGCCTAAGGTTTTGTCTTCTGTATTGAATAATAATAGTTTCACTATTTCATTCAGGACTAATAATAAGTTACTGGATATTCTCAAACCGAAAAAACACACGCCTCCAAAAGAAAAAACTGACATATATAAGTTAACATGCAATGATTGCGAGTGCTTCTACATTGGACAGACTGGGAGAGGTTTCCTTAAACGATTTCGAGAACATTTACCTAAGAAAATAAGAAACATTGACAACATCAAATCAAATTACGCCCGACACCTGACTTCACGCAATCATAATTACACAGATTTTAGTTCCAATTTAATACCATTACATGTGTGTAAGAAGGGCCGTTTCATGAATGCCTTGGAGGAATTTGAAATTTACAGTGCATATGCAAACCCAAGGAGTCGCGATATCATGTTAAATGACCACGTGAACTTTGTATCCAACCGATTGTACGATACCGCCTTGAGTCTGCTCGCTGGGGCTACGATAAGGTAGCAACCACTCAGTGGCAGAATGAACTTGAACGGGTGCGCACCCAAATCCGCGTACGGTTCATATGCAAATTTTGACATTTTAACTTCTTAACGATCTCGCAAGAGTGATAGTTTTAATAATATCTGATGATGGAGCATAAGCTCTGAAACGCGTCATAGACGAAGCACAAGAAATCACACGGCGAATAATTTAAGGTAAATAATTTATTAATTCGTACAAGTGATTTGGTTACCATATTAAACATGAATATGGAACTAAAATCTGTGTAATTATGATTGTGTGAAGTCAGGTGTCGGGCGTAATTTGATTTGATGTTGTCAATGTTTCTTATTTTCTTAGGTAAATGTTCTCGAAATCGTTTAAGGAAACCTCTCCCAGTCTGTCCAATGTAGAAGCACTCGCAATCATTGCAAGTTAACTTATATATGCTAGTTTTTTCTTCTGGATGCGTGTGTTTTTTCGGTTTGAGAATATCCAGTAACTTATTATTAGTCCTGAATGAAATAGTGAAACTATTATTATTCAATATAGAGGACAAAACCTTAGGCATAAAGCTAGTGTAATTAATAGATATAAAAATTTTTTGCGTGTTGCTGTTTATTCAGGGTTTAAGCATTCTTTTTTCATGTTTTCTCAACAGTTTGTCAATGGTTAGACTATTGTAACCATTGGCAACCGCGATATATTTTATGACATTTAGCTCATCACGAAAGTCATTATCATCCAAAGGAATTGTCAATAATCTATGAATGAAACTATTGTACGCGAATAGATATTGTTTCATTCATAGATTATTGACAATTCCTTTGGATGATAATGACTTTCGTGATGAGCTAAATGTTGACGCCACTGATTTGTAATTAGTTCTCACATTTTTCTGCCACTTTAAATTATAATTTAAATCACATTTTAAAGGTTTTAACAGATTCTTGCTACTCGCGAGCCTTTATGCTGAACCGGCCGAAGCCGCAGCTGTAGAATGACAGACGCTGAACACCAGGCGTCCAAAATGGCCTAAAATGTTTTCTGGAGCGGCAACTTGCTCCATGATTGGTTAAAAGGTGCCACGTGATCTCTCCTCCTTAGTTTCTTTTCTGAGCGCGAGTCTACTGTAGCTGGCCGAGACCCATCCGACCTGGGGCTCGTTAAAAAGTTCGTAATTATTCATCTGTACAGGCATGCATGTCCGCACGCTTTCACATTCCAGAGCATCAGGAATCGATGCCTGTTGACAGACTTTCTGGACAAACATGCAACTGGGTGTTCCACAAGTGAATGCCGATGGTTAAAATTGAGGCCCCCATATGGGTAACTCTCGTTAATACATTTGATGACATAATAAAAATACAGCCCAAATATTTGTACCGTTACATAGTCTATCCAAGGATGGGAATAAAATCAAATTTAAGAATAAGAGTGACAATGAAGTACTGAATTATTCGAATTACAAAAACTGTAAGTCTTCAGAATTTCTTTGATTTAAAGACAGTTATAAGAGAAATATAGTTAATTTCATCTGCAGATTAGACTTATTTATATGACTTATTTATATCCCATGCATATTTTACAGATTAAAGGTAGATTATCAGAAATGACAGAATAATTATAAAATGATCTAAATATAATAGAAATTATATAAATATTTCCCCCTTCTGAAAAATGTGTTCCTTCTCCTAAAAAATATTTTGCATCCTCTGATAGGTAGTTTTGGCTACATGTGTGCTTACAAATATGTTTTCTTGACTATTTCTGTTATTTTTCCTTAAGAGCTTGTGTGTGAGAATGTGTATTTTATTGTCATATTGCATTATAATAAGGTTTATAAGTATAATACTACTGACTCGGAACGCTAAGTTTTTTATTGGTAAAAACATAAAATTTTTACCTTGTAGCCTGAACCTCTGAGCCTCTAACGAAGCTTCTTATAATCAAAAACTGGTTCAGGCTACAAGGTAAAAATTTTACATTTTTACCAAAAAAAAACTTATGTTCTGAGTCAGTAGTATTATACTTATAATTATATTCTCTGTTGTTTGATCTGTTTCAGTTATACACCGACAGTATGTTTATGTACCCTACAGTACAAACTGTAAGAAAACTTGTCACAAAGAAAAATGATGTTTATTTGTACCACTTTGTGTACAATAAAGAAAAGTACATCAATTTCTGGGAAAATTTCTTTCCAAAAGTGGATTACCAAGGTAATTAACTGTGTCATGATGTGACGATTTAAAAGCAAATTTAAATAGCACAAAAATAAAAAAATAAATTTTGGTTTAAATACCGCGTGAGAAAATAATCCACCCTCCCCGCTGTACCTAAATACCTGTACCAACTTGTAAAAAGTCTAGTACAGACATGCAAATTATACTGTTATGAAGCTAATACTATGTGACAGTACAAAAATTCTGATATCGGAATTATGGTATGAGTGGTATTGTATTTTATTGTTTTACACACACATAAATGGGTAGGACTATTTCCCTTTGTAAAAAAAGACGACGACGCAGATTTCAGCAGAGCAAAACGATTCCAAGGTCAGGAGCGGACGTGTGAAGCCGAACATATACAATGGCGGTGTAAGTGAAGAAAGACTTTAATATCAATTTTCATTGGTCCACAAGGCTGGACGTCATTAAAAAATATAAGAATGATGTAACAACAATGACATGAAACAGGGTGTTAACCATTCGAAACAAAAGAACAATGACGTGATGCACTCACACATACAAAAAATGTACATTGCATCCGCCCCAGTCTTCATACTACAGCCGAGGCGACAGCATCTGGTAAAAGGTCGTCCGGCAACTAATACCAGCCAAAGTACAAATTACAGGAAAATGTAACAAGATTTTCAATTAGTGATAAAATGTAGAAACAGAGTGTAAATTCAGTGTAGTAACCAACAGAACTATCATCAGTATGCAGTAAAACAACAGAAAACACAGGCCGGCGAAGAGGAGGTTCCCAAAGGGCTATGCCACACCAGAAACAGGAAAGTGCACTAATCCCTTTACTAATCACAATAAGTTTTTAAGCTCAACATGAAAAAATCAATTCAATCCAAATTGTCTTTACTTTAAAGAAAAACGAATGAGTGTGTGTGTGTCTGAGTAAATGTAAGGCCGAATATTAAACTGGCGAGACGCCATGAGGCGTTGGTTTGTGTTCTTTATTTAATTGTTTATAAAAGTCATATTAAAATTTCAATGATCAATTTAGTAGACTGTAATTTATTTTAAAGTCTTTTGGGGAAATAAAATTAAATATCTAGGGTGACTAAAAAGAATTATTAATTGTATAGATAGGCGGAAGTAGGAACACCATTTTGTTTTATGTAATATGCCAGTAGCCATTTTGATGTTTTAGAAGACAAATTATGCAAATATGAAATAATAAAAAACAACCGTTTATTTTACCACAAATGCTGTTAGTGTATGTTATTTCTGGTAACCGTTCAGTCTCAGCCTCGCTTATAAGAACCTTGGACCCGAATAATATCAAATACGTAAAGTTGGCAACACCAACATGGCGCCTGAACTAATATGTCAACAAAGAATAGTTAACCTAGCTCAAACGGTAAGTAACCATGAATACATAATATTTATTATTGTAAGTATTGCACCAGATAACAATGGCTCCCGAACTAGGGACAATATATAAATAAAGTTTATATAAATAAGCCGGCAGAAGAGACACAACGGTTATTGGATCAAGGTGTGATATGATAAGTGAGAGAGTAGGTTATGTTATGTAGAGTATACAGTAATGTTTCAAATATATATTTAGAACTCCAAAATGGCAGATAACGAAAGCATTAGTATAAATAATACAGCAACGGAGTCGCTGTTATTAAATGAACCACAAGCTAATTCAACACCCATTATAAGTAATAAAGTGTCATTAGAAGACCTTTTTCAGTTGATGAAGATACAGAATAATGAGTTAAAAGAGCAGAGCATTAAGTTCGATACAAAATTAGATAATTTTAATAATAAATTAAACCAGTTTTATGAACAATTTAATGATATCAAAAAAGAAATTAAAAACAAAGTTGTAATTTTGACGAAAGAATAAACGAAATAGAAATACAGTGTGACAGTATTCAAAAACAAACAGAAAATAGTAATGAACAATTTCATAACAAAATAAGTAAGTTAGACAATAAAATTAAACAAATCAATGAGACAGTTCAGAACCAAATAGAAACACAATATGGAGAAATAGAGAATAAATGTTTAACCACAGTTAATGAGCAGATAGAGAGTAGAACTAGATGTGAAGTAAATAAACAAATAGAAATGAAAACTAGTGTTTTACAAAATAAAATAGAGAAATGTGAATTAAATGTAATAGACATAACCAAACATATTGAAAAAATAGACCAAACAGTATCAAAACATGAGAATAACGCTGGTGATAGAATGAGCATGTTACAAAGTAAGATTAAAGAAATTGATGACCTAGCTATACAAAACAACAATAATATGCATGTTAAACGTGATGTGATTGAAAATGATTTAATGAAAGTGAAAAATGAGTTACGGGGGGAAATTCAAAAAAACATTACCGGTATTACGGAAAGAATAATCGTGACTAGGGACATGTACAATGAAATAGAGTTAGAAAATTTTAATCATGAGAACAGAGTAATACACCCTATGAGATTTTTAAACCAGACACGAGAGTACAATCATTTCAGCAACCATAACTGGGAAATACAACTAACGAAAATTGTCAAATGTTTTAAGGGTAATTCAATCGTATGGGCGGAGGCGCACAGAGTAGAATGGAACAATTTTGAAACTTTCGAGAGGGCATTTAAAGATAAATTTTGGCCGGAAGAAGAACAAGAGAGTTTAAGAAGTCGTATTATGGGAGTAGGTAACTTTGTAGGACATAATAATATAACAATGTATGTGACAAAGCTGTATAACGAGGCAAAATACCTCGAACCGCCTATACCGTTCAAATCATTCGTCAGGTATGTGAGTAAACATCTACCTAGAGAAGCACAGATTACCTTAATGACGAAGGAGATGGAGAATTTAAGCGAATTAGAACGAATTTTAGACATTTTGCAGAGTATTAGTGATCGTGAAACAGTTAGACGACCTATACAGAATAACCACAATAATAGTAACACGGAATTTAACCGACCTAGGAATAATTACCAGGGGAATGATGGTAGTAATAATAATCATGTACATAGAAATAAGTTCCAGCAATCAGGTGAGTGGAGTTGTTCTAGGTGCGGGAGAGAGAACTACGCCTACAGACAACAGTGTTTCCAGTGTAAACTACCGAAAGAAGAGCAGAGGAGGAGAGAACACACGAAACAGTATACACCAACTGACAGAGGAACACCGAGTACCAGCGGGACATCAAACCACAAACAAGGACGACCGAGTGGTCAACAACAACAAAATATGAACGACACTGGACGACAGCCGGAAAACTAAAACCAACAGTGGTAGCAGGGACCCGACCACTGTTCAGAGAAGCGCATGAGGTCCAACCAGGAGAAGACATCCAAAGTAACGTCATCAAGACGGACATAGTAGCTGATTTGTTAGAGGAGGAGAACAATACTACGACGGAGGTGAGAGCAGGATTAACGGAAATCCAGGTAACTATAGAAAGTAAGCATTTTAGAACACTGGTTGACACCGGTAGTGAGATTTCAGTTATAGCAGAAAATATTTTAAGTGAATTAAGAGAATTTAACAAGAATATTCCAGTTTTGCCGGTAGCAGGGGTTACGGTGATAGGAGTCACTGGGGTACGAAGCAAGCGGGTGACGAAACAGATACATTTGAACTTTTTGATTAATGGTATAGATTTTGATAATGCATTTTTGGTAGTTAAGGGTTTGAGTTTGGACATTATTTTATGTAACAATTTTTTACAGAGGAATAGAGCGGTGATAAATTTTAAAGAGAAAGTGATAGAATTAGATGGGGGTGACCGGTCGGTGAGAGTTAATTTTGAAAGGGTAATGGATAGGGTTAGAACCACTGGTGTAAAGTTACTAAAGAAACGAGTAGATGAGAATAACATCGATACTAGAATTAATTGGTGTAGAGAGGCGGAGTATGTTTATGATGATGATAGCGAAATGAGTAATATTAATGATGCAGTGTGGGAGATAAGGGCAGATAAATTTTGTAGTGAAGGGTCCGGTGTAGGGAGTGGCCAGCGTGCGGCGTTATGGCAGGTGATAGAGCAGTTTAAGGGAGTGTTTGCCGATGTACCAGGTAGGGCAAAAGATTATGAATGTATGTTACAGATAAGGGAACACACACCATTCATGCAACGGAGTTATCCTGTGCCTTACTCCAAAAGACGAGCGGTGCAAGAGGAGTTAGATAAAATGCTGGAAGGAAAAATTATAGAGTGATCAGTATCGCACTACTCGAATCCTTTGGTGGTAGTGATAAAGAAGGACGGCAGAGTCAGATTGTGTTTGGATGCGAGACGAATAAACCAGATCATTATACCCGACCGAGAGTCACCAGAAGCGATTAATGAAATATTCCAGAAATTCAGCGGTGTGAAGTACATGACATCGCTGGACCTTACTGCAGTATATTGGCAGGTACCGTTAGCTGAGGTGAGTAGAAAATACACCGCATTTTTATTCAATGGAAAGACTTACCAGTTTAGGAGACTACCTTTTGGATTAAATACCAGTGTGGCAAGTTTCATCAAATGTTTGGATAAAATTTTAAGACCCAAGGACTTGGATTTCTTGACAGTTTATGTAGACGATATTTTGATTGCATCCAGGACTTTCGAGGACCATTTGGAACATTTAAGGTATGTATTGGCAAAATTGAAGACAGGAGGACTTACGGTGAATTGGGACAAGTCTAAATTTTTACAAACGGAAATTAACTTCTTAGGTTTCATCATCACGTCAGGAGGGATCTCAGCAAACCCGGACAAGGTCGAATCTATCATTCGCTTCCCTGAACCAAGGAACATAAAGCAACTTCAGAGTTTTCTCGGGCTGTGCAACTTCTACAGGAAATTTCAAAGGAACTACGCACACGTAACAGCAAGGTTAAGTGCAGTACTTCAAAAGAACCGACAATGGAAATGGGGTGACGCAGAGTGTGGAGCTTTTGAGGAAATTAAAAGAAAATTTAGTGAGATGATCATGATGAACCACCCGGATTTTGAAAAAGTGTTTTACTTACAGACAGACGCCAGTAATGTAGCAGTCGGCGCAGAGCTGTATCAAGAGGATGAGGAGAAGGAGCACCTCACTATAGCTTTCGCGAGTAGATCACTGCTGCCTGCCGAGAAGAACTACACGACGACCGAAAAAGAATTACTTAGTATTGTATTCGCCGTTGGAAAATTCAGAACTTACATTTTGGGAGACAGGACAATCATCCAAACGGATCATAAGGCGTTATCCTTTCTGAACACTTGCAAGCTTGCTCACAGCCGTCTAACAAGGTGGGTGCTCGTACTACAGGAGTACAACTTCGAGTGGGAATACATCAAAGGGACAGAGAACAAGGTACCTGACACTCTTTCCAGAGTAGATTGTGAATACAACAAAACAGGTAGGGATATAAAGGAAATTGAAATTTTTAGAATTAGTAGGGAGGATAAGATCTTTGGAGAAGAGTTAAAGGATATCAGCACCATGCAGAGAGCAGATGATAAGTCGGGGAAGATAATAAACAGCTTAGAGACGGAATTGGAGGAATCAGAATATAGCCAATTTTTCCAAGTTTACAAGGGATTGTTATTTAAGAAGGCAGTAGGGGGTGAGCGTGACTGGAGGCTAGTAGTACCAGAAGGGTTGGAAGAGAAGATTATTTGGGATTGTCATGTTAGATACGGTCATTTTGGGGCGAAAAAGTGTGTTAACGTGTTGAAGGAATCATGTGTTTTCAGGAATATGGAGAGACGAGTGAGAAAATTGCTGAGGAGTTGTGATTTATGTCAGAAATCGAAGGTAGTAAACTACAGGGTGGAAGGTGAGTTGAATTTTATAAGGGTAGAGAGACAATTTGATTTAGTTGCGGTAGATTTGTTTGGACCATTGCCGAAGGGTAGAGGCGGAGTAGTGTATATTTTTGTATTACTTGACACTTTTTCGAAATATGTGAAATTGTATAGCGTAAAGAGAGCTACGAGCAAGGTATTGAGTGAGAAGGTGACTAAAGATTATATGATTCACGTGGGTAAGCCGAAGGTGATTTTGTCAGACCATGGCCCACAGTTCATCAGTGGGAAATGGCGCCAGACTTTAGGATGGGAAGGAATCCTCACGAAGCATACGGCTGTGTACCATCCCCAGTCAAACCAGGCTAAGCGTGTAATGAGAGAGATAGGCAGGATCTTTAGAGCCTATTGTCACGCTAAACACAGCGAGTGGCCGTTGTATGTAAAAAGGATAGAAAATTGGCTGAACAGTACCACCCACGAGTCCACCGGCTATACACCTCACGAATTGGTAAAGGGAACACGCCCCCCAAGAATTTTGGAGCAGCTGTTTGATTATCCAACGGAGAGCGAGCGTACGGATGTGAGCATTAAGATCCGGTTGGCCAACGAGAATTTGTTAAGCAAGGGTGAACGGAGAAAACGTAGGCACGACGCAAAAGGTAAGTGGGTAAAATATGAAATCGGACAGTTGGTATTAGTAAGGAGGCACGACTTATCGAGCGCTCAAGACAAGGAAATTAAGAAGTTCTTCCTGCTCTACGAAGGACCTTATGAGGTAATCGAGATCAAAATGAAAAATTCGTATGTGTTGCAGGACAGGGAGATAGTAGGAACACACAATGCGACAAACTTAAAGTTATATTGGTCATCTTAGGTAGGCGATAATGGGGTTGTATTAAAGCATGAATGAGTTTAAATGTTAATATTTATGTTTCCAGGAGGGACACTCCCCCATTTTCGGGTGATCACAGATTCACCACCTCTGATTGTGGATTTTGGCTAAGGAGGCAGACCATGGTTGGCAGTAGCCTCAGCAGCGGGGTGAAACTAACGGTGGTCTGGCTCCACAAAAAGGTGTGAGTAGAAATTTTAACGTACAAGAACGGGGAGGGGGACCCAGAGTTTGTGGAAAGATAAAGTAGAGATATAAAAAAAAAAGTAGTTTTTAATATATAATATATAAAAGAACTAAAGTAGTTTCGTTCAGAAATTGTGAAACGAAATGTTTAAAATTATTGTAATTTAAATGGTAAAAATTTTTTCAAGTGCTTGTTTTCCTTCAGAAAACAAGGGAGTGTATTTTATTTTAATGTAAACTTATCAGATGATCCATTGTTATAATTCCTATTTTGTCTTGGAAGAAATTGTCAGTGAAAGTGAAAGCTTGAACTTGCAAATTGTCTATGTGAAAATTTTTAAATAATTAAAGAACTTGTTTTTGAGCAAGGTTAAAAGGTGTTTTTTATAGTCGTTTGGTGTTAGTAAAAATGTAAGTCAAAAATGGACTGTAAGGACAGCATATGTAGGAGGAATTAAGTTAGAATTAATTGGGCTAGTGCAGTAGTGGCATGTGCTACTGTAGCTAGCGAAATGGGTTGATGAGTAACGCACAGACCGTTGCCATCATCGGAGGCCTCAAGAAGGCGTGCATACACTGTACAATATTAATATAATTTTATATTATATGTGATTCTTAACGGTACAGTGTATAAAAATGATGTGATGTAAGACATGCTAATGAAGTTGGTTTCCCCGCCTTTTCGGGCGATTACTGCCTTACCAGCACTAATCGTGGTTTTGGATAGCGGTCAGCCATGGTCATAAATTAAGAACCTTGACCATAGCTGGCTTGAAATTTGTGTATATTAGAAATCAATGGGGGGTGACATTAGGGGAAATCCCCGGAACTATGGAACAGCGGCTGCCACTTTGTTCGAGTAGGAACAAGCAAAAAGGTGGTAGACCTGAATTAAGGGCATGTAACTATATAATTTGTAGATATTATATCTTATTGTTTTTGATGTGACGCTGAAGCAAAGACAAGGAGATGACAAAATTCCTCCACCAGTTCAGTCTTTGTGAAAGCACCTGGGCGCTACAGTCCAGTGGGGGTACAATAGTGTGTGTGGTTAGGAGGTCGTTACAGGGGTAGCGATGGTGAAAATACTAATGTGTTAAAAATATAAAGATAACAGTGGTTTTGAACAAAGAAAAATGAGTTGGTTCTGTTGCAAAGAAAATAAGAATAAGGAAAAATGCGTAAAGAAAATAAAGAGTTTTGAAGTTGTTTGCCATGGTAGGTATATGTTTCAATGTTATATGAAGTAAAATAGTAGAGTTAGTGGTTGTTGCTTAGAGAAGTTAAAATTTGTTTTCTGCTTAGGATAAGAATATATTTTCATGTGGTAAAGAGAGTAATTATGGTTGACTGGAGTCGGAGAGTTTTTTATAAATGCGGGAATGTTTGAAAAATGGAGAGGGTTTTCTGTCTTAAATCTTGTCTGTTATTTGAAAATTTATTAATAGAGCAAACCAATGCCTCAAAACACAAACCAATGTATCTAAGGGGAGACATATCAGTTGTGGATATGGGAATAGATAAGGCCACTATTTTAAAATTTGTATTGCATGTTTCAGAGTTTGGTGGTGTTGTGACAGTGGTCCTGAGCTGGCCGGTGCGTCAGAACAGGAGCGTTAGGTGCCTCATGGCCTTATGGTGTTGGGATCTCTCCTGAGAAGTCCAGTAAGGTCAGATGGTACGATCATCATCATTGGACCAAGGGTAAGTGATTATACTTATTTTATATTAACACTACAGGGGGTTGTGGCAACATATCTGAACTGATCCTTTTAGAAACGTGTGAATGAGTCAATGAAAGTTTTTATGTTTCGACATAAAACCTTTCATTGAGGGGGTTTTCTGACAGTACGAAAATTATGGTATCGGAATTATGGTATGAGTGGTAGCAAATTATTGTATTTTATTGTTTTACACACACATAAATGGGTAGGACTATTTCCCTTTGTAAAAAAGACAATGACGCAGATTTCAGCAGAGCAAAACAATTCCAAGGTCAGGAGCGGACGTGTGAAGCCGAACATATACAATGGCGGTGTAAATGAAGAAAGACTTTAATATCAATTTTCATTGGTCCACAAGGCTGGACGTCATTAAAAAATATAAGAATGACGTAACAACAATGACATGAAACAGGGCGTTAACCGTTCGAAACAAAAGAACAATGACGTGATGCACTCACACATACGAAAAATGTACATTGCATCCGCCCCAGTCTTCATACTACAGCCGAGGCGACAGCACCTGGTAAAAGTTCGTCCGGCAAGTACAAATTACAGGAAAATGTAACAAGATTTTCAATTAGTGATAAAATGTAGAAACAGAGTGTAAATTCAGTGTAGTAACCAACAGAACTATCATCAGTATGCAGTAAAACAACAGAAAACACAGGCCGGCGAAGAGGAGGTTCCCAAAGGGCTATGCCACATCAGAAACAGGAAAGTGCACTAATCCCTTTACTAATCACAATAAGTTTTTAAGCTCAACATGAAAAAATCAATTCAATCCAAATTGTCTTTACTTTAAAGAAAAACGAATGAGTGTGTGTGTGTGTGTGTGTCTGAGTAAATGTAAGGCCGAATATTAAATTGGCGAGATGCCATGAGGCGTTGGTTTGTGTTCTTTATTTAATTGTTTATAAAAGTCATATTAAAATTTCAATGATCACTTTAGTAGACTGCAGTTTATTTTAAAGTCTTTTGGGGAAATAAAATTAAATATCTAGGGTAACTAAAAAGAATTAAATATCACTATAATATTGACGACTCGGAACACTAAGTTTTTTATAAGTAAAAACGTAAAGTTTTACCTTACAGCCTAAACCGGCTTTCACCTATAGAAGGCTTCATCAGAGGCTGTCGTTAGTAGCGCTGTTGAAGCCTTCTATAGGTGAAAGCCGGTTTAGGCTGTAAGGTAAAACTTTACGTTTTTACTTATAAAAAACTTAGTGTTCCGAGTCGTCAATATTATAGTGATATTTAGTTAAGTAACGGACACGTCATGGACAACGAAATCCAAGAATAAAAAGAATTATTAATTGTATAGATAGGCGGAAGTAGGAACGCCATTTTGTTTTATGTAATATGCCAGTAGCCATTTTGATGTTTTAGAAGACAAATTATGCAAATATGAAATAATAAAAAAACAACCGTTTATTTTACCACAAATGCTGTTAGTGTACGTTATTTCTGGTAACCGTTCAGTCTCAGCCTCGCTTATAAGAACCTTGGACCCGAATAATATCAAATATGTAAAGTTGGCAACACCAACATGGCGCCTGAACTAATATGTCAACAAAGAATAGTTAACCTAGCTCAAATGGTAAGTAACCATGAATACATAATATTTATTATTTTAAGTATTGCACCAGATAACAACTAATAATCATTCCAATTTAATAAAAAGACGTGAGAATAATTAATAAAATACCTAACTAAATAAAGAAAGGTAGGATAATTAATAATAATTAATTAGTGGAAAGATACTAATAATAAAAGTACGAACTACTTTTCTCTTGACTCGTGAACTGCGCCCCCGTCCCTACACACGGCCGCTAAATCAACCCCAGTTGACTCAGAATATCCAACGAGTTAACAGCATCACAATGTGGCTGGAACATGAACATACATTTTATTTCAAACTATGTTACAGAAAGTTAGTATTTTATAGTAAAATACTCGACATGTAGGTGAAACTAAGTGCAACGTAAATCTGATAATGTAACTTATATGTAGATAATGAATAAAAGGAAAATAATAGTCGACACATCTCTTTGTAAATCAAAGTTTACATTTTGAAGGTATATTTCATACCATGTAGGAAGATAACATTACTGTACATTAAACTAAAATGTGAGAAGTGAACTCGCATGTCCACAAGAAGCAACGACGTCAACATCACGAGCACCAGGTAGCAGAACTGTAGCGTGATGACTGTGATCACCACTTAGAATCGACAATCTTAATGGAGAAACTCAACCTACTACGAAGATCATCCCGGAAAACCGACTGAAGAGGATCCGCAAGAGGACCAGCTGCAGGTCACCATTATACCCAGGTGACACAGAAAAGAACTTCTGTGCTTATACTGTTTTCTAACAACCAAAGTAAAAAACAGTACAAGTTTTGAAAAGACTCTGTCAAACCATGTAAATCTTAACATAGTAATTTTGTATTTACTGTATATTAATCTAATCTGTTAATCAAACTATTCTTCAAATAGTTTACATAATGTGGAAGTATTTTGAAATATTATGAAATTAGAACCCGGATCCGTGGTATTTGATGTAATCTAAAACAGTATAGCTTTGAACTCATCTGAGTAACACTTTAAAGAGTATAAGAGCTCTTGATGTAGAATCTATCAGAAAATTTAAAACATGAAAGAAAAAGGTGATAACCACTAAAGGTAGTATCAATCAACACATTATTTTGAAGTAAAAATAAAGAGATGTTTCTGCTAAAACCAAAAGAGAATAAGTAAATTTGAGTAACCTTGCACGAATTCCTGTTCTTTACAGTTTCCCAAATTGTTAGTAAATAACTAGTACTAACAACGGCAGCCAGTTTAATTGACAGAGGCCAATTAAACGGGTTCCCTGTGTTATGATGTCTTAGCAGGAGAGACATTGTAATGATATTGAAACTTCCTGCTTTATTGTGGTTACTATTATTATTATAATAATTCTGTTGTTGTTGCAAACTCATGCAAGTGGTTTCTATCCTAAATAAGTCACCCAATCAAACACACGTTGAATTTTCTTTACAACCCATATCTTGGATTTTATTCAGAATACCCATGTAACTGAGATACCACTAAATATAAGGTACATTGTACTAGAGAAAAACTTAAAACTGTGATAGTTTACAGTCCTTTAGTCTCAGTTGTATTATAAAATATTTTCAAAAATTTGTGTAAAGCAATTTATAATGTTTCAAAACTACCCAGCTGACTGGCTGTATGACTTCTTGATTGCTGACTGTTACAAAATAACAATAAATTGTACATGTTTGTTATGCAAATAATGATGTCGATTATTTTCCTAATTATAATTGGGTACCTGGTATTTAAATTAAGAGTGACTTTGAGATTTAAATTTTTAGAGTAAAATGACATTTGTTATTTAAGCTGCTTATATATATAAAAAGAAATAATATACATCCCAATTGTACATGGGACATTTCGTGTATCTAAAACATTTCTTTCATATACAAAACATATTTCTTTAAGTTTCTAAATCCAAACAATTTCACATCACATAGAAAGTTTTTTCAGTTTCAATTCAAATTAGTTATTTTTCCTAATATTTTCAGAAAACAATAACAAAAAAAATCTTGGATTTTGTTGTCCATGACGTGTCCGTTACTTAACTAAATATCACTATTGTATTAATGACTTGGAACACTAAGTTTTTTATAAGTAAAATCGTAAAGTTTTACCTTACAGCCTAAACCGGCTTTCACCTTTAAAAGGCTTCTTCAGAGGCTGCCGTAGGTAGCGCTGTCCGTCTTGTTGGCGACGGGATAGATTTTTGAAAGATCGATGCTGTTTGTGTGTGATGAGATGTGTTCGAATAATGCGTGCAATTTGAATTGTGTCTGTTCGTTTAGGATGTCATTTTTATTTGTTTTTGTGTGTTTCTATATTTCTAATTGTTCTAGAGTGTCTAGTTTTCGGCCTTTTGTGTGTACGTGTAGAATGTTCATGTTATTGTCGATGTTTTTATATGTGTGGTTTGCTTCAATGAGGTGGTTTGCAAAGGTGGATTCTGTAGTGGTGTGGAGTGCCTTTGTGTGTTCAATGCCATTAAAAATGTTTGTCCTGTCCGTCATGTGAATTCAAATTTTATATGCACCAGTACTATATTGTATAATCATGTTCTTAAAAAATATGTGGAAAGAGGAAAGAAATATCCTTTTATTTAAGAACTTATTAATTAGCAGTTACTGACAAAACTATAGAGTAGTTCAGTGCTTACAGAAAATTTTTATTTACTTTTCCTCTTCTTGCTTCTCTTACACAGACATAGGGAGGCATGAGTTGTACACAACAGCTCTTTCAGCTGTTTACTAAGTATGTATTTACCAGAATCTTAAGTCAATGAAAAGATAAAGCCTGAAAGCATATTTGCCAGCGCCTATAACAACGGAATAGCACTGTTAAATGAATGTAAATTGTTAATTAAAATGTTCTTTATCTGTTTTTTTTTTTTTTTTTTGCAAAAATGTACATGTTCCAAGTTTTATATGTTCAGGAATAACACATGGTGCGGATCTGTTCTTTATTTCATACTTTCCACAAGCTGGGCAGGACTTGACAGACACTGAATCAGCTGATTACAGGATGACAAAAAGAATGGTGAAACTGTGGACAGAATTTGCAAAAACTGGGTATGTGTGAACCTTTTAGACTTTTTAAGAAACCACACACACACACACACACACACACACACATTTTGGGTTATATTTCATGTATTGCATTATTCATAGGTTGATCTAGGGGGTAAAGACAATGGCTACAGCCTCCCCATTGGCACTAAATATACATGGGATAAAATAGGCTTTTCACTACTAAAAGTGAAAAAACAATTTTTTTAACAGGATACTATGAAATAATATACAGTTATTGTTTATGGATACCTTGGATTCCTATCCATCAGCTTCTGTCATCCCAATGTAGTTGATTGATATTATTTGAGTTTCTCAGGTTTATGTTAGTTTTGGCAGTGGAGGAGATGGATTTCACCTAATCACGAGTTGGGTTCACAGCAAACTCCATTAAAGAATATGGCTTACTTTGATACATCTCCTATCTTGTAATTTTCATGATATTTCTAACTGTAAATAAATTAAACAACACACACACACACACACACATGTGAATGTACATCTGTGTGTGTGTGTGTGCGCGCGCGCACGCGCGTGCGCCTGTCTGTTTATAGTTTTTATATACACATTGTTTTGTCTTATGTTTTCAGATCACCTGTCAGCACTGTGGATGAAACAATAAAAGACATTAAGTGGCCAAAGGTGGTTAAAACTACAGAATTAACGTACCTAGAAATGAATAGTACATTCAGTGTAGGAAAAAATTATTATGAAGAACAAGTTGCACTCTGGGATCAGTTGACTTTGCATTCAGATATACTGAATAAGGATGAACTCTGATAAAGCAACATAACCAACACAATTCTGATGAAGGAGTTCTGTATTCTTCACTTACCTGTATAATTATTTAACTAACTAAAATTTAGTTTGGAAATTGTGTATGTTTTTAAAAGACGCTAACAAGTCAACAGGAAAAAATGAATGTAATGCTAATAATGCAAAAATATATTTAATAAATGTAAACATTGTAATATCTCTTAAATTACAAATAAAATAAAGTCCCACTGTTGCTCCCGCCAATTTGTAATAAAACAAATAAAAAGTAATTTTGTGGTTTGTTAACTTAGTAATTAATGGTTTATTAATTAAATTGTTTAATTAAATAACTGATTAATTAATGTTTGGTTTTGCTTCAAATGTGTATCAATTTATTGTGTGTGAAAAAATATTTGTTTCGCTGGAGTTAATCTAGTTATGTTACTTGGATCAAGTAATCTCTCTTCTCACTCAGCTTCTCTTCTTCTTCTTCTTCTTGATAAATTCTTCTAACACTTCTTATTTATGATGAGAAGAAAGAAAAAGCTAATATTGCTAATAGAAATAATAATGAACACAAGTATTTGAATAATTCTGATATTTATTTTTAAAATTTAAATTTGTGCGCCAATCTTATGCACATCGATAATGGCAGTGGCTGAGACTCACTCAGGTCGATTGTGATAAATGACAATAATTATAATATTATAATGTTAATTATTCGAGTTCTTTTAACTGTCGAAATGGTCAGAGAGGGCACGGAACAAGATACAATACTTACAAATACTTTAATCTAAATTATTATTCGCTAAAAATAACAGGATTCTGAAAATATTGTCAATTAATAAGTAAAAATTCGAACCGTCTTGTAGAATGACGTTACTGGCTCGTGAAGGCTGTGTTCATCTCGGATGCTCAGTGTATGAAAGATGGCTGCCTTTCACCTCGATTTTCTGCTGCAAACACCAACTGCTATTTGGTCTGCTCCCTCAAATATTATAACAAATAAAACCCAGTTGTGTGTATGGGTTGTTATGTGTTGTAAAATGTCGGGCGTTACCTCTGCACACTTTTTGGTACTTACCGATGACTGGATCCTTTGCGGTGATGTAGTCCTGTAACACAACTTAATACTATGTTTTTTGTGGGCGCCACTTGGAATCTTTTGTTCCAAGAAAGAAATGTGATTATTAAAAAAATTAAAATTTTGAATTCTTACTTCTATGAAAAAATGTAAACAAGTCAGTTTGGTTTGAAAAAATAAAGTAAGTTTAATGATTCTTAAAAAAATCGTCTGAAGGACTAACATTCATGAAAAAATTATAAAATTGCAGAGTTACAAAAAAAATTCATAAGTTATTATTATTATTGACAATTTTATTTCTCCAATCAAGTATCGGCTAGTATTTTCAATTTTTTACTCAGTTGAAAAGCATGAGTTTAATACGTGAAAAAATCTTTACTCTCAGGACGTGACTCCTTTGAACTATCAAGACATATCATTAAGATGCTTTACAAGAAAAATTAAGTGATTTGAAGGTGTGTGTGGCATGTGTAGTACAACTGTGTGACAAATGTAACCAGGTAAAAAAATGACTTTAATTTTGATAACTCACGTTCCAATGGTTAATTAATCTCGCACTGGACACTCCTCTCGGGTAGTTTTTCAATCTCGCCTCTTCATGTGTGCACTGAATTTATTTTAAGTCAAAAATGCGATTATTTACAATTTCCGCACTTTTTGTGAAACAGTTTGGCAGTAGATTTTCGCTCGAATCCCGCTGCTTACAGGTCAGCTGTTTCACGTTGGTTTCCAAATTGGCCGTCGCAGCGCTGATACCCTTGAAGTAGCGAGAAAGGCTTTGTGTATGTAATACGTTATGGGAGTTTTTTGTCAAGTCAGTTTGTCTTTGCGAACACAGCAGAATTGGTTCTCTATTTAAAATTTTGGTCCCTCCTGGGCCGTTGACGTTCTGGCTGCGTGATTTCTATTAAAATGTGCCGTGTTGCTGCTCTATTTCAGCAACACATTGGCATAGATTCTTGTAGAGGTTAAGTCAGTCTATTTGTCAATGTACGGGAAAAGCCTTTCTTCGTGTCTTGTGTCGATTTCTCGCCTTCGGTTTCGCCTTGGTTGCGTTGATCAGTGTCGTGGGTGATGCGTCTGTTCTGGGTTTCAAGCTTGAAGTGTTTTTGGGTCGAATTTGGTCTCTCTTTTATACTGTGTCAGGCTGATTGTTTTCATGAACTTCCGGTATATTTGTGTAAAAATTCCTTCTAGAATGTTCGAGAATAAAGAAATGGAACGTCATGGAACAAATTTAATTTCCGTCGAAGCTTTTAGAACAAATTTCTTATTCTTCACACTAAGGATATTTCAAAAATTACTCTGGTATTTGTCAAACAGTTTTACATCAGCACTCACAATTTGCATGCCATTATTACATTTGGATTCTCTGTTTTCAACTGAATCTAATGATACTAATTATGATTGGTTTTTAAATAAATTAACTATAATAAATAACACAATTTACAACTCTTACCTTGGGTTGTTTCCATTGAAATTCAATTTTTAGAACAAAAAATTGTTGTGAAACTATTATGTTTCTTCCACAACATGAACACATAATATTACTATCTTCCTATAATGAAACAAATAAATTTTGACATATATAATACACAGATAATTTCAATTTTATACGGTCCATGCCTATGGCCTATGTTGTTGTCAATGTTATAACACAATAATTAGTCTTTTTCTTTAACATATATAGGATTTCACTAGTGTACACTAAGAGTTTATTACATTGTCTGTCTTTTGTGATACCTGGTTACTCTTTATACATATTATTTTTATTGCAGGATAACATAGCATCATATTGGTTTGCCTGAGATGTCCTTTTTCATAGTGTGACAAATCTCACTCTTATAAGTTAAATTCTTTCATAATTGATCTTATTTTCAACTGAGTCTGTCCGTTTTTATGGTATACTGAAGTATTGTACCATTCTCTTTTATTTTTGTCAATATTTTGTAAACATTTAGCCAGATATGACTATTTTTTTTGTACTAGTTGATTGGCCTCAGCCATACATGGTATAGGTAAATTGTAACGGTACAGAGTTGTGAGCCACCCCAGTTTAATTTTATATTAATTTAAATTATCAATTCAATCACTTTCCAAATTGCCAGTCTTTCACCTGTGGGGAGCCCCAGTGCAACATACATACAGTTAGCCTAAACAATTGCCAGACGTATTGCGTAACCGCCCAGCAGCAGGCTCTTTGTGAATCACAGTCTGCAGTTTGTCATCAGAGAGTGAACAGAAGTAAGCAGCATCAGACAGTAAAAAGTTCGTTAATTGAAAACAGTGGCCTCAGGCGTGCAGGATAGGCCTAAAGCCAAAAGGGCTTATCTAAAAAAAAACATAAAAAGTGTTACCATGCAATTTATGGCAGCATGGTCAAATAATTCAAAACATAAGAGTTCGAGTTACGTACGTCGACCGACTAAAAATGTTACGGGAGTGAGTTTCAAACACATGTGCAATAAATAATGACGGACAATCAACAATAGTAACGAGTTTTCAACATTCAGAACTGAAGTTTTTGTGAGTGTGACTTAAAAAGTGACTAACATGTGGTGGTGAAATTGAGCGGATATCTGATCCAGATAAGTAACAGTCAACAGTCAGAAATTTAAATAAGAATCGTTGACCATTCATGATTCATCCCGTTAAAATAAAAGTTTGGAGTTTAAATCCAACAATGAGATCTCATAAAAAATTTTAAAATGTAAATAGAACGAGAAAGAGAGAGAGAGAGAGAGAGAGAGCGTAAGCGAGAATATGTATGTACAAGATCAAAGTACTGGTTTTGATAAAATAAATTCCGGAATTATAGTGTAGCAATTAATCAATTGAAATTTTCTTTACATAATTTGGAAGTTATAAGTTAAAGAATTAAAGGTAGCTGTGGTAACTTTGAATATCCGTATCATGTGTTAAGCGAGTTCTTTGTGTAAATCATTGTTCAATAGTGAACTTAAATAGTGAATTTAAACCAATAGAAATAAATAAGATTAATTACTAGAGCAGCCATGTGTTAAGCGTAATTATTTCGCCACTCAAACCCAAATAATCATTTCTGTAGCTGGTTTCGTCTGAACGACTTTGGACCCCGAAATTCTAAGGTAAGAGTAAGTTTATAGTATTTCAATTAATTAATAATGTTTCACTGGCGCCCGAACTGGGACGCGAGTGTAGGTTACAACCTATATTCGCCAGACCTAACCAAGCTGCAGAACAGGTTGTTTGGGAGTGAGGGCGATTGTCAGTATAAGTATATAAATTGTGTACAAGTAAATACTTGAAAACATGGAAAACACTATTGATTTAACTAGCACTAGTGCTGAAAATCAAATAAAAACAATAGTAATCGAAACGGTAGTAAATGAAAATATGTCAACTGAGTCGGCCAATAAAGGCGATTCAGGTATTCAGACAGAGTCACTGTCAATCAGTGACAGTAATGTAAACGAATCTGTATTAATTAATGAGGGGGGAGCAACTTCCACCCCTATTATAATTAAAACAAATATAAAAGAAAAAGAAGTGTCAATGAATGACCTATTTAACCTTCTCAGTAAACGATTTGATAGTAATGACGCTAAATTTGATGAACAGAATGTTAAATTCAATGAGTTAAAGGGTGACATAAATAATATTGATATAAAATTTGATAAGCGTTTATGTGAAATGAATACACAAAATGTTAAGTTCGAAATCAGTATGAATAAACGTTTAAATGAGATGGATGAATGTTTTAACACTATTAAAGAACAAGTGGTAGAACAAATTGAGAAACAAATACAAAAGGTAATTGAAAATTTTGAGTATAAAACAAATGAGAATTATAATATGTGTAAAAACGTGGTAGTTGAGAATAAGGAGATTAATGTTGAGAGTGATGAGGAAGATTTTGTTGAAGTAGAGTTTAGTAATGAAGTGTTGCTAGCAAATGTCAATGAGAATGAGAGAGAGTGTGAAGACAGTTTAAGTGTAGAGGGTGAAAAGAGGGCAAATTTTTCTTGCGAGATGGGTGAAGAAAATGCTTCACTAGTATTGTTGGAGGACAAAGGTTCCTCCTTAGTTTTTGTAAAAGACAAAAGGTCTTTAAATTATTTTTGTGTATCTGGTAAAGCCAGACGTTGTAATAATGTTGTGTTGCCCTCTGTATGGAATGAGAATGTGAAATGGAGTGAGAAATATTGTGATGAGAGAATTAAAGAGAGAGAAACAGAAATATTTAAGTTGAATAGAGATTATGAAATACTAGTACAGAATTTATGCATGGAGAGAGAGGAGCAAATTGATTTACCTGTTAACATAGAGAGTGAAGATTATTTTGATGATACATGTTTAAATAATAATAATAATTTACTTTATGATGAAAAAATAACTGACTTGATAATGAATATAATTAGTGATGGAGACTTAACCGATGTACTTAACGTTGACTTGTTTTATGATTATTTTGGTAAAATGAATGAATTTGGTTTTTATGGTAACGACACACAAGACAGTAATTTGTGTGTTAATGAAATTGAACAATGCTATATAAAACAAAGACTTATCTATGACGATGGAGGATAGGCCATAAAACAATAAAGGACAGTTATAAATACTTTGTTTTATGGTTTTGACCTGGCAGATTTGGACAATGAAGTGTGGAAATACGGAACAGTGAATAACAAAAGTTTGTAAATAATTGTAGTAAATTTGTTTGTGTGCATTGTAGAATGTTAAGCTAACAAGTGTGTGTAGAGGGTTGTAATAATAATATTAATATTTTGGCAATTTAAATAAATAAACAGAATTAATTTTGAAAGACAGTAATTGGCGAATTGTAGTTGTTTTGATAGCAACTGAACTTATGTTTTCAATAATTGATTTAATTAAAATACTTTGAACTGTTTAAATATCCTTGATTGATTTAAATGTTGTATAATTGAATTTTCTAATGGATTTAAATTATTTTATGAGATTTGATATTAATGTTCAATGGTTTGTATGAAATAACATTGTTGTTAAATGTTTCAGAGGTTACTGGAGATATTGGTGTGTGTAGTTTGTGTTTGTGCTAGTAGATGAATAATGTATTGTAAGTATAAAGTTCATAATACTAATTAGATAAAATAAAAGGCTTACAGGTGTGAAAGGAGTTTAATTCAATAATAAATATAAATTGAGATAATGGTATTAAAGAGAAATTGTAATTAAAAAGTAATAATAACTGAAAGGTGAATTAGAATTATATTTGGTTGAACTGTAAGAAATAGACATTGATAAATATGTTATCTAAAAGATTTATAAAAAATGGAAAAGTGAAGTACAGGTGTTAGTATGATGTAACCATGAATGTTGAAACTGAGAGTGTTTATAACACCAGTCTGGCAGAGGTCTGTTTATGTAAACAGGTGTGTTGAATGTTTTGACTAATGTGCATAGCCAGGTGTGGAAGCTGACAACTTTAGTAGCTTGATGAATCAGTATCTTGACTAAAATCTTATTGTGACATAAAAGAATTGAAATTAAATTTTTACAGACAAAATAATAATGAGCTAATTCCTGTAACTTAGAGTTTGAGAAATTAAATAAAATTAAATTAATTTGGTAATTAAATTAATTGGAAAGATGATTTTAATAATAAATATAAATTTGATTCAAATTTCAAATGTAATTGTTAAATAAATGAAAGACGTACTTTATTTAAAAGTGAAAACTGAAGGAAATTTTGTGTATATGTAATTTTGTATAATTAAGGTGTTATTTTGGATGGGTAATATTATACGGGGAATATTATTTTGTTTATATGATTGAACTGCAAGTAGACTGTAAGATTATATTATTATTTTAAACCAAAGCCAGTACTTTGCAAATAACAGAACCAGTACTTTGCAAAGAATGAGCCTGTATGGCCAAGAGGAAACAAATCAGTCATGGGATATGGAGTGATGGAAGGCCGTTTATTAAATTTTAATTGAATGTTCTAGAGTCAGGCGATACTGTGGTGGGTATCGGTCCGAGCTTATGGTGGTGGGATCTCGAGTAGAGAAGTCCCGTAAGATCGGATGGGTGCTGCCGCAGTCGCCAGACTAGGGGGGTAGGCACCCATGATTTTAATAAAAAGTTCAGGGGGGTTGCGGCGCCATATCCTCACTGACCCTCTTAGGTTTAGGCAATAAGAGTTTGAACGCCTCGGCTTTCAACCTCTTATTGGGGGGGGTATTGTAACGGTACAGAATTGTGAGCCACCCCAGTTTAATTTTATATTAATTTAAATTATCAATTCAATCACTTTCCAAATTGCCAGTCTTTCACCTGTGGGGAGCCCCAGTGCAACATACATACAGTTAGCCTAAACAATTGCCAGACGTATTGCGTAACCGCCCAGCAGCAGGCTCTTTGTGAATCACAGTCTGCAGTTTGTCATCAGAGAGTGAACAGAAGTAAGCAGCATCAGACAGTAAAAAGTTCGTTAATTGAAAATAGTGGCCTCGGGCGTGCAGGATAGGCCTAAAGCCAAAAGGGCTTATCTAACAAGAAACATAAAAAGTGTTACCATGCAATTTATGGCAGCATGGTCAAATAATTCAAAACATAAGGGTTCGAGTTACGTACGTCGACCGACTAAAAATGTTACGGGAGTGAGTTTCAAACACATGTGCAGTAAATAATGACGGACAATCAACAATAGTAACGAGTTTTCAACATTCAGAACTGAAGTTTTTGTGAGTGTGACTTAAAAAGTGACTAACATGTGGTGGTGAAATTGAGCGGATATCTGATCCAGATAAGTAACAGTCAACAGTCAGAAATTTAAATAAGAATCGTTGACCATTCATGATTCATCCCGTTAAAATAAAAGTTTGGAGTTTAAATCCAACAATGAGATCTCATAAAAAATTTTAAAATGTAAATAGAAAGAACGAGAAAGAGAGAGAGAGAGCGTAAGCGAGAATATGTATGTACAAGATCAAAGTACTGGTTTTGATAAAATAAATTCCGGAATTATAGTGTAGCAATTAATCAATTGAAATTTTCTTTACATAATTTGGAGGTTATAAGTTAATGAATTAAAGGTAGCTGTGGTAACTTTGAATATCCGTATCATGTGTTAAGCGAGTTCTTTGTGTAAATCATTGTTCAATAGTGAACTTAAATAGTGAATTTAAACCAATAGAAATAAATAAGATTAATTACTAGAGCAGCCATGTGTTAAGCGTAATTATTTCGCCACTCAAACCCAAATAATCATTTCTGTAGCTGGTTTCGTCTGAACGACTTTGGACCCCGAAATTCTAAGGTAAGAGTAAGTTTATAGTATTTCAATTAATTAATAATGTTTCAAAATATTTTGCTAACTCGACTATTACAATGTTAAAGTTAGTCAAATATATTAGTATAGTCGCTTTATATTATATTTCAACTTTCTAATGCAATTTGGTTGCATTTTGGCAACATTAAATCCATAAATCACACAATATTATATGCCTACCACATGTTTTTAGTTAATACTGTTTTTGGCTATTTTGACTGACTTTTATTCATTTGACAGCTTTCTTTATTTAAGATAAATTGTTCATCTTTGTCTGCTTGACAATTACATATAGTTTTTATTTCAATTTGATAATAATTAATTTTTACATGAAATCTGAGTGTTTGGTCTCAAATCCAACACATTAATATTTTTTGTCATAACAATTATATAATTTTTATTTTAACTTAGATTCTTCCTAATAATGTATTTAAGTCATTTAATACATTTATTTTATTTTTCATTACATAATATAATAATGGATCATGTCCATTCATTCACAATAAATAGTTCTTTATACTCTATTCAGAGTTACTAAACTTAATAATTAATGACTTCATTTTGGTTGATCCTGATATTATTTGTCTCTCTTATAGTATCTTATGGTTTTTTCACTGTTATTCACTTTAATAATATATATGGGGTTTGTGTCTTAGTCATAGTCTGGTCGTTTTTCATGTTAGTAGTATTCATTATTAGACAATATTACACAATTTTTTTAGGACTACTTGTGTTCGATACTGTTCACCTCACTTTCCTCTTATGATAAATTGCTATGTAAATGATTTCCTTTATGGAACGTTCTGTGACGTTACAATATAAATACGGATTCCTTCCTCTGCGACGATGTAGTCCCTCTAGATAATTGTGTGATGTGTTTTCTTCTCCTCGGCGATGTTGTTTGGTGTTAGGTTAATAGTGCTGTGTTCCGTGTTCAAAAAATTCTGTTGAGTTCGTTGTCCAGTGAATATTGATTTTGTATAAATTTGCAATATGGCGGTTGATTTCTTGTGCCTTGTACTGGATCTTATTATTCCTGTTGTTCTGGTTCAGTTTTGGTGTTAGTTAAGTTGTCGTGTTGTTATTTTCCATTAGGTAACCTCTGTAATATTTTTCGAGGTTGTACTTCAATGTTTTGTCACCATTTATATTTTTCAGATCTTCCGTCCGTAAATTTTGATCTGCACACATTCACGATTAACAATAGACTGATGACTTAAAGTCGTCGTTTTAGGTGGTAATTTATAAAATATGTTATTCCTCTTACCATTATCTGTACACATCTACATGTCTTGGATTTGATTTCAACTCATAAAAATACATGACAAGTTTTCCTATTTATTGCTGTAACTTAATTATTTATTAATTTTATGAAAATTTAACTATCTAGCAATATTCTTGTGCTAATTTTACATAATTCAATATAAACTGGGTCTGTTTTAAGTTCAGATAAGCCTAAAATTTACAATTTTTGATATTTCTTATAGGCCTTGTATTTTTTACAATATTAGTAATTAAATGGTTTACAAGTAATTTTATGTTAATATTTTCTTTAAATAATTTTACGCACTTCATGATTATTGCTTGTTGTTAATAATTTGTTGTTATAATACTCCAATATTGATTAATTTACATTTTATCTGAATAGTGTACCTTTCTAGGCCTAGTATTACATATTTCCAAATAAAGTTAATTTTATTCTTTTGTCATTAAGTTTGCTAATATTTGTTTCTGTGCTGATTACATTTTCATATTTTTGTTTTACATGGACTAGTTTCTATTAATTATATACAGTTCTATTGAATTTATTCATTTGGGTTTGATTCTATGATAGTAGTTGATTTTGGTCTAAAATTCTGTTTTATTTTTCTATGGGGTTTGTTAATTATTTTGCCCTATTATTCTTTATATGGTTTACAGTTAAAAAATATATTCATATTATCTTTTGCCTTCTCTGCCTTAACAAAACTTTGAAATTATTGAACATTAATTAAATACAACATAACATCTTATATCTATTATTTTTCATATATCACCTAGTTATAACAAAAATATCTTATACCTCTTATTTTTTTATATATAATTTGATTAAAATAAAACATCTTATTACTAATAATACTTTCAGTCTTTTGTATTTACTATACATAATTTGATTAAACTAAAAACATCTTATTACTAATAATACCTTCAGTCATTAACTGCCCTTTGTAATTATGTTTCCTTTTGTAACAACTTAACTGTGATAAAAACATCTTATATCTATTACTTTTATTATATATAATCCTTAAAACATTCCTATTACTAATAATATTCTCAGTTATTAAACTGTCTTTTATTCTTATGCTTTTACTTCCATATTCCTTAAGGAATGGAAGTATGGTGATGGCAAAAAAAATCGTGTTCGAGATTATTGCAGATTCTGATTCTACTACACTCAAAACATGAAAAAAAGTCGTTTTCCGAAAAGTGTCTGTGTGTCTGTCTGTCTGTCTGTCTGTCTCTCTATCGTCTGTAGATTTTTTTCTATGGCAAACGATAACAGCCGCAAATTCAAACAGAATCAAATAATTTTTTGCATACAGCCCTGATTTGTAGAGTACTCGCGACCTATTGTTTTTGGTGAAGATCGGTTGAGGGAAAGGGGTAGTTTACCTGTACCGTTTTATGTTTTAACAAGGGTATTTTCTATGGCAAACGAAAACAGCCGCAAATTCAAACATAATCAAATAATGTTTTGCATACTGCCCTGAATTGTAGAGTTCTCAAGACCTTTTTTTTTTGGTGAAGATCGGTTAAGGGAAAGGGGTAGTTTACCTGCAACGTTTTATGTTTTTAAGGGTATTTTCTATGGCAAATGATAAGAGCCGCAAATTCAAACAGAATCAAATACGTTTTTGCATACAGCCCTGATTTCTTGAGTACTAAAGACCTATTGTTTTTGGTGAAGATCGTTTAAGGGAAAGGGGTAGTTTACCTGCCACGTTTTTTGTTTTATCAAGGGTATTTTTTATGGCAAACGATAACAGCCGCAAATTCACACAAAATCATATAATATTTTGCATGCAACCCTAAACTGTAGAGTTCTCAAGACCTGTCGTTTTTGGTGAAGATCGGTTAAGGGAAAGGGGTAGTTTACCTGTAACGGTTTTTTATCAAGGGTAATTACTTCCATATTCCTTAAGGAATGGAAGTATGGTGATGGCAAAAAAAATCGTGTTCGAGATTATTGCAGATTCTGATTGTACTACACTCAAAACATGAAAAAAAGTCGTTTTCCGAAAAGTGTCTGTGTGTCTGTCTGTCTGTCTGTCTGTCTGTGTGTCTGTCTGTAGATTTTTTTTCTATGGCAAACGATAACTGCCGCAAATTCAAACAGAATCAAATAATTTTTTGCATACAGCCCGGTTTTGCAGAGTTCTCGCGACCTATTGTTTTTGGTGAAGATCGGTTGAGGGAAAGGGGTAGTTTACCTGCAACGGTTTTTTTTTAGCAAGGGTAATTTTGTTTGTTTGGCAAACGGTAACAGCCGCAAATTCAAACAGAATCAAATAATGTTTCGCATACAGCCCTGAATTGTAGAGTTCTCAAGACCTATTGTTTTTGGTGAAGATCGGTTAAGGGAAAGGGGTAGTTTACCTGTGACGTTTTATGTTTTAACAAGGGTATTTCCTATGGCAAACGATAACAGCCGCAAATTCAAACAGAATGAAAAGATTATTTGCATACAGCCCTAAATTGTAGAGTTCTCAAGACCTTTTGTTTTTGGTGAAGATCGGTTAAGGGAAAGGGGTAGTTTACCTACAACGTTTTTTTAACAAGGGTATTTTCTATGGCAAACGATAACAGCCGCAAATTCAAACAGAATCAAATAATTTTCTGCATACAGCCCTGATTTGTAGAGTACTCAAGACCTATTGTTTTTGGTGAAGATCGGTTGAGGGGAAGGGGTAGTTTACCAGCAACGTTTTTTATCATGCGTATTTTCTATGGCAAACGACAACTGCCGCAAATTCAAACAGAATCAAATAATTTTTTGCATACAGCCCTGATTTGTAGAGTACTCGCGACCTATTGTTTTTGGTGAAGATCGGTTGAGGGGAAGGGGTAGTTTACCTGCAACGGTTTTTTTTATCAAGGGAAATTTTTTTTTTTTGGCAAACGATAACAGCCGCAAATTCAAACAGAATCAAATAATGTTTCGCATACAGCCCTGAATTGTAGATTTCTCAAGATCTATTGTTTTTGGTGAAGATCGGTTGAGGGAAAGGGGTAGTTTACCTGCAACGTTTTTTTAACAAGGGTATTTTCTATGGCAAACGATAACAGCCGCAAATTCAAACAGAATCAAATAATGTTTTGCATACAGTCCTGATTTGTAGAGTACTCAAGACCTATTGTTTTTGGTGAAGATCGGTTAAGGGGAAGGGGTAGTTTACCTGCAACGTTTTTTTATCAAGCGTATTTTCTATGGCAAACGATAACAGCCGCAAATTCAAACAGAATCAAATAATTTTTTGCATACGTCCCTGAATTGTAGAGGTCTCAACGACTTTCGATTTTGGTGAAGATCGGTTAAGGGGAAGGGGTAGTTTACCTGCAACCTTATACGTTTTAACAAGAGTAAAGTACTTGAAAATTTATTTAAACTTTTTGAAACAATGGTAATTGTTAAAAATAAAATAATTTTGTTGCCAGGCAATAAAATTATAATTTTTTCATTTTAATGTAATATAATATTTTTCATTTAATACAGCAATAAAAAGGCAGGTAAGACACAGCCTGGCTGTTTGGCTGAAAATGATTTTAAATATAAATCTTAGAATATGGAAGTCATGTATGGTTCTCCATACCGATATTTTTTTATTACTTCCATATTCCTTAAGGAATGGAAGTATGGTGATGGCAAAAAAAATCGTGTTCGAGATTATTGCAGATTCTGATTCTACTACACTCAAAACATGAAAAAAGTCGTTTTCCGAAAAGTGTCTGTGTGTGTCTGTGTGTCTGTAGATTTTTACTTCCATTTTTCTATGGCAAACGATAACTGCCGCAAATTCAAACAGAATCAAATAATTTTTTGCATACAGCCCTGATTTGTAGAGTACTCGTGACCTATTGTTTTTGGTGAAGATCGGTTGAGGGAAAGGGGTAGTTTACCTGCAACGGTTTTTTTTTTATCAAGGGAATTTTTTCTGTTTTTGGCAACCGATAACAGCCGCAAATTCAAACAGAATCAAATAATGTTTCATATACAGCCCTGAATTGTAGAGTTCTCAAGACCTATTGTTTTTTTAACAAGGGTATTTTCTATGGCAAACGATAACAGCCGCAAATTCAAACAGAATCAAATAATGTTTTGCATACAGCCGTGATTTGTAGAGTACTCAAGACCTATTGCTTTTGGTGAAGATCGGTTGAGGGGAAGGGGTAGTTTACCAGCAACGTTTTTTTATCAAGCGTATTTTCTATGGCAAACGATAACAGCCGCAAATTGAAACAGAATCAAATAATTTTTTGCATACATCCCTGAATTGTAGAGGTCTCAATGACTTTCGATTTTGGTGAAGATCGGTTAAGGGGAAGGGGTAGTTTACCAGCAACCTTTTACGTTTTAACAAGAGTAAAGTACTTGAAAATTTATTTAAACTTTTTGAAACAATGGTAATTGTTAAAAATAAAATAATTTTGTTGCCAGGCAATAAAATTATAATTTTTTCATTTTAATGTAATATAATATTTTTCATTTAATACAGCAATAAAAAGGCAGGTAAGACACAGCCTGGCTGTTTGGCTGAAAATGATTTTAAATATAAATCTTAGAATATGGAAGTCATGTATGGTTCTCCATACCGATATTTTATATTGTATCACTCTACACTAATGGTAGTCTTTTTAAATAATTTTATTTTCTTTCACTATTTATTTCTTATAGTATGTCACTTGTTATTCTCTACACTCACTGTAGTTTCTAACTTTTATTATATTTTATTATGGTATTTCACCTTATATTTTCTACACTAATGGTAGTCTTTTTAGTGGTTTCTACTCTATGGTAGTCTTTTGGTTTGTTTTTACATTAGACTTATACTTAGTTTACAATTTAGTTTTAATTGTATTGCATCCTGTAACTTGAGTTACTGGGTCTAACATATATGGGTTTTAATTTAGTTTCAATTGGGTATGTATTCCTTTATTAACATTTTGGGAATAGCCCTTCTTGTTTCTATGTTCTTTTTAGGAACCTTGACATATTTTCTCTCTTCTTTCTTATTATAAAAGTAAATTCCTTCTCTTGTGTTTTCAAGTCTTTGTGGCATTAATTCAAAGCATCTTATTTGAATATTCGGTTTCATTTAATGTTTATTTACAGCTCTTTGTTAACTTGTTATTGGTTTTGTATCTTGGGGTTTACTGCTTCTTAATTTAATCATTTTCCCCTTATTAATTTTACTTTCATGTTCCTTAAGGAAATGGAAGTATGGTGATGGCAAAAAAATTTGTGTTCGAGATTATTGAAGATTCTGATTGTACTATACTCAAAACATGAAAAAAAGTCGTTTTTCAAAAAGTGTGTGTGTGTGTGTGTCTGTAGATTGTTTTCTATGGCAAACGATAACAGCCGCAAATTCAAACAGAATCAAATAATTTTTTGCATACTGCCCTGATTTGTAGAGTACTCACGACCTATTGTTTTTGGTGAAGATCGGTTAAGGGAAAGGGGTAGTTATACCTGCAACGGTTTTTTTATCAAGGGTAATTTTGTTTGTTTGGCAAACGATATAAAGCCGCAAATTCAAACAGAATCAAATAATGTTTCGCATACAGCCCTGAATTGTAGAGTTCTCAAGATCTGTTGATTTTGGTAAAGATCGGTTAAGGGAAAGAGGTAATTTACCAGCAACGTTTTATGTTTTAACAAGGGTATTTTCTATGGCAAACGATAACAGACGCAAATTCAAACATAATCAAATAATGTTTTGCATACCGCCCTTAATTGTTGAGTTCTCAAGACCTTTGTTTTTGGTGAAGATCGGTTAAGGGAAAGGGGTAGTTTACCTGCAACATTTTATGTTTTAAAAGGGTATTTTCTATGGCAAACGATACGAGCCACAAATTAAAACAGAATCAAATAAGTTTTTGCATACAGTTGCATACAGCCCTGATTTCTTGAGTTCTAAAGACCTATTGTTTTTGGTGAAGATCGTTTAAGGGAAAGGGGTAGTTTACCCGCCACGTTTTTTGTTTTATCAAGGGTATTTTGTATGGCAAACGATAACAGCCGCAAATTCAAACAGAATCATATAATATTTTGCATACAGTTCTACATTGCAGAGTTCTCAAGACCTATCGTTTTTGGTGAAGATCGGTTAAGGGAAGGGGTAGTTTACCAGCAACGGTTTTTTATCAAGGATAATTTTTACTTCCATATTCCTTAAGGAATGGAAGTATGGTGATGGCAAAAAAAATCGTGTTCGATATTATTGCAGATTCTTATTCTACTACACTCAAAACATGAAAAAAAGTCGTTTTTCAAAAAGTGTCTGTGTGTGTGTGTGTCTGTAGATTGTTTTCTATGGCAAACGATAACAGCCGCAAATTCAAACAGAATCAAATAATTTTTTGCATACTGCCCTGATTTGTAGAGTACTCACGACCTATTGTTTTTGGTGAAGATCGGTTAAGGGAAAGGGATAGTTATACCTGCAACGGTTTTTTTTATCAAGGGTAATTTTGTTTGTTTGGCAAACGATATAAAGCCGCAAATTCAAACAGAATCAAATAATGTTTCGCATACAGCCCTGAATTGTAGAGTTCTCAAGATCTGTTGATTTTGGTAAAGATCGGTTAAGGGAAAGAGGTAATTTACCAGCAACGTTTTATGTTTTAACAAGGGTATTTTCTATGGCAAACGATAACAGACGCAAATTCAAACATAATCAAATAATGTTTTGCATACCGCCCTTAATTGTTGAGTTCTCAAGACCTTTGTTTTTGGTGAAGATCGGTTAAGGGAAATGGGTAGTTTACCTGCAACATTTTATGTTTTAAAAGGGTATTTTCTATGGCAAACGATACGAGCCACAAATTAAAACAGAATCAAATAAGTTTTTGCATACAGCCCTGATTTCTTGAGTTCTAAAGACCTATTGTTTTTGGTGAAGATCGTTTAAGGGAAAGAGGTAGTTTACCCGCCACGTTTTTTGTTTTATCAAGGGTATTTTGTATGGCAAACGATAACAGCCACAAATTCAAACAGAATCATATAATATTTTGCATACAGTTCTACATTGCAGAGTTCTCAAGACCTATCGTTTTTGGTGAAGATCGGTTAAGGGAAGGGGTAGTTTACCAGCAACGGTTTTTTATCAAGGATAATTTTTACTTCCATATTCCTTAAGGAATGGAAGTATGGTGATGGCAAAAAAAATCGTGTTCGATATTACTGCAGATTCTTATTCTACTACACTCAAAACATGAAAAAAAGTCGTTTTCCAAAAAGTGTCTGTGTGTGTGTCTGTCTGTCTGTGTGTCTGTCTGTCTGTGTGTCTGTCTGTGTGTCTATAGATTTTTTTCTATGGCAAACGATAACTGCCGCAAATTCAAACAGAATCAAATAATTTTTGCATGCAGGCCTGATTTGCAGAGTACTCGCGACCTATTGTTTTTGGTGAAGATCGGTTGAGGGAAAGGGGTAGTTTACCAGCAACGGTTTTTTTTTAGCAAGGGTAATTTTGTTTGTTTGGCAAACGATAACAGCCGCAAATTCAAACAGAATCAAATAATGTTTCGCACACAGCCCTGAATTGTAGTGTTCTCACGATCTTTTGATTTTGGTGAAGATCGGTTAAGGGAAAGGGGTAGCTTACCTGTAACGTTTTATGTTTTAACAAGGGTATTTCCTATGGCAAACGATAACAGCCGCAAATTCAAACAGAATCAAAAGATTATATGCATACAGCCCTAAATTGTAGAGTTCTCAAGACATATTGTTTTTGGTGAAGTTCGGTTGAGGGAAAGGGGTAGTTTACCGGCAACGTTTTTTTAACAAGGGTATTTTCTATGGCAAACGATAACAGCCGCAAATTCAAACAGAATCAAATAATGTTTTGCATACAGCCCTGATTTGTAGAGTACTCAAGAACTATTGTTTTTGGTGAAGATCGGTTAAGGGAAAGGGGTAGTTTACCTGTAACGTTTTATGTTTTAACAAGGGTATTTCGTATGGCAAACGATAACAGCCGCAAATTCAAACAGAATCAAAAGATTATTTGCATACAGCCCTAGATTGTAGAGTTCTCAAGACCTATTGTTTTTGGTGAAGATCGGTTGAGGGAAAGGGGTAGTTTACCTGCAACGTTGTTTTAACAAGGGTATTTTCTATGGCAAACGATAACAGCCGCAAATTCAAACAGAATCAAATAATGTTTTGCATACCGCCCTGATTTGTAGAGTACTCAAGACATATTGTTTTTGGTGAAGATCGGTTAAGGGGAAGGGGTAGTTTACCTGCAACGTTTTTTTATCAATCGTATTTTCTATGGCAAACGATAACAGCCGCAAATTCAAACAGAATCAAATACGTTTTTGCATACGTCCCTGAATTGTAGAGGTCTCGATGGCTTTCGATTTTGGTGAAGATCGGTTAAGGGGAAGGGGTAGTTTACCAGCAACCTTTTACGTTTTAACAAGAGTAAAGTACTTGAAAATTTATTTAAACTTTTTGAAACAATGGTAATTGTTAAAAATAAAATAATTTTGTTGCCAGGCAAAAAATTATAATTTTTTCATTTTAATGTAATATAATATTTTTCATTTAATACAGCAATAAAAAGGCAGGTAAGACACAGCCTGGCTGTTTGGCTGAAAATGATTTTAAATACAAATCTTAGAATATAGAAGTCATGTATGGTTCTCCATACCGATATTTTCTATGACGAACGAAAACTGCCGCATATTCAAACAGAATCAAATAATGTTTTCCATATGTCCCTGAATTGCAGAGAACTCAAGGCCTTTTGATTTTGGTGAAGATCGGTTAAGGGGAAGGGGTAGTTTACCTGCAACCTTTTACTTTTTAACAACAGTAAAGTACTTGAAAATTCATTTAAACTTTTTTGGTAATTGTTAAAAATAAAATAATTTTGTTGCCAGGCAATAAAATTATAATTTTTTCATTTTAATGTAAATCATGTATGAGAGAAAATATATCGTTCGTGGCAGGCAAGCATATCTCAGTTATGTAATGTTTACGTTTCCATTTTATTATTATGACTACCGCAATAAAAAGGTAGGGAAGACACACACATACACACACACACACAAAATTCGCGTTATTTCTGGCCTCATTCATATTTATTTTCTTACATTTGCACGCTTTTTAAATGGAAAGTGCCGAAACCCATACCAACATAACGCGTGCAAGCCGAAAAAGTGTCCAGCGTGGATAGCGATTTGCTTCCTGTGGATCGCTGGGCAGTGTAACTGCACGTGTTTACAGAGGAACGATTCATAGACAGACTTTTCGTCTTTAGGGAATGAACCCTCTGCAAGATGCTGAGGGTCCATGAGTGACTTCGGAGCGCTCCTTCTTTTCCGCGTGTTTGTTCTGTGAAACGTACACTGTAGATTCGCAGCTTTACTCTGAGCAACGCTCAATAGGAAATGTTGAAAATTTTTGTCCACGGTGTACCCTCATACACACTAAACCTGCTCTGATGTTTTAATTACGGACATCATAATATTAAAACTTTGGAAACTTGAGCAATACTTAATGGAGATCAATCATTAACTTATACAAGCCATTAATTTTATGCATATTTTTTTACATATATATGTACAACGTTATCGGCAACAAAGAAGTAGTTTTTGTTAAAATTCCTTCCCGGGATATTTGGCCGTAGTCCAATGTTTTCTACAAAACCAGACGTTTCGGCAATGCCATCGACTTCCATCATCAGTGAAAATCGAGTGCGATACGTTAGTGACCACAGTACTGTGGTTAAGGCTGAAGCAGTAAGTAGAAAGAAGTAGTTTCTATGGTAATATTTCATTTCGAAAATGATTTTAAATATAAATCTTAGAATATGGAAGTCATGTATGGTTCTCCATACCGATATTTTCTATGGTAAACGATAACAGCCGCAAATTCAAACAGAATCAAACGATGTTTTGCATACAGCCCTGTATTGTAGAGTTCTCAATACCTATTGGTGTTGGTGAAAATCGGTTAAGGGAAAGGGGTAGTTTACCTGCAACATTTTATGTTTTAAAAGGGCATTTTCTATGGCAAACGATAAGAGCCGCAAATTCAAACAGAATCAAATATGTTTTTGTATACAGCCCTGATTTGGTGAGTACTAAAGACCTATTGTTTTTGGTGAAGATCGGTTAAGGGAAAGGGGTAGTTTACCATCCACATTTTTTGTTTTATCAAGGGTATTTTATATGGCAAACGATAACAGCCGCAAATTCAAACAGAATCATATAATATTTTGCATACAGCCCTGAAATGTAGAGTTCTCAAGATCTGTTGGTTTGGTGCAGATCGGATAAGGGAATAGGGTAGTTTACCGGCAACATGTATGTTTTATCAAGGGTAATTTTTTTTATGACGAACGATAACTGCCGTACATTAAAACAGAATCAACTACTCCTCTGCATACCTTTTTGAATTATACAGAACTCAAGGTCTGTTGATTTTGTTGAAGATCGGTTAAGGGAAAGGGGTAGTTTACCTGCAACGTTTTATGTTTTAACAGGGGTATTTTTTCTATTACCAACGATAACTGCCGTAAATTCAAAGAGAATCAAATAATGTTTTGCATACAGCCCTGAATTGTAGAGTTCTCAAGACCTATTGTTTTTGGTGAAGATCGGTTAATGGAATAGGGTAGTTTACCAGCAATGTTTTCTGTTTTATCAAGGGTGTTTTCTATGGCAAACGATAAGAGCCACAAATTCAAACAGAATCAAAAAATTGTTTGCATATAGGCCTGAATTGTAGAGTACTCAAGACCTGTCGTTTTTGGTGAAGATCGGTTAATGGAAAGGGGTAGTTTACCAGTAACGGTTTTTTATCAAGGGTAAATTTTTTCTATGGTAAAAGATAACAGCCGCAAATTCAAACAGAATCAAATGATGTTTTGCATACAGCCCTGTATTGTAGAGTTCTCAATACCTATTGGTGTTGGTGAAGATCGGTTAAGGGAAAGGGGTAGTTTACCAGCAACATTTTATGTTTTAACAAGGGTAATTTTTTATATGACGAACGATAACTGCCGTAAAATCAAACAGAATCAACTAGGTTTTTGCATACCTTTTTGAACTAAAGAGAATTCAAGGTGTGTTGATTTGGTTGAAGATCGGTTAAGGGAAGGGGTAGTTTATCAGCAACGTTTTATGTTTTAAAAAGGGTAATTTTTTTATGATGAACGATAACTGCCGAAAATTCAAAGAGAATCAAATAATTTTTTGCACCCTTACCTGATTTGTAGAGTGCTCAAGGTCTGTTGATTTTGGTGAAGATCGGTAAAGGGAAAGGGGTAGTTTACCTGCAACATTTTATGATTTAACAAGAGTAAAGTACTTAATTTTTATAAATAAAGTATCCTGATAAGGAGCTCACAGTAATCCACTGTAGAAACGTAGATGAAATATCTATAAATGAAGAGGTTAGGTGAACGGGGTGGGGGAAATTTTCTATTATTAAAAATTATAGTTGAAGGTGGAGGGGTGAATTCTTTATATGTGTACTACGTTATCGGCAACAAAGAAGTAGTTTTTTGTTAAAATTGCTTCCCGGGCTCTTTAGCCGTAGTCCAATGTTTTCTGCAAAACCAGACTTTTCGGCAGTGCCATCGACTGCCATCATCAGTGAAAATCCAGTGCGAAAACGTCAGGTGGTATACGTTAGTGACCACAGTACTGTGGTTAATGCTGAAGCAATAAGTAGAAAGACGTAGTTTCTAAGGAAATATTTCATTTCGAATATGATTTTAAATATAAATCTGAGAAAATATAAACATGGAAGTCCTGTATGGTTCTCCATACCGATATTTTACTTCCATGTTCCTTAAGGAAATGGAAGTATGGTGATGGCAAAAAAAATCGTGTCCGAGATTATTGCAGATTCTGATTGTACTACACTCAAAACATGAAAAAAAGTCATTTTTCGAAAAGTGTCTGTGTGTGTGTGTCTGTCTATCTGTAATTTTTTTCTATGGCAGACGATAAGAGCCGCAAATTCAAACAGAATCAAATAATTTTTTGCATACAGCTCTGATTTGTAGAGTACTCAATACCTTTTGTTTTTGGTGAAGATCGGTTAAGGGAAAGGGGTAGTTTACTGGCAATGTTTTTTTTTTAATCAAGGGCAATTATTTCCTATGGCAAACGATAAGAGCCGCAAATTTAAACAGAATCAACTACTCTTTTGCATACAGCCCTGAATTATAGAGTTCGCAAGACCTATTGTTTTTGGTGAAGATCGGTTAAGGGAAAGGGGTAGTTTACCAGCAACATTTTATATTGTAATAAGGGTATTTTCTATGGCAAACGATAACTGCCCCAAATTCAAACATAATCAAATAATGTTTTGCATGCAACTCTGAATTGTAGAGTTTTCAAGACCTATTGTTTTTGGTGAAGATCGGTTAAGGGAAAGGTGTAGTTTACCATCAACATTTTATGTTTTAACAAGGGTATTTTCTATGGCAAACGATAACATCCACAAATTCAAAAAGAATCAAATAATTTTTTGCATGCAGCCCTGATTTATAAGGTACTCAAGACCTATTGTTTTTGGTGAAAAACCGTTAAGGGAAAGGGGTAGTTTACCGGCAACAGTTTTTTAACAAGGGTAATTTTACTTCCATATTCCTTAAGGAAATGGAAGTATAGTGATGACAAAAAAAATCGTGTTCGAGATTATTGCAGATTCTGATTGTACTGCTCTCAAAACATGAAAAAAAGTCGTTTTTCAAAAAGTGTCTGTCTGTGTGTCTATCTGTCTGTAGTTTTTTTTCTATGGCAAACGATAACAGCCGCAAATTCAAACAGAATCAAATAATTTTTTGCATACAGTCCTGACTTGCAGAGTACTCACGACCTATTGATTTTGGTGAAGATCAGTTGAGGGAAAGAGGTAGTTTACCGGCAACGATTTTTTTTTATCAAGGGTAATTTCTTTTTTTTTGGCAAACGATAACAGCCGCAAATTCAAACAGAATCAAAAGATTATTTGCATACAGCCCTGAATTATGGAGTTCTCAAGACCTATTGTTTTTGGTGAAGATCGGTTAAGGGGAAGGGGTAGTTTACCCGCAACGTTTTATGTTTTAACAAGGGTATTTTCTATGGCAAACGATAACAGCCACAAATTCAAACAGAATTAAAAGATTATTTGCATACAGCCTTAAATTGCATAGTTCTCAAGACCTATTGTTTTTGGTGAAGATCGGTTAAGGGAAAGGGGTAGTTTACCAGCAACAGTTTTTTTATCAAGGGTATTTTCAATGGCAAATGATAACAGCCGAAAATTCAAACAGAATCAAATAATTTTTTGCATACAGCCGTGATTTGCAGAGTACTCAAGACCTATTGTTTTTGGTGAAGATCGGTTACGGGGAAGGGGTAGTTTACCTGCAACCTTTTACGTTTTAACAAGAGTAAAGTACTTGAAAATTCAATTAATCTTTTCCAAACAATGGTAATTGTTAAAAATAAAATAATTTTGTTGCCAGGCAATAAAATTATAATTTTTTCATTTATGTATTTTTTTCTCAGTTATGTACTGTTTACGTTTCCATTTTATTATTATGACTACCGCAATGAAAAGGCAGGGAAGACACACACACACACAGTTCGCGTTATTTCTGGCCTCATTCATGTTTATTTTCTTACATTTGCACGGTTTTTAAATGGAAAGTGCCGAACCCATACCAACATAACGCATGCAAGCCGAAAAAGTGTCCAGCGTGGATAGCGATTTGACGTTTCGGCAAAGCCATCGACTTCCATCATCAGTGAAAATCGAGTGCGATAACGTGAGGTGGTATATGTTAGTGACCACAGTACTGTGGTTAAGGCTGAAGTAGTAAGTAGAAAGAAGTAGTTTCTATGGTAATATTTCATTTCGAAAATGATTTTAAATATAAATCTTAGAATATGGAAGTCATGTATGGTTTTCCATACCGATATTTTACTTCCATGTTCCTTAAGGAAATGGAAGTATGGGGATGGCAAAAAAAACCGTGTTCGAGATTATTGCAGATTCTGATTGTACTACACTCAAAACATGAAAAAAGTGTCTGTTTTTCAAAAAGTCGTTTTTCAAAAAGTGTCTGTGTGTCTGTCTGTGTGTCTTATCTGTCGGTAAATTTTTTCTATGGCAAACGATAACAGCGGCAAATTCAAACAGAATCAAATAATTTTTTGCATACAGCCCTGATTTGTAGAGTACTCGCGACATATTGTTTTTGGTGAAGATCGGTTGAGGGAAAGGGGTAGTTTACCTGCAACGGTTTTTTTTTATCAAGGGTAATTTTTTTTGTTTGGCAAACGATAACAGCCACAAATTCAAACAGAATCAAATAATATTTCGAATACAACCCTGAATTGTAGAGTTCTCAAGATCTGTTGATTTTGGTAAAGATCGGTTAAGGGAAAGGGGTAGTTTACCTGCAACATTTTATGTTTTAACAAGGGTATTTTCTATGGCAAACGATAACAGCCGGAAATTCAAACATAATAAAATAATGTTTTGCATACTGCCCTCAACTGTAGAGTTCTCAAGACCTTTTGGTTTTGGTGAAGATCGGTTAAGGGAAAGGGGTAGTTTACCTGCAACGTTTTATGTTTTATAAGGGTATTTTCTATGGCGAATGATAAGAGCCGCAAATTCAAACAGAATCAAAAAAGCTTTTGCATACAGCCCTGATTTCTTGGGTACTAAAGACCTAATGTTTTTGGTGAAGATCGTTTAAGGGAAAGGGGTAGTTTACCAGCCACGTTTCTTGTTTTATCGAGGGTAATTTTGTTTGTTTGGCAAATGATAACAGCCGCAAATTCAAACATAATCAAATAATGTTTTGCATACTACCCTGAATTGTAGAGTTCTCAAGACCTGTTGGTTTTGGAGAAGATCGGTTAAGGGAATAGGGTTGTTTACCAGCAACATTTTATGTTTTATCAAGGGTAATTTTTTTGACGAACGATAACTGCCGTACATTAAAAGAGAATCAACTACTCTTCTGCATACCTTTTTGAATTATACAGAACTCAAGGTCTGTTGATTTTGTTGAAGATCGGTTAAGGGAAAGGGGTAGTTTACCGGCAACGTTCTATGTTTTAACAAGGGTATTTTTTCTATGACGAACGATAACTGCCGTAAATTCAAAGAGAATCAACCAATATTTTGCAGACAGCCCTGAATTGTAGATTTCTCAAGACCTATTGTTTTTGGTAAAGATCGGTTAATGGAATAGGGTAGTTTACCGGCAACATTTTATGTTTTATCAAGGGTGTTTTCTATGGCAAACGATAACAGCCGCAAATTCAAACAGAATCAAATAATTGTTTGCATACAGGCCTGAATTGTAGAGTACCTAAGACCTGTCGTTTTTGGTGAAGATCGGTTAACGGAAAGGGGTAGTTTACCTGCAATAGTTTTTTATCAATGGTAATTTTTTTCTATAGTAAATGATAACAGCCGCAAATTCAAACAGAATCAAATGATGTTTTGCATACAGCCCTGTATTTTAGAGTTCTCAATACGTATTGGTGTTGGTGAAGATCGGTTAATGGAAAGGGGTAGTTTACCTGCAACGGTTTTTTTATCAAGGGTATTTTCAATGGCAAATGATAACAGCCGCAAATTGAAACAGAATCAAATAATTTTTTGCATACAGCCGTGATTTGCAGAGTACTCAAGACCTATTGTTTTGGTGAAGATCGGTTAAGGGGAAGGGGTAGTTTACCTGCAACCTTTTACGTTTTAACAAGAGTAAAGTATTTGAAAATTCATTTAATCTTTTCTCAAACAATGGTAATTGTTAAAAATAAAATAATTTTGTTGCCAGGCAATAAAATTATAATTTTTTCATTTATGTATTTTTTTCTCAGTTATGTACTGTTTACGTTTCCATTTTATTATTATGACTACCGCAATGAAAAGGCAGGGAAGACACACACACACACACACAATTCGCATTATTTCTGGCCTCATTCATGTTTATTTTCTTACATTTGCACGGTTTTTAAATGGAAAGTGCCGAACCCATACCAACATAATGCATGCAAGCCGAAAAAGTGTCCAGCGTGGATAGCGATTTGCTTCCTGTGGATCGCTGGGCAGTGTAACTGCACGTGTTTACAGAGGAACGATTCATAGACAGACTTTTCGTCTTTAGGGAATGAACCCTCTGCAAGATGCTGAGGGTCCATGAGTGACTTCGGAGCGCTCCTTCTTTTCCGCGTGTTTGTTCTGTGAAACGTACACTGTAGATTCGCAGCTTTATTCTAAGCAACGCTCAATAGGAAATGTTGAAAATTTTTGTCCACGGTGTACCCTCATACACACTAAACCTGCTCTGATGTTTTAATTACGGACATCATAATATTAAAACTTTGGAAACTTGAGCACTACTTAATGGAGATCAATCATTAACTTATACAAGACATTAATTTTATGCATATTTTTTATATGTATATGTACAACGTTATCGGCAACAAAGAAGTAGTTTTTGTTAAAATTCCTTCCTGGGATATTTGGCCGTAGTCCAATGTTTTCTACAAAACCAGACGTTTCGGCAAAGCCATCAACTTCCATCATCAGTGAAAATCAAGTGCGATAACGTGAGGTGGTATGTTAGTGACCACAGTACTGTGGTTAAGGTTGAAGCAGTAAGTAGAAAGAAGTAGTTTCTATGGTAATATTACATTTCGAAAATGATTTTAAATATAAATCTTAGAATATTGAAGTCATGTATGCTTCTCCATACCGATATTTTACTTCCATGTTCCTTAAGGAAATGGAAGTATGGTGATGGCAAAAAAAATCGTGTTCGAGATTATTTCAGATTCTGATTGTACAACTCTCAAAACATGAAAAAAAAGTCGTTTTTCGAAAAGTGTCTGTGTGTGTGTGTGTCTGTCTGTGTCTATCTGTCTGTAGGTTTCTTTCTATGGCAAACGATAACAGCCGCAAATTCAAACAGAATCAAATAATGTTTCGCATACAGCCCTGAATTATGGAGTTCTCAAGACCTGTTGTTTTTGGTGAAGATCGGTTAAGGTAAAGGGGTAGTTTACCTGCAACGTTTTATGTTTTAACAAGGGTATTTTCTATGGCAAACGATAACAGCCGCAAATTCAAACAGAATCAAAAGATTTTTTGTATACAGCCCTAAATTGCATAGTTCTCAAGACCTATTTTTTTGGTGAAGATCGGTTAAGGGAAAGGGGTAGTTTACCAGCAACGGTTTTTTTATCAAGGGTATTTTCAATGGCTAACGATAACTGCCGCATATTCAAACAGAATCAAATAATTTTTTGCATACATCACTGAATTGTAGAGTACTCTAGGACTTTTGATTTTGGTGAAGATCGGTTAAGGGGAAGGGGTAGTTTACCTGCAACCTTTTACGTTTTAACAAGAGTAAAGTACTTGAAAATTCATTTAATCTTTTTCAAACAATGGTAATTGTTAAAAATAAAATAATTTTGTTGCCAGGCAATAAAATTATAATTTTTTCATTTATGTATTTTTTCTCAGTTATGTACTGTTTACGTTTCCATTTTATTATTATGACTACCGCAATGAAAAGGCAGGGAAGACACACACACACACACACACACACACACACACACACACAATTCGCGTTATTTCTGGCCTCATTCATGTTTATTTTCTTACATTTGCACAGTTTTCAAATGGAAAGTGCCGAACCCATACCAACATAATGCATGCAAGCCGAAAAAGTGTCCAGCGTGGATAGCGATTTGACGTTTCGGCAAAGCCATCGACTTCCATCATCAGTGAAAATCGAGTGCGATAACGTGAGGTGGTATATGTTAGTGACCACAGTACTGTGGTTAAGGCTGAAGCAGTAAGTAGAAAGAAGTACTTTCTATGGTAATATTTCATTTCGAAAATGATTTTAAATATAAATCTTAGAATATGGAAGTCATGTATGGTTTTCCATACCGATATTTTACTTCCATGTTCCTTAAGGAAATGGAAGTATGGTGATGGCAAAAAAAATCGTGTTCGAGATTATTGCAGATTCTGATTGTACTACACACAAAACATGAAAAAAGTGTCTGTTTTTCAAAAAGTCGTTTTTCAAAAAGTGTCTGTGTGTCTATCTGTGTGTTTTATCTGTCTGTAGATTTTTTGTCTATGGCAAACGATAACATCGGCAAATTCAAACAGAATCAAATAATTTTTTGCATACAGCCCTGATTTGTAGAGTACTCGGTCCTATTGTTTTTGGTGAAGATCGGTTGAGGGAAAGGGGTAGTTTACCTGCAACGGTTTTTTTTTTATCAAGGGTAATTTTTTTTGTTTGGCAAGCGATAACAGCCGCAAATTCAAACAGAATCAAATAATATTTCGAATACAGCCCTGAATTGTAGAGTTCTCAAGATCTGTTGATTTTGGTAAAGATCGGTTAAGGGAAAGGGGTAGTTTACCGGCAACATTTTATGTTTTAACAAGGGTATTTTCTATGGCAAACGATAACAGCCGGAAATTCAAACATAATCAAATAATGTTTTGCATACTGCCCTGAATTGTAGAGTTCTCAAGACATTTTTTTTTGGTGAAGATCGGTTAAGGGAAAGGGGTAGTTTACCTGCAACGTTTTATGTTTTAAAAGGGTATTTTCTAAGGCAAACGATAAGAGCCGCAAATTCAAACAGAATCAAAAAAGCTTTTGCATACAGCCCTGATTTCTTGAGTACCAAAGACCTATTGTTTTTGGTGAAGATCGTTTAAGGGAAAGGGGTAGTTTACCAGCCACTTTTTTGTTTTATCGAGGGTAATTTTGTTTGTTTGGCAAATGATAACAGCCGCAAATTCAAACATAATCAAATACTGTTTTGCATACTGCCCTGAATTGTAGAGTTCTCAAGACCTTTTGGTTTTGGTGAAGATCGGTTAAGGGAAAGGGGTAGTTTACCAGCAACGTTTTATGTTTTAAAAGGGTATTTTCTATGGCAAACGATAAGAGCCGCAAATTCAAACAGAATCAAAAAAGCTTTTGCATACAGCCCTGATTTGTTGAGTACTAAAGACCTATTGTTTTTGGTGAAGATCGTTTAAGGGAAAGGGGTAGTTTACCAGACACGTTTTTTGTTTTATCAAGTGTATTTTATATGGCGAACGATAACAGCCGCAAATTCAAACCGAATCATATAACATTTTGCATACAGCCCTGAAATGTAGAGTTCTCAAGACCTGTTGGTTTTGGAGAAGATCGGTTAAGGGAATAGGGTTGTTTACCAGCAACATTTTATGTTTTATCAAGGGTAATTTTTTTTGACGAACGATAACTGCCGTACATTAAAACAGAATCAACTACTCTTCTGCATACCTTTTTGAATTATACAGAACTCAAGGTCTGTTGATTTTGTTGAAGATCGGTTAAGGGAAAGGGGTAGTTTACTGGCAACGTTCTATGTTTTAACAAGGGTATTTTTTCTATGACGAACGATAACTGCCGTAAATTCAAAGAGAATCAACCAATGTTTTGCAGACAGCCCTGAATTGTAGATTTCTCAAGACCTATTGTTTTTGGTAAAGATCGGTTAATGGAATAGGGTAGTTTACCGGCAACGTTTTATGTTTTATCAAGGGTGTTTTCTATGGCAAACGATAACAGCCGCAAATTCAAACAGAATCAAATAATTGTTTGCATACAGGCCTGAATTGTAGAGTACCTAAGACCTGTCGTTTTTGGTGAAGATCGGTTAACGGAAAGGGGTAGTTTACCTGCAATAGTTTTTTATCAATGGTAATTTTTTTCTATAGTAAATGATAACAGCCGCAAATTCAAACAGAATCAAATGATGTTTTGCATACAGCCCTGTATTTTAGACTTCTCAATACGTATTGGTGTTGGTGAAGATCGGTTAATGGAAAGGGGTAGTTTACCTGCAACGGTTTTTTTATCAAGGGTATTTTCAATGGCAAATGATAACAGCCGCAAATTCAAACAGAATCAAATAATTTTTTGCATACAGCCGTGATTTGCAGAGTACTCAAGACCTATTGTTTTGGTGAAGATCGGTTAAGGGGAAGGGGTAGTTTACCTGCAACCTTTTACGTTTTAACAAGAGTAAAGTATTTGAAAATTCATTTAATCTTTTCTCAAACAATGGTAATTGTTAAAAATAAAATAATTTTGTTGCCAGGCAATAAAATTATAATTTTTTCATTTATGTATTTTTTTCTCAGTTATGTACTGTTTACGTTTCCATTTTATTATTATGACTACCGCAATGAAAAGGCAGGGAAGACACACACACACACACACAATTCGCGTTATTTCTGGCCTCATTCATGTTTATTTTCTTACATTTGCACGGTTTTTAAATGGAAAGTGCCGAACCCATACCAACATAACGCATGCAAGCCGAAAAAGTGTCCAGCGTGGATAGCGATTTGCTTCCTGTGGATCGCTGGGCAGTGTAACTGCACGTGTTTACAGAGGAACGATTCATAGACAGACTTTTCGTCTTTAGGGAATGAACCCTCTGCAAGATGCTGAGGGTCCATGAGTGACTTCGGAGCGCTCCTTCTTTTCCACGTGTTTGTTCTGTGAAACGTACACTGTAGATTCGCAGCTTTATTCTAAGCAACGCTCAATAGGAAATGTTGAAAATTTTTGTCCACAGTGTACCCTCATACACACTAAACCTGCTCTGATGTTTTAATTACGGACATCATAATATTAAAACTTTGGAAACTTGAGCACTACTTAATGGAGATCAATCATTATCTTATACAAGCCATTAATTTTATGCATATTTTTTATATGTATATGTACAACGTTATCGGCAACAAAGAAGTAGTTTTTGTTAAAATTCCTTCCTGGGATATTTGGCCGTAGTCCAATGTTTTCTACAAAACCAGACGTTTCGGCAAAGCCATCAACTTCCATCATCAGTGAAAATCAAGTGCGATAACGTGAGGTGGTATGTTAGTGACCACAGTACTGTGGTTAAGGTTGAAGCAGTAAGTAGAAAGAAGTAGTTTCTATGGTAATATTTCATTTCGAAAATGATTTTAAATATAAATCTTAGAATATTGAAGTCATGTATGCTTCTCCATACCGATATTTTACTTCCATGTTCCTTAAGGAAATGGAAGTATGGTGATGGCAAAAAAAATCGTGTTCGAGATTATTTCAGATTCTGATTGTACAACTCTCAAAACATGAAAAAAAGTCGTTTTTCGAAAAGTGTCGTGTGTGTGTGTGTCTGTCTATGTCTATCTGTCTGTAGGTTTTTTTCTATGGCACACGATAACAGCCGCAAATTCAAACAGAATCAAATAATTTTTTGCATACAGTCCTGATTTGTAGAGTACTCACGACCTATTGTTTTTGGTGAAGATCAGTTGAGGGAAAGGGGTAGTTTACCGGCAACGATTTTTTTTTATCAAGGGTAATTTCTTTTATTTGGCAAACGATAACAGCCGCAAATTCAAACAGAATCAAATAATGTTTCGCATACAGCCCTGAATTATGGAGTTCTCAAGACCTATTGTTTTTGTTGAAGCTCGGTTAAGGTAAAGGGGTAGTTTACCGGCAACGTTTTATGTTTTAACAAGGGTATTTTCTATGGCAAATGATAACAGCCGCAAATTCAAACAGAATCAAAAGATTATTTGCATACACCCCTAAATTGCATAGTTCTCAAGACCTATTGTTTTTGGTGAAGATCGGTTAAGGGAAAGGGGTAGTTTACCTGCAACGGTTTTTTTATCAAGGGTATTTTCAATGGCAAACGATAACTGCCGCATATAAAAACAGAATCAAATAATTTTTTGCATACGTCACTGAATTGTAGGGGACTCTAGGACTTTTGATTTTGGTGAAGATCGGTTAAGGGGAAGGGGTAGTTTACCTGCAACCTTTTACGTTTTAACAAGAGTAAAGTACTTGAAAATTCATTTAATCTTTTTCAAACAATGGTAATTGTTAAAAATAAAATAATATTGTTGCCAGGCAATAAAATTATAATTTTTTCATGTATGTATTTTTTTCTCAGTTATGTACTGTTTACGTTTCCATTTTATTATTATGACTACCGCAATGAAAAGGCAGGGAAGACACACACACACACACACACACACACACACACACACACACACACACACACACACAATTCGCGTTATTTCTGGCCTCATTCATGTTTATTTTCTTACACTTGCATGGTTTTTAAATGGAAAGTGCCGAACCCATACCAACATAACGCATGCAAGCCGAAAAAGTGTCCAGCGTGGATAGCGATTTGACGTTTCGGCAAAGCCATCGACTTCCATCATCAGTGAAAATCGAGTGCGATAACGTGAGGTGGTATATGTTAGTGACCACAGTACTGTGGTTAAGGCTGAAGCAGTAAGTAGAAAGAAGTAGTTTCTATGGTAATATTTCATTTCGAAAATGATTTTAAATATAAATCTTAGAATATGGAAGTCATGTATTGTTTTCCATACCGATATTTTACTTCCATGTTCCTTAAGGAAATGGAAGTATGGTGATGGCAAAAAAAATCGTGTTCGAGATTATTGCAGATTCTGATTGTACTACACTCAAAACATGAAAAAAGTGTCTGTTTTTCAAAAAGTCGTTTTTCAAAAAGTGTCTGTGTGTCTGTCTGTGTGTTTTATCTGTCTGTAGTTTTTTGTCTATGGCAAACGATAACATCGGCAAATTCAAACTGAATCAAATAATTTTTTGCATACAGCCCTGATTTGTAGAGTACTCGGTCCTATTGTTTTTGGTGAAGATCGGTTGAGGGAAAGGGGTAGTTTACCTGCAACGGTTTTTTTTATCAAGGGTAATTTTTTTTGTTTGGCAAACGATAACAGCCGCAAATTCAAACAGAATCAAATAATATTTCGAATACAGCCCTGAATTGTAGAGTTCTCAAGATCTGTTGATTTTGGTAAAGATCGGTTAAGGGAAAGGGGTAGTTTACCGGCAATATTTTATGTTTTAACAAGGGTATTTTCTATGGCAAACGATAACAGCCGGAAATTCAAACATAATCAAATAATGTTTTGCATACTGCCCTGAATTGTAGAGTTCTCAAGACCTTTTGGTTTTGGTGAAGATCGGTTAAGGGAAAGGGGTAGTTTACCTGCAACGTTTTATGTTTTAAAAGGGTATTTTCTATGGCAAACGATAAGAGCCGCAAATTCAAACAGAATCAAAAAAGCTTTTGCATACAGCCCTGATTTCTTGAGTACTAAAGACCTATTGTTTTTGGTGAAGATCGTTTAAGGGAAAGGGGTAGTTTACCAGACACGTTTTTTGTTTTATCAAGGGTATTTTATATGGCAATCCATAACAGCCGCAAATTCAAACCGAATCATATAATATTTTGCATACAGCCCTGAAATGTAGAGTTCTCAAGACCTGTTGGTTTTGGAGAAGATCGGTTAAGGGAATAGGGTTGTTTACCAGCAACATTTTATGTTTTATCAAGGGTAATTTTTTTTGACGAACGATAACTGCCGTACATTAAAACAGAATCAACTACTCTTCTGCATACCTTTTTGAATTATACAGAACTCAAGGTCTGTTGATTTTGTTGAAGATCGGTTAAGGGAAAGGGGTAGTTTACCGGCAACGTTCTATGTTTTAACAAGGGTATTTTTTCTATGACGAACGATAACTGCCGTAAATTCAAAGAGAATCAACCAATGTTTTGCAGACAGCCCTGAATTGTAGATTTCTCAAGACCTATTGTTTTCGGTAAAGATCGGTTAATGGAATAGGGTAGTTTACCAGCAACGTTTTATGTTTTATCAAGGGTGTTTTCTATGGCAAACGATAACAGCCGCAAATGCAAACAGAATCAAATAATTGTTTGCATACAGGCCTGAATTGTAGAGTACCTAAGACCTGTCGTTTTTGGTGAAGATCGGTTAACGGAAAGGGGTAGTTTACCTGCAACAGTTTTTTATCAATGGTAATTTTTTTCTATAGTAAATGATAACAGCCGCAAATTCAAACAGAATCAAATGATGTTTTGCATACAGCCCTGTATTTTAGAGTTCTCAATACGTATTGGTGTTGGTGAAGATCGGTTAAGGGAAAGGGGTAGTTTACCGGCAACGGTTTTTTTTATCAAGGGTATTTTCAATGGCAAATGATAACAGCCGCAAATTCAAACAGAATCAAATAATTTTTTGCATACAGCCGTGATTTGCAGAGTACTCAAGACCTATTGTTTTTGGTGAAGATCGGTTACGGGGAAGGGGTAGTTTACCTGCAACCTTTTACGTTTTAACAAGAGTAAAGTACTTGAAAATTCATTTAATCTTTTCTCAAACAATGGTAATTGTTAAAAATAAAATAATTTTGTTGCCAGGCAATAAAATTATAATTTTTTCTATTATGTATTTTTTTCTCAGTTATGTACTGTTTACGTTTCCATTTTATTAATATGACTACCGCAATGAAAAGGCGGGGAAGACACACACACACACACACACACAATTCGCGTTATTTCTGGCCTCATTCATGTTTATTTTCTTACATTTGCACGGTTTTTAAATGGAAAGTGCCGAACCCATACCAACATAACGCATGCAAGCCGAAAAAGTGTCCAGCGTGGATAGCGATTTGCTTCCTGTGGATCGCTGGGCAGTGCAACTGCACGTGTTTACAGAGGAACGATTCATAGACAGACTTTTCGTCTTTAGGGAATGAACCCTCTGCAAGATGCTGAGGGTCCATGAGTGACTTCGGAGCGCTCCTTCTTTTCCGCGTGTTTGTTCTGTGAAACGTACACTGTAGATTCGCAGCTTTATTCTAAGCAACGCTCAATAGGAAATGTTGAAAATTTTTGTCCACGGTGTACCCTCATACACACTAAACCTGCTCTGATGTTTTAATTACGGACATCATAATATTAAAACTTTGGAAACTTGAGCACTACTTAATGGAGATCAATCATTAACTTATACAAGCCATTAATTTTATGCATATTTTTTATATGTATATGTACAACGTTATCGGCAACAAAGAAGTAGTTTTTGTTAAAATTCCTTCCTGGGATATTTGGCCATAGTCCAATGTTTTCTACAAAACCAGACATTTCGGCAAAGCCATCGACTTCCATCATCAGTGAAAATCGAGTGCGATAACGTGAGGTGGTATGTTAGTGACCACAGTACTGTGGTTAAGGTTGAAGCAGTAAGTAGAAAGAAGTAGTTTCTATGGTAATATTTCATTTCGAAAATGATTTTAAATATAAATCTTAGAATATTGAAGTCATGTATGGTTCTCCATACCGATATTTTATTTCCATGTTCCTTAAGGAAATGGAAGTATGGTGATGGCAAAAAAAATCGTGTTCGAGATTATTTCAGATTCTGATTGTACAACTCTCAAAACATGAAAAAAAGTCGTTTTTCGAAAAGTGTCTGTGTGTGTGTGTCTGTCTATGTGTCTATCTGTCTGTAGGTTTTTACTTCCATATTCCTTAAGGAATGGAAGTATGGTGATGGCAAAAAAAATCGTGTTCGAGATTATTGCAGATTCTGATTCTACTACACTCAAAACATGAAAAAAAGTCGTTTTCCGAAAAGTGTCTGTGTGTGTGTCTGTTTGTGTGTCTGTGTGTCTGTCTGTAGATTTTTTTTCTATGGCAAACGATAACTGCCGCAAATTCAAACAAAATCAAATAATTTTTTGCATACAGCCCTGATTTGTAGAGGACTCGCGACCTATTGTTTTTGGTGAAGATCGGTTGACGGAAAGGGGTAGTTTACCTGCAATGGGTTTTTTTTTAGCAAGGGTAATTTTTTTTTTTTTGGCAAACGATAACAGCCGCAAATTCAATCAGAATCAAATAATGTTTCGCATACAGCCCTGAATTGTAGAGTTCTCAAGACCTATTGTTTTTGGTGAAGAACGGTTAAGGGAAAGGGGTAGTTTACCTGTAACGTTTTATGTTTTAACAAGGGTATTTCCTATGGCAAACGATAACAGCCGCAAATTCAAACAGAATCAAAAGATTATTTGCATACAGCCCTAAATTGTAGAGTTCTCAAGACCTATTGTTTTTGGTGAAGATCGGTTAAGGGAAAGGGTAGTTTACCTACAACGTTTTTTAACAACGGTATTTTCTATGGCAAACGATAACAGCTGCAAATTCAAACAATCAAATAATTTTCTGCATACAGTCCTGATTTGTAGAGTACTCAAGACCTATTGTTTTTGGTGAAGATCGGTTGAGGGGAAGGGGTAGTTTACCTGCAACGTTTTTTATCAAGCGTATTTTCTATGGCAAACGATAACTGCCGCAAATTCAAACAGAATCAAATATTTTTTTGCATACAACCTGATTTGTAGAGTACTCGCGACATATTGTTTTTGGTGAAGATCGGTTGAGGGGAAGGGGTAGTTTACCTGCAACGGTTTTTTTTATCAAGGGAATTTTTTTTTTTTGGCAAACGATAACAGCCGCAAATTCAAACAGAATCAAATAATGTTTCGCATACAGCCCAGAATTGTAGAGTTCTCAAGACTTATTGTTTTTGGTGAAGATCGGTTAAGGGAAAGGGGTAGTTTACCTACAACGTTTTTTTAACAAGGGTATTTTCTATGGCAAACGATAACAGCCGCAAATTCAAACAGAATCAAATAATTTTCTGCATACAGCCCTGATTTGTAGAGTACTCAAGACCTATTGTTTTTGGTGAAGATCGGTTAAGGGAAAGGGGTAGTTTACCTGCAACGGTTTTTTTATCAAGGGTATTTTCAATGGCAAACGATAACTGCCGCATATTCAAACAGAATCAAATAATTTTTTGCATACGTTACTGAATTGTAGAGTACTCTAGGACTTTTGATTTTGGTGAAGATCGGTTAAGGGGAAGGGGTAGTTTACCTGCAACCTTTTACGTTTTAACAAGAGTAAAGTACTTGAAAATTCATTTAAACTTTTTCAGACAATGGTAATTGTAGAAAATAAAATAATTTTGTTGCCAGGTAATCTGAAAATTTCAGATTTTGTACCACAAAATCTGAAAAGATTATACGATAGTTTATGAAATGGTTAATAATACGTCAGTGGAAGGTGTAATGAGAAATTAGCAGAAATGGAAACCTGGGGAATGTTAACTGTTCTGTAGATACAATTTTGTCAGAATGTTTGGAAATGATCATCAACATTGAAGAAAAAGTAAGCATATTAAGAAACATATGTAAGTACTTATTATAAAAAATAATGTTTGTTTTTTGATAAAGTCATTTTGATTATAAAATATAAATATTTACAACAAGAAAAGAATTTTCAGTTTTCAAAATTTAAAGATATTTTTATAAAACAATGGGTTCTTCATTGAGGTGGGGACCATGTCACTCACTCCATCTCAAGCCTCCTCTCCCACTTTGCAGAAAAAGAGGACCCTGTCAAGGCTGATACTTTGACGACAGTGACAGGGCTTTCCACCAAATTCAGCAGAGTGACAGGTAGGCCCAACTCTGATTGGCTCCTCAGATTTCCCCAGCGTTAGTAGGTTCTATGAAAATATTTTATTTCAAAAATGATTTTAAATATAAATCTTAGATATGTTTTATAAATCTCATGTTTTATGTTTTAACATGGGTAATTTTTTATATGACGAACCACAACTGCCGTAAATTCAAACAGAATCAAATAATTTTTTACATATGTGCCTGAGCTATAGAGAACTCAATGTCTGTTGATTTTGGTGAAGATCGGTTACGGGGAAAGGGCAGTTTACCTGAAACATTTTTTGTTGTAACATGAGTAAAGTACTTAATTTTGATAAAGTATCCTGATAAGATCTTAATAATCCACTGTAGAAACGTAGATGAAATATCTATAAATGAAGAGCCTAGTTGAAGGGCTGGGGGTAATTTTCTATAAATCAAAATTATGGTTGAAGGGGGAGGGGATAATATTTTTTATATGTGTACTACGTTATTGGCAAGAAAGAAGTATTTTTTTGTTAAAATTCCTTCCCTGGCTGTTTGGCTGAAAATGATTTTAAATATAAATCTTAGAATATGGAAGTCATGTATGGTTCTCCATACCGATATTTTTCTATGGCAAATGATAACAGCCGCAAATTCAAACAGAATCAAATAATTTTTTGCATACAGTCCTGATTTGTAGAGTACTCATGACCTATTGTTTTTGGTGAAGATCAGTTGAGGGAAAGGGGTAGTTTACCGGCAACGATTTTTTTTTTTCAAGGGTAATTTCTTTTTTTTTGGCAAACGATAACAGCCGCAAATTCAAACAGAATCAAATAATGTTTCGCATACAGCCCTGAATTATGGAGTTCTCAAGACCTGTTGTTTTTGGTGAAGATCGGTTGAGGTAAAGGGGTAGTTTACCTGCAACGTTTTATGTTTTAACAAGGGTATTTTCTATGGCAAACGATAACAGCCGCAAATTCAAACAGAATCAAAAGATTATTTGCATACAGCCCTAAATTGCATAGTTCTCAAGACCTATTGTTTTTGGTGAAGATCGGTTAAGGGAAAGGGGTAGTTTACCTGCAACGGTTTTTTTATCAAGGGTATTTTCAATGGCAAACGATAACTGCCGCATATTCAAACAGAATCAAATAATTTTTTGCATACGTCACTGAATTGTAGAGTACTCTAGGACTTTTGATTTTGGTGAAGATCGGTTAAGGGGAAGGGGTAGTTTACCTGCAACCTTTTACGTTTTAACAAGAGTAAAGTACTTGAAAATTCATTTAATCTTTTTCAAACAATGGTAATTGTTAAAAATAAAATAATTTTGTTGCCAGGCAATAAAATTATAATTTTTTCGTTTATGTATTTTTTCTCAGTTATGTACTGTTTACGTTTCCATTTTATTATTATGACTACCGCAATGAAAAGGCAGGGAAGACACACACACACACACGCGTGCACACACACACACACACACACACAATTCGCGTTATTTCTGGCCTCATTCATGTTTATTTTCTTACATTTGCACGGTTTTTAAATGGAAAGTGCCGAACCCATACCAACATAACGCATGCAAGCCGAAAAAGTGTCCAGCATGGATAGGGATTTGACGTTTCGGCAAAGCCATCGACTTCCATCATCAGTGAAAATCGAGTGCGATAACGTGAGGTGGTATATGTTAGTGACCACAGTACTGTGGTTAAGGCTGAAGTAGTAAGTAGAAAGAAGTAGTTTCTATGGTAATATTTCATTTCGAAAATGATTTTAAATATAAATCTTAGAATATGGAAGTCATGTATGGTTTTCCATACCGATATTTTACTTCCATGTTCCTTAAGGAAATGGAAGTATGGGGATGGCAAAAAAAATCGTGTTCGAGATTATTGCAGATTCTGATTGTACTACACTCAAAACATGAAAAAAGTGTCTGTTTTTCAAAAAGTCGTTTTTCAAAAAGTGTCTGTGTGTGTGTCTGTGTGTTTTATCTGTCTAGATTTTTTTCTATGGCAAACGATAACAGCGGCAAATTCAAACAGAATCAAATAATTTTTTGCATACAGCTCTGATTTGTAGAGTACTCGGGACTTATTGTTTTTGGTGAAGATCGGTTGAGGGAAAGGGGTAGTTTACCTGCAACGGTTTTTTTTATCAAGGGTAATTTTTTTTTTTTTGGCAAACGATAACAGCCGCAAATTCAAACAGAATCAAATAATATTTCGAATACAGCCCTGAATTGTAGAGTTCTCAAGATCTGTTGATTTTGGTAAAGATCGGTTAAGGGAAAGGGGTAGTTTACCTGCATCATTTTATGTTTTAACAAGGGTATTTTCTATGGCAAACGATAACAGCCGGAAATTCAAACATAATCAAATAATGTTTTGCATACTTCCCTGAATTGTATAGTTCTCAAGACCTTTTGGTTTTGGTGAAGATCGGTTAAGGGAAAGGGGTAGTTTACCTGCAACGTTTTATTTTTTAAAAGGGTATTTTCTAAGGCAAACGATAAGAGCCGCAAATTCAAACAGAATCAAAAAAGCTTTTGCATACAGCCCTGATTTCTTGAGTACTAAAGACCTATTGTTTTTGGTGAAGATCGTTTAAGGGAAAGGGGTAGTTTACCAGACACGTTTTTTGTTTTATCAAGGGTATTTTATATGGCAAACGATAACAGCCGCAAATTCAAACAGAATCATATAATATTTTGCATACAGCCCTGAAATGTAGAGTTCTCAAGACCTGTTGGTTTTGGAGAAGATCGGTTAAGGGAGTAGGGTTGTTTACCAGCAACATTTTATGTTTTATCAAGGGTAATTTTTTTTGACGAACGATAACTGCTGTATATTAAAACAGAATCTACTACTCTTCTGCATACCTTTTTGAAATATACAGAACTCAAGGTCTGTTGATTTTGTTGAAGATCGGTTAAGGGAAAGGGGTAGTTTACCGGCAACATTCTATGTTTTAACAAGGGTATTTTTTCTATGACGAACGATAACTGCCGTAAATTCAAAAAGAATCAACCAATGTTTTGCAGACAGCCCTGAATTGTAGAGTTCTCAAGACCTATTGTTTTTGGTGAAGATCGGTTAATGGAATAGGGTAGTTTACCAGCAACGTTTTATGTTTTATCTAGGGTGTTTCCTATGGCAAATGATAACAGCCGCAAATTCAAACAGAATCAAATAATTGTTTGCATACAGGCCTGAATTGTAGAGTACCTAAGACCTGTCGTTTTTGGTGAAGATCAGTTAAGGGAAAGGGGTAGTTTACCTGCAACAGTTTTTTATCATGGGTAATTTTTTTCTATAGTAAATTATAACAGCCGCAAATTCAAACAGAATCAAATGATGTTTTGCATACAGCCCTGTATTTTAGAGTTCTCAATACGTATTGATGTTGGTGAAGATCGGTTAAGGGAAAGGGGTAGTTTACCAGCAACATTTTATGTTTTAACAAGGGTAATTTTTTATATGACGAACGATAACTGCCGTAAATTCAAACAGAACCAACTAGGTTTTTGCATACCTTTTTGAACTAAAGAGAACTCAATGTCTGTTGATTTTGTTGAAGATCGGTTAAGGGAAGGGGTAGTTTATCAGCAACATTTTATGTTTTAAAAAGGGTAATTTTTTTATGACAAACGATAACTGCCGAAAATTCAATGAGAATCAAATAATTTTTGTGCACTCCCTGAGTTGCAGAAAGCTCAAGGTCTATTGATTTTGGTGAAGATCGGTTAAGGGAAAGGGGTAGTTTACCTGCAACATTTTATGTTGTAACAAGAGAAATGTTTCCATGACGAACGATAACTGCCGCACATTCAAACAGAATCAATAATTTTTTTGCATGCTTCCCTGAATTGTAGAGGACGGAAGGTCTGTTGATTTTGGAGAAGATCGGTTAAGAGAAAGGGGTAGTTTACCTGAAACATTTTATGATTTAACAAGAGTAAAGTACAGTAAAACTTGGCTAATTCGAAGCTGAAGGGACCAGTAAAAAATTTGAATTAGGAAAGTTTTAATAAGGGTAGAAAAATCAAATCAAAAACCGAAATTCAGTAAAGCAATATGTTATTTTATTAAACAATTTCCTTACACATATGTATTACAAACGTATAAACACGTTTCAGTACAAAATATAGCATTTGCAGTTTTTTAAAAAAGATAGATACTTTTGATTGCATTTTGCAGTTAATACACTGAGTTGTAATAAACTCTTCAAGTTTATTAAGTGGTTGGAAAATAGCATCACTTACGTTCTGCTGTTCTTCAACAAACCGTCTCAAGTCTTGAATGTAATTTGATGCCTGTGGAGCCATTGGAATCGGTATCTCTGGAAGATCTAGCTGGTCCCTTTCTTCATCTGAAGATGCACCATCATTTTTGTTCACATCAGCCACGATCTCCGCATCTCTGTTCACCGCACACCGCCAAGTCTTCATCCATGTTTACAAAATAACAAATTCCTGCGTCATGTCCAACATCTTCCCAGTTATCCGCAGTGGGTACGACTTCTCTAGCAGCTTTATTCTCCTCTTCACCTTCAATGTGGCAGAAACCACCTTTACGAAAGCAAATAGCAATTGTTTTTTGTGTAACTTGGTCCCAAGCACTGTTGCACATGCGGGCAGCTTGAAGGATGTTAATCTTGATAGTATTTTCATGCTCATCTAAATAAGCACCTGACAGAATTTTTTGAACCACAATCTGTCTGTAAAAATGGTTAAAATTTTTTATTACACCTTTGGTCCATAGGTTGAACTACTGAAGTCATGTTTGGGGGGAAATACACAACCTTTACATTTTCCATCACAGGAATAGTGTTGTGCGCTGTACAGTTGTCAATAAACAAGACAATTCTTCTGTTTTGATTCCGAAATTTCCTGTTGATTTTCAAAAATCATCTTTCGAAAATTTCACCTGTCATCCAAGCTTTATTGTTTGATTCATATTCAACTGGTTTTGTATTTCATTTTTGAAACAACGTGGGTTGGCTGACTTCCCTATCATTAGCAAAGGCAGTTTTTCCGAGCCATCCATGTTTGCTCCGACTAAAAGTGTTATGCGTTCCTTGCTGTGTTAGCCGCCAATACAACTTTCTCCTTTAAAAGCAAGTGTTTTGTCGGGGGTGCATTTGAAGAATAAGCCCGTCTCGCCTACGTTAAAAATGTCTTTAGCGTCTCTATCAGAAATCATTTGCATCAAATCGTCTTTCCATAAATTTGCAACCCCTACTTCATTTTGAGTAGTTAAAACAAAAAGAATATTTCTTTTTGTAAAGAGGGGCTACAAGTTAATTAAAACTAGGCTAAGGCCTAGAGAAGCTAAAAATTGCGCTGGATCCAGTGAGACGGGACTTGCAATGAAAACTCAAGAATTAAATAATTAACAATCCCATTTTATTATTCTATCTCATAATAAACATATAATGAACAAATAAATACAACAGTGATTTATGATTCCCCTTTTAAATGGTTAAATAAAGAAGTATACCCTCTCAACAAGGCCACCTGAAAAATATTAACTGAATCCACGAAAATAATTGCTATGTCACCATCAATGAATTGAAATTTTAAAATAATCATTAACCTCAAAATAAAACTCCCATTAAACTATTTATTAAAATATAAAATTTATATCATGTGTTCCTTTTTATAATGCAGTATATAAATTAATGAAGATAAATGATTTCATTCCCAGTTACTATTAATAATTAAAATAATTACTCAACCAATTAAATGAACTTTAACGGTGACACTTCCTATACTTGTTAAATAAAATAATTAATTTCCTTAAAGAAATGATCAGCCACGATTATTGAGATAGAATACCTCCCTTAAAAAGAAAATGAAAAGGATATATCCACATGCCTACATGTGTTAACTTTCTGTTGTAAAAGACCCTGAATAATAAATCCCTATATCCCACCAAAAGTACAGTAATGCATAATATTTATATATATATATATATATATATATATATATATATATATATCTCCCCCAAAATGTACACAGAAATATACAGACATAACATGTTCCACAAGACAAATTACATTATACAATAGTATACAAATACATAAAGGTCTCTTGCCACGCCCTTTTTTATATTACCCTTCTGGTGTATATAATTCTAACTTCTTCTTTATAGGAATCCCAATTAGGATTAAAGATTTATTTCTATAAATGTACCCCCATGGTGTGGGTTAATTGCACGTCATGTGTATCATAAAGTATTGCATACAAATGTCGCCAGGACATTAAAAATTTAAAACCAAGTGCCTCAGTGGCTAAGTGTTTAATAACTTAATTAAGGTGAGAAATAAAAATTGTTTAAAATAATTAACGCCCCCCAGTTACCATGATTAATATAAAGAATTTATATAGACTAAAATAGGGCCAATTAATGAAAAGAGAAAAATTGCACAATATTAGCACCTTATATAAAAAAATACATTTGTGTGTCAGAGACGGACATGTTCCTTCAACTTATGACCAGTCTCAACAAATTTGTCTCAACAACCTTGTTTCGACAAACAAGTTGAAAAGTGTTTCGACATGCATAGCTTGGTCGAAACTAATTAAAAATTCACCTACCTCCCCAGTAATCTTTTTATACCAATGACATAACCTGATTTTAAAAATAAGAGAAAATATATGTTTTTATGCATAGTACATTAAACTTGAGAAAATTACTAATAACAAAACTGACTTTAAATCTGTAGCGAAAGCCCTATAAAGAAATGAGTGGAAATCTAAGTTGGATGCTGTGTTGTAGACATGTCAGTCTCTGAACTGACAATTTACTATACATATATTGAAATTTTACAATTAATTCTTAGTGTTCACACTAAACTGTCCCATCAATTGGGGATCCAAATGAATGTATACTTGAACGGTAAAAACTGATGATTATGTATAACTGGTGCCATGTTGATTCTACGTGTTAATTATAAATGGTTGTTTTTCACCTGCTTATGTGCCCAGAAGGATGATTTCTTATTTGTAACGTGGCGATCTTATGACTGGCATGTTGTTGTGGTTCTTGTGGTCTTATTCTCTTCGGTGTCGAGTGTGGAGCTTTTAAGATGTCATTCTTTCAGTCATGTAGCAGGACTTGTCTCTGTTCGGCGAACCCTGATCACATATTATATTTTTAGTGAGAGACCACACACAAATGCCCCCACTGTTTGGACACCCTCCAAAATCATATATAAAAACAACACCTAGTTATGTGCTACATAATAAAACTTGGTAACATTATTTTGGCCAACATGCCTTACTTAAAAAAAACTCTCTAACAATGATTCTTTATAACCCTTTATAACCTGAACCTCACTGAATGTGAGTTGCTTTTGCAATATAATAATTTATCTTGGCTCTGTAACATCTTATGAACTTATTACTTTGAGTGAAATTGAGGTTACCACGTGGTGCAGAATTTATTTAAAACACAGTTTTCTTACTACATCGAATCTGAGAATACTATTACTTTGAATGAGACATGATTTACGTTTAAAACGTGCCTGAGTAAGTTCCCATATATATGTATAAAGTTTTACTGTCATTGTAGCAAAACTTTATACCACTTAATGACGAGGCATTGTGCAATAGGTTAAGTGCACAACACAATCTCGTTACATCGGTGTTAATGAAAGTTCAAACTTAATTATATTGTGGTTATTGTTCTTTAGGGTTTTGTGCCGAGATTCAGACACTCCAATAATCTAGTTTTATCGGTTTATAAAAACTTTACGAACAATTACGTATCTCACAATGCATGCTTCGACAAGTGGGGGCTTACTCAAGCTTACTAAAAAAACGTTTTCTCCCGTGAAATTTAGTATATAATTAATATAATGAAATCAAAACTCACCACAGTCGTTTAAGAACCTATCTCACCATAGTTATAAGAAGTTGAAGCTGGAATTCACTCCTCTCCACCGAAGAGATTTACCACGAGGCAATCAGCTAGACTTTCCTGTAGAGACAAAAAAAAACGGAACGCCGTCCCCGTTTGGGTAACGAAAATCTCACCAGGCTGCAGCACTGTTGTTTAAAACTGCTGGAAAAACTCAGCAGACGGCAACACCGACCACGCAGTGTAAAATCGAAAACGGTAGTTTCTCCTATCTGCGGGTAGGGAGCAGCACTCATTATTACTTTAATTTTTGTACTGTCCTTAACGTCAAAACTGCCAATAAAATGACTGACTTAGCGCTGAATCTTTTGACTCAGCACAAAGTTGAACCTTGAACGTCAACAGATTCACTTTCCCCACAAACAGTTTTGAAAGACATGCCACTCCTTTCTTTAAAACCATCAAGCCAACCACTGCTGGCCTTAAAATCATTTTTCCCTCTGCTAGATGCGAATTCCTCAGCTTTGGCTCTGACGAGGGACCCACTGACTGGAATTTTTTTGTCCCTTGCTTGCTTAAACCACATCACTACACATTCATCCACATCAGGATTTTCTGGTCCTCGCGCTCTTTTCCTATCTTTGTCGCTGGCTTTACACACACTATTCAAAATCTTCTATTTATTTTTTAAATACATTGACAGTGTACTTGGCGGTATCCCAAATTCCTTAGCAATTTCAGATTTCTTTTTTTGTCCCTTTCCACTTCCCGAATAACGGCAACTTTTTCGGCAAATGTCAATGATTTGTATTGGGTCCGTATTGGTTTTGAAAGGCCCATGATGAACACACAACACAATAAAACTGCACAATAAGCAGTCTGTATATACAGTACTGTATAAAGAAAGGAACGGTCTCTCTCTACAGGACACAGCTCGCACAGTAGACACTCAAAAAGACTTAACCCTTCCACGAATGCAGGCAGACTGAACTGAAAGCAACAGTGAGAGTGGCTGACTGATGAGGCGTGGAACAAGGGACACGGCGGACGGTACCGTTACACGAGCCAGTCACGTGTCATCGCGAGATACTGGCGCCAATTCCACGAATTTGACACAAAGGACAAGCGTCTGTTCACAAAGGGCAATGCCTGCTTGTCTGTTTCCAGTCGTCTCTCTATTGTTACGTGGTCTAGCCCATATTGCAGGCAATTGTTTGTAGTTTGAGCAAAATTTTTATTCCGAATTAACCAAAAAAAGTTCGAATTACAGACGATGTTTTTGCACGGTTGTCAAATATAGTCTAAGTTTGTCAAATAGGATATTCAAGGGACCACGGTAAAAGTTCGAATTATCCACGAATTCGAATTATGCACGTTCGAATTTGCCAAGTTCTACTGTACTTAATTTTTATAAATAAATTATCCTGATAAGAAGCTCATAGTAATCCACTGTAGAAACCTAGATGAAATATCTATAAATGAAGAAGTTAGGTGAACGGGGTGGGGGTAATTTTCTGTTATTAAAAATTATAGTTGAAGGTGGAGGAGAGAATTTTTTATATGTGTACTATGTTATCGGCAACAAAGAAGTAGTTTTTTGTTAAAATTGCTTCCCGGGCTCTTTAGCCGTAGTCCAATGTTTTCTGCAAAACCAGACTTTTCGGCAGTGCTATCGACTGCCATCATCGGTGAAAATCGAGTGCGAAAACATGAGGTGGTATACGTTAGTGACCACAGTACTGTGGTTAATGCTGAAGCAATAAGTAGAAAAACGTAGTTTCTATGGAAATATTTCATTTCGAATATGATTTTAAATATAAATCTTAGAACATGGAAGTCATGTATGGTTCTCCATACCGATATTTTCTATGGTAAACGATAATAGCCGAAAATTCAAACAGAATCAAATAATGTTTTGCATACAGCCCTGAATTGTAGAGTTCTCAAGACCTGTTGGTTTTGGTGAAGATCGGTTAAGGGAATAGGGTAGTTTACCAGCAAGATTTTATGTTTTAAGGGTTAAGGGAAAGGGGTAGTTTACCCGCAACGGTTTTTTATCAAGGGTAATTTTTTTCTATGGCAAACGATAACAGCCGCAAATTCAAACAGAATCAAATTATGTTTTGCATACAGCCCTGTATTGTAGAGTTCTCAATAAATATTGGTGTTAGTGAAGATAGGTTAAAGGAAAGGGGTAGTTTACCTGCATCATTTTATGTTTTAACAAGGGTAATTTTTTATATGACGAACGATAACTGCCGTACATTCAAACAGAATCAACTACGTTTTTGCATACCTTTTTGAACTAAAGAGAACTCGAGGTATGTTGACTTTGTTGAAGATCGGTTAAGGGAAAGGGGTACTTTATCAGCAACTTTTTATGTTTTAAAAACGGTATTTTTATTATGACGAACGATAACTGCCAGAAATTCAAAGAGAATCAAATAATTTTTTGCACACTTTCCTGAGGTGTAGAGCACTCAAGATCTGTTGATTTTGGTGAAGATCGGTTAAGAGAAAGGGGTAATTTACCTGAAACATTTTACGATTTAACAAGAGTAAAGTACTTAATTTTTATAAATAAAGTATCCTGATAAGAAGTTCATAATAATCCACTGTAGAAACGCAGATGAAATATCTATAAATGAAGAGGTTAGGTGAACAGGGTGGGGGTAATTTTCTAGTATTAAAAATTATAGTTGAAGGTGGAGGGGATAATTTTTTATATGTGTACTACGTTATCGGCAACAAAGAAGTAGTTTTTTGTTAAAATTGCTTCCCGGGCTGTTTAGCCGTAGTCCAATGTTTTCTGCAAAACCAGACTTTTCAGCAGTGCCATCGACTGCCATCATCAGTGAAAATCGAGTGCGAAAACATGAGGTGGTATACGTTAGTGACCTCAGTACTGTGGTTAATGCTGAAGCAATAAGTAGAAAAACGTAGTTTCTATGGAAATATTTCATTTCGAATATGATTTTAAATATAAATCTTAGAACATGGAAGTCATGTATGGTTCTCCATACCGATATTTTATTTACTTTTTCCTTTTGTCTTCTCATTTACTGCTCCTCAACCTACTGGGTATATGTGTTGTACTGGGGTTTTATATAGTTGGTTTCTTTTATATGGACCAAGAGTTTTCTTTGTTATTCAGTTTGTGTTTACATTTTATCAACTATAATGATCAGCTTCTTTAATTCATTTTTTAACCATTTACTTTTTCTCACTCACTATTGATAGTTTCTTCTTTTTTAATGTTGTATTAAGTTAAATCTTAAGGTAATAATTCTGTTATGCTACAACATTTATAATTTAAATAAAATGTGAAAATACCAGGACTAGAAATAGGATTGATCTTAAACTTTTTGATTTTACATGTCTCTACAATTGTATCTTCTTCTTACCCTACACAATGGGCCTGTTACATAGTTATGTGATTTGGTCAGTTATGTAATCTGTTAACACTTCTTTTCTAATAAAACTTTGGTAGTAGGTTCCTTCAAATATGCTGTTGACATTTTCAGTTTATGGGGATAACAGCATAATGATGTTGGTCCAAATATCCCTAGTTCACCCTTCTGGAAATAAGGAGCTTACCATGATTAAAAAAATATTCCTAATAAAATCTAAATGGCGACCTTATTTGTGTACTTAACTAAAAATGAACTTTTTTCATGTGAAAAACTTACTATTTTATCGGACACGTTTCGGCTTAGTATCCGCCTTCTTCAGCTTTGGTGACAGACTCTGAGTCTGTCACCAAAGCTGAAGAAGGCGGATACTAAGCCGAAACGTGTCCGATAAAATAGTAAGTTTTTCACATGAAAAAAGTTCATTTTTAGTTAAGTGTAGTGCTGTGAAAGAAGAGATGAATAATCAAGACAATTATTTGTGTAGTATTATCTTTCCAAGAAGTCCAAAATTCTAGCCATATTATTATGTAGCAGATTGTATTGTGTTGGATTTATATTTCTCCACTTTGGGACACAAAAACTCAAGCGACTCAAAACATGATGTCACTTAAAACACTGTGATTGACATAGATTTGTTTAGAATGTTACTCAAATTCATGTAAAGTTTACCTACATAAAGTACTCAGGGGTAGTTTGTTTCAAAAACTATGTTGTATGTACCCAGACTGGTGTTTGCAAATGAATCTGGTCAAGTTTTCTTCATTTGTCCAATTTCCTTACACAAAGTTGTCAGTTTGTACTGTTTAGAATGTTTATATTTAACAAAGATCAAATTACATTACATTAGATTAACAGGGACAAAACTTCCCAAATTTCACCCAGTGTAATGTAATAGTTTGGTGCCCCCCATAATTTTGTCAGAGAAAAGCTAGACTAATGTAGTTTTACCTCTTTTTGGCATCCCCGACATCCGGTGCCCCCAACATCTGGCACTCAGGCAAGCTGCCACGCCCATCCCCCCAGTTTCATTCCTGTAGATTAAGAGTAACATAGGAACTACATACATACAGATTCATGCATGATACATACATATGTTACTTGAGTTAGTTAGTGTCGGTCAAATTTTTTGTGAATTTCATTGTTAGTGTCAGTTAAGTGTCAGTCCAATTCATCATTAAATGTAAATACATATACAGGATTAAGGCGTCATAGTGTAAGATATTTATTATATTTAACTGGTAGGATGCAGTGAATTCTGTCATAAACTTAACAAAAATGCTGCTCAGTGTATGTCCTGTTGAGGAAAAATTAGAATTACACTAGATCTTTCAAATTTAATCAAAGTCTAAATCAGGTTACAGAATATTTAATCATTAATTTAAAAAGATTTATACAATAAATATTTGTGGTTATGTGGGTGACATTAAAATTGCATTATTTTCCTTTCCTTATGTATTGTTTGGAGGGGAGGAGGTTTGGACATTTTCTGTTCAGAGAATAAAACAATATAATACCATCCAACCCAACTGCAACCCCCAAATTTTTCAACCACCAGCCGCCACTGTTATTAAATATATGCATTGCAAATAAAAGCAAGTTGTATTTGGCATACGTTACTTGAAAATAATTTCAAGACATCTGATTTTTAAGCAACCTAATACTTATGCATTTATAAGATATGTTTCTGTTTTAGTACAGTGATGTTTCAGCAATTACAGTTTAACTTATTAATGTTTATATTATAACAGTGATAGACAGCATAACAACTGCATTGTATTAAGGAACAGGAAGGAATAAAATAATATTTTTATTGTCTTATGCAACATCTATAGTTTGCTCAGCCAGAAGGATAACATTTGGAACCCTTTGATGTAAAAATGTGTTCTTAATCACGTGGCACATCCCGATGCAGTCTCTGTGCACCAATAAGATTGTACCATTAGTAAGATAAGATTACTGTTTTGTGTCTAAGTTACAATAGGTAGCATTCAACCGCAGCTTACCTCCTTCAGTGGAACATATCCATTCATGTCAACAACATAACTGTAATGATGCTAGGTAAAAAATTGATTACTACTGGTGGTAGTTGCTTTGAAGCCGAACATCATCCTTCTGAGTGAGGGAGCTATACATCTGGTGGCTCTGAAAATCTACCAATAAAAACAGGCAAGAAACTGGAGTTACAGATTACAAATACAAATGGATGGTCAGCTATAAAATCTTTTACATGTGTACGTCACTCGTTTTGTAAAGTACCTAAAACAAATAGAAATATCGGTATGGAGAACCATACATGACTTCCATATTCTAAGATTTATATTTAAAATCATTTTTGAAATGAAATATTACCATAGAAACTACTTCTTTCTACTTACTGGTTCAGCCTTAACCACAGTACTGTGGTCACTAACGTATACCACCTCACGTTATCGCACTCGATTTTCACTGATGATGGAAATCGATGGCATTGCCGAAATGTCTGGTTTTGTAGAAAACATTGGACTTCGGCCAAATATCCCGGGAAGGAATTTTAACAAAAACTACTTCTTTGTTGCCGATAACGTTGTACACATATATATAAAAAATATGCATAAAATTAATGGCTTGTATAAGTTAATGATTGATCTCCATTAAGTAGTGCTCAAGTTTCCAAAGTTTTAATATTATGATGTCCGTAATTAAAACATCAGAGCAGGTTTATTGTGAATGAGGGTACACCGTGGACAAAAATTTTCAACATTTCCTATTGAGCGTTGCTTAGAGTAAAGCTGCGAATCTACAGTGTATGTTTCACAAAACAAATACGCGAAAAAGAAGGAGCGCTCCGAAGTCACTCATGGACCCTCAGCATCTTGAAGAGGGTTCATTCCCTAAAGACGATAAGTCTGTCTATGAATCGTTCCTCTGTAAACACGTGGAGTTACACTGCCCAGCGATCCACAGGAAGCAAATTGATGTCCATTTTTTCGGCTTGCATGCGTTATGTTGGTGTGGGTTTCGGCACTTTCCATTTAAAAAGCATGCAAATGTAAGAAAATAAACATGAATGAGGCCAGAAATAACGCGAATTTTGTGTGTGTGTGTGTGTCTTCCCTGCCTTTTTATTGCTGTAGTCATAATAATAAAATGGAAACGTAAACATTACATAACTGAGATATGCTTACCTGCCACGAACGATATATTATTTTATACATGTATATTAACTCATACATAATTTACATTAAAATGAAAAAATTATAATTTTATTGCCTGGCAACAAAATTATTTTATTTTAACAATTACCATTGTTTGAAAAAGTTTAAATGAATTTTCATGTACTTTACTGTTGTTAAAACGTAAAAGGTTGCAGGTAAACTACCCCTTCCCCTTAACCGATCTTCACCAAAATCGAAAGTCCTTGAGATCTCTACAATTCAGGGATGTATGCAAAAAATTATTTGATTATGTTTGAATTTGCGGCTGTTATCGTTTGCCATATAAAATACCCTTGATAAAAAATGTTGCAGGTAAACTACCCCTTCCCCTTAACCGATCTTCACCAAAAACAATAGGTCTTGAGTACTCTACAAATCAGGGCTGTATGCAAAAAAATTATTTGATTCTGTTTGAATTTGCGGCTGTTATCGTTTGCCATAGAAAATACCCTTGTTAAAACATAAAATGTTGCAGGTAAACTACCCCTTTCCCTTAACCGATCTTCACCAAAAACAATAGGTCTTGAGAACTCTACAATTCAGGGCTGTATGCAAAAAATTATTTGATTCTGTTTGAATTTGCGGCTGTTATCGTTTGCCATAGAAAATACCCTTGTTAAAACATAAAATGTTGCAGGTAAACTACCCCTTTCCCTTAACCGAGCTTCACCAAAAACAATAGGTCTTGAGAACTCTACAATTCAGGGCTGTATGCAAAAAATTATTTGATTCTGTTTGAATTTGCGGCTGTTATCGTTTGCCAAAAAAAAAATCTACAGAAGACAGACACACACAGAGACACTTTTTGAAAAACGACTTTTTTCATGTTTTGAGTGTAGTACAATCAGAATCTGCAATAATCTCGAACACGATTTTTTTTGCCATCACCATACTTCCATTTCCTTAAGGAATATGGAAGTAAAAGAAATATTGAAATATCAATATGCTAGTCTGTCTATAAAACAGGCCATACTCAATAGTTTCAGGCCCCACACGTTAGTAGCAGTTTCCCAAATATTCACTGACCTGCAGTAGCAGCGGCAGCTTCGGTTCCCTCTTCATTTACTTCAACAAAAGCCTTCTGTATGACTTTGATTATGTATAGTGAATCGTTACTCAGACCACTGAAGTTGGTGGCACGCTCACTGAACATACTCACTGCTCCCAACTGCACAAAAAAGTTTTCTTGTACACTACATAAAAGTGTGTATGTAAGTTTACATATTTACAAGTATCATTTGAAATTATAATGTAGTTGATTGCGACTGGAATAACAAAGTCAACTATAAGTATTTAGTCATAATTTGAATCACAACAATTAAAATTGTTTGGAATTGACAGAAAAGTCCTCTTGGAATTAGAAACTGGAAGAATATGGCTATGAATAGAGAAGAATCAGGAAACCTTCTGAAGGAGGCCAGGGCCTGAAAAGGGCTGTCGATCTAATGATGATGATGATGATGATCAGAGGCATAGCTAGGGGGGGCCAAGGGGCAGCCGCCCCGGGCGGCATAGCCAAGAGGGGCGGCAAAGTGAGCATTGACTTGAAAAAATTGTTTTCAGTGTATAAAACTACAAACAACTTGTTTCTTTGATATGACTATTCCTTAACAACTACAGGAATATAAGATTTTCTTAATATAAGATTAAAAACTACAACAAGTTCCAAAGAGTTTATAAAGTCTTTTATTCACGAAAATCGAACCCTGAGTGTCAAAATATTATAATTGACAAGGAATCAACTTGCGATCATAAAGTGGGTGTTATTAGCGATGAGGCTGTTCATAAACACAGTAAAGTTAACGACGTGAATATTTCAAACTGTAAAAGTGTCAAAGTACAGTTACAAGATTCAGTTGGTTCTAGTACCATAGATGATGTTGCATCATTCAGTCTTGAAATTACAGGCGATGAAGGACAGAACATTACTAACAACAATGTAGACCGTGTTCTCGGTACTTCTCTACAAAATCTGGAAGCTTGGCCAAGCAAGAAATCTCAGTCCTTCCGAGATATAATGGTGAATAGAGGAACATGTCAGTTGCAAAACAAGGACAGCTGTTTTCATGAAAATGAAGCTGGACGATTCTTAAACAAGTATTGGTTTCATAAAACCTTGCAAAATGGCAAAAGTTAACACTTGGATGTATTTTTCTCCAACTAAAAAATCTCTAATTTGCTTCTGTTGCACATTATTTCTACAAAAAAAAACTATCAAAGAAGCCACTTCAATAGTAAAAATGGGTTTTCGTCGTGGCGAAAGTTAAATCCCCATATTCAGGATCATGAAAATAGTCTTGCTCATCGCTCTGCTTTTTTGAATGGAATGAATTGGAACGTTCATTAAACAAAGGGGGACTTCTTGATGATCTACTTCAGGAACAATTGAGTAAAGCAGTTAAGACATGGAAAGAAATCCTCAAACGGGGCATTGCCACAGTACAAACTCTTGCAGAACAAATCTGGCACTGATAGGAGTCAATTACTAACGATCCAAATCCTGGAAACTTTCTGGCTTTGTTAAAATACTTGGATAAATTTTAACGTATAAAAATATACTTTGTGCATAACGCGTTAAAATACTTTATCATGCTTTGGATAAATAAAGCAGTGACACTTCTGGAGACGCTAACAGACAAATTAAAAGTTTGGAGGAATGAGGAGCTGTGTGACATTGTCGTGTGACATAAAAGACAGAGAAGGTATGTAATGAATGGAGTGTCAGTATAACAAAAAGGTTAAGAAGGAAGCGCACGATGCCAGGGGAGTATGCAGACGTTTTTCTGCATTAACCGTTCGGCAAGAAATGCGACGTGTTCTCTAATAGAAATTTTGGCAAACTGTCAGTTGAAATTTCAAACCGTTTCTCTAACATAAAAGAGTTAGGAAAACGCTTTGGGTTCCTCTGTAAATTTGAGGCATATGTAAATGATGGGAATATACATTTTAAGAATCAGTTTTCCCAGATCAATATTAAGTGCACAGTGCTTGCAAAACTGTATCCACATGACCTAAACAGTGAAGAATTGTTCAGTGACTTGAAAGATGCCATACTTTTATTTAAAAGGGAAAAAGGTAACGGAGAACAAAAAGACTTTACACCTCAGGACTGCTACAATACATTTCTTCAATGAGATTAGAAGCTTACAAAACACTAGCAACATCTTTAAAAAATTTTCTTACTTTACCAGTGTATGTGCCTTCTTGTGAAAGATCGTTTAGTAGGCTTAAATTGATTAAATTGTACCTACAATCAACAATATCTCAAGACAGGGTATCAAATCTAGCGATACTTTCAATTGAAAACGACATTGGTACGTTTTTAGTCTTTATGATTGCTATTCAGCAGTTAAGACCTGGAAAGTTACACTTTAAAATGTCTCGTTTTAAATATTTATTAAATATTAAGTGTTTATTAATAGAAGACGGAACCATTAACCTGTAATGGTAAGTGATTTATTTTGTTACGTACTTTTAATGTAATTCTTTGTTTAACTTTATGTTGCTTTAGAATATTGTTTTGACGATGCACTTTAGACCTACAAGGAATTTGCATGTTTATTAGAACATTTTTACGTTATAAATTTTTTATATTACCACATTTTTATAGTCTACATTTGTTAATAATAAATGTATAGAAACTGAATACCGGTAATATTATAATATATAATTTCTTAATTTTGACTTGACAGATATTGTAAAGACATTTGCTGGATGTGCTCTCATACAAAAATACATCTGCTCTCATACACCTACATTTATTAAGTACTTTGTTCACTGGATAAGCCTTCATGTTTGCTCTTTTGTCCCCCTTTAATTGTGAAGGTGAGGGGGCCGACGATTTCTTTGCCCCGGGCGCCAAAAAGCCTAGCTACGCCACTGATGATGATGATGATTATTTCATGATTAAAGTTAAAAATAATAGCATTGTACATAATTTTTAGAAATACTGGCTCTTCTACAAACAATACTTTATATCCCCTGACTTCAGTGGCGGCTGGTGGTTGAAAAATTTGGGGATTGAAGTTGGGCTGGATGGTATTATATTGTTTTATTCTCTGAACAGAAAATGTCCATGTCTCCTCCCATCCAAACAAAACATAAGGAAAGTAAAATAATGCAATTTTAATGTTACCCACATAACCATGAATATTTGTATAAATCATTTTTAAATTTACGATTAAACTGTTACCTGATGTTACACTTTTATTAAATTTGAAAGTAGGCTGATTTACTCTCGTAATTTTAATTTTATCCTCAATAGAAAGTAAACTGAACAGCGTTTTTGTTAAGTTTACAACAGAATTCATTGCGTCCTACCAGGTAATATAATAAATATCTTGCACTATGATATCTTTATAACTTTGTCAAATGTTGTTGCTTCCCTGCTATATACACTTTTTCCTCGAACGAGGCCTTTCGGTTTGCAACCATTATCAAGTTCACCCTACAACAACATTAAAATACCTACTTCCCTTATATATATATATATATACTACCCTCCCACGCATCACCGGTTACATTCAACCAATAGTAGGCAGTACTTACCGCCCAGTCCTTGCTAGCCCCGCCCCTTACTCAGTCAACCTGACCTCGTCATATACATTTCCTCTAGAAATCCCCTACAGTTTTCTACTTCTGAACCTATCCTGTAACCGTATTACACCTTTTATACATACTCTTTCAAAATATAGTAATATATATCCTCATTACTAAATTCAGTCTTTATGTTCATCAGCGCATTACTATTCTTTTTCCTTACTTTTAATATTTCTAATTCTTCATACAATTTGCACTTACTTATGTTATTCTCTAACCTTACTATTTCAACATTCTCTGTTGGGTCTAAAAACCTATGCCCTGTTTCATTAAATGTCTCGCATAGAGCGAATTCGTAGTTCTGTCTCCTTCTCCTCTCGCATGCTCTCTCAATCTAATTTCGAACTTACGTCCTGTTTCACGCAGGTAAACCTTATCACACTGTTTTACAGTTCAACTTATAAACACCGCTTTTATGTAATTCAGGCGTTATTTCAGTACTACTGTTCTTTATATAATCAAAAACTGTCTTTGTGATTTTTTACTGCTACATCTATATTGTGTTTTTCAAAGCACTTGATTATGTTCCTCATTTGAAATCCCAGATACGTTATTGATCCTATGTATTTCTTTCTTTCTTCTCTTCTTGTCCACTATTTCCTTCTATTCTTTTTACAATTTTCTCTACTATCCCCGGTTTATAATTATTATTTTTTGCTATTTCTTCTATGCTTTTTAACTCTTCTGTTTTACATGAATCATCTTCTAAGTATTTTATTGCTCCATAACAAAATGAGTTTAGTGCAGCCATCTTGTAACTTACGGGATGGTATGATTCCTGAGGTATAAATTAAGTCTGTATATGTTTCTTCCTAAATACATCAAATTTAAAACACCACGCTCTACCTTTATATTTAGATCTAGGTAATTTATTTGTACTCCACCTATTTCCTCTTTGAACTTAATTTTATTTTCAATTTGATTAATTTAACGCCTGAATTAATAACTCAATTTGTAGTTTCTGTTAATATATTATATTCCAACGTGGTGTACGTCTTCATCCACCAGAAAAATGTATATTTATTTTGTCGAATCATAGTCCAGACATGTAACGTGTTTTGTATGTTGTCTCTACAATAAATTCAACCCTGGCTGAATTTGCCCACTGCGAACGTACTTCAGTTGCAAAATTTTACTATGATTGCCACGATTAAAACAACGAAGCATAGCTTACTCGTGTACACTGCGAGCGCACATGTGTGCAACGTACCAGAGTGAGTGCTGGAGTCAATGCAAGGCACGCGCTTGCACTGACCCCCAACATGCAGCCTGCAGGACAAGTGTCGGCTCAGCAGTGCGGTGTGAGACTGTACACGAGGGCAACACGCGCGCGCTTACCAGAGTGCGTGTTGAAGTCAATGCAAGGTGCTTGCTTGCTTGCACTAACTCCCAACACACAGACTGCAATGGAGGACATGTGTCCGCCAAACGGGCGTGTGTAAGTATGATGCCCGTATCCTAATCGTGACACTCAGAGTTGCGAACATTCCATTACCTGGAGTATTTCACGGTGGGTAAAGGAGCCACAAGCTGAATTTATCTGCAGAGACGCCAACAGGACACATCTGTTATCGTTGCCGGTTTAAATTAAACTAAATAATTTCATTTAATTTCTATCAATTGCTTAGAAACGAACAACTTATTGTTATTAACAATTACAACAATGAAAAATTATATATTTTTTCTTTTCTAAATGCTTTACTGTTATACAAATGGTGAGAATTAAGTGCTGTAATTTGAGTTTTTAGGAAATATAACATACTACGATGTCCAAGAGGATGTAATTGCTTTAAAAATTTGTAAAAAATAATTCTTAAAATACAGTATCAGTCAATGATGCGGGCGACTAAAAATTTAGTTGTATTTGTATTTATGGATTGTAAAATTAACATTTAGACTAAATGGAAAGTACATATAATAGCATTTAACTGGACACAAAAACTACAAGTTTTTGAACACTATGCCCCCGGATGTGGCGACAGTTTCAACTCACACACTTCTGAAGTCGAGTTTATACGTTTTTCATTACACGGTGTAACATGTGAACAGAAATTACACCAACTTTAAATGTTTCGATGTTTCATGGGGGTGGATCATTGTACACCTTTTTCTCAAAATATCCCCAGTACAATAAATGGCACACTGGCAATCTTGCGGGCCACGAAATGTTGCTACTCCTTAAGGTAACTCGTTAAACTGCATCCATTGATCGCCTAGCCCTATGGCTGGTTGCTCCCTATACTGTTTGGTGTGCTTTCAGACTTTTCTGTGACTTGAGGACACAAAAATTCGTTATCAATTGGATATGTTGCTCTGATGTGACAGTAATGAAATTCCCAGAAAAATGACTGAGGACTGATTATTCGAAAGGAAGCTATTGCACACCATACAGTAAGTTTAGCAGTGTGCAATGGTTCTCGAAGCATTTCTCGACGACTGTTGGCTCTCAATACCGAAAGGTTTGTTTATTTACATATCCGCTCAAATGGAAATGCATTTCATTAATTAGCGTATCGTGAATAACGTCTACGCTATTAATTATGACATACAATAACTGGCGGCAAAAAGTTTACTTTATCACTGTCCCTTAAGGTTTACAATATTTTAATTTTGTACGTCTGCATGTTTAAATCATTATGAAGAATTTTTCTAACACTGGTATTAGAAACTGTATGGAGTCAGGCAGAATGTTTACCATAGGATAGCAGCTCTTGTGCGCTCAATGTTTTCGGGCGTACATACAGTTCCATATGTTACCTGGAGGTTCCTTTTTTACTTCTATATTCCGTATGGAAATGAAAGAATGGTGGTCGCAAAAAAACCGTGTCGAGATAAGGGCTGATTCTGATCATACTATCCTCAAAACATGAAGAAAAGTCATTTTCCAAAAAGTGTCTGTGTGTCTGTATATAGTATTTTTTCTATGGCGAACAACAACTGCAGCAAATTCAAACAAAATCAAATAATGTGTTGCATAATATGTGTGCGAGTTGTAGAGACTCAAGGCCTACTGATTTTGGTGAAGATCGGTTAAGGGAGAGGGGTAGTTTACCTGCAACGTTTTACGTTTTAACAAGAGTAATGTACCAGTACTTAATTTTGATAAATAAAGTATCCTGAAAAGAAGGTCATAATAATCCACTGTAGTAAGGTAGATGAAATATCTATAAATAAAAATTGTAGTTGAAGGGTGAGGGAGTAATTTTTTTAAAACTACTTTCTTCATGTCGAATAAACTACTTCGTTTTGAAGGATAAGATACCTTATTAATTACATATTATGAAACTATTACTGAACAAAAGTGAAAATATCAAAAATGGGGTTGTTCGGTTAAGGGGGAGGAGTATTTTACCTGCATTGCTTTGTGTTTTAATAAGAGTAAAGTACTTAATTTTGATAAATATGTGCCCCGGAAATGAAGTCATATTAATCCACTAAAAACTTCCATCCAATTCCTAAGACACATCATCTCATCCTCAGGTATACAACCAGATCCTACCAAGCTAACCAGTATAACCAACTTTCCTATACCCAGGAATCTTAAAGGTTTACGTGCATTTTTAGGTTTAACTGGATATTACAGGAGATGTACGCCATTATACGGCGAAAGGACTCAACCTTTGTTAGAGCTGACAAAGAAAGGAAGAAAATGGAAATGGGAGAAGAAGCACCAAGAAGCCTTCGACCAAGTGAAGACGTTATTCATTGAAAACATCATGCTACATCATCCTCAACGGGAAGGAAAATTTGTAATTTATTTTGATGCTAGTGATTACCCGTGGGGAGTGTACTATACCAGAAGGATTTCGAAGGAAAACTAAGGGTCATCGCCTACGCGAGCAGAGTTTTCAAAGGAGCAGAGCGACACTACTCAACATCAGAGACGGAGATACTGAAACTACTCAATTAATTCTTATTAATAATTGATTCTTACCTTAGGGTTTTATTCCAAAGTCGTACAGACGAAACTGCTGCAGAAAGGATTATTTGGGATGAACGGTATACATATACATACACAATTTATGTTAAAACAAATGATTCTAGTTTATTAAACAAGTTAATTATTTCGTTTTGGTTTACTTTGATGATAATTTAAAAATACATGGAATCAATAACAAATAATATAGTATTATAAAATCACACTGATTAACCAATGGAATACCTCTTAATTTTAACCTCTTACAAATTACGCCATATGAACCAATACGTTTTCTTTATTAGAGCTCATTAAACTTTTAGTAGATAGTAATTGAATATTTTATTTGAAATCTTTAATTAAGGGTTTATTGGTACTTAACCAAATCCTGAGAAGTTCTAGTTGTTTACACCATCGCGCGTGGACAATAACGTTTACTCAAGCACTTTGCACTTCACATTTGTACCGTTATTGTACTGGATAGACCGATACTATTTTCGGCCCGTCTCACACGTCGTTGATACTGAGTTTACTATTTCTTTTGTTTTAATTAAAGTTAAGTTAAGTGGTTCACTGGTTCCACATTATGAATATGAAAAGGTCGGCCAACGTAACTTTACTTACCCTTGGATGTTGTTGTAGAACTGGCCGCGCGTTACACTGTTTATACTGTTTTATACAGGTTTTGTTTCTGTAATACTCTTTAGTATATTAATATTTGAATGGATAGGCCGCCTAATAATTACGGCCTATCCTACACCCAAGGCCACCGTTTTATTTTAATAAACTGCACTGTATGCTGCTGCTGGCTGTCTACTGTACCCTTTCTGATGACAAACTGCACTGTTATTCACAAGACTGCTGCTTACTGGGGCGGTTATGCAATACGTCTAGACAATTGTTTAGACTAACAGTGTTGTACTGCTGGTTACTGGGGCACCTCACAGGTGAAGTCTGGCAATTGAAAGATTAAAGCTGAATTGATACAAAATAAAATTAAAACTATGGGATCACACACTTCTGTACCGTTACAATACCCCCCCCCAACAAGAGGTTGAAGGCCGAAGCGTTCAAACTCTTATTGCCTAAAAACCTAAGAAGATCAGTGAGGATATGGCGCCACAACCCCCTGAACACTCTACTAAAATAATGGGTACTTACCCCCCTAGTCCGGTGACTGCGGCAGCACCCATCCGATCTTACTGGACTTCTCTGTTTGAGATCCCAACACCATAAGCTCGGACAGATACCCGCCACAGTATCGCCTGACTCTGGAACATTCAATTAAGAAATCAACAAACGGCCTTCCATCACTCCATATCCCACAACTGATTTGTTTCCTCTTAGTCGTACTGGTTCATTGACAAAGTACTGGTTCATTTTTTATTATAAAGTATATCTTAACCCTATAAAATAATGTTAACAAAACAATATAGGTTTACAGTAGAACATATACGTTCCAGCCAAATTGAATAATATTTCCTGTACAATATTGCCCAGCCAAAATGACACATTAATTATACAGGATTGCATTAACTCACAGTGATTATACCTAAAATACAAGTTATGTCCTCAACTACTATATATATATCTAGAATAAAATTTTTTTTCTCTACTCTACTACCCCCCTTTTAATACCTTAACCCCTGATACCCGTTACATATTAATGTGTTCCGCGCTAGGCTTCTTGGCCATGCAGACCTCATGCTAGCCGTAAACCACATCTCCCTCGTGACCTGTAACTGGGTCACCCCCCATCCACACTCACTCTTTCCCCCCCTGGACTGTGGCGCCCAGTTGCTTTCACAAGGACTGATGCGGAAGGGGTGGACATTTTTTCTTTTATTCCACCCCCATCCTTGCTTCGGCGTTATAATAAAATTCAGTGTTACACCTACTATTCTTGATTGATACGCCCCTAATGGACTACCACCCCTATCTAGGTAAAAATAGCTCTGTTCCAAAAGTTGGTAGATTCCCCAAAAAATAACCCCCCTACTAAGTCTAACAAACCACCAGGTTGACAAAATAAAACAAACCACAAGCCGGTTATATCAAGTAAAATTTATGATTTGCCACAATTAACTACTTTCACGGTCATGATCCGGTGAGGTCATGACCGCACTTATGTGGGGAATCTACAGTTAAACGTAAAATATAAATTGTCAATTATGAAAGTTTACATGAGCAGTAATATACACGTCTTATTCTCCAAACACTGTTTCAGCTTGAACATTCTTTCAGGTTTCAATTTTAAATAAATATTTTAATCATTGTTTCCATTAAGCATTATTTAATCTACCGTTCAAAATAAATTTAAATTTATTATTAAAAATCATCTTCTCAATTAATTTAATTACCAAATTAATTTACTTTTTCAAAAAAATTTACCTTCATTTCTTCGCATCTGGCATTTTTTTAAATTTCATAATAGGATTTACTCCTGGCAATGATTCAGCAGACTACAACATTTTTGTTATTGTCAACTCAGCATGGCTATAAACATTGGTCACAACAGACCAACTACCTGTTTACATAAACAGTTGTGTGCCAGACTTGTTTTCATAAACACTCATTCAGTCTAAACATTCTGCTTACCACATACTGACACCTGTAATCACTTTTCCATTTCTATAAATCTTTTAGTTAACATATTTATCTCTTATTTGTTCCAATTCAGATCAGATATATTTTAATTCACCACAATTACTTTAATAACATTTTACTAAAAACAATTTGGTTTTAGTTACTCATGGTTTTGGTTAACATAGTTAAAACACTTTTAATACAAACACAATTCAAAATAACTTCATTATTACCTCTTATTAATTATTTTAGTGGAATAAAATATTATTATTTATTATTATACCTTTCTCTCTCCTTACAAACAAACATGTTACATATAAGTTATAATATACATTGCAACAGAATACTATTAACACAATACATTTAACATTAACACATTTATTTATTTACAAATTTTCATCATATTCAATTATTATTTGCCGTACTTCAATATCTAATTCAGCCAGGTCATTACCATAAACGAGAATATTTAAAATGTCCATTCATTAAGTTTATATTCAACCTCCATCGTCAAAAATTAGTCTTTTCTTTATGTAACCCTTTTCAATTTTGCTGATACACAACATACGGCTGTTTTTTGTTTTACAACCATAAGAACTTATTTTTTCCATTTTACCAAAATAATAATATATAGGGTTACCCCCCAAAATTATCTTATCATAAATCAAGTCAACAACAGTATTTTGTATAAAGTCTCCGTCAGTGTTTTTATTCAACATCAAGTAATTTATTTTCTCATCATATTCATCAAAATAATTACCAAACTCTATTTTAGAAGGCAAATCAATTTGCTCCTCTCTCTCCATGCATAAATTCTGTAGTAGTATTTCATAATCTCTATTCAACTTAAATATTTCTATTTCTCTCTCTCTAATTTTCTCATCACAATATTTCTCCCAACATTTCACATTCTCATTCCATACAGAGGGCAACACAACATTACTACAACATCTGGCTTTACCAGATAGACACAAATAATTTCTTTGACATTTTAAAGACCTTTTGTCTTCTACAAAAACTAGCGAGGAACCTTTGTCCTCCAACACTACTGGTGAAACTTTTTCTTCACCTGTATCACAAGAAAAATTTGCCCTCTGTTCATACTCTATATTTAAACTGTCACTATACTCCCCTTCTAAATCATAGGCACTAACTAGCAATCCCTGATCAACATCAACTCTCATTCTACTCTCATTATCGCAGCTATTATCTACTGTATTACTTTTTAAGATATTGTTATAATCATCGGTATTACTCACCTCGCTATTAATTTCTTCACTATCTATTGTCATATTACCACTGTTACTTGCAAAACTTTTTAAATTATCATTTACTGTAATTACATGTTCAAGAATAACATTACATCGCTCATCTATGTCATTTATACGTTTCTCGATATTACAGTTTTGTAATTTAATCTTATTAATATCGCTCTTTATTTCATCAAATTTATGGTCATTTATATCAAAACGTTTATTTAATGTATCAAATTTTGTCTCAAACTTTTCCTCATTACTGTCTAAACGTTGATTAATATCGTTAAGTTTAGCGTCCAAATTTTCACACTTACTATCTATCTTTAACAACAACTGCATCATACTCATCATCTCACCACTGTCAGATTGATTGTTTTTGTTAACTGATTTCGGGGTTATTTGAATCCCTGAGTCATCTATGTCAGCTAACTTACTTAATTCTCTATTTTGAACTAGGATTGGAGTCGAATGGACCTCCAACCCACTCATGACCGTTGATTCGGTCAAACTATTATTTTCCATTTTTGTTTTATATTATTTTTACATATATAAATATGCCTAGTTTCGCTTTACCCCTTTGTCATCACAGTCTACAATTTACAACCTCGCCCCACTCCCAAATACCCCGTTCTGCAGCTTATTTAGGTCTGGCGAATGTAATCACAAATTACACTCACCGTCCCTGTTTGAGCACCAGTGAAACTACTCAATTAATTCTTATTAATAATTGATTCTTACCTTAGGGTTTTATTCCAAAGTCGTACAGACGAAACTGCTGCAGAAAGGATTATTTGGGATGAACGGTATACATATACATACACAATTTATGTTAAAACAAATGCTTCTAGTTTATTAAACGAGTTAATTATTTCGTTTTGGTTTACTTTGATGATAATTTAAAAATACATGGAATCAATAACAAATAATATAGTATTATAAAATCACACTGATTAACCAATGGAATACCTCTTAATTTTAACCTCTTACAAATTACGCCATATGAACCAATACGTTTTCTTTATTAGAGCTCATTAAACTTTTAGTAGATAGTAATTGAATATTTTATTTGAAATCTTTAATTAAGGGTTTATTGGTACTTAACCAAATCCTGAGAAGTTCTAGTTGTTTACACCATCGCGCGTGGACAATAACGTTTACTCAATCACTTCGCACTTCACATTTGTACCGTTATTGTACTGGATAGACCGATACTATTTTCGGCCCGTCTCACACGTCGTTGATACTGAGTTTACTATTTCTTTTGTTTTAATTAAAGTTAAGTTAAGTGGTTCACTGGTTCCACATTATGAATATGAAAAGGTTGGCCGACGTAACTTTACTTGCCCTTGGATGTTGTAGAACTGGCCGCGCGTTACACTGTTTATACTGTTTTATACAGGTTTTGTTTCTGTAATACTCTTTAGTATATTGTTACGACGGTCTACTAGGTACAGTGGAAACAAAATAAGTACAAGACACCAATTAAGTCACTAATCACACCTTTAATTGTTATAGTAAAACAGTTCGTAATTAACAACACAGTGTCTACAACAAATCAAATGAGAAATTGTTCATACGCAATAAAATGTCCACTAATATTAAAACTCAACTGTATTACAATTATACCGTCTGAATATAAAACGCAACACTTCACTAATAACTACTTGAACGTACACCGTAATAACTCGAACCGCTCTGTAAATATATCGCACTAATACTCTCGAACCGCACAGTCAAAAATCTCGCATTGAACTCAAAACTAAGGCCACGACGCGATGTATTTATAGTTACGCTCACACACCAGAAGCTTCCAAACTGCGTCTTATCTCTCGTGAACTACGTAAATTGCTACGGCCTTGACACAGTCCGAGCGCCCGAGCGGAGCCTGGCACAGTCAAGAAAATTCTCGCAAAATGCGTTTAGTAGCACGTACACCACACGCTTACGTCGAGATCTTTCTGGCGCATTCGATAAACGCGTAGATTGTTCTGTGCTGTCGTAGCACTGCCCCCTCCTTAAGCCTGTTCGTCCCAAACTGGCAAAGCGTCTTCCAAGTAATACTCGACCAGGCGATCTAGGTGGCCATCCTTGAGAAGGATAATTTTCCCGTTCTTCGAATTCAGTCTCGTGTGATCCGAACATCACGTTCCCAGGAATGCGAATCTTTCGCGTAACCACTAGCTTCGCTGGAATCACTCGCGTTGTGTCAGATACTAATGACCTAAATACCACTGGCTGATCCAAGTTTATTTGGTTCTCGTCAACAACCTCTTGCGCAACCTCATCTTCAGCCACTTTACCCTCGGCCGCTTCTATCAGCTCAGGAACAAGCAAGAGTTTTGTCTCGACACCCATAGTTGGCTCTCCAATCACTTCTTTTGTCGTTATACTTATTTGTACTTCCTCTGCTAGTTCTTCCTCCATTTCCGCTTGCAACAGGGAGGTTTCCTCTTGACCAGACTTGTTGAATTTTTCTTCGACTAATGCCACTCGCTTAATCGAATGGTTTGTAGACCCTGTCATTTTAGCCATGCAAAGCTTTATTTTCTCTTGGCCAACTTTCAGGACATTCTCTCTTAAGTCCACAACGAATCCGTAGGCATTCATAATGTCCGTGCCAAGAATCACTTCATCGACAATGTCTGCAACGAGCATTTGGTGGCTAAACTCAAGAAGACCCAGGCGTACACATACGTCTACCTTTCCTAGCACCTTGACGGGGCTTCCAGTCACAGTCTGTATTGTACAAGAGCTAATTAGAGGATGGCGGTTACAGACTAAGTCAGGGCGCACAATGGACACTGTTGCGCCTGTGTCAACTGTAAATGATGTTGGTTTACCATGCGCAAATCCATTAACAATCAAGTTTCCACTGGTCTTATGTAGCGTGGAAACTGTGTGCTGTTCTGGGGCTTTACTTCTCCAATTGGTGCGATCACTCTCTTCTCTCGGTATCTTCTTCTCCCAACAGTCTACCTGTAGATGACCACGTTTTCCACAGTTGTAACATTTCGGCCTTCTGTCTTTTTCAAATCGTTGCAACTCTCTTGAACTTTTGAATTGTTTGTCCGACAACACCGTTTTTCTGCACCGTTGTTCTGGTAATGTGATACAGGGATCTTCGGACTGCAACGTGATGGCACAAACCCATTAATGTAGCGGGACGCTGACTTGGCAGCTTCAAACTCTAGGGCGTGAACAAGAGCTTCTGAGCTATCTTGGTGTCTTGCCATTCGTAACACTTGCTGAAGTTCACAATCTTCGATGCCATCAATAAATGTCTGCACCGTAAACCTTATTCGGAAGTCTTCTGGTGCTTCAGGATAGGCCAATCTAATCAATCTGTCGATACTTGCTTCAAATTCTTGAAGACTTTCCCCGGAACGTTGTCGTCTTGTTCTCAACTGAGCGTAGTACACCTCTCGCAAATGTTTATCACCGTAGCGTAATTCTAGAGCTTTTATCAACTCGGCATAGATGTTCTGGCTGTCAGGTGGCACTTTCTGTAGTAGTTCTGCCGCGGGTCCTTTTAATGAGAGAACGAGTGAAACAGCCTTGTCTTTCTCTGTCCAATTATTTGCGCATGCAGCAGCTTCAAATTGGCGGAGGTACGTTGCCCAGTGAGTGCTTCCGTCAAAGGTTGGAGCTTTGACATGAACTGTCCCTACTGCAGGCAAAGTGACTTTCTCTGTTAACTTATTTTCTGTGTATTTTTCTGTCTTGATCACTGGTACAGTCTGTTCAGAAATTTGTTTTGGTTGAATCTTCATGCACTGTTCAACTTCAATTTTAATTTGTTCTCTTATGTTTGCCATTGAGTTTCCTACTGTAGATATTTTATTTGAAACAGATTCTTCTATAACAGATATTTTTGTAGACATCGATTCTTCAACAGTCAAGACAGATTTTTCTACTTTAGCTATTTTATTTGACATGGATTCTTCTACGTCAGATATTCTGGTAATCTGATTGTTGAGCTCACCTCGTAATTCACCTACGTCACCACGTAGGAGACCCAATTCTGCGGTAGTGTGTTCTTGCAACTGTTTCTGCATAACTTCAAAGAGAGCTTCCGTTTTATCTGCTTCTTGCTTACGTTTTTCATCCTGTCTTTCTTCTGTTTCTAGCATTAGTGCTTTCTGACGTTCCTCAGCTTCTTCTCTTTCTTGTCTTCGTACTTCTTTTTGTCGTCTTTCTGCTTCTTCCGCTTCCTGTCTGTGTTTCTCATCCTGTCGTTTTTCTGCTTCTTCCTGTGTCTGCCGCAGCAGTGTTTGTAAAGTTTCCATCATTTGACTGGGATCCATGTTTACCGATTTAATTACGAATCACACTCGTCTTGTACAAAGCGTCCACTGTTTCCACTGTTAACCGTTCTATCCCACTTCTGACACCACTGTTACGACGGTCTACTCGATCGTCGTAGGTACAGTGGAAACAAAATAAGTACAAGACACCAATTAAGTCACTAATCACACCTTTAATTGTTATAGTAAAACAGTTCGTAATTAACAACACAGTGTCTACAACAAATCAAATGAAATTGTTCATACGCAATAAAATGTCCACTAATATTAAAACTCAACTGTATTACAATTATACCGTCCGAATATAAAACGCAAAACTTCACTAATAACTACTTGAACGTACACCGTAATAACTCGAACCGCTCTGTAAATATATCGCACTAATACTCTCGAACCGCACAGTCAAAAATCTCGCATTGAACTCAAAACTAAGGCCGTGACGCGATGTATTTATAGTTACGCTCACACACCAGAAGCTTCCAAACTGCGTCTTATCTCTCGCGAACTACGTAAATTGCTACGGCCTTGACACAGTCCGAGCGCCCGAGCGGAGCCTGGCACAGTAGAGAAAATTCTCGCAAAATGCGTTTAGTAGCACGTACACCACACGCTTACGTCGAGATCTTTCTGGCGCATTCGATAAATGCGTAGATTGTTCTGTGCTGTCGTAGCAATATTAATATTTGAATGGATAGGCCGGCTAATAATTACGGCCTATCCTACACCCGAGGCCACCGTTTTATTTTAATAAACTGCACTGTATGCTGCTGCTGGCTGTCTACTGTACCCTTTCTGATGACAAACTGCACTGTTATTCACAAGACTGCTGCTTACTGGGGCGGTTACGCAATACGTCTAGACAATTGTTTAGACTAACTGTGTTGTACTGCTGGTTACTGGGGCACCTCACAGGTGAAGTCTGGCAATTGAAAGATTAAAGCTGAATTGATACAAAATAAAATTAAAACTATGGGATCACACACTTCTGTACCGTTACAATACTTGCAATTGTCTATGCATTTAAACAATTTTGATATTACATTTATGGTACTCATTTTGAAATACATACTGACCATCAAGCATTATCATTTCTACTGAAATGTAAAGTAACGAACTCTCGTTTACTGAGATGGATTTTAGCCATTGGAGAGTACTCATTCACTATCAAGTACTGCTAAGGAAAATAAAATAGCGTTGCAGATATATTAAGTAGTTACGTTATAGAAGAATGTGAGGAAATCGACAATAAGGAGGATAACGAAGAACGTCTATTACCTATACGATTTGAAACTAGTAATGAAGTAAAAAAATGCTACAAAATGTAGCGGAAGAACAAGATCAAGATCTTACATTACGAAATTTAAAACATCCATCTCACCTACCAGCTCAATATAAGCTATATAACAACATTCTTTTCAAATTAATAATAATAAGACATGATTGGAAAATTGTGTTGACTAACGAGATGTTATTTAAACTGATAACACCAACTCATGAGAGCTTAGCTCATGCCTCGGCATTAAATGTTATTTATTTCTTAGAGCAAATGTTATGATTGTCAGACTGCTAAGCAACCTAATCTTCATACATATGTGGAAATGCAAAGTATACAGAAGGAGACGAAATGGGAGTTAGTTGCAGTGGACTTCTTAGGGCCATTACCACGATCAGGGGGTTAAACACATACTAGTCTGTATAGACGTGTTTTCTAAGGCAGTTCATCTGTGTCCTATTATGCGACCCACAACAAAAGCTGTCCTAAAAATTCTGTTACAAAAATATATTCCAATATATGGTAAGATGAAGAGGATTCTTAGTGATCAAGGAGTGCAATTTCAAAGTGACGTATGGAATAGAGTATTAAGGGAAAATTGAATTCAACCCATACTCACATCCATTAGACATCCACAGGGAAATTTAGCTGAGAGAGTGAATAAAGAATTGGGTAAGTACCTATGTATTTACTGCCATAACCAACACAATAAATGGGCAGAATATTTACCATGCTTTGAAAAAGCCATTAATGATAATTATACCGAAGCAACGAGCTACACACTGACAGAGATTGAACAAGATCGTCAACCCAACAGTTTTGGAAGCGATCTGATTCACAAACCTACTAATCAGAACTTACCGGTACCTTTAAGCATTAAGATTGAACATGCTAAAAGAAAAGTAACTGAAAAAGGTAATAAGAGAACAGAAAGATTCAACAAAACTCACAAGTTGCAGAAATTTAATGTTGGAGAGAGAGTGTTATTAAAAACAAATGCAGTTGGAAAACGTATTGACAATACTGCTAAACAATTTTGAGATTGTATGATGGACCTTACACTTTGCTAAGACAAGTTGGCAAACAAACTTTCATTGTATATGATGACACAAGATAGAGAGAAATAGGCAAGCACCATGCGAGCTCTTTAAGGAAATTCTACGAATGAATAAATAGGTCACTATGACAGTTAAAGGTGAACACCTATTCAAGTAGATAGACTGCGAAGCAACGCAGCAAGTCAAAATGTATGGGAGGGGAATATTTTGTTCAGCCCAACTCACATAAGGATAATGGTAAAGTTATTATTCACATTGAAAAGCATTATTCATTATTATGAGCATAATTAATGTAAATAAATATTGTATTAGTAAAATGTACTGTAAAATTTTGTCTAATGTAAAAGGCAAAAATTTAATTAACAAGTTTATTAAATTTTTTTTATTAAGCAGGGAAATAATGCAACAGTATGTATGTGCATTGCACAATTAGTTAAGATAATTTATGTAAATTAAAATAAATAATCAATATTGTCAGTAGCATAATAATTCAGATAGAAAGCTGTAAAGGGGAACAACGAATTTGCCTGCTTGAACAGGAAAGTCACGCCACACACAGCTGTGTCTGTGTACACGTGTATCTTACGTGTGTGAGTGCGGCCAGTTAATTTCTGCAAAGCATCACCCCTAAAATAATGTTAATCAATAAATAAATTATTTAAATTTTGATAAGTGTGTGTAAAATATCACAAAACAAAACGCCACAGTGTGAATAATATAAAGATGCACGCGTATACAAAAATTGTGTGAAAACAATAAAAAGTGCAAATGTAATGTAATGTAAATGTAAATAAAACCTATAATAATTAAGATAGAGAAAAGCGGTCAACACACAGTTGTACATATAAAAATTACCGGCCAGATGAATATCGGGTAATTTGCAAAAGACTTCGCATGTTGCGAAGACCAGTGAAATAAGTGTGTAAATAATCGTGTTTATAAAGGGGTGCTACGACAGACTGATTCATGCAGAGAATTGTCGAGACACGATTTTTGTGCCCAAGAGTATAAATACGCGAGACACACCAGCTTTTTTCTCTTTCTCATTCAACCACAGCGGCAGCCGGAGGCTATGCCTGACAACTTCATCACTTTCGTGAGATCACCGCTGCAGCCAGAGGCTATTACTGGAGATGAGGGAGTATCCAACTACATGGTATAGATTCCAGCCGTACGGTACGAGTCATCGGACTACCGAGGGGATCAGGAGGATGGGGAGTGGACTCCAGGACTACACCGATTATGGAGGATCAAGGACTCAGGACCAGAAGAGGATATGCTGAGAAATTACTACCACGATTAAGGTGAAATAAATCCATGTACTCATCAAAAACAAAAGACTCAATTAAAGACAATAAAACAATGTAAAAGAAAGACAATATAATTTCAAAAAAGTGAAATTAATAATTTTCAAATGTAACTGTTTATTGTATTGTAATTTATAGTAATATTTGAATTTATGAAAGTATATTTTTGAAATGATAATTTAACGAAGATATTTAAATTAATTTTGAAAGTAAATAGTAATTTTTTTAAAGTAATTAATATGTCATAAATAAGAGATGCATATGCAATAATAATAATTTAAAAAGAAAAATTAGAGAATTTAATAAGAATTAAAGGAATTGAGCAAGTCGAGAGCAATATTATATCATAATCAATGTTATTTATTAATAATAAATTTGTATTCTATGCTTAATATGAGATATTACTTGCATTTTATTAACAAGTATGTGTACTATATATACACACATGCAAATACTAATGAAGTTTTTAAGTCACAATATTTTTGAAATTTTTAATTAATAAATTTTTGAAAGATTCTAAACCATTCACGTTATTATTATCACGATTACACCCGTTGTAAATTTATAACATAAGTATCGCTGGAAATAAATTGTGCTACCAAACGTGTGGCTCGTTAACGATATAGACTAATCGTTATTATATATATATATATATATATATATATTGCGACAGTACAAATAAGTGATGTACTGAGCATGGAATATAAAAATTTAAATTTACTTAATAAACTGTAAATAATTTATAATATATTAGAAATAAGCATGTTAGGGATTGCAAGCTTGACTCAGACAAAAATATGAACAGGTGTTTCGACCTGAATCGACGTGCACACACACACACACACACACACACACACATGTAACTGAAAGTGTGTACACCAGTATTTTGATAGTGTGTGTGAACGCAGGTCTCTGCAGGCGAATTTGCCACCCCAAGATGAATAATTGCACAATTACTGTTTTTCCGTAATTATTCATAAACTAGAATTAAGAATTACAATCCAAAAGCACCATAAAATATAATAACATTTACTAAATACTGTGTGCGAAAACCACGCGAAAGTGACACACCGTACAAGTGCAATAGTGAAATAACTGTGTACCAATCGAAAGGGTTAAGTTGCAATGTCCAAAATTACAGTGAACATGTGTTGTAAAAATAGTTATAAGATAAGTATAAGAGTATACTTACAGGACTCTGCAATTCGCAGAAATATAAAAAATAGCGAATTTGACAAAGAGTGGGGGAACTGAAGCCAGAGACAGTTTCTAACATGTCGATTTCGTACCACTGCAGGGTGTCGACCAAGACATGGGTATAAATAGGACACGCAAGCTACAGTGGTTCTCTTTCTTGAATCATCCACAGTGCAGCGGGAGCTTATGCCCGTCAGCACAGCGTATTTATTTTTTTTTATAAACAGTTTAAATTTGCCAGTTACGTACAAATATGTAACTAAGCTGTAAAGACAATCATTTTAATTAATAACAGCACTACTTAAGAAGAGCCATTAACGTCAGAAACAGCACGAGGAGAGTTCCAGAGAATGATTCGACACTAGACAAGAGGAGAGTTCCAGAGAGAGATACGACGCTGGACAAGAGGAGAGTTCCAGAGAGAGATACGACGCTGGACAAGAGGAGAGTTCCAGAGAGAGATACGACGCTGGACAAGAGGAGAGTTCCAGAGAGAGATACGACGCTGGACAAGAGGAGAGTTCCAGAGAGAGATACGACGCTGGACAAGAGGAGAGTTCCAGAGAGAGAGATTGATACGACGCTGGACAAGAGGAGAAGAGAGACAGCCGACACTGGAGGCGAGACGAGGACGAATACCGATGGAACAAAAAATGATTGAGTATGATTGACGACAATAAGGTGATAAACAACTTATTTATATCTTAATCATACAAAGAATTCAAAGACAGTTAAAGACATTCCTATTTTATTTAAAAGTAAGAGCAATGTTTCTTGTATAGTAGAATTAAAATCATAGATGTTTTAGAAATATGATTAACGTAACAAGAGCTCAAATTAATATGATATAAAATGATTACAAAGCATTTAAATGAAAACAATTAGTATTTGAGAAAACAGTACTGAGAAACAAAAACTATTAATATTTTGAATACATTACAATATAGAAAAAAAGATTTAAATATTGATATTTTGAAACACATTAATTGACTGAGTAGTCTGAAAATGAGAGTTTTCTTTTATACAATAATTAGTAGAATAGAATGTTTAGTCAGTAAGGATGTATATAGCTTAAGCCTTACGGCATAATAACAAATAATAACGAATGTTTTTAAATCGAAGTCAGTGCCATGTGCACATATTTTTTTATAGTATCAAATAAATTTTAATTACCGTTTCAAGTTACATAGAGTTCTTATTACAGATACACCTGACACCCAATTTAAATGTTATATTGTTAAATAATTTTTCAATCTTGAACATGAGACCGGTCACGCTTATTGTATGTGTATGTAATGTTGCATAAAGTTGGCGCTCCAAGATCGTGGGGCTCCACAAATTTAAATTATATTAAATCTGCAATTTATTACGTTGCATATATTTGTCGCCCTGGACGTGGGGCAAGACATGCCTAAATTTATGTACAAAAATTTGTTACATAAATTGTAGCTCATGAATGTATGACCCGATCCCCATCATTTAACTATTAAAATTTTTTATGTAGCTAAATGGTTGCTCTAAAATATAAAGAGTGTGTTAAATGAAAAATGTATAGTATGTAATTATTATTTATATTAAACAGTAACTGAATGTAATGTTAATTGTTGTGTAATCACACAGCTGGCGCCCACGAATAATATTATTTGTCTATGTAACAGGTGTAACTGTAATGAGTATTAATAATAACTATTAATAAAAATACAGAAATAAATAAATAAGTAGGGAACGGTTATCAATAATAATTGTTAAAGAAATACTACTAAGTAAATATTTTAATAATAATACTTCAACATGACGACTCCAGGAAATTTAGACGTCGAAGCATTCCAAATGATGATGCGTGCCTGGGTCGATGAATTAAGCACAAAACAGACAGAAAATTTAAATAAACAGACAGAAAATTTAAATGCTAGAATAGACGAATTAAAAGAATCTAATAAGAAACAATTAGAAGAACAAACTGAAAATTTTAGACAAGACACCGTAAAAATAGCAGAGAGTCTAGAAGAGTTAAAAATTGATAATCTCCAGTTGAAACAAGACAACATAGAAATAAAACAAAGTATAATCGATAGTAATGCACAATTAACCGAAAAATTTGTTAATACAAACAGACGTATTGACACGATCGCAGAAACTGTCTGTGGAATAATTAATAAACAAACGGAGCTAATATGTGAAAAGATAGTATGTGAAGAATTCATACAAATTGAAAATACATGTGTAATTACTAATGATAATTATAAAAAAGTAATTAACATTAAGGAGGAGAAGCAAATAAAGGTTAATAAAACATACCTTATTAATAGCGATATCCCTATTGTGAGTCACACACACACTAGTAAGTCACATAAGGTGAAACACATAAGACACCACACTTACAGAGATAAATATCACTGTAGGCATAACAAGAAACGTAGTAAGTTATCTAGATGAAACACTACGCAAAATTGTGGTAAATATGATGTTAGATATACGCACGATAATTATAATAACGATAATTATAACTGTAAGTATGAAAACTACAGAGGTTATCATAAACGACGTATGAAAAAACCGTCGACAGCTGTTTATATGGGCCTCAAGCAGACTGAACATACTCAATGCATTCATGATGAGAGAATTATGGAATGCGACCGTTACGAGAGAAAGAGAGGCAAAATTAAAACGTTGCACTATAAACAGGTGACTTATACGATCAAAACAAACGTTCACAAGGTAAGTACGCACACAAACGAGGGAATAATACAATGGAACGCGGACGTTGTTTACACGAGGGTGAACACAATGAATTTCCTGTGTACAATGCAATTGTTATAATGAGGGGTGTCAGTTCTAACGACACACCGAACCGAACTCAATACCCGAAAATAAATAATTATTTTTAAATGAGAAAAATAATATTACTATTAATTATTAATAAAAATATAAGAGAGTATAATTAAGAAATGTATTAGTGATGGTAAGGAATGCTATTGTAGAGAAATATTTAAGAAAGTAATGGTAAAGGAATGTTATTATTGATATGTTATAAATATGAAGAAATGATTAAGATGAGCAATAATTGCCATAATTGTTAGTACGGCTGATCAAGCGAAAACTTAATGGAGATACAAGGACACAGAAGAAAGCGAGAGTGAAAAGTCATAAGGGCAGAGACTACTTAGGATTAAGGACTTCGAGAAAAATATCGTTGTTTTCCAAGACAGTTCCTCTGTAACTGATCATGCGACACACTACAAGCTAAAAGAGTATTCTGTTACGGAAGTGTATTTCAAGAAAGTAGTAGCGATCAGAAAGGTAATGTTAAAGAAAAGTAATAAAAGGTAATGAATGTTAATGTATTGTATAAGTAATGTATTAGATAAGGTAATGTTATGTTAAGAAAAGAGTTAAGGAAGATTAGAAGCGAAGGTAAGAATGTATGAGTAAGATAATGTAAAATTAAGGGCCGAATTTACACACATATGTAGGAATGCAGAGTATACAGAAGGAGAACAAAGGAGAGCTAATTGCATTGGATTTTCTGGGACCATTACCACGATCAAGTCGAGGTGTGAAGCACATATTGGTATGTATCGATGTGTTTTTCAAGGCAGTCCGACTATACCCAATTATGCGACCCACAACCAAAGTTGTTCTAAAGATACTACTGCAGAAATATATTCCATTATATGGAAAAATGAAGAAGGTACTCAGTGATCAAGGTGTACAATTCCATAGTGAAAAATGGGAGAGGACGTTAAGGGAAAATGGGATACAACCAGTACTCACATCCATAAGACATCCTCAAGGAAACCTTGCTGAGAGAGTTAACAAAGAATTAGGTAAATATTTACGAATATATTGCCATGATCAACACAATAAATGGGCAGAATATTTACCATTTCTTGAAAAAGCCATTAACGAAAATTATAGTGAAGCAACAGGATACACTCCAATGGAATTAGAAGAAGATAAGAAGCCAACCAGATTTTGGACTAAATATATAAACAAACCTAATAACCAAAATGTACCTGTACCAATAAGTGTGAAAATTGGATACGCAAAGCAACGAATAAGAGAAAGAGGTAATAAGAGAGTAGAGAGATTTAATCTAACTCACAAGCTACAACAATTCAACGTGGGAGAAAGTATACTACTCAAAGCAAATCCAGTGGGAAAACGGAGTGATAATACGGCGAAGAAATTCTTCAGACTTTATAATGGACCGTATACGTTAAGACAGCGAGTAGGACAGAACACTTTCATCGTATATGATGAGATACAGAAGAAATAAATTGGTAAATTCCACGCAACGTCATTTAGGAAGTTCTATACATGAAAACAGAGGTCAATGAAACCAGTCAGATCAGCTGTTTGTTGAAGCCACCTTACTACAAGGTCGCGAGCAGTGAGCGTGTGAAGAGGGGAGGTAAGACATTTGTATGCACTCCAATTAAGGGTGAAATGACGAATATTATTCTTTATCATTTGTTACATTTTTTTGCAAATAATAATAATAAATAAAAAAAAAATTTGTAATAAATAAATTTATTAAATTTTTTTTTTGTTACCAAGCAGAGGAATAATGCGACAGTACAAATAAGTGATGTACTGAGCATGGAATATAAAAATTTAAATTTACTTAATAAACTGTAAATAATTAATAATATATTAGAAATAAGCATGTTAGGGATTGCAAGCTTGACTCAGACAAAAATATGAACAGGTGTTTCGACCTGAATCGACGTGCACACACACACACACACACACACACACACACACACACACACATGTAACTGAAAGTGTGTACACCAGTATTTTGATAGTGTGTGTGAACGCAGGTCTCTGCAGGCGAGTTTGCCACCCCAAGATGAATAATTGCACAATTACTGTTTTTCCGTAATTATTCATAAACTAGAATTAAGAATTAAAATCCAAAAGCACCATAAAATATAATAAAATTTACTAAATACTGTGTGCGGAAACCACGCGAAAGTGACACACCGTACAAGTGCAATAGTGAAATAACTGTGTACCAATCGAAAGGGTTAAGTTGCAATGTCCAAAATTACAGTGAACATGTGTTGTAAAAATAGTTATAAGATAAGTATAAGAGTATACTTACAGGACTCTGCAATTCGCAGAAATATAAAAAATAGCGAATTTGACAAAGAGTGGGGGAACTGAAGCCAGAGACAGTTTCTAACATGTCGATTTCGTACCACTGCAGGGTGTCGACCAAGACATGGGTATAAATAGGACACGCAAGCTACAGTGGTTCTCTTTCTTGAATCATCCACGGTGCAGCGGGAGCTTATGCCCGTCAGCACGGCGTATTTATTTTTTTTTATAAACAGTTTAAATTTGCCAGTTACGTACAAATATGTAACTAAGCTGTAAAGACAATCATTTTAATTAATAACAGCACTACTTAAGAAGATCCATTAACGTCAGAAACAGCACGAGGAGAGTTCCAGAGAATGATTCGACACTAGACAAGAAGAGAGTTCCAGAGAGAGATACGACGCTGGACAAGAGGAGAGTTCCAGAGAGAGATACGACGCTGGACAAGAGGAGAGTTCCAGAGAGAGATACGACGCTGGACAAGGGGAGAGTTCCAGAGAGAGATACGACGCTGGACAAGAGGAGAGTTCCAGAGAGAGAGATTGATACGACGCTGGACAAAAGGAGAAGAGAGACAGCCGACGCTGGAGGCGAGACGAGGACGAATACCGATGGAACAAAAAATGATCGAGTATGATTGACGACAATAAGGTGATAAACAACTTATTTATATCTTAATCATACAAAGAATTCAAAGACAGTTAAAGACATTCCTATTTTATTTAAAAGTAAGAGCAATGTTTCTTGTATAGTAGAATTAAAATCATAGATGTTTTAGAAATATGATTAACGTAACAAGAGCTCAAATTAATATGATATAAAATGATTACAAAGCATTTAAATGAAAACAATTAGTATTTGAGAAAACAGTACTGAGAAACAAAAACTATTAATATTTTGAATACATTACAATATAGAAAAAAAGATTTAAATATTGATATTTTGAAACACATTAACTGAGTAGTCTGAAAATGAGATTTTTCTTTTATACAATAATTAGTAGAATAGAATGTTTAGTCAGTAAGGATGTATATAGCTTAAGCCTTACGGCATAATAACAAATAATAACGAATGTTTTTAAATCGAAGTCAGTGCCATGTGCACATATTTTTTTATAGTATCAAATAAATTTTAATTACCGTTTCAAGTTACATAGAGTTCTTATTACAGATACACCTGACACCCAATTTAAATGTTATATTGTTAAATAATTTTTCAATCTTGAACGTGAGACCGGTCATGCTTATTGTATGTGTATGTAACGTTGCATAAATTTGGCGCTCCAAGATCGTGGGGCTCCACAAATTTAAATTATATTAAATCTGCAATTTATTATGTTGCAATATATATATATAGTAAACTAATTTTTTTCAACTTTACAAAATAATCAAGGCAATAAAATAGGTATTTAAATAAAAATCAATCAGACTTATCCAAAGAAAACAAATTAATTTATTCAAAATAATGTAATGAAAAGTAAGGAAAAAATAACATTCAAAGATATTTCTTATGTATTATTTTATGCCTTTCTAGTGTATGTATGGGATGTGTGGAGTTGCTTCTGACGTAGAATGTCTGTCCATTTTGGGTCAAATTTTGATGCTCCTATCACTAGAATGGATTTCAAGTGTTCGTCTGACAAGTTAGCCCTGTACTTGATTTTACAAATTTAATTTTTCAAAATGTCTGTTCGCAGATATATGTCAATCCAAACATTGAAAGCAATGCTCTTGCAAAGTTTTTTATTTCCTTGAAATCATCACTCAATGACCTGCAATGAAAGAAAACTAAAAGAAGTTTACTGTTTTCAAAATAAATTAATATAATCATACTTCGTGTCTGGCTATATTTTATTAGTTTATACATCATCAATTCATTTTGAATCACAGAAATAACTGATAGGCCTACTCTGGCTTAAAATATGTTTGAAAGAAACTGCACGCAACATCGGCCAGGTTGCCGCAGGCCAGACAATAACCCTTCGCGGGCCATAGTTTGGAGACCCCTGCTGTAAGGAATATCGTTCTGTCACCCCGCAGTGTCGCCGGACTGTATCTGTCCTCTCGTAAAAGGCACGTTGTAGGTCTTGTAACCTTCACATTCAAAGTCAAGGTCGTATTCGACTTCATCTACCAATGAGAGGAAATTGAGAGCATACGTTTCAGTACTAATGCTTCGGCATATCTCGCAGCCAAGGTGTTAGCAATTTCATTGAGATTGCTAATCAACTGGTGCTCTATGCATGAGATAGGACACTGACGGCACAATATTACGCCGTTGGTCCCCAAAGTGTTAAAGTTGTTCAAAAAATTGCAAAAATAAAATATATCCCCATCCAAAACAAATATATACGCCAGAACCAAGTCACCTAAATCTGCACAGGAAACATGCATATCCCCCACCTAACCACGAACATACCCCGAACTATATTAACATACATCCTGTTCAATACACAGTAGATTTGGATACATAGATACAACTGAATGGAGTCAACACCGCTTTTCTTAACCCTACCAGCAATTACATTAATACATACTTACTAAATCTAAGTACTGTACTATTAAATTAGTACTTACTTACAAACAATGAAATAGTTGATACGATAACCAGAAAAGAGGAGGAAGAGGTGTAACCCCTCCTTATTTATTATTTGTTTTTATAATTTATAAATTTTTTGTAAGGAGAGGCTACTAGATATTTATGACTAGGCAGAAGGCCTAGAAGAAGCATAAAATGTGCTGGGTCCAATGAGATGGGACTTGCAATTAAAACTCTCTATTAGCAAACAAATAACAACTCTTTATTAATTTTCATAATTTCCACAATTCGCACAGTTTTATGTTGATATTTCTTAAATCATATTCATATGTCATAAATGCATAAATTGTTTAAATAGCACACCCCTAAAATAGTATCACCGACATAATAAGTCTTTCAACATTTTAAATACGAGGGTTATTTGGAAAGTAAGGTCCGAATCGCCGTAGCTAATCGAATAATGCGCGAACATTGAAACGCGCATGCGCACCGACTCCCGGCATGCCTTGCGCCTCAAACGACGCCATTTGCATTGGTATTGTTGCAGTGTGCTGTTTACAGTGTCAGTTCAAAATGTTTAAAACAACTGATCAGCCCGCCGACTGTGAAATACGTTCAGTGATTCGGTTTTTGACAGCAAGGAATGTTTCAGCAGCAGAAATTCATCGACAGATAAGTGAAGTGTATGGCCCCAATGCGATGAGTGACAGCAAAGTGCGTAAGTGGGTGAGAGCTTTCAAGGACGGACGGGAAAATGTCCATGATGAACCGCGATCAGGCCGACCATCAGTGATCACAGAAGATTTGGTCAATGCCATGGACGAAAAAATTCGTGAAGACCGACGATTCACAATTTCAACTTTAGCATTGGAATTTCCGAATATGGGTAGAACAACTTTGCACACAATTGTCTCTGAAAATTTGCAATTTCGCAAATTGTGCTCACGTTGGGTTTCCAGGCTGCTTACTGAGGAACACCAAATGAAAAGAATGGCTTGTGCTCTTGATTTTTTGGACCGATATCATAAGGAAGGTGATCAACTTTTAGAGAACATTGTCACAGGGGACGAGACGTGGGTTTCTCACATGACCCCAGAGTCAAAACGTCAGTCAATGGAATGGCGTCACACGACATCACCAGTCAAAGTCAAGGCCAAGCAGACAATCTCAACACGCAAGGTTATGGCAACTGTGTTTTGGGATAGACATGGAGTCTTGTTAGTCGAGTTTATGCAGCAAGGGACAACAATAAATGCAGCCGCTTACTGCGCTAACCTGACTAAACTTCGACGTGCAATACAGAATAAGCGACGTGGCCTTCTGACGTCTGGAGTTTTGTTGCTGCATGACAATGCCAGACCCCATTCTGCCATTCAAACCCAAAATCTGATCAGATCTTTTGGATGGGAACAGATTGACCACCCACCGTACAGTCCAGACTTGGAGCCGAGCGATTTTCACTTGTTCCGCTACCTAAAGGAGTTTCTTGGCGGCAAGCGCTTCGCCACAGATGACGAGGTGAAAGAAGCAGTTAAAGACTGGTTATCCTCACAGGCGGCAGACTTCTATGATTTCGGCATACAAAAGCTTGTAGAACGTTACGACAAATGTTTAAACAAAAATGGAAACTATGTAGAAAAATAGAGATAGATGTAAGGAATTAAATAAAAAAAGTTTTTTGAAAAAATCTGTGATGGTTTATTTTTCATAAGAAATCGGACCTTACTTTCCGAATAACCCTCGTACATATATATATATATATATATATATATATTAAATATCACATAAATATAAATAATCATATAAATTGTTTAAATATCACAACCCCAGGTATTTCAAATATCCCTTTTTTATAACACCTGACATAAAGATAACACATGATTGAACATACAACACATATACATATAGATCACAGACAAAGTACAACATATTAAGCCTGGCAGACACCCTGTATATTTTTATGAAATACATACATAATGTGGAGAAAATCTGGACTTGCCACAATAACCAGAAACTAGAATTATAAATTTAAGTTGCCAGCACAGCCAGTATAATTTTATAGAAATTGTAAAATCTTTAATCTTAGAAAAATATAAAAATTTAAAGAGAATCTGAAATGACCATGACAGCCAGAAAAGACAATAATGAAATCTAAGTGCCAATGCAGCCTGTATAATTTTATAAAAATTGTAGAATTTTAATTTTATAAATATATATAAACATTTAAAGAGATTCTGAATTGACTATAACCGCAAGAAAGACAATAATAAATTTAAGTATCAGTACAGCCTGTATAATTTTATAAAAACTGTAAAATTTTTTAACTTTATAGAAATATAAAAATTTACAGAAAATCTGAATTGACCCGGCCGCCGGCATGGTCCAGCATATGCCTGACCCGACATAGGATGACATGTCCGAAGCTAGCATGAGATGGCACAAACAGGTGCCCACCCCCTGGTTTGTGAAATTTATAAAAGTGACTAGACCTGAAGCCGAATAAAAAAAAAAACCCCCAGCCCTTGTAGGAAAAGAAGGTGATTAAGTGCAAAAAACCCCGTAATAAAAATGAAACCAAACCAGTCGGTTCAGCCCATCATAGAAACAACACCCATCTACTTAATTAAAAACTGTCCCCCACAAACTTTTACAACCCATTCAGAATCACAGTAAAAGAAATAAGGCATAAAATTAATGACCACCGGCCACATGCCCGCGACCAGGGCTACAATTAATCTGGAGCATAATTAGATTATGAGAACTATTTTAGTGAAAGTTTGCAGCCAAAATTCTGTCCAGCTGGACGTGAGCACAATGAAGTATAACTTGAGTTTTTTCTTGATGGTTAAATTCACAACCTATGGTGTATGCTGCAGCGGCCTAGTGTAGTTAAAAAAAGCTTAAATGTCACCTCATTTTGGTCCAGATTGTTCCCCATTGGTACTGTGGCATGATATGCAGTTGTTCCACCTCTGGCAGCCGAGATACGAGAGTCCAGGTGTTTTTACATCATTGTGGAAGTTGTAATTACCATATGCGGAGGGGTCACATTTCCGAATGGATCGGGAACCCTGGACATTAATCATAATTAATTGGCTGACCACTAAACCATAACACACATATACCAATCTCACTTTGTTCATCATAACATGTTTAACATTTTCACTTTTAGGTTTTTAAATTCCTAGGCCACACACACAAGGCCTCAATGCTTCATAATTGGATAGAAATTCATAACAAAATATGAATGTATTATATTATAATTCATAACATAATGAATGTATGAAAAGTTAACATTCTCCGACAGGCATAAAGCATATAACACCACGTGCTCACTCAGACAATTCAGTAAAGTTCCCCAGTTCCACAAAATTACATAATAATTTTTTCTTTTACGCCCCTTTTCATATGTACAATTGGTAATTATAAAATACAAGATATTAGGCTGTATTCTTGTTTAAATAAATCAAATATTTAACAATGACTATACATTTCCGGTCAATACGCCACGAGGTAAGCTTCAACTTTTATCAATTCACATCCAAGTTAATTATAAACTAAATTTAAATCTTTTACCACAAAATGAACAATATATACATTTAACCCACTTACCGGAGATCGCTTAGCGTCTACTCAGGCATGAAGAATAGAATTTACAACAATTAATGAAACTCAGCTCTGCCAAAGGAGGACGCCTGCCGATGCCAGCTGCTGTTCAGGTCAGACTGACTGAACACGCACAAAAGCTTTGTGTCGAAAAACATAATCACCCGGTCCGTCAACAGAGCGCGTTGGCCTTCAGTAAAACAACGAAACGATAATACACTACACCACTCTTAATTACCATAATTAATTAATTCGGCGGTTAATTGTATTAATTAAATTCTCCTTTATAGAAACGCCGGGTTCTCAAAACCCCGGCACAGAGAGAGAAGCAGTGACAGTTGTTCATACAGTAGACCATGATTCTGATATGGTAGTGGACGCCTTCACAACTTCTATTAAGTGGGCAGAAGAAAATGGCGTGTCTGCTTGTGAAATTCTCGTGTTAAAAAAACTGTAAGAAAAAGCGTTAAAAGTGCCGTTTCAAGCCAAGAACCCGAAGAAACTTGACAGCTTTTTCATTCCAATGTACTACTTGTTCAAAAATATATACAGTGTTTGAATGCAATGCAGCCAAATCTGCCTACAAGATTTTTACTATAAAGAAAGATATGATTATATACTATAATTGTGCCAGCAATCGGTCTGATCTTCCATACTTCTGTCACTGGGGGTCGATCGTGTTATAATAGAGACATAGGTCCCAGCTTTCCCAGCTCCATCGTTTTGCAGCAAGTATAGTCTACGAGCGGTGTTTCAAGTCGCTTAAAAGCGATGCGATTCTCTTTGGCCGGCGCTGTTTGGGGCTCGCCGCTTCTATCCTATTGCGTTTTTGATGAACGATTACCTGTCCGTGGGATATGCTCCAAACCTGCTGCAGTGATAGTAAGGGCTCTTTCACACGGGTAAACCAGTCTGCGGCAGATGTCTGCCGTAGTAGGCTCACGCGAGTTTGCTCTCAGCACACTGTGCCTGTGTGCATCGCTCCAAACGGTCCACCTTCAATTTAGTCAGTGAAGAGCAAACACTGTAATTCAGCATATTTTTTAAATTGCTTTTTTATACAGTATTTTCAAAATTATGAATGAACAGGAAGAAGTAGTTGCAATATTGGCTCTAGCACAAATTGAAAATAGAAATAGAAGAAAAGAAGGAAAAGGAAAATGTTGATTGACCCACTAATAAACGACAGACTTACCACTAGTAGTTTTGCACTGTTGTATCACGAACTGAGAAATGACAATAAAAAGTTTTTTAATTATTTTCGTATTTCGATTTCTTCTTTCGATGAATTGCATAGTTTGATGGAGAATAACATTCAAAAACAGAACACCAACATGAGGAATTCTGTTGTAACAGTTGAAAAGTTAGCGGTTACATTAAAAAATGTATACACTTTAAATTTACAATAGACATTGTTTTTATTCAATTTGTATTTTTATTAGTAAAATTTTTAAGTATAATTAATAAGACAAAACTGCAGTGGCTATTTACTTATTTAAATGCAATTTTTTTTTCTTGACATTTCTTCATAATCTTCATAGGCAATTAAAAATATTTTGTTCCAGGACTGTTGTTTTCTTATTTTATTACTATTATCTTTTCAAGAACAATCCCATATAGCTGAACGATTGCAAATTTCTTCAATAAATGATTCGACATCGAAAGTATGAATGACTTTTCCCAATCGGAAGAGGCAGACGTCTGCCTCATGTGAAAATGTTCTAAGGATTTGCACTTGTTAATTAGCAACTTGTTAACTGGCCTGCCCGATGAGTTGAATTCAGCTGTCTGGGAGAGAACAAGCCATCAGACGTCTGCCTCTCGTGGCTCACTCGCACCCTCGTGTGAAAAGCTATGCATTGTATCAATGGGATTTCAGTCCCTAGCACACATCTGCCACAGTTGTCTGCTCGTGTGTAAGGGCTCTAACTGTGAAACTGTGTACGTTTTCTACATTTTCACAGACGTTCTAGGTGTAGGAGCAGCCTTGAAGCCTGTCTAATCAGCATGGTGCGACGTGCCTTCTTTTCAGCATGTGTATAATGCTCTTTGGTGTTCGCGTTGTTATCAGCAAGGGAAGTGGTTTGGGAGCACTCTCACAACAGACGTGGAGCAAGACTCGGACTACAGATGGAAAGATCCATAGCAGAGAAACTGCTACTCTTAACGTTGCAATGTGTGCTTTTGCCTGTGTTTAAAAAGACAAGCGCGTTGTTTAGCAAGAGATCCTCAGTTCTTAATTCAGTGCTGATCGTCCTATGACGATCCCGTGTGAACTATGGGCGTTGAAGACCGCGGCAAGGAGTAATGGAGACGATAACTGCTCGATTAAATCCTATAGATCGTTTGGTAGAAACTCAGATTTTGGTAAGTATAAGCAGCAAACCGTCATCTTCAGTGGCTGTAATAAACTGATTGCTACTGCTTATAGAGACGTAGCGAGCAGAATATGTCTAGCAGGATATGTGTTGCTAAGTAATATAGCACCGCCTCACCTAACTCTTATGTTTGGTAAGTATAAGCAGCAGATCATCTTCAGTGGCTGTAATAAACTGACTGCTACTGCTTATAGAGATGTAGCGAGCGGAATATGTCTAGCAGGATATGTGTTGCTAAGTAATATAGCACTGCCTCACCTAACTCTTATATTTGTAACCACATCACAGCAACAGGACACAAAAAGCTTTCAGAGCATAACAGGTATACTATAAGTCTGCACCGTGATACATAAATGGAAAAAAGGAGCAGAGATTGCAATTATTTTTATTCGTAACGACATAATAAGATTTTAAAATAGGTCCAATCGACATGATAATAAGTTTATGTTTGTTTGTCACCACGAATCTCTATCTGCGCACGCGCGCGCGTGTGTGTACCTACAGTCACACAGCTGGCTTTAAAAAAAAATTATACATTTATTGTTTCCGATGTAAATCAAATAATAATAATAGTAGTAATAATAATAATAATAATAATATTGTAATTGTATTACTATACAAATCAAGCAAATGATGTGTACTGTTCACAAGGAAGATGTTTTACATACCTTTTAAGCAACACCTTACTTATGCACATTCCTAAGCCTAGGCTGCGTTTTAGAACGTATCTCCAAGCGCAGGCTATAGGTTCAATAATAGTTTTAAAACAAAACTCCTTCGACACACTACACATGACGAACACCAATCCACACATTAAATTCACAAAACTATAAATTATTTTAATTTAAAAAAGATTGCTTCCACACGGTTAGACATTAATTACGTTGAAAGCATCAGGATCCATTTGGCATGTGAGCCTTTAACTCTCACCGCACATTTCGTCTTCTTCACTACTGTCATCGGATTCTAAATTTATAACAAATTCACTTTGTAATTCGTCAGTCAGTACCTCTTGTCTTACATAGTCTTCTTCAATCCTTTTTGCTTTCACACAAACACTCTCCCACTCACTTCGGCCTATATTAGCACACTTTTCTTCTACCAAACATTTCACATCATCTAACTTAAAACTAACATTGCAGATTGCAACCCAGTTTTTTAAAAATCCCCATATATTTTCAATTGGGTTTAGTTCAGGATGATAAAAGGTGGCAGCCTTATTGCACTATGTCCCTATTTACTTAAAAGTCTATCCACTACGTAACTACTTGTTTTGGGCCTTACTTCCTTAATTTTCTCATAGAATTCTATTTTTGTATCACTTAATGAGTAAGGAACACCTTTACTGTCCAGCCACTGCTTCATTATTTCCTTTCAGGAGTTGCTGGTGGGCGGTTTCACACTTTCCGTTTATGGTACAGTCCATTACGACGACTGAACGTGACAGTAAATTTGGTATCAACTGAGTTTTTATCCACTTTATAAAGTTGTCAGAATTCATCTCACCATGGTAGTCCCCTGTTAGTAGGCCTGACTTGAACTCAAGGAGAAATTGCGGCACAAATCCCTTCTCTCCACCTAAGATCAAATAATCGTGTCAGTAGGTCACCATGTATTACAAAAAATAATGATATATCTCACAAGGAATATTCACATACCTGCATGTATAATTATTAATCTCTGCCCCTTACAAATTGGCGATTTTAACTCCGTCATCTCCACACGACCACTGATGTGTAGTTGTGTGGGATAAATGAACAAAAGTTTCGTCTGTATAGATAATGGGGCGTCCTTCTTCTCTAAATTTTTTTATTTTTTGTAAATATTGTATGTGCTTTAAGCGTATTTCTCATCTGTAGCAATCTTTTTATTACTGCTGGTTTTTTCCACCTGTTGAAAAATGATAATGTGCGTAGTATCAAATTTTATTTACAAAATAAACAGTAATCCACTTTGAAAGCGTAAAGATTTAAGAAAATAATATTTACTTTTAAATTGTAAAAAATGCATATAAAAAATAAATATGAACAGTACACTTATTTATCTAAGTTAACAAACGAAAGTGAAATAAATCAATCAATGAATACAATTAGAACAATACACTATCAGAATTTGTTGCTGTTACATATCAGAATGTTTCATAAACATATCTGAGTGTTGTGTGGTTCTGTCATTGTGTACTGCTGAGACATAAAAAACTACAGCCTTCCTGACCGTTCTTATCACAATGGAATTTGCAAACAGTACACTTCCACTCCTTAATTACACTCGACTATCTCTCGAGTTTATCATTACATAAAGGAATGCGTTCTTCTTCGTATTAATTTTATTACAAGAATCTCTTTAATCCTGGACAAGAAGAAACTGTTTCTAGAAGAAGTAAAATGCAACTAATTTCAATACAGTATTTTAGGAAAAGAATATGTTTTAAAATCTTTTAACAATAAAAGTGTTACAACCGGTAAAGGAAACAGATGAATGAGAATTGAGATAATTTACATTTTACCAGTGGCAAACAACGTTTTACTGTAAATAAAGTGAAAACTTGAAGTTATAACATGCGACATCCGATGTTTAATATCTATGAAATTTCTTTCATTTCAGTATTACATTTGATTTGATTTTTACACAGAATTTGAGCTCGCGCAGACACACACACCGGTACATATGTTTTACATTATATTAGAACTAATATTCTACTATTATTTCTGTTATTTTTTATAATTATTTACATTTATTTTAAAGAAACGCAAGACCATAATAAAACACCTCCAGACTCATTCAAGAAAGTGCAAAAGCTAGCATGAATAGCTTCATTTTTAAAAAAGTTTATTCAGTTAGTGTATTTTGACGCTCATGCCTACCTGTATCCAATTTTTCTTAGAACTCTGAGGGAACTAATTTGGCCCTTGAAGTTAATGTTTCCTCTAATGATGTGTAGCAATGCGCTTACCACTGGATGCCTCTTGTGAGCGATATGGAACTGATTAACAGTCCGATGTATAACGTGGTTGTCAAAGTCATCCACACTTGTCTTGGGACTAACCTGGGGTTTGGTCTTTTTTGGGCTCTTAAACTGTCCTCCTTCTAATTTTTCTCCCTCCTTTGCGATACGCGATAACGTGCGGGTAAATATTCCAGTTGCCGCAGTAACTCATTCGAAAACGCTTTTAATTGGAATTTTTATTCCTTCAGCTGCTTCTCTTCTTATAAATTGTAAACATTAAAAATTACTTCCCGTGCTCGACTATGAATAACTTTCCTTTCTTTACTATTTGAAGGAGAAGTAGCCATTTTAACAAATCTCGTTACTGGGTGATAACACAAATAATTACGATAATACGTAATTACAGAATAGAAACTACCAATAGAAATTAACTAAAAAAATTAAATAACTAATAAAAATGAGTGACTGTAAAACAACGATACAATTAATAAAAACTTGAGATAATAATAACAAATGCAAGACTGAGATAGCGCATAACACAGTAACTAACAATGTACTGGTAACCTAAAACATCACATGCAAGTTGGCAACACCTACACTTGCATACCAGCTGATTCTCTGTTACCCTCCCTTCATTCACAATTTCAAAGTGGACTCGTCCATCCATAAATTGGTTTCTGCGTATATGCCCTTAACTTTCAATTTTACTGTACTTTAAATTATACATTGCAAGATAAAGTAAGGAATAAAGATATCAGATCAGAACTGGAAGTAAAGGACATAAATGAAATTATTGCAATTTACAGAAGTCAATGGTGGGATCATCTGCAAACGATGACAGAGGATCGACTGCCAAAAACGGCACTGAACTGTAAAGTCATTGGTAGAAGACATGTGAGTTGTCCGAGGATGAGATAGGTGCCGGAACAGATTTATATAACTTAACCCTTGAAGAGGAGAAGAAGAAGAAGAAGAAGAAGAAGAAGAAGAAGTTAATAATAGACAATGGCCTAACAGCCCAGTAAACATGTTTGATAATCATAACAACTCCAGCATAAGAGTCTGTGTTCACTTATTCCATATGCGGAAATTAATACCTGTTGTAATATTGGATGACTGAAATAAAGTGCTGGGAGGCTCACATAAGGCAAACTCCTAGACTGCTTAAGTGGACCCATTATTATACAATAACGTTCTGTTTGATGAATACTACTTCAATTTTGTTTCTGTATTCGTCTAATGTAGTTCATATATCTTCGCTCCCAGGTAAAAAGCACTAATGACACCAGCGCTGAAATAAGAATATATCTCGCAAATAAAACACATTATGGATTAAAAAAGCACCTGGCCTCTTATCTTCATCTCAAGAAGCACAAAATGCAAAATTTATAAAACACTTATCTGGACAGTGCTGATATATACTTGAGAAGCCTGGACAATGGCAAAAAATGGCAAGAGACTTATAGGTTGCTTTGAAAGACGAATTCTAAGAACAGTATTTAGAGTAACGCAAGAAAATGGAATGTGACGCAGGTGCTATAAATATGAACTATACCATCTTTACAAAGAGCCAGATATTGTCAGGATAATAAAATATACAGGCTAAGGTGGGTTGGACACTTAGAAAGAATGGAGGAAGGACAGCCTACGAAAGCAATGGGTAGTAGAGCAGTGGGAAGACCCCGAAGTAGATCCAAAGACCAGATAGAGGAGGACCTCAGAAAGCTGAACATAAGAAACTGAAAATCCAGGGCATGCAATAGGAAAGAATGGAGTCGACGCTTTGAGCATGCCAAGATCCATAAAGGGTTGAAGAGCCACAGTTGATGATGATTCGTCTAATATGAAGGATCACTACACAATTTTAGTTGTGATTCAACATAAAATTCTGAGAAAATTGTTTTCTAACTCTGCCACTAACTTGTAAACAACTCTCATCAATCCCTGGCTAAGAAATTTACTAACAGCTATAAGAAGTCAAGCTATAAGAAATCACATCACCAATTGTGAGTTTTGTAAAAATGTACTTGTCTTGGATTTTGTAAGACACTGACAACCACGGTGATGGTAGCCATAAATTGGTTGTGAAAAAGTGCAGAATTGGAAGAGATGCCAGTAAGATATTATAAAGAAAAACTTCGTGAGTCAATAAGGACAAAAATGACAGAGAATGAGCCTTCCCAGCTTGACTGGGAAAGATTTACAAAAAAAATTAATGACGCTTCTGAGGAAATTCTTGAGAAAAATATTCGATTCTTGGATTTCGTTGTCCATGACATGTCCGTATCTTAAATAAATATAATTATTTCACTACGATTCGGAACACAAAACTTTTTATGGGTAAAAACGTAAAAGCTTTACCTTACAACCTGAACCGGTTTTCACTTTTAAAAAGCTTCTTCAGAGAGTCAACCTCTGAAGAAGCTTTTTAAAAGTGAAAACCAGTTCAGGTTGCAAGGTAAAGCTTTTACGTTTTTACCCATAAAAATTTTGTGTTCCGAGTCATAGTGAAATAATTATATTTAGTTAAAAATATTAGGTTCTGGAAAAGCTTGTGGACAAGTGAGAATTTTTTCAAAATTATGAGTTTGATTGCAGAAAGGATTAAACTGAGAAACACTGGAAATTTGAACACTTACTAAAACAAAGAATCAAATACAGTAGAACTTGGCTAATTCGAAGCTGAAGGGACCAGTAAAAAATTCGAATTATCCAAAAATTCGAATTAGGAAAACTTTTAATAAGGGTAGAAAAATCAAATCAAAAACCGAAATTCAGTAAAGCAATATGTTATTTTATTAAACAATTTCCTTATACATATGTATTACAAACGTATAAACACGTTTCAGTACAAAATATAGCATTCACAGTTTTTTAAAAAAGCTAGAAACTTTTGATTGCATTTTACAGTTGATACACTGAGTTGTAGTAAACTCTTCAAGTTTATTAAGTGCTTGGAAAATAGCGTCACTTACGTTCTGCTGTTCTTCAACAAACCGTCTCAAGTCTTGAATGTAATTTGATACCTGTGAAGCCGTTGGAATCGGTATCTCTGGAAGTTCTAGCTGGTCCCCTTCTTCATCTGAAGATGTACCATCATTTCTTATGTTCATAACATCAGCCACGATCTCCGCATCTGTCTGTTCACCGCACACCGCCAAGTCTTCATCCATGTTTACAAACTCTTCGTAACGAATGCCTGCATCATGTCCAACATCTTCCCAGTTATCCGTAGTGGGTACGACTTCTCTAGCAGCTTTATTCTCCTCTTCACCTTCAATGTGGCAGAAACCACCTTTACGAAAACAATTAGCAATTGTTTTTTGCGTAACTTAGTCCCAAGCCCTGTTGCACATGCGGGTAGCTTGAAGGATGTTCATCTTGATATTTTCGTGCTCATCTAAATAAGCACCTGACAGAATGTTTTGGACCACAAGCCGTCTGTAAAAATGCTTAAAATTTTTTATTACACCTTGGTCCATAGGTTGAACTACTGAAGTCATGTTTGGAGGGCAAAACACATCCTTTACATTTTCCATCAGAGGAATAGTGTTGTGCGCTGTACAGTTGTCAATAAACAAGACGATTCTTCTGTTTTGATTTCAAAATTTCCTGTTGATTTTCAAAAGCCATCTTTCGAAAATTTCACCTGTCATCCAAGCTTTATTGTTAGATTTGTATTCAACTGGTTTCGTTTTTACATTTTTGAAACAACGTGGGTTGGCTGACTTCCCTATCATTAGCAAAGGCAGTTTTTCCGAGCCATCCACGTTTGCTCCGAATAAAAGTGTTATGCGCTCCTTGCTGTGTTTGCCGCCACTACAAATTTTTCCTTTAAAAGCAAGTGTTTTGTCGGGGGTGCATTTGAAGAATAAGCCCGTCTCGTCTACGTTAAAAATGTCTTTAGCGTCTCTATCAGAAATCATTTGCAACAAATCGTCTTTCCATGAATTTGCAGCTTCAACGTCAACAGATCCACTTTCCCCACAAACAGTTTTGAAAGAAATACCTTTCTTTAAAACCATCGAGCCAACCAGTGCTGGCCTTAAAATCATTTTTCCCTAAGCTAGATGCGAATTCCTCAGCTTTGGCTCTGACGAGGGGCCCACTGACTGGAATTTTTTTGTCCCTTGCTTGCTTAAACCACTTCACTACACATTCATCCACGTCAGGATTTTCTGGTCCTCGCGCTCTTTTCCTATCTTTGTCGCTGGCTTTACACACACTACTCAAAATCTTCTCTTTATTTTTTAGATACGTTGACAGTGTATTAGGCGGTATCGCGAATTCCTTGGCAATTTCAGATTTCTTTTTTGTCCCTTTTCCACTTTCCGTATAACGGAACTTTTTCAGCAAATGTCAATGATTTGTATTGGGTCCGTGTTGGTTTTGAAAGGGCCATGATGATCACACAACACAATAAAACTGCACAATAAGCGTCACTAAAACACACCAGTCTGTATATACAGTACTGTATAAAGAAAGGAACGGTCTCTCACTACAGGACACAGCTCGCACAGTAGAAACTCAAAAAGACTTAACACTTCCATGAATGCAGGCAGACTGAACTGAAAGGGTGGTTGACTGACGAGGCGTGGAACCAGGAATAATGGCGGACGGTACCGTTACACGAGCCAGTCATGTGTCATCGCCAGATACTGACGGCAATTCCACGAATTTGACACAAAGGACAAGCGTCTGTTCACAAAGGGCAATGCCTGCTTGTCTGTTTCCAGTCGTGTCTTTATTGTTACGTGGTCTAGCCCATACAGCAGGCGATTTTTTGTAGTTTGAGCAAAATTTTTATTTCGAATTAACCAAAAAAAGTTCGAATTACAGACGATGTTTTTGCATGGTTTTACATAGGATATTCAAGGGACCATGGTAAAAGTTCGAATTATCCACGAATTCGAATTATGCACGTTCGAATTAGCCAAGTTCTACTGTATTAATAACTTTGAGGTGCAGAGATGGATAAATGGGCCAAAGAGATGAGAGAGGAGATTACCAGTTACCAGCAATAGTTGACTTCAAGTAACCTAGTATTTAGAGCAGATAATAACAAGCATGCTTTTTTTTTCCGCTGCCAATAAGATGAAATGTGGAGTTGAAATCTGTAAGTGGAGATACACTGTAAGTTTGCCATTTCTTATAAGTACAAAACAAACCAAAACCTTATCTTAAAAATTTTCAAAATGGTGGCTGACATAACAAAACCCTTCATATTACATAAAAAATTACCCCTTTTATTATTAATCTAACGGCATCTTGTTTAAGAAATTCAGATAAAAAGTAACTGAGTTACTACATTTCTTTTTGAACAACATATTTGGTCCATTTTCCTTACAAGAACCGTGTTTTTTCTGTGATGTTAAAAATTTAAGGAAATTGGATTTTTTTCACATTCCAAAATACTAAATGAAATACATTCAAATACACATTTAATTAGTAATTTACTTCTCTTTTTCAAAAATTCTCACCACGGTATATTCTTAGCTCTCTACTCGGATGCTGTTACCTTTGTAGAAGCTTTGAGTTGAATTGCCATGAGTTATCTTTGAGACATGAGTTGCCATGTGAGTAAAATATAGTGTTATTCAGTACAATTAAAAACTGTTAAGTCATGGTAAACAAGCTAAAGCAACTGTTTGTGCAATTAATCATAACAAAATGTTTATTTATGTTTGTAATAATATTAAAACGTTTTTAATAACTAAGGAAATATTTATATGCAGTTGATATTAAAACTTGTAATTACATTAGAAATTACAAATAAACTTATGTATAATATGCCTTATAATGTCATAAGATGTGGGTATACTTTTTCACCAATCTATTTAATATTTTATTGAAAGGAATATAAGACTGTAGAGGAAAGAATGATATAATGTTAAACTAATTTGGTCGCTGAGAGTGTTATCCAATACACTACAATGACAGGAGAAAACTGAAGATAAACTGACGATAGTAAGTAGAGGTGTGAGTGGATTTGGATACTTAGGAAACCAAATGAATACTGCTTCTTGGGACTATTACTGCCCAAGATTAGTAATGACAAGAGCTTTTCAGAATAAGTGGAATCTGCTAACAACTAATTTCATAGTTTTGCAAGGTTTGGAAACTGCTGTCTTCTTTTTTCCACCAACATTTTTATGGCATCACATAAAAATCTGTGTGAAAAAGTGAGCAAGTTCCCTGTCCACATTCTTTATCTCATTTGAACAGAAAAACAGCTTGAAATGGAAAGATATGATCTGGTTTATCTTTGGAGACCGTGTTTTTCTTTCCCCAACAGAGACTGTTATATTGCAAATCTTATGATCCTTTCCACAGCAAGTGACACTCTTTACAAATCCTTTTTACTCTTAGTTCTACAATTTCTGAGTTCGGAAATGGTTTTAAAAATCTTTTGATAGGAAGTTGCTTTAGAAGTGAAACTTGATCCTTGAAGAGAAGGTCCAGGTGAACATCTGTTTATGGAGAATGATGATAAAGAGAAGAGATGGTCAGGGATAAAACAAACGTTGAAGTTTTAAAGGAAGAAACACAGGCAAATAAACTTATATATGCAATGGGAAAGAGGAAGATTCAATTTCTAGATCTTCTGTTCATAAGCATCAATTTATTCTGAACACTTTTGAGAAAGACGGGAGTGGTTACCGAAGAGGAAATATTTGATGACAGGAGCTGGAAAGCATGGCAAACTCAAAAGAATTTTGGGAGTCCTGGATGCAAAAACAAATGCCTGGCTTTTCGATGAAGAAGATGAAATCCTTTTTTTCTTCCCTTGATTTAGGATGTACTACTGTTCACAATGAATTTCACCATTCTGTGCCTTTTCTTCTTCTCAAAAATAAAATTCTTGATAACATAAATCTTCAACTTTTTTCCAAAAATTTGATTCCACTGACCTTTTTACAGTACAACATATATTCTTAATCTGTCTGTGTCAAAATGTGAGCAGGTCGTATCTTTGATATTTGTTTTGGCCATTTTCAAGGATCAGCATGATAACCAAAAATAATAAAAACAAAATGATAAAACTACTTAGAAATGAACTGACAGAAAGGACGGAACTGATCTAAAGAGGCCGTATTTCTAGCAGTGGTATCAAATGCATCACTATAGCCAATAAACTGTGTATAAATTAATGCCACTACCATATTTAAAGCAGATAAGAGCATATACCAAGAAGAAATTATACTGTGAACGTTTAGATTGGAAAAATTCTAAATTATAACACACTAATCATATTAAATAAGATATTACATTAACATTGATTAGTTTCAGAACAAATTTGTATCAGAAATACGTGTCACCATAGACATGATGACACATTTTATAATAAAAAGAGCTCAGAAACTCTTGCACAATTAATCGGTGAAGTTCAAAATGTTTCAAGAACTGAGATGTCCAGGATTCTTGAAAGGGCCAGTTAATCACAGACCAAGAGATCAAGGGGCACTTGGCACAAAACAATCACTATTCATACATACAAAATTTAAAGATTACATTGTTTATCTGTGTAAACGTACCTGAAAAATATTATCTTCTTAAATTCCACATAAAATCAAACAAATTGAAAAAGTAATAAGATTATCTACACAACTCTATATAGAAAATCTAATTAAAGCAAATTGAGAGGATTTTAGGTATTCAAAATTATTTGAAAATAACTATTTTGAATCCACTATAGTTTCTAATTCGTACTTTATACTTATTGGCAATGTTTCAACTACTTTAACAATATTCCTACTTTATCAATTACTACTTTAGCCAATGAAGGTCTTATATTCATTCTATGAATGTTTAAAACTGGTGTTAGCAGAGAGTAAACAATCACTTTACTGGGTAATCAAATATATTGCAACTTACCGTCTGCGGTTTTTTGAAACAACGTCTTCACTATAAAGTTTAATGTATTTAATGGTGTCCAATTCCTCATGGTATTCTTTATCACCAAGGGGCAAAGATAAAAGTCTATAAATCATACTATGGAAGGCAGCCAATTTCTGGGATATAGGATGAAAGGACTTAGCATGTATTACAATATCAGTCGTTGTGGGTTTTCTATAGATGTTAAATTGTAGTTTTTTATTATTGTCCTTGGCAACAGTTAAATCTAGAAAATTCAGTTTACCACTGTCTTCACTTTCAAGTGTGAACCGCATATTGCCATTGATATTATTCAAATAACTATGTAAACTATCAGTTTGCCTTTGTATATTAAAAAGGTGTCAACATACCTGCCATAAAATATTATGTTATTCTTGTGTCTGTTATTAGTGAAAATGAATGAATTTTCGAAATTATTTAGGTATATATCCGCAAGAAGGCCTGGAAGCGGAGAACCCATTGCTAACCCATCTTGTTGGCTGAAAAATTGATTGTTGTGGGTAAAATCGTTTTGATCAAGAACCAACTCTAAAATGTACATTCAAAAAGCCGCAGACGGTAAGTTGCAATATATTTGATTGAACAACACGTGGCTTGGTACTAAAAATTTGGGATTTATTCCTTTTAAACACTTTACTGGGACTTAAGCAACAGAACTGGCTTGAGAAATCCTGTTTCCCTTTCCATTGAAATTATTTGTACATCTAGAAAAGGTAGACATAAACCAAGTTTATTAAGGAGGACCGAGATATGACGTTTGCTTGGAATTTGGAGAGGTTAATAACTAAATAATCAAATTTAAACTCAAGTGCCTTGTTTAACTAACTTAATTATTACCGTCTCACCTCTGTATGTTAGAAATTACGTGAGACACAGTGAGGGTATGGCAAGAGTATGACAAGAGAACACACTACTAATTTCTGAGTACTCGAATACTACAAATCAGAGTAAACAGTTTAAAACAACTTCTTGAAAAAAGAATGGCAAGAAATGTTAAAACCATTTAGTATTCATAGACCTCAAAAAGGCATATAATAGTGTTCCTCTGAATAAGTTATGGCCAGTATTATTACAAAACTGTGTCAATGCTGTACATGTTAATAGACTTATGGAAGCACTATACAGGGTACCTCATGGAAACTTCCCGTGAGGAATCTTATCATATAAACATAAGTCCAAAAACACTTCCTTTTCGATTTATTGCTTGCAAAAAATGTTACCTTGATTTCTGCTCCAAGGCTACAATTAAGCACTACTGAAATCCTTGGAACTTGAATTAAAGTATCAATTTGATGGCTTCATATGGTTTTTTGAAATTGAAAATGAAAAACGAGGCTCCCAGAACTGTCTTGGGTAGTTTTGTAGAAACATTTTGTAAATTTCAAAAAATTGGTGTCAAAAAACACTTTTTTATGTTTGATGTAAATTTACTTGTTTAAACTGCTGATAAATAAATTCAAATTTGTAGTACATATTATAAAGAATTTAATTCTGAGAAATCTGATGTATGTAAAGTCCATAAAAAGACAAATGAGCGTTATACAACATCAAATTACATTTAAGAGCTCTCTAACTTCATGCGAATAATGAGGTAGTGCACCAACATGTTGAAAGAACATTTGCAGCCTTTTTTCAAGATCTGTCTTCTTACAGGATTGACAACTCATTTTGTAAAACACCTTTGTATGCAATACCAGTAATATGATCTTGAACAATAAATAGTGCAATTACCTGTTCACCTGGGTATTCAGTAGAACAAGCAACCACTGTAAACTGTTAAATCGTAAATTATGAAAGACCAGGGAAAATATTTTGTAATGAGGTACTCTTTTGTTCAGTAATCTTTTTAATATTGACATTCTGCAGACCGGAAATTTCCATTACTAATGTCTGCAGATTCATGATTTGCAATAGCATCTGCAAGTTATGTTTCAAAAAAACACTACAAATTACAGATTACAGGTTATGATAAATAACTGAGCTACTGTATCATAAGTTAATTGTTAAACAGCTGTTTCCTGATTTGAATTCAGAATCAATTTTGAGTCAGAAAATTGCAGTATTTTCAACTGTCATTTTTTTATAAACTTTATTAAAACAATTTAGTTAATATTGTTGAAATTATTTTTTGTTTTTAAATTATTCTATCAATACTAACTAAAATTAATGTTTGTTTTTATCAACTGAACAAATTCTTATTATTTACAAATAAACAAACTATTTTCAGTATTCTACCAGAAGATATTTCTTACACTTTTTTGTTATGTTTCTTTTTCAATAAAGCTTCCTTCTTTGAATATTATAACGCTTATTTGTTTTTTTATTGACTTTACATACATCAAATTTCTCATAATTAAATTCTTTATAAAATGTATTAAAAATTTGCATTTACTTGTTAACAATTGAAATAAGTCCTTAAATTTTTAGTGACCGTCAATCAGTGAATGTTTTAGTGGATAGTTAGTGAGGATCGGTCAATAACTTTTAGTAATTTTGCGTCGACGTTTCGACAATATTTATTGTCATCTTCAGGACCTGTGTATGAAATACAATAGAAATATCAAACACAACGAAACAATTAAATATTTGGGTGAACGTGTTTGTGATGTGAGTGTGTGCGTGTGTATGTATGTATCATTTTTTATGTGAATACTTATGATAGTTTGTTTACATCTTCAAATTATGTTTGTTTGTTTACATCTTTCTTAAAGATAATTTGAAGATGTAAACAAACTATCATAAGTCTTCACATAAAAAATGATACATACATACACACGCACACACTCACATCACCAACACGTTCACCCAAATATTTAATTGTTTCGTTGTGTTTGATATTTCTATTGTATTTCATACACAGGTCCTGAAGATGACAATAAATATTGTCGAAACGTCGACGCAAAATTACTAAAAGTTGTATTATTGACAGATCCTCACTAACTATCCACTAAAACATTAATTGAAATAAGTAAATTTACATCACACCTAAAAAAATATTTTTCAACAATAATTTTTTCAGATTTATGACTCTTAAACCACCGTACTGAGGTCACTAACGTATACTACCTAATGTTAGGGCACTCAATTTTTACTGATGATGGCACTGCCAAAACGTCTGGTTTTGCAAAAAACATTGGACCATGGCCAAACAGCCTGGGAAGGAATTTTAACAACAAACTACTTCTTTGTTGCCAATAACGTAGTACACATATAAAAAATTATCCCCTCCCCCTTCGACCATCATTTTAATTTATAGAAAATTACCCCTCCCCCTTCAACTACCGTTTTCATTTATAGATATTTCATCTACCTTTCTACAGTGAATTATTATGTCCTTCTTTTCAGGATACTATATCAAAATTAAGTACTTTACTCTTGTTAAAACAAAAAACACTGTAGGTAAACTACCCCTTCCCCTTAACCAGTCTTCACCAAAATCAATAGGCCTCTATAACTCAGGCACATATGCAAAAAATTATTTGATTCTGTTTGAATTTCCGGCAGTTATTGTTCACCACAGAAAAAATTCTACATACAGACACACAGGGACAATAACTTTTCTTCATGTTTTGAGAGTAGTACAATCAGAATCAACCTTTATCTCAAACACAATTTTTTTTTTGTGATCACCATACTTCCACTTCCTTATGGAACATGGAAGTAAAAACAAAGAGTTTTTGGACCTATGCTTATTTAAAATTTTTTTCTTTATTTTAGCCAGTAGAATTCATTCCTGACGTATGTCCCATTACTCATGGGACACCCCGCATACCAGCATTACTAGCAGTATAAAGATAGGCTCAAGACTATCTGGTGAATTTCCAGTCACCAAGAGATTGTTTTAAAATTTCAACTTCACAATGAACATTACAAAACATCTAGCCTATTATTGCCTAAATAAAAGCTATTATCTGCCTTTTGTTTTGCTATGCAGACATGAATACATTTGTAATACCGAACAAAACATCGGCTAACACTAAAATGTCTGTACAAGTGAGTGCACACCTGTCGACGCACACAGAAAGTTTCTAAAATGAAACATATATAGAAGGAAAATAACTGTCATTACAAAGATTAAAAATAAACAAAATTTTCAAAATTACATTTATTAAACAAAAAACGCAGAAACAAAATATCAAATTTGAATATAATTATGAGACCATAATAATATTTATTATTAGACATTATATATTTATATACATAATACTTTATTATATTTATATTATATACATAAGTGAACTGTTTTAAAAATATATATACTTTTTATTTTCAGCAACACTATCTACTTCTAACTATAATTAGTGTACACTCTTTGTCAATCACCTGTTGTAAGCCTCATGTGACATTCACCTGCATCTCTCCACACAGAGCTTATATGCACACATGCACATTTACGCATCCAATGACATGATTTATCCATTCTCTTTTTCTCACGCGCGTGTGCGTGCGTGCGCGCGTGCACACACACACGGCTTAGTAGGCAAACTGACATAATAAAAACCAATAGATTTTTTGTTGTCAGTCAGTTATCTAATTTAATCACATAATTCCACACATTTTCTACGCACACATCAATGTAGACTGTTTGAGAACTTTAAGTATCACATAACAACTGAAATGTAAACATATTAGGATCAGCTGACTGGTAATATTATAATACATATTATATATTTAACAATCACGTTACAATTTTTTTAGAGGCTCACTTTATTCTGATTAAACCCACAACTTAAAACAACGTAACCAGATACACAGAAAAGGAGTGCATCTGAACAAGACAGAAATCGTTCACTATACCAGAGATGTTGCTTTAATTTACCAGGCACCTTTCTTCAAATACCATTACTGAAATGGCAATATAACAGTCTAAAACATTTAATGGCAATATTACACGTCTAAAATATTTACATTTTTCAATCTCAAAGTTGCTATCAGGGTTATCAGAAGAGAGAGGTCCAGTTTCAATTAATGAACAATTTCGTTCGTGTGCAGTACGTTATTTTCAATTACTTTTGAAAAACAAACTATCTGCATGTGTATATTACAGCTAAGTGATGTACCGAATACACAAGATTGAGGTGATTTGAACAAAATAATAGAAAACACTTTACAGGAAGACCAAAATTTAAATGGGTCATTAAAGAGAAGGATGACACACAAAAAAAAGTCAATTTTCTAAACATACTGGAGATAAGGTACAGAAGAACAGACTGTTTCTTCTGTCTGACAACAGACTGTTGTCAAATAGGGACTGTTCCTGAAAAGTCCAAGCCCACTAACAAAAGAAAATAGTCTCACACGACATTTACAGAACAAAATCAATGTGTCACAGAAGTCACTCATTGACAGATATGGCACAACTTGAAATATAGGACAAAACTGGTAAGAGTCAAAGTGAAGACACTTCATCAACAATTATATACACATGTCCCCAGTGTTTGTTGGTTCCTACCTACACATGTGATTGACTATATTGTAACGGTACAGACCTATAGGGCTTTGTAAGTTAAATCTTTTCAATGTTAATTGCAACCAAGTATATACGGTGAATAGACTGTATAGTCAAACTGTTGCTTTGTGGCATTGGAATGCAAGTTATCAACGAGGGGTGCGCTTTCTCAGTCACACGCGCACTCAGGTGGCGAACGTTCCCATGACTTCGGCACGTACTAAGAAATTCTTCGCGGTGTGCGCGCGGAAAACAAAGGCAGTCGACTATTAACATCTGAAGGCAGCGGACGCGAGTAGTGGTGTGCGTCGCCGGCCAGGCAAAGTTTTATCTATTATTAAAAATGGGAAAATAGTTAAAAGCCAGTCTACTAAGAAACCTTTCCCCGGCCGGGTGAACACATAGACTCGTCAGCCTAAAACTTCAGTTTGTAATTTTAAAGTTTTAAAATGTGGTCAAATCGTCATTTAAAGTGATTTAAAAAATGTGAGAACAGTTATAATTCAGTGGCATCAAAATTAAACCAGCAGAAACTTTTTCGGACTAAAACAGTGCGAGTATAAAGTGGATGACGAAAGGGATGAACTAACTTCAACGTGGCGGAGTAAATCAGGAAAGTAAACAGACGATCTAAATTACCATTAATACATATATAAATAAAATTTGAAAGAGATCTCTTATTTACATTAAACGGGGTAAAATGAATGAAAGTAGAGTGTGTGTAAACTGGGTTGTCTTTGAAAGAATCATTTAGATTAGTCATTAGAATAAGTGGAGCAATGTTAGAATATAGTAAATGATTACCTTGTATGCGGTCCGCCGTGTGACTTCTCGAATTTGTTTAACGTTACGCGTTTCAAGGCGTATGCCTCGTCATCAGACGTTTAAAAAACCAAAAACACACATATCACACAAAAGAAATAAAAATTGCAGAAACAAGCATATTATGTGCACGTGTTGTAGGGTGCGCACCCGTTCAGGTATTGTCTGCTACTGATTGGAACTCGTTGAGCAGTCTCAAAGCAGTATCATACAGGCGGTTAGATACAAAGTTCAATTGTTCATTCAGAACAAACTCGCAACTGCTATCATTACTATATGCATTATAAATTTCCAGCTCCTCCAAGGCATTCATAAATCGGCCCTTGTTGCATATATGCAAAAGCATTAGATTAGACTTAAAATCTGTATAATTGTGATTGTGTTGGGTCAGATGACGAGTGTAATTAGATTTTATATAATTATAATTATGTGTCTTTTTTGGTAAGTGTTCACGGAAACGTTTGTAAAAACCTCTTCCGGTCTGACCTATATAGGAACTGTTACAATCATTACAAACCAGTTTATAAATTCCTGTTTTTTCTTCAATGGGTAAGGGCAGTTTATGTCTAAGTATATTAATCGGTTTATTGTTGGTTCTAAAAGACATAGTATAACCAATATTGTTCATCACAGAAGACAACATTTTTGGCATGACGTATGTGTATTTCACAGATATAAATTTTTTCTGTGTTTTATTAAGTGGACGGGGCTTAAGTTGAATGTTATTATGCTTCTTTAACAATTTATTAATGATGTGACTACTGTAACCATTGGAAACTGCAATAAACCTTATTGTATTTAGCTCAGCCTGAAAACCATTATTGTCAAGGGGGACTGTCCGCAATCTATGGATTAAACTATTATATGCTGCCATTTTTTGAGAGTATGGGTGGTGGGAATCTGCATGTATTGTATGGCCAGTGGCAGTAGGCTTCCTATAAATATTGAATTTCAATGTGTCCATTCGTCTAGTGAGGGTCAGGTCTAGAAAGTTAATTGTGTTATCATGCTCAGTCTCTAAAGTAAATTGAATATTATTGTTGATTTCATTTAAAAGATTTTTGAAGGAGTCAACTTGTCTCAAAGTTCCGTCAAAAATAATGCGTCATCTACGTAACGTGAATACAATTTTATCTTATTTGCGTACATGTTATTATTTAGTAGATGAGTAATTTTCGTAGAAATTTAAGTATAAGTCGGCCAATAGGCCAGAGAGGGGTGAGCCCATAACTAGACCATCATCTTGGCTATAGAATAAACCATTAAATGTGAAATAATTTTGATTTAAAATGACTTTAAGCAAGTCAATCAACTCATCTATCATCTGTGCACTCATGGAAGCGTTGATTCGTAAATTGTCCTTCAGTAATTTTAGAGTTACATCCGTTGGAATATTTGTATATAAATCCACTATATCAAGTGAAACCAATTTATAATTAGGTTTTAATTTAACGGTTTTTATCTTATTAATGAAATCAGTATTATTTGTTAAGCTGTGATTATTCTTTAACTGTAGATTGTCTTTAATTAATTTTGCAAGAATTTTTGACATTTTGAAACCAGGGGCTGTAGTAAAGTTAACCAGCGGTCTTATGGGTATGTGTGGTTTGTGGATTTTAGGCAGTCCCGTAAATATCGGAGCCTTCACATTAATTGGCTTCAAATAACGACGTGTTTTATCACTGAGCAAACTCGTACATTTGTTAATACATTGGTTAAGGTTTTTGATATATTTATCGGTAGGATCAGATTTTAATTGTCTAATATTATGGTTAGAGACAAAGTCGTGGACTTTGGCATTATAAGAATCAGTATCCATGATTACCAAAGTATTCCCTTTATCTGCTTTAATAATACTAGCATTATTACTAGTTATTTTTGTTTTAATGTGCCTCAAAGTTTTGTATTCACGGGAGAATCGTGGATGTATAAATAGATTATGTGGTAGGTTATCATTAGATCTGATAGTTCTAGTGAATTTATTGTTTATCAATATGCGCGCCTCGTTCTGTACAATAGGATTCGGAATAGTTTTAATAGCCGCCTCCGCCTCAACGAGCTCATAAATATGTTTGTTTTTCCCGGTTGGTGGGAGATTATAATTAACTTAAGGAGCACCATTTCATTATCACTGAAGTTTATATTAGTTAAATTCATTGTTCTAGGATGGAATGTATGTTTGCAATTGATGTCAGTCCCTAGACGGTGTTTATTTTCTAAACTATGAAGTTTACGTAATTGATTGAAGCGTATACGGCATGAAATATTAGCTGTGTATCTAAATATACAATCAAAAACATTGTTGATAATGCTTGGATGAATGCTGTTGAGGATATGTAAATGTAATTTAAATAAACGAGTGTTAAGAATAGATTTTTTAATATATAATGCCTGAATTTCTTCTCTAATATACATTCGTTCAGCATATTGTTTGGTAATGTTTGCGGCCTTGGAAGAGCTATTAATCTTCACAATAGCATATTTTGGTGTTATGTTCTTCAGTAAACAGATTTTGTTAAATTTAATAAGCAAATTCGTTTTTAGCAATTGTATTTTAGTGTTTTGGAATTTAAATTCCATTTTTGCCTGGCTGGGCTCCAGTTTAACATTCATGTTTTCGTAATGGTATCCAAGTCACTTTTATATTATAGTAAATGATTACCTTGTATGCGGTCCGCCGTGTGACTTCTCGAACATGTTTAACGTTACGCGTTTCAAGGCGTATGCCTCATCATCAGACGTTTAAAAAACCAAAAACACACATATCACACAAAACTGCGTTTGTCAAGAAATAAAAATTGCATAAACAAGCATATTATGTGCACGTTTTATGTCTTTTAGAACCAATAATAAACTGATTAATATACTTACACATAAACTGCCCTTACCCACTGAAGAAAAAACAGGCATTTATAAACTGGTTTGTAATGATTGTAACAGTTTCTATATACGTCAGACCGGAAGAGGTTTTTACAAACGTTTCCGTGAACACTTACCAAAAAAGACACATAATTATAATTATATAAAATCTAATTACACGCGTCATCTGACCCGACACAATCACAATTATACAGATTTTAAGTCTAATCTAATGCCTTTGCATATATGCAACAAGGGCCGATTTATGAATGCCTTGGAGGAGCTGGAAATTTATAATGCATATAGTAATGATAGCAGTTGCGAGTTTGTTCTGAATGAACAATTGAACTTTGTATCTAACCACCTGTATGATACTGCTTTGAGACTGCTCAACGAGTTCCAATCAGTTGCAGACAATACCTGAACGGGTGCGCACCCTACAACACGTGCACATAATATGCTTGTTTCTGCAATTTTTATTTCTTTTGTGTGATATGTGTGTTTTTGGTTTTTTAAACGTCTGATGATGAGGCATATGCCTTGAAACGCGTAACGTTAAACAAGTTCGAGAAGTCATACAGCGGACCGCATACAAGGTAATCATTTACTATAATATAAAAGTGACTTGGATACCATTACGAAAACATGAATGTTAAAATGTTAGAATAGTCTAAATACTTGTTTTGTGTTAAAAGGTTTTAAAGAAAATAATTGAAAGAAACAGTAATATTTTTTGAGAGATAAAATGAAGTCAGTAAATTAAAAAAGTATGAAAGAATGTTAAATAAAAGTTGAGTAAATTAACAGTTACAATGAGAGTCGAATTCATTAATAAAACATAACCCTAAATCACTTATAGGTACGAGTTTACGTGAAGACTCTGGCCCGATACAGGTAAGGGAATGGTGATTGTGTATATTGTATAAATATATTAATTATTAAAAAGATGTAAATTCTCAAAGGCTTCCAAACTAGGGACAAATTTATAATTCAAATAGTATGCAAGTTCTCAATGGCGCAACCGAACAGTGACAGTTTACACAAATTCATAATTTGTGTAGACCACGTCTACTCGAAAATAAGTGATTTGGAGGTTGAGTAGTAATACATATAAATTACGTAAAGGTTATGTGATATGTATACCATAGTTAAGTAACGAGTATAGCAGTAAATTAATACTGAATACATATAAGATTAAAATTTTGTAAAAATAAAATCCCATAAATAAGATAGAGATGGCAGGTAGTAATAAGAAAGATATAAATGAAATTAATTTTGATGAATCAGCTGTTATGAACAGTCTTGAAGTCCATTCGACTCCAAATGTGGGTCAGGACAATAAAATAGACGAACTAAATATTACAAATGAAATAAATGTCACGAATGACTCGGGGATTCAAATAACCCCAAAATAAAGTAGAGAAAATAACAAAAATAATGATGATGAAGTCAGCTTCACTGACAGTAACACAGAAAGTCAATTGTCAGAGGCAAAATTAATGGAAGGCGTAACGAGTCAGTCGATGCCGGTCCAAAGTAAAATGTCTGACGATAGTTATTAAATGTTCAAAATGATACAAGTAATGTTAGAAAAGCATACTATAAACATAAATAGTCGTTTGGATAGTAATGACAAAAAATTGGATAATAAGTTTGATAAATTGAGTAATGAAATACACGAACAAAAAATCAAATGCGAAAGCAATTTCAGTGAGTTAAAAAACCATATTAATGAAATTAATAAACATGTTGAGAAAACCAATGAGATATTTACCAGTAACGTTAGCAAATTAGAATGAAATGTTGAGAGAATGGGAGTGTGGGGAATAAATACAGGTAAGAGCAACACAAATGAAAATAACGGAACTATAAATGTTAATGGTAATGGTGTTAGTTTAAATGCAGAACAGGTGACGATAGACAAGGTAAGTAATAATGATAATTCTAATAATGGGTGATAACAGTGATATAGTTAAAAACGTGGTGTTAGAAAGTAAGGTTGTGAGCATAGAAAGTGTTGATGAGGTTGTGAGAGAGTGTGAAGAGAGGTTAGGTGGGGCAAAGGGCAGATGTTCCCCACGTATATAGTGAAACAGGGTTTTCACCGTGGTGTTATGAGGACAAGGTTTCCTCCGGTAGTTGTGTGGGAGACATGGTGTCTCAAAATAGTCCCTTAAATTTTTGTGGTGTTCTTGGAAGTGCCAAGAAGTATATTAATTTTGTTGTGCCCTTTGTGAGGTATGAAATAGGTCAGTGGGGTGGTGACAGGTGTTATGATGATGAGATATTTTGAGAGAGAGTTGTGCGTTGATGGGGAGGTAGAATTATTTACGTTGAGTAGGAGTTATAAAGAGTTGAAAGGGAGGTTAGAATTGAAGGAAATAGATGATATAAAATACTTACCTTGTAAGTATGATTATTATAAGGAAATAGATATAGATGATTATTTTGATGATACCGTTGTAGATGATAGACACTTACCTCGTGATGTGATGGACATAGTAGAAGAATATGATAAAATAACTTACCTTATATTAAACAAAAATACTGATGGAGACAGGACTAAAGTTACCAACATCGACAGGCTTTATGAAAAATTGGGAGACAAAAATGTAGTCAATTACTGTGTTGATATAATTAACGAAAGTAGTCATTACAATAATAATTATAATGTAATGTATGTCGATAAGAATGATTTATGTTATAAATACATCAGGTTAATATATGATGATGGGGGTTAAATAAAAATCAGTGAATGGACATTTTAAATATTTTAGTTTATGGTAATGACCTGGCTAGATTATGAAATGAGGTGTGGTAAACAGAGAAATAATGACAAGAAATTGTAAATAAATTTATAGTTAAATTAATTGTGTTTGTGTTGTAACAGGTATTTTATGTAAACAATGTGTATATGTAGTAGAAATTAATTTAATAATAATAATAATAATATTTTAGCAGACTAAATAAATAATGAGAGTTTACAATAAATGAATTGTAATTGTTCTGGAGTAAAGTAATCAAAATAACTTGTGTTTTCAATAATTGATGGAATTAAATAATTTGAGATGAAGTAATTTATTAATTTAAAAATGTTGTATAAAGAGATTTTGATAATGAATTTAAATGATTTTTCTGAGATTTGAACTTGGTAATAATTAGTAAATGAAGAAATGGAAAATGTATTTAGTTGTGGAACCATATGATTATTATGTTTCAGAAGATACATGGAGTTGTGTACATATTTGGTGGTGATAAATGTTTATATTTTTTGTGTCTATGACAGTAATCATGTTGTATTCAAGTATATGAGTGATGTACTGTAAGTATGAAGTTTATAATGCAGTTTAAATCAAATAAAATGTTTTGTTTGAATAATAAATTTTAAATGAGTTTTAAAGGTTTAAAGTAAATGATGAAATGAATTTGAGGTAGTTATGAATTTTCTAATGTAAGTTTCAGTGATCATATTAATGTAAAATGTTGTAAAAGATACTTTGGGTTAATAATTATTTCAATGAGGCATTTAAGTCAGCCAAAGGTAATTTTAAATGGGTGTTAGACGAAATAAGATTTCTGGGAATATACGACAGAAGCGGGTTAATGGTAGGGACACGGTAGAGATAGCGCATATGTAGAGTAAGGAGAGTAATGTAATTAGAGAGTAAATAGGTGATGGTGATTTTGTAGATGAGGGTGATGGTGTAGGGAGTGATCAACGTGCGTCGTTGGGCAGGTAATTGCGAAGGATCGGAGAGTGCTTGCCAAGATATTTGGTGGAGGGGAAGAGGGTATGAATTGAATTGCCAGGTTAGGGAACACACATTCTAAGTACAAAGAGGGTAGAGGGTATTTTGTTGTAAGAGTAGAATGATTTAAGTGAAGCTGGGTTAGAGAAGTTAATGGAGGTAAATATTTTTGAGAGATTGGTAAATCTGTAAATGGTGGTTGGTAGAAAGAAAGGAGATAAGGTTATATTTAAATGCCAATTTAATAAATCAAATCATGATGAATAACTGAGAATCGCCCAAACCAATAAATGGTGAAAATGTTAAATAGAAAATCATAGTTAAAATGTAATAATAAATGAAATAAGTGAAAGATTTAATAGAATTTGAAAATAAAATTAAAGCTGTAAGGTGTGTAATTCCTGATCAAACTTAAATGTGAATTGTTTATTTTAAGGTAATAACAACAATGTTAATTATGAGTGTACTATGTTTTATTATGTTGTATTGTTTGTTAGGGTGTAGGAAAATTAAATAATAAAATAACCAAACATATAAGAGTTTGCCATCTGCGAATTGAAGTAGCAGTATCAGTGTAAACCTTATATGTCTTTTTAGTAGTTTCCCCTACATTTCGGGTGGTCATGGTTTCACCGAACCCTGACCGTGGATTTATAATGTAAATATATTCTAAATTGGTGAACTTAGAAATTAACCGGGGGGGGGGGGGGTAACTCAGGGGAATCTACATAACTATGGAACAGCGGCTATCATCGAAGGTGGTGGTAGTGCCGTATTAAGGGTGTGTGAATCATTATAGTAGGATTACTGGTGTCCTCGGACATCAGTAATACCGAATTTTTTATATAACGCTGAAGCGTTATAATAAACTTTCGTTCTTGTGGAAGCAACTGGGCGCCACAGTCCAGTGGGGAGTCATAGTGTGTGTGGTAAGGAGGTTACTCAGGGGAGTAACGCATTAGTAACTATTAAAATGAATTAGGCTGATGAGTTGATGAACTAATTTAACGATTTTATTTTGATTCAAGAAATACTATGCTAAAGGCAGATAATTTGTGCAGAAGTAATTGCTTTACATGTGTTATACTCTGTATGATATTTTATAGATGACTTTACTGATTTTGAAGAGAATATCTCAAGTAGAGAAGGTGTTTATTCTATTTTGTTTATTATGTTTTATTGTGTTTATGATGTTGTACTATGATAGAGTGCAAGTATTATAAACATGTGCCATGTATTGTACATTGTATAATTTTGAAGTGTATCTAGGGTAAGGTCATTCACCTGACCCAGAGAGATCAGCTGATGACTGGTGTTAGATTATATGCCTCATAATTGATTTGTAGTTTTTTTAATATAAGTAAAGGATGGAATAATAAATTTTAGTAACAAGGTAATTCTTTTTAGAAATTAGATTAAAAAAAAAAAATTATTCTTTGCAGTAAAGAGTTTTATGTTGAATTTTGAGGTTCACTATAAGTAGAGAAGAGGTCAGCTGATTCATGATGTGTATCTTATGTTATCTTTGTAATCAAGTGTAGCTATTTTTTGAATTTATGGTAGAAATAAGTTGGTTAATTTTATTTGTTTGTTATGAGTGTGAGCATCCAAGTAATAAGAAGGATAAAGTAAATTCATGTGAAAGATTTTGGAAATTTTGGAAAAATTTTAAATTTGCAATGAAATTAAGGAATGGAAAGAAATAAAGTAGATTAACTTGGATGTGGATTTTGATAATAGACCTAGATTGTTTTCACTAGTGGAATAAAATTTAATTAATTGAATTTAATTTGAAATAATATCAGAAAAAATTTTGTTTGGAAAGGGAGAATTAATTTGTGTAGAAGCAAATATAGAATGCTTGTTAAGTTTATTTTAATATAAATGGAGGTAGTATGTAGTCGATAATGAAAATGTGTATGCACCCGGTATTTTGCTAAAGGCAACCCAGTATGCATGTAAGGGGGAACATATCGGTTGAGGATCTGGTATGGTATAAGGCCAGGTTGTGATTTTTTGGCGGAATGATACAAGGTTAGGTGGTACTATGGTGAGTACCTGTCCGATTTTACGGTGTTGGGATCTCGCACAGAGAAGTCCAGTAATCTCGTGCAGGTGCAGCCATAGTCGCCGAGCTAGGGGGGTAGGTTACCCATGATGTGTTAAGAATTAAAGGGGGGTTGTTGGCACCATATCCTCACCGATCCTCTTAGGGTTAGCAATGAGTTTTTGTTTCGGCAAAAAAAACCTCTCATTGGGGGGGGGTATTGTAAAGGTACAGACCTATAGGGGTTTGTAAGTTAAATCTTTTCAATGTTAATTGCAACCAAGTATATATGGTGAATAGACTGTATAGTCAAACTGTTGCTTTGTGGCATTGGAATGCAAGTTATCAACGAGGGGTGCGCTTCCTCAGTCACACGCGCACTCAGGCGGCGAACGTTCCCATGACTTCGGCACGTACTAAGAAATTCTTCGCGGTGTGCGCGCGGAAAACAAAGGCAGTCAACTATTAACATCTGAAGGCAGCGGACGCGAGTAGTGGTGTGCGTCGCCGGCCAGGCAAAGTTTTATCTATTATTAAAAATGGGAAAATAGTTAAAAGCCAGTCTACTAAGAAACCTTTCCCCGGCCGGGTGAACACATAGACTCGTCAGCCTAAAACTTCAGTTTGTAATTTTAAAGTTTTAAAATGTGGTCAAATCATCATTTAAAGTGATGTAAAAAATGTGAGAACAGTTATAATTCAGTGGCATCAAAATTAAACCAGCAGAAACTTTTTCGGACTAAAACAGTGCGAGTATAAAGTGGATGACGAAAGGGATGAACTAACTTCAACGTGGCGGAGTAAATCAGGAAAGTAAACAGACGATCTAAATTACCATTAATACATATATAAATAAAAATTGAAAGAGATCTCTTATTTAAATTAAACGGGGTAAAATGAAAGAAAGTAGAGTGTGTGTAAACTGGGTTGCCTTTGAAAGAATCATTTAGATTAGTCATTAGAATAAGTGGAGCAATGTTAGAATAGCCTAAATACTTGTTTTGTGTTAAAAGGTTTTAAAGAAAATAATTGAAAGAAACAGTAATATGTTTTGAGAGATAAAATGAATAGTCCGTAAATTAAAAAAGTATGAAAGAATGTTAAATAAAAGTTGAGTAAATTAACAGTTACAATGAGAGTAGAGTTCATTAATAAAACATAACCCTAAATCACTTTAGGTACGAGTTCACGTGAAGACTCTGGCCCGATACAGGTAAGGGAATGGTGATTTTGTATATTGTATAAATATATTAATTATTAAAAAGATGTAAATTCTCAATGGCTTCCGAACTAGGGACAAATATATAATTCAAATAGTACAGTATGTAAGTTCTCAATATTTGGAGATGTATCAATAAGAAATTAAAAACATATTTTACAATGTACGAGTTAAGTGGCAATTTTATTTAAATTTCATAAATAAAATCTGAGTAAAAGCCAGGGGTAATTTAATGAAAGGTTTCAACATCACCAAATCTATTGTACAAATGAAAAAAACCTCAGACTGAAAATGGCAAGGTACAAGTAATTTTTTTTATTGGTATCATGCTAAAGGGAACACAATTGAAACAAATATGAACAAAAATAAACAAATAAATTAAAAATATTGTTATGATGGTCTCGCTGATCATCATATGTTACAGTGGAAACAAATACAGACACCAATGAAGTCCCTAATTACCAGCTTTAATTAATCACAAATAAACACATTATTCAACACAATTTTACTTGTACACACGCAATAATAACGTCCAGTAATCGAGTCCTGCACTAAATATAACACGGTAATCACTTCTCACAATACTTCAACAAGCACTCGATCCGTGCTAAGGAAATCTCTCAACGTGACTGACCGACAAAGCCAGCCTTTGTCCCTTTTATAAGTAGCATACATGTCGAGCATAATTATCCAGCCTTACTGCACACCAGCTTAATGCATATCTACAATGTTCTTGAACACTCTGGAATGTACTTGTGTCCGGCCTTGACTGAGGCTACACCTGCTCGACTAGCGGAGGACGCTCTCGGCTGTTCGATAGGGTTCTCGTTACAATATGTTTTAGGAACAAACATACTTTCCTTCAGACAATAAGGTATTAATGAAATGTAGGGCTATGGGACATAATGCAGTCAATAAAACCCATTATCTGAAACATTATGAGAGATGAGGCTGAAAATTGCTACTGAAAGAAGACACCACAAAAGACAGCTTTTTATTCTGTTTTTGAAGTCTTCTTCCGATATGGACTGCATCAAAAATGTCTTGTATGACAACGTTTCACTCATATTACAATGAGTATCCTCAGTGACCTTGGTCACTCATTGTAATATGAGTGAAATGTTGTCATACAAGACAATTTTGATGCAGTCCATACTGGAAGAAGACTTGAAAAACATAATGGACACCGGCCGCGGAAGCCTACATGAAAATATAGCTTTTTATTCTGTTCTATCACAAACTTCAATGCATGCTGAATGCATGAAAACTTTTAATGGGCCTAACCTGACTTTTTTTATTACTGGACTTACAGTAGTTTTCTGAATAATTGCTTAATGCTGTATACATTCTCAAATAACATAACAAATGTGCAACAAATAATTGGTTGAAGAAACTGGTTTTTACTGAAGAACTTTGTTCAGAACTGTAACAAATGATTACACAATTCTAGTGACTGCACATGCATAATACAGGTTTTGTCACATCAATTGCACCTTACTTTCTAGATAACCCTCATACATTCTTAAAGCCAAGATTCATGTATCGACTTCATTCAGTACAGAAACTGGCTTACAAAACGCAAATAAGCTTAGGAACTTGAAGCATGCTCTTTGCTATTATATATAAAAAAAAAATAACATTTCCAAATTGTCATGACGGGGTGTTTTGCAAAGATCTCAAACTGCCTTGTATGCTGTTCATAGTATAATTATTTTATTTCACCCACCCCTAGAATTTGAATATAGTCTGTTAACAGAAAATGGATGAAAGAAGCTGTGTAAAAAAGCTATGTTGGTCTTTCTTGAATCCCTCTTGTACCACAAAGAGCAGTGTAATTGATAGATGCTTGCAGACCAAGTATAGCCTCTGTACAATATGTAAGTATACATAAAGATGACTGGTAAACATGTATATGAATATATTGGCAAGTACAGCACATAAAATAAGCATACACACCAAATACAATTATAAGTGTTATGCAAATAACAAAACTTCTTTATTTATATAACAAAAATATAAAAATAAAACTTTTACAAGTAAATTTGGGTTACTGTAACGTAATATATTCACATAAGCTACACAATAAAACTATGACAACTAACATCACGTTAAAATATTTTACACAGTATCATTTTAAAAAATCTAAAAAATTAAATAGATCACATTGTTGCCTATTTGTACTTCACTTGTCATAAACATTTACAACAGTGTTGTAAAAAAATAAATTTCTGTTACAAAATTTAACTCTTGGCATGGAGTTGAATATAAAAGTATTTTATAATTCTGAAAAATAACTATAGTGAATCCAAGAATTGAATGGCATAAATATTATTAACAATAATTTGAAAAAGGACAGCAAATATTATTTGTTGAACATATTTAAAAATAAAGTACATACATGACAGGATCACAGGAGTTATGCTCTAGGAAATAAGTTACTGTTTACATGTCTCATTTACTGCTCCTTTAACGTGGACCACTTCCATGATTACATTAATGTTTGTACAGTCACAATATAAGATTTTGCACTGAGTTTTAAAAGTTTAGATTAATTTTATTGACAGATAAATTTTAAAGTGCTGTTGTTGTTTGCTGATGACTTCTTGCTTGTACTTCGAAATACAGAATCTGATTTGAACAAAATTGTTTTTACACTTCATCAGATTTGCAGACAATACAATATAAAAATCTCCACTATAAAAACAAATGTAATGGCATTTCCAGGCAAACAGCCAATAAGAACAAAAATAATGATTAGTGATCAAATTCTAGAACAGGTGATCCACTTTAATTATTTGGGAAATGATATTGGCTATGATAGGAATTATGATATTGATGTTAAGTTAGGTTAAGTTCCAGATGATCTGTGGGACAATCAACCATATTTTTAGAAACAAGGTACTTCGAGATACAAAATTAAAGTTCTACAAAGTTATGACAGTCCCTGTGCTGTCCTATGGGTGTGAATTATGGACATCAACCAAGAAACAAGACCATAAAATACAGGCTTTGGAAATGGTGTCCTTAAGAGGAGTTAAAAGGTCTTCTAAACTTGACTGTATAAGCAATCAGGCCATAAGAGAAGAGACAAAAGTTTTTAACTTGAATACAAAATTAAAAGATTACAAACAACAGTGTATAAAGAACACTTACACAGAATGTCAGGTTCCGGACTGTCCAAACAAGTCTGAAGTCTGAAGTATAAACCTATACGACACAGGTGTCCTTCGTAGATCCAAGAAGAGATGACTGTAGGATTTTTGACTCGGAACAGGCAGCATCTTGCCTATACCGTGTTGTGATGATTTTAAAGTTAAAATTCAACTGATTAATTTTCATTAAAATTAAATTCCATTGTTCCAATGAGGGCAATAATGTACATACTAAAATTGCTTTCATCAGAATTGGATATATATAATTTAATAAACACTATTATGTGGAATTCAAGCAGCACATTCATCAGGATCACGAAAAAACATTCTTTTTAATCTTAACTCAAACTGTATATATTATAAATATTTTATTGTATTATATCATATATATACCGCACGTTGGCTAAAATTATAACAATAGTTTCATACTATCATATGAAAATAGTTCTATTCCCTGTCCATTATGTAATGAATTAAAAACTCACAAATCCAAATCCTAACTGAGAAATTTACTCAACTGCAAACTGAACTTTAAGTATGGTGTAATCATCAATAAAAAACTTATTTCACAGCACATAATACACCAATGACTCTTTCTCCTTTTTTAAAACATAATTTATTGCCACCACTCCAGTATAAATTAATTAATACATTCTGTAAAAATTAAATTTCAGCAGACAAGCTAACATGATTCAGAGGCAATACAGAGAAAGTCAAGCATTATACTTCTACTTTTTAACTGGGTTTAATACATTTCTAAATCCAAAGATTACCTGTATGCGAAAATAACCTTCAATCACCACACATACTATATGTACAACGTAGTACTAACGCGTACAAGATGTACGTGTACAACATGTACAAGAGCCACACATACCAACATAAAATGTTATTCTTTGAGGTTTACTCAAAGAAAGTGTTAGTAGAACACTTCAATCTTATTAAATTATAATAAAAGACAAACTTCTCACAAATTCATAAAATAACGTTAACCGTTATTTTACGATTGTGATCACCATTTTACACATTCTGGACATAATTAAATGCAATGATTAACAATTTAATTTAATCAAATTACAATAAAAATTAAACTGAAGTTAAGTAAGAAATATTTTTATTAAATTAAATTAGTTTCAAAATAAACTTATTTTTAAAAGTAAAATGAAACTAACACTGATAACAAAAACAGTCATTCGTTAATATCGTTTTTCCATATTTGTAATATTAACTCATACAATGTGTATTTCCACTTGTTTCCTTTTTTATATCATTAAATTGTACACTACGCCATCTGGTTCCGTTATACTTCTTGTTTTCAGAAGGTATTACAACATCGACAATTAGATGGAGTTTGTTGAACTTAATAAATAACAAACTGTATTGTACAACCTTATAAAATGAATTCACACGTTTAAAAAATAATGGCAATCTAATAAAAAATAATAAAAGATTATTTTTATGTTATAAAAAAATCAATACACTTTTCCAAACAGATTGAATGGCTAAAAATTGATATTAAAATTGTAAGTTGTAATGAGGCAGGTTGTAATGAAATGTTTGAGGTGGCAGATAATATACAGACAGATATCAATGGAGAGCTCTGTTAACCTGTCAATAAAGAAAATAGAGAGGTAGAAAATGAATAATAATAATAATAATAATAAAATATAAATGTTAACAGTTTTCAATACTGCTGTTTCAATATACAGTAAAACTTCTTTTATACGTTTTACACACTTACTCGTTTTTTCTCCAAGGTCCTGGCAAAATTCTTATACTTTCCGTGTAATTTTATTTCGGTTATACGTTTTAGGTTTATTCGTTTTTTACACTTATACGATCAAATTGTCAAGTCCCTGGAGATACGAAACTTCATTTATACGTTTTAATATTTTTTCCTTATTTACGTTCTGTATTCACAAAATGCATATCATGTGAATGTCCTAATGCAAAATATTTTGAACAGACTGTACATTTCTAGGGAATCGTCAATTAGTGCCAGTCGGCTGAGTTTGCAGTTGACGAGTACCCTTTGAGCAAGCTTTGATTCCTAGAAACGTACGGTATTTGTTCAATTCCTGTAAAGCTCCATCGCTTTGTCGACATCATTTCGTTGCTGTTTCTATTATAGGTAACATCGTAAGTGGAAAATGAATGGAAAGAAGAGGAAGTGCGTTACGATCGCTGAGAAATTAAACATTTTGAAAGTAGTGAAGGAAAGCAGGAATAAGAAACGAGTAGATATCGCCAAGGAGTTAGGGAATGCTCCGTCGACGTTAAATTGAATCATGGCTAAAGCAACTGAAATTGAAGAAAGTGCTCGCGTGTTTAGTGTTTCAAGTAATAGGCGAACACGTATTCAAGGTGGAAAATATGAACTCTTGTAAGACTGTCTGTTACAGTGGTTCCAGCAGCACAGGGCGGAATGAATTCCTATCAGCGGGCCAGTCCTTTGCGAAAAAGCCAATGAACTGGCTGGCAGCCAGGTTCGGTGTTGAAGATTTTCATGCGCCGACTGGGTGGCTACATAAATTTAAGGTACAGCATGGCATCGGGAGCAAAAGCGTGTGCGGTGAGAGTAAGAGTGTAGACGTTAATACAGTGCGTAAGTGGAAAGTAACCTGTTTGAGGCAACTAACATGTCAGTTTGATCCCAAAGACGTGTTACATGCCGATGAAACAGAACTTTTTTTTTTTAATTTACTTCCTGACCACACAATGGCATTCAAAGGGGACAGCTGTCATGGTGGTAAGCGGAGTAAACAACATGTAACAGTGCTGTTGTGCATAAAGAGTGTTGGAAGTGAAAAACTGGTTCCCTTATTTATCGGGAAATTTGCAAGGCCGCAGTGTTTTAAAAATGTTGCAATGCTCCCTACGAAATACGCTAACAATAAGTCGTGGATCAATACAAAAGTGTTTGAAGAATCACTGTGAGGCGTTGATGCAAAAATGAGTGCAAAAGGTCAAAAAATTCTTCTGATTGTGGACAGATGCACGGCACACCCTCCTGATACATCGTATCTAAAGAACGTGAGAGTGGAATTTTTCCCCGCAAATTGCACAAGCGAACTGCAACCGCTGGATCTGGGGATAATCCGCAATTATAAACTGTATTATCGCAAGATGGTGGTACAGCATGCCATCCACTGTGTAGACGCTGGAAAGAAGGATGAAATGAAAATTCACATTTTGCAGGTATGATTTCTTTGTGATTTTTATAACTTGTAACTAGTGAAAGCAATACTGTACCATACGATTCTACGCGATGTTTTACCGGTATTTCAAAAACGTATTGTTTCATAAATAATGAATAGATTGGAATGAAAAAAGTATCAGTTTGTTCAGAAAGATTAAAAGTTTTTACACTAGGGGAAGCGTATAGGATTCTTTTTTATCCCGCCATTCTTTTCTGCCTGTATTTTCTACTGTGATTTTCTGGCGTTACTCTCAATCTTACAATTGATTTCTGTGTGTACCAGGTATAGCCAATGCGATAAACCTCATGTAAAATTACTTATAGGCATAGGCCTATCTAAAGAAATTACAATATAGGTCTATTAAAATTCTATTTTTGCACAAATTCGTAATGGTTTGCTCTCTTCTAACAGGCAATGCATTACATCGCAGCTGCATGGCACAGAGTATCATAACTCACTGTCCGCAACTGCTTTCACAAAGCCGGATTTGGGAATAGCAAAACCTGTAGTAATGAAGATAGCTGTGATGTTCCCGTTGATGATGTGGAATGGGGCAAACTGGAAAGCCATGTGTCGTTTGACGACTATGTCAACATTGACAAAAATGTTGTTACCACAGAAACCATGACCATATCGGAGACTGCTGATGGAATTCAGCAGGAAATGGACGAAGAAGAAGAAGATGATGATGATGAACAAGCAACGCAGACCCCCGTGTGTTTTAGTGATGTAGTTAATGCCCTGGAGACAATTAAATGCTTTGTAACCCGCCGTAATGTATCCGACAAAATTATGATGCAGTTGTTAAGATTTTAGGGCCCAGTTTATTCTATAGCCGCGGAAAAGGAAAAAAACAAGGGAAGATAACGGACTTTTTTGGGAAATGATTAATTATATTTGTGTGTTTTCCTCTATATATACGTTATGTTGTATAAGTACCTATTGTATTATTCCAAATTGTAAATTATACTTTATTTCTATTTAGTAATATATCATTTAATTACACTATTTGTGTTCTATTTCACTTATACGTTTTTCACACTTATACGTTTTTTCTTCGAAGTCCCCTGAAAAACGTATAAATGAAGCTTTACTGTATCATGAAATAACACCCCCCCCCCACACACACAATTATTACTGTTATTATTTTTATTACTATTAGTTATTTTACATGGGAACATATTTTTTGTATATAATTGTTTTACAGTGTTTACAGTTACGGTATTTTTAACTGTCATCTTGATCTTTATGATTGTTAAGGGCACTCGTAACCGGCTATGCTTACCATGGTAAATTCATCAATTTTGAGACCCGTTATCTCAGAACCTATTAAAGATAGAAATTTGAAAATTTAGCACAGAAGTAAGCACACTACTTGCCACAACTATTACTACAATTATAAAGATATCTCTACTTCCAATTTTTTAATAATTTTTTACGTTTTGCACTAAATTTTTGCATACAAAACGCTTACTTAATATTTTTTTATGATTTTATTTTTCAGTGAAAATGTATAGCTCTAGTAGTGTAGTTATATCTCCCAATTGCCACAAAAAAATTCAGCGAAATAATGGATCATTTATCTAAAAAAAAATAGATTTTCAGAAAAACGCATTTAAAGTATTTAAAACAGATTTTTATTGTTTTCCTGATTTAAAATACTCCAGCTCCGTAATCGGGGTCTTCAGGTGTGTCCATTTGGTCCTCTAGTTTTCTCTTCACGTTTCTAGTTGACTGTGTCTAATCTTTTTCAACAATTTATCTGCTGTTGTCTCTCCCTCAAGGATTCGTTGCAAGTCAATTTTTTCCATTACCTTAATCATATTTGATCCTAATATAATCCCTAATTTTTTTAAGAGTACACACTTACTTATATTACCTTAATTGAAGGTCAACACAGCATCATGTACACCCAGAACCAAAGTGTCCAGTCCAACAAAAAAATATATATATTTTTTTTAATCTATTCCAAATGAAATGGTTCAGCGACTCGTTTGCATTTTTTGTACTACCATGATGACATTTTTTTTACAAATTAGTATAACGGAGATAAACAAATATTGGTTTTACGACAGAAATTATAGACACTGGTAGTGAATTTTTATTGAAACTCACTTTCCAATGACAAAAAAAAAACCGCTTGTCTCTTACGATTTCTTATAAGGGAGTTACAAATTTGTAAAAAATGGTAAAGTTGTCAACACTTTTGACAGAACTTTTCCTATGATCACAACTGATTTTTAAAATCATACAAAATTTATCATTAGGCCTATTTACATAAATCTGCTATAAAATTACCCAGAAAATATTCAAGATTTTTTAAGACAAAAACAAAAATCAATTTTTTGGTCGATTTGCAGGTTACGAGTTCCCTTAAACAAATTACAAAAAGAAATATATTCTTGCCTAAAATAAAAACTTTTATTTATTTTTAATAATTATAATAAAACAGAAATAATTGTGTGTGTGTGTGTGTAGCTCAACCATGTACAAAACGTTATTATTAACAACATTTATAATATTTGTAGATATTATAAAATATTCTCATTATAAGACACCTAAATACTATACAAAGTCAGTCATGTTTTAAGCAATAACAATAATTGTGTATATTTTTTGTTTTAACAATTGATTTTTTAAAACATAAATAATATGATACTGGATAACTAGTAATGGAACTGTGCACTTTGACAGGTAATTGTAGGGTGTCAAAATGCCACTATGGCAATAACTTAAAAGTTCAAAACTTGCCACGCTAAAATATCTTAGCACTGTAAGCTCTAGTTAAAAGTGTAGTGATAACAATTTTGTATTATTGTATGAAGGATTTTATTTTCCTTATCCAGTATACGATGACTAAATAATAACAGTGGATTACAAGTAATCTGTGTTCTCCATTTGAGATACAGTTTGATTTCATATTGTTATTTGTGACTATTAAAACTGGTAATTAGTGACTTCAATGGTGTCTGTATTTTGTTTCCAATGGTTAAATTTATAATGCAATATAAGTGAAGTGAAAAAAAAGTTAAAATGTTAATAACAAAAAATTACGACCAAATGAACAGGTGGCATAAATTCTGTTTAACCCATAATCTAGACAGACATCAACAAACTACAGCTATAGCTAAAACCTCAAAAGTATCTCCTTGTTGCAGGGAAGTATTTTAAGGGAACATCGCATACAATTTGTTGTTGACACAGTCAACTTGAGTCCAATGATTGTTACTTCAGCAACAACACATTAAAAGCAAATCATTTTGCTTATTTAATCCTTTTTATAGTATAGTCAAAAACACAAGCTACATTTAGTATTACAAAATAAATACATCATTTCAAAATAGGGGACAACTTTAAAATAATAAATGCAGTGAATGTGTAGGATTCTACTGTACTTACAATGAGACTTTACTCCCTTATACGAGGGGCATTTGATAAGTCCGTGCAAAGTCAAGAGATGGCGCTCAAAGTACATAAATGATGCCATTTTTAGTTTCCCACATCTCCACTAGGAGCGGGATGAGTCATTCCGACTACACCACGTTTGAGTCATGTACATTCATAATTCTATTGTTGCCAATCGTTTGAATTTACCAAGTATTGTGATTTGCAAAAAACAGATGAAAGAGAATTTCGTGTGGTGATAGTTTTATCACATTACTTTTTGAAAAGCAAAACCACACAGGAAGCTAAATCCAACCTGGATAAATATTATGGTGAGTCAGCTCCATCGACTAGAACAGTTTACAAATGGTTTGGTTATTTTCGTAGTGGTCACATGAGCACAAATGACACTGAACTTCCCGGACGGCCTATTGAGGTTACAACTGCAAAAAATCTTGAAAAATCCACGATATGGTTATGGAGGACAGAAGACTGAAAGTGTGTGAAACTGCTAAGACATTAGGCATCTCAAATAAATGGGTGCATCATATTTTACACGAACATTTACATATGCAAAAACTGTCAGCAAGATGGCTGCCGCGTTTGCTCACAATCAATCAAAAGCGTGAACAAATAAACATTTCTAAACACGGTTGGAGCTGTTTCAACGCAATCAAGAATTTTTGCGGCATTTCATAACAGTTGATGAAACTTGGATACATCACTACCAACCTGAAACCAATGAACAATCAAAACAGTGGGTTGCAGCACAAGAAGGTGCTCCAAAAAAACTGTGAAAACCGTTCCATCAGCAGGTAAGGTGATGGCCACTCTTTTTTGGGATGCTTGTGGCATAATCTTAATTGACTTTCTGGAAAAGGGTAAAACGATAACTAGGCAATATTATGCATCTCTGCTGGATTGTCTGAACGAGGAAGTAAAGAAAAAAACTACCACATTTGAGGAAAGAGAAGGTTCTTTTTCACCAAGACAATGCACCAGCTCATTCTTCTGTGATTGTGACAGCAAAATTGTTTGAATTACACTATGAAATTCATCTGCATCCCTCCTATTCACCAGACTTAGCACCTTCGGACTATTATCTGTTTCCAAACAGATAAGTGGCTTGCTGGAAAGAGATTTACGTGAGTTTATGAAGTTATTGACAAAACATCTGCGTATTTTGAAGACTTCGATAAATCATACTATAAGGATGGGATCGAAATGCTTGAGCATCGTTGGACTAAGTTTACAGTCTTGAAAGGAGATTATGTTGAGAAATAAACAATATTTTTCCTGAAAAATTGTGTCCTCTTTATTTTTACACGGACTTATCAAACGCCCCTTATACATGAATGGTAATATGTTTATCATAAGACTATTGTCCAAATACTCATCTGCAAGTCTGTTCTATATTTGCTTTACCACCCTCTTGTTCAAGAAAGCAGCCTCACATGGGTACATAGAAGCCCAAATGATACGGATACATATTAATGGGCCTTGGTTGGACTTTATACAGCACAACTCTTGTCCTTATAAATTGTGTATGCTATATCAAAACAGTGAAAACATTGATGCAATGGATAATGATAACGTTTTTATACTGGTATCCAGTTTTTCCATATAGGGAAGATGTTTCCATTATTTCAGAAGATGGAACAACATCAAAAATAGGATACAACAGGGAAAAAAGGCTAAAAATGAAACTTCAACTAAACTGACAATCTACACAACTATTATGGAGCCCATTTTAACTTAGGGCTGCAAATGCTGGCAACTTTCAGATAAAGAGAAAAAGATGATAGAAACTGTGGAAATGGACTTCTTAAAAAGAGCGTGTAATATTTCTATAATGCAACATGTTAGAAACAAAGATATAAGAAGGAAAACAGGGCATGTATTTACAACAGCAGAAAGAATAGAATCCAGACACTTGCTATGGTATGGCCACGTACTGAGGATGGACGAGAAGCGATGGCCAAAGAAAGCACTGACTTGCATAAAACAGGAGAAGAAAAGGAAGACTGACAACACAATGGAGAACAGGAATTAGGAAAAGCATGGGAGATCGAGCTATTGAAGATGATGACTGAAAGGATATGGAGAAATGGCAATCGAAATGCGGCATAGACTGTAGGACCCCCGCTAATAATAATAAATCCAGTTCTCTATTGCAAATGAATCAACATAGAAATACTTTTTCTTATGGGGCAATTTTTTCATACTTCTTACTTCATTCAATAACAAACAGTAAACTTTTCCAGTTGATGTATGCTTCAAAACGATACAGGTTCACTGTTATCTCATAATATTACATAGTGATCATATTTACTATTGTGGTAAACTTACTCCGGAGTATGTTTAAACGTCACCCATTATATGCAATCAATAAATATAGTCATTTTAGTATGAACCATTGTCGAAAATTGGTGCAACATTCTTAGTCAGGTTTTTCGTGTTAGCTGCAGTCTTCACCACTCTAATTCTGGGAGTACTGCTCGCAGCTGTGATATACTAAGTGAGGCCTTTTGGTGTCACCACTATTACCAAGTGCAAAACGAGTAACATCAAGTAAGGCCTTATTCAGAACGATGCAACAGCCAGCAGTTCAGCAACAAAGTATGTCAAAGTTGGTCTGGCAGTTGGCAAAAACCAAAAACATTGGTGGGACAAGCTTGACTCCTCATTATCTAAACTCCATGTAACACATTATAAATGGATAATAACAGCTGATGAACAGCCCTCTTGCATGCCTTTACAGTGGATGCTAAAATGACTACTATACTATCCTTTCAAAACATCCTATCCTTCTCCTACCATCTAATTTTTATGGACAACTTTTAGATATTCCACTCAGGATTGTCTCTATCAATATGACTGTTCATTTCTGGTGTATTCCCTTTCACATTACATAACTATTTTATTACCATTTCTATCCGAACTGTGAACATGATACGGTAAATTCTCTTACAAAACACCCATATGTATTATATACCATAATAAATTGCCTGAGCGATGCTTGGCACTTACGCAAGACTTTCAAGTATGGCACTTACGCAAGTGCTTTAATGAATTTTGGCCCTGTCATTTAAGAAGCAGCAATAAAACAGTGGGACAAGTTTCATTCCCTTACTAATGGGTCAGAGAATTGAAAAACCAGTACATCTGAATTACAAACTAAGCCTATTTTCATATCCACTAAGTGACAACCGTGCAAACCTCAGGCAATGCTTGGCATATCAATTGAGGAAGGGCATATGCCTCCTGTCCAGGAGTTTACAATACAAATATTTACCTGCATTAAAAAAAAACTTAATCACCATCCAAAGAAAATCATAGCTAACTACTTCACTTACTAACTGTAAATAATTATAATACTTCTTGTCACCATATCAGATTACAAATATCATATGAAATAAATGCATCAATACTGTAAGGTAGACTGGTATAATGGGGGGGGGGGGGCTTGATATATATATAGATTTAACATTTGTCACTTTCTATGGAATTCTTTGATGCATGCTTCATGGTTATACACAACTATGTTTAATGTTTTAAGTACGATCCGTGGAACAAAAAGCAACCGTATTTTTAGAAACAAGGTATGTTGAGATACAAAATTAAAGTTTTACAAAGTTAAGGCAGTCCCTGTGCTGTTCTATGGGTGTGAATTATGGAACACAACCAAAAACCAAGACAGTAAAATAGAGGCCTCGGAAATGGCATTCTTAAGAGGAGTTAAAAGGTGTTCTAAACTTGACCATATAAGAAGAGAAGAGTTACAAGTTTTTAGCTTGAATGAAAAATTAAAAGATTACAAACAACAATGGAAAGAACGCTTAGAAAGAATGTCAGATTCCCAGACTGGTCAAACAAATCTGGAAATAGAAACCTATAGGACACAGGTGTGTGGGTAGACCCAGGAAGAGATGGCAGGAGGATCTTTGAAGGCGGAACAGGCAGCACCCTGGCTACACCGTGTTATGCACATGATGATGAAGAAGTACATCAACAATGTTTTAAAATCACTTCTACATTAATAACAAAGAAAGTTACGGTAATATATAAACTGTGTAATGACAAAACAGTGTGTGTGTGTGTGTGTGTGTCCAATGCAAAGCTGTAAACTTAGTTGTATCTGAATTTTGTGTACTACTTATGCCAAACCATTGACATTTCCCTCTTTCAATTTTCACGTGGCCAGTCAGATCATATCTTTTTAATGAATGATAAAATTTTGATTCAAAAACACGAATTTCAAATTTTACGAAAATACAAACTGAAGACAATGAATGAAATGCTAAAATGAATTGCCAGTGGTTCAATGAAAACCACTGCACATTTCAACCCCATTTTTTACCTCTCACGGGGGCTGTGTGTGCACAAACAGGTATCGCCGTATGTATATCCAGTGTCTAATCTTCTTATTCTTACGTGCTAAAAATACTATATCTCAACAAAAATAGCTGTCAACTTCAAAAGCTTGGTATATTGTTTATATATATATATATATATATACACACACACTCACATTAATATATTTCTGAATTTAAACAATTCAATACAAAACTTTTATATATTAGAATTGTCAACAATTTCAATGAATTTGTTATTTACTAGTAACAACAAAAATCAATTAGTGTTAAATATAATTGATTATACTTTTACTTATCATTAATATACTATTTAATTATATTACATTAAATAATCAGACAAAGTTCTGGTGTAACATAACATCAAAAGAAGTTTAAAACCTTTGTCAGTGAAACTTAATGTCCAAGAAAACATACTTTTAGTAAACACTATGTGAACATAATGAATTTTTTTCAATATTCAAATAAATTATACTTTATTAATATACTGCAGCTGAAACACGGTTACTTCCTGATATAAGTTTCATCATTCCAATCATGGAATTACTCTGTCACATACTGCTACTTTTCCCTACCCTAACAATCATATGTGTATGTGTGCCTTTTATGATGTTGTACAACTATACAACACATGCACCTGTAATTTTATTTTGTGAATTATTCAGTATTTGAAAATAAAATATTTTATATCTATAATTCACTTTGATTAGAAAAAAAAGAACAACCTGAAAAGTAAAAGAACACTTAAAAAGTGAAAGAAAACTTCGACTGAACTATAACATAATAGGTTATGACCTAATCACACAAACCTTCCTGGATAATTGAAATACTTATGTTTAATTAAGAAATAACTATCTTTTCTTTACCACACTGACCTAACAAAACACATGATTATTCCCTTTTTTAATCGCTTACATTTCTACAGCTGGCAACCCAACGACATAAGCTTACTACATACGGAGCAGTAACATTATAGGGTGTAAAATGTTATTCTTCATGAAACTTGACAAATTCTTCTAGCGTGGCTGGTATCTGATTGGCATAACGAATTTTATATTTACAAACAACGGTCGCGGCTAGGCAGCGCAGTGATGTATAGTTAACTAGAGGGATGTTGTTGAGTGGGTTCACGGATATCAAGAGCGACGGACAATCCCCAGCTCTGTTCGGCTGATCTAAATGCGCCCCATGATCCAACAACAGCTGCACTAACTGTAATGAACAACAAATAAACTGTTATTATAACAAAACTATAATTCATAATATTACCACTATGATGAAGGGTATGTGTATACAACTAAGCTGACATGAAAAGACTGTACACGCTGTAGAGGTGCGCTAAACCAGTGTTTGAAAGTAACAGTTACAAATGTAGCCGTTACAAATACTGGTTACTTGTAACTCTTACTTTTAAACCAGTATTTTATTCGTCCAGTGTATATTATTTTTATTATAATATTATAATGTATTACAAAAATAATTTATATACTCTACATAAATTATTTCAAATAATTTATCAATTATATATAAATGTATTTATTAAATTATATAAAATATAGTTTATAAAATAATTTGTTTATTATATATTTATTATGTTTAAAACATTTATTTGTGTTATGTGTGTTTATATATAATTTACATACATAATATATACTTGATAGAAATATATTTATTAAATCATAAAATATAAATTATTAATATAATGTTATTCAATCATAATGATTTGTAATGTTTTGATAATTAAATAAATTATTTCACTCTGCTTTTTGTTTAAGTGAACCTTACAACAATCTCATCATTTAAGTGAGATGTGCGATAAGTTAAAATCATCTCTGAAATCACATTTACAAAAAGTACTACAGTAGAACCTCGTTAACCCGGATCAACTGGGGCCGGGGCCGATCCGAGTTAACGAAAATCCAGGTTATCCAGAGAATGAGGGAAAAACGATAAAAAAGAACATGTACTTACCAAAAATATTTTTAATGGAGTTTAAAAATTATTATCGGCACACTTTCACCTAAAAACATATAATATGTATTTACACTGTACACAATATATGTACAAACTAGTCGGTAGTAAAAAAGGCAGTGAGCTTTTGCTGCCTCAGTTTTGCGTATCGCTTACGAGCAGCGCGATCTCGCATCCGCTTTAGCATTAGAAGCTCGTTTGGCGATGTTTCGGCTTGACTCTCGAAATAAACTATCAATTTATCTATGTTTGCTACTGCTTCTGCGTGGGTCATAACCACAGCTGGTTCATCAACACTGTCTGAATCCTCTTCATTTTCATTTTCTGTAACACTGCATGATGCAATAATTTCTTCCTCTGTGATCGCTTTATAACCTCCGTTATTGTCAATTTGCAACCAATTGTCAATGTCTTCTTCATCAACATCGGAACAGCCATCGATATTTTTAAAAATGTCTATAAAATCTTCTACCACACTTGTTTTTTCTTCTTCTTCTTCTTCAATTGTATTGTTTTCTGGCAAGTCACACACACCAGGCAACCACTTTTTCCATGACTTTATCAAAGTTTCTCTTCCAACCTGGTCCCAAGCTTCCGCAATCATATAAATAACAGTCTTTACAATAAAAGATTTCAGCACCTCTACCACACCATGCTCTCCTTCGTCCTCTACCAGTTGACTTAGCATTTGCCTTTTGTACACTTTTTTTATTTTTACTAGAACTCCTTGGTCCATCGGTTGAACGAGAGAAGTTACATTAGGTGGTAAAAACTTCACTGAAATTCATCTTTGACTAGTTCACTGACACATGGATGCGAAGGCGCATTGTCAATCAGCAAAACCGCCTTGTTGGGAAGGCCACAGTTCTTCAAATATTTTTTTACTGACGGCACAAAATTCTCAAAAACCATTGTTTGAAAATGTCACTAACCATCCAAGCACTTTTTTGTGAGCTGTAAACGACAGGCAATGAGCCTCGTTTCACATTTTTCAATGCACGGGGGTTTTTAGACTTCCCTATTATAAGGAGAGGAATTTTGTGCTTTCCTGACGCATTACTGCAAGCCATTATGGTGAGGCGGTCTTTCCCTTTTTTATACCCTTTCGCTGAATCTCCTAATTTTGAGGCTAGCGTTTTACTCTGCAACATCCGGTAAAATAAACCGGATTCATCGGCATTGTAAACTTGATCTGCAGTCAGTTCTTCCTTTTTAATAAAGTCTTCAAACTCTTTTTTAAATTTTTCTGCCGCTTCAACATCACCTGACAAGCTTTCTCCAGTTATTGTAAGTTGACGCACTCCATGCCGTTTTTTCCATCTGTCCAACCACCCCTGGCTAGCTGTAAAACTCGGGTCTCCATGGGGCAACTATTTGTTCAAACTCAATGCTTTCTGTTGGATGATGGGTCCAGAAATCGGCAAACCACGTTCTCTTTCAGCACAAAACCAGACAAACAATGCTTCATCCAGAGTTTCTAGTTTAGCAGTTTTTGCTTTACACCGATTATCCAAACTGTCCTTAGAAATCATTTTGAAACAAAAGTCGTCAATGCGTTTTCTGTTCTTTTTCCAATCAGATATGGTCGATGTTCCTACTCCAAACTCCGCAGCAATGTTCTTTAACGATTCTCCCTTATCAATTCTTGTCAATGCTTCCATCCTTTTTTTCATAGTCACAACAATGTTTTTACGTTTCGTCGCCATCGCGAACAACGCGCTAACGAAACAGCACAACGATACTGTACCTCAACAGTGACACTAGGACAACACGCGAACACTACCGAGATTGCAGCGCAACTGAGGAATGTTGTTTCTAGGTCGATGTCAAGTGTGAGGCGGGGGGAGGGGAAGGAGAGGGTTGGCAGGTGGGGTGAGTGCAATGAACTCGCCCGCTGGCAAGTGAATTCGAGTAATGTACCTACTGAGAATAGCGATTTATCATCTGTAAAACAAGTCTTCATTTACTACGCTAAACAACATAATTTTTTTTTTCCAAAACTGGTCTGGGTTAAAGAGGTCCGGGTTAACGAGGTTCTACTGTATATGGCCTATATATGTTATATACACTCTGTAGGTTATAACACAATATAATTCACTTTTTCAAAATTTACCACATTGGTGACTAGTATAATATATAATGTGTTATTATAATCTGCATAGCACAGGGGAATAAATGTAACATCAGTATGATTTTTTCATTTATTAAAAACAGCTTCGTCTCACTGACATAGAACTTTCTGAATACCTCGCTTTGTTTTGTATTTGTATGGCAATTGGCACATGTGCAGAAGCAAGTATTCAGTACCAGTAACTGTTACTTTGTACTAGTTTACTCGTAGGGGGGGGGGTCCCGCGAGTAACAGGAACAGCTATTTTGACTTTTCAGTACCCGTTAGGTGTTTCACACAAGTAACCGTTACAAAATACCAGTTACAGGAGTAGCGACCCACCTCTAGTACACAGTGTCACTGTTGTTACTGCCGTTGCTTTATCTCACTTGGACTCCTCTTCACCAGATTTCTGGCATCCCACTGAAAAATAGCTGAATAACATCAATTGGGGTTCTATGGTTTATGTCACGTTTCAGCAATGGAGGTGTTCTTTATTAATTCTTAAAATTTTTTTACTCTAATCCCATAAATTCTACAGTTTTCACTTTGCATGCGTGTAACAGCATTTGTACAAAACATTTACAGGTTTCTGTTGTTTGTGCATGTAGATTGGACTTTGTAGTTGCCCACTGAATACACAGGCAGGCAGAAGAAACATATCAAATTTCTGCTCTGTGATGAAATTTTCATTGAGCTCTGCATTGTCTCAGTCTGCAGTGAAGAGTCATCAAAAATGGCCTGCTCATGGTGACCATCATGTGGAGCATTACTGAAACGTGTTTCTCAGTGATTTATTCTTCAGTATTGAAGTACAGGGTCCGCCAGTGAAGCGGGAAATTTTGAAAGTCCAATAGTTCATTTTCTGCTCACAAGAGGGCGTGGAGGTTTTCGATTGTTGTTTTACATTTAATGCCATTTGTTAAACATGGAGCAGTGGTCCGGTGCACAGCGTGCTTTCTGCGTAAAATCGTTTTATAAGAATGGTGACTGTGTGACTTCTGTACAACGATTGTTTCGTAATCATTTCAATATTCCATGACATGCAATTATGTCGTGGGTGAAAAAGTTTAAAGAAACTGGTTCCACATTAAACTTAAAGCATAGAGGAGCAACAAGGTCTGTAAGAACAGAGGAAAACATTGAAAGAGTTCGAGTAGCATTGACGCATAGTCCACAACGTTCTGCAATGAAACATGCATCCCGCACTAAACATTAGTGACACATCGTTACGACGAATTTTGCATAAAGACTTATCTTTTCATCCTTACAAAATTCAAGTAATCCAGGAGTTGAAAGATGGCGATATGATGGTTCGCAGGATTTTCAGCAAAGAAATATTGCGATGTGTAAATGATGATGAAAACTTAATTCAACCCATGTTTATGTCAGATGAAGCACATTTTCATTTGAATAGATATGTAAACAAACAAAATAGTCGATATTGGAATGATGAAAACCCAGGTGAGTTGCATGAAAAGCCATTACATAGTCTGCAAGTTACGGTGTGGTGTGCAGTTTCATCATCTGGCATTATTAGGCCATATTTTTCCAAGACGATAGAGGAAACACCACAACTGTCAATGCAGACCGCTACACACACATGGTCAGAACATTTTTGATGCAACAGCTCCCTAGGTTTCCGGAAATTCATTTTTTCCAGCAGGATGGGGCCACAAGTCATACAGCTCATGTGTCCATGGCTGCTTTAAGAGAACTCTTCCCGGACGGACTCATATCCAGATATGGCGACATCTTGTGGCCTGCAAGATCCCCAGATTTGTCCGCATGCAACTTGTTTCTTTGGGGATTTCTGAAGAGCAGGGTGTACATTGATAGACCGCACACCATACCGGAATTAAAAACGAATATCAGACAAGAAATTGCACGGATTCAACCTGACCTGCTTCGTCAAGTGATGGAAAATTTTTGGTCAAGATTAGAAGAATGTTTACACAGAAATGGCTCTCACTTGAGCGGCGTTATTTTTAAAAAGTAAAATAATGGCATACTTTACTCAACTCAAATCTGTAAAAAAAAATTCTGATAATAAATGTTTCATGAAAAAATTGGGTACTATTAATTTTCCCGCATCACTGGTGGACCCTGTATGTTCAGTTATTAATTATTAATTACATATAGATTTTATGTGTTAAGTTTAATCCAGGACATCGTTTAGTGTTCTTCGGCAGAGAACAATGGGCAAATACAAATAACAAAATGTGTATATCAAGTAAAATATAACATTATTTATTTTCTTTTGATAACATGAAAAAGGTCATGAACACATTTATTCCGCCTTAAGACATAAAAATGATTACCAATAACTATTACATCAAAATACGAATACATATATCAAAGATTACGCAAACTCAACACTTCTTGTTAGGGCTATATTCATATTCTTCACTCACACAATCATACACATTTACATACTTTCAGGTTTTGTTGAGCTCAACTTTAAAATTTAGTGGAAAGCCACTATTTAATTATTGATGAAATGTCTACTTCCCTTTCATGGTGCGTATGGTTTCATCCTACGGACGTCTCCTGTTGCGTGCACTGTTTATTGTTTTCACTTTTATATCTTACGGCCGAACTGTCAATTTATTTTTATTGATCATTGATTAATATATTATCTATATTTTTTTAAGTTCAAATACTAGTTAAAATTTCACATTTTATGATTTGCGTTTTATGTGGGCGAGACGAAAACTATTCAGCCGCCGGCCAAGCGAACTGCTCGTGTCCGCTTTGTTTAGATGTTATTTGCCGACTGGCGTTCAGTATTAAAATTTCCATTTGTGTCGTCTTTAAACTGGTTCACTCCGCTCCCCACCATACGTCTCGTCCTCAGTATTGAAAAGTTCCGTTGGACTTAATGTCACCTTTTCAACTTGCCACCAACTGATTTTCGTCAACAACATTCCTTCGTTGTTAGTCACTGACTACAAATAAACTCGAGATTTGCTGCATAACCATATATAGTCATGAAACTCTCACTGGCTATCGCCTCACCTTAAGGGAGCCTCATCTTCACATGTTATAAAATTTATAAAATTCAAAAATAATATCTATGCAAATTTTGCCCCATTACAATCCCCCCCCCATGAGAGGTTTTATGCCGAAGCATAAAAGTTCTCATTGACACTCTCATACTTTCTAAAGGGATAAGCCAAGATATGTCACCACAACCCCGTTACGTTTTACTAAAAATCCTGGTTAACTTACCCCCTGGTCCAGTGACTGTGACTGCACCTGAATGACCTTACTGGACTTCTCTCTCGAGATCCCAACACCGCAAGGCCAGACAGGACCGCCGCCACAGCATCACCAGACACTGAAACATCAAATCAAAAATATCAAATAGTGGCCTGGTATAATGACGTATCCCTAACTTATCTGGTTCCCCTTAGCTGTGTTGGTTTGCGTTAAGAAGTACTGTTTTTTTTTTTCTTTATCCTACACATGGATGAATACTTAGTCTAAGTATAATACATTATAAGAATTCCATACCAACATTCTGTATAACCTTCTCTCGTTAACTCTTATCCCAAAATTCGAATTGATCGCTCTGATTCCCATCAAAATTTAAATAAACATTTCCATTACAACGTATAAATATCTTCCATTATATAATTCACATTTCAAAATTAACAAACTTCTTATATAGATTAAAACACATTAAATCAACATCAGAACAAATTACTTACTTAACAATCGTTAAGAATCTTCATATTACTCCTTAATACATCAAAATAAAATACTCCTCATCAATACAACATCATTCATTACATCAGAAAATCAATTACACACTCTACATTACTGATGTAACTCATTTTAACATTTAATAATTCGTTACTAACAACCTAGTAACCACCTTCTCCATCATCACATAATTTATTAAATTATGAATTTATTTTAAATTCCTCCTTCCACACACACTATTACCCCCCCCCCCCCGGACTGTAGCACCCAGTTGCCTACACAAGGACTGAAGCGGAAGGGGTGAACACTTTTTTCTTTTCTTTCTCCCCCATCCTTGCTTTGGCGTTATACAAAATTCGGCATTACTGATATCCCGGATACCAGTAATCCTACTAAATTAATATTCACACTCCCTTAATCGGTCTATCACCCATACTTAGGTATATAGCCGTGTTCCAAAGTTATATCATCTTAGATCCCCTGATCTAAACACCCAGTTATATTTCTAAGTTCACCAATTTAGAATATTAAGCCAAATCCATGGTCAGGGTGTAGCGGGTCAATTTTTGGGTGTTTTATTTTAATCGTTTGGGGCAATTATATAATTTTATTCAGTTCATTTTCGGGCGGGTTTGGAAAATATTGCAAAATAAATGTATTATTGTGCAACGTATTTGTCCGTATAACAGACCAGTGTTGAGAAACAGAACAGTTGGAAACCAAGCAATAAGACGCAAATTCAGTTGTGTAATGCGGCAAAGGAATTTGCACCTCCACAAAATTCGCAGAAATCTGTACTGGTGTGGCAGTGCACACACGTCACTACTCGCGCATGAGCGCATACCCAAGCGATGTTGAAAAACCAAGATGGCTAGAGAGAATAATATTCATCGCCTTCTCCAAAACTTTGCGGAAGCACTGTTGCAAGTCCCACCCACTTTTATGACATCAGCCAGTGCCTGGTTGAAATCGTCTGCTATCGTCATTCCAACAACTACATGACTAGCATGAGTCGAAACTGTGACGACTACATACAAGGCATTGATGTCCGTCGTCTTGACTAAAATGCTCCTGGAGTGGGGAACTGAGAGACGCAGGCAGTCTGGGGTCGACTCTCGCCTGTGCTGGTCGCCCGTCAACCGGACTCAGAAACAAAATTTTTTTAAACTGATATAACAGTGAAATAGCCGAAAAAGTTTATGTGACCGCGGTCGGGAAAAATGTAAAACAACATTAAACACCTTTTGGACACTTCACACGAAATTAGAAAAGAAATGGATGTGCGCGAAGACCACGTGGCCGGGGGTTATTTCGTCTATTGAAAGTGTAAGGGTTGGGGTTTTATAAAGGTACGGGGTATCAAATAAATTAAAATTAATTTAAGTGAAAATGGCAGGCTGGGCTCTCTTGCTTAATGTATGTAAGTAGTAGAAAATAAGAATAGTACATAAGACGTAATGATTACACAACCTGTAAAATCATAATATTTTTAAAGTATGTAAAATCTATATTTGGAGGAAAAGTAAAAAATTCAAATCTGTCAAATGATTTTAAAATAAAATTAAAAGTTGAATTCTCTTCTAAAATGAGTTGTGTCAGTACTTTGCATAACCCATAGACCATGTTTGTATCTAGGTACATGTGAACGAATCCTGTGACCCTGTAAGTTTTCGTAACGGTAAGTAACAATTAATTGGAAATTTATTGATAATAATAATTGTGATCGATAAGTAAGTCACAGTTGGCGCCACGAAACAGGCACGAATTGAATTAATTCAATTAATTAATTGAATTCCGCATCGACATGGATACAAGCATGTTCTGGGTTAGCTTAGTAACCTAACAGTAGATTACAAAATTTAAATAATTACTGTATTTATTTAATTAATTATTCTATTTAAGCAATTTATATAATTTAATTTATATCAATAATATAAAATGTCAAATAACGAAAATGACGTAAATAAAATGAGTGTCGAAGTTTTCGACGACTCAAATGTTAGTAATTATGAAACACACTCGACTCCAAGTGTGAGTCAGAGTGAAGCAGAAATAAGTATAACAGATCAAAGTAAAGTAAATGAAGACTCAGGGATTCAAGTAACCCCGAAATTAGATAGGGAAAGTAGAAGTGATAGTAAAGAAGTCGGCTTCACTGACGGAAACATAGTAGCACAATCTACTCCGTCGACAACACGAACTAAAGGGTTGTCGATGGACGATCTGTTTAATTTAATGAAAGCAATGTCCGAAAATATAAATAGCAACTTAAATACAAAATTTAAAGAACAACAAATTGATTCCAATGTCAAGTTTCACGAATTAAAGAACGAGCTTCAAGAACTAAATAAATGTTTAGAAAGTACCCATGAGACAATAATGACCAGTCTAAATAAATTAGAACAAAGTGTAGAGCGAATGGGAGTACATGTGATGAATCCAGATAAGAATAATACAAATGAAACTTGTAATGACAAATACAAAAATGTAATGCCAGATAAAGAGTTAACAAATAATAACAATAATGTCGAAAATAATGAATTTAATACTGAGAATGTTAATGTGTTTGAAGAGTTAGTATCAGAAAGTGATACGGTAAAAATAAATAACGAGAGTACTAATGAAAGTGTAGAATGCAGTGATTATGAGATGTTAATGTGTATCAGTGAGTTAGAGAGAGAGAGAAAAAATAATGTTGTAGTAGAGTGGGGACAGAGGGGAAATTTTCCTTTTATTATTTACGATGATTTAATGTGGTTCACAAGAGTTTTTGAAGGGCAAGGGTCCCGTACTAGTAGAAGATTGGAGTTGTTTATTTTATTTGTATGATATTATACCCTCTGTGTGGAATGATTTTATAAGTATGAGATGGTGTTATGATGAGAGAGAATTAGAAGTATATAATTAAAGAGAGATTATGGTGAGTTGAAAGAAATATTGGAAGAGTATTTAAATAAGAATGATTTGATTTTTAATACGAAAGTAACTGACCCGATATTGAAGAAAAATACTAACGGAGACTTAACAGATATACTTAGTGTTGACTTGTTGCAAGATTATTTTGGTAAGACGGATGACTTTGATTTTTGTGGTTATGACACACAAAGTATCAGTATGTGTGTTAACGAAATCGAAAAATGTTATTTAGAACCAAGGTTGATCTTTGACGATGGAGGCTAGACTATAAACAATCAATGGACAATTTTATATATATTGCTTTATGGTTTTGTGACCTCGCAACCTTTGAACATTGAAGTGGGATATGACTAAATAAATAAGGATGCAGATTTGTAAATAAATGTTTAATAAATTTATTTGTGTGTACTGTAGAATGTTAAGTAAACAATATGTGTGTAGATGATTGTTGTAATAATAATATTAATATTTGCAATTTAAACAAATAACCGAATTAATTTTGAAAACAGTAATTGGCTAATTGTAAATATTTAATTAATTAATTAAAATAATTTGAAATGTTTTAAATGTTTTGATTAATTCAAAGATTATATTACTGAATTTTCTGATGAATTTAAATGGTTTAACGAGAAGTGAAGTTGGTAATTAAAGGATGAATTGTTGATTTGAAATAACTTTTTGTTAAATGTTTCAGAGGTTACTTGGAGTAGTGGTGTATGGTGTATATAGTTGTGTATGTCAGTATATGAATTATGGACTGTAAGTATAAAATTTTTATGATACAAGTCAAATATAATAAAATGTACACAAATGTTTAACTTAATGGGATGAATTTTAACTTCAATGATGAAAATAACTTGAGATAATGATTTAAAGGGCAATAATAACTGAGATATGATGATAAATAAGTATGTTTATTTCATGTAATTTGTTCAATTTTAAGATGTATTTTCATTGTGTCAGGAGGATCAGCTGATCAGCAATACCATGTCACTGGTATATTGGTTTGTAAATGTTACAAGTAATTAGTGCTTAATGTACTACAGATATTTTGAAGTAAAGATAAAAAGAATATGAGAAATAGAATAACAATAATTAATTAAAATAAAAGATAATTCGTGGGTGATAAATGTTTTATGGGACACGTAAATCTGTCCAAATTGAATTAAAAGTTGAATGTGAAATGATAGAGATGAATATGATGTAAAGTTGTTTTTGAGTTAATGTAATGTAACAGAGTTGGTGAAGTATTAATGTTGACACAGTGGTAATGGAGACTTTATGTAGATTTTGAGTGACATATTGTTGTTTTTATAGTTAATGAAGTTATTTTGTGTATTTGTAATAATGTAATGAGATTGAGATTTTTGGGGATGGCAATTTTGTATTAGGGGGTAGTGTCATGTAGGAGTCCGCAACAAGGTTTGGGACGGGATAGGGATAGATTTTAATGGGGAAGGGGCCGCCTTAGGTAGAATCCGGGCCGCCAAATAAGGGAATTGAGTTTTGGGTAGGGGAAACACGTATCCTATGTACAAAGGGTTGGAGAGTATTTTTTTTATATATGTAGAGAAGGCGGCGAATTGTGTTAAATGATAAGTTGGGGCTTAGAGTGTTTGGATTAGTAGAGATTTTGGTACAGATGGGTGTCATGGGAGTTGAAGTTGATTAATACTAGAGTCAGAGGGAGAGAGTTTATATATGTATAGAGATCTAATACAGTAAATGAGAATGAATAATTTACATCACCCACAGTATATTAAAGTAAGATTGTTGAAAAGAAAGAGAGATCCATGATAAAGAATATACAATTGTTTTTTTTTTTTTCAACCAGTGACAGAATTTTGATAAAATTTGAAAATAATGTAAAATTAAGAATTGTTTGTTTTAAATAAATTAAATATCAAGCTGATGATCATTTATATTAATATTTTGTAATTTTAAATATTTTATGTTACTATGTTTGTATTTCAAGGTAGGGTATTACAGATGTTCAGTGTATTTTCAGAAAGCATACATAACATATGTAGGTCAAGGGTTTTGGACTTGACCTATACGCTGTCCAGGCAGTGAAGGCGGCTGGAGGGTTAGGAGACCCTCACACACACACACACACACACACACACACACACTGACAGGCCGCCTAACAATAGACAGGGACAGGCCTTTGACCTGCGCTGCTGTCTTTTTAGTTACAGTCCACTACAATAAATTAAATTTTATTGTCGTGCTTAAACTTTTGATTTTGATTGTTCCATTGAATTCAGACTGTAATTTCATTTAAAATAAGTCCAAACACGAAGTTTTTATGGCGATATTCAAATGTTTTACATTTATTTGTTTATTTTAAACTATTGTTAATTATTGTTAAACTTTAGAACACCATCTAAGCGACTATTATTAAAAATGATGATTATTAAAAACTAAGTTACTGATCATCTTATTTATTTTTCAACTATTTTTCTGTGACACTCCCTTTAATTTTTTTTTCCGATTCACCAATTGTGATACTCGATAAAGAGCAGATTGACGACCCACCTCTTTATTGTTATAATACTGAAAAAATTAATCAACATATGTAACAGATTTTAATATATAGATATAAAGATTATTTTCAAACCTCATATTTTTATTTCAAATAAACAATATATGAAATAATAGTTGTTATACGTTATCGAAATAATTGTTTGTCTGATGAAGACGATTTTGGTTGTGCACCTATAGTATAAAGTTGCACTCAACCCAAGCTACATTTAGCAAAACAACAAAATTGCTACATTTTGTAAATATTTTATTAGAATTTTGATTTTTAATTGTTGTAAATTTGTAAATATTGATAAAATTGTATATAACTTTTAATGCGGCCATCGGCAGTCTCAAGCCTGCAAAATAAGCATCAGAGTTTTGAACGCAGAGAGAAAAGTTAATTTTAAAATTCCGAGTATATACTTAGTTGAATTTTGAGCTCGAGTTTAAAGCCTTGTATAAAAAAAGTAAAGTAGCCTAACTATTTAGAATTAATTTGACGTGTAGTATAAAAATATACTAAAAGTAATGCATCCGCTACGATGAATATACAAAAAGCCAGCGAGATCGGCCGCTGGCAGTTCTCAGTGTCATTTGACGGGCCGATTTAATCGGCCGCTAGCAGTTCCAACAATGAATCATAGGGCCATTTAACCGGCTTCTGGCATCCAAAGGGAGTGTATCAGAAAAATAGTTGAAAAGTAAATTAAATGATCAGAATCTTAGTTTTTAATAATAACATTTTTTTAATAACAGTCGCGTAAATAATTCTCAGAAGTTTAGCAATCACAATATTTCAAAATAAACAAATAAGAGTAAAACATTTGAAAATCGTCGTATAAACTTCGTGTTTGGACTTATTTTAAATGAAATCACAGTCTAAATTAAATGGAACGACCAAAACTATAAGATTAAGCAGAATAACAAAATTTAATTTATTATAGTAAACTGTATTTAAAAAGACAGAAGCACAGGTCAAGTGCCGTCCCCCGTCTATTGTTAGGCGGCCTGCCAGTGTGCGTGCGTGAGCCAAGGGTCTCCTAACCCTCCAGCCGCCTTCACTGCCTGGACAGCGTATAGTTACGATCAGCTGATGAGGTCATACACCTACTAAGCTTGTATAGTAGGAAGCCAATTTTAACTTGCTTATTTAATTAATTCAAACCAATATTTGAATAGTTTTAATAAATATTTAATAAATAAATTTAATAAAATTTTTAATGAATAAATTTAATTTTTTTTTGAATTTTAAAATTTTTGAAAATTTTAATTTTTTATTGAAAAAAAAAAAAAAAAAAGAAAACTTGATTTTTCGCCTGCCAGCGAATGAATATTTTAGATAATGATTCTTTTATTATGTGTGTATTAACCATGTTTCTTTTATTGTATTGCATTATTATATTGGTAGAATATAAGTGGTTCTCATGTTAGAGTAAGGATGTGTTTATATTAGTAGAAATGTCTAGGTTAAGTCATTTGAAACAAAAATTAGAAAACCCAGGAAGAGAATTTTTGATAAAAGATTATTTTTTTTTGAATTTTGAATTTTTTTTTTAATTTTGATAAATTTTAAAAGAAAGTTTTATTTTTTATGTGTTATGGTAACCTGTAACGTGAGTGTGTGTGAGCCCAGTATCTGCTAAAGGCAGCCCAGCTTGCAAAAAGGGGAAACATATCGGCGGAGGAGCTGGAATAATTTTAGCCAGGGATTGAGGATTTTTTGGGGGTAGCATGTTAGAAGGCGAGGCGTGCTGTGGTGCGAGTCTGTTCGATTTCTCGGTGTTGGGATCTCTTACGGAGAAGTCCAGTGATCTCGTTCAGATGAGTCCATGGTCGCTGAGCCAGGGGGGTCGTGTACCCATGCAGACTAAGAACCAGGGGGTTGTTGGCACCAGTTCCTCACCAGTCCTCTTCGGGGTTATCGATGAGATTTCTTCTGTCGTGAACAGCAGAATTCTCATCGAGGGGGTATTGTAGCGGGTCAATTTTTGGGTGTTTTATTTTAATCGTTTGGGGCAATTATATAATTTTATTCAGTTCATTTTCGGGCGGGTTTGGAAAATATTGCAAAATAAATGTATTATTGTGCAACGTATTTGTCCGTATAACAGACCAGTGTTGAGAAACAGAACAGTTGGAAACCAAGCAATAAGACGCAAATTCAGTTGTGTAATGCGGCAAAGGAATTCGCACCTCCACAAAATTCGCAGAAATCTGTACTGGTGTGGCAGTGCACACACGTCACTACTCGCGCATGAGCGCATACCCAAGCGATGTTGAAAAACCAAGATGGCTAGAGAGAATAATATTCATCGCCTTCTCCAAAACTTTGCGGAAGCACTGTTGCAAGTCCCACCCACTTTTATGACATCAGCCAGTGCCTGGTTGAAATCGTCTGCTATCGTCATTCCAACAACTACATGACTAGCATGAGTCGAAACTGTGACGACTACATACAAGGCATTGATGTCCGTCGTCTTGACTAAAATGCTCCTGGAGTGGGGAACTGAGAGACGCAGGCAGTCTGGGGTCGACTCTCGCCTGTGCTGGTCGCCCGTCAACCGGACTCAGAAACAAAATTTTTTTAAACTGATATAACAGTGAAATAGCCGAAAAAGTTTATGTGACCGCGGTCGGGAAAAATGTAAAACAACATTAAACACCTTTTGGACACTTCACACGAAATTAGAAAAGAAATGGATGTGCGCGAAGACCACGTCGCCGGGGGTTATTTCGTCTATTGAAAGTGTAAGGGTTGGGGTTTTATAAAGGTACGGGGTATCAAATAAATTAAAATTAATTTAAGTGAAAATGGCAGGCTGGGCTCTCTTGTTTAATGTATGTAAGTAGTAGAAAATAAGAATAGTACATAAGACGTAATGATTACACAACCTGTAAAATCATAATATTTTTAAAGTATGTAAAATCTATATTTGGAGGAAAAGTAAAAAATTCAAATCTGTCAAATGATTTTAAAATAAAATTAAAAGTTGAATTCTCTTCTAAAATGAGTTGTGTCAGTACTTTGCATAACCCATAGACCATGTTTGTATCTAGGTACATGTGAACGAATCCTGTGACCCTGTAAGTTTTCGTAACGGTAAGTAACAATTAATTGGAAATTTATTGATAATAATAATTGTGATCGATAAGTAAGTCCCAGTTTGGCGACCCTCCCAGGACTACATGAGTCATGGCGACATTACATGACTAGCATGAGAACTGTGACGTACTTATCGATCACAATTATTATTATCAATAAATTTCCAATTAATTGTTACTTACCGTTACGAAAACTTACAGGGTCACAGGATTCGTTCACATGTACCTAGATACAAACATGGTCTATGGGTTATGCAAAGTACTGACACAACTCATTTTAGAAGAGAATTCAACTTTTAATTTTATTTTAAAATCATTTGACAGATTTGAATTTTTTACTTTTCCTCCAAATATAGATTTTACATACTTTAAAAATATTATGATTTTACAGGTTGTGTAATCATTACGTCTTATGTACTATTCTTATTTTCTACTACTTACATACATTAAACAAGAGAGCCCAGCCTGCCATTTTCACTTAAATTAATTTTAATTTATTTGATACCCCGTACCTTTATAAAACCCCAACCCTTACACTTTCAATAGACGAAATAACCCCCGGCCACGTGGTATTCGCGCACATCCATTTCTTTTCTAATTTCGTGTGAAATGTCCAAAAGGTGTTTAATGTTGTTTTACATTTTTCCCGACCGCGGTCACATAAACTTTTTCGGCTATTTCACTGTTATATCAGTTTAAAAAAATTTTGTTTCTGAGTCCGGCTGACGGGCGACCAGCACAGGCGAGAGTCGACCCCAGACTGCCTGCGTCTCTCAGTTCCCCACTCCAGGAGCATTTTAGTCAAGACGACGGACATCAATGCCTTGTATGTAGTCGTCACAGTTTCGACTCATGCTAGTCATGTAGTTGTTGGAATGACGATAGCAGACGATTTCAACCAGGCACTGGCTGATGTCATAAAAGTGGGTGGGACTTGCAACAGTGCTTCCGCAAAGTTTTGGAGAAGGCGATGAATATTATTCTCTCTAGCCATCTTGGTTTTTCAACATCGCTTGGGTATGCGCTCATGCGCGAGTAGTGACGTGTGTGCACTGCCACACCAGTACAGATTTCTGCGAATTTTGTGGAGGTGCAAATTCCTTTGCCGCATTACACAACTGAATTTGCGTCTTATTGCTTGGTTTCCAACTGTTCTGTTTCTCAACACTGGTCTGTTATACGGACAAATACGTTGCACAATAATACATTTATTTTGCAATATTTTCCAAACCCGCCCGAAAATGAACTGAATAAAATTATATAATTGCCCCAAACGATTAAAATAAAACACCCAAAAATTGACCCGCTACAATACCCCCTCGATGAGAATTCTGCTGTTCACGACAGAAGAAATCTCATCGATAACCCCGAAGAGGACCGGTGAGGAACTGGTGCCAACAACCCCCTGGTTCTTAGTCTGCATGGGTACACGACCCCCCTGGCTCAGCGACCATGGACTCATCTGAACGAGATCACTGGACTTCTCCGTAAGAGATCCCAACACCGAGAAATCGAACCGACTCGCACCACAGCACGCCTCGCCTTCTAACATGCTACCCCCAAAAAATCCTCAATCCCTGGCTAAAATTATTCCAGCTCCTCCGCCGATATGTTTCCCCTTTTTGCAAGCTGGGCTGCCTTTAGCAGATACTGGGCTCACACACACTCACATTACAGGTTACCATAACACATAAAAAATAAAACTTTCTTTTAAAATTTATCAAAATTAAAAAAAATTCAAAATTCAAAAAAAATAATCTTTTATCAAAAATTCTCTTCCTGGGTTTTCTAATTTTTGTTTCAAATGACTTAACCTAGACATTTCTACTAATATAAACACATCCTTACTCTAACATGAGAACCACTTATATTCTACCAATATAATGCAATACAATAAAAGAAACATGGTTAATACACACATAATAAAAGAATCATTATCTAAAATATTCATTCGCTGGCAGGCGAAAAATCAAGTTTTCTTTTTTTTTTTTTTTTTAATAAAAAATTAAAATTTTCAAAAATTTTAAAATTAAAAAAAAAATTTAAATTTATTCATTAAAAAATTTTATTAAATTTATTTATTAAATATTTATTAAAACTATTCAAATATTGGTTTGAATTAATTAAATAAGCAAGTTAAAATTGGCTTCCTACTATTCAAGCTTAGTAGGTGTATGACCTCATCAGCTGATCGTAACTAGGGCAAGTCCAAAACCCTTGACCTACATATGTTATGTATGCTTTCTGAAAATACACTGAACATCTGTAATATTCTACCTTGACATACAAACATAGTAACATAAAATATTTAAAATTACAAAATATTAATATAAATGATCATCAGCTTGATATTTAATTTATTTAAAACAAACAATTCTTAATTTTACATTATTTTCAATTCTACCAAAAGTTTGTCACTGGCTTTGAAAAAAAAAATAAACAATTGTATATTCTTTATTATAAATTCCTCTCTTTAGTTAACAGTTTAATTCTACATTACTGTGGGTGTTGTAACTCATTTATTCTCATTTACTGTATTACATCTCTATACATATATGAACTTTCTCCCTCTGACTCTAATATTAATCAACTCAATTATCATGACACCCATCTCTACCAAAATATCTATCCCAAAACACTCTAAACCCCAACTTACCATTTAACACAATTCGCCGCCTTCTCCCATTATATAAAAAAATACTCTCTAACCCTTTGTACTTAGGATACGTGTTTCCCCTACCCAAAAACTCATTTCCCTTATTTGGCCCCTGGTCTTTACCTAAGGCGGCCCCTTCCCCACAAAAATCTATCCCTATCCCGTCCCAACCCTTGTTGCGGACTCCCCAAATACACTACCCCCTAATACAAAATTGCCATCCCCAAAATTCTCAATCTCATTACATTACTACAAATACACAAAATAACCTCATTAACTATAAAAACAACAATATGTCACTCAAAATCTACATAAAGTCTCCATTACCACTGTGTCAACATTAATACTTCACCAACTCTGTTACATTACATTAACTCAAAAACAACATTACATCATATTCATCTCTGTCATTTCACATTCAACTTAGCATTTAACTTGGACAGATATATGTGTCCCATAAAACATTTATCACCCATGAATTATCTTTTATTTTAATTAATTATTGTTATTCTATTTCTCATATTCTTTTTATCTTTACTTCAAAATATCTGTAGTACATTAAGCATTAATTACTTGTAACATTTACAAACCAATATACCAGTGACATGGTATTGCTGATCAGCTGATCCTCCTGACACAATGAAAATACATCTTAAAATTGAACAAATTACATGGAATACATTATCAATACTTACTTCTATTATGTTGATTGCCTGCCAGGCGTTTAATTATTGGCTTACAAAAAATATACATATAATGAAAACACACATATTCTTATCAATGCTTATCTAAAAGACAATAATAAAATAATACACTTTATTGAAGTTAAAATTCGTTCCATTAAGTTAAACATTTGTGTACATTTTATTATCTTTGACTTGTATCATAAAAATTTTATACTTACAGTCCATAATTCATATATTGACATACACAACTATATACACCATACACCACTACTCCAAGTAAGCTCTGAAACATTTAACAAAAAGTTATTTCAAATCAACAATTCATCATTTAATTACCAACTTCACTTCTCGTTAAACCATTTAAATTCATCAGAAAATTCAATTATATAATCTTTGAATTAATCAAAATATTTAAAACATTTCAAATTATTTTAATTAAATTAATTAAACATTTACAATTAGCCAATTAGTTTTCGAAATTAATTCAGTTATTTGTTTAAATTGCCAATATTAATATTAGTATTACAACAGTCATCTACACACACATTGTTTACTTAACATTCTACAGTACACACAAATAAATTTATTAAACATTTATTTACAAATCTGCATCTTTATTTATTTAGTCATATCACACTTCAGTGTTCAAAGGTTGCGAGGTCACAAAACCATAAAGCAATATATATAAAATTGTCCATTGATTGTTTATAGTCTAGCCTCCATCGTCAAAGGTCAACCTTGGTTCTAAATAACATTTTTCGATTTCGTTAACACACATACTGATACGTTGTGTGTCATAACCACAAAAATCAAATTCATCCATTTTATCAAAATAATCTTGCAACAAGTCAACATTAAGTATATCTGTTAAGTCTCCGTTAGTAAATTTCTTCAATATCGGGTCAGTTACTTTTGTATTAAAAATCAAATCATTCTTATTTAAATACTCTTCTAATACTTCTTTCAACTCACCATAATCTCTCTTTAAATTATATACTTCTAATTCTCTCTCATCATAACACCATCTCATATCTTCAATATTACTCCAGACAGAGGGTATAAACTTATACAAATAAAATAAACAACTCCAATCTTCTACTAGTACGGGACCCTTGCCCTTCAAAAACTCTTGTGACCACATTAAATCATCGTAAATAATAAAAGGAAAATTTCCCCTCTGTCCCCACTCTACTACAACATTATTTCTCCTCTCTCTCTCCAACTCACTGACACACATTAACATCTCATAATCACTACATTCTACACTTTCATTAATACTCTCATTATTTATTTTTACTGTATCAGTCTCTGATACCAATTTCTCAAACACATTATTATTCTCAATATTACATTCATTATATTCAACATTGTTATTATTTGTTAACTCTTTATCTGGTACTACATTCATCACATGTACTCCCATTCGCTCTACACTTTGTTCTAATTTATTTAGACTGGTCATTATTGTCTCATGGGTACTTTCTAAACATTTATTTAGTTCTTGAAGCTCGTTCTTTAACTCGTGAAACTTGACATTGGAATCAATTTGTTGTTCTTCAAATTTTGTATTTAAGTTGCTATTTATGTTTTCGGACATTGTTTTCATTAAATTAAACAGATCGTCCATCGACAACCCTTTAGTTCGTGTTGTCGACGGAGTAGATTGTGCTACTATGTTTCCGTCAGTGAAGCCGACTTCTTTACTATCACTTCTACTTTCCCTATCTAATTTCGGGGTTACTTGAATCCCTGAATCTTCATTTACTTTACTTTGATCTGTTATACTTATTTCTGCTTCACTCTGACTCACACTTGGAGTCGAGTGTGTTTCATAATTACTAACATTTGAGTCGTCGAAAACTTCGACACTCATTTTATTTACGTAATTTTCGTTATTTGACATTTTATATTATTGATATAAATTAAATTATATAAATTGCTTAAATAGAATAATTAATTAAATAAATACAGTAATTATTTAAATTTTGTAATCTACTGTTAGGTTACTAAGCTAACCTAGAACATGCTTGTATCCATGTCGATGCGGAATTCAATTAATTAATTATAATTAATTCAATTCGTGCCTGTTTCGTGGCGCCATTGTGACGTACTTATCGATCACATATATTATTATCAATAAATTTCCAATAAATTGTTACTTACCGTTACGAAAACTTACAGGGTCACAGGATTCGTTCACATGTACCTAGATACAAACATGGTCTATGGGTTATGCAAAGTACTGACACAACTCATTTTAGAAGAGAATTCAACTTTTAATTTTATTTTAAAATCATTTGACAGATTTGAATTTTTTACTTTTCCTCCAAATATAGATTTTACATACTTTAAAAATATTATGATTTTACAGGTTGTGTAATCATTACGTCTTATGTACTATTCTTATTTTCTACTACTTACATACATTAAACAAGAGAGCCCAGCCTGCCATTTTCACTTAAATTAATTTTAATTTATTTGATACCCCGTACCTTTATAAAACCCCAACCCTTACACTTTCAATAGACGAAATAACCCCCGGCCACGTGGTATTCGCGCACATCCATTTCTTTTCTAATTTCGTGTGAAATGTCCAAAAGGTGTTTAATGTTGTTTTACATTTTTCCCGACCGCGGTCACATAAACTTTTTCGGCTATTTCACTGTTATATCAGTTTAAAAAAATTTTGTTTCTGAGTCCGGTTGACGGGCGACCAGCACAGGCGAGAGTCGACCCCAGACTGCCTGCGTCTCTCAGTTCCCCACTCCAGGAGCATTTTAGTCAAGACGACGGACATCAATGCCTTGTATGTAGTCGTCACAGTTTCGACTCATGCTAGTCATGTAGTTGTTGGAATGACGATAGCAGACGATTTCAACCAGGCACTGGCTGATGTCATAAAAGTGGGTGGGACTTGCAACAGTGCTTCCGCAAAGTTTTGGAGAAGGCGATGAATATTATTCTCTCTAGCCATCTTGGTTTTTCAACATCGCTTGGGTATGCGCTCATGCGCGAGTAGTGACGTGTGTGCACTGCCACACCAGTACAGATTTCTGCGAATTTTGTGGAGGTGCAAATTCCTTTGCCGCATTACACAACTGAATTTGCGTCTTATTGCTTGGTTTCCAACTGTTCTGTTTCTCAACACTGGTCTGTTATACGGACAAATACGTTGCACAATAATACATTTATTTTGCAATATTTTCCAAACCCGCCCGAAAATGAACTGAATAAAATTATATAATTGCCCCAAACGATTAAAATAAAACACCCAAAAATTGACCCGCTACAATGGTTCGGTGAAGCCGTGACCACCCGAAAATGGGGAATCGTATTTAAAAAACATACAATTCATGTTTAAGATTCCTACACACTAACATAATACTGTGTTAATTCATTTTATTGCATTTAATTATTAAACTTTTATTCATTTTAAAACTCACCTCTTAAGCCAAAGTCCGTTGCACGAAACTGCGAAATACAAATATGACCTTCAGGTTATCTGAATAACGTACTCGACTCGCTTTTCACTTGAAACAAATCTAATTTAATTGCATTTTTTTTCTTTCTTTACACAATTTTTTTTTTTTTTTTCTTTCAATACACACTCTCTACTCATCCTCCTTAAAATCACATATTACAGCTCACTTTCTACTTTTAAAAGACAGACACTACATTACATACATTTGCGTAATCATTTCTTATTCTAATATAGTTGTAAACCTATTAAAAGCGACCCAGCTTACCCATTCACTCATTCATACGAAACCCCTTTTACATATAATTACTTTAAAAACCACCTTCTTACATGATTGTAATAATTTTGTGTTGGATACAATTAGTTACCCTGGCGTCCTCCTGTAACCGCATGGCACGTCACACACTCGATTTCTTTTCAAAAAAATATGTTACCGTTTCATTGATTTTAAAGTTCCACTTCACCACTTGTCTATACTCTTGAACTTTGATTTACACTTTCTTATTCATGCATACTGTTATAGTCGGCCGACCTTTAATACGCTCGAGCTAAGATTTTATGACCGCGCGGTCTGAAGGTGTTATTAGACTGGCCGCACGTTATACTGTTTGTACGTTTTTTATTAAATAGAATAGATAGACCGACTAATTATTATGGCCCATCTTACACTCCCGAGGCCACCGTTTTACTGTTTCCTGCACTTTATGCTGCTGCTGGCTATCTACTATTCACTCTCTGATGACAGACTGCAGACTGTGTTTCACAAAAGCCTGCTGCTGGGCGGTTACGCAATACGTCTGTGCATTGTTTTGGCTAACAATGTGCATTGCTGTACTGAGGCTCCTCACAGGTGAAGTCTGGCAATTTGAAACGTGATTGAATTGATGATTTGAATTAATATAAAATTAAACTGGAGTAGCTCACATATATGAAGTGAATTGTGCAATTTTAACAAAATCAAAACCAAAATTAATAAAAAATAAAAAACCTTCTAATTCGCCCCATTACAATACAACATAGTAAACACTCACAATGAACATAAACCTCATTACATTAAAATACACATCTCAGTTGCATCTGAATAAAATCTGCAAACATTCCAAAACTTTAATTTCAATTGAACCGATTAATACTCAACCTTTAATTATTTACCACTTCTTATACCATTAGATTCTCCAAAAATTCAAATTTATTATCAACACTCATTTTACATAACATTTTATTTATTAAACATTGCGATTATTACCTCAAAACAAACAATTCATCTTTAAATTTGCATATAAAATTATAGACATTACACTTTAATTTCAATTGAACTTTTACTAATTAATCATCAATTATTTAGCATTTAGTATACCATTAAATTCTCAAAAATTTTTTAATTTGTTAGCAACATTCATCTTATACAATATTTCATTTATTATTTCTTTCCAAATTAATTCAATTATTGTATCAAACACATTTCATTACTTTAACAAAATTCACAAAATTGTGTATACTTCACCTTGTTACATCATTACATTTAATATCAACACAAAAGTATATACAACAAACATTATTATTTGTTATCGTTTACCACAAATCATTTCATAAAACAGTCCAATTCAAAACCACTACTCACATAGTGAAACGTTCATAAACATTAATTGTTTACCCCCCCATCATCGAACAATAACCTGGTCTTACGTCTACACAATTCATTTTTTATTAAATTCATTATATGATTTCTATCAATATCACGACTATTCAAATTCTCATACTTTTCTACAATACCATAATAATTAACAGGATTATTCCATATTATCATATAATTTGTCACCATCGAGTATAGTCAAGTCGCCCTTAGTATGATTTGTCACAATTAGGTCAATTATAATTTCATCATCATTATCATCGGCTGCCATACCAGTTACATCATAAGGTAAGTAATCAATATCATCAACCTTATCATCATTTGCTGCACTAACTATTTTGCAAGGTAAGTACTCAATATTATTAACTCTCTCAATATCTAACCTCTCTACGTTATAACCTCTATTAACCTCAAACAACTCTATTTTCTTATCAAAATACCTTTCATCATAACACCATTTCATACTTTTTCTATCATTCCCTGCAGAGGGTACTAAATCATAAAACACCTCCTCTCTTTTCCAGGATAACTACAAAAAATTAAGGGACTACTTGAAAACACATTGTTTTCCAATAAGGGACATTCGCCCTTCAAAAACATTTGTAAACATCTTGGTTCACAATAAACCTGGGGAAAATTTACCCTCTGCTCTATATCCACAAAATAATTCTCTTCATATTCTCTCTCTAACTTATAAACACTGATTTCTACTCTCTCACTACCCCCCACTCTCATTATTCTCTCACTTTCTCTCACTGTTTCTATATTATCATCATCACTATTTATTTTCACTGTATCACTTTTATATATCTCATTTTTAACTATATTACCACTATTACTTCTTAATTCATTTTTATAACTAACACTTACCTCGTTAATTATTTCTTCGTAATGTTTCGTTATTTTACCACCATTATTCTCACCTGTATTGACGCCATGGTCGTCTGTTACTTCGTTATTTTCATTTTCGTCACACTCACCCGTGTCATCATTATTTTTGACACCACTACACCCACTTATCTGTTTTAATTCAACTTCTATATTCTCTAGTTTATTATTTATTTCAACGAATCTCTCACTCACTCCATTAAAACTCTCACTTACCCTTTTAAATTGGTTATTCATACTTAGATTACTCATTTTTATTTCGCTTCTTATGTTCACAAATTCGTTATTTAAGTCTCCTAACCTTTCGTCTTGTTTGTTAAAACTATTATTTATTTCCCTCATCTCTGACCTGATTTCAGTTCTACTCATTCTAACTTGTGTTAGAATGAAATTCACACAACTGAACGAATTTCAGTTTCTATTCATTCAAACTTGTGTTCAAATTATCATTTAAGTCTACGCTATTTGCATTTATCTCTGATTTGATTTCAGTTTTAAAGTCATTCAAACTCGCGTTCAAATTATCATTCTCTGACTTCATTTCAGTTTTAAATTCATCAAACTCGTGTTCAATTATCATTATTCTTATTCATCATTTCCATAATCAATGCTAATTGACTAAATATATTTACCTCGTTACTTCTACTATTCTCAGCTTTGACCGTTTCATTTACATTTGCTATTTCGCCTACGCTCTCATTAACATTTTCATTTGTTGTTACTAAATCAACTTGCGTAACGTTCAAGATGGACCCTACATCTATATTCTCGCATAAATTTGTATTTGCATCCTTCTCTGCCATTTTGACTAAATTGTAAATATTCAACTTTAATTTACAATGTCCCTGTAATTCGGGCGCCAATTGAAGTATGTTCAGTTATTAATTATTAATTACATATAGATTTTATGTGTTAAGTTTAATCCAGGACTTTGTTTAGTGTACTTCGGCAGCGAACAATGGGCAAATACAAATAACAAAATGCGTATATCGGTAAAATATAACATTATTTATTTTCTTTTGATAACATGAAAACACATTTATTCATGAACACATTTATTCCGCCTTAAGACGTAAAACTGATTACCAATAACTATTACATCAAAATACGAATACGTATATCAAAGATTACGCAAACTCAACACTTCTTGTTAGGGCTATATTCATATTCTTCACTCACACAATCATACACATTTACATACTTTTAGGTTTTCTTGAGCTCAACTTTAAAATTTAGTGAAAAGTCAGTATTTAATTACTGTTGAAATGTCTACTTCCCTTTCATGGTGCGTATGGTTTCATCCTACGGGACGTCTCCTGTTGCATGCACTGTTTATTGTTTTCACTTTTATATCTTACGGCCGAACTGTCAATTTATTTTTATTGATCACTGATGAATACATTATTTATATTTTTTAAGTTCAAATACTAGTTAAAATTTCACATTTTATGATTTGCATTTTATGTGGGCGAGACGAAAACTATTCAGCCGCCGGGCGAGCGAACTGCTCGCGTCCGCTTTGTTTAGATGCTATTTTCCGACTGGCGTTCAGTGTTAAAATTTCCATTTGTGTCGTCTTTAAACTGGTTCACTCCGCTCCCCGCCATACGTCTTGTCCTCAGTATTGAAAAGTTCCGTTGGACTTAATATCACCTTTTCACTTGCCACCAAGTGATTTTCGTCAACAACATTCCTTCGTTGTTAGTCACTGACTACAAATACACTCGAGATTTGCTGCATAACCACATATGGTCATGAAACTCTCACTGGCTATCGCCTCACCTTAAGGGAGCCTCATCTTCACATGTTATAAAATTTATAAAATTCAAAAATAATATCTATGCAAATTTTGCCCCATTACAGTATGGATATACAGTAGATGCCCTCTCGTTCGGCCACCTCGGGACCAGACCCTAGGCCGGATTACAAAATGGCCGGACAAACCGAAAATACGCTATAACGATGAAATAACGCTCCTTAATGAATGATCCATACAATAAATGACCCTGTGACGGTACAAATGGGGCCCAACAATGTTTTTTAGTCAACCTGTACAAACATTTAATAAACACCCTATGGCTCAGCCATACCAGGTTCGTCAAGGTATGGGCGGACAACAGAATGTGAATTGTCAGAAAAGCACGTAGCTGAAATACAGAGAATTGACCACATGGACTGTGTACCGTTTCTTACGAGATCTCGGGAGAGGTGCGAGATGTTCCACAGCCAATCAGTGAACGAGTTTACGACCATGCGGGTAACGCCCTGAGCGTCGTATGGTATACGGAAGCAGGTGACGCCAGCCAGTTGGATAGCAGTCATCAAACAGTATAGTTGACAGTACAACAGTCTCAGTGAATTAGTGACGGGAGGCCGTGCGTGTAAGCATGCGCGGCCTGGCCAAAAGTATTTAAAAGTAACAGTAAACCGTGATTCAGCAATAATAACAGTTTCGTTTGAATGTAAATAGTGGAATAAAGAAAAAGAGTTGGACAATACAGTGCGGAAGTGAAAGCATGGACGAACAATGGCGAACAGCATGTGTGGATGAGTAAAACAGGAAAGTCATTATGTTAGATTGAAGTGAAATTAAAACTATTGGTAAAAAGAGCTCATTAAATAAACGGGGGGTAGAAGAAAATCTGTAACTAGCGTGTGATTGTGTGTGAGGGAAGAAGGGATAATATTAAGAAATAAAAGTACTGGATTGGCGACAGAGGTTAGTATAAGAAAATTTTATATAATAGAGATTAATGAAACGAACATATTAAAGAAGTAAGAATAAAAAAAGAAATTTTAATTGCCTTAAAAAAATGAGATTTGATTTAACATAAAAAATGTGTTAGAATATTTATTATGCCACACCTCATAACCTGAGTTCTGCATCAAGAATTCGTCTAAAACAAAACCTGTGAATTTTCTGATTTAAAGGAAGTAAATATCAAAATTAATTCAGGGAAGCGTATTATGGTTTCAATGTTTACCTTAAAATATCGTGGCGACCCTTTGAGCGAGTTTGGAATCTTCTGGAGTTTTATAAAAGGTAAGTGTAACAGAGTCAGGGTAAGTAATAAATTTTTAGGTTAAAGTGAAAATGTAAGTTTGTATAGTTACAACCCAATACATTACTTGCACTTTTTCATTTTCAATTTGAGTGCAGAAAGTCTCAATCGATTTTCTGTTTTGGCGCCAGTCATTAACAGTACTCGTCCCTACATTAAACTCTTGGCAAATACTCTGGACCGATTCGCCCTTATCGAGACTCTGAAAGACTTGTAATTTTTGGTCCATAGTCACGAACGCATGTTTTCGTTTCGCACTCATGTTGGAAAACGTTTTTATTTACACAGATTATACACACAGAACTAACAACATAAGACATACATCCGCACATGAACAAAAGCGCGAGTCAACTGAGCTACATATATTTTCCATTTAACAAGTTGGGGCCTGTCGCTGGAGGCTTGTCTAGACTGTGTGACTCACCCTATGGCTGGCCGAACTATCCGACAGCCGATCCAACCGAGGCCGGACTAGAGGGCGTCTACTGTATTTCAGTGTGTTTGTGTTGATTATTTGTTCAAATGTTTATTTTAGTTGTTTAGTAGTGTATCATACTCCAGAAGTAGTAACTGACAGTGAAATTTATTCTTAAATCTGGCAAATTATTAGCCGACTGTAGCTACCATATTTCTCATACAGAGGCAGATTATTGCAAATAGAGTGATATGTACTAGATTTTGTGCCCCAATCTTGTAAAAAAGAAATAATTTGTGTAGTGGATTTATTAATAAAGAACATTTATTAAGTAGATATAACTTGTAAAACTTTTTTTTATTTTTCAAAAGCATGCTTCTTCTGTTTCAGTTACTAAAAATTATTTCCATCTAAAGAAGGAATAAATAGTAGATATATTTGTGAAACTTTAAGGATTCATTTTTAATTTAATATGATTAAATTTAATATAATTAAAGATGTTTTTAACAAATCTTACTATTTTAAATATCGGTATGGAGAACCATACATGACTTCCATGTTCTAAGATTTACATTTAAAATCATTTGCTTGAATTCGGTTGGAAAATTTCTAAAAAAAACATCCCCCACCCTCAAACTGTTTTCACGATTTCTAGATACTTTTGTTTATTATGGGTAGTCATTTAATATGTTAATTTGAGTCACTTTACCTATAAAAATTGGGTACTTTATTCTTACAAGTCACTGAACTATACAGATAACAATCCCTCCTCCTCAACTGATCCCCGACATTAATGATATTGTTACAACGGTCTAATCGATCGTCGTAGGTACAGTGGAAACAAAATAAGTACAAGACACCAATTAAGTCACTAACCACCAGCTTTAATTGATACAGTAAAACAGTTCGTAATTAACAACACAGTCTACTACAACAAATAAAATAAAAAGTGTTCACACGCAATAAATGTCACTAATATTAAAGACAATTGTATTACAATTATACTGTCCGATTATAAAACGCAACACTTCACTAATAACTACTTGAACGTACACAGTAATAACTCGAACCACTCTGTAAATATATCACACTAATACTCTCGAACCGCACAGTCAAAAATTCGCCTAATACTGAAAACTAAAGCCGCTACCGCCATGTATTTATAGTCCCGCTCACACACCAGAAGCTTCCAAACTGCGTCTTATCTCTCGTGTGAACTACGTAATTAACTGCGGCCTTACACAGGCCGAGCGCACGAGCGAAGCTCGGCACAGTCGAGAAGATTCTCGCAAAATGCATCTAGTAGCACGTACGCCACACGCTTACATTCTGGATCTCTCTGGAACGTTCGATAAACACGTAGATTGTTCTGTGATGTCGTAACACTGCCTGCTCCATAAGCCTGTTCGTCCTGAACTGGCAAACCGTCTCTAAAGTTGTAATTAGCCAGGCGATCTAGGTGGACGACCTTGAACTTTCACTGTCCTTCCTGTTGAATCTGATAAACAACATCATTAATTGTTTTTTTTTTTACAGTGTAGGGTCCTTCCCAGTTAGACTGAGTCTCAGGTGATCCGAACATTACGTTCCCAGGAATGTGAGTCTTCCGCTCAACCACTAGTTTCGCTGGAATCACTCCCGTTGTGTCATGTACTGATGACCTAACCTCCACTGGCTGATCCAAGTTAGCCATTTTGCCCTCGGGCGCTTCTATCAGCTCAGGAACAAGCAAGATTTTTGTCTCGACACCCATAGTTGGCTTTCCAATCACTTCTTTTCTCGTTACACTTATTTGTAATTCCTCTGCTAGTTCTTCCTCCATTTCCGCTTGCAATAGGGAGGGTTCCTCTTGACCAGACCTGTTGACTTTTTCTTCGACTAATGCCACTCGCTTAATCGAATGGTTGGTAGAGCCTGTCATTTTAGCCATGCAAAGCTTTATCTTCTCTTGCCCAACCTTCAGGACATTCTCTCTTAAGTCCACAACGAATCAGTAGGCATTCATAATGTCCGTGCCAAGAATCACTTCATCGACAATGTCTGCAACGAGCATTTGGTGGCTAAACTCAATAAGACCCAGGCGTACACGTACGTCTACCTTTCCTAATACCTTGACGGGGCTTCCAGTCACAGTCTGTATTGTACAAGAGCTAATTAGAGGATGGCGGTTACTGACTAAGTCAGGGCGCACAATGGACACTGTTGCGCCCATGTCAACTGTAAATGATGTTGGTTTACCATGCGCAAATCCATTAACAATCAAGTTTCCACTGGTCTTATGTAGCGTGGAAACTGTGTGCTGTTCTGGGGCTTTACTTCTCCAATTGGTGCGATCACTCTCTTCTCTCGGTATCTTCTTCTCACAACAGTCTACCTGTAGATGACCACGTTTTCCACAGTTGTAAAATTTTGGTCTTCTGTCTTTTTCAAATCGTTGCGATTCTCTTGAACTTTTGAATTGTTTGTCCGATAACATTGTTTTTCTGCACCCATTGTAATGGCAATGTGATACAGGGATCTTCTGACTGCAATGTGATGGCACAAACCCATTAATGTAGCGGGACGCTGACTTGGCACCTTCAAACTCTTGGGCGTGAACAAGAGCTTCTGAGCTATCTCGGTGTCTTGCCATTCGTAAAACTTGCTGAAGTTCAAAATCTCCGATGCCGCAATAAATGTCTGCGCCGCAAACCTTATTCGGAAGTCTTCTGGTGCTTCACGATAGGCCAATCTAATCAATCTGTCGATACTTGCTTCAAATTCTTGAAGACTTTCCCTGGAACGTTGTTGTCTTGTTCTCAACTGAGCGTAGTACACCTCGTAAATGTTTATCACCGTAGCGTAATTCTAGAGCTTTTATCAACTCGGCATAGATGTTCTGGCTGTCAGGTGGCACTTTCTGTAGTAATTCTGCTGTGGGTCCTTTTAATACAAGAACAAGTGAAACAGCCTTGTCTTTCTCCGTCCAATTATTTGCCCATGCAGCAGCTTCAAATTGGCGGAGGTACGTTGCCCAGTGACTGCTTCCATCAAATGTTGGAGCTTTGACATGAACTGTCCCTACTGCATTGGCAAAGTGACTTTCTCTATTAACTTATTTCTGTGTCTTATTCTGTATTTTTCACTGGTACAGTCTGTTCAGAAATTTGTTTTGGTTGAATCTTCATGCACTGTTCAACTTCAATTTTAATTTGTTCTTATGTTTGCCATTGAGTTTTCTACTGCAGATATTTTTGTTGACATAACTTCTTCCACAGTCAAGACAGATTTTTCTACTTCAGCTATTTTATTTGACATGGATTTTTCTACGTCAGATATTCTGGTAATCTGATTATTGAGCTCACCTCATAATTCACCTACGTCACCATGCAGGAGACCCAATTCTGCAGTAGTATGTTCTTGCATCTGCTTTTGTTCATGAATTAACGCTTTGATGTCACCTGCTTCACGTTTACATTCCTCCGCTTCCTGCTTACATTGTTCCTCTGTTTCTTCCCTTTCTTGTTTTTGTTCTTCTTTTGTCTCTACCGCCTCCTGTCTGCGTTTCTCATCCTGCCGTTTTTCTGCTTCTTCCTGTGTCTGCCGCAGCAGTGTTTGTAAAGCTTCCATCATCTGACTGGGATCCATGTTTCCGATTAATCATGAATTACACTTGTCTTGTACAAAGTGTTTCCACTGTTAACCGTTCTATCCCAGCTCTGACACCACTGTTACGATGGTCTAATCAATCGTCGTAGGTGCAGTGGAAACAAAATAAGTACAAGACACCAATTAAGTCACTAATCACCAGCTTTAATTGTTACAGTAAAACAGTTCGTAATTAACAACACAGTCTACTACAACAAATAAAATAAAAAGTGTTCACACGCAATAAATGTCACTAATATTAAAGACAATTGTATTACAATTATACCGTCCAACTATAAAACACAACACTTCACTAATAACTACTTGAACGTACACAGTAATAACTCGAACCACTCTGTAAATATATCGCACTAATACTCTCGAACCGCACAGTCAAAAATTCGCCTAATACTGAAAACTAAAGCCGCTACCGCCATGTATTTATAGTCCTGCTCACACAGCAGAAGCTTCCAAACTGCGTCTTATCTCTCGTGTGAACTACGTAATTAACTGTGGCCTCGACACAGGCCGAGCGCACGAGCAAAGCCCGGCACAGTCGAGAAGATTCTTGCAAAATGCGTCTAGTAGCATGTACGCCACACGCTTACGTTCTGGATCTCTCTGGAACGTTCGATAAACACGTAGATTGTTCTGTGACATTGTAATAATATTTACACTTTCATAGAATAATAGTTTTATCATATGTAACTGCTAAGGTATCTCATCCCTCAAAAATTAAATTCATACTTTACTTGATATCAGCAAAGTAATTTTCAACAAAAAAATAACCCCCTCCCTCTTCAACTACCCTGTCCTTTTATACATATCTCATTTACAATTTTACAGTGGATTAATATGACTTTATTTTCAGGGCACTTATTTATCAAAATTAAGTACTTTACTCTTGTTAAAACACAAGACATTCCTGGTAAACTACCCCTCCCCCTCAACCAAACAACCTTATTTTTGACATTTAGTTTTATTGAGTTCCAGTTTCATTATATGTAATTATTAAGGTATCTTATCATTCAAAATGAAGTCTTGGATTTCGTTGTCCATGACGTGTCCGTTACTTAACTAAATACCACTATTATATTAACGACTCGGAACACAAACGTTTTTTATAAGTAAAAACAAAAAGTTTTACCTTACAGCCTGAACCGGTTTTCGCCTTTAAAAGGCTTCTTCAGAGGCTGCCGCTGGTAGCGCTGTCTGTCCTGTTGCCCTGTCGAAATTCGATTCCGTCGCCCACAACAGGACGGACAGCGCTACCAGCGGCAGCCTCTGAAGAAGCCTTTTAAAGGCGAAAACCGGTTCAGGCTGTAAGGTAAAACTTTGGTTTTACTTATAAAAAACTTTGTGTTTTGAGTCGTTAATATAATAGTGGTATTTAGTCAAAATGAAGTACTTTATTCGACATCAAAAAGGTAGTTTTAACAAAATTACCCCTCCCCAATCAACTACCATTTCCATTTATAGATAGTTCATCTACATTTCTAAAGTGGATTATTAAGACCTTCTTTTCATGATATTTTATTTATCAAAATTAAGTACTTTACTTTTGTTAAAACATAAAACACTGCAGGTAAACTACCCCTCCCCCTTAACTGATCTTCACTAAAATCAATAGACCTTGAGTCCTTTACAAATTGGGCCCATATGCAAAAGATTTTAGAGTGTTTGAATCTGCGGCAGTTATCATTCATCATAGAAAAAATTCTACATATAGACACAGACACATACACACACATTCAGCAATATTAAATTATACAATTTCATGTTTATACTTACTGGAGCATAAAAATTATAAGGATTAGCTGCAACATGTAAGGGTGTAGACCTGGACTCATTGCGTGCGTTGACTGGTGCGCCACAGCTTAACAAAAGCTGAATGACATCCATGTTGGGAAATATCAACTGCAAATAAAAATTATATATGTTAGAGCAAAACTAACACGAACTATAATTGTATATAGACGCTGGCAATGAAATAAACAAAGTACAGTACAAGTAGTAAGGGATGGCTTTGCAGTGAGGAGTACAAAAGCGATCAGCAGACAAGTTATGAGGATTGGCCCCCTGAACATTCTTAAAAATCAAATGATACTATTGTTCTCATAGCCACACAACTTCAAAAGCAGCTTGCAACTAGTTAACATGACCAGTACCAAGCTACACCAGTCACCAAACATATTCTAAATAAACTCCATTAATATTCAGAGCTACACCTATATACATATATATATATATATATATATATATATATACATATATATATATATATATCAATCACTTTCTGCTACAGTCCGTTTCTTGATGTATATAATACTTTAATATTTATAACTAAATTTACCTCAAGATATACTTTTTTCCTATTAGGAACATGTTTCGAGAGTTCCTGTACTCTCATCTTCAGCCTTCGCCATCTTGTTTCTGGTGAAGTATTTGTGTGTTGGCTTCTGGATGTTATTAAGGTTGTTTGTTGGTCTTTGGTCTTTTAAAGTTGCATTATTGTGTGTGGTTGTGGTATCTGTTTTTGTATTTTGTGTATTTTCGATGTTGAGTGCTTTGAATATTGTGTCATGTTTTGTATTGATTTGTATTTGTTCTGGTATTAGTTTGTTTTGTGTTTTATGTTTGTAAATCTGTAAATTTTCCCAAATGTTCATTATGGTGCCTTTGTGTGGTATATGTTTTATTAGTGTTACATTGGTTATGTCTGGGAATTCATGTCCTGTGTTTATTGCATGTGTGGCTAAATTGGATTTATATATATTTGGTTTTTTGTATGCATTTAGGTGTTCAAAATAACGTTTTTTCAGCTGTTTTTTGTTTGTCCTATATAAAATTTATTGCAATCTTGGCATTCAATTTTGTATATACCGTTGGTTGTTGTATTATCTTTGTTGTGTGAGCTATTTAGATTTTGTAATTTATTTTTATTAGTTTTGTATGCTATTTTTATATCTGTGTTTTTAAATAGTTTTGTTAGTTTTGTCATTTTATTATTTATATGTGTGAATGTGGCCCATTTTTTGTTGTTGTTATTATTTATGTGTTGTTCAGTTTGATTAATTCTTAATTGTTCAGTTTTTATTTTGTATTTGATTTTATTTTCTATTTTGATCATAGTATTTTTATTGTATCCATTTGCATAACCAGAAGCCAACACACAAATACTTCACCAGAAACAAGATGGCGAAGGCTGAAGATGAGAGTACAGGAACTCTCGAAACATGTTCCTAATAGGAAAAAAGTATATCTTGAGGTAAATTTAGTTATAAATATTAAAGTAATATATATATATTACTTTAATATTTATAACTAAATTTACCTGAAGATATACTTTTTTCCTTTAGGAACATGTTTCGAGAGTTCTTGTTCTCTCATCTTCAGCCTTCGCCATCTTGTTTCTGGTGAAGTATTTGTGTGTTGGCTTCTGGATGTTATTAAGGTAGTTTGTTGGTCTTTGGTCCTTCAAAGTTGCATTATTGTGTGTGGTTGTGGTATCTGTTTTTGTATTTTGTGTATTTTCGATGTTGAGTGCTTTGCGATATTATATATGCATATATGCGATATATTTCGATGTTATATAGGACAAACAAAAAAACAGCTGAAAAAACGTTATTTTGAACACCTAAATGCATACAAAAAACCAAATATAGATAAATCCAATTTAGCCACACATGCAATAAACACAGGACATGAATTCCAGACATAACAACCAACGGTATATACAAAATTGAATGCCAAGATTGCAATAAATGTTATATAGGACAAACAAAAAAACAGCTGAAAAAACGTTATTTTGAACACCTAAATGCATACAAAAAACCAAATATATATAAATCCAATTTAGCCACACATGCAATAAACACAGGACATGAATTCCCAGACATAACCAATGTAACACTAATAAAACATATACCACACAAAGGCACCATAATGAACATTTGGGAAAATTTACAGATTTACAAACATAAAACACAAAACAAATTAATACCAGAACAAATACAAATCAATACAAAACATGACACAATATTCAAAGCACTCAACATCGAAAATACACAAAATACAAAAACAGATACCACAACCACACACAATAATGCAACTTTGAAGGACCAAAGACCAACAAACTACCTTAATAACATCCAGAAGCTAACACACAAATACTTCACCAGAAACAAGATGGCGAAGGCTGAAGATGAGAGAACAAGAACTCTCGAAACATGTTCCTAAAGGAAAAAAGTATATCTTGAGGTAAATTTAGTTATAAATATTAAAGTATTAAATACATCAAGAAACGGACTGTAGCAGAAAGTGATTGAAAATATATATATATATATATATATATATATATATATATATATTACAACACAAATTGCAAATATAATGTATTTGAGTTTGAGGAGCCCCACGTTCTTTGGGACGCCAAAATTATGCAACTTTACAGATGACTGTTTAAGATACTGTAAATTATGGAGGTTGTATAACTATATCAGGTGTAATTATAAGAGTATTATATTTATGAGTATTTAAAATTCATATTTATTGTTTACTCAATCTTATAAATAATAAACATCATTAATCTTCGGTCACGATATTGCTCATTATTAAATGTTTATCTCTTATACTATGCAGTGTTACATATATTTTTAGAAAAAACCTCTTACATCTAGACATGATAATAATCTTAATCTAGACATGTTAATAATTTGATTTACTAATAAAATATAAAATTAAAATGTAATTTGAATTGAATTCTTCTAATTCAGATCTGACATCAACTCGCTCAGTCTATACCAATGTTTAAAATTAAATTTAAATTTATATTACTTACTTTTAGACTGGCATTTGTTTTATATTCACATTTAATTTATTCTTTTCTATAATGCAAATATCAAATCAATTTAACTATTTACTTTGATAAACAAAATCTACTCTCTCAACTTAAAATTCTTTTTTTTTTATTATTTCTTTATATGCGATCGCTCATTCTTACGACTAAACATTTATCTACATTTCTAAAATATTATTTCTAATTATATATTTGTCTTTGTTTTAATTTATTGTCTTTTGATATAGTCTTTATGAGCTGTTTTTAAAAAAGTCATTTATAAATGCATTATGCATGTCACCTCGAGTTCTGATGATCTTATGACTTATTGGCGGGGTCCAGCGTTGTCCAGAGTTAGTTTTCCATTCCTCCTGGCCTGGCGTGGTCCTGGATACGTCTAGAGTAAAGCGTCGTACTCCAGCAGTGTGTGGTCCTGGCTACATCTAGAGTCCAGCGTCGTTCTCCAGCAGTGTGTGGTCCGCTTCAGAGAGTTGTTATCTGCTGAAAGGTAGATCTTAAACATCGTCTAACGTCCAGCGTTCCTCGTCGCTCTGGTAGCTTCTCCGTAGATACTCTTGGTAGACATAAACGGTCCCGGTACTTTACGTTTTCCGGAATATTGACACATAATTAACGAACGTTTTATTCTTTCGTTAATGAGACTTGTAATAAAAATAAAACTGTTCTGCCGACGGACAGCACGTCCGACTGCAACTGTGTCTTGAAATGAAGAGAAGGGTTTTCGGTCGAACCCTCAATTTATACCCTCTCGAGATTCTGCGCGTTGGGTCCAAAATCGTCCTGGCGATACCTGCAGATCGCCTGATAGCCCCCACTCCTGAACCTTTTCATATATATTTGCAATTATTAGCAAATAGCAATGTTTTGCACGGAATCGAGATAGCAGAAATCATAGCTAATTTGATTAAGCACTCACTGTATTAATTTGAGCATCATAGGGTAATTTGCGTATTTTTTGGCACGTTTATTTCGCACTGACTTCGCGTAGCGTGTCCTATTAACGTAATTTTTTCACTGGGGATAACTATAAAATTTACACACACTTTGGTGCCTTTGGTTTGTTTATACACTAATTAGTTTTCAAAATTAATTAGTTTTAATTAATTATTTAAAATAATTATTTTATTAATTATTTGGGGTGGGTAGCTGAGATTCCTGTCTGTACATGCATCACTAACACACACAAGATACACGCGTAACACACATACAATTGAGCAGGTGTTCTCTGCTTGTCGGAACAGGTTAATTTCTCCACTAATCTAACAATGAAATACTTTTACAATCTCAGACCTGTCCATTTACCCTTAACTTATAATAGTTCTACAAATTTTGTTTATTCAAATCAATGCCTAATACAGCATATGGCTGTATCATTGCATTGCAACGATACTCTTAACAACTCACTTTTGCACATATTATGCTATTACTCATTTGTGCGCACTTACCCACGTCTCGAAGGTATACTCTTCTTCTGCAGTATTTACCTTGAAGTTTCCCAGCTAGGTCGCAGGCTTTGGTAGTTAATTGAGGGTGGATAAGCATGTGAATATCGTTACAAGTAAAGAGTACAGAGGGATTTAGTACTGGTTGTGAAATTAGTACGACTTTGTTAATAAAATTATATTCATTTTGTTTATTAATTAAAAATTGCAAATTGTCATGTTATTAATTAGGGTGTGGGTTAGCTAATATTGAAACCCTTATATTCACTTATACAAATATCGTATAATTATAATGTGGCAAAATCTTATCTCTTATAGTCTAAGACACATTATACAAAAAAATAAGACATATACGACCTGGAATATTTACACAGACATATAATACATAACATATATATTCTTACAATGTGAGATAGTACTCAGTAATTAATGATTAAAAGTATTTACATTTGTGTTACATTACCTTATTCGGACGTCAACTGCAATATTAATAAGTCCTTAAATCTTTAAATTTGTGTAGAAGCTAACCAAGTTATTGTCTAGTGTACTCGGCAGAGAATAATAGGCCAATACAAATAACAAATACGTATTTATAAGTTCACATAAAACATTATTTTATTTCTTTAACGACATTCATTTCTTTTTCTACGTATTTCTATATAATTATGTTACGACATACTGTGATAGCCCATTATAGGATGATATCAACTAAACATATTAAAAGAAAACCAAATATTGAAAATACACATTATAATCGGTATACTTTGAATAATTAACGCAACCCAGTGTTTTCGTTCATTACGTAATTTTCATACACCCATATATATATGGGTGTATATATCCCCATTTTCAAATGGGGATATATATATACTATTTCTTTAAATCCCCATTTTCTTTTTAATTAATAGCTTTCTCAGAATTCAGTAGATAACAGATTAAGAGTTTGGTGCATCTTTAATAAATATATAAAAATGTTTGAGTTACTCATCCCTTTTCCTGCTTCTCGTCGTCGTCGTGTCACTGTTTTATAATCACTTTTTTCTCCGTTTAACTTCCGAACTGTTTTTACAAATTGTCACTGCTGTATATACACTTTTCTGTCAGAAATATTTATGAAAAACTGTTTCTACTTAAACTTGTGAAGTACTAACTTCCTTCACACTTTGGTTGTTTTACTAATTCACTCATTATTAGTCGGCCGACTTGATAGTTTGCTCGTGAGCACAAATTTCCTGACCGCGCGGTCTGAGGGGCTTTTGTCGACTGATGATTTTCAAAATGGCCAAGGATCCTCTGTGTGCGGCAACTTGCGTCGGGATTGGCGGAACGCATCTCGAGGAGTTTACGCCATCTAACACCTGGTGAGAAAGAATTTTTCGGACGTGCTTTTTCCGTGTGAACGTTGGCCAAACCATGCGCTCGCACGCGGGACTTCACACCCTTGCTAATAACTTGCATTCTTTGTAACAGGCTGTGACTTACACGGAGCTACAGTCCGTGACCAAATATATACTCTTGTTAAATCAAAACTGGAAAACTTTATATTATAGCCCCTCAACAGTCTGTATCGTTACAAATGCGTGATTAACACGTACAAAATTGAATATTAATATTGACTTAGCAAGTGTGGTTTTTTTCTTATATACCACTTAATCAACAAAAAATAATAATTAAACATTTATACAAATTCTAATAGAGACCATTCTATTACTTTATTTAACTATACTCCTACTGTCTCAATCTACAATTGAAGTAAATTTTCGTACTTGATTTTACGTTACAGTTACTTGATTTTAATTATATAATAAAAATATAATAAAATAAGGTTCCTCTAATTACCATTTATTTATGAGATTAATAAGTTTTATGTTCTTTGTTATACATTATTATTCTCTGAACTTTTATTAATTATTCATTATGCAAATAAAAATAATAAAGTTTATGTAAACTTGGAAATAGAATCTAGAGCCTTCTTTTGATAGACCTCAGGATCATTTATAAGATTGAATAAATGTCTGATTTCACCTGCATATTTCTACAACCATTTAACTGTGTTGTTACCGTCACCTGGACTCTCGAGTTTCGGGATCCCCTTCTGGTATCACCTTCTCTGTCTCTGCGTCGTTTGGAATTACTCTCTCAATCTAATGGATGCTGAGTTCTGACATGGACCTCTGATTGTGATGATGTACGGCTGGATGTAGCTGCGTGTGGTTGTCCCTGCGTCCCGCCAGTATATTGCTCTGGTTCCTCTCCTCTCCTCGTCTTTTCCCTCATGGATGTCTCGAAGTTCTACGTGGACTTCTTGAAGTTCAACGACGACATTTCAACTCCTCGTAGTTTACGGTATTATTGTCTTTTAAATAACTCATGTATATCACTAATTACTTTCACCGACGTACTGCCGGTTCCATCGCACTTTAAGTTACGTACTTCGATTTAAAACATTACTTAAACTGTGTAAAATTTGCGGTGGCGAGATGCGTGGATTTCACGTACTGTCCGTTAATGATCTGAGAAAGCGTGTGTCGCTTGCTGGGGTATATTTATACTCCTGCCGTCGTTCAATTCCTGTTGCAAAACTGTTCGGACAGAGATAAACAAGTCAGCGCGTTGGTTTATTAACTAATTACAACCTACGCATCTTTCTATGAAGCGCACACTTTTTTGTAAATATTATTTGACAAATCGTTAGGTACATTAATAAACTTAACCTATGCAAATTATGAACATTAAGGTGTGTAAACTATGGAAGTTATGGCAAAATTCCCTCGGTAGCTGAACGGTCCCCACGATCACAGACCTCTTGGTATCTAATTGTAGTGCCAGGCGCCAGCTGTTTTTCTACATATGTCTCTCATTCGTGTGACTTCTGGTTTTCGTTCAGCACTTAAAAAACTGTGTAAAATTTTCCACAATCGTATACATAATTCAACTTGTTCTTCATTTACACACACACACACACACACACACACACACACACACACACACACACACACACACACACTCTCTCTCTCTGATACACACGCGGTCGCCTGTCGCAATGACGTCACAGCTGCCAGTCGAGGCGTGTTTCGTCTCCCTTCGCTGTGTTTAAAACCAACAAGGCTTGGCAATTGCTTATGCATGTTCACTTACAATTATTTCCTTATTTAAAATTAATTAATACGTTTGTTTCTTTTATTTATGTCTTATACCTAACGCTTAATTATTACATTATTTTCATTATTTACATCTTTTACACGACTCATACGTGCGTTTGTATGTTCTCATACCGCAGTCGGGGGTCGATAAGGAGACTTATGCTAAATGTATCGTTGCATAAATTCCCCTGCTGGGTAAAATAAAATTTGAATATTCATATTTTTTTATTTTTACTCAACTCACACTTGGTGGTTATAAGGGTTCTTAAAATTTTTGTTAATCTTTCCCTGGGTGGATTACGTCCCTCCCATGAATTTATACGTTGACTTTGGGTTTTTTTTTATTCATAGAATTTATGGAATGCTGATGCATGGTACTTTCCAATAGTCTTTCTTTTTTTCGGATCGTAGACGATAAAGGTGTGTCGTCCTTTCCTTCTTTGTAATAAGTAGGGTCCCTCGTACAGTCTAAATAGTTTCTTTGCTGTATTGTCGATTCGTTTTCCCACTGGATTGCTTCTTAGTAGCACTATTTCTCCTTCATGGAATGTGATGAGTTTGTGCATTCTGTTGAACCTCTCGATCCTCTTCTCTCCAAGTTTTTCCATCCTTTTCTTCGCATTGTCGTACTTGTGAATCAATGGAATTTGCAGGTTTTGGTTTGGAGGTTTATTAATATTTTTCGAAAAGAATCTAGGTTTTTTATTCGTTTCCAGTTCCACCGGTGTATATCCCATAGCTTCACTGTACGTAGCATTTATGGCTTGTTTGAAAAATGATAAGTACTCTGCCCATCGGTTCTGTTGTTCATTACAGTAGATGCGTAATGTTTTCCTAACTCTTTGTTTACCCTTTAAGCAAGGTTTCCTTTTGGGTGTCGTATTGACATTAACACTGGTTGTATGCCGTGCTGCGTTAGCGTTTCTGCCCATGCTTTATTTCGGAATTGTTTACCTTGGTCACTCAATATCTTTTTGATTTGACCATACTTCGGTACGTATTTGCGTAGTATGACATTCAGTACACTTTTAGTGGTGAGTCTTCAAATAGCGTAGAGTCGAAGTGCCTTGGTGAACACATCTATACATACAAGTATGTGTTTTGTCCCCCCGTGAATAGCTCTCAGAAACGGGCCCAGGAAGTCTACTACTACTAATTCTCTCCCTTTTCTTGTGTCTTCATATTTTGCATATCTACGTAGGTGTGAAGATTCGGATGTCGGGCTGTTTGACATTCATAGCATCCTTTTAAGATTGCTTTTATTCTTCTAAACATATTATTCAAAATGAAGTCTTCCTTTAAAGCTAAATGACATTTTAAAGCAGACGCATGTGCTAGACTTTGATGACATGGTCTAATTAGTGTTTTTAGCATCTCTGGCGATAGGACTATTTTCCAATCATAATTGACGAGTTTGTACAATATACTATTTTTTTTTATACATATCTACTAGGTAGTGGTGATAACTTCATGTGACTTATTTGAAGATCTTTGTTTTGTTCATTTGCTATATTGTTTAATAAATATTTATTGTTCACCCTAACATAGGACAATAGGTTTTAGATAACGTTATTTCCTGTTGTGCATCTGTATTGTTTAGGGTGTCACGCAAATCATGTGTGTGCAGGTTTTTTATTAAACCTGTACCTACTGGCATTTTGTTACCCTTCTGTAGTCATAGTTTTCTTATCGGTTGGTGTTCTATGATCACCCCTTTCCTCTTTGGACGTTGACGGGTGTGTCGGCTGTTGCACAATTTTATTTCATAATTATTTTTATTATTATGCTTATTATTTGTGTTGATGTTTTGTACATTGAAATTGTATGGTTTTATGTGTTTTTTCGACGAAAATGGGTGGGAGTACGCTCCTTTATTCGGAGTTGGGTTACCTTTTTCATAGGGTTGTTTATACTCTTTCCACTTATCTTTCCGTATGTCCTCTTCTTTAGTCTCGAACTGCGGCAATATGTGGTGTATTTGATTTTGCGTAGAGTACTGCTGATGCTGCTGCTGCCGGTTGTCTCTCCTTTCGTACTCTTTATTAACAAACTGTGATGATTGCATCACAAGGATAAGAAGTTCCTCCATGGTTTTAACTCCTTGGGTATATACGGCGAGTCTAATGTGTCTGTCAAAATGGTAGCTTAGTTTTAATACTAATTTGTGCTCAGTGAAACTTGGTCTAAGGTGCTTACAACATTCGACGAGTTGTATAATGTAGTCTTCCATGGATCGTTTGCTGTTAACGTAATATCGCCCATACTCCAGCTGGTCTCGTACCTCTCTCTGGGTACGTATGTTCCAGTACCGATTTTCGAAGGATGCCTTGAACTGTTCATAAGTTTCTGTTTGGTCCTGAACAATCGTATACCATTTGGATGCTGTTTCCTGGAAACGTCAACTTACAAAATCTATACATTCTCCGTCGCTTAGGTTGCTCCCTATTGTTGCCATTTCTCATTCACACTTTTGTAAAAATTCTATGGGGTTCTCCCATTTGTTGCTTTTAAAGCTGATCTTCTCTCGATCCTCTACTTTTGCAGCACACATCATTACAGCACTTGGTCGTCTCTAAAATAGACCTCCGCTCGTAGTTTTTCTACCTCCTCTTGCAGTCCATCTTTCATGTTGTTAATTTCCATGGAGTGGTGCGTAGTTTTTCTAGTGACCTCCTCTACGGCTATTTCTACTGTCTGGGTCCTCACAGTGAGTTCCTTTGTTCTGTTTGTGTTGTCCAGGATGCGCTCATTTAAGTCCTTGTTTTTGAGATCTTGCTCCTGCTTCGTAATTTTAAATTTTTCATTCCACTGTTCAGCCAGTTGTTTAATGTGTTCTTTTGTTTCACGTGTTGTATATTCACGCTGTTCTCTGAACTTGCAATCGATCTTTACAGCTTGTTCATTAAGTTACTGTTGACCACGCTGTTCGACGGCTTCAACGCGTGCAGTAAGCTCTGTTTTCAAGTGTTACTGACGAGTTCTATCTTAGCTTCTAACCTTTCATTATTGCTATCTATATTACTTTCTAACTGAGTTTTTAATTCTTCAATAGTGTGTGACGGTAGCGATATGCGAACATCTGCTCTCCGTTACCAGCGGCCGAGACGTGACCAACTACGTGCTCGGAGCGAGCCAATCCGGCATCAGCAGCCGCCGAGACGTGACCAACTTCGTGTTCGGAGCTAGCCAATCAGCGATGCCGGTTAGTTAATAAAACCCGGGCTGGCAGAAAATTTTATGCACACTTCATCGCCACGCCATCGGACGCACTTCATCTCCTCTCCTCTCTCGGACGACATCGGCGCGGAGTTAGCCGGAAGGAACGGCCGAAGAATAGAACCGGCGTTCTTGCGTCTTCGCCCTCCCAGTTCCGCGCCAGCGATGGATTTCGCTGGGCCGGCAGCCGACTCTACAACCGGTGCCGGAAGAAGAGGAGGACTGCAGTACGCCACGATCAGCGGGCGCAGCCGCCGAAACATCTCAGCGCGGCATGACCAACATCAGCTTTCTCGCCACTCGGTCCTTTTTAGGGCCACCAAAGTAACTAGAGTGTACGATTGGCGCCATTTGTCCGGTGACAAGTGGCGCCCAACGTGGGGCGACGATCATCTTGCGGATGCAAGATCCAGCCATGCCAGCGAGCTACCAGCCGGCACACCAATCAACATGGCGCCCAACAGACACCTCTACAACATCCGGAGAAGAGCAGTAGGCTGGGTACCGGAGGGCATTCAAGACCCGGGGGAGTTGTGACGGTAGCGATATGCGAACATCTGCTCTCCGTTACCAGCGGCCGAGACGTGACCAACTACGTGCTCGGAGCGAGCCAATCCGGCATCAGCAGCCGCCGAGACGTGACCAACTTCGTGTTTGGAGCTAGCCAATCAGCGATGCCGGTTAGTTAATAAAACCCGGGCCGGCAGAAAATTTTATGCACACTTCATCGCCACGCCATCGGACGCACTTCATCTCCTCTCCTCTCTCGGACGACATCGGCGCGGAGTTAGCCGGAAGGAATGGCCGAAGAATAGAACCGGCGTTCTTGCGTCTTCGCCCTCCAGTTCCGCGCCAGCGATGGATTTCGCTGGGCCGGCAGCCGACTCTACAACTGGTGCCGGAAGAAGAGGAGGACTGCAGTACGCCACGATCAGCGGGCGCAGACACCGAACATCTCAGCGCGGCATGACCAACATCAGCTTTCTCGCCACTCGGTCCTTTTTAGGGCCACCAAAGTAGCTAGAGTGTACGATTGGCGCCATTTGTCATGCGGCAAGCCTTTTGTCCGGTGACAAGTGATTTCTAATCTATTACGACTATCTTCTACTTGAGTTTCTAATCTCTCTAATTTATTTTCTAATTTTTCATTGCTACTTTCCAATTGAGTTTTTAGTTCTGCACTATTCGTTTTCAACTCCTCTTGCAGTCGTTGAAACATCGTTTCGAAGTCCACTGTTGGTCGCTTCGTCATTGTAAACTACGGTGTCCTAACTGATTCGTTATACTAATTATGTGTTTAATTATTGGTCCACCATGACTTTATATTTCTTTATTTATAATTTATTTTATTTATTTATTAGTATTAATTTCACATCTTTTTCTCTCTGTACTTAAATTTAACAATTTGTAATATTACTTATTACTTGAATTTAAGATTTTTTTTTTTTATACAATACTTGTGCTAATTATTTATTTGACTTTATTTATATTCTGAGCGCCATTTACTTGTAATGATAATTAACATATATCGGGCCACACGTTAGGCACGCCATTAATTATGACCCAACGTTACTCTTAACAACTCACTTTTGCACATATGCTATTACTCATTTGTGCGCACTTACCCACCTCTCGAAGGTATACTCTTCTTCTGCAGTATTTACCTTGATGTTTCCCAGCTAGGTCGCAGGCTTCGGCAGTTAATTGAGGGTGGATAAGCACGTGAATATCGTTACAAGTAAAGAGTACAGAAGATTTAGTACAGGTTGTGAAATTAGTACGACTTTGTTAATAAAATTATATTCATTTTGTTTATTAATTAAAAATTGCAAATTGTCATGTTTATTAATTAGTGTGTGGGTTAACTAATATTGAAACCCTTATATTCACTTATACGAATATCGTATAATTATAACGTGGCAAAATCTTATCTCTTATAGTCTAAGACACATTATACACAAAAATAAGACATATATGACCTGGAATATTTACACAGACATATAATACATAACACATATTCTTACAATGCGTGGTTAACACGTACGAAATTGAATATTAATATTGACTTAGCAAGTGTGGTTTTTTTCTTATATACCACTTAATTAAAAAAAAATAATAATAATTAAACATTTATAAAAATTCTAATAGAGACCATTCTATTACTTTATTTAACTATACTCCTATTGTCTCAATTAATTAAAATCTGCAATTGAAGTAAATTTTCATACTTGACTACAGTTACTTGATTTTAATTATATAATAAAAATATAATAAAATAAGGTTTCTCTAATTACCATTTATTTATGAGATTAATAAGTTTTATTTTCTTTGTTATAAATTATTATTCTCTGAACTTTTGTTAATTATTCATTATGCAAATAAAAATAAAGTTTATGTAAACTTGGATATGGAATCTAGAGCCTTCTTTTGATACACCTCAGGGTCATTTATAAGATTGAATAAATGTCTGACGTCACCTGCATATTTCTGCAACCATTTAACTGTGTTGTTACCGTCACCTGGACTCTCGGGTTTCGGGATCCCCTTCCGGTATCATCTTCTCTGTCTCTGCGTCGTTTGGAATTACTCTCTCCATCTAATGGATGCTGAGTTCTGACATGGACCTCTGGTCGTGATGATGTACGGCTGGATATAGCTGCGTGTGGTTGTCCCTACGTCCTCTAGTATATTGCTCTGGTTCCTCTCCTCTCCTCGTCTTTTCCCTCGTGGATGTCTCGAAGTTCTACGTGGACTTCTTGAAGTTCATCGACGTTTCAACTCCTCGTAGTTTACGGTATTATTGTCTTTTAAATAACTCATGTATATCACTAATTACTTTCACCGACGTACTGCCGGTTCCATCGCACTTTAAGTTACGTACTTCAATTTAAAACATTACTTAAACTTTGTAAAATTTGCGGTGACGAGATGCGTGGATTTCACGTACTGTCCGTTAATGATCTGAGAAAGCGTGTGTTGCTCGCTGGGATTTTATGCTCCTGCCGTCATTCAATTCCTGTTGAAAACTGTTCGGACAGAGTTGAACAAGTCAGCACGTCGGTTTATTAACTAATTACAACCTACGCGTCTTTCTATGAAACGCACACTTTTTTATAAATATTATTTGACAAATCGTTAGGTACATTAATAAACTTAACCTATGCAAATTATGAACATTAAGGTGTGTAAACTATGGAAGTTATGGCAAAATTTCACACGGTAGCTGAATGGTTCCCACGATCATAGACCTCTTGGTATCTAATTGTAGCACCAGGCGCCAGCTGTTTTTCTACATATGTCTCTGATTTGTGTGACTTCTGGTTTTCGTTCAGCACTTAAAAAACTCTGTAAAATTTTCCACAATCGTAATCATAATTCAAATTGTTCTTCATTTACACACTAACACTAACACACACACACACACACACACACACACACACACACACACACACACACACACACACACACACACACACACACACACACACACACACACACACACACACACACACACACACACACACACACACTGATACACACGCGGTTGCCTGTCGCAATGACGTAACAGCTGCCAGTCGAGGCGTGTTTCGTCTCCCTTTGCTGCGTTTAAAACCAACAAGGCTTGGCAATTCCATATGCATGTTCACTTACAATTATTTCCTTATTTAAAATTAATTAATACGTTTGTTTCTTTTATTTATGTCTTATACCTAACGCTTAATTACATTATTTACATCTTTTACACGACTCATACGTGCGTTCGTATGTTCTCATCCCGCAGTATCAGGGGTTGATACGGAGACTTATGCTAAACGTATCGTTGCAATATATATATATATATATATATATATATATATTACTTTAATATTTATAACTAAATTTACCTCAACATATACTTTTTTCCCTATTAGGAACATGTTTCGAGAGTTCCTGTTCTCTCATCTTCAGCCTTCGCCATCTTGTTTCTGGTGAAGTATTTGTGTGTTGGCTTCTGGATGTTATTAAGGTAGTTTGTTGGTCTTTGGTCTTTTAAAGTTGCATTATTGTGTGTGGTTGTGGTATCTGTTTTTGTATTTTGTGTATTTTCGATGTTGAGTGCTTTGAATATTGTGTCATGTTTTGTATTGATTTGTATTTGTTCTGGTATTAGTTTGTTTTGTGTTTTATGTTTGTAAATCTGTAAATTTTCCCAAATGTTCATTATGGTGCCTTTGTGTGGTATATGTTTTATTAGTGTTACATTGGTTATGTCTGGGAATTCATGTCCTGTGTTTATTGCATGTGTGGCTAAATTGGATTTATATATATTTGGTTTTTTGAACACCTAAATGCATACAAAAAACCAAATATATATAAATCCAATTTAGCCACACATGCAATAAACACAGGACATGAATTCCCAGACATAACCAATGTAACACTAATAAAACATATATCACACAAAGGCACCATAATGAACATTTAGGAAAATTTACAGATTTACAAACATAAAACACAAAACAAACTAATACCAGAACAAATACAAATCAATACAAAACATGACACAATATTCAAAGCACTCAACATCGAAAATACACAAAATACAAAAACAGATACCACAACCACACACAATAATGCAACTTTAAAAGACCAAAGACCAACAAACTACCTTAATAACATCCAGAAGCCAACACACAAATACTTCACCAGAAACAAGATGGCGAAGGCTGAAGATGAGAGAACAGGAACTCTAGAAACATGTTCCTAATAGGGAAAAAAGTATATCTTGAGGTAAATTTAGTTATAAATATTAAAGTATTATATACATCAAGAAACGGACTGTAGCAGAAAGTGATTGAAATATATATATATTCAGAGCTACACACCTATATATATATATATATATATATCTCAAGTTAAATTTAAATATATATATTACAACGATACATATACATAAATGTAGGCGTTTCGGATCCCACGTTCATGGGTGACATTAATGTAACGACACAAATTATATAATGTAGGTTGTATGTGTAATTGGGGTTCAGGTGTAATTATAATAAGAGTATTATATTTATGAGTATTTAAAATTCATATTTATTGTTTACTCAATCTTATAAATAATCATAAACATCATTAATAACCTTCGGTCACGATATTGCTCATTATTAAATGTTTCTCTCTTATACTATGCAGTGTTACACATATTTAAAAACCCTCTAACATTTAGACATGTTAATAATTTGATTTACTAATAAAATATAAAATTAAAATGTAATTTGAATTGAATTCTTTTAATTCAGATCTGACCTCAACTCGCTCAGTCTATACTCTATACCAATGTTTAAAATTAATTTGAATTTATATTAATTACTTTTAGACTGGCATTTGTTTTAATATTCAAATTTAAATTATTCTTTTCTATAATACAAATATCAAATCAATTTGAATTATGAAAGATATCCGGGCTGTTTGGCCGTGGTCGCTGGTTAAAAACAAAACCAAACGTTTCAGCAGCTCCACTGGCTGCCATCATCAGTGGTATAAAATTTCTGCACTTTGGGTGTCTATGTGCAGGCCCACAGTACTGTGGTATAGACTAAAGCTGTCCTGCCATGCTACCTGTACATATAAATTCAGCAAAGTCCCACGTACAGGAAAAAATGATACCATCAACCAATCACAACAGAGATGGTGTATGATTGGCTCGCACCAAGCTACGCCATTATGTGACTCGCTTGTTTTCCAAGAAATACTGTGGGGAAGGCTGCTGATTTCCCGCGATACTACCTGTGCTAATTGTTTACTAATTGCAACCCCCGCACAGGTAAGTACAGCATCACCGGCCAATCAGAAACAAGAAGGTGTGTGAGAGGCTCGCATCGCGCCATGCCATAATGTACTTAATGAGATGCTTTCGCCCCGCCGATTCATAGCGATCGCAGCATGCTTCTGAATCAAGACGGACTCCATATGAAGATGAGGGAAGTAATCACTCACCGACAAGAGTTTCGTCTCATCGAAACGGATCCGATGGTCGGCATTGGCGAGCGCGTGTTCGGCCACGGCAGACTTCTCCGGCTGTTCCAGTCTACAGTAACGGCTATGTTCACCCACGCGTGTGCGGACGCTGCGCTTCGTGGTACCAATGTACACCTGGCCGCATGAGCAGGGAACTCCGTACACACCGCACGATGACAGCGGGTCTCGGACATCCTCCGTCGGCCGCAAGAACTGGTGTATCTACTTTGTCGGCTTCAATACTGGCCTCACACCGTGCCGACTGAGCAGCCTACCAATGCGGTCCGTCACCCCATGAATGTAGGGCAACGCCACGAAACCGACGGTCTCCCGTGAATCCACTTCCGGCCTGGCTGTTCTTCTCGGCCGGACCGCACGTCTCACCTCCCCAACGGAATACCCATTGTCCTGCAGCGCTAGTTCAAGGTGGCGCAGCTCATCATCGAGGTACCGGGGCTCGCATATCCTCCTAGCCCGGTCCCGGAGTCCGTCTTGATTCAGAAGCATGCTGCGATCGCTATGAATCGGCGGGGCGAAAGCATCTCATTAAGTACATTATGGCATGGCGCGATGCGAGCCTCTCACACACCTTCTTGTTTCTGATTGGCCGGTGATGCTGTACTTACCTGTGCGGGGGTTGCAATTAGTAAACAATTAGCACAGGTAGCATCGCGGGAAATCAGCAGCCTTCCCCACAGTATTTCTTGGAAAACAAGTGAGTCACATAATGGCGTAGCTTGGTGCGAGCCAATCATACACCATCTCTGTTGTGATTGGTTGATGGTGTCATTTTTACCTGTACGTGGGACTTTGCTGAATTTATATGTACAGGTAGCATGGCAGGACAGCTTTAGTCTATACCACAGTACTGTGGGCCTGCACGTAGACACCCAAAGTGCAGAAATTTTATACCACTGATGATGGCAGCCAGTGGAGCTGCAGAAACGTTTGGTTTTGTTTTTAACCAGCGACCACGGCCAAACAGCCCGGATATCTTTCATAATTCAAATGACACCGGCCGTGAAAGCCTAAGGAATAATTTAATCAAATCAATTTAACTATTTATTTTGATAAACAAAATCTACTCTCTCAACTTTATATTCTTTTTGTTTATTTCTTTATATGCGATCGCTCATTCTTACGACTAAACATTTATCTACATTTCTAAAATATTATTACTAATTATAAATTTTTCTTTGTTTTAATTTATTGTCTTTTGATATAGTCTTTATGAGCTCTTTTAAAAATCATTTAAAAATGCATTATGCATGTCACCTCGAGTTCTGATGATCTTACGACTTATTGGCGGGGTCCAGCGTTGTCCAGAGTTAGTCTTCCATTCCTCCTGTCCTGGAGTGGTCCTGGATACATCTAGAGTCCAGCGTCGTTCTCCAGCATTGTGTGGTCCGCTTCAGAGAGTTGTTATCTGCTGCAAGGTAGATCTTAAACATCGTCTAACGTCCAGCATCCGTCGTCGCTCTGGTAGCTTCTCCGTAGATACTCTTGGTAGACTTACACGATCCCGGTACGTATGTTTTCCGGAATATTGTCACATAATTAACAAACGTTTTATTCTTTCGTTAATGCGACTTGTAATAAAAATAAAAATAAAACTGTTCTGCCGACGGACAACATGTCTTACTGCAACTGTGTCTTGAAATGAAGAGAAGGGTTTTCGGTCGAACCCTCAATTTATACCCTCTCGAGATTCCGCGCCAGTTGGCTCCAAAATCGTCCTGTCGATGCCTGCATATCACCTGATAGCCCCCACTCCCGAACCTTTTCATCTATTTGCAATTATTAGCAAATTGCAATGTTTTGCAAGGAATCGAGATAGCACAAATCATAGCTAATTCGATTAAGCACTCACTGTATTAATTTGAGCATCTTAGGGTAATTTGCGTATTTTTTGGCACATTTATTTCGCACTGACTTCGCGTAGCGTGTCCTAATAATGTCATTTTTTCACTGGGGATAACTATAAAATTTACACACACTTTGGTGCCCTTGGTTTGTTTATACACTAATTAGTTTTCGCACAGTGAATTAAAATAATTATTTCATTAATTACTTGGGGCGGGTTGCTGAGATTCGTGTCTGTACATGCATCACTAACACACACAAGATACACGTGTAACACACATAAAATTGAGCAGGTGTTCACTGCCTGTCGGAACAGGTTAATTTCTCCCCTAATCTAACAATGAAATATTTTTACAATCTCAGACCTGTCCATTTACTCTTAACTTATAATAATTCTACAAAATTTACATTTATTCAAATTAATGCCTAATACAGCATATGCCTGTATCATTGCATTATTCCTCTGCTTGAGAAAAAAAATTAATAAATATTTATTTATTAAATTTTTGTCTATTTGTTCTAGACAAATACAATCATATTATATTCGCTTAACTCACGTTTACACCAGTTAAACAACACATAATAATGAGCAGTCCATATAACGCTCGTTTTTTTCACCCCCCATTATAACATCTGATCGGTGCGTTGACCTTGGACGGGTTCAGTGGCATTGTCCATTCATACGTAGAATTTCTTGAATGACGTTGCATGATATTTGCCGATGTCCTTTTCCTTCCTCTCATCTTATACGATGAACATGTGTCTTCCCACGCGTTGTTTCAACGTATAAGGTCCTTTGTACAGCCGGAAGAATTTCTTCGCTGTGTTGTCACTGCGTTTTCCTACAGGATTAGCTTTCAACAGAATTTGTTCTCCTACGTCGAATCGTTGTAATTTATGCGTTCTATTGTACTTTTCTATCCTCTTGTTACCTTGTTCTATGATGCGTTGTTTAGCATACTCCACCTTTACAGTTAATGGAATAGGTACGTTTTGATTCTCTGACTTGCTTACATATTTGTCTTCATCTAGCTCGATTGACGTATAACTTGTTGCTTCGCTATAATTTTCATTTATTGCTTTCTCAAAGAAAGGTAAGTACTCTGCCCATTTGTTGTGTTGATCGTGACAGTAGATTCGTAGATATTTACCTAACTCTTTATTTACTCCTTCCACAAGATTTCCCTGTGGATGTCGTACCGATGTGAGTACAGGTTGGATTCCATTTTCACGAAGAGTCTTTCTCCCATACCTCGCTTTGGAACTGCACTCCTTGGTCGCTAAGTACCTTCTTCATTTTACCATATGCAGGAATGTATTTCTGCAACAACTTTAGTTGTGGGTCGCATAATTGTATACAGATGGACGGCTTTGGAAAATACATCAATACAAACAAGTATGTGTTTCACTCCCCGACTTGATCTCGGAAGTTGTCCAAGAAAATCCACTGCAATTAGCTATCCTTTCTGGTCCTTTCGGATACTCTGCATTTCCACATAGGTAGGCAGATTTGCTCTGTACTTTTAAATTTCCATACTCATACATTCTTACCTTCGTTTCTTAATATGAACATTACTTTATCTTTCTTAACATTTCTTATATTACTTATACAATATATTCTTTCATTACCTTTTATTACATTTCTTTAACATTACCTCTCTGATCGCTAATAATTTTCTTCATCCTTACCATTACTTTCTGAAATACACCTTTTTCGTTAGCTTCGTAGTGAGTCATTATCAGCTACAGATGACTACCTTAGAAACACGTCTATATCCAGACTTTATGTGCTTAACTCTACTCGATGTTTTAATCGTAGTATTTGGAGCTCTAAATAATCTCTGTCCTTGACTTTCACTATCACTATCTTCTGTGTCCTTGCCTTTCCACTAAGGTATGAAGATTTCGCTTGATCAGCCATTCTGACAATTATACATTGATTTCTCTTCTCTAATCCTTTCTTCATATTAATAACAACATCGATAATAACATTCCTTTACAATCATTTCTTAAATATTTCTTTACACATATTATTTTGTGCCATTCTTTACTTTGAATATGCCATTCTTTACTTTGAATACTAACATTCCTTACCATTTCTTACAAACATAACATTCTTTCTATTATTAATTCTTTAATCTTTTTACACATATTATTTCTTATTAATTAACTCCTTTTCTTATTAATAATAATTAACAGTAATATTTTTCTTTTAAAAATAATTATTCATTCACATTCGGGTATCGAGTGTGGTTCAATTTACACTCCCCTTAGTTTAGCATTGTTCCTTTGACGTGTACTCACCGCCGTGCTTACAATTGTTATCACCCTCGTGTAAACAACGTCCGCATTCCATTGTATTACTGCGACGTCCGGTTTGACCGTGGAAGTCACCTGTTCATAGGGTAACGATTTCATCTTACCTGTTGACCACACAAAATCTCCCTTTCGTCTCTCTTTACAAACGTTTCTCTCTCTCTCATTAGTTCATTTGAGTGAACTTATCTGAACAGCTGTGCGCGACGTTTTCATTCTCGTTTATGATAACCTTTATAGTTTTTATAATTATTGTGATTATCATGATTATCGTTCAATCGATAATTGCTGTGCGTACCCTTGTCGCGTGTGATTTGTTTCAATCGTGTTACCTTTTTGAATTGTTTTATTAGTGTGTGAGTGTAACCACTACTTTGGATACTTCCGCCAACACGGTACGAGTGTTTAATTAAATGTATTTTACATTCTTCCCTAGAGTTAATTATTGTTTTAGAATTATCATCAGTAATTATGAAAGTCTGTCCTCTCTTACTTCCAATTACAATTATTTGTTTACATTCCATCATTTCACATATTTGTTCCGTTTGCTTAACAATTCTTTCACATACATTTTCTGTGATAGTGTCAATATGTGAGTTGATGTCAACAATTTTCTTGGTTAACTGTGCATTACTGTCGATTAACTTTTTTTTTATTTCAAGATTACCGTTCTTCAATTCTTCTAACTTCCAATTATTCTTATAGTTCTTGTTTAGAATTCTCAAATTGTTGTTCTAATTTAGTATTAAAATTCTCAGACTGTTGATCTAATTTATTTTCTAAAATTCCTGTTTGTTCTTTAAGTTTAGCATTTATATTTTCTGTTTGTTTTGTAACTAATTCGTCCATCATGGCCCACATCATTTTTCGACATGTCTCCATGTCAAAACCTCCTGGTGCTGCCATGTTGAAGTATTATTAAAATATTTATTTATACTTTATTATTAGTGAACTGTATGCAAGCTTTTATTTATTTATTGTTGAATTATTATTTATTTATTTATTTTTATTTACTCCTGTTACAATTGCACCTGTTTATTTGGGTGGGCGCCAGTTGCGTTATTATAATACAATACACACAACAATTTTAAAAATACTAACATACAAATTTAATTAAAATATAATATTAGTTATATCATATAACTTATCAAACATTGGTAATCATACAGCATCCATTAATTATTAAATCTAGGCATGTCGGGCCCCATGTTCAAGGGCCATTCTATACAACAATACATATACATAAATGTAGGCGTTTCGGGTCCCACGTTCATGGGCGACATTAATGTAAAGACACAAATTATATAATGTAGGTTGTATGTGTAATTGGGGTTCAGGTGTAATATACTAAGAGTATTATATTTATGAATATTTAAAATTCATATTTATTGTTTACTCAATCTTATAAATAATCATAAACATCATTAAAAACCTTCGGTCACGATATTGCTCATTATTAAATGTTTCTCTCTTATACTATGCAGTGTTACACATATTTAAAAACCCTCTTACATATAGACATGTTAATAATCTTAATCTAGACATGTTAATAATCTTAATCTATACATGTTAATAATTTGATTTACTAATAAAATATAAAATTAAAATGTAATTTGAATTGAATTCTTTTAATTCAGATCTGACCTCAACTCGCTCAGTCTATACTCTATACCAATGTTTAAAATTAATTTGAATTTATATTAATTACTTTTAGACTGGCATTTGTTTGAATATTCACATTTAGATTATTCTTTTCTATAATACAAATATCAAATCAATTTAACTATTTATTTTGATAAACAAAATCTACTCTCTCAACTTTATATTCTTTTTTTTTTCTTTATATGCGATCGCTCATTCTTACGACTAAACATTTATCTACATTTCTAAAATATTATTACTAATTATAAATTTTTCTTTGTTTTAATTTATTGTCTTTTGATATAGTCTTTATGAGCTCTTTTAAAAATCATTTAAAAATGCATTATGCATGTCACCTCGAGTTCTGATGATCTTATGACTTATTGGCGGGGTCCAGCGTTGTCCAGAGTTAGTTTTCCATTCCTCCTGTCCTGGCGTGGTCCTGAATACGTCTAGAGTCCAGCGTCGTTCTCCAGCATTGTGTGGTCCGCTTCAGAGAGTTGTTATCTGCTGCAAGGTAGATCTTAAACATCGTCTAACGTCCAGCATCCCTCGTCGCTCTGGTAGCTTCCCGTAGATACTCTTGGTAGACTTAAACGATCCCGGTACTTACGTTTTCCGGAATATTGTCACATAGTTAATGAACGTTTTATTCTTTCATTAATGCGACTTGTAATAAAAATAAAAATAAAACTGTTCTGTTGACGGACAGCATGTCCGACTGCAACTGTGTCTTGAAATGAAGAGAAGGGTTTTCGGTCGAACCCTCAATTTAACCCTCTCGAGATTCCGCGCCAGTTGACTCCAAAATCGTCCTGTCAATGCCTGCATATCACCTGATAGCCCCCACTCCCGAACCTTTTCATCTATTTGCAATTATTAGCAAATTGCAACGTTTTGCATGGAATCGAGATAGCACAAATCATAGCTAATTCGATTAAGCACTCACTGTATTAATTTGAGCGTCTTAGGGTAATTTGCGTATTTTTTGGCATGTTTATTTCGCACTGACTTCGCGTAGCGTGTTCTATTAATGTCATTTTTTCACTGGGGATAACTATAAAATTTACACACACTTTGGTACCCTTGGTTTGTTTATACACTAATTAGTTTTCGCACAGTGAATTAAAATAATTATTTTATTAATTACTTGGGGCAGGTTGCCGAGATTCATGTCTGTACATGCATCACTAACACACACAAGATACACGTGTAACACACATAAAATTGAGCAGGTGTTCACTGCCTGTCGGAACAGGTTAATTTCTCCCATAATCTAACAATGAAATATTTTTACAATCTCAGACCTGTCCATTTACTCTTTAACTTATAATAATTCTACAAAATTTATATTTATTCAAATTAATGCCTAATACAGCGTATGGCTGTATCGTTGCAATATATATATATATATATATATATATATTCTTTTTAAGGAATATATGAAATTATACTACTTGCAGAAGAAACAAATTGAATAACATCACACAAATTTATACAATTACTGCAAGAAACATCGAGTTACTTATATAGAAAATGCTATATATATATTCAGAGCTACACACCTATATATATATATATAATAATAATAATAATAATAATATATATATATATATATATATAAGATTCAAACCCAGTTACAAAGGCCACATTTGTTCATACATCCAATTAAATATGCAATTGCCAATACTAGCATAAAAATGTTAAAATATTACATTAAAATATATTACAATTGTAGAGTTACTCCTACAGTGACTTATTATTTATTTTTTTTACCAAGTACATAATCATCGTACTTACCACATAATTATGGTATACTGCTCCGGTACTCATGGTTCACTTGCTCTTATTACTTTATTTATTGGGTCCAGGTTCGTTATAGGCAAACAGTGGAGTGTGAAATAAAAACTCTGTTAGCGTTTTTAGACATGAAAATTACTTTTACTAAAGCCAATTTTGCATATTTTTTAATACAGATTACAGTGACGGCATTGCCTACAAAACAAGATGGCGTCTACAAATTACTCTTGCATCGATATTTAATATTCAGTGTTTCATTCTTATTTACTTTTTCATTTTGGCTTAATATTTTTTTGTCAGTCGTTATTGCAAATTTACTGATGGTAATAAAAGTATGTTCCACAAACCAATGTCTACCTTCTATCCCGGCCTTTCACTCTACCATGCGTTCACCACACACACACACACACACACACACACACACACACACACACACACACACACACACACACACACACACACACACACACACACACACCACACACACACACACACACACACATTACATATTATTTCATTTCTATTTCTGAGCTCATATATATTAAAAAGTTGGATAAATTTTGGAATTCTAACTTTCCTGCTTGTAGATTCGATGTTCTTATAGTCCGGTTTACTTCTGCTGTTAAAAATTTTGGGCCGAGGTCTCACTGTTCAACTGTTCTGTTCTCCTTTTAAGCACTGAATTTAGAATTTACATTTTTTTTTTTACTTGTAATTAACTGATTTGAAAGTACTGTATTGTTGACTCATATTCAATTATTCACATTTTAGCTGATTTTTACACTTTTAATGGCCATGACGGCCAGCAGAATTATAATACTGAGAACCTTTTAAGAAATGAGCATTTCTATAATAACATGTCTGAACTTACATCCAAAATTGCTTTGAAGGGTAAAGACATGTTACAGGCATTAATACAATGAGTAAACAAACCACGTTACTGATTTTGTTCTTGATCAAATCATAATTTTAAGATAGAAAAAGTTAATTATTTTTATGAGCTGAAGATGTGGAAATATACAGAAAAGATCCCCAAAAGACTAAAGAACCCCACTAAAATTACCAAATAATTATGAGAAATATAATTATGTATGATGGTTTCCACAATAAAGCATGTTGTCTATACCCTTTGTTATCCCATAGCCACCTAGGCTTATACTTACACTGATGTTAATCACTGCTTGCAAATCGTTATATTGTCTATACATAGCACTCATTTGTAAATTTGTTGGACTCAGAACAGACTTTCCTACTGACGTTTTAGAGTCAACATATTTATATTTTTCCAACTTAATTGGAAAAATGCTTTCGGGAGGTATTATAGATAAAGGCTCCAGGCTTACAACAAAAGAAGAGGAAAAATTATAATAAATCCAGAACTTGCTTAACTATTTGCAGGCAGGTGGTATCCACATTAGATGATCACAATGACTGGCTTTACTAAAGTATCATACACAAAATAACTTTTGACCTTCAAGACCAAAAACATACTACACACATAAGTACTCATAAAGCTTCCTGTTGTTACGAGTCTATGACAACAGATCACTAGATAAAAGAATCCTGACAATTTAGGAGCTCTACTATTGTTAATCTAATGACACGAAATTCAGCAAAATAAATAAGATCTCTCTTCTGTATTTTGTAAATATGATCAACTGAATACAGACAGATGTTATGGTACATTTACAAAATTGAAAGCCTCCTAATGGGAAAATATGTGTCAGGTTCAAACCTAAAAAATTTAAAAACAGAAATCATCTAACCCTTATTTATTAACTCATTTTATAATTCTTAAATTGCAACTTCCTTTGATGTAAGGCAATATATCAAAATTATTTATTATTATATTTAAATTTACTTATTAAAATGAGCCAAAATGTATTTATCCTACAATTTAAGTATCATTTCTGTTGCCCTTCTGTACTCGTGTAAAAAATATGACCAAAAAGCAACCAAACTTCTTAAAATGTAATTTACTTATTTCATGACCTAACCAAATTTATTCTCCTAAAATTAGTTTAACCTATGTTAATACATTCTCTCACAACACTGCTGGAATGCATTCTGATATACAATTTATGGAATGACCTTCAGATCCCATAGTAAACTTTCTTTACTCTCTTCGAAAACCTGAAACAATGTTTCAGTGTGGTTTTTCATCTTCACAAACAGAAAGAATTCTGCAGGTGCAAAATCGGGGCTGAGGGAACAATAATTATATTATCTTCATGAACAACTTTGACTAAGAAGTGCAGAATGCGCAGAAGTATTGCTGTGGCCAGTATCCATGTTTTCTTTGCCCATACTTCACGACTCTTTCTCACAGCCTACTTCAAACACAGCACTCTTGTGCCGAGTCTAGGCTTAGACCGGCGATTAACCAGTATATAATGTCCGGTAAACGTTAAATACAGTACAGTATTTAAAGCGGTTTAATTAGTGCTACACCCTAGCAGTGAAGATAAGCACTAATTCTGCGCTTATCTAGAGTGCTTGAGAGGTGCTGGCCTCTAGCGACAGCCCCGGTTTGCGAGTTCCAAGCGGATATAACGTTTTTCTGCAAAGTTTGTCTCGCATCAAACTTCATCGTTTATGGCTGCCTTTTCCTATTCCGGACAGATGAAGATATTTTCTTCCACCATTCATCCCACTATGACAGGCTAAATCTGAATAGAACTGCGGTAAGTCTCGCCAATATTTTCATAGTTATGTATTTAAAATTTTACTAAAGAAAAACTTGTTTAATAGGCCACAATAGTGAATTTCTGATAACCTTATTACGTTACCTCATGGTTATTGTGCAATGTGTAATTCAGTAAAAGTTGCATACAACTTTTACTAGGGATTATAGTAAAACTTTATTCATATCAGAAAGCTTACTGAGGCACCAATTGAGAGTCATATAATTGCCAAAAGGTATTAATTTATATAGCAAAGAAATGATGTAATCAGATATAACCTTTCTCGACCACATGGCACAATATATTCAGACTATGTATAAAGTTTATTAAAAGTGTAACAAGCCATAATTAGCTATCAAAATTCAATCATGTTAACCCGCATGGGTGAAGTTATTATTATAAAATTTAACTGTTCTAAGTGTTTTCAAATAGGGCCTGTTGGCCATATAACCTTGTCAAGTATTATATTTAGATAGCCCTAAAGCTATGTAAAGATTATATATGGGTTTTGGGGGTGTGCAAACTTTCTGGGGGCATTGTTTTGTGTACTCTGGCTGATATAATGTTGTGTAATTAGGGTTCCCCGAGCAAGTCGAGGAAACAGCCCAACAACAACCTGAACATGTAACACCTAGAACTTCTCTCACTTCATCTGCCGGAGGAATTGCCATGACGAAGCACCAACACCTGTAATGTAGGCCACGAGATTGCCACTTCACCCCCATGGACAAAAATAAGGTGATCTCAACCCATTATTTTCTTTACACGTAGTGATGCACTCAATAAGAGCCAGTGAACCAATTCAATCAGTCAACAACATGACTTTCAAGTTTTAAATATTTTAATTGGATCCCCAATTAACGGAACAGTATAGTGCGCGAACTGGGTGGGAAATCATTTGTAAATTTTATTAATTTGTTGTATAATCTGTTAGCTCAGGGGCTGACATGTATCTTTGGCAGTTCACCTTTCACACGTGCAATTCCTGCTTATTTTCAGTATAAGGGTTTCATTACTGCTTTTAAGTCATTCATTCAATTTGTAATTTCTCTGTTTCAATTTAGTGTTCATTTTATATATATTTTTTCTCATTTTTAAATTCAGTTTGGTTTATATAGGGATAGAAATTTCTGGGGTAGTTAAGTAGATTCACAAGTTTGATCCTGTACTGGGGCCTGTTCATGCAGCGTTAAACATGTTGTTGTGACAGGTTGAATTATGCACCGACTGGCAAATGAACATGTCGGTCTCTGGGCCAAAATTACTTTTTAAAAGGGCTATAAGATTCATGACATATTTCTATTTTCATAACTTAACAATATTTCTATATATATATAAATTCTATTAATTAATTATAATAACTGGGGTGTTAATTGTTTTCTAAATTTTTATTTCTCCCAGTATAAGTGCCCTGTGTGGCCGTATTTTATAATAGTATTAGGCACTTGGCCAAATTTTAGAATTTATTATGTCCTGGGGACTACTGGAGTTGCATAAGCATAATCTAATACACATGTCATGTGTTATGCACAAATTAAGTATTGTAATCCTAACATGGATTTCCACAAAAGAATTAATAATGTACCTCATGGGGGTAAGAAAAGGGCGTGGCAAGAGATCTCTGTATAATTGTACTGTATTGTGGAACATGTGATGTATTGTATATTTGTGTGTGTATTTTGTGGGGTTATATGTATTGTACATTTAGGTGTATTTTTGGGGGAGTTAGATATAGGGTTTTTATAAAAGAAAAGATGGAACATAGGGTTATATATCCATTTAATTTTGATGACATTAATTTATTCTATCTCAATTAATTTTTGCTGAATATTTCTTCTAAGAAAGTAAATTATTTTAATTAACTTTAATAAAGAGTATGTAGATTTGTCACTATTTAATTTTAATTAATTTGTTTGAGAGTTTGTTATTCTAATTAATATTATCAAGAAGTCTATAAAAATTATCTCCATTAAGTTTCAATGGATCATTTTAAAGAGAACATAGAAAATAAATCTTATATTTATTAATAATTTACAGGAAACCTTACTTAAAGAAAATTAATGATTTTAATTTTTAATTCATTTTAAAGAGAGATAGCAAATAAATTTTATGTGTTAATAATTTTCAGGTGACATTGTTGAAAGAGTATAAATTATTTTAATTAACAATTTAAGGGGATAATAGATTCTGACTGTTATGTTTATTGATTTTGTTATTATTATTGTTTAAAAAAAAAGGAGATAGAATAATAAAAGGGATTTTATTAATTGTTTAATTTATGAGTTTTCATTGCAAGTCCCGTCTCACTGGATCCAGCGCATTTTTGGCTTCTCTAGGCTTTGATCTAGTTCTAATTAACTTGTGGCCCCTCTTTTCAAAAAAAATAAAAAATTTCAAAAAAATTTTCAAAAAAAAAAAATCTTTTTTTTAGTCTAAGTTAAAGAGGGGTTACACTCTTTACAAACAGAAGTCTTTATTGTCAGTTTGAGCATACACGAAATACAACAAACAACGGCATTTCAGTTGTAAAAGACAATCAATCCTGCCTTCATATTAGAACAACTTTGATGTGTCTTTCCTGGCCTTAGCAATGATTTCCCAATCCACTGTGATGACTGTTTTTGTTTCAATGTCATAATAAGTATACATGCATAGCTCACCTCCTGTTATAGCATTCAGAGAACTCTCATCCCCATTTGACCAACATCAAAGCCCTTGACTGACTTATCTTTCTTCTTGTTCATTTGTCAGTAACCGTGAAATAAATTTTTAGGCAAGCTGAACCATGTTGAGTTTTTCGTCTACTACATCTGCCATTTCACAGGTGTTCAGTTATTCAGCATCCCTACCGCATATGTCGTTATTAATCCAAACAACGATGCATCCGTGACGTATTGTATCAGGTTGTTAGTGAAATCATTATTGCTTTCGTTGTTGTTCGACGTCACGCCCCCACCTTTCCTTTACGAAACTAATTCAGTACTCAGCCGGTCGACCTTTTTTGTTCAGTCAGCTACTGGGATCCATCCTTCCGATTGGGTGAGCAGAGTCAGGCAATTTTCTTCATATCTGCCCTTTGTACTGGGAACTTGACATACCAAGGTAACTATGAATATTTAACCTGCATGAATCAATGGGAGTGCCAAATTCACATTTGTCAATTGTATGTACAGTAGAGCATCGATTATCCGAACATCCATTAACCAAACGATCTACTATCCGATCTCATAAAAATTACAATTATGTATTGTACTGTATTATACGTATTGGACACGTGTAGGCATACTGAATATTTATTGAACATACAAAAATTGTATACTATACAGTACTGTACAGAAATAATTAAACACTGTAGCTATAAATAAACGTTGTAGCTATACAGTCTTACAATCGATACACACACATCAACAAACTTTGATAAACACATTTACAATTGATAAACAAACTGTGTCAATGGAAGTCTATGTCATCGAATGTCTGAGTCACCGGTGACATCATTCAACATCAGTCTACCACACCGGCTCTTGTTCAGTTTGCAAGCATTAGTAAGCTAAGTTACGTTAGTGCATTCATTCGTTGCTGTTCTTCTAACTTTAACTGCTTTACAATGTCTGCAAAAAGAAAGAGAGTAGTGCTGTCAATAAATGATAAGCTTAAAATTATTGATCGTCCGAAGAAAGGACAAACACCTAGCACATTGGCTTCCGAATTTAACGTTGGTAAACCAACGATTACTGACATTTAAAAAGGTGAACTTATGCTAATGTCTTACAGTGGTAAACTCGAATCTTTAGAAAGTGCAACTTCCAGAAAAACTATGAAAACAGCTGAAAATGACAACTTAGATTGTGCAGTGTACACATGGTCTGTGCAACAATGAAGTAAGGGTGAACCTATTTCGGGGCGTATCATCTGTGAAAAGGCACTTATAATAAACAAAAAACTCGGAGGCGATCCACACTTTAAAGCTTCGACAGTTTGGTTGCAAAAATTCAAATCAAGACATGGTATATGACAGCTAAATATTTCAGGCGACAATCCTTTTGCTAATTTTGAAAGTGCTGATAATTTTAAGTGCTGACAACTTTTGCTTATTATAAAAGGAAAAGGGTACAACAATGAAAATAGCTTCAATGCTGATGAGACCAGGAAAGCTCTTCCAAACAAGGCGTTAGTGTTAAGTGCAAAAAATCTGCTTCTGGTTAAAAATTAATAAAGAACGCATTACAATTAATTATGACGTGGGCAAATGCAAGTGGTTCCCACAGATTAAAATTGACTTTTATAGGGAAATCTAAAAAACCTAGATGTTTCAAAGACGATAATATGAATAATTTCCCAGTTAGTTACAACAAAAAACGCTTGGATGAACGTTGAAAATTTTACTAAATGGTTTAATGATGTGTTTGTCCATGGTAAAAAAAAAGAAAAGCAGAAAATAAAATTAGTGGTCCTGTATTGTTGCTATTTTACAATGCCCCTGCACATCCTTTAGCTGATTCTTTACCTCAACATGAGGATACTGATGTGATACTCATCCCACCGAACATGACAAGTTTATTACAACCCATGGACCAAAGTGTTATAGACACATTTAAACAGCTTGACTGCAAATTTTTTCTCCGGTACCTATTAGTACTTAGTGGAAATGAAGGATCCAAACAGTTAATAAAAAAATTTAACTTAAAGGAAAGTGCGTATATGATTGCAGAAGCCTGGGATAGCATAAAAACTGAAACTCTAAAACAAGCTTGGGGAAAACTTCTAAATCAAACGTTAAGTGAGTGAAATCAACTCCTTTCATATTTTGTCAGTGCCAGTTGAAACACATGTATCCAACATTCTCAACGCATTCACACTTTTGCACAACATAATCAGAGAATGAGACAGAATTATGGAGGAGGAGGCACAATCCTTCAGTAGCATGAAAGATCTGAATCAATGGTATGTAGTTCAAAACAAAACAACAGCTCTTCAACAAAAGCAAAATCTGTAAGGAAACTATTCTCCTCATGAAGGTCGCACGCACTACACTGCGGGCAATCACAAGCAGGTTTGTGTTTAGCCGCCCGCACGCACGACCCTGCGACCGCCGCACATGGCTGCGTTGTCCGTGAAGGACACAGCCATTACGTTTGCATTTGTTTGAAATCTTTCGTTGCAAAAAAATCGCACAATCGCAGTTGCATGCGTTTTTTGTTGCCCACGTAGGATGCAGCCTAAGGAATTGAAAAGGCAAGAGCAATGTACACTAGAATGAGCAGTTTATTCAAACGTCACCATTTAACAATAAACACAAATATGAGACTTTTACGCTGCTACGTATTCTCGGTCCTCTTCTACGGTGTAGAATCTTGGGACTCTGACTGAAGCCACAACTAAAAAATTGGAATCTTTCGAAATGTGGCTTTACTATAGAATACTGGCCATTTCATGGACAGCACATATAACTAATGTTGAAGTTCTTAGAAAGATGAAGAAAGAAAGGGAAGCTATTAACACAGTGAAGATAAGAAAGCTTCAGTATCTGGGACATCTCATGAGAAATGACCAGAGATTTGACTTACTGCAGTCCATACTACAGGTAAAAGTACTTGGAAAGAGAGGAGTTGGGCGACCGAGAATATCATGGCTGAGAAACTTAAGGACCTGGTTTGCTATGAATACAACTGACTTATTCTGTGCAGCAGTAGAGAAAGTTAAAATAGTCTGTACGATATCCAACATCCGAAATGGATAGGAATCATCAGAAGAAGACGAAGTGTTTTTAATTTTTAAGTTTTACAATTTTTAAAAACTAAACACTAATACATTAGCTAATATTTTCTGACTCCAGAAAACAAATAATTCAAATATTAGGCTGCATAAATCTAAAAGTGACACCATGCGTGCACCCACACACACTTACTATCATATGCAAATCTACATTTATTTATTATATATTTAAAATTTATTATTAACTTTAATAATAAAATTAATATATTTAATACTTTTCAATAAACTACCTGGTTTTCATCACTAAAGTAGCTGCTTTTAATGGTGTTTAATCTTGAAACACATAAATGTAGCAACGTGTCACCTGTTGTTGCTGACCTGGGATTTGCCAACACAAGGTTACGCACACATTCAAACACCTGTCGTTTCTGTGCTTCTGTTTTACCTGTCTCTACAAGTAAATAAATCAGATGCGTAATACACTTCAAAATCCGATCAAAACTTTCCTGCTGTCTCTTGTATACAGGACGAATCTGTAAACAAAAATATTTAACAAATGTTACTACATTATTCAGTATGGCCATTTCCCTTACACTCACATATAGAAATTATTTTCTTTCTTTTTAAGTAGAGCTTCACAATATGTTTTAGAAAACACTTACATATTTCCAATCCTAGATAAATACAGTAATTAATTTTTGGCATACTTCACATGCACTTAAGGATTAAGGGAATTTAAAGCCAAAGTATAATACTTACCTCAATTTTTTTAATTTCAAGTCCTTAAATTCAGATAATTAATTTCAAGTCCTCAGTTGAAGTCATACAACTTAAACAGTTGAGTGGAGCCACAATCCGGCTGTGTGTTATGATAAATGTTATAGATGTAAAAAATATTATAATGAGCTGCTACGGAAATAAGTTCATGGAGTACTATTTCAAACAGCCTTTTTTACTTCTCAGGGTGTCATTTCTGAACCTCTTTACTTTGTAGAAATTAAATTTGAAGTTTAGGTGCACTGTAAAATCCTGGTGTACTTTACAGTGCCCAGGTTGACTCGCCTTGTGGAAATGAGTACTAGGGTAACATCTAGGGAAATCTGTTCATCATAGTTTTTAAATGACACTGAATAGATGACAGCATGCATGAAACTCACAACTAAACCAAACATATCATTACCGTGTTGCTTCTGCAGCAGAAAACTTTAAAAATGTACATTATGTTAGTGCTACTGGACTGGTTAACAATAGGTCAACACTTGGGTAACTGAACCACAGAGTCAGCAACACTGCCTTTCTTGTACACCGTGCAGCCTACCCTGACTCTCCTAAGTCATTTTGATGGTATAGAGTGGGGCAATGAGAAAACAACAATCTGTTATTTTGCCAAACATTATGCCACTGATTTGTTATAATATTATTATATACATACCACCAAAATCAGTAAAATTTCAATTTTGTTAAATTATTGAATAAGGCCTTTTCGAATAAGGCCTTATTCAATAATTTAACAAAATTGAAATTTAATATGATTGTGTATATAATAATACACAACAATTTGTGTTAGCTTGTGTTTGGTTACTATGGCAATAATAAATAAACAGATTGTTCCATAACCTCAATTAAACTATGCCATTTCAGTAAACATGCCTCAATGGCAAGTTTAACATCGTGTTTGTTGTAGGAACGTTTTTTAAAAGTAATGATTCCTATATAACATGTGCCAACAGTGAGTCATTGCGTCTGCTCTCCGGTACCAGCAGCTCGGCACGTGACACGAGAAGAAGACGAGGCGAGCCAATCAGGGATCAGCAGCAGAGACAAGACCAACTAACGTGCTCGGAGCGAACCAATCAGCGATCCGGGTTAGTGCATAAAACCCACGCTGGCAGAAAATTTTGGCGCACTCTTCGCCACCCCATTGGACGCACTTCATCTCCTCTCCTCTCTCGGGTGACATCTGCACGGAGTCAGCCGGAAGGAACGGCTGAAGAATAAAACCGGCATTCTTGCGTCTTCGCCCTCCAGTTCCGCGCCAGCGATAGGATGTCGCTGGGCCAGCAGCCGACTCTTCAACCGATGCCGAAAGAAGAGGAGGACTGCAGTACGCCACAAACAGCGGGCGCAGCCACCGAACATCTCAGCGCAGCATGACCAACATCAGCTTTCTCGACACCCAGTCCTTTTTAGGGCCACCAAAAACACTAGAGTGTACGATTGGCGCCATTTGTCATGCGGCAAGCCTTTTGTCTGGTGACAAACAAAACAACGACTGTTCAGAAATAATTTCAATGTTGGGAGACATGGAAGAGTTCCAGATCGCTCAACAGTATCTAATTGGGTAAGAACATTTAGAACCATGGCCTCGACTTATAAAACAACTGGAGGAAGTGTAGAAAACAGTGCACACGCCAGAAAATGAGGAAAGGATAAGAGCTGCTGTCACATAGTCCAAAAAGGTCTGCTACGGCACTGCAGAGTTCCAGTAGGTTTAAACAAACGCACAACGTCCAACTTGCCATTGAGCCATGATTACTGAAATGGCATAGTTTAATTGAGGTTATAAAACCATCTGTTTATTTATTGCTGCCATAGTAACCAAACATGAGCTAACACAAATTGCTGTGTTTTCATTTCTCCACCCTGTACAAAAAAGTCTATTATTACATAACAATGGCACCTTTTTACCTCCTAAGCAGTCTTAGAAGTTGAAGGCAGGGTAGGCTGTCCTATTCGAGCTGTTCAGCATACATGTTACCTCCCCCCCCAGGTGTTACCCCAGGCACTAATTTCTTACAGACTGAGTCAACCTGGGGCTGAAAAACACCATGATTTTATGGTGCTCCTGAGAATCAAACCTAGGACTTATAGATTAGTAGCTCGGGGCTAAAACACTGCCATAACATACAAATAATATACAATTTTGAAATTCAAGTTTTCAGTATCCAAGCCACAATTGATTTAATTATATTACCTTATTTCAGTTATGTCCTGTGACTTCTAGTAGCTATGTGATGTATTCTGGAAAGACTGTTCCAACATCAGACAGATCGTTGAACATTAACATTTTTTATTTACAGTGAACCACATAACAAAAAAGACACACACACTCACCTGAATGTCGACAAATGTTTCACCTCACACAACCTATTTAAAACCATTTACAACAATTTCTATCATTGCATTACTTATAAAATAAATATTACAAAAAAATGTTATGACATATCATTAAAGTCATACAAAGCTGCAGCTTCTGTTGTTAATGTGCCAAGGTGCATATAAAAAATAAAAAATGAAAAAACAGCAAACTTACGAAATTTCTCATCTAGAATGGAAAACTGTGTTCAAGCAGTAAAAACAGATGGTAAGAAGTAATCAGCTTGGTAAGTTTCAAAGCTACTTATATATTTTTTTATAAGCTGTACTCTTCAAAATATTTAAAAATTAAAATAAGAAACTACCAACCATGACTATTGGTTTGGAAGAAATTGTCAATCCATAATGTAAAAATCGGTATGGAGAACCATACATGACTTCCATGTTCTAAGATTTATATTTAAAATCATTTTCAAAATAAAATTTTTCCTTAGAAACTACTTCTTTCTTCAGCCTTAACCACAGTACGTGGTCACTAGCGTATACCCACCTCACATTAGCGCACTCAATTTTTACTGATGCTGGCAGTCGATAGCACTGCCGAAATGTCTGGTTTTGCAGAAAACATTGAACCACAGCCAAACAGCCCGGGAAGGAATTTTAACAACAACAAACTACTTCTTTGTTGCTGAGAACACAGTACACATATAAAAAATTATCCCCTCCCCCTTCAACTACCATTTTCATTTATAGAAAATTACCCTCTCCCCCTTTAACTACCCTTTTCATTTATCGATATTTTATCTACCTTTCTACAGTACATTATTATGACCTTCTTTTCAGGATACTTTATTTATCAAAATTAAGTACTTTACTCTTGTTAAAACATAAACCACAGGTAAACTACACCTTCCCATAACCAATCTTCAGCAAAATCAATAGGCCTTGAGTCTTCTACAACTTGGGCACATATGCAAAAAATTATTTGATTCTGTTTGAATTTGTGGCACTTATCGTTCACCATAGAAAAAATTCTACACACAGACACTTTACGGAAAATTACTTTTCTTCATGTTTGGAGGGTAGTACAATCAAAATCAACCCTTATCTCCATCACCATACTTCCATTTCCTTATGGAAGTAAAAATCAACACTTTGTACTTAATTTAGCTATATCAAGATTGTTTCACAACAAAGTTTTATTTTAGAATTTTTTACTTATCACACTAAGTATCCTGTAAATAACACACAGTGGTTTCCCTCAATTACGTGTATTCCCATTAATAATTATGTGACGGTACAATTCTGGTACCATAATAATTTTATAAACCTATGTTTCCATTGTAAAACATAATTATTGTATTTTTATTTTCTAACAATTTTTAATAAAAATAATTTTATTTTGTATTCCCTATATAAGTTTTGGTGAGAAGCGTCAACAACCAAAGTTGACAGGATTTATGTCGAATTCAGTGGAAAATTACAAATGTAACAAAAAACTGTTTGTCACAAATAAGTAGTAAACAAGACCAACCCATGTTTACGTCAGACGCAAAGAATGCAAGGCGCTTTGTATTCGCCTGGGCTTGGCCGTTCAAACAAAGAGCCAGTGACGTAGTTTTGCCCCACCTCTGCAATACGCAGCGGTGAAACACTGTCATTCTCGTCCGGACCGTGAAGTGGGCCAGCCGGCTATTCACGGCCGGCGTATTCACTAAGTGTAGTTATTTAAATTTTACACCACCAAAAGTGGTTTAATAACTGTGGTACCATAACAACTTTTGAATTAATGTCATCGACAGAGTGAAATTCACGACCAAAAAATCTGGCAAAGTGTGATCCGAGGGGTGATGCTACAAAGAGAGAGTGTGTGCCCTAAGACGATGTGACAGTTCAGATTTTTGTACGTGCAATCGAAGGATTCGAGGTGTCCGATGCATTTAACCCAACAGTGCAGCTAAGTACCAGCTACAACAAATTTTATATCAAATTTTAATACTCAAAATAAATTTCAATATTCAAAATTATAAATGACCAAAGTCAGTAAAATCACAAAACTAAATTGGTATACCATGAATTAAAATGAGCTCAAAATAATAATTGTACCAGAGAGAGAGAGAGAGAGAGAGAGAGAGAGAGAGAGAGAGAGAGAGAGAGAGAGAGAGAGAGAGAGAGAGAGAGAGAGAGAGAGTGGATGATATTATTAAAAAGTGCTGGGTTGTGCAAAATTAACGTTATACTTAAGTTTCTATATATATCTATATATTTTTAACATCTTAATATTATGTTTTGGAATCATTTTGGAATGAAATGTTTAAAGGAATTTTGACTTAAGGCGTCTCATGACGTAACACCTATTGGGTGTATAGAAGCGTGCGTAATTCGCACTATAGAATCACTTGTTGTGTACTTAAAGATGTAAATAAAAGGTAAACATTGGTAAACATTTCAAGTAATAGTAATTATTTCAGATAACACTTTCCGCTATCATCTGGTTCGCTTAACCGAATCCTGGCCTAAAGATAAGTTCAAAGGTATATCACAAGATGGCGCCCGATATTTGAAATTATTCAGTAATTGTTAAGTAAGTTTTATTGGCAGTAATAAAATAATATAACATTGGCTTTCGTGAACAGGGACACTACTTAAAATTTTATTTTATGTGGGTAAGCCTACGGAGAGAGCGGAAAAGTTATCTGAAATAATAGACATAATTTTAAATACATAAGCATAATCGAAGATAGGTTAGGTTATAAGGTTATATGCACGCGTGTATTATAAATAAGCAAAATGAATACTGGTAAAAGTGATGTAGACGAAACAGTTACGAGTGAGATGGACGTTAAATTGAACCCAATTAGTCAGATCAGTGAAACCAGTGTTACTGAATTAAATCCCGTTCCATTAACGCCCATCTCGACTCAAGACGAAAGTAAAACAGATGATACAGCTGCAATGATGCAGTTACTATTAAGCGAAATTAAAGGAATTAAGAGTAGTTTTAATAATAAATTCGATGAACAAAGTAACAAATTTGATACACACAGTAATAAATTTGATGAGAAGTTCAGCAAGCTAGATGTAAAGTTTGATGAAATAAAAAAGAAATTAAAAGACAAAATTGTCACTTTGATAAAAGAATCGATGAAATGCACATGTATTTCGATAAAATGACAGAACAAACAGTAACGTTAGTAGACGAGATATTTGATATATCAAAGAGTAAAGTAGACGAGAATTACAAGAATAAAAGTGGGGGTAGTAATGATGATACATTTACAGAAAATAGTGTTAGTTTAAGTGCTAACAAGGTAAGTAACAATGATAGTTTGTATAATGCGTTTACAGGTAGTAACAATGATATAATTAAGAATAGGGTATTAGAAAATGACGATGAGAATATTGGGAGTGATAATGAGATGTTTGTGTGTATGGAGTCAGAGAGAGAGCTGAGAGAAAGTATATTTGTAAAAGGGATGCAGGGGTAGAATTTTCCTTTGATGTTGTGGTAGGGGGTGAAGTCAAGTCTTCACGTATTTTTAATAAGGACGAGAGTTCCTTAGATTTATATTTGGGAGACGATAGGTCTACAAATAGAGTTCCTTGGTGTTTTTGTGTACCTCATACGTGGTGCAGCAATTATGAGTTAGTGACCCCTGCATATTTGGAAAGAGAGAGTATAGCTTGGTGTTATGGTGAGAAATATATTGAGAGAGAGAGAAAGAGAGTAATAGAGATTTTTAAAGTAAATAGAAAGTATAGAGAATTTGTAGAAAGGTTAGGAGTAGAGATGGTGGATGATTATAGTGAATACTTACCTTGTAGTAAAATTGAGATAACAATAATAATAGATGATGAGAGTAATGATAACAATCACTTACCTTGGGTAGTAACGGGTGTAGCAGTAGATAATTATGATGACTATATGACTAACATGATTATAACAGATAATACTGAGGTAGACCGAACCATACCCGATCATGACATGGTATATGATAAAAAGTTACAGAATAAACCTATTAATTCTGGAAATGAAATTGTGGAAGAGTATAAAAGCTTAAACAAATATTATATAAATAATAATAATATCATTTATATGATAAAAAATATGTTGTATCGACCTAAGATTAGAATGTTATTCAATGATGGAGGATAGATTGTTTTATTGTGTAATGAACATTTAATATATGTGAAAAGTGATTTTGAAATGGACTGCTTATGGACTGATTTTGATTAATGATAAAATAAGAAGTTGGATTGTATATTTTTAATTGTATTAATGTCAATGTATTTATGTATTTTGATGTTGTGTATTACAGGTAAATTTTATGTACACCATGTATTATGTATTGTTTTAATAATTAACAATTAACATGTTTTTATTTTGCTAAACAAGTGAAAATAATAGTGAAAATTTTAAATAATTGAATAATAATTAAAGAGTGATTACTGAATTAATGTGGTACAAAAGAAAGTTGTACTAAATTTATAATTGCAGTAGTAATGAAGTTAAATTATTAATTTGTAACGAATAAAACATTTCTAATGAATAATAAATGATTAAGTAAGAATATATATTTGAAGATTGAGATGTATTGTTATGAGTAGGTGAGAGAGAAATTTTATAATGCAATTGTCAATGATTACAGTAAGGTAGAATGTTTAAAAAGGGATAGAGCCTGGGTGTAAATAAAGGCATGTGAGTTATTCAATTAAAGTAAATGAGAGTTAGATAGATAAGAATTTTAAAGAAAATAATACAAAGAGAGTATTAGATATTTTAGGGACACAGTAGTAGTGATTATTTGTAGAGGTGAGTAAAGTAAAGGTTAAACATATATTGTTGCTGATGATATTTTGTAGTGGGGGTGAGGTGATAAGGAGTAGTCAACGTATAGCGTTGTGGCAGGTAATATCGTAGTTTAAGAGAGTGTTTGCCGATATGTTGGAAGGGCAAAACATTATGAATGTATATAGCCAGGTAGGGAACACCCATCTTAGTACAAAGACGAGCGGTCCCATAGGATTTAAAATGGAATTAGTGAAGGTGTTTATAATTGAGAAATAGGTGTCATGATGGGTAAATATGGTTGTTAATTAGAAAGAAAGGTAAGATTATAAATGTTAGTGCCTATATAATAAGTCAAAACATAGTGAATACAGGAGGCACCCAGACTAAACAATGATAAGAATGTGAAAGGTTAGGTAGAAAATTCAGAGTAGAGAGGTAATAAGAAAAGAAATAATATAATGTACTATGAATATTGTCACGACACAAATAGCCAACCCCGTACCAGAGATAAAAAATATATTTATAATTGTAAAAAATACTTCTTATCAAATGAACTGATTGATTTTAAATAAAAGCATAAGGAATATAACACGACAAAACGACGACTTTAACCCAACCCAAGTGATTGAGACAAAAACAAACATAAAGAAGGGAACCACGGAACATACTTAGTAAAATGTAAATATTTTAAAGTGATTGAGACAACAACCCAAACATAAAGAAGGGAACCACAAATAAACAACGAGGATAAGAAAATAATAAACCTAAGCCACAAGGAAACAAGTTTATGGGTTTAAATGACCCCAAAATGCCCAAAGGAACGGAGGAAAAACCTAATATATTAAACAAACAAGGAAAATGAAGAAGGAGGGAGACAAGCAAAAGTGAAAACCAAGAATGGTTCACCAAAATAAGTAAAATAGCACTCACCAAGAACATTGAAACCAAAACAAGGGTTACCAGGAGGAAGAAGAGATAACGGTTACTACCCATTAAAAAGGCAACCAGAAACCACAAATTAGAATTGTTATTAGTCAGTAAGTATTAGTTATTAAGTATTAATTGTCATTAGGATTAAGTCATGAAAGAGAAATAAGTATAGGGGTCACCCACTATCAAACAAATGATATAAACAGTGATATAGTGTAATAGTGTAGGTGTCAGAACCCCAAAGTGAAGTGTGACACTAGTGAAATTGTAATTAACAATAAGTGATTTACAAGTGAAGGTAAGGTAAAAGTTGGAAATAAACAGTGCATAGATAACTGATAAATAAGTAGTATTAAGAGTGAATTATAGTATAAGGGATAGAAAAACACTAGAAGTGATAATGACTTTTTATTTAAAAAGATGTTCGATAGAGTTAAGTTAACTATAGCCAGTAGTAAGTAAAAAGGGAGGATTCCAGAATAGAATAAATTGAAGGTGTTACCATGGAGGGAATATAAAAATTGTTTAGAGATTGAGAAGTCAAAAAACTAACAAAGATACCTAATTTATAAAGGACTATTATTAATTTAATAACAAGTGATGTTGTTTATCACAACACAGATAATATGTGTTATAAACTAAAAAATTAGCAAATAAGGATAAGTTAGGAGTGAGTGATGATATCTCTTAATCAAAACAATAACTCTAATAACTTATAAAAAATTGTGTTCATGTTATTGTTAGAAGAGGATATGGCTGAATGCAATGTGCAGTCCATAAACCTAATGTTATATTTTTAAGATTGAAATAAGGAGAGCAATATTGAATAATAAACAAAACGCCTACAGACTCAAAACACAACACAACTAATAAAAATAACAAAGTAAGCCCAATAGGCTGAAACAAAATGTGATTTGAACGAAATAAGTAAATTATTATAATGGCTACTCAGGCCTAGAAAAAACATAACTGTCAGAACCAAACATACAAAGATTATAACAAATTGAATCAGAATTTAGAAAATCTGAGGTGAAGGAATCACCAAGGATAAATTGTAGATCATTTATAACACAAAATATTGTAATAGGCATTATTATATAAAAAGAAATGTAATTAACAAGCATTAACATAATTGTAAAAACTTGAAATCTGAAAATACCCAAGCTTGTGGGGTATCAAAATAATCTATGAACGAGAATAAATACTATAGTGACAATATTTATTAACCAGGAAGGAAGATGGAGGAATAACAGTAATCAGAAGATATACGAAGGATTAGAAGTTTCGATAACAATACATCAACTCAAAATAAGCCTATTCGAAAAATACCGTTACTATGGAAACAGCGGTTGTTGACAGAAAAATACCGTTAAAAATTAGTAGAGAGAAAAGAAGCGAAGCGTCATCAAGCCATACAGATGCAGAAGTCCGGAAGAAAGTTTTTTCAGTGTAAATCATGAAAATAATAGTATAAAGTTGCTGAAAACTAATCGTCAAAGAAGCAGATGACCACTACAACCAATATTACAAGACCCAAGACCTGAATAAACGGAAATTATCCATAAATGGAACGTCCAAACACAAGACGAAAGGACGCCACAATTTAATAAAGCCCAAAATCCAAGAAAACTGATTTGATGCAGCCAATTCCTATCTCGAACCAACTACAAAGGCCTCTATGCTCGTCGAATTGTTAAGTACTATCCAATTATTTATTTTCCACCAACCCTAATCACTTTAAATAATTTTGAAAGGTAAAATTACCACACTATAAAGATAATATTTCTCTTTCATAGAGTATTTAAGCAAATTAAAACATAATGAAACATTGTTAACATAAAATAACCTAAGAATTGAACACGAACTTACAGAACACCTTTACAACACTACACAACAGATTGTAACAGCACACTTTATATTTCTTGTACACTTAGATTAAGGTAATTTGTATTTTTATTGTAACCATTGTAGTTCTCTAACTCATAGTCAAAAGAATCCACGGATTTTGAAACCATAACATTGTAATACGCCTAACGTAAACAGACGCTAGGTTAAATGGTTTCTAAATTAATTCGCCGCCCTGAAAATAAGATCTCATGTAATCAAACGATAATTATTTTGTTGTAATAGTAAATGTTTCCAGTTATCACCATTAAAAAATATTCATTACAGGGAGTAACAAGCGTTATCATTTCTTAGGGAGTGCTATATAATAATTACTTGTATTGAAGAGTAAATCGTAGCAGTAAGCTAGTTGCCAGTTATTCGTCAGAAGCGACGATTGAGACAGCTGTGCGAGCGGGAACGATTCGAATACACCAACCCGCTACGCTGATAACTTGTTCAAATACGGTTTTTTAGTTGTTTTGTAAAACGACTTGGCGCCACCCGGGATTATCACACCCCCTAAGAATAACAGGTAAGGTTACTGCCGTAATATACAGGTGATCAGAACTACGCTACGAACATCGCTAGCCACCAAAATTACTGTAACGACCCGGTGCGAGGCGAACGCACTAATCATCCAAAACACATTATTTTATGTACACATTTTGCAGGTACGCTCAAAGTATATAGTTACAGATTGGCGCCCAACGTGGGGCTTGAACCAAGAAGAGGGCGTCTTCTATTATAAGATTTTACGTTACAAATTGGCGACCAACCGGTGAGGCCGTAAAAGAAGGTCAACGGCGGCTATGAAGAGACACTCAATGTTTACTAGGACGGACAAACAGAAAGAAATTGAAGGTGAAGGCCAGCCAGAAGAGATGGAAGAAATAATCGGGGAGTTAGTCGAAGACGTTCAGGAAAACCAACCTGAAAATCCAGTTCAACCAGAACCGGAAGTGGAAGTAATGGTAGGGGACCAACCTAGCAAACCCACTCAGAAAGAAGACCTGAGCACGCAGGAAATGCTCAGGAGGATGATGGAACAAATGTACCAAGACAAGGAAGAATTGAAGGAAGAATTGAATAAAAAATTAGAGTCATTGCAAGCAGGAAGGAGAGAAGACAAGGAAGAGAGAAGACAAGACAAAGAAGAATTGAATAAAAAATTAGAGTCATTGAGAAGGGAAGACAGGGAATTCCTGAACGAAAAACTGGACCAAAACAATGAAGAATTGAATAAGAGATTAGAGTCAAACAAGGAAGAATTGAATAACAAACTGGACCAAAATAAGGAAGAATTGAAGAAGCAATTCAAGGAGGACTTAGAGATCCTGAATAACAAAATGGAAAACAACCGAGAGGCGTTAGAAAAGAAGAGTGAGGAGTTGAAGAAACAAATAAAAAAGGATCTTGAAGTGTTAAATGACAAGATTGAAAATAATTGTGAGACACTCCTACAGCAAATAAAGGAAGATGGTGAGAAGAACAGAGAAGAATTAAGATTCATGCTAGTAGAGTTTTGTGAAGAAGTTAAACCGGCAAAAACGGGGATGAATAAGAGATGGGAAGAAACAAATTACCCAGTAAATCACCTTCAAGATACTTTAGATAGTGATTTCAACCAATTGAGTGAAACACTAGACACCACTTCTGAAAGTATCAAAGATACGTTGGATGAGAACATGGAACCAGGCAATCAGAAAATAACACAGAAGGAGATGGAAATTGTAGAAGAAACAAATATATTGTGTTCTGAAAATAAAGGTAACAATAACCCTGAGAAAATCCAACACATAAAAACCAACCACAGAAGAGGAAGAAAGAAGAACCGAATAATTAAGAACATTAAGAAAACAGAGGAATTAAGAAAGGTATATAAGAGGAAACTCATCAAAACCCGAGAAGAAGTGGAGATGATGAAGAACGGACTGATCGATGTGTTTAATTTGCCCATTACCTACCAAAGCAAATTAATAAAGTACAAAGATTGTAGGAGGACTCTGAGGGAAATTATAAAAGGAATTCTGAACCAAACAGCGGATGAAAAATTCAACAAATCAATACTTGGATGGAAGAGGCCAGGAATAGAAATGACTGACAACAAAACAGAGTATAACAGATCAAGAAGGTCAATAAAATACTGGAGCACACCAGAAATGGAAATACCAAATAAAAAAGCAAGGATAATATTAATGAGAGATGCACAATTAACTTCTCTGATTAATGGACAAAATAATCAAATGTTTGCGGTAAACATAAAGACTACAGAACATATGGTATTAGAGGAATTATGGTACAAGACGGAGGAGACCTATTTCACCAGTAAGAAAACAGTTCTACACTCCAGAGTTATCCGAACCATAAGGGCAGAGGAACTGATGGACCATGGGTAAACTAAGTGAAGATACCACAAACCAAGAAAAGGGACGGATCTTCAAGTTACCAGCCAAGCAACCCAATGGAATAGAAGAAAAAATTAAACTATAACAGACTTAAAATGAAATTATCCAGAATAAATGTCACCCATCAGACATTTGAAGGAGAAGAGGAGCAAGACAACAAAGAGTGTAATAAGAAAGAGAAGGCAATAACAAGGAGAGAAAAGGAGTAGATCAACATATAATTAACAAGGTCCAACGTATAATAATAAATGAACCATATGTCATCACAAAGGACAATGGAAACAACACTTACGAGATAAGTAATATAACCACCAAAAAGGTAAAAGGAGTGTACAACCAAGCTTCCATAAAGAAGTTCTATGAAGAAAACTAAATAACTGGAATACGTTCATCCAGAATAAGTGTGACTATCATACACTTGAAGGAGAAGAGGTGCATAATAACGAAGTGTCGAACAAAAAGGAGAAGGCTATAATATGGAATGGAAATGATAATATAATAAATCCACAACCATGAGAATTGAATTGATACCAAAATAAAATTATATATTATAAAATGTACGGCCATATGTCATCACGAAGGACAAGTAACTGTAAATAAAATACAGATACCAAAATTTAAAAATTATGTGTACACAACTTGCAACAACAGATCGATGACTTATGAGATCTAAAATAAAAAAATATCAAAACAAAGGAATGAGTTACATAAATTCCTACTAAGTGAAATCAACTTACAATATATTAAAAGTTGATGTGTGAAGTATATGAAATAATTAAACAAAATGTACCAAAATAGGAATACGCTACACAAATTCCTATGGTGTAAGAAAATTAACTTACAAAGAATTAATACAAACTGAAATATACAAAAATAAAATCAGACCAAACCTGATAAGATAAGTACATGAAATTATAATAATGAATCAAAGATATTTATCTGTAAAATAAAAAAATCTAAACTGGTACAAAGAAAGAGAGAAGTTATGTATGAATCAAATATACAAGCTATGGCTAAAGCAAAATATTGCTAATTAACTGAGAAAAGTATACCAATGTCTAAGATAATTAAAATGATCACAATGAGAATTGAAAACCGAAAAATGAAAAGTTAATGATGAAATTAACATATAAATAAATAAAAAACAATCAATGTATGAGCAAATGATAGTATATAGTCAAGGTACAGCGGAAGGAAGAATGAGTAAAAGGCCAAAGTGATCTAAAAACAAACCACAAGGTGGACAATCCCAAAATATATTATTGTTATTAAGTCACAAGTTGACAAAAAAGGTATTTATGATTGACTGTTGAAAAGTCCAGCAATCAAATAAAATGAGCAGAGATGACGTGCCTCTGGTCTCAGAAAAATGAGTAGTAATGGGAGAAACCAGCTACTAAAGTTAGGGAAAAAATTGTGTATAAGGGAGAACACACCAATGGAAATAAAAAGAAAAACAGATCCAAATAAAATGGAATGAATTCAGTAAGAAGAGAAATAAAGAATGGAGAAACGACCAAGAAAGAAAAGGAAAAAGGTTATGTATAACTGATAATTTCATAAAAAACTATACTAGTGTTTTATCAAAATGATCAATTTTAAAGGAGAGGCATTATGTCACGACACAAATAGCCAACCCCGTACCAGAGATAAAAAATATATTTATAATTGTAAAAAATACTTCTTATCAAATGAACTGATTGATTTTAAATAAAAGCATAAGGAATATAACACGACAAAACGACGACTTTAACCCAACCCAAGTGATTGAGACAAAAACAAACATAAAGAAGGGAACCACGGAACATACTTAGTAAAATGTAAATATTTTAAAGTGATTGAGACAACAACCCAAACATAAAGAAGGGAACCACAAATAAACAACGAGGATAAGAAAATAATAAACCTAAGCCACAAGGAAACAAGTTTATGGGTTTAAATGACCCCAAAATGCCCAAAGGAACGGAGGAAAAACCTAATATATTAAACAAACAAGGAAAATGAAGAAGGAGGGAGACAAGCAAAAGTGAAAACCAAGAATGGTTCACCAAAATAAGTAAAATAGCACTCACCAAGAACATTGAAACCAAAACAAGGGTTACCAGGAGGAAGAAGAGATAACGGTTACTACCCATTAAAAAGGCAACCAGAAACCACAAATTAGAATTGTTATTAGTCAGTAAGTATTAGTTATTAAGTATTAATTGTCATTAGGATTAAGTCATGAAAGAGAAATAAGTATAGGGGTCACCCACTATCAAACAAATGATATAAACAGTGATATAGTGTAATAGTGTAGGTGTCAGAACCCCAAAGTGAAGTGTGACACTAGTGAAATTGTAATTAACAATAAGTGATTTACAAGTGAAGGTAAGGTAAAAGTTGGAAATAAACAGTGCATAGATAACTGATAAATAAGTAGTATTAAGAGTGAATTATAGTATAAGGGATAGAAAAACACTAGAAGTGATAATGACTTTTTATTTAAAAAGATGTTCGATAGAGTTAAGTTAACTATAGCCAGTAGTAAGTAAAAAGGGAGGATTCCAGAATAGAATAAATTGAAGGTGTTACCATGGAGGGAATATAAAAATTGTTTAGAGATTGAGAAGTCAAAAAACTAACAAAGCTACCTAATTTATAAAGGACTATTATTAATTTAATAACAAGTGATGTTGTTTATCACAACACAGATAATATGTGTTATAAACTAAAAAATTAGCAAATAAGGATAAGTTAGGAGTGAGTGATGATATCTCTTAATCAAAACAATAACTCTAATAACTTATAAAAAATTGTGTTCATGTTATTGTTAGAAGAGGATATGGCTGAATGCAATGTGCAGTCCATAAACCTAATGTTATATTTTTAAGATTGAAATAAGGAGAGCAATATTGAATAATAAACAAAACGCCTACAGACTCAAAACACAACACAACTAATAAAAATAACAAAGTAAGCCCAATAGGCTGAAACAAAATGTGATTTGAACGAAATAAGTAAATTATTATAATGGCTACTCAGGCCTAGAAAAAACATAACTGTCAGAACCAAACATACAAAGATTATAACAAATTGAATCAGAATTTAGAAAATCTGAGGTGAAGGAATCACCAAGGATAAATTGTAGATCATTTATAACACAAAATATTGTAATAGGCATTATTATATAAAAAGAAATGTAATTAACAAGCATTAACATAATTGTAAAAACTTGAAATCTGAAAATACCCAAGCTTGTGGGGTATCAAAATAATCTATGAACGAGAATAAATACTATAGTGACAATATTTATTAACCAGGAAGGAAGATGGAGGAATAACAGTAATCAGAAGATATACGAAGGATTCGAAGTTTCGATAACAATACATCAACTCAAAATAAGCCTATTCGAAAAATACCGTTACTATGGAAACAGCGGTTGTTGACAGAAAAATACCGTTAAAAATTAGTAGAGAGAAAAGAAGCGAAGCGTCATCAAGCCATACAGATGCAGAAGTCCGGAAGAAAGTTTTTTCAGTGTAAATCATGAAAATAATAGTATAAAGTTGCTGAAAACTAATCGTCAAAGAAGCAGATGACCACTACAACCAATATTACAAGACCCAAGACCTGAATAAACGGAAATTATCCATAAATGGAACGTCCAAACACAAGACGAAAGGACGCCACAATTTAATAAAGCCCAAAATCCAAGAAAACTGATTTGATGCAGCCAATTCCTATCTCGAACCAACTACAAAGGCCTCTATGCTCGTCGAATTGTTAAGTACTATCCAATTATTTATTTTCCACCAACCCTAATCACTTTAAATAATTTTGAAAGGTAAAATTACCACACTATAAAGATAATATTTCTCTTTCATAGAGTATTTAAGCAAATTAAAACATAATGAAACATTGTTAACATAAAATAACCTAAGAATTGAACACGAACTTACAGAACACCTTTACAACACTACACAACAGATTGTAACAGCACACTTTATATTTCTTGTACACTTAGATTAAGGTAATTTGTATTTTTATTGTAACCATTGTAGTTCTCTAACTCATAGTCAAAAGAATCCACGGATTTTGAAACCATAACATTGTAATACGCCTAACGTAAACAGACGCTAGGTTAAATGGTTTCTAAATTAATTCGCCGCCCTGAAAATAAGATCTCATGTAATCAAACGATAATTATTTTGTTGTAATAGTAAATGTTTCCAGTTATCACCATTAAAAAATATTCATTACAGGGAGTAACAAGCGTTATCATTTCTTAGGGAGTGCTATATAATAATTACTTGTATTGAAGAGTAAATCGTAGCAGTAAGCTAGTTGCCAGTTATTCGTCAGAAGCGACGATTGAGACAGCTGTGCGAGCGGGAACGATTCGAATACACCAACCCGCTACGCTGATAACTTGTTCAAATACGGTTTTTTAGTTGTTTTGTAAAACGACTTGGCGCCACCCGGGATTATCACACCCCCTAAGAATAACAGGTAAGGTTACTGCCGTAATATACAGGTGATCAGAACTACGCTACGAACATCGCTAGCCACCAAAATTACTGTAACGACCCGGTGCGAGGCGAACGCACTAATCATCCAAAACACATTATTTTATGTACACATTTTGCAGGTACGCTCAAAGTATATAGTTACAGATTGGCGCCCAACGTGGGGCTTGAACCAAGAAGAGGGCGTCTTCTATTATAAGATTTTACGTTACAAATTGGCGACCAACCGGTGAGGCCGTAAAAGAAGGTCAACGGCGGCTATGAAGAGACACTCAATGTTTACTAGGACGGACAAACAGAAAGAAATTGAAGGTGAAGGCCAGCCAGAAGAGATGGAAGAAATAATCGGGGAGTTAGTCGAAGACGTTCAGGAAAACCAACCTGAAAATCCAGTTCAACCAGAACCGGAAGTGGAAGTAATGGTAGGGGACCAACCTAGCAAACCCACTCAGAAAGAAGACCTGAGCACGCAGGAAATGCTCAGGAGGATGATGGAACAAATGTACCAAGACAAGGAAGAATTGAAGGAAGAATTGAATAAAAAATTAGAGTCATTGCAAGCAGGAAGGAGAGAAGACAAGGAAGAGAGAAGACAAGACAAAGAAGAATTGAATAAAAAATTAGAGTCATTGAGAAGGGAAGACAGGGAATTCCTGAACGAAAAACTGGACCAAAACAATGAAGAATTGAATAAGAGATTAGAGTCAAACAAGGAAGAATTGAATAACAAACTGGACCAAAATAAGGAAGAATTGAAGAAGCAATTCAAGGAGGACTTAGAGATCCTGAATAACAAAATGGAAAACAACCGAGAGGCGTTAGAAAAGAAGAGTGAGGAGTTGAAGAAACAAATAAAAAAGGATCTTGAAGTGTTAAATGACAAGATTGAAAATAATTGTGAGACACTCCTACAGCAAATAAAGGAAGATGGTGAGAAGAACAGAGAAGAATTAAGATTCATGCTAGTAGAGTTTTGTGAAGAAGTTAAACCGGCAAAAACGGGGATGAATAAGAGATGGGAAGAAACAAATTACCCAGTAAATCACCTTCAAGATACTTTAGATAGTGATTTCAACCAATTGAGTGAAACACTAGACACCACTTCTGAAAGTATCAAAGATACGTTGGATGAGAACATGGAACCAGGCAATCAGAAAATAACACAGAAGGAGATGGAAATTGTAGAAGAAACAAATATATTGTGTTCTGAAAATAAAGGTAACAATAACCCTGAGAAAATCCAACACATAAAAACCAACCACAGAAGAGGAAGAAAGAAGAACCGAATAATTAAGAACATTAAGAAAACAGAGGAATTAAGAAAGGTATATAAGAGGAAACTCATCAAAACCCGAGAAGAAGTGGAGATGATGAAGAACGGACTGATCGATGTGTTTAATTTGCCCATTACCTACCAAAGCAAATTAATAAAGTACAAAGATTGTAGGAGGACTCTGAGGGAAATTATAAAAGGAATTCTGAACCAAACAGCGGATGAAAAATTCAACAAATCAATACTTGGATGGAAGAGGCCAGGAATAGAAATGACTGACAACAAAACAGAGTATAACAGATCAAGAAGGTCAATAAAATACTGGAGCACACCAGAAATGGAAATACCAAATAAAAAAGCAAGGATAATATTAATGAGAGATGCACAATTAACTTCTCTGATTAATGGACAAAATAATCAAATGTTTGCGGTAAACATAAAGACTACAGAACATATGGTATTAGAGGAATTATGGTACAAGACGGAGGAGACCTATTTCACCAGTAAGAAAACAGTTCTACACTCCAGAGTTATCCGAACCATAAGGGCAGAGGAACTGATGGACCATGGGTAAACTAAGTGAAGATACCACAAACCAAGAAAAGGGACGGATCTTCAAGTTACCAGCCAAGCAACCCAATGGAATAGAAGAAAAAATTAAACTATAACAGACTTAAAATGAAATTATCCAGAATAAATGTCACCCATCAGACATTTGAAGGAGAAGAGGAGCAAGACAACAAAGAGTGTAATAAGAAAGAGAAGGCAATAACAAGGAGAGAAAAGGAGTAGATCAACATATAATTAACAAGGTCCAACGTATAATAATAAATGAACCATATGTCATCACAAAGGACAATGGAAACAACACTTACGAGATAAGTAATATAACCACCAAAAAGGTAAAAGGAGTGTACAACCAAGCTTCCATAAAGAAGTTCTATGAAGAAAACTAAATAACTGGAATACGTTCATCCAGAATAAGTGTGACTATCATACACTTGAAGGAGAAGAGGTGCATAATAACGAAGTGTCGAACAAAAAGGAGAAGGCTATAATATGGAATGGAAATGATAATATAATAAATCCACAACCATGAGAATTGAATTGATACCAAAATAAAATTATATATTATAAAATGTACGGCCATATGTCATCACGAAGGACAAGTAACTGTAAATAAAATACAGATACCAAAATTTAAAAATTATGTGTACACAACTTGCAACAACAGATCGATGACTTATGAGATCTAAAATAAAAAAATATCAAAACAAAGGAATGAGTTACATAAATTCCTACTAAGTGAAATCAACTTACAATATATTAAAAGTTGATGTGTGAAGTATATGAAATAATTAAACAAAATGTACCAAAATAGGAATACGCTACACAAATTCCTATGGTGTAAGAAAATTAACTTACAAAGAATTAATACAAACTGAAATATACAAAAATAAAATCAGACCAAACCTGATAAGATAAGTACATGAAATTATAATAATGAATCAAAGATATTTATCTGTAAAATAAAAAAATCTAAACTGGTACAAAGAAAGAGAGAAGTTATGTATGAATCAAATATACAAGCTATGGCTAAAGCAAAATATTGCTAATTAACTGAGAAAAGTATACCAATGTCTAAGATAATTAAAATGATCACAATGAGAATTGAAAACCGAAAAATGAAAAGTTAATGATGAAATTAACATATAAATAAATAAAAAACAATCAATGTATGAGCAAATGATAGTATATAGTCAAGGTACAGCGGAAGGAAGAATGAGTAAAAGGCCAAAGTGATCTAAAAACAAACCACAAGGTGGACAATCCCAAAATATATTATTGTTATTAAGTCACAAGTTGACAAAAAAGGTATTTATGATTGACTGTTGAAAAGTCCAGCAATCAAATAAAATGAGCAGAGATGACGTGCCTCTGGTCTCAGAAAAATGAGTAGTAATGGGAGAAACCAGCTACTAAAGTTAGGGAAAAAATTGTGTATAAGGGAGAACACACCAATGGAAATAAAAAGAAAAACAGATCCAAATAAAATGGAATGAATTCAGTAAGAAGAGAAATAAAGAATGGAGAAACGACCAAGAAAGAAAAGGAAAAAGGTTATGTATAACTGATAATTTCATAAAAAACTATACTAGTGTTTTATCAAAATGATCAATTTTAAAGGAGAGGCATTATGTCACGACACAAATAGCCAACCCCGTACCAGAGATAAAAAATATATTTATAATTGTAAAAAATACTTCTTATCAAATGAACTGATTGATTTTAAATAAAAGCATAAGGAATATAACACGACAAAACGACGACTTTAACCCAACCCAAGTGATTGAGACAAAAACAAACATAAAGAAGGGAACCACGGAACATACTTAGTAAAATGTAAATATTTTAAAGTGATTGAGACAACAACCCAAACATAAAGAAGGGAACCACAAATAAACAACGAGGATAAGAAAATAATAAACCTAAGCCACAAGGAAACAAGTTTATGGGTTTAAATGACCCCAAAATGCCCAAAGGAACGGAGGAAAAACCTAATATATTAAACAAACAAGGAAAATGAAGAAGGAGGGAGACAAGCAAAAGTGAAAACCAAGAATGGTTCACCAAAATAAGTAAAATAGCACTCACCAAGAACATTGAAACCAAAACAAGGGTTACCAGGAGGAAGAAGAGATAACGGTTACTACCCATTAAAAAGGCAACCAGAAACCACAAATTAGAATTGTTATTAGTCAGTAAGTATTAGTTATTAAGTATTAATTGTCATTAGGATTAAGTCATGAAAGAGAAATAAGTATAGGGGTCACCCACTATCAAACAAATGATATAAACAGTGATATAGTGTAATAGTGTAGGTGTCAGAACCCCAAAGTGAAGTGTGACACTAGTGAAATTGTAATTAACAATAAGTGATTTACAAGTGAAGGTAAGGTAAAAGTTGGAAATAAACAGTGCATAGATAACTGATAAATAAGTAGTATTAAGAGTGAATTATAGTATAAGGGATAGAAAAACACTAGAAGTGATAATGACTTTTTATTTAAAAAGATGTTCGATAGAGTTAAGTTAACTATAGCCAGTAGTAAGTAAAAAGGGAGGATTCCAGAATAGAATAAATTGAAGGTGTTACCATGGAGGGAATATAAAAATTGTTTAGAGATTGAGAAGTCAAAAAACTAACAAAGATACCTAATTTATAAAGGACTATTATTAATTTAATAACAAGTGATGTTGTTTATCACAACACAGATAATATGTGTTATAAACTAAAAAATTAGCAAATAAGGATAAGTTAGGAGTGAGTGATGATATCTCTTAATCAAAACAATAACTCTAATAACTTATAAAAAATTGTGTTCATGTTATTGTTAGAAGAGGATATGGCTGAATGCAATGTGCAGTCCATAAACCTAATGTTATATTTTTAAGATTGAAATAAGGAGAGCAATATTGAATAATAAACAAAACGCCTACAGACTCAAAACACAACACAACTAATAAAAATAACAAAGTAAGCCCAATAGGCTGAAACAAAATGTGATTTGAACGAAATAAGTAAATTATTATAATGGCTACTCAGGCCTAGAAAAAACATAACTGTCAGAACCAAACATACAAAGATTATAACAAATTGAATCAGAATTTAGAAAATCTGAGGTGAAGGAATCACCAAGGATAAATTGTAGATCATTTATAACACAAAATATTGTAATAGGCATTATTATATAAAAAGAAATGTAATTAACAAGCATTAACATAATTGTAAAAACTTGAAATCTGAAAATACCCAAGCTTGTGGGGTATCAAAATAATCTATGAACGAGAATAAATACTATAGTGACAATATTTATTAACCAGGAAGGAAGATGGAGGAATAACAGTAATCAGAAGATATACGAAGGATTCGAAGTTTCGATAACAATACATCAACTCAAAATAAGCCTATTCGAAAAATACCGTTACTATGGAAACAGCGGTTGTTGACAGAAAAATACCGTTAAAAATTAGTAGAGAGAAAAGAAGCGAAGCGTCATCAAGCCATACAGATGCAGAAGTCCGGAAGAAAGTTTTTTCAGTGTAAATCATGAAAATAATAGTATAAAGTTGCTGAAAACTAATCGTCAAAGAAGCAGATGACCACTACAACCAATATTACAAGACCCAAGACCTGAATAAACGGAAATTATCCATAAATGGAACGTCCAAACACAAGACGAAAGGACGCCACAATTTAATAAAGCCCAAAATCCAAGAAAACTGATTTGATGCAGCCAATTCCTATCTCGAACCAACTACAAAGGCCTCTATGCTCGTCGAATTGTTAAGTACTATCCAATTATTTATTTTCCACCAACCCTAATCACTTTAAATAATTTTGAAAGGTAAAATTACCACACTATAAAGATAATATTTCTCTTTCATAGAGTATTTAAGCAAATTAAAACATAATGAAACATTGTTAACATAAAATAACCTAAGAATTGAACACGAACTTACAGAACACCTTTACAACACTACACAACAGATTGTAACAGCACACTTTATATTTCTTGTACACTTAGATTAAGGTAATTTGTATTTTTATTGTAACCATTGTAGTTCTCTAACTCATAGTCAAAAGAATCCACGGATTTTGAAACCATAACATTGTAATACGCCTAACGTAAACAGACGCTAGGTTAAATGGTTTCTAAATTAATTCGCCGCCCTGAAAATTAGATCTCATGTAATCAAACGATAATTATTTTGTTGTAATAGTAAATGTTTCCAGTTATCACCATTAAAAAATATTCATTACAGGGAGTAACAAGCGTTATCATTTCTTAGGGAGTGCTATATAATAATTACTTGTATTGAAGAGTAAATCGTAGCAGTAAGCTAGTTGCCAGTTATTCGTCAGAAGCGACGATTGAGACGGCTGTGCGAGCGGGAACGATTCGAATACACCAACCCGCTACGCTGATAACTTGTTCAAATACGGTTTTTTAGTTGTTTTGTAAAACGACCTGGCGCCACCCGGGATTATCACACCCCCTAAGAATAACAGGTAAGGTTACTGCCGTAATATACAGGTGATCAGAACTACGCTACGAACATCGCTAGCCACCAAAATTACTGTAACGACCCGGTGCGAGGCGAACGCACTAATCATCCAAAACACATTATTTTATGTACACATTTTGCAGGTACGCTCAAAGTATATAGTTACAATATTAATAATAAATTTGAAATTGTGAAGAATTAAATGATAAGTAAATGATAAATAATTGATGGTTAATTAATAAAAGTCAAATAATTAAAAGAATTAATTAATTAAAAAGTAATGTTTATAATTTGATACACAAATTTAAAGAAATTTTAATCAAGTTAAAATGTGAATTGGTTATTTTAATGTATTAACCGAATTACTGTATTAATATAATGATGAGTGTATTATCATGTACTATGTAATATGTATTATGTATTAGCATAGGAATTTGAACATGATGTATAAGAGATAGTGTGTGTGGAGGAGAAAGAGGGGTAAATATTATTAACAGCGCCAGTTTAATTAACTGTTAATAATAATAATATTAATATTTTTTTTATTTTTTATATAAAATGTTTTTCTCCCTCTTACTCAAACAGGGAGATTTTGGTAATTGTATCCATAAACTTTGGATTATATGTTTCATTTAATCATATAAAAAAAAAAGTGTGTTTCTTCTATAATTATATTAATTATGAAAACAGAAAAGGGTTAATTATTATCGATGGGAATCGAAAAGATTTTATAATGTTAAGGGTAGTCAATGAAGAGAATGGCACTACTATATAATTCTTGTTGATTTGATGCAAACCCAGTGCTTCTTAACACAAACCAGCACATAGCTAAGGGGAAACAGATCAGTTAGGGATATAGCATATACCATGCCACTATTTCAATATTTTTGATTTATTGTTTCAGTGTTTGGTGATGTTGTGACGGTGGTCCTGTGCTGGCCAGCGCATCAGAGCAGGAGCGTTACGCGCCTGATTGGCCTTATGGTGTTGGGATCTCGAAGGAGAAGTCCAGTAAGGTCATGCAGGTACTGTCATCATCATCGGACCACGGGTGAGTTATTGTATTTCTTTTCATATAAATAGTAAGGGGGTTGTGGCAACATATCCTGGCTGATCCCTTTAGGAAGTACGAATGTGTCAATGAAAGTCTTTATGCTTCGGCATAAAATCTTTCATTGAGGGGGTTTTGTGACGGTACAATTCTGGTACCATAATAATTTTGTAAACCTATGTTTCCATTGTAAAACAATTATTGTATTTTTATTTTCTAACAATTTTTAATAAAAATAATTTTATTTTGTATTCCCTATATAAGTTTTGGTGAGAAGCGTCAACAACGCAAAGTTGACAGGATTTATGTCGAATTCAGTGGAAAATTACAAATGTAACAAAAAACTGTTTGTCACAAATAAGTAGTAAACAAGAACACCCCATGTTTACGTCAGACGCAAAGAATGCAAGGCGCTTTGTATTCGACTGGGCTTGGTCGTTCAAACAAAGAGCCAGTGACGTAGTTTTGCCCCACCTCTGCAATACGCAGCGGTGAAACACTGTCATTCTCGTCCGGACCGTGAAGTGGGCCAGCCGGCTATTCACGGCCGGCGTATTCACTAAGTGTAGTTATTTAAATTTTACACCACCAAAAGTGGTTTAATAACTGTGGTACCGTAACAACTTTTGAATTAATGTCATCGACAGAGTGAAATTCACGACCAAAAAATCTGACAAAATGTGATCCGAGGGGGAATGCTACAAAGAGAGAGTGTGTGCCCTAAGACGATGTGACAGTTCAGATTTTTGTACGTGCAACTGAAGGATTCAAGATGTTCAATGCCTTTAACCCAACAGTGCAGCTAAGTACCAGCTACAACAAATTTTATATCAAATTTTAATACTCAAAATAAATTTCAATATTCAAAATTATAAATAACCAAAGTCAGTAAAATCACAAAACTAAATTGGTATCCCATGAATTAAAATGAGCTCAAAATAATAATTGTACGAGAGAGAGAGAGAGAGGGGGAGAGGGAGAGAGAGAGAGAGAGAGAGAGAGAGAGAGAGAGAGAGAGAGAGAGAGAGAGAGAGAGAGAGAGAGAGAGAGAGAGAGAGAGAGAGAGAGAGGATGATATTATTAAAAAGTGCTGGGTTGTGCAAAATTAACGTTATACTTAAGCTTCTATATATATCTATATATTTTTAACATCTTAATATTATGTTTTGGAATCATTTTGGAATGAAATGTTTAAAGGAATTTTGACTTAAGGCATCTCATGACGTAACACCTATTGGGTGTATAGAAGCGTGCGTAATTCGCACTATAGAATCACTAGTTGTGTACTTAAAGATGTAAATAAAAGGTAAACATTGGTAAACATTTCAAGTAATAGTAATTATTTCAGATAACACTTTCCGCTATCATCTGGTTCGCTTAACCGAATCCTGGCCTAAAGGTAAGTTCAAAGGTATATCACAAGATGGCGCCCGATATTTGAAATTATTCAGTAATTGTTAAGTAACTTTTATTGGCAGTAATAAAATAATATAACACATATTTCCTGTACCAATTATTTGTGACACTTTACAAATGGAGTCATGAAACCCAAGTTCTGCTTAATAAATGTTTATAAAAATGATAATAAAAGTTATGCAGAATGATTACTAATGTATTATATTTTTGTATCTTAAGGTAATTGATAATACTATCACATCTGGCCCAGGAATTTATTATTTAATTAGTACTGCACAATTAAGAAGCCCAAATAATGTACTTACATCTAGAAGTTTTCTACAGTCAGAAAGTTTATCGGCAAGTAAACTGAAAGTTGCAAGAACATCACTGAACTGAGGTTCCTCTTCTAATCTTACATTATTATTTCCTATAACTTCTAAACTTTTCTCGTTGAGATCAACAAACAAGCGTACCAGCGCTTGTGCAGTGAAGCAAGTATCGCTATACAAAACCTGAAACATTAAAACCTTATCACTGATCTCTCACCAAAATAGTGCAATTATACTTTACACATAATTGTACTGTGTTATAAATCACAAACTATATTCACTCTGTTTCTCATAATTACAGTTTTAATGATCCAGTGATTGTAGTTTATTTTATTGTTATTATTGTATCTCGTATAAGTGGCAGTTCCTGACCCAATGGGTAGGGCAATCATCGACTCTAAGCACAATATAAACACATGTACATACAATTCCCATACTAGAAAATCATTTTAAAATATTCATGTACTCATTAGTTTGTGTGGCCGTGAGAAAAATATTCATCAAGTGTAATTAGTACGAGGATTAAAAAAGTGGCGTTTAGGAAGCTATGACTCTACTTCCTACTTAAAAAAAAAATGATTTCAACAACAGGAACAACAATTTCAACCTAGGACACACTGCAAGGAGCTAACCTTAATCAGCAACAACCATAACAATAAACAAAAGCAAAAATAGCCATATTCTTACCAAGGTGGGATACTGCTAGCGCTCCTAACAGATTAAAGCACTGCTAAAGAGTGCTTGCATCTCTGAGAGGTGCTGTACGGTTTAGCATTCTACAGTATATAGGTTTTGTTTTTAATTAACGTCAAATTTGTACTTATTTTTAATAGACATTATACACATCAATTTCTTCATAATTAAATTCCCTACAAGGTTAGTTTGAAATTTTTATTTGTTTATTGGCAAAATTAAGAAAGTTATTGTATCCCAAATCTAAAAATGTGTGTTTTCCGACTCCAATGTTTTGGGTTTTACACAGTTTTTCTTAGAAACTAATTGAGATAGAGCTCTGAGACCTCTTTTATTCAATTGTTCAGATCAAAAACCATAAGAAACCACCAAAATTATGTTTTACTTTATATCCCAAGAATTTCAGTATGACATCATTTTACCATGGGAGCAGAAATCAGGGCGAACTGGTTCGCGAGCCGTAACTAGCTAACAAACCGTTTTAGGACCTATGTTTATATGAACTATTTTTCTTATTTTTAGCTACAGAATCAGCTTTCAAGAGATTGCCGTGCAATTTTGAATCACCCTATATAATCATTTATTTACTTTTGCCTGATTTTCTTTGGGCAAGCACTGCTTGCGTTGCTTGCTCTGGGGATTCACCTCTGTCTCGATATACACAATACTGTATTCAATATGAAAAACTATATGTGGTGATTGAAAATTTCTAAGAATTTGAATGTCTTGTACAACATACACATAATTCAAATTTGCACTGCTATGTATCTGAGGTTCTGAAACCATTATAATAATGCTAATAAGCCTTGTGACCTTGTATCAAACTTAACAATATAGATAAGCAGTTGAAACCCATCTCTTCCTAGGCTATAGGAGGTTTTTGGTGACCACACTTAAAGCTTGCAAAGTTTTAAAGCTTTGGTGTGGTTTAAAGATTGCAAAGAGGGCCAGAGCTGTATTAAAGGTGTTGAACATTTGGACTGATCACCATTATGCATGGCATCAGAATCAATGACTGAAATCAAGTCAGAATCAATTGTGTGACAGCAGAATCCTTGAAGCCAGAGGATAAGTTATCCATACTACAAGTAATATAAAGTAATGCCAATCCCTACAGCAGGATGTCTTGAACTGTACAAAATTTGTTCCTCATCTTGCATCAAAGCCATCAAGTTAATGGAGCGCATACTATCAACTCTGAACACAGTGCCACAACCTTCATAACGGAAGTCACCATCCTTTATATGACCAATAAAATTTTTCTAAGTTGGGAATCATTACTGATAACTCATTTGTATTATAAGCTTTTAAATTACTGCCAAGCAATTTTATTGCAACATTAAGATGGCTAAAAGAAAATATCAAACACAAATGTTCTGAGCTTGGGGAAATAATACTATTAGGTACTGCGCTATAACAATCCACTTCACACAACTTACTTAGTATGAGGAAATTCCAAGCACCCATCACCAGTGTCCCTCTCATAATACCCTTGTGACATATATATTAACCTAAAACACCATTTGAAAGGGAAGAATTTGACTTCAGTTTAGATACAGACTCCAAGTTTTATCGCTCTTTGACAATGGCTTAAGTTAGTCGAAACAGCTGTCAGGGTTAATTAAAAAATTTGTGAAACTTACCAAGTGTTTTTTATATATTTTACAAAACCTTTGTATTAATATGTTTCACCAAGTGCCCAACGAGTCATCAATTAATATCCAAGTAGCAAAATATAAAACTTAACATCTAAATTCTAACTATGATTGAATCTATTATCAAATAGATGTCAAATTATGTGGCAATTTGTAACCATTAAAAGTAACCACATGATCACTGATAAATCATACTCACATATACTGTACTCGAATTCATGCGACACAACCAATTCACTTCACCGTGTTCTCTGAATATACACTTTATGTTTAATTTCAAAGAAAAAAAGTTGCATTACAGAATTAGTTCTAAAATAAAGTTGGTTGGTTTTTTTTTCAGGCGAAAGTGTTAAAAATGGAAGGAGTCCAGGGTAGGAGAGAGAAAAACGAAGGTTCAAAGTGGACTGAAGACGGGAAGAAGAGACACAGTGAAAAGATGAAAGAATATTGGAGAAAAAGAAAAGAACAAAGAATAAAGAATTGAAATTGGCATGTGGTCCTTATATGGCCGAAAAAAAAAAGTTGGTTATAACCACACTTCTTCACATTTGATCCTGAATGGTCATGTTCCTGAATGTTACCCCATAATTTTTGTTGTAGTTTTCTGCTCATAAATCCACTCACACTGTACTGTGGCCATGTCTATAGAGTGAAACATTCAGTAGCAATCAATATGTTCGACAGTCTTAGTATTATAGAGAACGTAGCTATTTCATGAGACACCGAATAAATAAACTGACCTAAAAGTAGTTCATCAATGTGAGGAGTAAAACTCAGCAGGATGACGCTGTAGTTACTAGTGTGTATACAAAATTTGTCTGTAACCTAATACAGTGAGTCAGTTACTGCTCAGCATCCAGTGTACAGGCTTGTGTGATACACACACACTGCTTTTTCTGTACATACAATGATGGAATATGGCATCAGATTTTGCCAAAAGCTTGACAAAATATTTCATAAGATTCAACAGGCTTTCAATATACATAATACAGTGATTACACAAATTAAAGAACAGTATAACTGGTTTAAATATCGGTATAGAGAACGATACATGACGTCCATGTTCTAAGATTTGCATTTAAAATCATTTTCGATATGAAATATTTCCATAGAAACTACCTCTTTCTTCATGTACTGTACTGTGGTCACTAACGTATGCCACCCCACCTCAATTTTCATTGATGATGACAGTTGATGGCACTGCTGAAACGTCTGGTTTTGCAGAAAACATTGGACTATGGCCAAACAGTCCGGGAAGGAATTTTAACAACAAACTACTTCTTTTTGCCGATAACGTAGTACACATATAAAAAATTATCCCCTCCCTCTTCAACTATCATTTCTATTTATAGAAAATTACCCCCTCCCCTTCAACTACCCTTTTCATTTATAGATATATCATCTACCTTTCTACTGTGGATTATTATGACCTTCTTTTCAGGATACTTTATTTATCAAAATTAAGTACTTTACTCTTGTTAAAACATAAAATGTTGCAGGTAAACTACCCCTTCCCCTTAACCGATCATCACCAAAATTAATAGGCCTTGAGTCCTCTACAACTTAGACGCATACGCAAAACATTATTTGATTCTGTTTGAATTTGCGGCAGTTATCGTTCGCCATAGAAAAAAATTCTACACACACACACATTTTAGAAAATAGCTATCTTCATGTTTTGAGGGTAGTACAATCAGAATCTGCCCTTATCTCGAACACGATTTTTTTTACCATCACCATACTTCCATTTCCTTATGGAACATGAAAGTAAAAATGAAAAAACTTCAGTTTATAGTGACTAGCATACTGACAGGCTGGCAACAAGCTGAATACTGGATGCCATTAAGAAAGGGTCCTGTTTATCATCCGTAACCGTCAGTTGACTGTACACATGGTTATTGATAATATTAGGCTTAGCAACTGTTCTGCACATAAAATTTTAACAGATGATTTTGACACAACAGAATGGCCACAACTTGTACCAAAACTCCCCACTCACGTAAATCGTCTTAATGTTGTGCACAACATGCTGGAGTGCATCAAAAGTGATTCTGATTTCCTAATGATCATGTGTTTGGGGTATATGAGTTTAGATCCTATGGGTGTGGCTCACTCACCCAGTAAAAGTTTTCATCATCCAAAGAAAGCAAGAAATTTATGTCCAAAGTCAAATGGTTTACGTGAGTCAAATGGTTTTTTATTAATTTTTTTTCAACTATCATGAGGTTCTCCCATACAAATATGGAACAGAAGCCCATACTGTTAGCACAACTGTATTATTAAGAGGTTCTCAGCCATGTCTGTAATGGAGTTTTGCACAAGAGACTGTATCTGCGGGAGTCATGTAACTGGCATTATGTGATGATAATAACCTCACTCAGTCCTCATGTCTGATCCAACTCTTCTTACCTGCTGTTGGATACTTTGTAACGTTTGTTACTTTTTACCAATATGTCAAAACGTTCGTTAATCTCACCCCTTAATTCATTAAATTTTTCATCATTAACATCAAAACGATTATTGATGTCGCTACTTATTTCATTAAATTTAGTGTCAAAACGATTATTTAATGCATCAAATTTCTTATCATTATCACTAGACATTTGTTTAATCTCATCTTTTAAACTAACATTTTGATTAGACATCAGTTTAATCTCCCCCCTTATCTCAAGAAACCAATTTCTCGTTTCGTCATCAGTTTTATTACTTTCCCTAGTCGAGACGGGAGTTGAATGAACTCTCACCTCATCCATAACAGCTGACTCTGTCCAGCTTTCTTTATTTACTATAGGAGTTTCTGACTGAATTTCTGATTCACTTATAACAGTTGAGTCAGACAAACTGACTTCGTTTTCCGTATTTTCCATTTTTATGAATTTAATTATTCTTTAATCAAATAATTAATTACTTATTTATTATCTAAACAAAATCTCGTAACTTTTACTCACAGTATTTTATGGCTTAACCTCTAATCACAAATCTCGTAATTTTTACTATTACAAAAACCGCCTATTATCACCACCTATTTCGTACTTCAAATCAAGCCTACACCCATATGAATAAATTCATCTGAGTTATACTGGCAGGGAACGCCATTTGTAACGTTTGTTACTTCTTACCAATTCCCCCCCCCCTACGTGACTTCTACTTACTGCGTGCGATCTTTTTACGCACTCGCCCTGATTACAGTTTACCCTGACTTAACAAAACAGAAGACTCCAAATTACTTATAGGTCGCCACCAATATCTTTAAAGGACAGATATGGAGACCTTAAAACACTTTCCCCTTTTAGAATTCAATTACTTACCAGGTTCGTTAGGCGAAATTTTCTATACGGGATAGGTGATGTTAATTTGGCGTAATAATTGACTTAACGCATGGTTACGCTATTAATTCATTTTATTTATATTCATTTTAAAAGTTAATTATTCTCTGTTTGTAACTCTTAACGGTTCATCAAATTCTTTGTTTTATCAACTCTCTATAATATTGTACGTTAAACATTTAAGAAAACAAAATTTACTAATTCAACTATGCGGTATACCTTTTATTTTTATTTGACAACCCAGTATTTGCTCATTTGCTCACACTTTCATTCTTTACAGATCTTTTACCCCCACCCTTAATTTAGAGATCTCTTTATTATTGTTACATTTGAATTTATTATGATACGTCCAACTGACCTATTTTTGAAGTTTAGTCATTGAATTATAAATGGTACTTAGCCATTTTGTAGATGTCTCCCCGCTGTTGCACCGTCACTTGATTCACTATTTATTTAACGTTCCGTAATTCGGTTTTAAAACGGTTTCGACTGCGATACTGCTCTATATGGTTCCAAATACATGTTTCACTACTGTTCACATTAATTATGTCACACTTTAGCCAGCCGACTGTGTTTTGCTCGCGAGCACTTTTGTGCTGAACCGGCTGAAGCCACAGCTATAAGACGACAGACGCCAAAACGACGCTCTCAAGATGGCCAAGGCGTTCTTCATGCACACCAACTTGCTTTTTCATTGACACAAAAGGAATCACGTGACACAGTAATTACTTACCACGATGTACAGTGTATTCACTATAGTTGACCAGCGAGCTTTGTACGTGACGATTTACATGTGCGGGCAAGCATACGCGCACTTGTGCACATACCTGAGCATCTGGAAAAGTAGCTTATTGCGGGGCGGACAGACAAAACGTACAACTGGGTGCCCCGACAAGGAATGTCTATTGTCAAAATTGGGGCCCTGTGTGGGTAACTCTTATGTGTCGCATTTACAATTAAAATAAAATCCATCACCGAATTCTGTCCCGTTACAACTTTTTGAACAGACTTTGTATACTTCCTAAAAACTCAGGTAAAATTCTCAATTGAATTCACGTTTATACTGTTCTCAACTTATGACACGAATTTCTCGATCAACCCATACAACTTATGCCATGGAATGGAGAAAACTATACAGGGAATCCTACTAAAGATATATGTCATATCAGTATTTTACATTGCCTAAACATCCAAAAGAGTTTACAATTTCATAGTAAAATAGTCAACTTGAAGAATAATTTATTTTTTTAAATGATTCATAAAGACATTCCAAGAAATAATAGGGATTGCCCACTAATAAAGAATGACTGTAGGTATAGAACATATTTATAAATTTAAAAAAAATCTGATTCTGCATGTTCAAACCTCTAAATCAATTACCATATACCTCCAATTTTAATCATCCAAATAATATAAGAGTAAATACTTTTTCAGTTGGATTGAGGCTTCTGTAAGTGAGCAAGCCATACAAAAGAAACTAGCTCCTAACGTTTCAGAGCCTAAATATTAATTATATATTTTTTGAGAATATAATAAAGGTTCATCTTGAACAGAAGTTATTTCTTATCATCACCAACAACAGAAGTGGAATGCTTACAGTTCACTTTACTACCAAATTTCTAAAATTTGTCTTCTGAATATGCTTCAAGTGAATATCTTTCCCCGACTTCCCTCCTTCACATTCTAGAATGTGGTAAATGTGTTATACCCAAATCTTTCCGAAGTTGAAGGCTTCTGGCAGAAACTATAGGTATGATGGGGAAATTAGGTCTGTGTAAATTGGGTATACTGTATAGACAAGAACTAATGTGTTCAGTGATAAAATACTTTGTTATACAAATTTTAACAATGGGCACCAGGCTTGCTATCAGTCAATGAAAAACGTATTAAATGAACATTTCTAAATACGGCTTGGGCATGTTTAAATGCAATACAACTGAATTACTGCAATGGCTTATCACTGTTGACAAAACATGGATTCACCACTATAGGCCAGAGGCAAAAGAAGCAGTCCAGGCATTGAGAACAAGGGGGCGAAAGTGCTCTAATGTTCCAATGCTTTTATCACTGAACACATTATTACCATATTCTCTTTCTTGCAGACTTTTGTAGACTTCGTTATTGAATTTTTTTTTTTTGCTGAACCACCATACAATTTATTTCTTTACTACCAAATGTTTCACCCATTCTACAACGAGGCATCCTCTGTAGCTTAACTGAGACTAAGGCTTAACTGAGACTAAGTAGTACTGAGTCTCAGTCAAGCCACTACGACAATGCCTCTATACAATAATGGGTGAAATGTTTACGGCTAAGGAAAATAAATAATGCAATACACTCAATAATGGTGTTGGGAATTTTACATAAGTTTCTAATACAATGTCAAACTACATCTTAGACAATAAGAAACTACATCTTACCGAATCCTTCTCCACGCGTATTTCTAATGCCCGTCTCCAGAGATCAATACACCGTTGGTACCTAAGGTCATCCGCATACGCTGCTCCTCTGTACATCAATCTGAATAATGTATCTTTATGGTGTGGGCCTAATACGCGTTCACAGATCAGAAGGCTTTGTATTCTCATCGCATCAAGATCAAGCGATATATTTCTCAAATCCTCAATTGTGGTAAATTCCTTTGCATAACCAAATGCTTCCCTTCTTGGCATAACAGGTCGTTTTGGTATTGGTTGTCCATTAACTCCATTCAGCCTTCTTAAATCGGTAGCCATCTGCCAGTGCAATAAAGCAACCTAAACAATTAAACAACAAAATATTTTAACTGAGTAGAACTCTCTCTGTTTTATGATACAACATACAAACTGTGTCATCCAATTATTCATAGTACAAAGTATACAACAGGTCTGCACATACCACGTCACCAGGATTGATGACACTGGAATTAGATGAGCAGGAATTGTCTGCGAAAGATACTAGGCTAATTTTCAGAACACACACTGGCACACAAGAAAACAACATGAGATTGTAATATTTTATCAACCATATAATCATACTTTTATTAATATAAACATACTACTAACACGTATACAGCACAGAGCTCAGAGGCGAGTGGCACTGTGGTGGGAGTTGCTGTGAAATGCGAGAAGACAAACTGTTGTTATCAGCATCAGTGCAGCCAACATATGAGTATTATTTCTAATAATAATCTTACCTTGCGAACTGTTATGGTTTGTTTGTAAAATGTGTCACCACAAATCACGCACTCTCTCTCTCTCTCTCTCTCTCTCTCTCTCTCTCTCTCTCTCTCTCTCTCTCCCTCTCTCTCTGTATATACCCACACTCGCACAGCTAGCTGTAAAAAATCAATTCTACGTTTGTTATTTCCATTTATATACGTTTTTATTATACACGCACACAACCTTTTTATTACAGCTGATTTTTTTTCTCACTGTTGAAAAATTATAACGAAGACATTAACCATTTGTATATTTTATGAGTGTAGTGTCAAATTTTATTTATAAAACAGAAGTAGTCCACTTTGAAAGCTTAAAAATTTATGAAAATATTTATTTTTTAATTGTAAACAATGTATAAAAAAATTAATTTAAGTGTACACAGTACACTTATTATTTATGTTTATGAACAAGAGTAAAATAAATCAATCAATAAATAAATACGAGGTATGATCAAAAAATTCATGCAGTTCTTGTTTATTTTAAAAATTGTCCCTTCATTCATCGACATTTATACCGCCCCCTTCAAAGTAGTCTCAGTCGTATATCTCATGATTAAGCCAGCTGTTTTGCAGTCTTCAAAATATTTCAAGCACTTTTTGGTATACCCTTGTGCTTGCGTAGCAATTTTCATTTTATGTCTTCAATGGTCACAAAACGTTGTCCTTTCATGGAAATTATCACTATTGGGAGAAGTAAAGATCATGCTGGGACACATCCGGTCAATATGGCAGTTGCCGTGTCATCATTATGACGTTTTCTTTGGCCTAGCCTGGCAAAATTCTTAACAGGCAATGACGTGCATCAAGGCGCATTATTGGGCTGCAATTTACATAAATTATTCTTCCATAAATCTGGCCATTTTCTACAAATAGCTTCATACAAATGACGTAAAAATGTCCGAATAGTACTCTTTATTTTCCACTGCACTTAGCAATGAAATTTCATGTAACATAAAAACATAATTGTGGGGTTCTTTTTGATTTGCAGTGGACTGTATATTGTCAAACTAAATAGCTAAAAGGCTTTATTCCCATGTAATCAACAATGCATAAAAATTAAGCGTTTACTGACCTTGTCCTTGTGCGTTGTAAATGTCCTGTTGTAAGCAAAATTTTGGTGATATTCTAGGCAGTCCTAAACTTAACAATAATATCCCAACAAACGTTAAACACATAAATAAACACATGAAAAAAAGCACAAAGTAAAATAACAATAGCGTTGAATAGTCTTTCTATTCTTGCGGTATGCGTGTATAAACGAAAAAGAACTGAACTGCACGATATACCGTACACTACAGGAAAGAAAAATGCTCTAATTATGACTGCTGATTACAATGTGAATTGAACTTTGAAACAGTAATGGGAGTGCACTCAATTAGAGATAATGAAGTAGAGATAGGGTGAGTTTAACTTTTGTTATGAAACAAAATATCTGACATACCGGCCCCTTTGAACCAACTGGTTCAACAAGAAACATTAAAAGAACATAAGAACAAATTTGATCCTTTGAAAGAGTATAATAAAACTAAATTATAAGGGGCAGTAGCCAATTGACTGGTCGAGGATTTTAGTAAATGGGAAGACGGGATACCTTAACAGGACGGGTCAAGCTTCCACCGGCAGTCTTCATGTTGACGACACGTACCACTCCATCATTCCCTGGAGATACGGAGATGACTCTCCCGAGCTTCCACTTGAGGGGTGGCAGGTTCGCTTCATGAATAACGACTAAATCTCCTATTTTGAGATTTTCTTGAGGTCTGATCCATTTGGACCGTTCTTGAAGTGTGTGGAGGTACTCCATTTGCCATCTTTTCCAGAGATGTTGTGTGAAGGCTTGAACCAATTTCCAGCGTTTTATGTGATTAAGTGGTGCATTGGTTAGTTGAGGTTCGATCAGGGCATTAAGAGGTCCTCCAGTTAGAAAATGTCCTGGTGTAAGAGGTTGAAGATCTGAAGGGTCATTTGAGAGAGGAGCTATCGGCCTCGAATTAAGGATAGCTTCAATACGCACAACTAAGGTGGTAAATTCTTCGTAGTTAAAATGTGTTCACCTATGACTCTGGTGAGATGATATTTTGCACCTTTAATGGCACGTTCCCAAAGTCCACCTTGGTGAGGTGCACGCGGAGGAATGAAATGGAATCTGATACTGTTGTTCGTAGCAAAATCCTGCATCTCTGGTTGCTTCACGAAATCTTGAAAACATCTTTTGAGCGAAGAAGCAGCTCCTATGAAATTAGTCCCACAATCAGAGTACAGGTCTGATACAAGACCTCTCCTAGAGATGAATCTCGTAAGGGCTGCAATAAAGGCGTCTGTAGTTAAATCAGTAACCACTTCCAAGTGTACAGCTTTTGTTGCAAAACAGATGAACAGGCAGAGGTACACCTTTATAGGCTGTATCCTGCGAAGTGTAAAAAACTTGACCGTGTAAGGGCCAGCATAATCAACTCCAGAAGCGTTGAAACAACGAGTAGGGGTAACACGACCGGCTGGTAGATCACCCATGAGCGGAGACGTGTTTGTTGATTTTGTACGAAAACATCGTACGCATTTAAATATTCTTGAGCGTATAACACTGCGGGCGGAGAGGATCCAAAAGCGTTGAGATAGTGTTGCTTGGAGGAACTGGGGACCAGCGTGCAGGTACATGCCATGATAGTAATCAATGAGTAAATGAATAGCGACATGTTTTTTTGGCAGAAGAATAGGATGTTTGGCATTGTAAGTAAGCGCAGAGTTTTTCAGTCGACCTCCGACACGGACTATTCCTGCATCATCAATAAAGGGTGCTAGACGTTGGATGCGGTTTGAGCATGTCCTTTTCTTGGAGAGTAGATCTATGTCTTCTGCAAAGTGAAGTCTCTGAATGAGCCAGCAAATGTGGTTACAGGCGTTATTTAATTCAGTTACTGTAAATGATCCACTTATGGTGGTTTTAAATTGCAAACGGGTTATAAAGCGAAGGACATAAGCCATTACATGAAGAAGAGTCTTCCAAGAAGAAAACTTTGTAAGAAATCCAAATGTTGGGACTTCTTTTGTGGTCATCATAAGATTAAGCACATTTGGTTTCATTTCAGGAATAGACTCCTCCGAAATTGGATGAAGGATAGATTGTGGCCAGGTCTGCATTGATTTAGCGAGCCACGGTGGTCCTAGCCACCACTGACTATGTTTCATCAGAACCGTGGGTGTCAAGCCTCGAGAAGCACAATCAGCAGGATTGTCAACAGTTGAAACATATTTCCAGACGTGCGGTGAAACTAAGTCTTGTATTTGTGCCACACGATTAGCAACATACACCTTGAGACGAAAAGATAGAGTGCGTATCCAAGATAGAACTACTGTAGAGTCGCACCATGCTGAAATGTTGTAAATCTTGTGATGTTGTGAGAGCTGTTCTGTACAGTAATGTAGCAATTTGGCTAACATGTGCGCACCACAAAGTTCCAAGCGGGGAATAGTCACACGCTTCAGTGGAGCTACTCTTGATTTTGCGATCAGCAGTCGTATGTTGACATCTCCTTCTGCGTCTTCTGTGCGCAGGAAGACACAAGCTGCATATCCGGATTCACTTCCATCTGAAAATTCGTGAAGCTGGATACTGACTGCAGTTGCTAAGGATATGAAACGTGGTATCCTTAGCTTTTCTATTTCTGGAAGTTCTTTCACGGATCGTGACCACTTCTCGGAAATATGATCAAGTAATGGAGAATCCCAATCTAAGCCTAAGGTCCATACATGCTGCATTAAGACTTTAGACCAAAAAAATATTGGGGATATCCAACCACAAGGGTCATAAATCTGAGCAATTGATGAAAGTAAAGTTCTTTTTGTGTAATTACTTGAAGGTGTGTGCATCACATATGAAAAGACATCAATATCTGGGATCCATTTTAGCCCTAATACACTTGAAAATGGCTGTTCCGACATCCGTAACATGAGCGGTGTCTCATGATTATCTTGCATGACATTTTCTAAGAGTTTAGGATGGTTTGAAGACCACTTGCTCAGTTCGAATCCACCCTTTTTCAAAAGTAAAACAACATCCTCTTGAAGGTGGAGAGCTTCTTCCAGAGAATTGCTCCCTAATAGAGCATCATCAACATATATTTGCTGTTGGAGTGCTTCAGCAGCAAGTGGATGATTTTTTCCTTCGTCCATAATGAGCTGTTGTACTACTCTATTAGCAAGGTAAGGCGAGGACGTCATACCATAAGTGACAGTAGTCAATTGGTAGACCTTTGGCGGGACTGAAGTGTCTTCTCTCCAGTATATTAACTGAAAGATCTGATCATCTTCATGGATGGATATCTGCCTAAACATTTGTTTGATATCACAAGAGAAAACAAATTTATGTTGACGAAAGCGAAGAATTATATCAGTAATGTCATTGTGCAACTTTGGACCCTGATGTAGAATGTGGTTCAGTGAGACACCTGAAGAAGATGGTGCTGATGCATTGAAAACAACACGGATTTTCCTATCTTTAAAAACGCCATGATGTGGCAAAAAGTAATGTGGCTTGTTCAGAGATGGCACAGATGTGCACAGTTTCATGTGCCAACATGCTAAGTAGTCATTCATAAAATTGACATACTTCTGTTTAAACTCAGGTTGAGATTCAAATTTGCGTTCCAGTGTATTAAACAGGCATTTTGCCAAAGTTGTAGAGTCACCTAGTTGAGCAGGGTTTCCGCTGAAAGGCAAGTGACAAACATATCTGCCGGAGGCATCTCTCTTACGAGTAGAGACGAAGTGAGCTTCACATTTTTCATCTTGTGGAGCGAGTTTTGTAGTGTGAGGTGGTTCCTCTATGGACCAAAAATGTTGCAATGTTGCATGCAGATCATGATCATTCGTCGATAAAAGAGTCACTAAGCCTGAGTAAGGATTAGAATTAAGTGAAACACGTGTCGGACCAAGCCCAACATAGCCAAAGATTGTATTGACAGCGTATGGCATATTCTTGCCGAGATTGATAAAGGTACCACTAAGAGTCAATGCAAATAAATCTGCTCCAATCAGAAGGTCAACTGGACCCGGAACATCAAAAGTTGGATCCGCTAGCATATAACCTTTGAGTCGCTCTTTAATTTCTGGTGGGAGCTGAACACGAGGCAGATTGCATGATATTTTATTAAGAATCATGACTGGGTGAGATTTTGCTAAAATATTCCCACTGAGCGAAGACAATGTCACAAACCTAAGTCCCTTCGTTTTCACTGGGGCTGTAGAGATGCCACTAAGTTCTGGAACATCTGTTTGAGAGCGGTACAAACACAAAGTCTTTGCACAACTTTCTGAAATAATTGTTGTTTGGGATGCACTATCAAGCACAGCTCGTACAACTGCTGCATTTCCATTGGCAGATGTGATATGCACCAAAGCGGTTGCGAGTAACACAGTGTTATTCTGGTTGCAAGAAACACCTATCAAGGTAGTATCCTGGTGACACTCTGCAGAGTGGTTTTGCTTATGCATCGTCGTTTCAACAGAAGGGCACAAGGTAGGTCTATTTGACTGAGTCAATTTTTGTTGCGGTTGTGTGGAGCGGTTCTCAACAAAAAAATGTAGTAGGCTATGGTGACGCCTATGACATACATTGCATGTGTGGACGGACTTACAGGTGACTAACTTATGTGTTCCAAAACAATTTTGACACAAGTTCTTATTTTTAACAAAAGCTTGTCTGTCTTGTACAGTAAGTGCGGAAAAATCTGCACATCTACATATGTTGTGTGAATTTGATGAACAGAAGATACAATGCTGAGTGTGAGTAGTGACCATCGCTATTTTGTGCGGTTTAAAATGGTTTTTATTCATTTTAAAGCCACTGATTTTTTGAGAGGTTTGAAGAGAAGGTTCATTTTTTGAGATGATATTAGTTAAACCCGCTGCTTCTTTGCAAGAACATTCATTTTCTAAGAATGTAATTACTTCTGTAATGGTAGGAACATTTTGTAAATTATCTCGCGAATGTTCAAGTTTGGTCCTGAATTCCGTGTCAAATCTACGCAAAATATATGAGGTCAACAACAAACTTTCACTAGCAATATCATGTCCTAGTGCTTCGAGCGCTTGATAATTTTCATTGTAGGTCGACAGAAAATTCCTCATTTGTTTAACTGAAGGATTATGCAATTGTGGTAAATCAAATATATTGTTTACGTGAAGTGTTATCAACAATCTAGAATTTTGATATCTTTTTAGCAAAGTCTGCCAGGCTATGGCATAGTTTGTATTAGTGACAGGCAACGATTTAATTAAATTTAGCGGCTCATCAGTCAAACAAGAAAGCAAGTATGTAAATTTCTCCACATTAGAAATGGTATCATTTTTGTGCACTGCATTTTCAAACAGACTGTGAAAGGCTACCCATTTCTCAGGTTGTCCAGAAAATGTTCCCAAGTTTAAGCGAGGTAAATTTACGGTGGGAGTGGGCGCAACTAGTTGTGGTGCACCAGTGTGACACTGATCCAAGGTTTCCTGCGGTAGCGATGGTAGAAGAGGAGCACACGAACTTTGTATAGATATATTTAAGTCTGATATAGAATCTTGTAATCTTAAAATCTGTTCATTATCCAGATCTTCTGGTAAAGGTGTTGTACTAAATAGTTTATTTATAAGCCTTTCAAATTCAGCATATTTATTTTCTGCGGTGGAACTAAGCAAACTAACTTTTCGTGTTTGCTGTTCAGTTAAATTACCTATACCAATAACCTCAAGAGCAACAATTTGCTTGTTAATATTATGAAGCCTACTCTCAATCAGTTCACTTTGCTTCACAAAAGAAGAAAATCTCATTTTGGTAATTTATTTTATTTTTTTTATCACTCTAAAATACCAATAGCGTAGATGACAGTAATAATGGTAATATGGTAATAAAGGAATATGGCTACTGTATTTTATAGAAACTAATACAGAGGTCGGTTTTGAAGAAACACACTACACTTCAGAACTATGCTTGCTAGATAAAACATGAAATAACACACGCTGCACAATGAATCAATAAAACTATGCTTGCATGAAAAAACAAGAGAAAATCATAACAAAATGAAAAGAGCACTGAGTATTGGCAATACTTGCCAGTAGTAAATAATTGTTTTTTTTTTTTAATTATTTAAGCGTTACAATAATTCAATAAACATAATAATAAAGAGCATAATAATTAATAAAAATCTTGTTTCCCAACGTGCTGGATTCTGAATGAAAGATGCTATCCGGGCTGGACGGACCAAAAATGTGGGGTTCTTTTTGATTTGCAGTGGACTGTATATTGTCAAACTAAATAGCTAAAAGGCTTTATTCCCATGTAATCAACAATGCATAAAAATTAAGCGTTTACTGACCTTGTCCTTGTGCGTTGTAAATGTCCTGTTGTAAGCAACACTTTGGTGATTTTCTAGGCAGTCCTAAACTTAACAATAATATCCCAACAAACGTTAAACACATAAATAAAAACATGAAAAAAAGCACAAAGTAAAATAACAATAGCGTTGAATAGTCTTTCTATTCTTGTGGTATGCGTGTATAAACGAAAAAGAACTGAACTGCACGATATACCGTACACTACAGGAAAGAAAAACGCTCTAATTATGACTGCTGATTACAATGTGAATTGAACTTTGAAACAGGTAATGGGAGTGCACTCAATTAGAGATAATGAAGTAGAGATAGGGTGAGTTTAACTTTTGTTATGAAACAAAATATCTGACAATAATCTTCATCTGACAACCACAAGCTTCAATTGATTTACAGCAGTCTTTGAAGCCCCAGGACAGAGTGGTTTATCTCACAGTTTACACAAAATTTAATCTATGTTCTTCAATACTGCTTTGTAGAATAACAAAATATTGCCTATTACACCTAAGGGCAACTTACTCGATTACCTGTGTAATCTAAACCAAGCAGCAAATAGGACTACACGTTTAGACAATTGCTCCAACATCACATACAACAGTTTTTTAATCGGACACTTGTAGCGGTGGGAATTGCAAAATAGCACAAACCTTTTGATCAAACCTCATACATACATACTGTGCTAATACATATTATGTTGTATGCTAATATGATCAGTGCACGGGATGGTACTGATACTGGTGACCAGCAGATCTAGTGCTACCGCACGTGGGTGGATAAGGATGGTAGGGCAAGAAAGTGGACATTAAAGTGCATCTTACACTTCCTGAATTTGGCAGTTGTAAACAGATGTTCTATGTGCAAGACTCTAAGTCCAATAATTTGTGTACTTAGTGACTTGATGAAATTTAGGCTGGACTTGTCGGAAGGTCTCACAAATATCTCTGAGCTCTCAAGATCTGTTCTATTAGATGACAGTGATGAGGACGGAGACTCTGTCTTCCAAACGATCAAAATATAACCCACCAACGAAACTTCCTGGTAGGCCTACAGACAAACGGTATGATGGGTATAAACATTTTCCTAAGTTCGATGATACAAAGACTCCAAGACTGTGTCGTCCTGAAGGTTGCAGCAGCTGGACAAATATCTTGTGCGAAAAGTGTAAAGTATACCTATGTATATCAGAGAATAAACACAGCTTCAAATTATTTCATGTGAAACCATAGAGCTATGTTAGTTTATCCATAATTATATTCTGTATTAATATTTTCTTCACTAACCTTATTATACAGCGTTACTTATAAATTTGTTTGTATATAATTTTATGCTCCAAATATTTTAGTTTAATACAATTTACGAAAATAAAAAATGAATTCTTGAATGCTAAATATCAACAAGTATATTTAAATACTTGTGCTCATGTACTCAGTACCGTAATACTAAAACTACTAAATCAAAAAGACTAATGTGGTATGGGAACGAAGGAAGAGATGCATATGATAGTGTATAAATAATGCTTATGAGCTGGAATCCTTTGGGAAGAAGAAGATGAGAGAGAAGCCTCTACGGCCCTGGGGAGATGAAGTAAATGAGGCGATGGCCAGACCATGTCTCAGACACAAAGAATGGGAAAACAGAGAAAATTGTAGACTGACTGAGAGGAGGAAGCCAGCAAACAGATGTCAAAATATTTTCTTGTATGTTTACATAAATTCTTAATTTTTAATAAAATTGTTCTTACGTGTTCATCGCTTTAATTTACTGATGTTGATTTTGTTAAACACCTTTATTGGTAAAAAAAAAAAAATCAGAGTAACTCCATAATACCCATTTTTAGCATAGAAAGATGTGCTGTGGTATTTTTCCTATTATAAAAATGAAAATACAGACCACATTGGTTTGTTACATTGTTACATTCTTATTGACCCAGATGAAATTATGTAGGTTATGCTCATCATTATTGATCATAAGCAAAGCGATTTCCCAGTTTTTAACTCGATCATTTGCCATTTGTGTCCATCTATCTGCTGTCTCTCTAGTTGGGGTATGTCTCACGATAACTTTTGAATGGATCAATCAATTTTTGTAAACCATGGCAATGTTTGTCCAAATTTTTCTCCTAACAAACCCTATTGTTGTCCTCCAAAAATATGGCGTGGGAGGCAAAGATTTGGGAATATGGGGAGCAAAGCACTGAAAAATTCCCAAAAGTAAATGTGACGTGTCAAAGTAAAGGGAATTTTAACCAAAATCTGAATACAGTCAACGGTTTTAGAAATGTCAAAACTCTTCTGGACCCCAGAGCCCAAAAAAAGATTAAAAATGTTTTTAATTGTATAAATCCATCAGGGTGTCAGACTAGGAATTTTCACACAAATCCAAAAATCGGAATTTTTAATGTTTTGTTGCATTATTGTCTGCTCTACAATTATTTTACTAAAAAAAATTAGTAGTGTAATTGTGATTTATCTAATAATAGAAATAGTCTACTAATATAGTCTGACAATAAAATTTATCTACTTTGGTGAAAACAGTGAGCAAGTTCTGCGGTTCAGGCAGTTTACTAATCTTCAAAATATACAAATCTGTTAACAAAAGAATTTATAAAATTATTTTTTACATTGTTCTGATGATGTTGGCCAATGAAAGTGTTCAAAAAAATGTACATCAGTAAATTACAGAAATAGACATTCACATAAGAACAAATTTATAATAAACGTTTGTGTGTGTGTTACTGTTCTCCACTTAACTATACTGAAATCAGATAAAAGAGCTGCTTGATTAAATCTCAACATGTGATAGATAGTTTTGTAGACATAGCAAGTAAAACATTAAACCTGAAAAATCTTCAATGAATACAGACGACTCCAAACTTTCTGATTGCTATGTTCTAATAGAAAAATTAGAGAAGTGTTTGGAAGAAAATTGTACAATAAAATATGAAGTTCAAATTCTGGCACTACTTCTACACTCTTACAATCTCAAAAACTGGTTGAATTTTTTAAAGCAATGAATGCTGATAAAAAACTAAAATGTAATTCAAGAGGATGGTGACTGAGGCAAGACTGCAACAAATAAAGGTTCTACTTTAAATAATGAAAATAGTAAAGAGAGTAAAAAATTTCACTATGATAATAATGAAACAAGTAGGGTATCATGAAATAAAAAGGATTTTGTCTGTACTAAATGGAACTGGAAGGAAACTTAAAACCTAGAACACTAATACGCCATAATTTAAAAAATATTTATTTGCATTTCACAGAAAACAATACTGATAACAAAATACATGTTTTATAATGGTGGGTAATTTCTATCATAAAATATCATCCAAATTGTTTCTACTTTTGATACTAAGAATGTAATATACAGACTTGTGTGTGTGTGTGTGTGTGTGCGCGCGCGCGCGCAACTCTTAAAAGAAACAGGCAGGTCTCTGGTTCACAGAAACAACCAGTTAGGTAAGATGAACACCTTGAGATTAGTGGAACGTGTGGACAAACAGCATAGAACACAGTAGGTAACGCGTCCTGAGGTGGGACAACGTAAAATCAAAGAGGCATATTTCATCATGGTTAACGAGAACTGCAGCCATGGTAAACGTTTTATGTAGGCATGAGTGGCAGGGGAGGAAGCGTGGTCTTTAGCAGGCAGGCGGGGATATAAATGTGAAAGAAGACAGCAGTTCAGCTATTGTTAGGTCTTTCAACTGATACTCATAGTAAGAAAGGCTTATTTTATTTTACACATTATTCTGTAGTTTATTCTCATATATCTAGTAATTTTATACGTTGTTCCTAGTGTTTGTAAGATTTACATTGTTATGGTATGATTTAAATCATAATTATTTATATTTTTAACAATTGTGACGGCAGCGGTATGCGAACATCTGCTCTCCGTTACCAGCCGCCGAGACGTGACCAACTGCGTGTTCGGAACTAGTGAATCAGCGATCCCGGTTAGTTAATAAAACCCGGGCCGGCAGAAAATTTTGCAAACTTCACCGCCACGCCATCGGACGAACTTCATCTCTCCTCTCTCGGATGACATCGGCGCGGAGTCAGCAGGAAGGAACAGCTGAAGAATAGAACCGGCGTTCTTGCGTCTTCACCCTCCAGTTCTGCGCCAGCGATGGATTTCGCTGGGCCGGCAGCCGACTCTACAACCAGTGCCGAAAGAAGAGGAGGACTGCAGTACGCCACGAACAGCGGGCGCAGCCGCCGAACATCTCAGCGCGGCACTACCAACATCACCGTTCTCGCCACTCGGTCCTTTTTAGGGCCACCAAAATAACTAGAGTGTACGATTGGGGCCATTTGTCATGCGGCAAGCCTTTTGTGTCCGCTGACACAATATACAATATAATTTTATAATTTTTTACAGTAAGATGTTTTATATTTTTTAGCTTCTGAGGATAAATCCCAAATTCCAGGGATGGAAACATCAAGTGGAAAATAATAAACAGAATTATCACTGTTACACACCACTATAGAAAGCGCTAATCAGAATCATTTTTCTATAGTGGTGTGCAACAGTGATAATTCTGTTTGTGATTATAACCACTAACACAACTTTCTTAATTAAACTTCTGATAAGATGTGCAGTCGATGACAGGTAATGGACGACAACAAAGAGGTAATAAACGACAACAATAAGGTAAGTACAGTGAAACTTCGATTAACCGTCACTCTTTTAACCGTCAGTTTCTGTTAACTGTCAGTCCGTACTCTATGTACAGCAACCAGATTGCCGCGAAAAATCATCCTCGCTTTACTGCTGAGCGGCAGAGGCGCTGGAGTGGCGCACTATTGTTCTATTGATGAGTCACGTTCTTGGCCCGCCTAGCTGTCGCACACGTGGTCAGTTTCAGTTGTGGCTGAGAAGCTGTTGTGCTCGGTGCTGTACGTTATTTGTTGCGTAGTGGCTTAATTGTATCGGCATATGATAGTGACATTCACACCAGTAAGTTTTGTTGTTAAGGTTTCTTTTCTTTTTTTGTTTTTGTGCAACAGCTAGAAAATGGCTGAAAAGCATAAACGGGTCGTGTTAGATCTCAACCAGAAAATTGAGATTATTAAACGTTTGAAAAAAGGTGAAACTCCCACTAGTATTGCTCTCATTTACGGCGTTGGAAGAACTACAGTGAATGACATTAAACGCGATGCTGAAAAAATAGAAGATGTTTCAAAAATGCAAAACAGCGATGGAGATCCTAAGACTCGTAAAACCATGAAATCAGCAAAATATGACCAACTGGACACTGTTATGTATCAATGGTTTATACAAGCACGGAGTCAAGGAATCCCACTTTCAGGCCCTGTAATAATGGCCAAGGCGGTTGAAATGAACAAAAAACTTGACTGAGATCCTAATTTTAAAGCAAGCATAGGATGGCTCGATAAGTCTAAGTGTCGCCATGGCATTCAGAAACTAGACATTAGTGGTGAAAAACGTAGTGCAAATAGCGCAGTTATTGCTGAGTACAGAGAATAATTTAAAGAGAAAGTGGCCAAATTAAACCTCGTTAGGAAACAAGTGTACAATTGCGATGAAACCGGGCTCAATTGGAAAGCTTTATCACAAAAGACATTGGCATCACTTTCGGAGACATCAGCCCCGGGTTTTAAAGTCCAAAAGATCGCATCAATTTTATGGTTTGTGCAAATGCCACCGGCAATCACAGTTTACCCCTGCTTGTGATTGGAAAAGCAAAAACACCTCGTGCATTCAAAAATTTTAATTTGAACGCATTACCTGCTACCTATTACGCTCAAAAGAGTGCTTAAATATCTCAAGATATTTTTTTCGATTGGTTCCACAAAGTGTTTGTGCCACAAGTTAGAGCTCATTTGGCTGAAATGCAGTTACCACAGGAAGCATTGCTGCTAATGGACAATGCTCCAGCACATCCCACTTGCGGAATTAAAAGTGATGATGGCAAAATAACATGCCTCTTCCTTCCGGCAAACACAACACCACTAATCCAGCCTATGGACCAGGGCATAAATGAAAACATGAAACGTCATTATAGGAAAGCTTTTATTGGAAATTTGATTTCATCTAATGATGAAATGTCTGTAAAAGAGGTTTGGAAAACGTACAACATAAAAGATGCAATTTTCAATGTTGCTGCTGCATGGGATGATCTTCAAGTGTCAAATGTTAAAAATAGGTGGAATAAACTCTGGCCTGAAGCTAATGATGGCGAACCTAAGGAAACTGGGAATGTTAGTGTTGATGAAATTGTGTAACTGTGCAATAATGTACCGAATGCTGAAGACATAACGCCAGCAGAAGTAACAGACTGGTTGAATTGGATGGAGGCTTTGACATTTTGAACGATGATGAAATTGTTTCCAGTGTGATTGACAACGAAGAAGAAGAAATTGACGAAGGCGAGTGTTATATTTTGAATGAAAAAACTACGTTAAGCCATACAGAAGCAGAAACAATGTTATCAAAATGCATTGAGTGGTTTGAGGGGCAAGAAGAGGCAAATGCAACGCAGATACTTCTCCTATGTAAAGTACGGAACATTGCCACTCAGAAAGCATGAGCCTCGAAGAAACAAAAGAAAATGACAGACTATTTTAAAATTTGAATATGTATGTACGTCTAGAGCGTAAGTTCATGTAACAATATGTACAATACATATGTTGTACTACATATACTGTACTTAATGTAAATTGTATATTGTTTGTTTCTGTAAAATAAAATACATGTATGTACAGTGTATTTCTAGTTCGTAATCATGCATTTTTTATCATTCGTTCATATGCAATGGATGGGGGTGGGTTGTTGGTTAAGGTTTTTCTGTTATCCGTCTATTCAATTAACCGTCACAGTCCTGGTCCCGACCCTGACGGTTAATCGAAGTTTCACTGTAAAGTGTTTAAATATCTCAGGATAAAAAGTTAAATTGAAGAGGGTCTTAAGTTAAATATGGTTCAATAAACAATTTCTAGCTAATAATGTCAATCCTAAATATGTGGAAGTTAAAATTAAAAATAAGAATGCGGTAGTTAAAAAAGTAAAAGAACAAAGCGAAAAGTTGTGGATAACATTAGAGATTTCCGATCTGACGATGAGCTGAGAAGCTTGAAAGCCCTAATTGGAATAATTTTTCTACAGTGGTGTGCAACAGTGATAATTCTGTTTGTGATTATAACCATTAACACAACTTTCTTAATTAAACTTCTGAAAAATAATACGATGGAGCCAATCTGAATAGAGGGTTTAGAAAATAAGTGTTAAGTTTTGTGAATTGTGTCACACAAAGGGTGCAATACTACAAACACCCAGGACATTCATTAAGTATGTGTAGCACTGACCGTCACAACAGTACACTGATGTTGCAGAGCATTAACTTGGACATCCCATATCACGAGTTATTCCTTCCAAGGTTATGTGCAACCTTGAGTCAGAAGAATGACTGCTTCATCAATGTTCAAAATGCCTAAAAGAGTGTAACTAGCTTTTTATATACTCTTGGATTTCGTTGTCCATGACGTGTCCATTAATTAACAAAATATAATTAAATCACTACCGACTCGTAACACAAGTTGTTTATGGGTAAAACTTTTACGTTTTTACCCATAAAAAAACGTTCTGTTCCGAGTCTGTAGTGAATTAATTTTATTTAATTTTTATATACCTTGTGAAACTGGAACTTTTTGAAACAAAAGAAATTGTAAAATTTAAACAGTGGCTCCAAGCTGAGTGTTCATCTCTTGAAATGTTGACAAACCAACTGATAAACTTGATTTTCTGCTTGCGAAGTTAAGAAGACGTAACCATACACTTCTTTTTACAGAGCACTATTTTGTAGCAAAATCAGAGCAAATATCTGAAGGAGGTAAAAGCCAATTCAGATAAAAGTTGTCTCGTTATTGCTGGCTGACTTTGCAGAAGATTACATTATTTTGCAACATGTTCAACAAAGTTTTCACTGGTAAAACAACACATATACTAGCTATACATATACTTAGCACTTCTGTATTGATCAAATATCTAAAGCATTATATAAAAATTAATGGCTATCAGTATAAAAGGGGGAAAAGAAAGTTTATTTCGCATCTTGTTTTGCTACAGAACTAATCAAAAGCTTCCATTCATAAGCAAATCATCTGAACTAATAAGTTAAGTATTAGAGCATCAACGTGTTACTAAGGCCTGATTCACACGTGGCTGACAGTTGGTACTAAGCTGTGTATACATAAGTCTGGAATGTCATGACACTGATACCGCAGTCTGCTGAAAATGTTCTGTGAATTAATCTTATTTTCGCTCTCAAGGCTTTCTAATTTTCAGGTCAGTATTCCCTAACGACCTCGCTTCAGCATTGTTTCTTTTTGACCCGTTTTTGCAGTCATTCCACACTATATAATGACTAAGAATAACACATCGAATAACAACATAAGAAATTTATTTGCCCTCATAACACAACAAAAACATGTGGAGTTACAGAGTCGCATTTCCACGGTAATCGGGGAGGCTTCACATGTTGGAAGTGGTGTGGAAGAATGTCAGTGTCAATATATTTAAAAATTTATCAATGTAAAAATTCAATTATATATTACCAATGAATGAAATCTGGCAATGATACCAAAGTGTTATTTTTTAATGTCACCATGTGAATGAGGCTTCAATCTAGAGACCTACCAGCATCACTATTAGATAATACTGTAATTTTCTTCCTGGTAAATACATCTCAAATGCTCTTGGTAAATAAAACAAGCTCTTATACAATAATTATCACCTATTAAATGGGTAGTAAGCAAATATATATATATTTGCAAGATGAACAAGATATACTTCTTCTAGTTTTTAATATTAGCACCCAACAGTTTTCCTGTTATGTGAAGTTTACTGATAAAAGCTATCAAGGTACAGCAAAACGTTTTAGCCTATAAGTTTTAGTCTGTGTGCTCTGTAAATGATTTCTTACTACATTATGGCAGACAAGTTTGCTGGTCTTCCCTACAGTCCTACAGTCTCTTATACATTTACAAAATTTTCACTTACATTATTTAGAGAACAAAGTAGATTATATATTATTTAATAAGTTTTCAGACATAGAATCTGAAAACAGGCACAGTTTGTACAAAATGAGTACGGTAACTTCATATTTGGTAAAGAACTTAAATGTGTCATAATCCTTGTTGTCACATTTCTTTTGCTTCGTATTTGCAGTCAAGTTTTTTTTTCAGTTGTTGGTTTAGCAATCTCGTCCAGTTCACATGTATAATGGAATTTACATTTTTTCTTAGTTTGAAAATACATTAATCCCTTTGAACATACAAAAGTCTGAAAAGGAGTAAGTTTCAAACTCCATACACAAACTTATTTGGAACTTTTATGACTTTTAAATCCCTTTTATAACGTGCACTGCAAAAAAAAAGCGAGAACTCAAAAAAAAGTCTGTAGTTTCCTCTACCTATATTAATAATGATATGTATTAATTTCAGTTTTTAGTTAGCAACAGATATCCAAAAAGGATTCAATCTTAGTAGAAATTAACAATCTGAACATAGTTATGACAGTTATTCACAGTTTCTATACCTACAGAGTAATTATCACTGGCCAACAAAATTTAATTTTTTGTTTGTTAAATGAAAGTGAATAGCCGATTCTTATAGTATTTTTAGTGCTGATTTCAAATATGTTAACAGTTTTTTTTACTATCAGGCATAGTTTTTTAGTAATTAACATTTTTCTTTTGCAAAAAGAAAATTATGTGACGGTAATATAACAATATGTTACATGCACTTTGTACTTACCTAAAATCTACTTCTTTTGGATTTTCTGCTGTAATTTGCTATAGGTAGATCCCTCTTTAGATTCCAACAGTAGTCAGCTAGCATTTTTGGGTTCCATTTTTCCTGGTAGTGTGTTTCCATGGTGGATATTTCCTGGTAAAAGCATTCACCATGTTCGTCACTCATGGCGCCAAGATTGTTAGGGAAAAAATTCAAATTTGAATCTAAGAAATGAATTTTGAGTGACATATTGCATCCAAATTCTCTGTAGTTTTGAAGAAACTCAGTTACAAGTTCTCAGTAATTATCCACCTTATGGTTTCCCAGGAAGTTGTTAACCACATTTTGAAATGATTTCCATGCAGCAACCTCAAATTCATTCCAACTTTCTTCAAATGCAGGATCATTCCTTAGTTTTCTTATTTGTGGACCAACAAATATACCTTCCTCAATCTTAGCATCACTTATATTAGGGAAATTGTTTTTTGGAAACTGAAATCCTGCACCATTATGATCTATTGCATTAACAAACTTTTTCATTAAACTGAGCTTAATGTGTAGTGGTAATATTTTTCAGATTTTACTAGTGCTTGACTTACAACATTCTTCTCTCCTACAGTCAGTGCCTCTCTCTTTGGCCACTGCTTTTGTATGTAATGATTCTTCCTATCCCTGCTGTCCCATTCACACAAGAAGCAACAGAATTTAGTGTACCCAAGGTGCAATCCAAGTAAAAGTGCTATCACTTTCAGAGCTCCACAAATATGCCATGAATATTTCTCATACTGATCCTGCTCAATATAAGTTTCATCTTTTTGTATGACTCCTTCATGTGAGCAGCATAAGCTAAAGGGATTGATGGGTATTTACTTCCAGTGTGAAGTAGGACTGCTTTCGAATACTGCGCTCGAATGAAGTATTCAAAAAGCTAGCTCTAGCCTGCATGATAGTTTATTGTTTAATTTACTTATTGTATAATTTACAGCTCTGAGTCACCAGTGTACAGAAATAAAATGATAAACAATATATTATGACTAATGGATGAAATGTTTACATTAAGAAGAAAATAGGAGAAATGAATCATACATTCTTGTTTGTTTTGATTAGCCTAGTGTGTAAGTAACAATAATAAATAAATAATGATGACGAAATTCACTAACTCAAACAATTATATTTGACTTATCAATTTAGTTGCTGCAATAAATAAACCAAAGCTATTTAGTTGATATTATTTAAGTTCACAAAATTCACAATGCATATGGAGTTCACGCATGGTACTTACTGAAAAATAAAAATGGCAGTTACAAAAAAACTGAGGCTGATAGAGAAATTCTGACTACATATTCAGAATCAGCAACCAAAAATACATAAGAATTGCCAAAAACTGGGCATTTAACGAAATCATTGTTGACCAGTGTTACCTATTACTACCTGTAGTCTCATTACTTACAGAGATCATATTGTATTGTTATCATGATATGCTGTATTTTTATGCAGTGGTCTTTGTCAAAGTACAATTGTTGGGAAACCCTGTGAAAACGCCTAACTGTTAAAGGTTGAGCTTAATAAAGTTTAAGACTGCGAGTGTTATATACATTTATTAATGAACAAACAAACATATGATTACATTATGTATTACCGACTCTAATCAACAGTACTGAACAAGACAACTTCCGACGTACGGTATCAATACATTACATAAACATCGATACCTATATCAATGTCAATAACTAACACCCCCTCTCGATTTATAGTTTTGTTTACAAAATAATAAATCGTTAAAACATAATCCTAATCCTAGTAACTCAAAATGAGTTTGTTATACTTCAAACAACATTAAATTTCATTACACTACTTAGTTACAGCTCAAACCCCCTTTCACAAAAGAAAAACTTAAGTTTCTTATACCTAACACCTAAACCTAACACTTACACAAAAATTGCATTGATATAAAGCATTCATTGGTTATATAACATTATCAAGTTACATTATTAGCACACAACAACAACACAAATCCAAATGCACATAACCTACAAATTAACAAATATATCATTGTTTATAATTTTATTTTTAATCACCTAACTTAGATAATTAACAAATTATTCTCATTAATTATAGCTACAAAAATGACACTTAGTAGCATTAACTTTACCAAACCAAAAAAAAATTACAAAAAAAAAGTAAACTACTTACTGTTCAAAGCTGCATTTCTATGAATAATAAATTTATCTTTACACAATGGTTTAGTCAACATATCAGCTACATTAAAGTCTGTACTCACATATTCTACATCAATTTCTTTTTTAATATACAAGTCTTTAATAAAATGAGCTCTAATATCAATGTGCTTACCTCGTTTAGAGTTCTCACAAGTTTTAATCATAGATATTGCACTACAGTTATCTACTTTAATAATTGCTGGTTGATTATATCTTTCACCAAACTCACACAGTATTCCTTTTAAATTTACAGTCTCTTGAGCTGCTGCGGATGCTGCACAATACTCAGCTTCCATTGTTGACAATGCGACACAAGTCTGTTTTTGGAAAACCATGAAATTGGATTCGAACCATCAAAAGCTATAAATCCACTTACACTTTTTCTTGAATTCTTATCACAAGCCCAATCAGCATCACTGAAGCACTGCAAACATGAATTATTTTCTTTTTCAAATTTTAATTCCAAATCCTTAGTATTACTCAAATATCTCAATACTCGCTTTGCTGCTTTCCAGGTTTGATCCGTTGGCTTGTCCAAAACACGACTCAAGCATGAGACGGCGAACGACAAATCTGGTCTTGTCTGGTCTTGTTATTACAGCGATATACATTAGACTACATACCAAACGTCGATATGGAACACTTAAATTCAAATCAGTTTCTTCAATTTGAAAACCAACTTCCATTGGTGTGACCACACTGCGACAATTCTTCATATTAAATTCATTCAGCACACTGTCAATTATTTTACTTTGAGTTACCACAACACCATCTTTATTTCTACGAATTTGCATGCCTAGAAAACAATTGGCTTCGCCCAAATCTTTAACTTTAAAATTCTCAAACATAATTTGTATTAGTTTATTTATTTCAACAAGATTACCTGTTATGATAGCATCATCAACAAACAATAATAAGTACACATTATTTGAACAATATAGACAACAATCATATTTTGATCTACGAAAACCACTTTGTTCCATAATTTGATTAAATTTGTCATTCCAGCATTTAGGAGCAACTTTTAAACCATATAATGCACGGTTTAATTTAAAAGTTTCTTCTGATGTTTTAACACTTTTAGGTCTTTTAATATAGACATCTGATTGCAGAACTCCATTTAAAAATGCTGTAGGTACATCTACTTGTCTTAACACCCAGTAAATTGTTAGCTGCTTGGGACAGAAATATTCTAAGCGTTGACATTCTGCATACTGCAGCATATATATACTTGTCATTTTCATCAAATGGTACCTGAAATCCTCTTGCTACTAACCTCGCCTTCTTGGTCCCATCTTCTTAGATTTTAAAGATCCACTTTGTATCAATTGCTACTTGTCCATCGGGTAATTTAGTAGAAGTCAATGTACCGAGTCTCTAGTGAGAGTCTAATTCAGAACTTATACCATCCTTCCAGTCTTCTGATTTAATTGCTTCTTCATACGTTTGAGGTTCCTCTGTCCGCGTTAACATGCAGTAGGCTGTATACAATTCAAAATCTTGTAAATAAGAAGGTGCTGTTATTTTTCTTCCTGATCTTGTAGTTATACTTTCATCATCATCTAAAGTTTGCATTTTTCTTGCTTCTGACTCGCCTTCAGTTATACTAGTTTCTTCTTTAATTTCGGCCTTGCTTTGATCAGCTGTCGACTCACTTTCAGGGTTACTCAAGTCTGATACCAGTGTGTTAAATCCAAGATCTTGGTAATGCATTATGTTCTCATCAAATCTTACATCTCTGGAGCGAATTACCTTTTTATTTTCTGGTAACCACAATCTGTATCCTCCACCACAATAACCAATCATAACTGCTTTCTCTGCTCTTGGATCGAGCTTTCTATTTTTAGGTAGTAGTGTGTACCATGCTCTACAACCAAAGATTTTCAGTTTAGATAAATCGTTCCTGCCATGCCATATAAGTGATGGAGTTTTGCCTTTTTCAAGAGTTACAGTTGGTGATCTGTTTAATTCATATGCACTACATCTAAAGCCTCTCCCCATAATGGTTTAGGTACACTTGAATCTATCAATTTAGTTCTAACCATATTCAGCAAAGTACTGTACGGTTCATCCTCTCTGATTTACCATTCATTTGTGGGCTGTAGCTCATGGTATATTCTAATTTAATTCCTTTAGATCTTGCAAAAGTTTTAAAATTATTTGAAATGAACTCCCCTCCATTGTCCATTCTCAAACGTTTAACAAATGTTCCATGCTGTCTTTCTAATTCTGCAACATAGGCCTACTCTACAAGATTTTCTCCTGCCTCATCTTTTGTCTTCAATAAACGTACGACCACAAACTGTGAAAAATCATCTATTATTACTTGAAAATATTTTTCATCATCTATAGTAGCTGGACTAACTGGCCCACAAATGTCAGAATGAATTAGTTCACCTATGTAATTGGAAGTTTTAAATTTCTTATAGAAAGGCAGTCTTGTTGCTTTTCCTTCCATGCACGGAGCACATTTATCTTTTATTTGAGGCAAACCAAGTTGTCTCAATCCCTCGTTGCTTAGGTGACCTAAACGCCGATGCCAAGTATTTTCAGAGATAACTGACTGTCCAAAATTACATTGTTCACTTTCAAGCATATCACCCTTCAATAGATATAAACCTTTTTCATAATCACTACAAATTTTGAAATTATTTCCTTTTATTACTAGATGTTTTTCATCAAAAATTATTTGATAACCTTTGGAAACTAATTTGCTAATGGCCAACAGGTTGTGTTTCAACCCAGGCACGACTAATGCCTCAACATTTATCACCCTATTCTGGCAAAATAAGCGCAACATTCCCTTCATAGAAGATTTCATTTCATCCCCGTTAGCAATGAAAATAGTCACTTCATGATCTAATTTTTCAACATGGGTCATTTTACTTACAAGTTCTTCTTTCACCATGTGATTACTTGCTCCTGAATCAATAATAAAAATATCATTGCTGGCTAATTTAATATTAGTGTTCTTATTACTATTTATGGCCACAAAGGTAATTTCAAATGAAGTTTTGGCCACTTCACTGTTAACATTCTTAAAATGCAAACATCTACCTTTACCTCCTCGGCTATAACCTCTAGGTCCTCTTCCACGACGAGAATTTTTCTTTGGACAATGAGCAATAAAATGACGCTTATCACCACAATTATAGCAACCACTGCCAGTGCTGGCTGCTTTGAAGCTTACTTCCATCGAATCACTTTTAACACTATTATTATTACTATTACATTTTGTTTTAATTTTAATTTACTCATCTAACAACCGACATTTGACAAAATCTATTTTAATGTCAGGCAATGTCTCTAGAGCAGTTATAACTGTATCATACTCTTTTGATAAAGACAATAATAAATGACATACCTTGTCTGAGTCATCAATCTTCGAACCTAGGTCTTCTAGTTCTCTAATAATTGAATCGAATTTCTAACTTATCTCTATATCCACATTTGAGATTAAACAATTTTCTCCACAATGTCAACTTCGAAAACGTACTTGAATGGACAAATATAGCTTGAAGAGCAATCAACATGTCTTTTGCAGTTTTTGTGTCTTTAATTATGTCCAGATGTTTATCTGAAACCCCTTGTATAATTATTGCTTTTGCTTTCGCATCATTAATGATAAACTCTTTCTTCTTAGTGGTGTCGGTAGGCGGGTCCATATCCAAGACATCAATTATTTGTTCCTTTTCCAATACCGATCTGATACGGAATTTCCAGTTGTTAAAATTATTGCCCGACAGCACAGGAACATTAATATTAAAGCCCGACATGATTCCAGTTACTGAGAAATTCACAATTTCACGATAACCAAATTCACAATTACACGATAACCAAATTGTAGGTTAACCACGTGCAACACTTTTATCCGAAAACACTACGACTACGCACAAATTTTTGCGACTACTTTTACGTTTCTGGGCCCATAACCTGTTAAAGGTTGAGCTTAATAAAGTTTAAGACTGCGAGTGTTATATACATTTATTAATGAACAAACAAACATATGATTACATTATGTATTACCGACTCTAATCAACAGTACCGAACAAGACAACTTCCGACGTACGGTATCGATACATTACATAAACATCGATACCTATATCAATGTCAATAACTAACACTATAGTACGGGACACATCATTGTAAGCTTCGAGGTGACGCAATAGTAACAGCTCTTCCCCGCCCCTCGCCCAACAGCGTTGTCGCGCGTTACACTTGGTATGCGTAGGCAATGGCGGGGAGGGGAGGTCTGTTGCAAACACTTCACATTCCATTGACATGTCATTCCACTTGCTACAGGATAAACATCTCCATCTTCTCAACATTACCCACGTACATATTACATTCAGTAGCTCTAGGATTACGAGTTTTAACTTTTTATTAATTATTTTTGTAATATTGTATTATTGTCGTTATTTAATAATTATATACGGCTTATTCACGATGAATGATAATAATGATTTACAAATTGTTGAGGCTCCTCAAACTCCTACAATGTGATCAAACAGAGGAAGATCTGGTAGAAAGGACTTAGGGAAGCAAGGAAAACACATCATTGCCAATGTTTACAACTTTTTACAAAGTCTCGCGGACGATCCAAAAAAAGTTGAAAAGTTGAATTTTAAAAGGGTTCAAGAGTTGACTGCCGAAGCTTGTGGAGTAAGTCGATCGACAGTTCAAGGCGTAAAGCGAGACGCAGATAAGTTTTGATGGAAATGAACCTAAGTTTGGTATGCCGCGGAAGCATTTTAAAAAGAAGCCGACAATAACAAATTTGGACAACTTCGACAAAGATGTTGTGCGAAGATGTGTTTTTAGTTTTTATGAACGTGGAGAATACCCAACATCGGGAAAAATCCAAAAGCAGTTGGCTGAACAAATAAATTTTAGGGGCTCCAAGAAATCAGTGCAGCGAATTTTGAAACAGATTGGATTTAAATATAAAAAGTGTAATCACGGCCGAAAATGTTTAATGGAAAGAGTAGATATTGCTTGTGCTCGCGCTACTTTTCTGAGAAAAATGCATCAAATTCGGAATGGCATTTTCAGGGCTGCAAACTGGTTTTGAGGTCTAAATTACTGATTTTACTGACTAAAATCACTGAAATACTGACTTCTTACTGACCTAAGATAAAATAACTGACCTTAATTACTGACCTCCATCGACCAAATTAATATTAATTTACAAGTAATTAGAGACAGTTTAACATATTTTTTATAATTGGCCACCCTTCTCCCCACTGAGCAGCTGTAAAACAAAATCTAACATACAACAGCATTATTTTAGTTTGAGACTTATTAAAAAACATTAAAAACTAAACATTGTTCAAGTAAAATCAGCAGGCATATTGTTAACTGGTTTACAGCTACTCAGGCCAATTTCCCTTGCCACCATTATAAGTTAATTTTGTATATTTATTTTATTGACATATTATTCAGCGCTTAACTTACATCTTATATCTAATAAAACTGTAACATAATTACCCATCTTAAATGTTCCTAGAATAATATAATGTACATACCAAGAGAACGTTAAATATCCTTGGTACTCTATGATCAGTCTGCTTAAGAATTGTAATTGAAACTCATTGCTTGGGTTTTTTATTGAAAAATGAAGTAATTAGTGAAGATTTTCTTTTCTCAACATTTTTCTGAATTTTTTCCGCATCATGTCTTTTTATGTCAGCTTCTTCTTTAACTTTCTGAGCACTTTCCAGGATTGCCTGTGCAACATTAGCCGCAACAAGATCCTTATTTTTAATAGCCTGCTTTAATCTTTCATTTGCATCTTTTAAAAGAGTATCAGCTACTTTTCTTTTCTCTTCTTCATGACTTTTCAGTTGTTTTAATACTACTTCTTTTTCATCAATACCTTTCCTCTCAGCTGAGAGTTTTTTCTCTAATTCGTTTTCAGCAATACGCTCTTTCTCCTTAGCTTCTTCTTCTTTCTTTAAACATTGTTTTTCTAGGTACTGCCTATGGTGTATATAGGCTGACTGAGCGAGATTCAAGAGCTCTTTGTTTATATGAACCAAATGTACTTTTCAATCATAGAGTTTATGCAACTTAACATGAAGATAGGGATCCAGAGTTCTTTCAGACATACTTGCCCGATCAGAGGTCATAACTCTCTGTGAGCTTGAGAAGCCTCTTTCCACATCTGCTGAACCATGAGAAAGAGATAAAGCTGCTTTGACAACCTTAGAAACAAGTGGGTACTTAATCTCACCTGCCTTATCAGTTTTCTTAAAAAACTGGTTCCAGTAAACATCAGTGCGATTGCTCTTGCTATGAAGCTCATCTTCTTCCAAACTCAGTAACTTCCATTCATCAATAAGGGAGGCTATGTTCAGATCAATAGGCAATGCTTTTGCCACTTCAACGATGGACTTCCAACTATTGTCTTTTGTTCTTTCGGATGGGATCAAACATTCAAAATGCTTCAATAAAGGTTTTGACGTTAACGAAGACTTGGTAAAAATGTGTTTACAACTAGCAATGAAATGCTTTTTTGCTTGGAGCAGAAATGCAAGTTTGTCCTGTTCTGGTAACATTTGTAATTCTTTTACATCTAATCCACAGTTTACTTCTTTAAGAGGAAGAAAACTTTTCTCATCATTCAAGGAATCTAACGAGAAGATAACCTCAGAATGACATATACGAGTCATTAGTCTGCTTGTTAAGAGTTTTGAGGTGATCATACAGAAGGTGAATCAAAGGTTCTTCTTTCTGAAAGTGACCAGTAAACTGTGAAAATATGTGAGCACTGGAGCAACCAAACTTTATTTCCACTTTCATTGTGTTAACTTTCAGAAGACTAACAATGTTCTTGTATTTGGATGATATCATTAAATCACTTTTATATTTTGGCACAAATACCAAGAAATACTTCGTGACTGCTGGCCACTGTTCTAGGAGTCTTAAACCTGCTGACTCCAAAGACAACCACCTTGAAGAAACATGTTTGATGAACCTGTGCTTAGGTAGCTTCAGATCATTCTGAATTTTTTCAAAATCTTCCCATCTCGAAGGCCAACCATCAAAAAAGTCATGAATAAGGAATATCAAATTTGAAGCGTTATCACCAAGTTCTTTCTTACTGCGCCTAAAAGCATTGTGAAGTATGTGAATGTTGCATGTACCAATGTCAACCATTCGTTTTTTTCTTAATAAAATAAGAGATTCATTCATCAGGTTTGTAACTGCTTTATTGACATTGGGCCCATCATTACTGAGCATCAGTAAGTTGGTTCGCAGTAAGGTTGTGTTATCTATAGCTTCACACAGCTTATTATACAATTCATCAGCGGTAGCTGACCCCATAAAAGTCTGCAAATTCCTTGTAACAATCATTTCTTTAGATGGAGACCAATACTTAACAGCTGTTTGAAGTTCTTTTGATGAGCCAGCATTAACAGTTTCGTCAAAACAATGTGAAAAGAGCACCATCCATTTCATTCAACATTTGCTTTTTAAAGAATGGTGCCAGAGCATCAGTTATCAAGTATTGTGCCTTTGTTCTTGAAAGTGAAAAATCTGTAGGAACACTTGATGGAAACATCGCTTCAAAAGTCTCCCGAATGTCTTCACAGGATGGAAGCAAAGGAAAGTCCGCTGCAACTGTCTTCATTACCCAAATAAGTTCCGCTTTGGCTGCACTATCTCTAATGTTGTACAACTGAACCATTTGCTTGATTGTTTCACTAACACTAGTAGATGGCGCACAGTCTTGTGAACCAGCTGTGCATTGGCGAACTGAAGTCAGGTGAAGTTGTGAAGAGGAAAGTTTTTGTTTACATTCTTCTTTATGCTTCCGAGAAGATGCATGCTGTTCCACGGCTTCATATCCCCACGAAATATTGGAAGTTTTTACACAAAGGGTACAGAACATCTCATGGTCACTGGCTTTACGTCCCCACTCAGCAACAATATATCCATTACAGTCAGACTTTCTCAGCCAGTCACTTTTAAATTTACACCTGCCCATTTCAAATACTTTACACAGTAAGAAATTGTTTTTAAACACTTAAGAGTCCCAACAAATTATTTGATTTCAAAAAATTATTAAGGCCGGTACGAAACAACGGATTAAAAGACTTTGGGTGGTCGCTTTCTTCCCTTCAGTTCCGGTTGTATTCTTCTTTCTTAACTTTGAGCCAGTGTAGTAAGTCTATGGAAGCTCTAACAATTTTTTCAGTGATCTTTCATGGATATTATCGGCCTTATAAACTATACCAGTAAACCAGCACGTGAAACAAAAACACAGATGAAATGTACCGTTAAAAATATTATGGTGCTATAAAAATCTGTTAGCGCAACAGGAATTTATAGCACCAATATTGCGCCCTCAGTTAAACATCATTGGGCAAACAGTACATTCCAGACTGCTTTTTATACTGGAATGCAATCTCACAATCTGCTTTTCATACCTAATCTTAATTATTTATTTCTGACAAAAAAATGTTTATTTATCATGTTAGAAAGTAAGGAAATAAAAAAAATGAATTGCCGGTATTGAGTAAAAACCCTTTCTTAAGAACCACTAAATTCTGCTTTAAAAAACTGACTTTACTGACCAATTTAAAAAATACTGGCTTTTTACTGACTTGCTCAAAAATACTGACTTTTACTGACTTTACTGACCAGTTTGCAACACTGCATTTTAAAAAGGCCCATATTTTATTTGGACGAGACATGGGTGAACCAAAATCACAGCAAATCAATGATTTGGCAGGACCCAGAGGAAAGGGGTGGTTTAAAAGTGCCAGTCGGAAAAGGTGAGAGATTAATTGTACTTCATGCGGGGTCAGCTGAAACAGGGTTCGTGAAGGAATGCAAATTAATTTTCCACGCACAAAAATCTTCATTAAATACAGATTACCACAACGAAATGAATTCGAAACTTTTTAAAGAGTGGTTCGTCAACTTCCTCTATTTACTGGAAGAAAGTTCTGTCGTAGTAATGGATAACGCGAGTTATCATTCCGCACTTGCTGAGAAAGCTCCTAAATCAAACTGGAGAAAATTTGAAATTCAAGAATGGTTGAGAAATCATAAAATTGAATTTTCTATGCAAGATACGAGGGCTCAATTGCTAAACAAAAACGAAATAAAAAGTGCGCTGAAAATATATGAAATTGATCAAATAGCCTACGAAATGGGTCATGAGGTTGTACGCCTTCCACCTTATCATGCACATTACAACCCAATTTGAGTTGGAGTGGGAACAGGTGAAAGGATATGTGGCCGATCGAAATAATACTTTTAAAATGGTCGACCTTGAAAGACTGATGGACGAAGCGATAGCTAAAGTAACGGTTAAATACTGGAGAAAATGCGTCTGACATTCCGAAGAGCTTCAAAAGGACGACTACCAGAAAGAATGCCCTAGAGATTTGGCTATAGAACGTATGGTGATTGCAGTGACGGAAGAAAGTTCAGAAGATAGCGAATCCAGTTCTGATTGAAAGAATTGTGTGTGTGTGTGTGTGTGTGTGTGTGTTATCTCTATTGTATGAGAATGCGCTGACGTTTCTCTTTGATCGTAGTAGCTCACCGATGTAGAAGCGTGAGGTGTGTGTGTGTGTGTGTGTGTGTGTTATCTCTATTGTACGAGAATGAGCTGATGTTGTTTGTTTGGCTTCGTAGTTTAACGCGCCCGTGAGTATGAGTGTAGCGCGTGAGTGAAGCGACATGGCAATACCGCAGTTACTATTGCATCACCTCGAAGCTTACAATGCTATGTCCCGTACTATAACAACTAACCAAAAAGAAAAAACCATTACTACCTTGTAAACAACATAATTTAGTTACAACAGAGGCCACAAACAATGTTAAAAAAAGCTAAAAAATGAACAGTCCATATAAATGTTTAAATATGTTATTAGTTTAATGCCAGCATTACCTTGTAGTTACAAGTGCAAGCAGTCACTCTTGCCAAGTTACATGCTATCACTATTTTACAACATAACACTTACTACAATCAGCATATTTATGATGTGAAAAACGGAAAAGATTAAATACTTTAAATTACCTGCGTGTCAGTATGTTCGTCTAAGAATGTGGAGCCCATAAGTTCATGAGCATCTGCCAAACGTTCTGGATCATATGGAATTCTGTCTATCAAATACAAGAATATCTGTGCTGCTCCTTTGAGACATGCAGTCTGAAGAGCGTCATCATTATACCGACTCTTTGCATACGGATCAGCACCATGATCCAACAGAAGTTTTGTAGTTTCAAACCTATGTTCCTGGATAGCATAATGCAAGGCCGTTTTATTTTGTATATCACGAGCATTCACAGATGCACCATGCTGTAATAAATACAGACAGAGCTGAACACTCTGAACAGAATTTATCAAACATGTGCCACCATTATAGTTTGCTTTTAAAATGTCAGCACCACACTCCACTAAATACGAAACAATATCCAAATGTGTCATAAAACAAGCACTACGGACCGGTGTCGAACCTGTATCCGATACAGCATTTACATCAGCTCCATGGCTCACTAAACACCGTATAACAGACAGTTTACCAGATACAGCAGCACACCACAATGGAGTGACATTATGAACAGATCTGTCATCGGGCACTTCGTACAAACCACGCTGTTCAATATCCACATTACACGCAGTTATTAAATATTCCACAATTTCAACGTGTCCTCTTTTACAGGCTATAAACAAAGGTGCACAACCATCCTTCACACGACACGCTATTTCTCTTCTGTCTTCTTTACTGAATCTTTCCAATTTCGTCCGAAGAGAATATGTCAAACGAGCTGCGGGAGCAGCATGTCTACATTCTTGAATTAAATCATTAAATATCATATCCTTCTGACTAGCCAAATCAACTTTGCTGCTATTCCCGGTGAACAACATGTCTAAACGAATTATTATTCCGTCCCTAATTCCACTGTAGAACGAATTCAGGTTGACAAATTGAACTAAATTATCATAAATAATAATAGTAATAGACTTTAACGTTAACCTTATAAAATTAGAAAACTTATGTACAATGATAACGCTTGATATCATTACCATACTTATTTTGGAGGACGCATTTTGTTATCACTAACGAATTAGGGAACTCGTTTACGAACGCACGCCATTTTTTCTCAACATTACTGAACTACGATAAACAGCTGTTACGTCGACGTCATTTAAACCTTTTGACAGCACAGCATACATAATATTGTTTACAAAACAAAATACTTCATGAGCTTACAATTAGAATACAATGCTAAAAAATAGCAGAATATATTATAGTCGCTTTCAACCTTATTTAATGTAATGTTGTTTACGAGTATATAACTGTATTTTATATACCTCTCTATTTTATTTTACATTATATTCACCTTAACATTAAAATGAATAGCCAATTCGCATTTGATTTGTTGTAGAGACTGTGTTGTTATTTTGTTTCCACTGTACCTACGACGATCGAGTAACAGTATGTTTGTTCACTATATAATCAAATACTTTATAATCATTATAATAATAATATTTATATATGTATATTACATTTATATAATAATAATTAAAATAATAAGAATCGTAATAAATAATATAACACATCTCAAGTAACAAAAATTATTCTTTTCAGTTATGTAATTTGTGAATCGACTTCTCCCAATCCCAGAATACGATATTCTCTGTTATTTTACTTTTATCACACTTGTCCCAAAATTTGTCGAAAGAACAAAAATCAGACAATAAAACAAAAGTTTCAAATAGTCTGTTCTCTCACTCTGTTTCCTTTCACGGGAACTGATAGGCTTTTACAAATCCAAAAACCGCTGATTAGTTTTATAAATGGCCGATAGGAGCATGGCTAACGCGAACTACTGTTCAGCGGCCCGAACGACTCTAGTCAATAGTTCACTTGACGGTGTAGTTCTTTTTGGCTAAGCCGTTCGCGAACGACCGCCACTACATAACGCGTGAATTAAAGTAAAATATGTTGAAAAGTAAAAGGTTAGTGGTGCTATTGTGAATTGTGCTATTTGTGATCCAAAACTGTAGTGAAACAATTCGAAAAATAGTATACAGTGATATCAGTGAAGCCGTTATCGCATATAAACGACTGTGTAAGCAAGATAGGTTAAATGTCATTTCTCACCGTCTAACAGTTAATATGGTGATCATTCTCCTTTGCATTCATACTTATGGGAGTATTTATTTTATTTTTTTTTTCTTCGTAAATAGCTTCGACCCCAGTTTATAATTAATTTTCCTGTGTTTATATAACATAGAAGAATAGGAAAAAAAATATTTCACTTCAAGATTGTATGATGTGGCACAGGTAAATATTAACCAAAATGAACAATATAATTTAAATCCGTAGAAACACCTTTCCAAATTGATGCACACGAATTCCACCGTAACTTAGACTAGACTAATTTTTAGGGTAACATAGAAATAGCAACATCCGGTAGCAAGTTCATTTGTTTACCGCGTGTGGTCTGTGTAAGCGCTAGTTGTCGGTTGTCCATCACTGCAATAAGAAACAAAGACGGTTTGTTACGTTTGTATTTACTTGTTCTTTAGGCAAGTGTTATTAGCGTGCTTTCGAGAAGTTTGTTACCTGCAGCGGTGTACTGAATAGTTTGTTAGTGAAACTAATTTATAGCAGCCGTAGTATACTTCAGACGGTCTAAGGTAATTTCCTTATTTAAAGACAATTGGATGTTAAGTTAAGGTGGAAATAATTTCATAGTAATATAATGCAGACACATTTTCAAAAAGTAATTTCAATTTGAATATGTTATTATATACCTATTGTACATATACCTGTATTATATAATTTATTATAATACATACATTGAAAGTAAAAGTAGTAACAATGTGCTTTTACCTTATGGTAATTATCGGCTTTCTATCCTTTGCTGGTATTGAAGTGACATTTTTTTTTTCTATTCTTCTATGTTATATAAACACGTGAAAAATAATTTTAAACGGCGGTCGAAGCTATTTACGAAGAAAAAAATACTCTCATATGCTTGCATGCAAATGTGAATGAGCGCCATATTAAGTGTGTAGAGAGAGTAGAGGTGGGCCGATATACCTGTAACAGGTATTTTGGAACGATATTTTTGTGGAACGGATGTAACAGTGACTGAAAAGTTGAAATACCTGTTATTCGCGGCGACGCTGTTCCGAGTCGAGGCACGCCCCCTACTCACACACACAAAGTACGCAAGTAACAAGTAAACGAATACGCCAAGGCCAAATACTAGGCGTACAAAAATATCTGGTACACAAGGAACAACCAGTATTTCAAATACTAGGGGTATCACCGATGCACAAGGAACAACGCGTATTACAAATACTAAGCGTATCAGAGGAAGAGTAGTATTTTAGGAACAAGTAGTATTTTTATATCAAGCGTATTTCGAGTAGAAAGTAGTACGAAGCCACTTTTTCGTCCTGAATACTTCATTCTGCGCAAAGAGCTGTTTTTAATAAAGGAAATAATTCATCCTGCTGTTACATTTATTCTCGTGTGATATGCAGATATATAATACAGATTATATGCTAATATTATATATTATACTAGTCACCAACTTGTAACTAAAATCGGTTGGTAAAACTTTGTTTTTACTCAAAAAAACTTTGTTCCGAGTCGTTAGTGAAATAGTTTTATTTAATTATGTTGAGTTATAACCTATAGAGTGGCTGATGTTGATAAGCTATATTATACTTGTTATTAATGTGATTTTACTTCACTACACATCTCACGTAAATGATGAGATTGTTGTAATGGACATTTATGCACTTTATCTAGTCCTGTTCCTTAAATATCTGTAATGCATTTAATTTACTTTTGTTGTTGCTTATTATTTATAAGTTTTTATTTATGTATTTATATTTATTTTATTACAATTTGTTTTTTTATTTTTATTTGTAAAATTTTGTTTATTCTCATTCACTCTTGTGGCTTACTGTTATGTTTTTATTATACGTTTCTGATGTTTTTTGACATTATTTTTTGTGGTATTACGTGTAGGCCTCTAAATTATTTAATTGCCCTGAGTTTCGCAACTGATTTGTCTAACCAATGTTAGTTTGTTTACTACTAGTGAAAACTTAAATTGGTATTCCCAAAGGGAGATAGGCCTATAAATTCTCTTGTTTCTTATTTTCATTTAAACAGTAATAGTTTAATAAAGTCACAGTGTAAAGTAACACTGTTAATACTTTTAGTTTCAATTTATTTCTTATAACAAATTATATAGTATAGGTTATATAATATTTTCAAATAAATACACAGCAAGTAGGTTTATTAATATATTAATAGGTTTATCTAGGTGAAAATAAACCTACTTGCAGTGTATTTATTTGAAGATATTACATAGGGGACCTGCAGGAAACTCAAAACGAGTTACTTACAAAGGATAATATAGGTTATGTATACTGTCTACGAGACATATGAATAGACCCACAATCCTGTCCACTGTGTAAAGAATGTGAAGGTCACTGCTTGCAAAGTGAATAACAACGCTGTCTGAAATATATCAGCCCGCAGCACAGTTACTCATACTAGTTGTTTCTTTTATGCAGCACGTACGTGTTCCTGTAATGTGTATTGCCGTGAGTTGTAAATATTTTGTTATATATGTTTTAAATTGCTTCTTTTTTCGTACCGTGATCTTTTTTTTGTTAATCGTGTGCGTGTGTATAAATAGTCTTTAGCAACAATTCCATTTTTTTTTATCTTAGACTGTTTTTGTCATGAGTGTTGAACGTAAACGAGGTGAAACAATTCGAAGCAAAGAAAGACAAGTGATTAGGAATGCTATAAAACAGTGTGACCGTGAGAAAGATGCAAAATCGTTAACAATCCCAATAAACAAAGCTACTAAAAGAGCTGCATTATACTGTAACGTGTCAGTTTGTACAATAAAAAATATAAGAAAAGAAGGAAAAGATCGTCCAAGTGAAACACTAGGAACACCTGGTAAGAAATGTTGTGCGGAGAAACGGACAGCTTCGGTCGATAACTTTGACCGTCGTGTCATTTTGAATATAATACACTTTTATGTAAATAAAAAAACCGTACCAACTTGTAAAAAATTGCTCCCGATCTTAAAAGAACGGATTAACTTTCAGTGGAGTGAATGGACTTTAAGAAAAATTATGAAAGAGATGGGGTTTGTGTGGAAGAGGTGCATGTCCAAGAGAAAAATTCTCATTGAGAGGCCTGACATTTTCAATTGGCGATGTAATTACCTGCAAAAATTAAAGAATTACAGGGAACAAGGAAGATGTATATTTTATTTAGACGAAACGTGGGTTGATGCCAATTTAACGTTTCACAAGTGCTGGCAACACCAAGAAGTTGACGGTACAATGACGACAATAAGTGCATCAAACCATTTAATAGTAGCGCATTTAGGATCAGAAAACGGATTTTTAAATAATGCGGAATTAATTTTTAAGGCAGGTAATTCGACAGGTGACTATCATGGCCAAATGAATAGTACAAACTTTGAGAAGTGGGTCTGTGAAAAGGTCATTCCTAATCTCCCAGCGAATTCGGTTGTTATATTGGGCAATGCACCATATCATTGCTGGCAAGAAGATAAACCACCATCTCAGTACTCATTGAAAAGTGACATGTTAACTTGGTTACGGAAGCAAGGCATTGAATGCGATGCATCTATGAGGAAATCTGATCTCCACGAAAAAATAGAAAAAGTGAGACCAAAAAATAAAATTTATGCGGTCAATACGTTACTTCAACTTAACGGCCATGAGGTGCTGAGAACTCCACCATACATGTGTGATCTGAGTGCTATAGAGCTGGCGTGGTCAAAACTTAAATATTTTATAAGGTCACATAATACAGCTGGGGACTTTTCTTTAATGAGACTACAACAAATACTTTCTGAAGGATTAGCTGCTATAACACCAGAAGACTGGTCTAGTTACAGTAGGCATGTAATTAACATAGAAAGTGAATATTGGTAAAAGGATGGAATACTGGAAGACGCGATTGATCGTAATTGTTGGGGGTTGTGATGAAGATGATACCGATCTGAGCAGTGATGGAAGTGACGAATCTGTCAGTGATAGTGATTTAGCGCGGCCACTGGAGTAAAATCGTGAGTTCTTTTAAAGACAATTGAGTGAAAGTGTTTTTTTCTTAAGCTCTAAGTAAAAACTATACAATTATTCCCTTACACCTAGGCCTACTGGAACTATTTTATTTCGTGTAATAACACGCATATTCTTTCTTTTTTAATGGCGTTTCTTCGTAACAGGTTAGTAGAAATTTCTGTTCGTATTGTTTTACTTTTTAAGGCAAAACAAATTTTGAGCCGTTTCATCAGTAAACGACTACATCGTTTAATGTTTCTTTTGTTAACATACACAATTCAATATAACCATTTCATTAATAGCTTATAATCTTTGTGGTACTTTATGTTATAAAGTAAGAATATAATATAACTGTGACATAACCATTTCAATATAGTTATCTGGGCAAAGTACATAAGATACAAAGATAGTAAAAAACTTAATGCAGACCACAGTCAAAAATTCTACAGCCAACATTCTCGGAACAGACAGTGCACATTACGTGTGACGTCACTCCCCTCTTTCACCCGCAAAAAGCGGGCTATTCTCATATCTCGCTACCAGTATATGGTATATAATAACAGGTATTTGTACCTGTTATTTTTTGGAACAGTATTTTCATACCTAGTATTTTAAAATAACAGTTTAGCCCACCTTTACGGTAGAGGTGGGTCTTTATACCTGTAACAGGTATTTTGGAACGATATTTTTGTGGAACGGATGTAACAGTGACTGAAAAGTTGAAATAACTTGTTATTCGCAGCCTCGCTGTTCCGAGTCGAGGCACGCCCCCTACGCTACTATACACAAGTAACAAGTAAACGAATACGCCAAGGCCAAATACTAGGCGTACAAAAATATCACTGGTACGCAAGGAACAACCAGTACACGAGTATTTCAAATACTAGGGGTATCACCGATACACAAGGAACAAGTAAACGCATATTACAAATACTAAGCGTATCAGAGGAACAGTAGTATTTTAGGAACAACTAGTATCAAGCGTATTTCGAGTACGAACTAGTACGAAGCCACTTTTTCGTCCTGAATACTTCATTCTGGCAAAGAGACGCTGTTTTTAATAAAGGAAAAAATTCATCCTGATGTTACATTTATTCTCGTGTGATATGCAGATATATAATACAGATTATAAGCTAATAAATTATATATTATACTAGTAACCAACTTGTAACTAAAACCGGGTCAGTTTGTAAGGTAAAACTTTGTTTTTACTCGGAACTTTGTGTTCCGAGTCGTTAGTGAAATAGTTGTATTTAATTATGTTATAACCTATAGAGTGGCTGATGTTGATAGGCTATATTATTATACTTTTTATTAATGTGATTTTAACTTCACTACACATCTCACGTAAATGATGAGATTGTTGTAATGGACATTTATGCACTTTATCTAGTCCTGTCCCTTTCGTGGTTGGTGGGACATATGTGTACCACTTATTGTTTTCAATCCCTGGCTGACTGGTGCACGTTTATCCCACCTTTGGCTAGTGGTGCTATCTTGTGAGAAGACTAGTAAACATAAAAAAAAATATTGTACTGTTGTGTAGTTACGATGTTGGTAGCAGTGGCCATATTTGTTGACAAAGTGCATCGTTTTGGAGGCATAACCTCTTCAAATTGTATAATGTTGTGTTTATTTTTCCACTACATCAATATACAATGAGTAAAGTAAGTGATCGTGTTTTTAGCTATTTTGTTATTATATTTAGGTCATACCTACACCCATTTCTTGAGTTTTAGATAAGTATATAAATTTACTGGTGCACATAAATTAGTGGGACACATGTGTCCCAACAGCCTAGGCGTCTACCAGATTCATATAGTAGCAGTCAAATAAAAACTTGATATTCACTGAAAGTTTTGATATTTTTAAAGTTTTTATAGTAATTTATAATTAGGTTATAAGCATATATTTATCTCTAGTATTATAACCTATACTTGTGCATTGTCAAGTGCTATTATATAACATTATATAACCCGTAGACCCACTTGCAGCTTCTATCTGAACATTATTGATAATAATATTACCTCTATTTGCTTCTGAAACATATTATTATATCTATTCCAGTTCTTGACTGAAGAAGAAATTTTAGATTTGATTTACTCAACTCCTATTGATCCAGAAACATCGGATATTGAAGGAGATGACGATGCGTTAGAGGAGTTAGACAGCACAACCTCTTGTGCACCACAACAAGATGACAGTTTTGATTTCCTCAATTCATTGAATAATGGGTCTGTTAGTAATCATCATGATAATACAGAAAATGTGTTTTTACCTCAAAATCAATTACAAGATACATCGTACTCTAATGGTGGTAGCAATATAAATCCTGTGCAGATAGAAGAAGAAAGTGATAGTGAGGACTGGGATTATGATGTAACAGAATTTGAAGGACTGTACTACACAGTGTTCATGAGATGCTACCAAAACCAACATACGAGTTTTCTAAAACTGATGCTGAATTAGTATACTTGGAACAGTTTCTAGATGAATAGATACTTAGCAAAATATGCTATGAAACAAATTTGTATGCTTTTCAAAACAAAAGTAAGAACTGGAAAGATATAACAGTTAGTGAGCTAAAAGCATTTCTTGGGGTTAACATTATAATGGGAATACATGTATTACCAGCAGCTTGTAATTACTGGAGTTCAGATCCAATATTGAATGTCCACAGTGTATCAAATGTTATGACTGTATCGCGGTACAAAAAGATAGTTGAAAATCTTCACTATAATGACAATTCTAAATTTCCATCCACAATATGACAGACTTTATAAATTAAGACCGATTATTACAATGCTGAATGCTAAATGCCAGAAATGTTATGTACCGTCACATGCGTATGTGACTGAAAGGGTTTCAGTTGATGAATCTATGGTGCCATTCAAAGGGCGCACAACACTAAAACAGTACATGCCGCTAAAACCCGTGAAACGAGGGTACAAAATATGGTGCTTAGCAGATTCTGCAACAGGTTACATTACAAATTTACAAGTGTACACTGGAAAAACTGCTGTTTCTGTTGGAAATTTTACGAATTTTCAAATGTGTGAATGTGTTGTTCTCGATCTCTGTGAACCATACTTTTCAACAAATAGGCTTGTCGCATTTGACAATTTCTTTACCACATATAAATTAATGAAGACACTATGAAAAAATGGTCTGTACAGCTGCGGTACAGTAAGGGGAAATAGGAAAGGTCTGCCTTCAATTTTATCTGATACAAAAATTAAGCTAAATCGTGGTGAGTTCACATTTTTAGACAAATCCTGTGTTGCAGCTGTGAAGTGGCAAGATAATAAAGCCGTTTCATTACTTTCAACTTTGCATAATCCAAAAGACGTTTTTATCCAGAGAAAACAAAAGGATGGGTCTCGAATTGACATTTCTTGCCCTGAAGTTGCAAGAACCTATAATAATATTATGGGTGGAGTAGATAGGTTCGACCAAGTGCGAGAACGCTATGCGATTGGGAGGAGATCTGTAAAGTGGTGGCACAGACTGTTCTATTTCTTTATTGATTTAGCAGTAATTAATTCATTTCAGTTAAAAAAACTAGTATGTGGAAAAACTGACCAACTATCTTTTCGTCTTCAATTGGCAAGACAGCTAATTGGTAGTTTTTCATCAAGATTAAAGAGAGGACCCGTTCCAATTTTCATGCCAGCAAAAAGGGGTGTCACAGGAGTTCCAGATGAGGTCCGATGTACTAATGTAGGAAGACACATCCCAAAGTCATCTGAAACTAGGAGGAGATGCAGATATTGCAGTACAAAGAGGGAAGACAAACGGACCAAAATAATATGTTCATCATGCAATGTTCCACTGTGCGTTACACCATGCTTCTCAAAATTTCATGAAAAGTGAAAGACTCGTGGATCTCTGTACATATTTTTTACATTTAACATTTTGTGTTTATCTTATGTTCTTTTTTGGTAAAACTGAGTGTTATGTTTATAGTGTTTTTATACAAATTGTGCGGACTATTTTTATTTTATAAAACATATCTCATAAAAGGTGAGTTTTCAAAGAAGTAAAATGTATAGACTTTGTGTTATTAAAAGTAATTTTTTACTCAAATGTTTTACTTTATTAAAATATAATAAAAAAACTTTTATTGTAACAATTACATACACAATAACATATGACACTTAAAAAAAAATTGTGTAATTGATGTGGTCAGTGGAACATATATGTCCCACTAATTATTTTGGACAAAAGACAAAATGCAAAATTATGTCATATACTCCATGTTATTAATAGTATTAAAGGTTCTGAAACCAAGTTTTCAAACAAATATTGCAACCCACAAATTTTAACCGTGAAAGGGTTAAATATCTGAACAAAGAACACGATTAACATCAAGGAAAGTGCAACAGCTGATATTTTTGAATGCGAATTTAAAATAGTGTTTGAATAACTGAAATCCCAGTATTTTAAAAACAATTCAATTGTTTAATTTGATGTATAATGTGTTAAGTGAAGCAGATTGTAATGTAAATAGGTGTGACATTTCATGACTTGTATATTCTGTTAGTGAATGAATCTGAAGATTATCCAGATATTGTTATCTTATCGTGTGTACGGCTACCGTTTTACTCTGCAAAATGTAAATAATGTACAATTTGTGTGTAATGAGTGTACGTGTCTTCTCGATCCGTAGTTCGAATGCGTGCAACTTCTGTAGATTTCGTTCGTGGCGAACGTACGAATAACCAGGTCTTGATGTTCACTAGGGGTGAGAAAGTCCCGGTGGCGCCAAATTGTTTTCTTAAAACAATTAAAAGAAAATTCAAGGGCGTATGACCAGCGCCGCTCAAGCGGTTTGAATAATTCAAATATTTCCGCTAGCTAGGCCCACTGTAGCACACAGCCGTTCGATGCGTGGGCTGTGTAAATCGTCAGTCATCTGCTAAAATGTACATAAAATATTGTGCACCTCCTAATGAAATTATAACACCGTGGTTACACTCAATACTTACACATTTTTTATTAGTGATTATTATTCATTTAATACAAATCATTCTAATACAAATGCTCCGGTTAATTATATGAGACAATTACAGGGTTTGACAATCGATATTTGAATTGATACCAGACGTTTAATGATTGCGTCTGTTAAAAATTGTATACAAATTATTAATGTCGTTTGTCATAGGATCTTGAGGTTACGTTCAAAGGATTACAAATGTTTTAAAAACAATAAAAATACACACCTTTACATCAAGTAAACTTAACTAACATATTGTGTAGGTATATTTTGTTTAGCGCAGTGTAGTAAAAGTGTTTACAAGTTATGGATCATTAACAACAGTTTATATTGGTTAGTTTATAAATTGTCAGTGACTTAAATTTCTTTTTAATCTTTGAAAGTAATGAATTTCAGTTCAGTGAGATTTCGACCTTTAGTGAGATAATTAACGTGAGTTTATTTATATATTTCGGGTAATTTAAGAGGTACTTATCACTTCCGTAGTTATGGCGAATTCATACGATCTGTTATTCATGGGTTATACTATAATCTTCTTTAATTTGCTGAGTTCAGGACATCAGGCATCTTTTTCAGTTTAACTGGTAGTAATTTATTTTCTTTTTTCGTTAATTTGGCCTCAACTTCAATAATCTGGCTCCAGCCTTTATCTTATGTCTTGGTATATACTTAGTAATAACTTTTTCTGATATTTTCTATGTTTTAATGGACAATTTTGGTCACTCGAAAATTAGCGTCTATATCATTAAAGCGTCATACATTCAGTAAAAAATCTAACGGTATTTTTGGCTTGTTACTCCACAGTTTCCATGGTAACGTAATTATTCTACCTGGTCGATCTCAAAATAAATCCATTGTTATCAAACCTTGAAATTTTGTTTAATTTGAATAAATATTTTATAATGGCTATATTTACTTGGGGATAACTTCAATGGTTGTAATCTTTACGTAGATGTTTATATTTTCTTTCAAAGATTAGTTTGATATCTTACAAGATTGGTCTAAGTCATGTATTAATGTTTTAGTCCAAAATGGCTAATACTATGCTAATACATAATTTACTTATTTCTAAGTTTTAATATAATTCTGCCATGTTCCCTTTCGTTACACATAATTAATATAATTTGCCTATTATTTCTTATAAAGGTATTGCTATTATTTTCTTTATAAATTCCTTACTTACTTAAAACATACTAACATATTACTGTAAAACTATTTCTTCTGGTAATTATTGCCTTAAACATTAAGCCAATAACTTCTTTCTTTAAATTAACAAATGAACAAATTTGGTGAGTGTTATATCTACACCATCTCTTTTATAACAGTAACCACCCTGGTGATTTTATACTGAGATAATATTTTTTCTGTTTTTTACATTCAACTTATTCTGTGTCTTTCAGTCTAATATACTTAACTTAATTGCTCATTTAACATGTGCTTATATTTTGGGTTTGTCACACTTGTTTCACTCTTTTTTCTTAAGATTATATGCTGTTTATTTTATTACACTTATCACTTCACTGTTCAACTTTGTCACTCCCTACCTATCTCTAATTACCCTTATATTTCTCACGATCTCACTATTATTACAAAGTTTTTGTATCTAATGAGTTCATGTCTTTTTTGGTACCTTCAGATTGTCACATACCATTTTATAATATGCAAACAACATGGTATTGTAAATACCTCTTTCAAATAAAATATAACTTTGTATATATTTTGTCATTAAAGTGATAAAAATTGGTCTGAAATGTCATAATTAGTAATAATAACAACAGTTTAATAATGTTAATATATTGTGTTAATTGAAATCTACTATATCTGTAGCAATAGCAATAATGTTATTGAATAAATAAACTCTCCAACATCTTATACTTTCGAACACATAATACTGTAATAATATACACACTGCTGATATAATCTTAGTAAAAGTTCCAAAGTATATAGTAGGATATACAATTTGTTCTCTGATTGAACCACGCACACTTTTCTATTCCCTGTCTGTATGAGTGTAACCTTAAACATAACAGCTGACACATCACCTATAGATAAGGATATACATACAATCATATCTACACATGGTTTTTTATGTATAACAATTGCTGAGATACTGTCATTTACAAGTTACCACTAATAAAAATTTAAACATAAATTATTAACAAATAATAAAAAATTATGCTCTTTTAAAACAATCTTGTTAGTTACTTGTTATGGCCATGTAATTTTTTATTTTCTTCTTTTTTCTTCACTGTCTTCTTGTCTCGCTTTACTTTGGTTGATATCTGGCCAATCTCTGGGGTTGTGTCAACGTCAGTTGTCTGTCAGTCTAGTTCGTATTTCTTGTTTTGTGACCACCTTTGTTTGTATTCTTCCTCCTTCACTATTGATTATATTTACTACTTTCATTCTCGTTATCATTTATCTATCAAAATATATGGTTTCTTGGCATTTTTTACATACTTTTTTATATCAAATGTGATCAGGGTTTGGCAATGTTATAATATGTAATGCATTTAATTTACTTTTGTTGTTGCTTATTATTTATAAGTTTTTATTTGTTTATTTATATTTATTTTATTACAGTTGTTTTTATTATTTTTATTTGTAAAATTTTGTTTATTCTCATTCACTCTTGTGGCTTACTGTTATGTTTTTATTATATGTTTCTGATGTTTTTATCACATTATTTGTTGTGGTACTCTAAATTATTTCATTGCCCTGAGTTTCGCAACTGATTTGTCTAAAGTCTAACCAATGTTAGTTTTACTTCTAGTGAAAACTTAAATTGGTATTCCCAAAGGGAGATAGGCCTATAAATTCTCTTGTTTCTTATTTTCTTTTAAATAGTAATAGTTTAATAAAGTCACAGTGTAAAGTAACACTGTTAATACTTTTAGTTTCAATTTATTTCTTATAACAAATTATATAGTGTAGGTTATATAATATCTTCAAATAAATACACTGCAAGTAGGTTTATTAATATATTAATAGGTTTATCTAGGTGAAAATAAACCTACTTGCAGTGTATTTATTTGAAGATATTACATAGGAGACCTGTAGGAAACTCAAAACGAGTTACAAAAGATAATATAGGTTATGTATAATAAGTATGTAATAACAGGTATTTGTACCTGTTATTTTTTTGGAACGGTATTTTCATACCTATTATTTTAAAATAACAGTTTAGCCCACCTCTAGTAGACGGTGAGAAATGACATTTAACATATCTTGCTTACACAGTCGTTTATATGTGATAACGGCTTCACTGATATCACTGTATACTATTTTTCGAATTGTTTCACTATAGTTTTGGATCACGAACATCACAATTCACAATAGCACCACCAATAGGGCTAATTTTTTGGGTTTGTAGGCTGACATTGACATTGACATTTGTTTTTTACCTGTTGGAACAGGCAGCTGAAATGAAGAAGGTTGATTTTGGAAGGTGTCAGTTGCTCTTAAAGTGGTTGGTCTCTCTGGGATTAAAAATGTGGGAGGAAGATTCGACTACTAAGTTTTCTTGCTAGTCTGGTCCTATTTGCAGTATATCACCTGAAGAAGTTTGAGTTACCAGTAAAGGTTGCACAGTAATTTGGGTGGATAAAGTAGGAAGAACAATTGTTGCGTGCTTTCATTGTAAATGTTTTTTTAAATTACTAACTAAACTTTTATATGATAGTTTTGTTTTGCAAATGTTGCACAATGCAACACAGTTATTGACTGATTCAAAAAGGCTCCACAGATCACTCTTTTTTCTTCTTGGATCCATGTCACCAAAATTTTAAAAATAAAAAGTGTTAGTTTTAGCACTCTGTACTAAACACGAACATAACCTAGCAAAACCGACAACAGTCACAGTGGACAGCAATACTCAAAAAGTATTGTAAGGCCTTTGCCTAGTACAGGGGTTCTCGACTGGTGGTAGGTGTACCACTAGTGGTACGGAAGAAGACCTAGCTAGGAAAAAGTATTTATTTAAAAAGAAAAAAAGAAAAATTCATGTTAAAAAAAAAAATGCATTTTCATTGGATATGATTTAAAACAATTACCCGTATACAAACACAACCTAAACAGTTTGTGGTAATATTTCATTCAATATCTGCTCTTATCTTATTTTGTTTTCTTATTCGGTGGTACTCGAAATGAACATGGAAGACCAAAGTGGTACGCGGGTCTGGAAAGGTTGGGAACCATTGCTAGTAGATCAGTTGTGCAACTGATAGGTCCTGGCAAAAGCACAAGTTGGGAAAATCATGGAAATTTCCAGCCATATCATAAATCAATTATGAATGTTTTACAGTCTCCAAGTAATTCAGTTAAACTTGTAGCTTTCTCTTCTTATCACCTCCTTGTTTTATTGATGGCCTTCTAATAAGTTTATTAGTAAATTCTTATCTTCATTAGATCAGTGTATTTACCTTAGTGCCTGGAGTTTGAGCAGTTATACCTAATTGTGTTATCTTTTATGGAGTTTGTTACTTTTATTTCTTTACTAAGTGGAAACTATTATTACTCAAATAATAAGTAAAGTGATAGAGACAAAAATTCAAAATCACCAGTTTAGATAAGAGAAACAAATTTACTAAAACACCTTATATTTTAGGGGAGTGTTGGCAGATTAGTAGATTTGAAGATTTGATGAAACAGGACGAGATAAAGTGAATAAATGTCTGTCCTAAAGTCGATATCCTATCTTAGAGCAAACTACTGGTCTCAGTCCAAAAAAAGAAACTACTTTGTAGTGTTTTACAACAGGAACGTTACAACAATCTCATCATTTAAGTGAGATGTGCGGTGAAGTTAAAATCATCTCTGTAATCACATTAACAAAAAGTACTATATGGCCTATCACCCACTCATCCACTCTGTAGATGATGTGATGTGATGTGTTATAACACAATATAATTCGCTTTTTCAACATTTACCAGGGTGGTGACTAGTATAATATATAATTTGTTATTATAATCTGTATTATCAGTATAATCTACATAACACACGAGAATAAATGTAACATCAGTATGACTTTTTTTCATTTATTAAAAACAGCTTCGTCTCATTGGCATAGGGGTATTCTGAATCTCGCTTTCTTTTCCTTCATTTTGTACTTTTATGGCAATCAGCACATGATCAGAAGCAAGTACTGTATTCAGTACCCAGTAACTGCGATTTTGTTCTCGGGTCATTCCAAGTCAAATCATCCAGGGGTGTTCTTCACCCCACCCTCTCAGATTTTCATGAAAATTTTTAAACAGCATCTATGGATAAATATAACAACCCATATTTTTCATTTTTGCCAAATTCACTATATTTTTTTTTAAATGATTTTTTTGAAAAAAAGGTCATTTTTAGCCGATTTGTTAGTCCGCGGCATGCGGTCAAAAGGGCACTTTTCAATAAAAACTCTAGTTTATGGTTATTATTTAATATTAAGTTATGAAACTCACAATACTTACTTGACATTTCACAAGGATTGCAAATATAATGTCAAAAATAACATTTAGTCTCATATAGGCCTAAACCTTATTGTTCCACTTCAAAGTTGGCAATTCCGAATTTTTACTGATATTTTACTTAAATGTTTTTTCTGTCTGGTCCTATGAGGCTGAAAAAGGTCTCATTTGAAAGAGAATGAAATGTACTGTGATAACATAAAATAAAAGTCATGGGTATTTAATGTCTTCATTTATAATTTAAGTACAAAATTTATTGAAATATTTTGCATAGTCTTGTGTGGCCAATGAGGATTTTTTTATTTAAGGTACCGGTATCCTTATATTTTTCTATACTAAAACCTTCAGTTAAATTAGGCTTATCAGTGTAACAAGGCCTAACTACCTGTCAAAACTAAAAAAATATAGATTTTAAAGAAGATTTGTCCGTATTTTAAAAATAATAACTTGCTTAGGTATTTATTTGTTGAGTTAGCTTACCTTTTCAGTGTCTTAAATGGTATTACAGGATATTTACAATATAACAGGTGCTTCTTGGTTGATATGAAACTTAATTTTTCCTTGGCCAGACAGCATTAATAGTTTGAATACTTTTTTTGGATAGTATGAAAAGCATTCGGCCCACCTGAGGCCTTAATTCAGGTACATCTATGCAGCAGATTATGTTTGTTAAAGGGACCCAGCACTTATCCTCTCTTCCAACATTTCTGTGTTCTGGCCAAAAAAATGTTTTTGATGGCCAGTGAGGATGGATAAAATTGATGTAAGCATCTTGGTTGTCATCATCTAGCTCCAAAATTAGTCCAATATAACACTTTTCTTCATAGACACAGCCTACATAGGTATTTGGTTGGAGATCTGGTCTTGCGAAAAGCTATATCTTAAGGAAAATCTTTGTCACTGCTGATACGTTTCGCTGCTATTTCGGTTTTGGACAGTGGTTGGAAATAATGGAAGGACCTTGTACCAGGAACAGTTTTATGATCACTAAAATGCAAAGTTAACATTGGTTCTACATTTTTTACATTGTCTGTATTGATGAATTGAAATGTTATTTTTGAAAATTGCTGGTCACAAAACTTGAACATTTCTTCTGGTGTACAAATTTGGCCTTTGGAGGTTAGCCCTTGTAACAGATCGTTTTACTGAGCCCCCTATACCATCGCAAGCACATTTTCTATGACTTGTGGCATGAAAAGTCCAGGAAGCTTCTAGACCAAAATCCTCTTCATGAAACAAAGATTTATTAAACTCTTAAAATTTTTGTACTGAGCTGCACAACCATCTGTAATGTATTCTATCGCTGCTGCTTTTGGCTGTTTCTCTTTCGTGTAATGACAAATTCTGCTTTGAACTTCATAAACAAAATTTACATCATGTTTCATGTAATCTGATAAAAAACAAAATGATTGCTGTGAAACAGAAGGGCTGTCATTCTCTTTATAATAAACTAATACTGGATGAACTGTGCAAGATGAATGAGACCAATGATAACTTTGAATCTCATCTTGCAGAATGAATCCATAGTTCTCAGAAAAATCTATGAAGCAAAGCACTTCATTTTCAGATACATTTTCTTTTCTCTTTTTTATGTATTCAGATTGTTTCTTTGAAATAAAAGAATGAGGTATCAATGTTTCAAGCTTTTCATTTAAAAGTGTAATGTACTCAGGGAGTGGACGGATCATTGTTTGTAGCTCACTATGATCAGTGTTTGTCCATTGCTTGAATATTATTTGGTCTTTATCTTCATAGTCTTCAAGTGTTGTTCGTACAAATACAAAATCCTTCAATTTGTCAGAATTAGGACAGTTATCGCACATTCTTAGCATGCATTCACATTTTCTGTCTTTACACATTAACATGGTAGTTAATTCTTTCAATGTATTTTTGTCCAAGTCCATTGGACTAATAAGTAGTTGTTAAGTTACTAACTTTTGATTATTTAATCCTTCAAACTTCCCTCTCAAAATACCACCTACCTTTGACATTCTAACTCTTACCTGTATCCAGAAACCCCAGAGTTCGTTAGGCGAGGATTTAAATGATGCAAACAGACTGGTAGCGTTTGAATAATTTTCACTAACACGTGGTCTTTGTAAATTGAACTTATTATTTTATTTGCAATTAAAACATTAAAGGGGTTTACCCCATCTCTGTGGTGATTCATAGACCACCTTAATGAACAAACATAATCTGATTTGTCCGCGGACTTAGATTATATGCAACCGGCCGGTTTTAAGTGTTGAGCGGAACAGAAAGATGGCGACTGACGAACGTTGGTTACGTGCGCCCGGCCGGTTATAGGTATCGATCGGAACAGGATGATTCTGTTCTCCGTGCGGCCAATATATTTGTGGGTCACGTGATACTCCTTCCACATTGGCGACATATCGTATGCCTCTGGACGTTTTAGCCCTGTGTTTTCTTATGTTCCAGAGGTATAAAATGTTGATTTGACATCATTATGGTTGTGACGTCAGTCGATAATTGCGATGTTGAGGCTCCATTATTGGGTTAGATCGGCACCACTCTGGCTAGACACAGCTAAAAATAACTTTTGATTCACTTGTTTACAAGTCACACCCAAATTCCATACAGCTTCACCTGCCACTGTTTCACATGGATTACAAAGTAAAATGATTTTATTCCTAATTTTGATCTGATTAATACTCTGAACCCCGTTAATACCTGTTACCCGGTATGTACTGTCACATAGTGCAGGGTTTTGATGTATGTAGCAAACACATACTGAATGAACTCCTATTTGATTAACTGTTACACACCACCAGTCAGGCCTAAGTTCACAAAATTTAGAAACTCCAATTTTGGCATTAGGATACTTTTCTTTGAAAGCAGAGTAAAGTTCCTCAAGATTGCAGAGCAACAAACGTTTTTGCATGTGAACGTTTCTTGCAATACTAACTTTATCTTTTGTTCCTGGCATGAGCCTACTAAATTCGTCATCCTCATAGAAAGCTTGAACATTTTCAATTAAAATTTTGTTTCTTTCTTTTGGCTCAGACATAGACAATATCCCTTTTGTTTGAACCAGCTGATGTGCCTTTTTAACCACGTATTCAGTCACTGTAAATTCTGATACGGTTTTCTCCCTTGACCAAGATTTGGGTGTTAGTATTAAAATTTGAATTTTCTCTCTCTTACTTTGGGTGATTTTAAGCTTCTCTTTCATGGCATTAACAAGGTGATCCAAATCCTGAGCCTTTTGTCCCATTGTAGATACAGATTCAGCTGATGAATCTGAAGAATCAGATTCTAAGTTTTTCTCTGGGAACCTCAAAACACATGCAATCTTTGATTTAATTCTACATTTAATTTCATCAATGTTTCATTTTGCATACTTAACCTTACATCCAGTCGGAAGTGATTTCAGTTTCATTGGTGAAATGCCTATTGTTGCCATACTTAAGTCTAAATCGTGCTTTTCTAAAGCTTTTGTTGGTGTGTTTATTTCTTTTTTTTACTGGAGTCAATGCACTACTTTCATGTGGATTATTGTGACTCATTTCATCCTCACATGATTGACTGTGATCACTTATTTACTTATCGTCATTATCATCTAACAAATTTTTTTTCTGGAGTTGTGAAATCTTTTTCCAGGAATTAATATTATTCATTTTTTTCTTTTTAATTCTTTGGCATATTTAAGAGATACTGGTCTTAAATCTACTTTGATGACCTTTTTGTGGACATTCTTTGGGTCGCAACACTTTTTTTTGGTGATTTTCATAATATTCAGTATAGTAGAGATAATGATGTAAACATAAATTGGAACTAGGTGTCAATGTTTTCCTAACCTCCAATTAAGAATTTCTTTAACTTCATCTGGTAAATTTGAAACCAACAGCATTTCTTTCTTATCTGTAAAATTTGTGTTATGACAAACAGAATGAGTGATCAGCCCCACATTACACTGTTCTTTAGGTACTAACAGCTCTTCATCTGAACTCATGATTATACATAGATAGTACAGTAATAAAGAAATATGTTACTTTTTATTTACTTAACTTCCACTCTATCTTATTTGTTTACATTCCGGACACCATCTTGCGTTGCTGCCACTTACTAAAAACCAAATACTTACCCAGTTCGGGAAGGCGTATTTTGAGAGAGAAAAATGGTTGTTGAAATAACCAACTTGTTTTGTAAGAACTAGATCAATATTACTTTATTAAATTATTAATTAAATGCATCTTTTCAATTTAAATAAACAAACTGGTACATTCCCTTCAATTCCCTCATTACATACCCAATATGCTTTACCCTTCTCTTACTTCTGATACAATCTTTAGCAATTAGACAATAACATTAATTACGTAATTACTTACATTTAAAATAAAATTAATTAAGACAGAGAATTCAATTTACCCAACGCAAACCAGCGCTTCATGGTTTTCTTATATAATTACCACACCCACACGCACCATATCTTATTTTCCCTTATGAGCTCATTTTAATAAACGATTTTTCTTTTTTATTTTTTTGAATAATTTGAATTTTGAAATAGAAACTCTTGGTTACTCTCCCCGTCTCTTACTTATCTGAAATTTTAGTCTAGAAGAATTCATAGTACTCCTCACGCACTAAATCGGCTATCCTGTAATTTTCACTGATATGACGCCGAGACTGTTACTTCTTTCTAATTTAGGTTTATACTTTGCTGATTCACATTTTTACCCTTTCTTATTTAAACAAAACTGTTATTCTGATATAATCACATTTTATTTGTTACGGGCGCCCGCAATTTTGTTCCAGAACTTTTTAACGGCTGTACAGCACAAAAGTATATTGTAGACTGGGGTAGCTGAAACCGTCGATTTCTGATGTGGGGGGGGGTCACGTGAACACATTGCATTGTGTTATGAATATGACGAAGACAGATTCTGAGGCAGAATTGACCGCGCCTGGCATACCAAACTGACGTAAACAAGGTTTGGCCCTGAACGTCATATGTCGCATTGTGTTTAATATACAAAGTTCACAGTTCATGTCGCTAAAACTAGCTCTCTCCTGCGTCCTCCTGATGACCTTGACACTAACACATTCACATTGCACACTATGTTCATTATTCCCAAGTAAAATTTTACAATTATTATTTATGTTTATAATTCCTCAAAATATCCCTGGGTGGGTTACCCGTCCTGTTACAATACCCCCTCAATGAGAGGTTTTATGCCGAAGCATAAAAACTCTTATTGACACTCACATACTTCCTAAAGGGATCAGCCTGGATATGTCGCCACAACCCCCTTATGTTTTACTAAAATTTGTGGGCAACTTACCCCCCTGGTCCAGTGACTGTGACCGCACCTGAATGACCTTACTGGAGTTCCCTTTCGAGATCCCAACACCACAAGGCCAGACAGGCACTTGACACCCCTGCTCTGATGCACAGGCCAGACAGGACCGCCGCCACAGCATCACCAGACACTGAAACAAAATCAAAAATATCAAATAGTGGCCTTGTATAATACCATATCCCCAACTGATCTGGTCCCCTTTAGCTCTGCTGGTTTGCATTAAGAAGCACTGGGGTTTTTTTTTTATAACATGAATCATTTCATCTTTTACTATCAACGTTCTGTATACAATTCTCTTGTTAATTCTTATTCCAAAATTCAAAATATTTCCCTGATTCCATCAGAATTTAAATAACCATTTCCCATTACAACATTACAAATATCTGTCATTTCCCAAATTACATCTCAAAATAATTAAATTCATTACTAAAATTCTTATAAAATAAAAACATTTAAATCAACTACATCATAACAAATTAATTAGTTATATTTCTCAAAATCTGTTAATCATCTCCACAATATTCCTCAAATCAACACAAAATTATTTAGTTACATCATAAGATTAACCACACATTCTACATCATCGACATAAGTCAGTTTAATACTCAATAACTTACTACTAACAATTTAATAACCTTCTTCTCCATCATTATGTAATATCCCCCCTAATTAATCCCTTAACCCCTGATACCCCGCGTTACAAAAGTGTCAGTGACCTCAAGGAATTTCACCCATGTTGATATGACACAAACTCGCATAAATGAAGTTTCTCCCTCGCAGCATGTAACGTCACCGGCCATCCATCTCGCTATTCCCCCCCATGGCTGGACTGTAGCGCCCAGTGGCTTCCACAAGGACTGGTTCGGCTAGGGTGTAACAAACATTATTTACCCCGTTCTTTGGCGTTATATAAAAATTTGGCATTACTGGTATCCAAGGACACCAGTAATCCTACTACAATGATTCATATGCCCTTAATACGGTTCTATCACCCCATTTGGTGGCAGCCGCTGTTCCAAAGTTATGTTGATTCCCCTGATTTAATCCCCTGTTAATTTCTAAATTATACCAATTTCATAGGCAACCAACCATGGTCAGTTTACAATAAGTCTGCCCACAACTGATTGTCATTCAAAACCACGGTCTGGGCTGGTAAGGCCGGGACCGCCCGAAATATGGGGAATCGCCTTTAAAACCCATTTTAAAACGCTTTTAAAACCTGCTGTACTCCAGCAGAAAATTATCATTTAAAATTTGCATTACACTTAACATTCACAAGAGTAAAAGAAATCATTCTTAGTTAAAACAAATTTCACAAACATCACTTAGCTTCACTATGTTCTTTTAATTAATCTACTAGCGAGTACAAATAACATTTTGGCTGATTCACAATTTAAGATTTTCCTTTTAATTTTCACCAGACACTGGTCTGCCACTTCTTATGTATTATATTTCCTATACTATCTACCATACAATTTAAACTAGGTACACGCGCATACTCTTTATCTTATTTTCCAACAATTTTCTCTAACTACAATTTTATATTAATTTTGAGTGTTTTATTTATACATAAAATCAATTTTCGTTTGTGGATAGTTGCTAAACGATTTTTTTTTTCAATCCACGAATTTTAGGGGTCCCCCTCCCCGTTCAACAATACAATTAAATTTCTACTTGCACCAATTTGTGGAGTAGGACCATCGTTGCTTTGACCCCCTAGTTGAGGTTACCTCCAACCGTGGTCCGCCTCCAAACATCCAGAATCCACAGTCAGGGATGGTGAAGCCATGACCGCCCGAAAATGGGGGAGAGTCCCTTCTGAAAACACTTATAGATTAAAAGTCATTCATTTAATGTGACCAATATAACTTTAAATTTGTCGTGTTCTGTGTACCTACTATCTCCTGCGTTGCTTGGTTTCTCAACACGTAGGCGTTATTCATCTTTATCTCTATCACTTATACGGTCCTTCGTATAATAGGAAAAACTTCTTTATCTCTTTATCTTGCGCACTAGACAAATCGTGTCTCCTCACCAATACCAACTGGCCTACCTCATATTTGGTACACTTACCTTTTGCATCATGCCTCTGTTTCTCCTTTCCCCTTTGGTTAGTAAACTTTCATTTTCTAGCTGGATTTTCACATTCACATCTATGGTCTGATGCTCCGGTGGATAATCGAAAAGTAGTTCCAAAATTCTAGGCGGCCGTGTTCTCTTTATTAATTCATACGGCGTAAACCCGGTGGATTCATGGGTGGTACTGTTCAACCATTCTTTTACCTTCTTCACGTATAGTGGCCATTCACTGTGCTTGGCGTGACAATAAGCTCGAAATATCCTACCTGTCTCTCTCATTACCCGCTCTGCTTGGTTGGACTGTGGATGATATACTGCCATATGCTTGGATATGATTCCTTCCCATCCTAGAGTCTGCCGCCACCTACTGTTGATGAATTGGGGTCCGTGATCTGATAAAATTATTTTTGGTTTACCTATATTTACCATGTCCCTCGTTATCTTTTCGCTTAGAACCCTGCTCGTCGCTCTCTTCACACTATATAACTTAACAAACATGGAAAAAGTGTTCAAAACAACAAAAACATACATTACTCCACCCCTACCCTTTGGCAATGGCCCATATAAATCTACAGCAACTAAATCAAACGGCCTCTCCACAATAATATAATTCAACTCCCCTTCTACCCTATAATTCACTACCTTAGACCTCTGACATAAATCACACCCCCGTAACAATCTTTGAACTCGCCTCTCCATATTCTTAAAAACACAAGACTCCTTTAAAACATTTGCACACTTTTTCGCCCCAGAATGCCGTACCTTATATGGCAATCCCATATAATTCTATCGATTAACCCTTCCGGTATAACCAGTCTCCAATCACGCTCACCCCATTCTATTTTTTTTGAACAAAATTCCCTGATATATTTGAAAATGTGTACTATATTCAGACCCATCCAAATCCACTTCTAAACTAGCAATTATTTTACCCGATTTATTATCTAATCTTTGCATATTCTTAATATCCCTCAATTCCTCACCAAAAATTCTATCTTCCCTTGTCAAACGAAAAATTTCTATCTCTTTTAGGTCCCTCCCTGTTTTGTTTTCTGTAACATCTACCCTGGAAAGAGTGTCTGGTATTTTGTTGTCTGTCCCTTTAATATACTCCCACGAGAAATTGTACTCTTGTAAGGTTAGTACCCACCTGGTTAAACAGCTATGTGTTAACCTGCGTGCATTCAAAAAGACAGCACCTTGTGGTCCATCTTGATGACTGTCCTGTTCCCCAAAATGTAGGTGCGGAACTTTCCCACAGCGAACACGATACTAAGTAACTCTTTCTCTGTCGTCGTATAATTTCTCTCAGCTGCCAAAAGGGATCTGCTGGTGAAAGCTATTGTTTGATGTTCTCGGTCGCTATCTTCCTGGTACACCTCTGCTCCCAGGGTGACATTGCTGGCGTCAGTCTTTACATAAAAAGTTTTCAAGAAATCAGGGTGATTCATCATTATCATGCTAGAAAATTTTCTTTTTATCTCCGTGAATGCATCTCTTTCCGTCTCTCCCCATTTCAACTGCTTATTTTTTTGTTAAAACGGCACTTAGCCTTGCCGTTTGTCTGTGCGTAATTTTTCTGAAATTTTCTGTAAATAGCTTCGACTTTATCAGGGTTCGCTAGAATTCCCTCTGGAGTAATAATAAAACCTAGAAAATGTATTTCAGTTTGTAAGAACTTGGACTTATCCCAGTTAATCATTAATCCCCCATTCTGTAGTTTATTTAACACATACTCAAGGTGTTCCAAATGTTCAGAAAATATTCTAGACGCAATTAATATGTCATCAACGTATACTGTTAGAAAATCTAAGTCTTTGGGTTGCATTATTATATCCAGACATTTAATGAAACTTGCTACGCTAGTGTTAAGCCCAAATGGCAAACGCTTAAACGGGCAGTTCTTACAATTGAAGAGAAATGCAGTATACCTTCGACTCTCCACTGCTAGCGGAACTTACCAGTATCCAGCTGTCAGATCTAAAGACGTCATGTACTTGACTCCGCTGAACTTCTGAAAAATTTCATTTTTTGGTTCCGGTGACTCCCGGTCAGGTATTATATTTGATTTATTTTTCTTGCATCTAAACATAATCTTACCCGCCCATCTTTCTTGTTTACCACTACCAATGGATTCGAGTAAGGCGATATCGATCTCTCTATAATGTCTTCCTCCATCATTCTGTCCAACTCCTCTTGCACTGCTCTCCTCTTTGAAAATGGTACTGGATAACTCCTCTGCATGAAGGGTGTGTGTTCCCGAACCTTCAACTCACACACATAGTTCCTGGCTCTTCCAGGCAACTCTGCAAACACCTTTCTAAAACGTTTCACGGCTGCCCACAACTCCTCACGTTGGGGACTCCCTACAACTCCACCCTAATTACAAAATTTATCCGCCTTCTTTTCCCATACTCTCTCATCACTCACATGCATCTCTCCCTCTTCACTCTCCATACTCTCTCTCTCTCTCTCTCTCTCTCGACATATATTCACTTTTGTTTCTATATCTCTATCGCCTACCCGCTTCGGTATCATTTTTACTCCCGTAACTATAACCTTATCTAACACCCATTTAAAATTAACCCTCACTGGCTCACTCCCACTATTAAATTCTACTATTCGTTTATTAAAATCTATTACTGCTTTATTTCTCTCCAAAAAGTCATTTCCCAAGATTACATCTAAGCTTAACCCCTTTACTCCGTACTCCTGTTACCCCCACTACTGTCACACCCGCAAATGGTAATGATGGAATATTTTTCCTTTTTCCTTTAATTCCCCCAGTACATTGTCTGAAATTACCGATATTTCACTCCCTATATCTATTAAGGTCTTAAAACTCTTACCTTCCATTGTGACGATTACCTCTGTCAATCCGGTCTTTGTTTCCATGATTTCTGTGTTATCTTCCTCCAATAACTCCTTCGTTATGTCTGTCTGTATCACATTACTTTGGTACTCGTCTGGTTCCTGGACCCTGTTGTTCTATGTGGACCATGGTGGGGTCCTTGTATCCATTGTCGGCCTCAGTTTTCCGTTCTAGCAGTGGGACTGTCCTGTGGGTGCCCAGTATGACCTCTGGCCTGATCTCTGCTTCCCGATGCTCCGCCGCTGTTCTCCACTCCTCTCTGCTGTTGGCGGTGCTGATTTGTTCCAACTTCTCTTCGTTGCTCGAACCGTGTCTTACTGCACCTGTAACATACCGGTCTCCCCACAAAATTTTCAAATCTACATGACGAGCACCTCCAACCCTCGTCTCTGTTGTTATTGTTTACTTTTGTTCCTCCATATCCGGTCGTTAACCCCCTCGCTTGACTATTATTTCGATTATGTTGTATTACAAGTTGGTTTTGTCGTCTACCTACCTCTCTATCTCTTATGTTTTGAAATATATCGAGAATTTTCTCTAATTCATTAATATCATTTATTTCCCTGGTCATAAGCGTAATTTGTATCTCCCGGGGCAGGTGTTTACTGATATGTCTCATGAAAGATTTAAATGGCAGTGGAGGCTCTAAGTATTTAGCCTCATTGTACAATCTCATAACATATATGGTAACATTATTATTATTATTATTATGACCCCCGAAATTACCTGGGCCCATAATTCTACTTCTTAAAATTTCCTGGTCTTCTTCCGCCCAGTATTTTCCTAGAAATGTCCGTTCAAAATCATCGTAACATTCCCACTTGACTCTGTGGGCCTCCGCCCATATCGCTGAACTCCCTTTAAAGGGATATAATATATTTTATTATACGTAATAACTGCACCTCCCAACTATTGTTGTTAAATCTACTAAATTCTCTGGTGCGATTTAAAAATTGCATCGGATGTACTGCTCAACTCTCGCAACTAAATGATTCGAGTTCTACCTCATTGTTTACATCTCGGGTAATCAATACTCTTTCTGTAACTCCGGTTAATTTTTTATTTATTTCCCCACTTAATTCGTCTTTCACACTGTTTATATTTTGTTCAATTAAATTGAATTTACCATTGTTAATACATTCAGATTGAATACAGTTTTGGTTTATTGTCTTTACAGTATCATGCAATAACTGTATTTCTGTCTTACAACTAGTATTTATTTCGGTAATTTTACTATCAGTATCAACTTCACATTTTAAAATCTTTTTATTCATTTCTTTAATCTGACTTGTTGCATTAGCTTTATATTCATTTATTTGAGTTTCAACATTCTCTGTTATATCATGCATTTGTTTGTCGATTTTTTCTGTCATTCTATTATCTATTTCATTAATTTTAATATCTATATTCTATATATATTAAACTTTCACTGTGAACACTTACTTTTTGGTTTTATTTCCCAGACGTTTTGATGTGGTGTTCGTCTTCCTCAGTGGGATTTAAAATACTGAATGTCTGTACAAAGTAACGGTTATGGGTTGTAGGTATGTGTGGTGGGGGTTGCTGGTGGGAGGGAATTGGCGCTGGGATTCAAAGTGTGTGTTTGAATCAGTGTATCGAAAAGTATGTGTGATCTATAATGTAATTGTTCATTTAATATGTTGTTTGGTTGTAGTGTGTGATATCTATATTTCAAATTGTTCTGCTGTGTTTAGTTTTCTACTTTTTGGTAAGTAGTGTAGTATTTCCGTGTTGTGCTCTATGTTTGTGTAACTGTGGTTTTCATTTTGTAAATGTGTGGCAAATGTGGAATATGTGTAGTTTGTGGTGAGATCTTTTAAATGTTCAGAATATCTAGAGGAAAAGGATCTTCCCGTCTGGCCGATGTAGAACTGCTGACAGTCACTGCAGTTTAATTTATAAACCCCTGTTTTGCTGTATGTGTCTGTGTCTTTGTTAGTATTATTTATGTGTTTCCTGATGGTGTTGTTAGTTCTGTAGGCTACTTTATAATTGTGTTTCCTAAATGTGTTAGCAATTTTGTGTGTGTTGGAATTGTAGTATGTGAGTGTGATGTATTTACTGGGTTGTGTGCTGTTGGTTTTATGTGTTTTACTTTTTGTGTTTAGGATGCGTTTGTGTAGGTTGTTTATTAGATCGGGATTGTATCCATTTTTGACTGCTATATATTTGATTGTGTTGAGTTCTTCTTGGTAGTCATGTGTGTTTAGGGGTATTGAAGTGAGCCTATGGAGCATGTAGTTGAAAGCTGCATGTTTGTGTTGAGTTGGGTGGTTGGATGAGTTATGTATGACCATGTCCGATGTGGTGGGTTTTCTGTATATTTTGTATGTGTGTGTGTTGTTTGTTTTGGTGATTGTAAGGTCCAGGAAGTTTATGCTATTGTTTTGTTCTAATTCAAGTGTGAATTTTAATTTTTGGTGTATAGTGTTAATGTATTTGTGGAAATTTTCAATTTGTTTTTGTTGCCGTTGTAAAGGAGTAAAATGTCATAAACATATCTGTGCCAATATATTATTTTGTTGGTGTATTTGTTATTGTTTAATATATGTTCTTGTTCTATGGTATGGTATTTCGGCTAGTATACCTGATATAGGGTATATCAGGTATACTAGCCGAAATACCATACCATATTTCTGAGGTGGCGGGGGGGGTCACATGATCACATTGTGTTATGAATATGACGAAGACAGATTCTGAGGCGGAATTAACTGCGCCTGGCATACCAAACTGACGTAAACAAGGTTTGGCCCTGACGTCATATGTCACATTGTTTAATATACAAAGTTCACAGTTCATGTTGCTAAAAATAGCTCTCTCCTGCATCCTGCTGATGACCTTGACACTAACACGTTCACATTGCGCACTATGTTCATTATTCCCAAGTAAAATTTTACAATTATTATTTATGTTTATAATTCCCCAAAATATCCCTGGGTGGGTTACCCGTCCCATTACGTTACATGATTAATGGGGGGACATATGAAAACACATTTTTGGTGGTACGCGGTTTGAACTTAGAGGTCATATTAGGTAACGATTTTTTAATTAGGCATAGCGCGGTGATTGATTTTAAGAAGCGGGTGTTAGAACTAAGTCACAAAACTAAACCAATCAGGGTCAGTTTTGAACGGGTATCGGACACGGTGAGAATATCTGGAGTAAGGGTGGTACAGAACAGGGTTAGTGATAGGGGAACAGAAGTTAGTGTGAATGCATGTAGAGAGAGAGAGAGAGAATGATGAACGGGAAGAACAATTATGGGAAGAGAGGGCACACAAATTTTGTAGTGAGGGTGGCGTTGTAGGGAGTCCCCAACGTAAAGTGTTGTGGTGGGTCGTGGAGAGTTTCAAAGAGGTGTTTGCAGAGTTACCTTGAAGAGGTATTTATATTCTCACTACACTTACCTGTAGATGACCTTCCTTCTTCGGCTGAATTAGCATGCTGAGTAGGTGCATATCGTATACATGGCTTGGATATGGACAATAGGATTTTCACTTACCTCACCATTTTCTTCATCTTCATTCATAATTAATTCATATAGAACATTCTTATAATTACATAACATCTTATTGTTATTGATATCAATTCTTGCACTTAAAGTATTTAATAAATCCATTCCAATAATTCCATCATAAATAAGTTTATTCATTATGATCATAGGATATATTATTTCTAAGTCCTTACAATTTAAAGTTACGTAAGCTTGCTGTCTAACTTTTTCTCTCTTATTCATGGCTGTAATAACATTACTGACAGGTAAAATAGCCGTTTGTTTAAAATATTTTTTATTTTGTTGTACCCACTTATTACTTAGTACAGTTAATTGACTACCTGTATCGATTAACATTTTAATTTTACTTCCGTAAATTTGTACATTAATTAGCGGACATTTTATTTCTGGTTGATTTAGTGTCACCCTTCTGTCAGTGTCTAATAATTCATTTCTCACATCACACGGAAATATATTGTTCATTGTGGACTCGTACGTCGTGTTTTTCAGTCATTGTTCTGTGTCATAGGAACAGGATGGTTGCACAGAGCTGTGTCGCGGCTTCACTTTGATTTCTCCCTCTGCACTCCCTCTCTTGTTCTGCACTGTAGACACGGAGCGATCATGTGTTTTCTTAAATCTCTGCTTCCAATTTGTATCACGCACGTTTTTCTCTGAGTGTGGTTCCTGCTGTACGTTTCGCGTGTTATTCGCAGCTGTGTGTTGCTTTACACTGTGCGCTGGCGGTGTGAAATTTCGCTGATAATTATCACGATTTTGCGTATCATCACGTTCTCGTGCTTTATCACTATGTTCGTAATTATTGTGATAATTAATCCGTGTTTGTTGATAGTGTGGTGCTGTGTTACTCTTGTTAATATTTTGTGATTGAGTGACAAGTATTAAGAATTGTTCAATCGTTTTGATACCCTGCATATATACAGCTAATTGGATATCTCTATGGAAATGGTAAGACAACTTAGACACTATTTCATATTCAGAAAATTTTGGTTTTAAATGTTTTACACGTTCGATTTGCACAATTTCGTACTGTTCAATACTTTGTTGTCCTTGTGCATTGAATTTTCCATACTCAAGTTGATCCCTCACCTGTCGTTGGGTATGCACGTTCCAGTATCTGTTTTCGAATGCCTCACGAAACTGCTGATATGTACTGACGTTTTCTGTAATAATAGAATACCATTGACTGGCTGAATCTTTAAGATATCGTGTGACGAAGTCTATCTTTTTGTCATCATTTATTGCACTGCCAATCTTCTCTCTTTCCTTCTCCACTCTAGCTAGGAATTCCATACTGTTCTCCCATTTTCCACCTGAGAATTTAAGTCTGGTCCTTTCTTCCATTGGTGTAGGAAACATGGTCATTTGGTTCTGTCGTCTTCTCAACGCACTTCATAGCTGGTTCATCTCCTCTTGGATTTCTTCTTTCCTAAGTAAGACGTCTCCCGAACGGTCCATTGTAGTTTCTTCAATTCTATTTTCAATGACTACAGTACGCGTTTCTATGTCTCTAAGTTTACTGGTATTTGCTTGCGACATATTACTAACAGTTTGAATTTTATCATCCTGCTCTCGCATCATAGTAGTTAAAGTATCATTTAAATTTTAATTTATTTGTTTATGCGATTCTTTTAGATCTTTCCTCCACTCGAGATGTAATTCTTTTTGTTTATTTTCAATCCGTACAACTTGTTCCTGTAAGGCTTGTTTAAAATTATTCTCTAGCGTGTCAATACGTAAGTTAGTATCAACAATTTTTTCTGTTAATTCTTCTAAACTCTCTATGATTTTTATGGTGTCCTGTTTAAATTTTCAGTCTGTTGTTCAAGTTTATTTTCTAAACTTTCTGTTTGGCTCTTATTAAATTCTTTTAATTCATCTATTCTAGCATTTAAACTTTCTGTTTGTTTATTTAAATTGTCTGTGTGTTTTGTGCTTAATTCCTCGATCCAGGCACGCATCATTGTCTGAATGCCTCCATGTCTAAATTTCCTGGAGTCGTCATGTTGAGTTATTTTGTATTTAAATATTTATTTATAATTTATGATTATTAGCGAACCGTATGCAAGCTTTTATTTATTTATTGTTGAACTGTTATAATTTATTTATTTTTATTTACTCATGTTACATTTACACCTGTTTATTTTTTTGAGCGCCAGTTGTGTTTTAGTACACAACAATTAACATAACATACAGTTAATGTTTACTATAAATAATAATTATTACATATAATATTAGTTATATCATATAACTCATCAAACATTGGTAATCATAGAGCATACATTAATTATTAAATGTAGGCGTTTCGCGTCCCACGTTCATGGGCGACATTTTTATACAACGATACAATGTTATTAAATGTAAGCGTGTCGTGCCACACGTCAAGGGTGACAAAAAATATAACAAATTCTCTTTTCTGTGCAATTTAATTGGTACATTAATTGAACTCATACACTTTATATAACATTACTAACAACATGTACGTGTATTTGGGGTTCAGGTGTAAATATAATAAGAGTATTTTTATTATCAGTATTAAAAACTCATATTTATTATTTTTTCATTATTAAAATTATTCATAAACATCATTAATTTGTCGGTCACGATATTGCTCATTATTTAATGGTTATATCTTACGATATGCAATATTACACATATTTAAAATCACAAACACAAATTCTTATATCTAAACATGTTAATCTTATATCTAAACATGGTAAGTAATTTTTATTAATTTATTATAAAATTAAAATATTCTTATATTGAAATAAATTGTCTTATCTCAGATCTGACCTCTACTCGCTCAGTCTATACCAATGTTTTGACTTCAGTTTAACTTTATATTAATTTCTTGTAGACTGGCTTTTGTTTTAATGTTCAACTTTAAATTAATCTTTCTATACTTCAAATATCTAATTACTTTACTATTTATTTTGATAATAAACTCTACTCTCTTTACTTTAAATTCTCTTTCATTTATTACTGCTTTTATGTATATGCGATCGCTCCTTCTTACGACTAAACATTTATTTACATTCATATTATTACTAAATATAAACTTTCTTTGTTTCAATTTACTGTCTTTTGAAATCGTCTTTATGAGCTCTTTTGTTTTTATAAATCATTTAAAATGCATTAAGCATGTCACCTCGATTTCTGATGATCTTACGACTGTTGTCCAGGGTCCAGCGTTGTCTCAAGTTAATTTTCCATTCCTCTTGTCCTGGCGTGGTCCTGGATACGTCTAGGGTCCAGCGTCGATCTACGGCAACTTTGTGTTCCTGGATACGTCTAGAGTCCAGCGTCGATCTACGGCAGCTTTCCTGGATACGTCTAGAGGCCAGCGTCAATCTACGGCAGCTTCCCTGGATACGTCTAGAGTCCAGCGTCGATCCACAGCATATTTCCTGGATATACTCTTGATAGACTAACTATTGCTGTATTTACTTTTCCTGTAATCTTGTCGTGACTTTAATAAACGTCATTTCATTTGTTACTGCGACTTGTAATAGGATAAAAAATATAAACTGTTTTGCCGACGGACAGCATGTCCGGCTGCAACTGAGTCTTGAAATGAAGAGAAGGGTTTTTGGTTGAACCCTTAATTTATACCCTCTCGAGATTCTGCGCTGGTCGGCTCCAAAATCGTCCTGTCGATACCTGCGTATCTCGTGACAGCCCCCACTACCGAACCTTTTCATCTATTTGCAATTATTAGCAAATGGCACTGTTTTGCACATAATCGAGATAGCACAAATCGTAGCTACTTCGATTAATCACTCACTATATTAATTTGAGCGTCTTAGGGTAATTTGCGTATTTTTTAGCATGTTTATTTTGCACTGTCTTCGCATAACGTGTTCTATTCACGTCATCTTTTCACTGGGGATAACTATAATTTTTACCCACACTTTAGTGCCTTTGGTTTGATCATACATTAATTAGTTTTCTCACAGTGAATTAAAACAATTATTTTATTAATTACTTGGGGCGGGTTGCTGAGTTTCCTGTCTATGCCTGCTTCACTCACACACACAAGATACACGTGTAACACACATACAATTGAGCAGGTGTTCACTGCGTGTCGGAACAGGTTAATGGCTACCCTAATCTAACAATGAAATATTTCTGCAATCTCAGACCTGTCCATTGACCCGTAACTTATACAAATTATACAAAATTTACATTTATTTAAATTAATGCCTAATACAGCTATGGCTGTATCGTTGCAATATATATATATATATATATATATATATATATATATATATATATATTGCAACGTGACAATTTGGCAAATTTAATTTAATTTAAATTTGTGGAGTCCTTCGATCTTGGAGCACCAAATTTAAACAACGTTACATATACATAAATAGGTGTGAACGGTCTCACGTTCAAGATTGACAAATTCTTTAAACATATAACTTTTAAATAGGGGGTCAGGTGTATCTGCAATAAGAACTCTACGGAACTTGAAACAGTAATTAAAATGTATTTGATACTATAAAAAAATATGTGCACATGGCACTGACTTCGATTTAAAAAACATTAGTTATTATTTGTTATAATGCCGTAAGGCTTAAGATATATACATCCTTACTAACTAAACATTCTATGCTACTAAATAGTATATAAAAGAAAAATCTCATTTTTAGACTACTCAGTCTATTAATATGTTTCAAAATCAATTTTTAAATTTTTTTTCTATATATTGTACGTACTCAAAAGATTAATAGTTATTACTTCTCAGTACTGTTTTTTCAAATACTAATTGTTTTTATTTATATTCTTTGTAATCATTTTATATCATATTAATTTGAGCTCCTGTTACGTTACTCGTATTTCTAAAACTTCTATGATTTTTAACTCTACTATACAAGAAATATTACTCTTATTTTTAAATAAAATATTAATGTCTTTAACTGTCTTTGTATACTGTGTATGATTAAGATATGAATAAGTTGTCTATCACCTTATTGTCGTCAATCATACTCGATCATTTTTGTTCCATCGGTGTTCATCTTCGTCTCGCCTCCATCGTCGGCTGTCTCTCTTCTCCTCTTGTCCAGCGTCGGCTGTCTCTCTTCTCCTCTTGTCCAGCGTCGGCTGTCTCTCACTCTCTCGTCCTCTCCTCTTGTCCAGCGTCGTATCGCTATGGAACTGCTTCTCTTGTCCAGCGTCGTGTCGCTATGGAACTTCTTCTCTTGTCCAGCGTCGTATCGCTATAGAACTTCTTCTCTTGTCCAGCGTCGTATCGCTATGGAACTTCTTCAGTAGTGCTGTTATTAATTACAATGTTTGTCTTATAGCTTGGTTACGTATTTGTACGTAACTGGCAATTTAAACTGTTTATAAAAATATTAATAAATATGCCGTGCTGACGGGCATAAGCTCCCGCTGCATCGTGGATGATTCAAGAAAGAGAACCACTGAAGCTTGCGTGTCCTATTTATACCCATGTCTTGGTCGACACCCTTCAGTGATACAAAATCGACATGTTAGAAACTGTCTTTGGCGTCAGTTCCCCCACTCTTTGTCAAATTCACTATTTTTTATATTTCTGCGAATTGCAGAGTCCTGTAAGTATTTTTTTATACTTATTTTATAACTAATTTTACAACACATGTTCATTGTAATTTTGGACATTGCAACTTAACCCTTTTGATTTGTACACAGTTATTTCACTATTGCACTTGTACGGTGTAACAGTACAGATTGACTTAGTACCAGAATTATGGGAATTATGGGTATTTTCAATGTTTATATTATGTAATTGTTAAACATACAGAATGGTTAGGTACCTTGTCCCTCTGGAAAAAGGAACAACGTAAATTCGGCCAGAGTAAAACACCAAGGTCTCCGGTGGACGTGAAAACATCAAAATATACCATGGCGGTGTTTATGACGAAGTAACAACAATATGCATTATGATTGGGCTATAGCACAGCTCCGTCATAACAAGAACAATGACGCACTGAGTACAATGTGTGTAACGAGGCGTTGTCCAGCAAGACAAAGAGTGGTGACGTAAATATATACCCACACAAGCGCAAATTTACATTTGCCTCGTTCTCATTTCAACGCAATTGGTCAGAGGAGACACAGCGATGTATCGCTGTGTGAACAATTTTTTACAAATAGTTCACAATAACTAGATCAAAATACTATCAGTAATAGTGGAGCAATGAAAGCTCATTTTGTTTAGCAGTATGAATATTAAAATGTAAAATCAGTGCATATATCTCTACAGTTAAACTCAGCAGAATTAGAGGCGAACACCGGACATCACCATGGGCGTCACACACCAGCATCGGATGGACAACACCAAACGATAAGCAGAGAAGTCCCATTTTATCATTTATTATAGTTTAATGAGCTCATTAATACAGAATCACTAATTAAAAGAATGTACTGGGTTAAAGATGAATGTGTGTGAGAGTGAGCGAATGAAATTATGGCCATAACCAACAAAATGCCAAGGGCATTGGTTTGTGTATTAACGATTTAAATTAATAAATGGTTTTAAGCTGCAGCAATACAATTTGCACTGATATTAATTTAGTAGACAAAAGAAGTATAGAGAGTAAAATGAGATATAAAAAATAACAGCCATTGTGTTTTGGTCATTTTATATGACGTCATTGCTTTGACCGCATGGTCGTGTCTGTAATACATTCTGGAGCATTAAATTTTGATGGTTATTCTCAACAATACAGTGTTATCAATTGTGTCGTCCACTGTGTTTCGAAATCTTACTGTACCCGAAACCCTGGAACCCTTAGGTATAAAACAGTGTATAAAAGCAGAAGAGGAGCCCGGCAAATAATGAATTTGGTGAGTACCAGTAATACCGAATTATGGTATTTGTCATATATATCTTGCTGAATATATGTACTAATAAGTTTGTTAAATCACAATTGGACGCCCTCACAGTGGACTTTATATAAAATTAATTTATATAAAACAGATAGATGGAGAAACACAGAAGACGATATATAATGAAGGAGAGGTTATGTTGTTAAAGGTAAATAGTTAAATACGAGTTGAGTATATTGCGGAGTCAAATACAAATAGAGATAAATAACCATTTAAAATACTAAAATACAAAATGGCAGAAAATAACAATAGCATAGAAATAGAAAATTCAGAGACAGAATCCATTTTATTGGAAAGACACATTAGCTCAACGCCCAAAATAGTCGAAAATAAAATTTCATTAGAAAATTTATTTATATTAATCAATGACAAATTCGAACAACAAAACAGTAAGTTCGAAGACAAATTAAATCAGATGAACAGTACACTTAATATAAAATTAGATAGTTTGGAGAGTGAGCTAAAAAAGCAGAATACTTTACAGAATGTCAAATTGAATCAAGTAGATGAAAATTACGAGAGTAAAATGGGGGTAGAGAATAACAGAGAATCAAATAAATTGAATGAAAATAAAGACAAGGTAAGTAGTGGTGAGAATTATGATAATAGAATTAAAAGTTTGATGTTAGAAAATAATTGTGTGAGTATTGAGAGTGGTGATAAAAGTATAATGGGAGTAGAATTTGATAATGAAGTGATAAAAAGTGTTGATGAATTAGAGAGAAAGTATAGAGAGAATTTACAGATAAAGGGGTTGCAGGGGGTAAAATTTTCGCTTAATGTTGTAGTAGGGGGTGAAGTAAAGACTTCACGTGTGTTTAGGAAGGACGAGAGTGCCTTCAATGAGTATTTGGAAGACAAAAGGTCTACAAATAAAGTGGTCCCTGGTTTTTTTTGTGCACTTCACAGGTGGTGCAGTGATAAAGTAGTAGAGTCCCCTGCATATATGGAGAGAGAGTGTGTAGCTTGGTATGATGGTGAGAAATGTTTTGAGAGAGAGAGAAAGAGAGAAATTGAGATATATAAAGTAAAGAAAAATTATAAAGAGTTGATAGAGAGAGTAGGATGGAAGAAAACAAACTATATGAAATACTTACCTTGTAATGAAGCGGATATAGCAGTAGTAGGAGATGATAATGAAAATAATGACTTAGTAACTTATCTGATTGTGACGAATTATACTGAAGGTGACAGGACCATAACCGATCGTGACAAGTTGTATGTTGAATTGATAGGGAATAACCCTATTAATTATGATGGTTTTATTAAATATAAGAATTTAAATGTGTATTATATTAATGATATTAATATAATGTATTTAATAAAAAATAAATGGTACAGACCAAAGATAAGACTATTGTTTAACGATGGAGGGTAGACCTTCTATTGTGTTATGAACATTTAATTGTGTGGACAGTGTTTTTTAAAATGGACTGATGAGGACTGATTATGGCAAATGATTTCATGATTATGTGAATTGTATATTTTTGTGTATTGATGTCTATGTATTTGTGTATTTTTACTGTTATGTATTTTATGTAATTTTTTTTAGGTAAGCATGTATTGTAGGATTATAAATAACTAAAGAAAGTTTAAATGATATTATGAGATTCAGGTTATAAGGGTTAGTAAATGATTAAGCAGGTAATAGATTTGGGTATTGAGAGGTATTGTTGTTAGTTGGTAAGTGATGAATTTGTAATGGTGTATTAAGTTGAAATGTTGTAAAAGAGTTTGGGAATTAGGATAAATCAGGCCATTGGAGTTAGTTAAATAAAGTTATTGGGAGTTAGGAAAAATAATGTGTTGAGATGTTGATAGTATATAAAGAGGTGTTAGATATTTTAGGGACACAGTGGTTAGTAATTATATGTAGAGTTGAGTGGTGTGAGTGGTAATTATATTTGTTGTTGATGGTGATATTTTGTAATAAGGGTATTGGTGTAGGAGTCCAACGAGAGATGTTGAGACAGGAGGGACCGTTGTGTGCCGGAAAGGGTTATCTGAAAGGGTCAGAAACCGATAAGGGAATGAGTTGGTTAGAGGGAATACACACATACTAGTACAAAAAGGTGCGGTGCCAGAGGTTTTAAATGGGATTTATGAAGGGGGTTTATTATAGAGATATTGGTGTCAAAATATATTAATGGTTAGAAGCGGTTAGTGTAAAAAAGGGGTAGTAAGGTTAGGTTGACAGATGCCAAAATAAGACAGAGAAAATAATGAATAATAGAGAGTCACCCAAGCAAGTAAGGATAGAAGGGTTAGAAAAGGAGAATTCATGATAGGAAGGTAAATGTAACAGAAAGGTAAGGATAAATTTGAAATTGTTGTATAGAATCTAATGAGTGTTAAATAATTAAAAGTTAATTGAAGTAGTAATGTGTTAAAGTTTGGTACAAATCATGTAAATTTAAATTGTTTAATGTAAGGTAAATGGAACAATGTTAATATGTAATGTACAATGTTTTATGATGTTTTATTATGTTGAGGGCAATAGAGTGTGTGGCTAGGAGGTCGTTACAGGGGTAATGACGATAATAAGTGTTAAGAGATAGTATATTCTAAAGTTGAAAATTTAAAGTTAAAAATGAAGTTAAATAAAATATTCTAGTAAGCTGCCATTTACAAAATAGATAAATGATTATAAGTTGAGCAACAAAGTTTAAAGAAAAGTGTCTGCCATGATAGTTGTAAGCTGAATTTATAGAAATAATTAGGTGAAGGTATTTTGGGGGTATATTAAAGAATTATTGGTATATTGTGTTAAGAATGTAGTTATAGATATGTTGTTATTTTCTTACAAATAAGAAATTGATTTAGATGGTGGTAAAAATCAAGGTATTCTAAGTCTTGTAGTTGTGAGGTTGAACCTGTTGATTTTAAAACCAAACCAATGCCCCAAACACAAACCAATGCGTCTAAAGGGGAACATATCAGTTGTAGATGCGTAAGTGTATTATACCACTATTTTGAATTTTGTATTGGATGTTTCAGAGTTTTGTGGTGTTGTGACCGCAGTCCTGAGCTGGCTGGAGCGTCAGAACAGGAGTGTAGAGTGCCTCATGGCCTTATGGTGTAGGGATCTCTCAGGAGAAGTCCAGTAAGGTCAGAGGGTGCGACCAACATCATGGGACCAAGGGTAAGTGATGATAAAATTTTTTTGTAACGTTACAGGGGGTTGTGACGTATCTAGACTGATCCTTTTAGGAAAGTGTGAATGAGTCAAGGAAATTTTGTTGTGTTCCGACACAAAAAATTTTCCTTGAGGGGGTTTGTAACAGTACAGATTGACTCAGTACCAGAATTATGGGAATTATGGGTATTTTCAATGTTTATATTATGTAATTGTTAAACATACAGAATGGTTAGGTACCTTGTCCCTCTGGAAAAAGGAACAACGTAAATTCGGCCAGAGTAAAACACCAAGGTCTCCGGTGGACGTGAAAACATCAAAATATACCATGGCGGTGTTTATGACGAAGTAACAACAATATGCATTATGATTGGGCTATAGCACAGCTCCGTCATAACAAGAACAATGACGCACTGAGTACAATGTGTGTAACGAGGCGTTGTCCAGCAAGACAAAGAGTGGTGACGTAAATATATACCCACACAAGCGCAAATTTACATTTGCCTCGTTCTCATTTCAACGCAATTGGTCAGAGGAGACACAGCGATGTATCGCTGTGTGAACAATTTTTTACAAATAGTTCACAATAACTAGATCAAAATACTATCAGTAATAGTGGAGCAATGAAAGCTCATTTTGTTTAGCAGTATGAATATTAAAATGTAAAATCAGTGCATATATCTCTACAGTTAAACTCAGCAGAATTAGAGGTGAACACCGGACATCACCATGGGCGTCACACACCAGCATCGGATGGACAACACCAAACGATAAGCAGAGAAGTCCCATTTTATCATTTATTATAGTTTAATGAGCTCATTAATACAGAATCACTAATTAAATGAATGTACTGGGTTAAAGATGAATGTGTGTGAGAGTGAGCGAATGAAATTATGGCCATAACCAACAAAATGCTAAGGGCATTGGTTTGTGTATTAACGATTTAAATTAATAAATGGTTTTAAGCTGCAGCAATACAATTTGCACTGATATTAATTTAGTAGACAAAAGAAGTATAGAGAGTAAAATGAGATATAAAAAATAACAGCCATTGTGTTTTGGTCATTTTATATGACGTCATTGCTTTGACCGCATGGTCGTGTCTGTAATACATTCTGGAGCATTAAATTTTGATGGTTATTCTCAACAATACAGTGTTATCAATTGTGTCGTCCACTGTGTTTCGAAATCTTACTGTACCCGAAACCCTGGAACCCTTAGGTATAAAACAGTGTATAAAAGCAGAAGAGGAGCCCGGCAAATAATGAATTTGGTGAGTACCAGTAATACCGAATTATGGTATTTGTCATATATATCTTGCTAAATATATGTACTAATATTATTGAAAGAGTAAGTTAATTCACAATTGACGCCCTCACTGGGACTTGATAAATTATAATTATGGGTAAGATAACATTATTTATGTATTTAAAGTTTATTGACGAACTGCGTCCAGAACAGGTAGTTAATAAGTTTATTGACAAAGGTAGTATTGATACATACAAATATAAATACAAATATATTTATAAAATATTAGTTAGAGGTAAATGCACAACGGCGTGTCACTTTCGCGTGGTTTTCGCACACAGTATTTATTAAATTTATTTACATTTTATGGTGCTTTTGGATTTTAATTCTTAATTCTAGTTTATGAATAATTACGGAAAAACAGTCATTGTGCAATTATTCATACTGGGGTGGCAAACTTGCCTGCAGAGACCTGCGTTCACACACACTAGCAAAATACTGGTGTACACACTTTCAGTTACATTTGTGTGTGTGTGCACGTTGATTCAGGTCGAAACACCTGTTCATATTTTTGTCTGAGTCAAGCTTGCAATCCATAACATGCTTATTTCTAATATATTATTAATTATTTACAGTTTATTAAGTAAATTTAAATTTTTATATTTCATGCTCAGTACATCACTTATTTGTACTGTCGCATTATTCCTCTGCTTGGTAACAAAAAAAAAATTAATAAATTTATTTATTACAATTTTTTTAAATTTATTTATTATTATTATTTGCAAAAAAAATGTAACAAATAATAAAGAATAATATTCGTCATTTCACCCTTAATAGGAGTGTATACAAATGTCTTACCTCCCCTCTTTCGTACGCTCACTGCTCGTGACCTTGAATTAGGGTGGCTTTACAAACAGCTGATTTGACTGGTTTCAATGACCTCTGATTTATGTATAGAACTTCTTAAATGACGTTGCGTGGAATTTACCAATTTCTTTCTTCTGTATCTCATCATATACAATGAAAGTGTTCTGTCCCACTCGCTGTCTTAACGTATACGGTCCATTATAAAGTCTGAAGAATTTCTTCGCCGTATTATCACTCCTTTTTCCCACTGGATTTGCTTTGAGTAGTATACTTTCTCCCACGTTGAATTGTTGTAACTTGTGAGTTAGATTATATCTCTCTATTCTCTTGTTACCTCTCTCTCTTATTCGTTGCTTTGCGTATTCAATTTTCACACTTATTGGTACAGGTACATTTTGGTTATTAGGTTTGTTTAGATATTTAGTCCAAAATCTGGTTGGCTTCTTATCTTCTTCTAATTCCATTGGAGTGTATCCTGTTGCTTCACTATAATTTTCGTTAATGGCTTTTTCAATAAATGGTAAATATTCTGCCCATTTATTGTGTTGATTATGGCAATATATTCGTAAATATTTACCTAATTCTTTGTTAACTCTCTCAGCAAGGTTTCCTTGAGGATGTCTTATGGATGTGAGTACTGGTTGTATTCCATTTTCCCTTAACGTCCTCTCCCATTTTTCACTTTGGAATTGCACACCTTGATCACTGAGTATCTTCTTCATTTTTCCATATAACGGAATATATTTTTGCAGTAGTATCTTTAGAACAACTTTGGTTGTGGGTCGCATAATTGGGTACAGTCGGACTGCCTTGGAAAACACATCGATACATACCAATATGTGCTTCACACCTCGACTTGATCGTGGTAATGGCCCCAGAAAATCCACTGCAATTAGCTCTCCTTTGTTTTCCTTCTGTATACTCTGCATTCCTACATATGTGTGTAAATTCGGTCCTTAATTTTACATTAACTTACTCATACATTCTTACCTTCGCTTCTAAACTTCCTTAGCTCTTTTCTTAACATGACATTACTTTATCTAATACATTACTTATACACTACATTAACATTCATTACCTTTTATTACCTTTCTTTATCATTACCTTTCTGATCGCTACAACTTTCTTGAAATACACTTCCGTAACAGAATACTCTTTTAGCTCGTAGTGCGTCGCATGATCGGTTACAGAGGAACTGTCTTGGAAAACAACGATATTTTTCTCGAAGTCCTTAATCCTAAGTAGTCTCTGCCCTTATGACTTTTCACTCTCGCTTTCTTCTGTGTCCTTGTATCTTCGATAAGTGTTCGCTTGATCAGCCGTTCTAATAATTATGGCAATTATTGCTCATCTTAATCATTTCTTCATATTTATAACATATCAATAATAACACTCCTTACCATTTCTTCTTAAATATTTCTCTACAATAGCATTCCTTACCATCAATAATACATTTCTTAATTAACCCTTTTATATTATTATTATATTATTTCTTATTATTAATAATTAATAGTTATATTATTTTTCTCATTTAAAATAATTATTTATTCCATTCGGGTATTGAGTTCAGTGTGTAGTTAGAACTGACACCCCTCTTTATAACAATTGCATTGTCCATAGTCTACCGGACGTATATTGTTCCTTTGTCGCGTAGTCGCCGCGTTTACTATTATTCTCACCCTCCTATAAACAACGTCCACGTCCCATTGTATTAATCTCTCGTTTGTGTGCGTACTTACCTTGTGAACGTTTGTGTTTATCGTAGAAGTCACCTGTTCATTGAGCAATGTTTTCATCTTGCCTCTCTTTCTCTCGTAACGGTCACATTCCATAATTCTCTCATCATGAATGCATTGCTTATGTTCAGTCTGCTTGAGGCCCATATAAACAGCTGTCGACGGTTTTTTCATACGTCGTTTATGATAACCTCTGTAGTTTTCATACTTACAGTTATAATTATCGTTACCATAATTATCGCGCGTATATCTAACATCATATTTACCACAATTTTGCGTAGTGTTTCGTCTAGATAACTTACTACCACAGTTATAGTTACAGTGACACTTAGTGTGTGTGTTCTCGTCGTAAATATTGCGACTTAATTGTTTCACACGTATTGTTTTACTGTGAGTTTGCACAGCGAGCTGGATATTTCTATCAATAAGGTATGCCTGTCGATATCCTACGTTATATTCTTCCCTAGTGTTAAGTATTTCACTAGAATTATAATTATTAAATATTAACATTCCTTCAAGTTCTTTCTTGATTTTAATAGCTTGTTTATCAAGTGCTATCTTACCATTACTTTTGCGTGTTTTTATACGCGTATTATTGTCGATATCCGTAGGTACTAAGTGCGCAGTATTAATTACAATATCTTGTTCTACTTTTGCTACTACTCTTAGTATTGTATTATATTCTTTTACCTTTTCTCCTAATAGTGACTTATCAGTTTTAAATTCTTCTATTTGTCTATCTAATCTAGCACATACATTTTGTCTTATTCCATATTCATCCATAAGGTTTCCCATCACCTTAATGATTGCCTCTATACTAATACTTCCTGATATTGCCATGTCGAAGTATTATTATTAAAATATTTATTTCGTAGTTCTTTAACAATTATTATTGATAACCGTTCCCTACTTATTTATTTATTTCTGTATTTTTATTAATAGTTATTATTAACTCATTACAGTTACACCTGTTACATAGACAACAATATTATTTGTGGTGGGCGCCAGCTGTGTGATTACACAACAATTAACATTACATTCAGTTACTGTTTACTACAAATAATAATTACATATTATACATTTTTCATTTAACACTCTTTATATATTTTAGAGCAACCATTTAGCTACATAAAAAATTTTAATAGTCAAATGATGGGTATCGGGTCATACATTCACGATCTACAATTTATGTCACAAATTTTTGTACATAAATTTAGTCATGTCATGCCCCACGTTGGGCGCCATTAATGCAACGTGACAATTTGGCAAATTTAATTTAATTTAAATTTGTGGAGTCCTTCAATCTTGGAGCACCAAATTTAAACAACGTTACATATACATAAATAGGTGTGAACGGTCTCACGTTCAAGATTGACAAATTCTTTAAACATATAACATTTAAATAGGGGGTCAGGTGTATCTGCAGTAAGAACTCTACGGAACTTGAAACAGTAATTAAAATTTATTTGATACTATAAAAAAATATGTGCACATGGCACTGACTTCGATTTAAAAAACATTAGTTATTATTTGTTATAATGCCGTAAGGCTTAAGATATATACATCCTTACTAACTAAACATTCTATGCTACTAAATAGTATATAAAAGAAAAATCTTATTTTTAGACTACTCAGTCTATTAATATGTTTCAAAATCAATTTTTAAATTTTTTTTTCTATATATTGTACGTACTCAAAAGATTAATAGTTATTACTTCTCAGTACTGTTTTTTCAAATACTAATTGTTTTTATTTATATTCTTTGTAATCATTTTATATCATATTAATTTGAGCTCTTGTTACGTTACTCGTATTTCTAAAACTTCTATGATTTTTAACTCTACTATACAAGAAATATTACTCTTATTTTTAAATAAAATATTAATGTCTTTAACTGTCTTTGTATACTGTGTATGATTAAGATATGAATAAGTTGTCTATCACCTTATTGTCGTCAATCATACTCGATCATTTTTGTTCCATCGGTGTTCATCTTCGTCTCGCCTCCAGCGTCGGCTGTCTCTCACTCTCTCGTCCTCTCCTGTTGTCCAGCGTCATATCGCTATGGAACTGCTTCTCTTGTCCAGCGTCGTATCGCTATGGAACTTCTTCTCTTGTCCAGCGTCGTATCGCTATGGAACTTCTTCTCTTGTCCAGCGTCGTATCGCTATGGAACTTCTTCAGTAGTGCTGTTATTAATTACAATGTTTGTCTTATAGCTTGGTTACGTATTTGTACATAACTGGCAATTTAAACTGTTTATAAAAATATTAATAAATATGCCGTGCTGACGGGCATAAGCTCCCGCTGCATCGTGGATGATTCAAGAAAGAACCACTGAACCACTGAAGCTTGCGTGTCCTATTTATACCCATGTCTTGGTCGACACCCTTCAGTGATACAAAATCGACATGTTAGAAACTGTCTTTGGCGTCCGTTCCCCCACTCTTTGTCAAATTCACTATTTTTTATATTTCTGCGAATTGCAGAGTCCTGTAAGTATTTTTTTATACTTATTTTATAACTAATTTTACAACACATGTTCATTGTAATTTTGGACATTGCAACTTAACCCTTTTGATTTGTACACAGTTATTTCACTATTGCACTTGTACGGCGTGTCACTTTCGCGTGGTTTTCGCACACAGTATTTATTAAATTTATTTACATTTTATGGTGCTTTTGGATTTTAATTCTTAATTCTAGTTTATGAATAATTACGGAAAAACAGTCATTGTGCAATTATTCATACTGGGGTGGCAAACTTGCCTGCAGAGACCTGCGTTCACACACACTAGCAAAATACTGGTGTACACACTTTCAGTTACATTTGTGTGTGTGTGCACGTTGATTCAGGTCGAAACACCTGTTCATATTTTTGTCTGAGTCAAGCTTGCAATCCATAACATGCTTATTTCTAATATATTATTAATTATTTACAGTTTATTAAGTAAATTTAAATTTTTATATTTCATGCTCAGTACATCACTTATTTGTACTGTTGCAATATATTGTAATGAGCGAGGTAGTAGACTGGTGCTTATCTGTAAAATGTGTACACCAGATTTTTATGTGTATAAAGTGTTAGTGTTTTCGTCTCACACCTTGTCGTTACATCAAAGGTTGTTGCTAACGAAGTCTGTAGCGTTGTCACAGTTATCAGTACAACCTAGAGGAAACCTTACCTGTAATTTCATAGGGTTTGTAACTCCCGGGTGGCGCCAAATTGTTTATTGAAAACAATTAAATTTGTGAATTAGTATGTTAGTCGGTGTTTTCAGCGGTGACGGCTGGAGCGTTCGAATGGTTCCCACCTCTGTACAGCTTACTGTATTGCACAGATAGCAAGAGCGCTAGTTGTCTGATCAGTGAATTCGCTAACACACACACACACACACACACACATATAATACAATTTCCTATGAAATAAAACAATGGTTACACTCTGTACTGTTTCTTTAATTATAGTTTGGTAATTCATCAATGTGACAATAATATTATAAATTAGTATTCAATAAAATTGCTCCGGCATAAAACATGAAACACAAAATCTCGAGGTGACGAAATTAGATTTGAAACGAGTTATTCTGACGCCATTATGGCTACTGTTTGTACATTACTTGTCAGCTCGCCCAAAATCTGGAGTTCTTTGGATTATAAAGAAAACATAAAATATGGTTACAATAAAAAAGTACACTACCGTACCTTATCCGTACTTAAATAATATAAAGTGTGGTTACAATTTGTTCGGCAGTGTAGTAATAGTTGTTATTAAAGTTCGCAAATTAGTGCGAGGTTATTTTTTAGTTAATGAGTTTTTCTAAGTAAGTTTATTTTATTCAATCCTTGAAAGAAAATTATTTTTAATTCATAGTGAGAGTTTGTATTGATGTGAGAAATATATAAAGTGCTTTTATTCCTGGGATTAGGGTATTTAAATGATACTTATCAGTTCAGAAGGTTGTGATAGATCGTTGTTCTTCGGTAATGGAAAATTCATCAAATTTGGAGTGACTTAGGCTGCTATCATCTTTTTCTAAGTTGGCTTGGGAATTTCTGCTTTTAATTTTCTTTTATTTAGTTCCTGGACATCAGTTAAACGTTAATCCTCTTCTTCTCCTTCTCACTGGTACATGTTTTCGACCTTTGAATATTTTTTAAACTTTTTAAAGTAAAATTTCGGTCATACAAAATCTTGCGTCCCTACTACCCAAGCGTCATTTTTCGAGTAAACAAAATTAACGGAAAATTAGTAACCAACTAATTTCTATGGTAACTGAAACCCTTTGATTGGTTAAGGCCTAGATTAAAAGCATTGTTATCATATTTGAAATTTTTATTCGAATTTATTATATATTTTCTGATTGATTTTATTCTTGTCTTCCTTCCTGGGTATTAAATATTATCACTATTGTATTTATTTCCTTTCAAAGATTAAAATAATACCTCATAAGGTCATGTTCTATTAGATATTAACTTTTGTCTAATTATGCTGACATTTGATAATTACATATTTCTTTTAATTTAAGCTCTTATTGTAACATTTTTCTTTTAAAATGATTTATACATTATTTTTGGCTAGTTACTTGCCTTAGATTTGTTAATTTCCTTATGGATTTTATACAATTTGTGATTATTGGTTTTGACAGTTGGGCATTTCAGATGCACTAGTAGCCATTAACTATATCTACTGAATTTATATAAATGATGTTTCATTTTATTCTAATGTATTTTGTTTGATTAGTGGTTTTGTTATTTTCTACATTTATTGAATTTCTATTGTAATTAGATTTGTATTGTCTTAACTTCTTAATCATCTATTTTGCCTTTGTTAATAATATGGCTACCACTCCCTATTCTTCCTCAATTAAAAAAACATAACATCTAGGCGTATGCTCTGTACAAATTCTTCAGTCATACCCTATTCATAAATATAATTATACAATTATTTTACCATTATTAAGTAAAGTTTGTTTACAATTCAATTAATTAATTACTATTTTTTGGGTGTTAACTAACATCACCTTTTGAACAATTCTGTACAAGTCATTAGTTACTGTTGGTTTAACATACATTTCATTATTTTACTATCATTTTGAGTGAGAAACATCATCACTTCCTTCAAACTTACTTAATTTATTTTCCCTTGTAACATAGGGTGTTTATTTATTTATTATTCTTACTTGCTTATTTCCTAATCAAACTCTACTCTCAATCCATGTTAATCCTAGCTGTTTATCTTTACATGGGATACTCCTGTTTTAAATACAGTCGTTTACAACTAATCTTAAATCTCTTAATGAACAATGTTATTATCACTTTCCAGTGTTCGTTTCATCCTGAATTGTTTACACTTACTATTATTATTAAACTTTACATTTATAATTATTAATTTGTATCACTTTTATTCACACAGTGTTTTCTCATCACTTTTCAGTGTTTATTCCACATTACTAAATGCTTACATCTAGTATTATCTTATAAACCTTACTCTTACTTATAATTGGATTCACTATTAATCAATTATTGTTTCTTATTGATCATTGAGTGTTTTATTATCATTATTATGGTTGTTAACCATTTTTGGGGTTCACACTTTCACTATTACACTTTTTAACTGTTCACATTAAGTGTTTCTTAGTGGGTAATCCCTATAATTATTTCTCTTTGTCACTTTCTCACCTTCTCACTATTTCTTTCATTACAAATTATACACAGTATTATTAATGTTATTTTCCTATAGATTTTTACTATATCTAACTCTAATTTCTTGGGTTAGTGTACTTTTTCTTTTTATAATATTACTTTACTGTTTTTGTTTAAAACAGTTATATGAATTATTTCATTGAGAATAATATTTATTTCTGGTATTGGATAATTATTGGTTTTATTCCCAATATTCTACTTGAGTGTACTATTTCTCCCTTTTATTTTTGTGGTGTTTTTTATCCCTTGGTTTCACTTCGTTTCCTTTTCATTCTTCTTCTTCTTCTTCTTCTTCTTCTTCTTCTTCTTCTTCTTCTTCTTCTTCTTCTTCTTCTTCTTCTTCTTCTTCTTCATTTTCAATTAGCTTCATTTTAATTCGGTTCTCCCCTTCTCGTTTGGTTTTATTTTATTTGGTTGTAGGAATTCGTTCACCTCCTTCAATTGTCTTTATTCTTCTTTGGTTTCGGTTTTTTCCCTTCTTTGTTGCTTTCCTGTTTGTTTGGTCAATCACTTGGGTTAGGTCATGTCGTCGTTTGTCATGTCATAGTCTTTATATTTTATTTATATTTAATCATTTTATTTAATATGAAGTATATTTATATTTATTAACATCTTTTTTATCCCTGGTACTGGGGTGGATTATTTGTGTTGTAACAATATATATATATATATATATATATTATAGAAGGCGATCCAGTACTTCTCTCTCTCTCTCTCTCTCTCTCTCTCTCTCTCTCTCTCTCTCTCTCTCTCTCTCTCTCTCTCTCTCTCTCTCTCTCTCTCTCTCTCTCCCTGTACACGCTCCGTTGTTACACCACGATTTTCCAATTCAATGTTCCGAAAAATGTTTGAATGGTTTTGTAAATTTGGCACTGCCTTTCTGTTGTCACTGTCGCACACTCCACTGTTATTAGCTGATACTTATTAACACATTTCAAAAATTTACTAGATCTTGGCTCGCGAGCACTATTACATGGAACCGCGCGGTTCGAGGGATCTTAGTCTACTGGGCATCCACAAAATGGCTAAGCGTCGCTCTGAGCCCGGCAACTTGCTTTTTGATTGGCGGGCGAGCGTCTCGCTATTTCTCGTACTCTCGTAGAAGGCAGCGAGGAAAGCCGGTACATGCTTTTCACTCTGCTAAAGTCGGCACACATGCTCGTACACATTCCAATACTCCAAATTAACTTCGCACCTTCCCCGGATTGTTAACAGACTGACCACTGGGTGTTCACAAAAATCAAGTTTGGTGATCAAAAACAGGGCTCAGTGTGGGTGACTCCAAATTATTAAAATTATTATGGAATTAACATAAATCCCCTAGTTTGTCCGTGCAATAGTTCACGGGAATTATTAATTAAAATATTTAAATTCGTCCCTGTTTCGGGCGTCGTTTGCAATAGTTCTCTGCAATTAAATGATTAAAAGTATTTAAATTTGAGTTACTTTACCTTGTTCGGATGTAGAAATTAACCAAGATGTCGTCTAGTGTACTCGGCAGAGAAAAATAGGTCAATGCAAATAAACAAGTACATAGTTATAATTCATATAAAACAGTACTTTATTGTATTTTCATCTCTTCTCCTTCTCTATTTGCTAACATTTCACTTACGCACAATTAAATATTGAGGTGATGACACCATCTGATTGAAATAACAAACTTATCTCTTACTTCTTATAATTAAATCATTTAATAAATTTATTAATAATTCTAAAACTTATTCATTAAATTTCTAATTAAAAGCAAACCAGCATTTCGCTCACACCACACTCATATCTTGTAAACCCCTTTATTTACATTTAGTATTTTTATGAATTTAGATATATTGATTGGTTTAAGTGCTTCCTGTTACTTGACTGGCGGCGTCTCTGCAGAACACGTGTCATTCCTATTACATTTTTGTTCACTGGTTGCGTCCAAAGAATGTTGCACTGATTAACTTTTGAAAATTTACTGTCAACATAACTTTTTCACTGTTTACTGTTACTTTATATCATGCCAATTTTTATAGTTTAAATAACATTTTCACTTTTAAACAAATTTTCGGCTCGCAAGCGTGTATATTGAACCACGCGGTTCCACAGTTGTAGGACGACAAAGTTTGTTCTCTGCGCACTAAGCAGGAAGGAATGTATATGGACGTGACACTTTCATGGGAAAGCTGGCCGACCTGTGCGCGCGTATGCATGAATGGGCACCCTTGCTGATAACTTTTGCATTCCTGTACCTCACCGCACCAGTCCCGAAGCTATAGTTCGTTCACAAAATATATTCGGGTTATGAAAAAAAAACTTTAGATTACAATTCCCCAATTCTGTCCCGTTACAATACCCCCCCCCCCCCAATGAGAGGTTTTCTTCCAAAACAGAAAAACTCTCATTGCTAACCTAAGAGGACCAGCGAGGATATGGTGCCAACAACCCCCTTAATTCCTTCATAAATCATGGGTACTCTACCCCCCTAGTTCGGTGACTATGGCTGTACCTGAATGACATTACTGGACTTCTCTGTTCGAGATCCCAACACCGTATAAACCGTATAATCAGACAGGTACTCGCCACAGTACCACCTAACCTTGTAACATTTTAACAAAAATCAACAACTGGCCTTGTACCAAACCAGATCCTCAACCGATATATCTCCCCTTACATATATACTGGATTGCCTTTAGGAAAGTACTGGGTGCGTACACATATTCATTACTAAATTAAACACACTATCTCCAAATATTCATCATTAATGTAAAATTCACATAAACATTTTATATTTGCTTTTAAACAAAATACACTCCCATTTCTCAACCTTTAATTGTTTGCTTGACATTACTGTTTCAAATCAAATTAAATTATTTAAATTTTGTTCAAGTAGTGAAATTAATCTAAGTCCATTATCAAAGTTTCACGTTTAAGTTAATTTACATCATCTCTTTCCATTAATTATTTTAATCACAATTTTCCAGATTCAAAGTATTTTTTATTTTATCTTCTAACACCACATTTTTAACTATATCATCATAATTACCACTAGTTTTAAATTCGCCACTTACCTTATTATCTGTACCTTCGTTATTTTTGTTCTCGTTACACTCACCTGTAACTGTACCATTTTCTACCTCCTCCTTCAGAACTCTATTTTCGTTTATTTCGTCTTGTATTTTATTTATGTTTATCGTTATTTCACCTTTCATTCCAGCAATTATCTCATTCTGTTTCTCTAGTTTCTTATTTATCTCAACAAACTGCTCACTCACTCCATTAAAATTCTCATTTATACTTTTAAGTTGGTTATTCATACTTAATTTACTCATTTCTATTTCACTTCTTATGTTTACAAATTTGTTATCTATTTCTCTTAATTTTTCGTCTTGTTTGTTTATTTCCGTTTTCAGCTCTGTTACTAGCATTTATCTCTGACTTGATTTCAGTTTAAAATTCATTTAAACTCGTGTTTTGTTGGTCAAACTTATTATTCATTTCTGACTTGATTTCAGTTTTAAATGCATTCAAACTCGTGTTTAAATTATTATTTTCTGACTTCATTTCAGTTTTAAATTCATTAAAATTATCATTATCCTTTTTCATTACTTCCATAATCAACGCTAATTGATTAAATATATCTACATTATTGCTCTTGCTATTCTTAGCGTCCACTATTTCAATTTCGTCTGTTATTTCGTCTACGCTCTCGTTAATATTTGTCGATACTAAACTGTCTTGTGTAATGTTTAATATTGACCCCCCTCTACACTCTCACATAAATTTGCATTCGTACTTTTCTCTGCCATTTCGACTAGGTTGTAAATTAATTTAATTTAATTTTAATTTACAACGTCGCTGTTACGGGCACCATTTGCAATAGTTCACGGGAATTATAAATTAAAATATTTAAATTCGTCCCTGTTTCGGGCATCGTTTGCAATAGTTCTCTGCAATTAAATGATTAAAAGTATTTAAATTTGAGTTACTTTACCTTGTTCGGACATAGAAATTAACCAAGATGTTGTCTAGTGTACTCGGCAGAGAAAAATAGGTCAATGCAAATAAACAAGTACATAGTTATAATTCATATAAAACACTACTTTATTGTAATATATATAATACTTTCACTTTTGAACTTACTATTGTCACTTCCCAAACGTTTCAAGATGTTGTTTCTCTTCTTCAGTGGGTTGAGTACTAACTGTCGATTACAGAATAACCGTTACGGAATGGAGTGTGTGGTGGGGGTTGATGGTGGGAAGGGATTGGCGCTGAGGTTCGAATTATGTGTGTGGATCAGTGTGTCAAATAGTGTATGTGATTTATAATGTATCTGTTCATTTAATATGTTGTTTGGTTGTAGTGTGTGATATCTGTATATTTCAAATTGTTCAGCTGTGTTTAGTTTTCTACTTTTTGGTAAGTAGTGTAATATTTCCATGTTGTGTTCTATGTTTGTGTAGCTGTGGTTTTCGTTATGTAAATGTGTGGCAAATGTGGAATCTATGTAGTTTGTGGTGAGAGCTTTTAAATGTTCAGAAAACCTGGAAGAAAAAGATCTTCCCGTCTGGCCGATGTAGAATTGTTGACAATCATTGCAATTTAATTTGTAAACCCCTGTTTTGCTGTATGTGTCAATGTCTTTGTTAGTATTGTTTATGTGTTTTCTAATGGTGTTGTTGGTTCTGTAAGCTACTTTATAATTTTGTTTCCTAAATGTGTTTGCAATTTTATGTGTATTGGAATTGTAGTATGTAAGTGTTATGTATTTACTGGGTTGTGTGCTGTTGGTCAGATGTGTTTTTCTTTTTGTGTTGAGGATTCGTTTGTGTAGTTTATTTATTAATTCGGGGTTGTATCCGTTTTTGACTGCTATGTATTTAATTGTGTTTAATTCATCTTGGTAGTCCTGTGTGTTTAGGGGTATTGACGTGAGCCTATGGAGCATGTAGTTGAAAGCTGCATGTTTGTGTTGAGTTGGGTGGTTGGATGTGTTGTGTATGACCATGTCTGATGTGGTGGGTTTTCTGTATATTTTGTATGTGTGTGTGTTGTTTGTTTTGGTGATTGTAAGGTCTAAAAAGTTTATGCTGTTGTTTAATTCTATTTCAAGTGTGAATTTTAATTTATGGTGTAAAGTGTTCCAATGTATTTGTGGAAATTTTATCTATTTGTCTTTTGTTGCCGTTGTAAAGGAGTAAAATGTCGTCGACATACCTGTGCCAATATATTATTTTATCGGTGTATTTGTTGTTGTTCAGTATGTGTTTCTGTTCTATGGTGTGTATGAATATTTCTGCTAGTATACCTGATATAGGGGAGCCCATGGGTAGTCCATCTGTTTGTGTGTAATACATGCTATTGTGTGCGAAATAATTTTGATCTGTGATAATTTTAGTTAGATGGATGATCTCGTTTATGTGTGTTTCGGGTGTGTTATTTATTTTTAGTAATTGTTCTAATGTAATTATGGTTTCTTTTATGGGAACGTTGGTGGATAGGTTGGTTATGTCGAATGAAGCAAGTGTGGAATTGTGGGGAATGTGTACATGTTGAGTTTTATCACTTTGATCTAGTGAATAATACTCAACATGTACACATTCCCCACAATTCCACACTTGCTTCATTCGACATAACCAACCTATACACCAACGGTCCCATAAAAGAAACCATAATTACATTAGAACAATTACTAAAAATAAATAACACACCCGAAACACACATAAACGAGATCATCCATCTAACTAAAATTATCACAGATCAAAATTATTTCGCACACAATAGCATGTATTACACACAAACAGATGGACTACCCATGGGCTCCCCTATATCAGGTATACTAGCAGAAATATTCATACACACCATAGAACAGAAACACATACTGAACAACAACAAATACACCGATAAAATAATATATTGGCACAGGTATGTCGACGACATTTTACTCCTTTACAACGGCAACAAAAGACAAATAGATAAAATTTCCACAAATACATTGGAACACTTTACACCATAAATTAAAATTCACACTTGAAATAGAATTAAACAACAGCATAAACTTTTTAGACCTTACAATCACCAAAACAAACAACACACACACATACAAAATATACAGAAAACCCACCACATCAGACATGGTCATACACAACACATCCAACCACCCAACTCAACACAAACATGCAGCTTTCAACTACATGCTCCATAGGCTCACGTCAATACCCCTAAACACACATGACTACCAAGATGAATTAAACACAATTAAATACATAGCAGTCAAAAACGGATACAACCCCGAATTAATAAATAAACTACACAAACGAATCCTCAACACAAAAAGAAAAACACATCTGACCAACAGCACACAACCCAGTAAATACATAACACTTACATACTACAATTCCAATACACATAAAATTGCAAACACATTTAGGAAACAAAATTATAAAGTAGCTTACAGAACCAACAACACCATTAGAAAACACATAAACAATACTAACAAAGACATTGACACATACAGCAAAACAGGGGTTTACAAATTAAATTGCAATGATTGTCAACAATTCTACATCGGCCAGACGGGAAGATCTTTTTCTTCCAGGTTTTCTGAACATTTAAAAGCTCTCACCACAAACTACATAGATTCCACATTTGCCACACATTTACATAACGAAAACCACAGCTACACAAACATAGAACACAACATGGAAATATTACACTACTTACCAAAAAGTAGAAAACTAAACACAGCTGAACAATTTGAAATATACAGATATCACACACTACAACCAAACAACATATTAAATGAACAGATACATTATAAATCACATACACTATTTGACACACTGATCCACACACATAATTCGAACCTCAGCGCCAATCCCTTCCCACCATCAACCCCCACCACACACTCCATTCCGTAACGGTTATTCTGTAATCGACAGTTAGTACTCAACCCACTGAAGAAGAGAAACAACATCTTGAAACGTTTGGGAAGTGACAATAGTAAGTTCAAAAGTGAAAGTATTATATATATTATTAAATTAATAAGTGAATGAAGAGGATGCAACAACAAGATACTTTATTGTATTTTCATTTCTTCTCCTTCTCTGTTTGCTAACATTTCACTTACGCACAATTAAATATTGAGGTGACGACACCATCTGATTGAAATAACAAACTTATCTCTTATTTCTTATAATTAAATCATTTATTAAATTTATTAATAATTCTAAAACTTATTCATTAAATTTCTAATTAAAAGCAACCCAGCATTTCGCTCATACACACACTCATATCTTGTAAACCCCTTTATTTATATTTATCACTTTTATGAATTTAGATATATTGATTGGTTTAAGTGTTTTCTGTTACTTGACTGGCGATGTCTCTGCAGAACATGTGTCACTCCTATTCAGAGCATATTTTAAGGGATTTTCACTGGGCGACATTCAGTGCCCCCCCCCCCCCAGGAAAATTTTGTAGCTTAAAAGCGTGATTTTAAGCCCTACTTAAACAGATTTGAAGCCTCTATAATGTGTCTCCCCTAGAGGGATTTTAGGAAGAATACACAATTTTAGAATGAAAACAATTTCTTTGCGTTGTTATTTAGTTGTTTTATTAGGCACATGTAGAAATACAGTTACGGTAAAGATTTGTAAATTGTACTACTAAACTTTTCAAATAAAGAAATAGGTAATCTTTCAAATTTAAACAAAATTTATATTAACAGGGTACTGTCTTTTGCGAAAAACTTTATGACAAACTCATGGTCCTGGTATAGTTCCTGGTCAGGAAGCTTCCTTCTTCTTTCTTTTTTCTCAAGAAATTTTGATACAGCTGGCCTCGGGTCAAAAAAGGCAGTTCCAACTCCATTTAGAGCGATGTACATCCTTGAATTGAGAGCTTCTCTTGATAGGCTTGATTGCTTATTTGTTTTTAAAGTTGTGTGCACAGATACCGCCCTCTCAGGACCAGCACTGTGTGGTGTTAGAGAGACATACGATTGTACTAACTTACTAAAAGTGGAATGAGGTTGAGAAACCTTTAAACAATGGTACAGTTTCACTGTTGAGGATGTCATTATAGACGAAGGAGGAAGTTTTTCCACCACGTACAACTCTACAACATCATCTGTAAAATCTGATACTTTATCTTTACCAAAAATGTTCTCCACGTCTTTGCGAAAGAACAAAATGCGAGCTGCTTTGACAACTTCAGTAGGCGTCTTGCATTTACGAAGTTGGTGATTCGTTTTGATATTTCTCTTTGGTCATCGGCTAGTCTTTGAGAAATAAATTCTTTGCAGCTCAAGACAATCTCTTTTCTTACTGCAACCCAGCGTCGCTTAGTTGAAACTAAAGAAGAGTTTACTCTACGTCTCGTAGGAAGTTCTTCAATATCTGAACTATCTAACTCATCACGTTCAGTTTCTCTTGCGCCTTTATTTTCCATAAACTTTTCTTCATATCCACCGGGATAACAATCATCTTCCACCGTAGTCAGTGAATTTATAAAGACTTCTATATCAGGGATTGTGATAAATGATCTCTGACAGTCTGTTTGCAGATTTTCCATATGCTTTAGAAGATCTAGCATAAGGCCGGTAAGTCGTTGTTCGCCGTCTGTCTCCCACAAATGCAGAAACCCACGTGCAGAAGCTTTTTCAACTTTTGTAGAATCATTGTTGTCTAGGTCAACATTACTCCAATGTTGTTGCATCAATGGGAGGTTGTTCCAAACTGCTTTGGCTAAGTTGTTTGGTGTTCTACAAACCTTACCTCAAAGTACGCTGGGAAGCAGCAGACAGGTTGCTTTTTTACCTCAGCCAGTTTTTCAAGTTCCTCAAAACGTAGAGCTGACGCTCTATAAAATGTTGCCATTGCTTTTACATTTATCTTCCAGTGCTGAACTTCAATGACTGTTGATTCTAAGTCTGACATTGCTAGTCAGATCGATGAGCCACATACCAAACACAAAATAAATCTCTTCCTAAGTATTCTTTCATGCGAACCCATAAGCCACTGTTTTTGCCTGTATTGGCACTCTCTCCATCTGTTGTTAATCCTGTCAACTTATCTTTTGCTATATCACCGAGGCTTTAGATTCTCCAGCACAATCTTGATTGATTTCATAAGACCTTCTGCCCCTCGCAGACTCGATTTGCTTTCACCTAAAAACACGGATTTCATTTCATAGTCTTCTGAAATGAATCGTTCCATAATGAATTTGTTGTCGATTCCATATTTATCTACGGAACCATCTACCTGGATGGAAAAACAATGTGAATTTTTTAACAACATTTTCCATTACTACTTCTCCTACAACATCAAGCATCTCGCGATACATTATAGGGTTTCTGTACTGTAACAAAGCTGGAGAAGGGTTGAGAGGAGAAAATTCGGACTCTAAACCATTGTCTTTATATGAAGAAACCTGGGTGTCAATGTGTATCTTTGTCAAAGACCGCGAAGGCCAAGAATGAGCAGAAAGAGTCATGGTTTGACTGTCATTATACACACTTCAGTTCAAATAATTTATACTGGAGGCCTTTACTTGATGAAAATCCATTTTTATAATTTTATAAAGAAAACTACAAATTTGTTTTCTTGATTTTCACTCGTCATATATTTAAAAAATATAATAACCATGACAGCTGTTTTGGCACACAGTGCCTTCTTCAGATGGTAAGAGCTGACTAGTTACGTACAATAAAATATCATATAAAGCCAGTGCTATGAAAACGATAATCGACTTAAGTTAGAACAATAAACAATACACATAACATATACACAACTATATACAAATTAGAAAGGAACGTACATTTACTTATATAATTTCAAATTTAAAAGCGGAGAGCTATTTAAATCAGTTTGGTTGTTCAAAAGCAAACCTAAATCTTTACGCTTATTAATTTCGAGGGCTTCAAGTAAATCAAGTTTTTTACCTTTTTCCCATACATGTAAAATTTTAAAGTTATCATTAAAATTATGATCATTTTCCGACAAATGATTCGCATAATTAGATTTACCATCCTGATATCTCAAACTATAATTGTGATCGTACATTCTTTTTGAAAACGATCTTCCAGACTGGCCAATATAAATTTTGTCACAAGACCCACACGATAACTCATATACTCCTGACTTTTGAAATTTCTCTACTTTACTCTTATTGTTCTTAATATATCTACCAAGAGAAGATTTCGTCCTAAAAGCTATATTTACATGCTTCTGAGTAAAGTATTTACCAATTTTATCTGATACAGTACCTATATAATTAAGTGTGTGGAACTTTTCCTTATGTGTTGGAATAGGATACACCAATCTTAATATTTGTAAATATAGTTTTTTATTCAACAACTGATCTGTTAGACTTGACTGATAACCGTTGTTAACTGCTATTTGTTTTATAATGTTAAGTTCTTTTTGAAAATCTGAATCTAAAAGTGGGATACTAATAAGTCTATGAATGTAACTATGAAAAGCTGCTAACTTGTGTGAGTATGGATGTGCAGACGTGTTGTGTATAACCATATCCGTATGCGTAGGTTTATGGAAAATGCTAAAATTGAGTTTATTATTTTGTTTTGTAATTGAAAGATCTAAAAAGTTAATACTATCATTTACTTCAATTTCTATTGTAAAGCTTATGTTTTTATGTAAATCGTTAATAAAATTAAGAAAATTCTGTAATTGCCTACGCGTACCAAGAATGATTGCCAACACATCATCCACATATCTGTACCAAAACATGAACAATTTAAAATACGGATGAGCTCTTATTTTGGTTTCTAAATAATCCATAAATATTTCAGAAGCCAAGGGGCTGAGGGGGTTACCCATAGCAAGCCCTTCTTTACCCACATAAATTTTCCCATCAAATTCACAATAATTTTGATTCAAACAAACCTTCGATAAATTTAAAATATCCTCTCTCATCCTAGGATTATTACAATTCTTTTCCAATAATTTTTCCACTATGTCAACAACATTGTTGGCATTGGTTGTTGACATTGTGGCATTGGTTGTTGACATTGTGGAAAAATTATTGGAAAAGAATTGTAATAATCCTAGGATGAGAGAGGATATTTTAAATTTATCGAAGGTTTGTTTGAATCAAAATTATTGTGAATTTGATGGGAAAATTTATGTGGGTAAAGAATGGCTTGCTATGGGTAACCCCCTCAGCCCCTTGGCTTCTGAAATATTTATGGATTATTTAGAAACCAAAAATAAGAGCTCATCCGTATTTTAAATTGTTCATGTTTTGGTACAGATATGTGGATGATGTGTTGGCAATCTTTCTTGGTACGCGTAGGCAATTACAGAATTTTCTTAATTTTATTAACGATTTACATAAAAACATATGCTTTACAATAGAAATTGAAGTAAATGATAGTATTAACTTTTTAGATCTTTCAATTACAAAACAAAATAATAAACTAAATTTTAGCATTTTCCATAAACCTACGCATACGGATATGGTTATACACAACATGTCTGCACATCCATACTCACACAAGTTAGCAGCTTTTCATAGTTATATTCATAGACTTATTAGTATCCCACTTTTAGATTCAGATTTTCAAAAAGAACTTAACATTATAAAACAAATAGCAGTTAACAACGGTTATCAGTCAAGTCTAATAGATCAGTTGTTGAATAAAAACTATATTTACAAATATTAAGATTGTATCCTATTCCAACACATAAGGAAAAGTTCCACACACTTAATTATATAGGTACTGTATCAGATAAAATTGGTAAATACTTTACTCAGAAGCATGTAAATATAGCTTTTAGGACGAAATCTTCTCTTGGTAGATATATTAAGAACAATAAGAGTAAAGTAGAGAAATTTCAAAAGTCAGGAGTATATGAATTATCGTGTGGGTCTTGTGACAAAATTTATATTGGCCAGTCTGGAAGATCGTTTTCAAAAAGAATGTACGATCACAATTATAGTTTGAGATATCAGGATGGTAAATCTAATTGTGCGAATCATTTGTCGGAAAATGATCATAATTTTAATGATAACTTTAAAATTTTACATGTATGGGAAAAAGGTAAAAAACTTGATTTACTTGAAGCCCTCGAAATTAATAAGCGTAAAATTAATAAGATTTAGGTTTACTTTTGAACAACCAAACTGATTTAAATAGCTCTCCGCTTTTAAATTTGAAATTATATAAGTAAATGTACGTTCCTTTCTAATTTGTATATAGTTGTGTATATGTTATGTGTATTGTTTATTGTTCTAACTTAAGTCGATTATCGTTTTCATAGAACTGGCTTTATGTGATATTTTATTGTACGTAACTAGTCAGCTCTTACCATCTGAAGAAGGCACTGTGTGCCGAAACAGCTGTCGTGGTTATTATATTTTTTAAATACATGACGAGTGAAAATCAAGAAAACAAAATTGTAGTTTTCTTTATAAAATTACACTTCAGTTCAGTTATGTCATGACAGTTCAGTAAGGAGTTTAATTTTCTCGGCAGTGTGTGTCTTAAGAGTTTTTACCCAAGGGTGCTTATCAGTTTGTGCCATCCATTTTTTCTCCATTTCATCGAGGTTAAAAGCTGCTTTGTGAGCTTCGTAAGTTAAATGGTCAATAATCCTTTCCAGTTCCTTTTTTCCGTCACATCGGACTTCATCAGCAATGGGCAAAGTGCCATTTCTTGAAAACTTTTTCGCTTCTTGAATGTGTTTGGAGCAAATTGCACATTTTATACCGAAACACTTGATTCCAAGCTTTACCTTTTCCAAAACACTAAGTTTTTAACAGCCATGACAAATCTAACTTGCTACTCTTATACCATTCGACACATTTCTCTTTTTTGTTGATTTTTTTGGACTGGAAAAGGTGTTTCAACTCGATTTTCGGGATTTTCCTTATTTTGTTTAACAAGTTTTGAGTCAGAGCCACCGCTGTTGTTGAGAGGATGATTATCATCAATCAAGGAAAATTCCAGTTTCTTGAAATTGGATTTGTGTACTGGAACTACTGCAACCTGGTTTACTATTGTCACTGAAGTTATTGATTGGGTTTACAATTTCATCTTCTTTACTGCTTTGATCACTTTTTGTGCGTTTTTGGAGTCCAACATTAAAAAAAATCAGTTATTTTTTTACCCATGGCATGTATTCCTATTGCGGTGAGACGCGCACCTACACAAGGAGAAAACTACACTATGAAACTACACAAAATGACAAAATTAAAAACAAAATATTTAGGTATAGGGCCTGACAGGCTCCCATGCAACGTGCGCAAACTAGCGGGTTAAAATAATATACAGGCTGTTTTTAGTAAAACTATTTAATCGTTCAAATTTACGTCCCTTAAGAGTATATATGCCTTATAACATACGTGCCTTATACATTTTATTTAAGCCTTATACATACATCCTTAAGCAATCAATTGAAAAAATCGCAAAAAGAAAATGTTGTGTACTTTCTATAAAAATAAATAGCTTTAAGGTATTATATTCAAATAGTATAAAAACAAAAGCCTGCTAGAATCTCGATCGTTTCTTTGTAAAACTATTCTGACAAAGCATTTTTAAAGTTTAAGCAAATTTATGAGAGATAAACTTAAATAATTATAAAAACAAACAGCTCACACTAATTTAAGAACTTCTCAGGTATCATTTATATTTTTTAAATTGTATTTAAGCCTCAGAATAACCGTACACAATAAAACTTAAAAACGTGAGTGAAGGGTTAATTAGGTAGGTAGGCAGCTGGGAGTAGGTTGTGTGGGTTAGGTTAGAGGTTATATTAGTTTGTGTACAGTCGTTTAGCTTCACATTTAGTGTTAACATAACTCTATTCTGCTGTTTACTAATGAAAAATAGATTAAACTTAGTTAAGGGGGCTTGGCATTATTATTATTATTATTTTATGATAATATCAAAAGGCCACTTACCTTATAGTTGTGGTAATCGGTAGTGTGGTGTGTTATCCAGAAGAAAACAAAAAAAAAACACAATTCAACAACTTTCACCTTTTCTGCCTAGAAATAAAAAATAAAACAACTCGCCACAATCGCACAAAAAAGTACGGTAACAGTACAACACTCAGGTCAACAACAGCGAAAATGCGAAAAGCGATACGTTTTTCGTATTTTCCCTATGCTTTTCTATACTAAATTGTCCTGGTACTGTGGGGGAAGTAGGGAAGTGGAGTGGAGGGAGAACATTCTGCATGGAGCGAATAGCATCGCATCAGCCATCAGCCACACATAGCCATGCACGTCGGCACATCACACACACACAGACACGCGCGCACACATCCTGCCATTCCACACCTCCGTTGGTTCCCCAGCCACCATCTCACTTAGCCCGTCTACTCAGAAGAGTGAGAGAGTAGAATAGAGTCTACTATCTCTTTCTTTCGAAATTAGCTTTATTGTTATTCTCCTGTTCTATCTGTGGCAGGCTAATTTTTAAAGTAACTTGTAAAATTTTAAAATATTTTCGTTTGTTTACCGTTTTCCTTAAAATTTTTTGCCGGCACCAGCCACGGTCACTGGGCGACAAAACCTCGGCACTAGGGGACACCATTGTCGCCCAGTTAACATGTTATTTTAGTCACTGCTCCTATTACATTTTTGTTCACTGGTTGCATCAAAAAAATGTTGCACTGATTGACTTTTGAAGATTTCACTGTCAACATAACTTTTTCACTGTTTACTGTTACTTTATATCATGCCAATTTTTATAGTTTAAATCACATTTTCACTTTTAAACAAATTTTCGGCTCGCGAGCCTGTATATTGAACTGCGCGGTTCCACAGTTGTAGGACGACAAAGTTTGTTCTCTGCGCACTAAGCGAGAAGGAATGTATACGGACGTGACACTTTCATGGGAAAGCTGGTCGACCTGTGTGCGCGTATGCGTGAATGTGCACCCGTGCTGATAACTTTTGCATTCCTGTACCTCACCGCACCAGTCCTGAAGCTATAGTTCGTTCACAAAATATACTCGGGTTATGAAAAAAAACTTTAGATTACAATCCCCAATTCTGTCCCGTTACATCCTGTTACAATAATCAGTCATCTTTTCCCAACATGCCTACCCAAAATTTCCCCACTTTGCCATTGAAATTCCCACTGCCATAAATTCATGTACTTTATGCAGAGTGTCTCATTTTAAAGAGTCTGAGTATATTCTAAATATTTAAATACTATTCCAAGAATTATATAAATATTAAAAACTTGTTTAAGTACGATCAAAGAAAATGTTCTCACCTGCTAAGGTCAGCCTCAGTACTTTTTGAAATCCTTTTCATGCACTTCATTATAGGCTTGAGTCAGTATTCACACATTACACTATATTTAACAACTTTCCAATAGTTTAATTCACAAAAATAATTTACACTCACTCACACCTATTTTTAGTTCATAAAATTTTATACTTAAATTATAAAATGATAACCAAATACACTGTTACTCACCGTCTATGGCCTTTCCGTGATGTTATTTCATGTTTACATGTTTCGAGGCACTTACCTCATCATCAGAACTTTATAAAAACTAATCTATGTCATCAATGATGACATGTGTCAAAATACTAAAACACAATACGGCATTAAACCATGTACAGAACTTGCTTTAAAAAATGAGCACATCAATGTTAGGTGTGCCTTGCAAGACAACACGCGCCGTACTGACGAAATCTAAGTTTTATCTTGACCATATCGCATAGCGGTATCGTACAGTATATTTGATTTATATTGTAATTGGTCATTCAACACGTGTGGCTTGGTACTGGCATCGTTATATGCTTTATAAATCTCATATTCTTCAAGGGCGTTCAAATAACCCCCTTTTATTGCAAAAATGAAGGGGTATTAGATTCGAGCTAAAATCCGTGTAACTGTGATTGTTGTCTATAAGGTGCCTGGTGAAATTTGACTTGATGTTGTCAAAGTTGTAAACTCGTGTAGGGGGTCTATGTTCAGAAAATCTTTTCAAAAAACCTCGACCCGTCTGGCCCACATAAAAAGCCTCACAGTCGTTGCAGACTAGCTTATAAACTCCTGTTTTATTTTCAAGACTGGTATGTTCACAGCTGCGGAGATTATTTAAGATGTTATTACTTGTCACATAGGAAACAACTATGTTGTTGACTTTATTAATGGTTGACTTAAAAATTCCTGGCATGATATGTGGGCCAGACGGGTCGAGGTTTTTTGAAAAGATTTTCTGAACATAGACCCCCTACATGAGTTTACAACTTTGACAACATCAAGTCAAATTTCGCCAGGCACCTTATAGACAACAATCACAGTTACACGGATTTTAGCTTGAATCTAATACCCCTTCATTTCTGCAATAAAGGGGGTTATTTGAACGCCCTTGAAGAATATGAGATTTATAAAGCATATAACGACGCCAGTACCAAGCCACACGTTTTGAATGACCAATTACAATAAAAATCAAATATACTGTACGATACCGCTATGCGATGTGGTCAAGATAAAACTTAGATTTCGTCAGTACAGCGCGTGTTGTCTTGCAAGGCACACCTAACATTGACGTGCTCATTTTTTAAAGCAAGTTCTGTACATGGTTTAATGCCGTATTGTGTTTTAGTATTTTGACACATGTCATCATTGATGACATAGATTAGTTTTTATAAAGTTCTGATGATGAGGCAAGTGTCTCGAAACATGTAAACACGAAATAACATCACGGAAAGGCCATAGACGGTGAGTAACAGTGTATTTGGTTAACAAACACTTGGCTTGGGACTACAATAGGAGTTATTCCATTTAAATCAAATATAAAATGATGACATTAAATACCCATGACTTTTATTTTATGCTATTATAGTACATTTCATTCTCTTTCAAGTGAGACCTTTTTCAGCCTCATAGGACCAGACAGAAAAAAGTTATAAACATTTACATAAAAGCCTGCACGGAGAAAAATATTCAGAATTGCCAACTTTGAAGTGGAACAATAAGGTTTATATGAGTCTAAATGTTATTTTTGACCTTATATTTGGAATCCATGTGAAATTTCAAGTAAATATTGTGACTTTCATAACTTAATATTAAATAATAACCAATTTTGACCGCGCACCGTGACTAACAAATCAGCTAAAAATGAACTTTTTTCAAAAAATCATAACTGCCCCGGGTTATAAAACCACTAAAAAACTTCTCCACATAATCAAACAGAATATAATATTGAAGAATAACTACAGCTCAACTAATAGCATTGCTTTTGTCGATAAAGTTAAAAAACTAAAAATCGAACCTTCATATAAACTGGCGTCCCTCGATATCGTTAACTTATATACAAATATACCGATATCCGAAACTCTACAGATACTGACGAAGAACCTCATAAATACCGAAAAACTATATATCAAGAGTATACACGAATTGATTGAGTTATTAAAGTTGCTCCTCGACCAAAATTACTTTACCCATAACAAATTATATTTCAGCCAACGAGAAGGATTAGCTATGGGTTCACCTCTTTCGGGCCTTCTTGCCGATATATACTTAAATTACTTCGAGAATTCTAATATCTTTGAGAATGATATACATAGCAACAATATTATATTTTATGGTAGATATGTCGATGACACGTTTTTAATTTATAAGGGTACACAGCGGCAGATTGATCGATTACACAGTTATCTAAATAATATTAACAAACATATGAAATTCACCTTGGAACATGAAGACAATGGACAACTAAACTTTTTAGATCTGACAATCACAAAAAACACCAACAATAAATTAAATTTTAATATATACAGAAAACCAACGACGACAGACACCGTGATACATGCCACATCATTTCATCCCATATCGCTAAAAATGGCTGCGTTTCACAGCATGATACATAGACTTTTATCTTTGCCCCTTGATAACAAGGATTTTCGTAACGAGTTAAATACCATCAAATGCATCGTGGTTGCAAATGGTTACAATACCAACGTCGTAAACAACATTCTCAAGAAACGTGAAAACAGAAAAAGGAACATTAACCAATTATCAATGACTGCATGGGAGAAAAAACCACACAAATATATCACCGCAACATACACCAATTTTATGCTGAACATTTTAAAATCACTCATAAACAAAAACAGTGATATTGTAGTCACTTACAAGACTACAAATAATATCTTAAATAATCTTCGCACACACGAATCCACTTGCCTTGAGAATAAAACGGGCGTTTATAAATTGTCATGCAATGACTGTGACGCTTTGTATGTGGGCCAGACGGGCCATGGTTTCCTCAAAAGATTTAACGAACACAAACCACCCACTATCTGTCGCAACTATGATACCATCAAATCAAAATTCGCCAAACATCTTATTAATGAAAATCATAATTACACTGATTTCGGAACCAATTTAAAACCCCTCCACTTTTGTAATAGAGGACGTTATATGAATGCACTCGAGGAATTTGAGGTGTACAAAGCGTTCAGGGACACTAGTACCAAGCCACACATCTTGAACGACCAGTTATTATTCAAACCTAATATATTGTATCCTTAAATTTTTAGTGACCGTCAATTAGTGAATGCTTTAGTGGATGGTTAGTGAGGATCGGTCAATAATACAACTTTTAGTTATTTTGCGTCGACGTTTTGACAATATTTATTGTCATCTTCAGGACCTGTGTATGAAATACAATTTATATATTGTACGACACCGCGTTGAGATACTAAGATAACAAGAATCATTTGCGGTTAATGCGTGTTGGGTCGCTGCGCAGTGTACACTGTTTGTACACTGTATATAGTATCAAATTCATGTTACATAAAGTATATAGTTTATATGTTAAATTGTGGTATTTATGGTTTTAATGTTTGACAAGTGTATCAGTGAATGATATGTGCTAAATATTTTATGCTTTGAAAATGAGACAAGTGTCTCGAAACATGTCGCAATAAGAAAGGACATCATATGAGAAGTCACAGACGGTTAGTACAATATATTTTTCATATAGTTAACGGACACGTGGCTTGGTACTAAAACAGGTTTATTCCTACTAAATTAAAAAATAAAGCGAATTTGGCAAAAATGAAAAATATGGGTTGTTATATTTGCCCATAGATGCTGTAAAAAAATTTCATGAAAATCTGAGAGGGTGGGGTGAAAAATTTTGTTCTGGCTGGATGATTTGATTTGGAATGACCCTCTCGTTTATTCGATAGTTGGATGGGTGGTACCGTGAGTAATCAGAACAGGTATTTCAACTTTTCAGTTATCATTATACCTTGTACTCGTTTATTCGTTAGTTGGGTAGGGGGGTCCCACAAGTAGTCGGAACAGGTACTTCAACTTTTCAGTCACTGTTATATCCATTCCACAAAAGTAATTGTTCCAAAATACCTGTTAACACGTATATCAGGCCACCTCTAGTCAAATACTGTTATACAATGTACAGGACAAGTTCAAGAGTAAATGTAACATTATTATAGCTTGCACAACCCACATGTGAGGAACCATAACCTCACCTTGCGGGGATAATTGAATACTAATGTCGTGGGCAAGTGGTGTTAAACGGCATTACTTGGTATCGTTATCGTTTGTCCAAGGACATGCACGTTACACAACCCACAAAGTCCTGATTTCAAATGCACTTTATTAAGCATTCAGTGAACAAACAGTAATCGACACATGAATAAAATCAAATTGACAAACGCTAAAATGTTATTTAGTATTGAACAAATACTGGCACACTAGCTGGTACACATTATGCATTTGTGATAATGTTTTCACAGTGATTCAGTACACATGAAAAATTGAATTGTAGTTACTCAAGTTAACGACAAATTGGAAATGACAAATTTATTACAGTTTTTACAAATGAAAATAAGAAAACAATATGATGCTCAGTATATTATAATTGAAACCTATTATTATGTTTATAATTTGTATTGAACTGAATAGTACGAAAAAGAAACTTTTTGTAGACGTCGAAAATCAAATAAAACTTTCAGATTCTGAACACTTTTTGTTTAGACATTATTGTTGGTATATGTTTTATGTATGTAATACCCACTTTTACTTAAGTCAATTTGTTTAAAGTAAAGGCAGTGCAATTCAGCTTGAACAGTAACAATAATGGAGTCATCTTATGTCGTGCATGAAATAGCTTTGTGGTGGGGGGATATAAAGTTGTATTATAGTTTTTGAAGAAAATTTATTTTTAGAAGGGATTGTTTATAATATTTCTGGTTTGGTCAGTATTGTATTGTATTAAGGCAATAAATGACATTTGACGTTGTTAAAAGACACAATGTGAACTAAAAGTCTATTACACAAATGTGTATGTTAACTGCGTTGGGCCGGACATGTTATGAGAATGGAGGATGGCAGGAACCCTAAGAGGGCTTTGCTGGGTACATGGGAGGGAACGAGACCTAGAGGTAGACCGAGGAAGAGGTGGGAAGATGGCGTTGCAGAGGACGTGAGAGACATGGGGATAAGAAACTGGAGGAGGGTTGCAGTGGATAGAGTGGATTGGAGGTGGAGATTGGTGGAGGCCAGGGCCCGATTTGGGCTGTAGCGCCATAGGCGAGAGAGAGAGAGAGAGAGAGAGAGAGAGTATGTTAACTAACTACTGAATATTATTATTAGACCATGCACATCCATTTATTATAAACAAACAGTTCAATATAAACTTAATGTGATTGGAAATTGGATAATCCTATTTTCACTATGTTAAATTGTGAAAATTGAGATGAATTTTTCTGAGAAATCATAAAAACAAAATATAATTTTGTTTAATTGTACAATATCATTATATAACCTCCCTACTGATACTTGGGAATAGAGAAGCAATGCAGAATTCTGTGCTCTTTCATTTTGCCATTCACAGCTCACATTAAGATGCCCCTTCCCATATGAATAAACAGATGTTGGCAGATCTTATCAGCATGCACAAACTTCTCTTTTCAATAATATAACTCATCACGTTTTGGATGTCTTAGCAGGTTTTTTATGTCATTTGTTTTAGTAATGTGTTATTAGGCTGTCAGTAATTATATCAGTGCCATGAATATTACTAAGCTTACACTTTATGTTAATGGAAAATTCTTCAAAGTGGTCTCAGTGGATCATGAATTCAGTCAATTCCATTTCTCCTTTCTACATGGAGTTTACAAACTTCGAAATATTGTTCCATTCTTCGTTATGGTATTTCAAGACGTCATAATTTCTGCACGTTTTCTAATATTATTCATCTGAAAAAATATTCTATTTAAAACAAGATTAAGTTAACTGCACTCTCAACGCTGTAAATAAGATAAAACATGTCTCCAGATTAGTTAAAGCAGAACAGGTATTTATACCGTTTAAATCTGACAAATGCTTAATCTTGTGTTATAAACAACAGTTTGCTGTTAGGCAGCTGGTAGTATTGTAGTGTATTCCCATAACTGCCAATTTAGATGTTATATGAAACAGAATATACAGTATAACTTCTACATATATTTTAACTCTGAGGTTTCATAAAAATTTTAGTATTCATTTAATAAGAAATTTTTCTTTCCTTCTCAAAATAGTTCTAAATTGATGTGAAAAGTCTTATAATTTCCAGTAAATAGGAATTTAAAACAAAGTCTATGTCAAAATATATAACATGATATGACGAACAGATAAAAAAACTGTTGACACATGTATGGCTTCAAAGAAAAGTGTACTTTTATGAGGAAAACATTTTCAGGAAAGAGCATTATAGTTAGCACTGTGGTTTAAATACTCTTCTATACATTAGTTCATCCCATTTGCATATGCAGAATTAATGTGACTTATCCTCTACATAAGTAGTATCGTATCTCCTTTCAGCCAAGAACAATTTATTGTAATAATAAAGTTACCGTACCAAAACTAAGATATGGCATCCTCATTGATTAAACTGAGGTCTGACAATGGGAAGACATTATGTATTAATAAAGATATGTGCATTTAATTGAAGTGTTCTTAATCAGATGTTATTCTTGTGCTAATTTGTGTGTGATGTACATTTGGTCTTTATTGACTGCCAACTTATTTTCATTTGTTTCAGGTGTTAACAAGAACAATTTATCTATCATAAGACAAAATGGAAGAGATCAAATTGGAGGACAAGGTATAAAGTTCAAAAATAAACTTTTTTACTGTTAGTATTTACTTATGTATTAAATTGATACACATGTTATGTGCATTTATACACACATTCATTTCTTAATTTAATAATAATTTAGTTATATATTCACTTGTAATTAATTGATGTACAGAATATGATTTATATATATTTTTGTGTGTAAGATTCACATTGACAATATGCATTTTCCATAACCTCCTAACTTTCAACGAATTCTCCTCCACCTCCTCCTCCCTCATTCAATTTAGGCTCATAGACTGTTAGATGCAAAGAATCTTTCCAACTTTTCCTTGATCTGCCAGTCCTCCGTCTTTGGATTGGCTAATTATGTCAGCATACTTATACTATTCTATTATCACTCATTCTCTTGCGTTGGTTGTGTTGTATCTTTCTCCTTGCCAACCTGTTCTCTTGTTGCTCAATGTGCAAGTCTTCCTGGTATTCTCCTGAACTCCACACTTGTGACGTCTCAGTTTGAATCTTCCCTGTTTTCAAAAGTGCCCTGAGAGTTGACTTTGTTTAGATGACTGTTTGTAATTAACAATGCAGTAGACCAACATGATGCTTTACAGCATCTGTTCATGAGACAGATATGGTGTAACGAACAGTACTTGATTGGTCTGAGTCTCTTCGTATCTTGAGCCAGCGTCTTTATCTGTGAATGTGTACAGCATCCCACAACCCAGGTACTTCAGTCAATTGGGCCTCTGCCTTCCTCTGCAGTACCTCTCACTCACTGGGCTTCCACCAGCAAAGTCATTACTGCTTGGTTCTCAACCAGTGACTCACCATACTGCCTCGTCTTCACAAACCTTTCTGTTCACCCATTGTTCCAGAAACTGTTCATTTTTGTTTTCTAATTACTTTGTCCATCCAGTATATTTTTAATATTCTTCTACAGGAACAGATTTCAAATGCTTCTGTGTTTGTGTCTTTCACCTTTCCCTATTGTCTAGGTTCTTATAACATGATGAAACAACTTGAAACATTTCTTTCCTAGTTCTGCTAGTTCCTAGATTCTCCATTTAACCTGCACTGTGATACTGATTGCTCTGAGTTAACCTTCCCGCTTTAATATTTACAGAATCCTTACTTTTGTTCCTGATTTCCGTTCTTCTCTAAATAATTTTTCTATGATATTCAATGCTGTTTCTAAATTCGTCTTGTTTTCTACAATTGAAAACCATGAAACGTTATTGGAGTGTTATGCATCTTTATTATTTCCTTCATATCCTCTTTTAAAGCATTTTCCTGTAATGTTAATACATCTGTATAAAAGTAATCTTAATTCCCTGTTATTTGTAGGATGTTTTAATGGTCAGTATAAAGAAAGAAGCAGATGTAGAAGAAGCTGAGACTGAACAGGTAATGTGCATAAATCTGATTATTAAGCTTATAGGCAATGTGTTAGGTTGTTTAGTGTCATGTAGCACTTGAGATTTAGATCACATTCATTTATAGATATTTAATTAAAAGTCAACAGAATGCACAAACTGTATTATACAAGGGCTATTCAGATAGTAACCTTCGTTTCACTATAAATATAACGCGGACGTACATACATAGATCTTATTTTGTTATATAGATCTTAAAACTACAGCTTTCTACTATTTTCTACATAATCGCCATTTAAATGTAAGCATTTGTCATAGCATTTGACCAGTTTGGAATTCCCTCTTCATAAAATTCTGCTGCCGGGGATCACAACCAGCCTGTCACAGCATCGTGTAGTTTTTCATCGTTATCAAAGTGCTGGGACCGAAGCCAATTCTCATGTTCATAAACAGGTGACAGCACTGGGAGCCAAATCTGGGCTTCTTGTGTTTGCCGAGCAGTGTGAGGGCAAGCGGTGTCATGCGAAAACACTATCCAGAAGTCAGCAGACCTCAGTGATTGTTCTGGATGGCTCTTCTTAGTTTTTATGAAGTCTCAAAATAGACTTCAGAATTGATGGTCACTCCATGTTCCATGAACTCCAAAAGCAGTATTCCTTTCACATCCCAAAAAACAGTTGTCAGAACCTTCCTGGCAGATAAAGTTTTCCAGGCTTTCTTTGGTTTGTTTGGTAAGGTGGTATGACCCCACACAATTGACTGTTGCTGCTTTGTCTCAGCATTTATGTACGACATCCAAGTCTCATCGCCAGTCACAACTTTGTTGAGAAACGTTTCTCCTTCCGCAATATAACGTGAAAGAAAGTCTAAGGCAGAGCCCATTCATTGTGTTTTTTGGTTCATGGAAAGCACATTTGGTACCCACCAAGCACAGAACTTCCAGTAGCCTAACTATTCTGTGACTACTGGAACAGTCCGAGAAATTTGTGCGAAATGTTCAGAAAGTTCAGAGATTGTGAACTGCCGGTTTTCACGGATTTTTTCATAAATTTTCTTAACGAGTTCATCACTAACTACGGATGGCCTGCCACTCCTTTCCTCATCATGAATGTTTGTTCTTCCACTTTTAAACAAAGAACCCACTGACGCACACCTTCACTCATAACATTTTGGCCATATGCAGTACACAGTGCACAATGAGTGATTGCCGCTGAAAGGTTTTCTGCCATCAGAAATCTTATTACAACACACACTTTGTGTGTAGCGGGGTTTTCTATTGCAGCAGTCATTTTGAAAGGCTATAACGAGTGAAATAATGACAGCGCGATGTCCCCACTATACAGCTGGAGACGTACTAAGCCACTATACAAGTTGGCTTAGGAATAATGCCACTTCCCCCATTACTTTAATTGCTACCTGGCAATGGAGGTTACTTTCCGAATTTTCTGGTAGTATTGTATACATATAAACTACATGGGATTAAGTAAGTAAAATCGCACATGCAGCGCGCGCCATCACACACACACACACACACACATTTAAGTACAGAGTATGGACATTTATTGCAAAAATTGATGGATGATTCTATATATTTCATATTTAGTATTGATCGCCTCTCTATATACTGGTACTCTATTGAGAAGACTAAGTAAAGTAAATTTTATAATTGGGCAATTTACAGGATGTACTGCCAGTTGTAAATTCTGGCCTAAAAGAAGAACTGCATATAAAAGAAGAAATCAAAGAAGAGATTGAACAGTTTATTGATCAGGTATAGTATGTAGTTATACACTTGTTTGTAATAACAAGCATTTATTATTGTAATGAGCAGCATTGTTGTTATTTGGAAACTTATCGGTAAAAAACTGTTGGAGACCATTTGGAGTGCCATGGAAGTCATTTGTATGTGCACTTTCAGTCCATACGATTTAGCCAAAACACTTACCAGTTACAATTTTGTAATTTACAAAGTGGCACTGTGAAGTCTTTATCTATTCCTTTCAATGAATTATTTGGGGCTTATCTTCTTGCTAAATTAGTAGGTTACTACCATTTCTATGCTTTAATCAAATTTGCCTTTGGACTGACTCCATGATTGTTTTAATTTTGTAGGGTGGAACAGAGAGTTCTGAGCGGAAGTCACATCCCCCCCCACATGGTGGAAATTTGAAATTGATGACATCGTGGTGGTGGGGGTACCACATACAATTGGTTGGGATCAAATGACATGGGTGGGTGTATAACGTGCCTTGAGTGGGGGTGTGGTGGGAGTACCATGTGACGAGTGGGATACCACAGGACTGGTGTGAAGTGTGATGATTGTTCGGCCATATGGCGGTAGTTGGTGTAGCCAACACGTGATAAGGGAGGAGAAAATTCCCTGTAGAAGAAAAATAGTTTGAAGAAGGATGTGTGAGAGAAAATTAGTGTTACCACCACCACCAGTGCGTCCACATCATGGTGGGAATGAACCCTTGACGAGAGTATCCAACATGACCATGGCTATCTTGTCGTCTGCTTGTCTTGATTTAGTAGGGCGATGTCGTGTGAGGCTTGAAAAATTGTGTAACTTAATGTGTGTGTGTGTGTGTGTGTGTGTGTGTGTGTGTGTGTGTGTGTGTGTGTGTGTGTGTGTGTGTGTGTGTGTGTGTGTGTGTGTGTGTGTGTGTGTGTGTGTGTGTGTGTGTGAAAGGAAATGGAGTGCCCAGCTGTTGCTCTTCTAGTCTTGAACAATTGTGTAATTTAATGTATACGTTGTACTGTGATTTTTTTATGAGTATGGTAATTATGTAATAGTACAATATAATTAAGAAATGTACCTACTGTTATTATGTTTTTTTATTTACCAGTACATGTAAAGAAACTCTCTCAGGGTTAATGATTATTAAGTTATTTGATCGTATTTACGATTGTATCTATTATTTTCTTTTCTTTAAACCAACCCAGATTCGGTTAATATATAGTATTTTGATAATTAACCATGTAAAAAATAAATAACATACTAATGTAACTTAACCGTCTCTGAATTCTTCCAGCTGCCACGGGTTCACTTCTGGTTGTTGTTTACCTTTTTTCAAAAGCAATATTAAGCTTGGCAATCTGTTTCTTCACACAAATTTCTTATTGCTCTCACCGCTGAATGCCGCTCTCCAGGACTACTGCAACACAGATGTCTCCTCGGAACACTTAATTATCCTTTATGGCCACTTAAACTCTTCTCCAGTCCAAGATTTTCCTCTTCGGTCGTCGTTCTGTCAAGGATATTGTTATATTTCTCGTATTATTATTTATTTATTAAATATTATAATCAAACTCTGGTATCACGATTCAAAATCCTTTACTTTATTTTCTTTTCCATGCTACATTAACTTTGATGATGTACAAATGTTGTTTTATGAAATGAGACTCTTCAGGTATTTACTATTAGATATATAATTTTAGAGTTATAACGTTACTCTTAATGAATTTAATTGAAGACTAATAACGTTACTCTTATTGCATTTAAAATTAGACTAATACATTTTTCTTCATCACTATACTAAACAATTTCTTAACAATTTACAAAATTGCCCCCATGATAATTCCCTAATTTCTTTACATCTGTTTATCATATACCTATTAAAACATATATCATTTTTCTGTTTCTTATTAAACATCTTTATTTTACCTCTAATATTCGTAGTTCTACTGGTTATTTATTAAATTATAATTTTATTACTCTTTACTCTTCTTATAATATTCATTCCAATTTCATATATTATTTTCTGAACATGTAACTAAATATGGTTTTATATCATATAGGAATCGACCTCTATGTTGACTGAGTAAGTCGATATTCCCAATGTTTTCTGTTTACATTCAATACAAAATCTGCATCTTTTCTCTTTTAAAATTTATTATCTCCCTATTATGTACTGTGTGCATTTTAACAGCAGTACAACGTGTATATGAAAGAAAATGTGTCCAGTTCTTGCTCTTCGTCTTCCTGTCTTGTTTTTTCATATGTTCAAAAATAAGGTTAACGTTCATGCACGTGTGTGTGTGTGTGTGTGTGTAAGTGTTTTGTGTGTGTGTAAAGTAAAACACTGTGGCTTGACTGCTCTTCTTGTCTTTGTTGCAGACTTTTTTTTCTGTGTTCCAGAATAATGTTAACCTTCATGCAAATATTTAATGAGTGTTGAGGAAACAAGGAATGTATATGTGGGCATGTATGTCTCTGTAGAGATAAAATGTGTGGGCTTGGTAGCCATCACGTAAAAACACCTTGATGTGTATGTGTGCACATAGATCTTGTGTATTGTAACGTAATGAAAACAATTGTTCTCCTCACTCACAATGGGAAATGGTATGTGTGAAATAAAACACGACATTAATCATATATGCAAGGTAACAGGTTATAGCCCAGACCAGATTTGAAGAAAAGAATGCACAATTAGTGAAATTTTATACATTTATTGTTCTTTCTTTTACACACTTTTGTATTAAAATGTTCTTTATTAATTTGATATAAAATTAATTTCTTGTAGTTCAAAAATCTGCTTTGAAATATCTTTAAATAAATGTTTTCTTAATTTTAAAAGTTCTGTGAATTTTTAATTGCTCAAAGTCTTCTTTTTAAACAAAATTATATTTTAAATTAATGTTCTTTTACGTTATACTTTAAAGTTTTATAATTTGATAACAATTTTAAATTTGGCTTCCCTGTTTGGTCGTCTTCTCTGTCCTCCCGGCCGACAATCTCGACCCGGCCTCCAGCGATCCGTCGTTTCGGTTCCACGTTCCAGCAACCGCCTCCAGGAACTGCCTTGCTCCAGGTCTCCGTATTCCAGCCACCATGATCAGCAAACGATGCTCAGAAACGGTAGCCGACAATCTCGCACTCCGTGATGGTTTCCTGCTGCTACTCACTGCTAACACGACTCTACAGGCCCAAGGACTGTCTGGAGTTGATGTTGCCTGGAATCGATGCCCACTGCGACCGCCTTCACTGAGTACAGTATGACGTACTTTCAGAGAGAGCTTAGAGAAGACTGACTACTCCTTTTATAATCAGCTGAATGTATGCTGCCGTGCTGCCGAGTGACGTCACCGCCGATATGTGTGTAGGCGTCTTTTCTATTTACGCTACTATATTCAGGAGCGCCCACGTGGACGCCGACTTCCTTGTTCTTGAATCTTCTAGAACACGTCTTTGTAACACATGAATATACTTCCATCACCTTCCATTTGCTACTCACATTACACAACACTTCACTCACATATTAAATTTTATCTCCATAGTTCTACATTGTCTTATTTTCTAATGTATCCTATTAATTTTAATTGGTTTATTAATACTATTTATTTACACGCATTCTTCAATCGTTATGGACACATAGTATAGCTGATAATAATTATTCTCCACATTTACCTATACTGAGACAGCTTGTTATGTTGCAATAAGTATAATTATAGCATTAAAAATGGCACAATAAACACACACAGATATGCATTACATAACACAATAAAACATACACACATACATATAATATAGAATTGGCAGATGGTTTTAACATCAGCAGTGAAGCTGTAACAGACGTCAACGTATGGATTTAGAGAAATACAAATGATACCACTGTAGAATGAACAAATAGAAAACCACTAGGACTTGCCTTATAGAAAAACAAATGTAAAACTGCATGTTCACACGACATTTAATGATGTAGTAAGTGTGCAACTGAGCTACGAAATCCAGTCCGCGCTGCTCCATTTCTCAAATACAAATGATTGTAATGCAAACCACATCCTCCTCCTCGTCCTCTTCCACTGCACCGTAACAAGTGGGCAACAAGTTAGGTAAGTTCCAAATGATGTCTCGAACAGTCAACTGTATTTTTAGAAACAAGGTACAAAATTAAAGTTTTACAAAGTCATGACATTCCCTGTACTGTCGTATGTGTGTGAATTATGGACAACAACCAAATAACAACATTGTAATATACAGGCCTCAGCAACGGCATTCTTAAGAGGAGTTAAAAGAGTTAAAAGTGTTATAAACTTGACCGTATAAGAAAGGAGGCTGTTACAAGTTTTTAACTTGAATGAAAATTTAAAAGACTACAAATAACAGTGGAAGAAACACTTAGAAAAAATGTCAGATTCCAGACTGGCCAAGCAAGTCTCGAAATACAAACCCATAAGGCCCGGTGCAAATTGAACCCAGCACACGCACACGCCACGCCCATCCCACGCGTGGACGAATCTGTGAAACACAGTTTGCAATACTGCACCGCATGTTGGACCCATCCCACTGCCAGCCCATGCAGTCTTCTCCCACGCGTGGATAAGTTTGTACGAGAGCCACAGTTTTCGTGGGTCGTGGGTGGACCATGGATTTAGAAAAACTTATTTCTCTTGTTCAAGAACACCCTGTACTATATTGCACAAGCCATCCCGACTACATGAGATGTAAATTGAAAAATGAATTGTGGGACAAAATAGGAGAAGAATTAAATTCAGAAGGTAAGTTTCATTATTTTAATTAATTCATACAAAACACATCATAGGTACAAGGCATTTTTAATTTTATAGAACGTCATTCGATTTTACATTTTTCATGGTATAACGTTACAATTCTCGGGGCCAACTATTACTGATGACTAATAAAATAATTTTTTTTCATAAATTAATTTTGGAGAAAATTACGAACCAACAATACAAGTGAGTTGAGCCGTTTCCTGTGCAATCCATTTAGAGGACAAGTTCGCAGAAAATTTCTGTTTACCATTTACTGTTTTACCAAAGTCATTTTCCAGAAAACGAACCCATATCTTTTACCTGATCTCAGAATCAATTGTGAAATGACGTAATAGTAATTAAAGTATGTGCAATAAATTGAGAAATTAGCGAAGTCTTTTATTACATGTTTATGCATAAATGTAATTACATAAATATTAAATACTTATTTTTAAATTAGAGACTGATAATTTTTCAAAATTTGATATAAAGTTGTTTTCCATTTTAAGTTTTTTTTCATGGGCCCTGTCGAAACGTTTCGAGGTTTTACTGTACAGTACATCGTAGTGCTCAATATTTTCCTCTTTCTACGGCTCTTCTTTGCCACTCAACAGATCCTTGTGCACTATTGAAACAATTTTTGAACCGTTCTCTAATCTGAAATGCTTGTCTCGAGCTTCTAATTCGATTTTGTGCTAAAGGGGCGAAGTTATTTTCTGCAGGATTGTTGATCAGTTCGTTATCTTCTTCAGTAGGGGTTGCTCCCTATAAGACCTTTGTTCGTAAATAATTATGGAGTACGGTTGTGGCCTTCACAGCATCATCAATGGTCTCTAACTTGCATTCGAAAGGCCTTTTATAAACGCGAAATCTAGCTGCTAAAATGCCAAATGCGCATTCCACTGTTTACCGTCCTCGGGATATTCTGTAATTATACACCTTATTTTCAAAATTGTCTGTGACTCTTACTTTAGGATATGGATGCATTAAATAAGGCGAAAGTGGAAACGCTTCATCTCTGATAAAGACATATGGAGTAACTTCATTTTGACCGGGTAACGGTTTCGCTTCTGGCAACTGAAGAGATCCGTTTCTCAAATTTTTTCCTAAATTTGATTCTGCGAAAATGTTTCCGTCACTAAATCTACCCATAGAGCCTATGTCGACGGTTGTGAAGCGATAGTGAGCGTCTACTGTTGCCATTAAAACGATGGAGCAGTGTTGTTTGTAGTTATAAAATGAAGAGCCACTACAAATCGGTTTTCGAATGCAGACATGTTTACCATCTACCGATCCAAGGCAGTTATACATTCTTTCTTTCAAAATTCAATGCGATGTTTTCCCACATTTCTACTGTTGGCGAAGGCATATAAATAGGTTGCAAATGACGCCAGATTGCTTTGCACACTTGGGAAACAATGTTCGACACAGTTCTTTCTCCCATTCTGTAGTTCAACCCTATAGTTTTGAACATATCACCAGTTGCCAAGTACCTGAAACAAAGAAAAAAAAACTAATTTCATAAGTGATAAGTTGCAGTTTCTGATAAAAGAGGGTGTCTAAACTACAGTGCTATTATATACCTATCTATTTTGGAAACGTCGATATGTAAAATATGATAAGGCATGATTTTTATTTTTGGTTTCAGGTAGTATTGTCAAGGAACAATGGCGGAAACTTGGGGACTGTCATCGGGAGGCCCTAAGAAGGCAAAAGAAGAGGAAAAGTGGACAGCAAGCAGATCCCCCAAAGCCGTGGTTATACCAGCAGCAAATGGAATTTTTGCTGCCGTTCATGAAAAACAGATGCACAGATACGAATGTGGAACCGCCTGCAATGGACCTTGCCAATGAGGACCAATTTCTATGTCCTGAAAGTGAAGCAATAGATGAAGATATTGATGAACCATCAAATCAAAATGCTGAAACAGTTAGCGATGGAAAAGAGAAGACCGTCGCCAAAGAATACTCTCCAAGAATCAAGTTTAGGAAAATTACTCCAATCCAGCAATTCCTGGGAAAATGCGAGCAACGAGCAAAAGGTCGAGACGAGTTCAGGCAAAAATTAGGCCTACTGCTTGAGAGTATGACAGTGCCAGAGAAAGACGCTTTGCATCAATTTTTCATGGCAATGTACAGCACGACAAAACAGCTTCCAGCTCCTCACCAAAGGCAGATTCGTAATAAAATATTCCAATTTGTCTCAGAAACAGAGGAACAGTACGAATTAAATAAATCAAGATATGAGCCCCATGTACAGACGACTTTAGCTACGCCTTCAACCTCAGCTTCTGGCGAGTTGTCAGTGCAATTTCCAGAATTTTTTAGAACAGGCCAGAATCTCCAAAATGATAGTGACTCAAATACGATGTCATCCACATCCACACCTTCTTATACATCATTGTAATGTTTACCTATTTGACTTTTTGTATATATGAAGATCTGAAAAATTATCAACTTGGACTTTTATCAACTTTTATGTTTTACTGTATTTTTATTAATAGAAATTGCGATATTTACATAAATACTTAAATTTTTAGTGACCGTCAATCAATGAATGTTTTAGTGGATGGTTAGTGAGGATCGGTCAATAATACAAATTTTAGCTATTTTGCGTCGACGTTTCGACAATATTTATTGTCATCTTCAGGACAATTGTTGCTGACGCCAAACACACAACTGTTTATGTGATATTTACATATTTTACGTTTATCAACTTTTATGTTTTACTGTATTTTTATTAATAGAAATTGCGATATTTACATATTTTAATTTTTTCAACTTCTTATGTTTTACTGTATTTTGATGATATTAGTTCAAATAAAGTTTTTTCAAAAGTACATAATGTTTTGATAAACAAAAACCTACCCCAACTAAAAATGGATGTGCAGCTTGTTATAGTAAAAATGTATGATAAATAAATAATAATAAAGGTTAGTAAAGGTAGAATACTTAATTTAGTCTAAATCGGATCAAAGGTTCTAAAGATATCTCGTCCACAAGGTTGCAACATATTTTTGGTTATGTTGGCAACATTGACTATTTCACAACTGCTGCGATCACACTGTGCAATGAGCCTATCATAGGCTTGGTATTCTCTGAGATATAGACGCACACACACACATTCAGACGAAAAATGTAGTAATCTCTGAAACGTGAAAAAAGTTTAGAAAGTGGGTATTAAATTTTGACCCCAACCAAACGATTCCAAGTTTTCCACTATTTATAATAAATTTATAATATGTAGAAAACTAAAAATAAATGATAATCTTACCTGAGGCACACGGCTAGTTTCTCTTCGCTTCTAATTGCTTTTTGAGCGTTGCATTCTCCTCCAGTTACATCTTCTTTTACCAGTTCATGGATTTCTGTAAACTGGTCCTTCTTGAGCCGAAAAGTTTTTCTGAAAACACCATCACTAATTTCCCGACACAATTTGAACTCTCCATGGGTACTTCTCTCACGTAAATAGTTATTTCGCCTACATTTTTTTCTTTTTCCGAATAATAAGTACAAAATAGCTAGATCTTCCTCCTCGGATTCGGAATCCAGATCGAGGAAAAGCATATTACGCGTGTCCATGGGTTGGGATTCGACTGCTGGGACTAGTTCAATATGCGGTGCCTTGGCACAACCGTGGGCGTGGGTATACTGTTGAGCGAGTGTGGGTAGACGTGGCGTGTGCGTGGGCTGGGTTCAATTTGCGCCGGGCCTAAGACACAGGTGTGTGGGTAGATCCAGGAAGAGATGGCTGGAGAATTTTTGAAGGCGGAACAGGCAGCACCTTGCCTATGCCGTGTTGTGAAGATGATGATGACATATCAAGCATGTCAGTAAATCAGTGTGATTTCTATGCTTGCAGTTTATCTCATATTTTAACACATTCCTGTTACAGATTGTTTCCAAATTAATTAGATTTTGTTTTCTGTTTAGATGTTCAAAATAATTTTTTTTAGGCGTACTGATGTTGATTTTACCATGCTGCGCGTTTTATATCTTGCTTCCCTTGTGATTTTTGCTGTGGGATGGTTAGTGCGTGGGGGGTGAGTGTGTTGTGGCAATATGTTGATTGTTAATTTGTTAATTTAGGAATTTTCAAGTTGTCACTAGTTTTGTATATTTGTTTCTGACCACTCCTCCTCGCATCCGGTATATCTCAATGGCCTCTTTGCACTGTCTGATTTTCTTATAGTTGGTTCATACCAAGATTTTTGTGTTTTTGAAATCGAAAGTGTGTCCTGTTTCCTTGGTGTGCTTTGTCAGGGATGTGTATCTTCTTGTTTTGGTACTGCCAATTCGTGTTCGCAGACGCGTTGATGTATATTTCTCCCAGAGTGGCCGATATAAGATCTCTCGCAGTTTTTGCATGGTATTTGATACACACCTTGTGTGTGTGTGTGTGTGTGTGTGTGTGTGTGTGTGTGTAAGTATGCAAAACACAATTGTAAAATTGTTATAAAAACAATTATAAAATTGTTTCAATTACTTGGGTGTCTGTTTTTAAAAAAAATGTAGAATTCAAGTAATTATTTTCAATGTTGCAAATCATACATCAATTAAATATTTATTATAAAAAAATGAGATGTTTAGTTGTAGTATTTTAATCAAAAATAATATATGCTTTATTTCAAGAAATATTAATTATTGTGGACCCATTTTAACTGACTAGAAAAATTACTCGAAAACAGATGTTACAATTACATACTTAAATTTTATTAATTATTTAAATAGTCATAATTTCGCTATGTACAATTTGTAAACTATGTACAAATGTTTATATTTATTCTGTATGTACAAATAAATTACCCTGGGCGAATATGCAACATATTGTTACGACATCACAGAACAATCTATGTGTTTATCGAATGTTCCAGAGGGATCCAGAATGTAATGCGTGTGGTATACGTGCTTCTTGACGCATTTCCTAGACTGTGCCAGAATTTGCATGGTCACTCGCATTGCAAGGGCGCAATTAATTACGTTGTACACACTGGCGCTAACACGTAGTTTGCAATCTTCTGGTCTGTTTAGCATTGTATAAAAACCTGACGACAGTGGCCTTAGTTTTTCAGTTATAGTTGCGATAAATTACAATGCAGTTCAGTTATTATCGGGCGATATTACTGTGTGCATTCAAGTGTTTATTAGTGAAGTGTTGTGTTTTATAATCGGGCGGTATCATTGTAATACAATTGTGTTTTTTTTTATTAGTTGACATTTTATGTGAACAATTTTTATTTGATTTGTTGTAAGAGTCTGTGTTGTTAATTACAAACTGTTTAAGTGTGAAAATTAAAGCTGGTGATTAGTGACTTAATTAGTGTCTTGTATTTTGTTTTCCACTATACCTACGACGATCAAGTAGATCGTCATAACAATATGTATCGTTGCTATATATATTGTCACCGGACAAAAGGCTTGCCTCATGACAAATGGCGCCAATAGTACACTCTAGTGTTTTTGGTGGCCCTAAAAAGGACTGTGTGGCGAGAAGGCTGATGTTGGTTGTGCCGCGCTGAGATGTTCGGCGGCTGTGCCCGCTGTTCGTGGTGTACTGCAGTCCACCTCTTCTTTCGGCATCGGGTGTAGAGTCGGTTGCCGGCCCAGCGACGTCCTATCGCTGGCGCGGAACTGGAGAGCAAAGACGCAAGAACGCCGATTCTATTCTTTGGCCGTTCCTTCCGGCTGACTCCGCGCCAATGTTGTCTGAGAGAGGTGAGGAGATGAAGTGCATCGATGGCATGGCGATGAAGAGTGCGCCAAATTTTCTGCCGGCTTGGGTTTTATGCACTAACCGGGATCGCTGATTGGCTCTCTCCGAGCATGTAGTTGGTCATGTCTCGGCTGCTGATCCCTGATTGGCTCGCTGTGTCTGCCGCTGGTGCCGGAGAGCAGATGTTCGCATACCACTGCCGTCACAATATATATCACCAATTTAAACAATTAATTATAAATGTGTATAGTTTGTTAAAACACCACTAAAGGCTGTATTCCATTGGGAAAATTAATAAGTTCTGTGTGGGTAGATATTTTATTGCTAACAGAAGCAAGGTGTAGTTCAGATGTAAGTATAAATGTTACGCTTTGCCTTATTTAAATAAAAAGAAAGCTGTTGCAACTAATTGTTGGTAAGTAATATTTATTTTGTTACAGTATTATTTGGAAGACATCAGTACAATTATAAAGGATGAATTGGTTTTAGAAGAAGTGGAAAAAGAGGAGAATATACAAGAGGTAATTTTTTTTTTAATATGTAATCAATCTTCCATCTATAAGTAAACAAGTGAGATTCATGATAGAGCAGTCTTCCATTGAAGGCTGTCACTTAATTAACAAACTATTTTTGAAGTTGATCATTTGTAGTTGAAAATTAGATTCAGTCTTAAAACATGGAGACAGCTGCGATGTCTTGCATTGGTGGTGTCACCCAACAGGTTGAGTGCTAGTTGATCGGGGTTGGTGACTCAATTTCAGTTGCTAGTTTATACAATAACATTGAATTTCCTATACCAATGAAACTCTTGAATGTTGTCTTCTACATCATTGTTCCTTTTGAGCAATGAGTAGGTTAATGATTGTTTTCAACATTTAATTTGGTTACATTATAATATTATGTTAATAATTGAATGAACGAATTGAGTTTTGTTTTTTCCTTTTTTTGGCATTTGTCTTTCTGTCTGATAGGGTATGTCTCACATGAACTTTTGAACACATCAACTGCTTTTCGTAAACCTTGGGGTGTGTGTCTGTACCTCTACCCTAAAGAACCCTATTATTTTTTACACTGATCTCACAAAATCTGGTGTACGTGCTTCTTGACGCATTTGCTAGACTGTGCCAGAATTTGCATGGTCACACTCGCGCTGTGTCAAGGCCGCAATTAATTATGTTGTTCACACTGGCGCTAACACGTAGTTTGCAATCTTCTGGTCTGTTAGCGTTGTATAAAAACCTGGCGGCAGTGGCCTTAGTTTTTCAGTTATAGTTGCGATAAATTACAATGCAGGTCAGTTATTATCAGGCGATATTACTGCGTGCGTTCAAGTGTTTATTAGTGAAGTGTTGTGTTTTATAATCGTGCGGTATCATTGTAATACAATTGTGTTTTTTTTATTAGTTGACATTTTATGTGAACAATTTTTTTTGATTTGTAATAAGTGTCTGTGTTGTTAATTACAAACCGTTTAACTGTGAAAATTAAAGCTGGTGATTAGTGACTTAATTAGTGTCTTGTATTTTGTTTTCCACTGTACCTACGACGATCAAGTAGATCATCATAACAATATGTATCGTTGCTATATATATTGTCACCGGACAAAAGGATTGCCTCATGACAAATGGCACCAATCGTAGACTCTAGTGTTTTTGGTGGCACTAAAAAGGACTGTGTGGTGATTAGGCTGTAGTTGGTTGTGTTGTGCTGAGATGTTCGGCGGCTGTGCCCGCTGTTCATGGCGTACTGCAGGCCACCTCTTCTTTTGGCATCGGGTGTAGAGTCGGTTGCCGGCCCAGCGACGTCCTATCGCTGGTGCGGAACTGGAGGGCAAAGACACAAGAACGCCGATTCTATTCTTTTGGCCGTTCCTTCCAGCTGACTCCGCGCCAATGTCGTCCGAGAGAGGTGAGGAGATGAAGTGCGTCCAATGGCATGGCGATGAAGAGTGCGCCAAAATTTCTGCCGGCTTGGGTTTTATGCACTAACCGGGATCGCTGATTGGCTCTCTCCGAGCATGTAGTTGGTCATGTCTCGGCTGCTGATCCCTGATTGCTCGCTGTGTCTGCCGCTGGTGCCGGAGAGCAGATGTTCGCATACCACTGCGGTCACAATATATATCACCAATTTAAACAATTAATTATAAATGTGTATAGTTTGTTAAAACACCACTAAAGGCAGTATTCCATTGGGAAAATTAATAAGTTCTGTGTGGGTAGATATTTTATTGCTAACAGAAGCAAGGTGTAGTTCAGATGTAAGTATAAATGTTACGCTTTGCCTTATTTAAATCAAAAGAAAGACTGTTGCAACTAATTGTTGGTAAGTAATATTTATTTTGTTACAGTATTATTTGGAAGACATCAGTACAATTATAAAGGATGAACTGGTTTTAGAAGAAGTGGAAAAAGAGGAGAATACACAAGAGGTAAAGTTTTTTTAAATATGTAATCAATCTTCCATCTATAAGTAAACAAGTGAGATTCATGATAGAGCAGTCTTCCATTGAAGGCTGTCACTTAATTAACAAACTATTTTTGAAGTTGATCATTTGTAGTTGAAAATTAGATTCAGTCTTAAAACATGGAGACAGCTGCGATGTCTTGCATTGGTGGTGTCACCCAACACGTTGAGTGCTAGTTGATCGGGGTTGGTGACTCAATTTCAGTTGCTAGTTTATACAATAACATTGAATTTCCTATACCAATGAAACTCTTGAATGTTGTCTTCTACATCATTGTTCCTTTTGAGCAATGGGTAGGTTAATGATTGTTTTCTACACTTAATTTGGTTACATTATAATATTATGTTAATAATTGAATGAACAAATTGAGTTTTGTTTTTGCCTTTTTTTGGCATTTGTCTTTCTGTCTAATAGGGTATGTCTCACATGTACTTTTGAACACATCAACTGATTTTCGTAAACCTTGTGGTGTGTCTGTACCTCTACCCTAAAGAACCCTATTATTTTTTACACTGATCTCACAAAATCTGGTGTACGTGCTTCTTGACGCATTTGCTAGACTGTGTCAGAATTTGCATGGTCACTCGCGCTGTGTTAATTATTTTGTACACACTGGCGCTAACACGTAGTTTGCAATCTTCAGGTCTGTTAGCGTTGTATAAAAACCTGGCGGCAGTGGCCTTAGTTTTTCAGTTATAGTTGCGATAAATTACAATGCAGTTCAGTTATTATCAGGCGATATTACTGCGTGCGTTCAAGTGTTTTTTAGTGCGTTCAAGTGTTTATTAGTGAAGTGCTGTGTTTTATAATCAGGCAGTATAATTGTAATACAATTGTTTTTTTACTTCCATGTTCCTTAAGGAAATGGAAGTATGGTGATGGCAAAAAAAATTGTGTTCGAGATTATTGCAGATTCTGATTGTACTGCACTCAAAACATGAAAAAGTCATTTTTCAAAAAGTGTGTGTGTATGTGTCTGTCTGTCTGTCTGTCTGTAGTTTTTTTTCTATGGCAACCGATAACAGCCGCAAATTCAAACAGAATCAAATAATTTTTTGCATACAGCCCTGATTTGTAGAGTACTCTAGACCTACAGTATTGTTTTTGGTGCAGATCGGTTAAGGGAAAGGGGTAGTTTACCTGCAACGTTTTTCTTTTAATCAAGGGTAATTATTTTCTATGGCAAACGATAACAGCCGCAAATTCAAACATAATCAAATACTGTTTTGCATACGTCCCTGAATTGTAGAGTTCTCAAGACCTGTTGTTTTTGGTGAAGATCGTTTAAGGGAAAGGGGTAGTTTACCAGCAACTTTTTTTTTTAAGAAGGGTATTTTCTGTGGCAAACGATAACAGCCGCAAATTCAAACAGAATCAAATGATTATTTGCATTTAGGCCTGAATTGTAGAGTTCTCAAGTCCTTTTGTTTTTGGTGAAGATCGGTTATGGGAAAGGGGTAGTTTACCTGCAACGTTTTATGTTTTAACAAGGGTATTGTCTATGGCAAACGATAACAGCCACAAATTCAAACAGAATCAAATAATTTTTTGCATACAGCCCCGATTTGTAGAGTACTCAAGACCTGTTGTTTTTGGTGAAGATCAGTTAAGGGAAAGGGGTAGTTTACCTGTAACGTTTTTTTATCAAGGGTAATTTTTTCTATGGTAAATGATAACAGCCGCAAATTCAAACAGAATCAAATAATGTTTTGCATACAGCCCAGAATTGTAGAGTTCTCAAGACCTGTTGGTTTTGGTGAAGATCGGTTAAGGAAATAGGGTAGTTTACCTGCAACATTTTGTTTTAACAATGGTAATTTTTTCTATGAGAAACGATAACTGCCGTAAATTAACACAGAAGCAACTACTCTTTTGCATACCTTTTTGAATTATACAGAACTCAAGGTCTGCTGATTTTGTTGAAGATCGGTTGAGGGAATGGGATAGTTTACCTGCAACGTTTTATATTTTAACTAGGGTATTTCTATGGCAAACGATAACAGCCGCAAATTCAAACAGAATCAAATAATGTTTTGCACACAGCCCAGAATAGTAGGGTTCTCAAGACTTGTTGGTTTTGGTGAAGATCGGTTAAGGGAAAGGGGTAGTTTACGTGCAACATTTTTTATCAAGGGTAATTTGTTTCTATGGCAAACGATAACAGCCGCAAATTCAAACAGAATCAAATAATGTTTTGCATACCTTTTTGAATTAAAGAGAACTCAAAGTCTGTTGATTTTGTTGAAGATCGGTTAAGGGAAAGGGGTAGTTTACCAGCAACATTTTATGTTTTAACAAGGGTAATTTTTTATATGACGAACGATAACTGCCGTAAATTTGAACAGAATCAACTACATTTTTGCATACCTTTTTGAATTAAAGAGAACTCAAGGTTTGTTGATTTTGTTGAAGATCGGTTAAGGGAAAGGGGTAGTTTACCAGCAACATTTTATTTTTTAAGAAGGGTAATTTTTTTTTGACGAAAGATAACTGCCGTAAATTTAAAGAGAATCAAATAATTTTGTGCATACTTTCCTGAATTGTAGATAACTCAAGGCCTACTGATTTTGGTGAAGATCGGTTAAGCGAAAGGGGTAGTTTACCTGCAGCATTTTATGTTGTAACAAGAGAAATGTTTCCATGACGAACGATAACTGCCGCACATTCAAACAGAATCAAATATATTTTGCATGCATCCCTGCATTGTAGAGGACTGAAGGTCTATTGATTTTGGTGAAGATCGGTTAAGAGATGGGGGTACTTTACCTGCAACGTTTTATGTTTTAACAAGAGTAAAGTACTTTATTTTGCTAAACAAAGTATCCTGATAAGAAGCTCATAATAATCCACTGTAGAAACGTAGATGAAATATCTATAAATGAAGAGGTTAGGTGAACGGGGTGGGGGTAATTTTCTATAAATGAAAATTATAGATGAAGGGAGAGGGGAAATTTTGTATATGTGTACTACGTTATCGGCAACCAAGAAGTAGTTCTTTGTTAAAATTCCTTCCCGGGCTGTTTATATTTAGTCCAGTGTTTTCTGAAAAACCAAACTTTTCGGCAGTGCCATCAACTGCCATCATCAGTGAAAATCGAGTGCGAAAACGTGAGGTGATATACGTTAGTGACCACAGTACTGTGGTTAAGGCTGAAGCAATAAGTAGAAAGAAGTATTTTCTATGGAAATATTTCATTTCGAATATGATTTTAAATATAAATCTTAGAACATGGAAGTCATGTATGGTTCTCCATACCGATATTTTATTAGTTGACATTTTATGTGGACAATTTTTTTTGATTTGTTATAAGAGTGTGTTGTTAATTACGAACTGTTTAACTGTGAAAATTAAAGCTGGTGATTAGTGACTTAATTAGTGTCTTGTATTTTGTTTTCCACTATACTTATAACGATCAAGTAGATCATCACAACAATATGTATCGTTGCTATATATTTTGTCACTGGACAAAAGGATTGCCTCATGACAAATGGCACCAATCGTACACTCTAGTGTTTTTGGTGGCCCTAAAAAGGACTGTGTGGTGAGAAGGCTGATGTTGGTTGTGCCGCGCTGAGATGTTCGGCGGCTGCGCCCGCTGTTCGTGGCGCACTGCAGTCCACCTCTTCTTTCGGCATCGGGTGTAGAGTCGGTTGCCGGCCCAGCGATGTCCTTATCGCTGGCGCGGAACTGGAGGGCAAAGACGCAAGAACACCAATTCTGTTCTTTGGCCGTTCCTTCCGGCTGACTCCGCGCCAATGTCGGCCGAGAGAGTTGAGGAGTGAAGTGCGTCCGATGGCATGGCGATGAAGAGAGCGCCAAATTTTCTGCCGGCTTGGGTTTTATGCACTAACTGGGATCGCTGATTGGCTCTCTCCGAGCACTTAGTTGGTCACGTCTCGGCTGCTGATTCCTGATTGGCTCGCTGTGTCCGCCGCTGGTACCGGAGAGCAGATGTTCGCATACCGCTGCCGTCACAATATATATCACCAATTTAAACAGTTAATTGTAAATGTGTATAGTTTGTTAAAACACCTCTAAAGGCAGTATTCCATTGGGAAAATTAATAAGTTCTTTGTGGGTAGATATTGTGATGTTAATTATTTATTAATACATTAAATCATAAAATTATTTGTTTTCCACTTACCTTAAAATCTTCCCTTAGCCCAGAGTTACGTCACACAAACGTTGAGATGCAAGTATGATTGCAAGGTTGTATTAATAACATACGCAACTTGCATTTATGAAGAGAAACAATTAAAATTTTATTTTATTCTTTGAACTTTCAAACTTCAAATTATTACTTATTCATTTCTTTACCTCTTAAATCAGTCTATTACTTCTTGCCAAAATTCAAGATAATTAAAACATTCTTGGAATATTTATGACATGATCTAATACCACTAAAATTTACTTAAACATCTTACCTTAAAGAAAGCAGCCCAGCCTGCTCATACTCACATTCACACCATAAAAAAAAGAAACCCCTTTTATTTAGATAGTCCCCATTTTACTCAAAAATAAGCATATATTTTGTGGAATACGGTTACTCAATACCCCTGCCGGCAACGTGGCGTCTCCCCGACCTTGTGGCACCTCACTCACAAAATCCGCTCTATGTGTCCGAAACAGTTTATGATTTCATTGTTTTTTTCTGAAAAACTGCATTCACTTCCGCATTTCTGAATACTGCACTCACTTTTACTTGATACTAAGATTTTATTGTTGAACCCCGTTTGGCGGGCTGCCTGGCCAGGCTTCGCTTCGTCGGGGAACTGCGAGTAGCGTCCCTCAAGTACCCCTCTCCCCACGTCTCTTTTCACAAGACGGAAAACAATGCCTTATGCGTTAAAATCTTAGTCGTTGCACACACAACACGTGTAACTCCCGTGTGTGGGACGTTGACGAAATCTCACTGCCTTGCTGCATGTCACACAAATGGGCGTGACTTCTAATTATGTTTCCGTAATGTCTAGAGCACATGTTGGAAAAATATCTCCAAGCCATATTGTTTTAGCTTCTCGGCATCGGTTGCGCGCCCGCTGGTGTTTGCACGTGTCGCACAGTAATACAGTTCTTAGAATTGTATTGCGTTGTTGCATACCTGCCGCATTCCATCGTACAGCTACCTCCCACGGTTTCTTTGTTGGACAAAGCTTTTATTTAACATGTGGCTGGCCACACAGATGAAAACAAATTTATGATTTTTTTAATAAAATAAAAACCCCTCCTTTTTAGCCCCGTTACAATATTTTATTGTTAACAGAAGCACAGGTGTAGTTCAGATGTAAGTATAAATGTTACTCTTTGCCTTATTTAGATCTCGCTGAGTACATTGCTAGTAGCTCTCTTTACACTGTATAACCTAACAAACTTGGTAAAAGTATCCAAAACAACAAAAATATATACCACTCCTCCTCTACCTTTAGGCAATGGACCATACAAATCTACTGCAACTAAATCAAAAGGTCTTTCTACTTTAATATACTTCATTTCACCTTCCACCCTGTAATTTACTACTTTAGACTTTTGACACAGATCGCAAACTCTTAATACTCTTCTAACTCTCTTCTCCATATTTTTAAAAACACAAGATTCTTTTAGTACATTTGCACATTTTTTCGCCCCGAAATGACCATATCTTATGTGACAATCCCAAATAATTCTATCTACTAATTCATTAGGTATCATTAACCTCCAATCCCGTTCACCCCCTTCTACTTTCTTAAACAGAATTCCCTTATGTATCTGGAAATGTGTATTATACTCTGAACCATTAATATCTGCTTCTAAACTATTTATTATCTTACCCAATTTATTTTCTGATCTTTGTCTATCTTTAATTTTTCCTTAAATCCTCCCCAAAAATTCTATCTTCCCGAGTTAATCAAAAAATTTCTATTTCTTTCAGGTCTCTCCCTGTCTTATTATCGATAGTGTCTACCTGGACAGAGTGTCCGGTACTTTATTATCTGACCCCTTAATATACTCCCAAGAAAAGTTGTATTCTTGTAAAGCTAATACCCACCTGGTTAATCTGCTATGCGTCAGCTTACATGTATTTAGGAATGATAAGGCCTTATGATCAGTCCTGATGACGGTTTGGTTTCCTAGCAGGTAAGTGCGGAATTTCTTCACTGCGAAGACGATGCTCAGCAATTCTTTCTCTGTCGTGGTGTAATTCCTTTCTGCTGCCAATAAAGTCCTGCTGGCAAAAGCGATGGTCTGGTGCTCCTGATCCTCACCCTCCTGGTAGAGTTCTGCGCCGAGGGCTATGTTGCTGGCATCTGTCTGTAAATAAAACTTTTTCTGAAAATCGGGGTGATTCATCATTATCATGTTTATAAATTTCTCTTTAATCTCATTGAAAACAATTCTTTCCTCCTCGCCCCATTTCCATTGTTTATTCTTTTGTAAAACCGCACTTAATTTAGAGGTAATATGCGCATAATTTCTCTGAAATTTTCGATAAAAATTGCATAATCCTAAAAAGCTCTGTAACTGTTTAATATTTTTTGGTTCTGGAAAACGTATGATGGCTTCTACTTTGTCTGGGTTTGCTAAAATACCCTCGGGAGTGATAATAAAACCTAAAAAGTGTATCTCAGTTTGTAGAAATTTTGACTTTTCCCAATTAACTGTTAATCCCCCATTTTTCAATTTATTTAAAACATATTCTATGTGTTCTAAGTGTTCAGAGAATGTTCTTGAGGCTATTAGTATGTCATCAACATATACAGTTAAAAAATCTAAATCCTTGGGTTGTAAAATCGTATCTAAACATTTTATAAAACTGGCTACGCTAGTGTTTAGTCCGAATGGCAGACGCTTAAATTGATAGTTCTTACCATTGAAAAGAAATGCAGTAAATTTCCGGCTCTCTGGCGCTAATGGAACTTGCCAGTAGCCTGCTGTCAAATCTAAGGACGTCATATATCTGACTCCACTAAACTTTTGAAAAATTTCATTCATTGCTTCTGGTGACTCCCGGTCAGGTATTATAATCTGATTAATTTTTCTGGCGTCTAAACACAATCTTACCTTTCCATCCTTTTTGATGACCACTACCAATGGATTAGAGTAAGGCGATATAGATCTTTCAATGATGTCCCCTTCCATCATACAGTCCAACTCTTCTTGAACGGCTCTCCTCTTCGAAAACGGCACTGGATAACTTCTCTGCATGTAGGGTGAGTGTTCTCGAATCTTCAACTCGCATACATAGTCCCTGGCTTTCCCAGGCAACTCAGCAAACACATCTCTAAAACGTTCAACAACTGCCCACAACTCCTGTCGTTGGGGACTCCCTACAACTCCACCCTCATTAAAAAATTTATCTGCCCTAGTTTCCCATACTCTCTCATCACTCTCTACACTCTCACTCTCTTGACATACATTCACTCTTGTTTCTATAATTCCCTCGCCCACTCGGTTTTGTATCATCTTTACCCCTGTAACTCTAACTTCATCTAACACCCTCTTAAAATTTACCCTGACTGGTTCACTCCCCTTCTTGAATTCTACTATTCTCTTGTTAAAATCAATTACTGCTTTATTTCTCTCCAAAAAATCGTTTCCCAGAATTATATCCAAATTCAAACCCTTCACTACTAGAAAAGTATTCTCAAATTCTATTTCATTAATGTATATATTTAATTGTACTTGTTTAGTAACTCTTACTTCGTACTCCAGTCACCCCCACTACTGTTACTCCCGCAACTGGTAATGATGGAATATTTTTATTTACCCTTTGTAATTCACCCAGTACATTCTCTGAAACTACTGATATCTCACTCCTTGTGTCAATTAATGTTTTATAATCCTTACCTTCTATGGTTACAAATACCTCCGCCAGTCCAGTTTTGGTTTGTCATTTCTGCCGTGTCCTCCAGTAACTCCTCCGCCATGTCTTTGATAATTATATTGCTGCGGTAGTTACACTCCTCTTGGACCCCCAGGTTCTCCTCCGACAATGGATGGGCCCGGTTCCCCATTGTCTCTTCTAGTTTCCCGTGGATGGACCTGCTACTGCCTGGTTATATCCTCCTCTGCCTCTGTTTCCGCTTTCATTTCCCCTCGGTGCTCCTTTAGTGTTCTCGGCTCCTCTCTGTGGTTGATTCTGTTGCTGGTACGTTCTCTCACTGTGTTGACATTCTCTCGGTTTGTGACATCTAAAACAAGTTGTTCTTATAGAATAGTTTTCAACATTACAATTGGCACATCGCCAACCCTCGCCTCTATTGTAATTATTTCCCCCACGTGCCCCTCGGTGAAAGTTGCGCATTCCCCGGGGTTGATTATAATTGCCATTCATATGTGACGCTGGTGTGTTTATCCGCCTACTCATATCACGTTCTCTTATATTCTGAAATATGTCCAATATTTTCTGTAGTTCCGTAATTTCTATAATCTCTCGGGTCATTAATGTAATTTGTATTTCTCTCGGCAGATGCTTACTTATGTGACGGACGGATGACCGAAACGGTAACGGTGGCTCTAAATATTTTGCCTCATTATATAGTTGCATTACATACATTGTCACGTTACCCCCTTGGGTCCCATAATTACCTGGTCCCATAATTTTACTCTAATATTTCTTGTTCTTCTTCTGACCAATATTTCTCTCTAAATGCCGTCTCAAAACTCTGATAATTTACCCACTCTACTCTATGTACCTCCGCCCATACCGCGGAATTCCCTCTAAAACATTTCATTATCTTTAGCAACTGTACTTCCCAGCTACTTCGACAAAACTGATTGAATTCTTTAACTCTATTTAAAAACTGCATAGGGTGTACCCCCCTATTTTCGCAATTAAACAATTCCAAATCAATGTCACTATTCATATCTCTAGTAACTACTATTTGCTCAGTAACACTATTAAGTTTTTTATTTATGGCTACATTAAATTCATCTTTAACATTGACTATGCTCTGCTCAATTAACACAAATTTATCATTATTTAAATATTCAAATTGTTTATTACTTTTATCTATAGTATTTACTGTATCTTGCATAGCTTGTATCTCTGATTTGCAATTACTTTCTATTTCATTTATTTTGACATTAGTATTAGTTTCATATGTCTTAATGTTATCAATTACACAATTAAACTTGTACTCACTACTAGCATTACATTTGTGCCGCATTTTGGAAAACGCGGCGAACTTCCGATATCTATATTGTGCTTTATTAAAGAAATTACGTATTTGTCGACGCGAAAGAAGTTGGTACGGTCAATTGGACTTTGTCATTGTGAATTACCCCTCCGCCGCTCGCCTCGCACGCGCCCTATCGCTGTTACATACGGTTTTTTCAAGAGCCAGTTAGTTCAGTTCCAATACGACGCTCGGCGCTTCACATTCTGGTCCCCGGCTGGCAGAGTAGATTGAACAGTTTTCGTCTCCCAGCTTCTTCTATGAATAAGTAGAAAGCTACGTGACCTCCGGTAAGTCCATTAAAATATGTATTTTAATTATATATAAAAACAAATTGGTTTTATTTAATATTAAAGTGGATGCGTTGAGATATACATTCCAGTGAATCCTTTAGCGCATGGCGAGTTTCAGGTTATAATTTGTTTTATGTATGCTTTGTCTCAACCCTGGTTAATTGATTGTAACGTTAAGGATATAATTATGTTTTATATTAATCCAGTAATGCTTCTACTAAATTAACTAAACTAAGATGGGGCGTAAGTCAGTAATTTCCTGAGATCTGTATATGTCACGGACTTGTTAAAAGTTGCCAATTCCTGTAAGTGCGTCATGAAAACTTTTGCATAAAGGTTAATTAAAATTATCATGATTATGGAGTGACTATATTTAGACATATTCTATAGTAACATATTTAATGAAGTTATTTTTGAAGTGATTTACCACATTCAATGGGATTCTTGACTTAGGCAATTTTTTCGAGTTTATAAACCGGACAGTCCATGCTATGTCAGTGGGTAAATGTGGTAGTGTGTGTGTTTCATGAACCTATGAGTAATCCCAGATATAATTGTGCAGGGTTTCCGAGGTAGCCGGGAATCTGCCCCGCTCTGGAAGGATGGCCGAACAACTGCCTCCGACGATGTAACTTAAAACCTTCGTCAGCTGTGTCAGCCGGAAGGATGGACTGGACACCCACTACTGAGCCCTCAACATGCACCCTTCAAACCAGGTGACATTTAACCATTTTTAACCTAAACCTTGTGGCCGAAGTACTCGGTGAGACTTTCATGAAACGTTCCAGTGTGGACAGTTAGTTACGGACAATGGGTGGAATATTTTAATTTTATTTTGTAAGGCTTACGCCTCCTCAATTACTATCATGTATATCTCGTTCTGAGAGTGAAAACTCGGCCGGGGTCACGCACCGCCCGGGTCGAGGGGAGTTCGGTAGATAGAGTTGTATCTCATTCTATTTCTGTTTTAAGCATGTTGGGATGGTTATGTTAACGATGTTGCTCCATGTGGACATGTATTTTATTATTCATTCATGATCTGGGGGGGGGGTGGTTTTAAACCGTGGTCGACTCCCGTTGGAGACGTCCACTGCAAGCCTGTCTATGTCAGATCTTGCTAGATCCCGTCCAATGCCTGACCCTGCCGGTAGTCAAGTTTTGTAACACTGTGAGCTGACTTAATACTCTTATGACTTATATTCTGTATTACAAATTCTGTTCCACTGTTTAGATAATTTGCACACTTTAAAATTTACCATTGTCACAGATTGTATTTTACCATAGCAAATTTTGTAACCATAATTGTAATTGCTCCCTATAACAATTAGTTAACCATAAGACTACACAAGATTGATCAATGTCAGTTATGAATACTCATGGTGGTCAAATTCCACTATTTTTCTATATTCTGTTTTGAAGGTAATAAAGAAACATAAAATGCAGTTAGGCAACCGGACATCCATGTTGACCTTGCGATGCTACTTTTCATTATAGTAATTGATGGGATTTAATTGATTATTAAATATCGGCATGGGATTTGTGCGCGGGCCGCATGGCTTACAGAGAACATTCAGTTAACACTTATCTTGTTAAAACTTGGGGGCATGTCTGCTCCACTCCTGGGATATTTTAATTGAAGTTTTGGGGAGGGGGTTTTAGTCACCTATTAATTAAACAGTAAGGGGGTTATGGGTGTTGAACAAGATTATTATATGCGCTGATGACCAGGGTGAACATGTGATGGGTTATTTAAATATAAACGTTGTTGATGTTAATTATATGTGTGTGTTGTTTTGTATAATTGTTACTTGTCATGTTGATTATGCCTGTGTATATTTCTGTATATTTATGCCTTGTTATAAAAAGTGATTACTTGCAGGTCGAAACTATGTGCCAATTTTTTTATTGTATTATTCTATAACTACAATTTGTTATTTATGTAACATCCCATGATTTTGTTAGTCAATGATGGTTCAACTATTAATAATTATTCAATACTTAGTGCTGTTAATAGTTATTATTCCTTGTTCAACTTTTGGGCAAGGCACATATTAATGAAATTATATTTAACGATCAAAAGACTTATTTATCTGGCCTTTAGAAGCTCATAGGTTGTACTGGCCAAGAACAATAAATTGTTGTTATCTTAAGTTCAGTGTTTCATTTGCAAGTCCCATCATACTGGACCCAGCCCAATTTTAGCTTTTCTAGGCTCTCGCCTAGTTCTAAATAACTTGTAACCTCTCTTTCAAAAAAAAAAAAAAAAGGAAACAAAATCAATACTAAAAGCATAGAGAGGTTACAAATGGTAGCCGGAGCGTGGTTCATTCTAGGCCTGAACCCTTGGGTCCGTTGGTGTGATGGGGCTTGCAAACTTGGAGATAGTCTGGCAAATAAAATGGCACTTAATAGTTAACATGAAATGTAGAAGTATATATATTTTTTTTTATGAATTATTGTTAAATGTTTTGAATGTTTTGAATTGTAAATCTGAGGCCGCCATGGGCACGTGTTGTAGTTGAGTTGTTGTTTTGAAATTGGACATTGCCGGAGAGCGCGTGGGGGATGGGTTCCCGTTTTTAATTTTTGAAAGTAATTGCGCGTGCGGTTAGTGGGATGCGGTATGGCCCGACTCGAAGTCGGTGTCGTCCGATTGTAATGGTGACAATGTTGTAGTCGAAATGTTGTATATTGTGGTTAGTGTTAGGTGGTGTGGATTGTATGTTGGTGTTAGTGTCTGATGTTGTTTCTTCTTGAGTCTGGCGACTGACGGAGAGTTAGTTCTGGAGCGGGGCAGGTTTTCGCAGCGCTAGGAGCCCGGGGGTCTACTCAAAGGAAGGACAGTACTTGAGTTTTTCCGATTCTTGTTAAAATGTTTTTGTAGGTTGTGTTTGTGTTAGGTTATTGATGTTAATTATATGTGTGTGTTGTTTTGTATAATTGTTACTTGTCATGTTGATTATGCCTGTGTATATTTCTGTATATTTATGCCTTGTTATAAAAAGTGATTACTTGCAGGTCGAAACTATGTGCCAATTTTTTTATTGTATTATTCTATAACTACAATTTGTTATTTATGTAACATCCCATGATTTTGTTAGTCAATGATGGTTCAACTATTAATAATTATTCAATACTTAGTGCTGTTAATGGTTATTATTCCTTGTTCAACTTTTGGGCAAGGCACATATTAATGAAATTATATTTAACGATCAAAAGACTTATTTATCTGGCCTTTAGAAGCTCATAGGTTGTACTGGCCAAGAACAATAAATTGTTGTTATCTTAAGTTCAGTGTTTCATTTGCAAGTCCCATCATACTGGACCCAGCCCAATTTTAGCTTTTCTAGGCTCTCGCCTAGTTCTAAATAACTTGTAACCTCTCTTTCAAAAAAAAAAAAAAAAGGAAACAAAATCAATACTAAAAGCATAGAGAGGTTACAAATGGTAGCCGGAGCGTGGTTCATTCTAGGCCTGAACCCTTGGGTCCGTTGGTGTGATGGGGCTTGCAAACTTGGAGATAGTCTGGCAAATAAAATGGCACTTAATAGTTAACATGAAATGTAGAAGTATATATATTTTTTTTTATGAATTATTGTTAAATGTTTTGAATGTTTTGAATTGTAAATCTGAGGCCGCCATGGGCACGTGTTGTAGTTGAGTTGTTGTTTTGAAATTGGACATTGCCGGAGAGCGCGTGGGGGATGGGTTCCCGTTTTTAATTTTTGAAAGTAATTGCGCGTGCGGTTAGTGGGATGCGGTATGGCCCGACTCGAAGTCGGTGTCGTCCGATTGTAATGGTGACAATGTTGTAGTCGAAATGTTGTATATTGTGGTTAGTGTTAGGTGGTGTGGATTGTATGTTGGTGTTAGTGTCTGATGTTGTTTCTTCTTGAGTCTGGCGACTGACGGAGAGTTAGTTCTGGAGCGGGGCAGGTTTTCGCAGCGCTAGGAGCCCGGGGGTCTACTCAAAGGAAGGACAGTACTTGAGTTTTTCCGATTCTTGTTAAAATGTTTTTGTAGGTTGTGTTTGTGTTAGGTGTTTAGTGGGAATTTGTTTTATGATTGTTTGTTTGGCATTGTGCAATTCTGTCGGCGGTATGCTATCAGGAGTTGCCCCACCCTCTTACAGGCGTTCTCCAGAAATTTCCGGTGGTGGATGGATTTGATGAAGAGCAGCTGTTGGTTTTCTTGGACCTGGTCCTGCAGGTGGCTGATTTCCCGGGGGTGTCCGATGGGGAGGTCTTGTATCTTATATACCCGTATTGCCGGAGTACGTTGGCTGGTCTGGTCACCAAGGCCCTGCGTCGGGGTGACAGTGTTGATGCTTTCCATGCGGAGGTGTTGGACTTCTTCATATCCCGTCGACGACAAGACCAGTTGAAGTTTAAGTTATTCTATCGCCCACAGGCCTACGGAGAGGCGTTAGGAGACTTCGTGCACGATGTAAGGAAAGCTGCCCGTATATTAAGACTGGGGTTGCCCGAGACGGAAGTCATACAGGTAATACGAGAGGGTCTGAATCCCCAAGAGAGATCCCGGCTGGTTTTTGCAGAGCCTCCACGTTCTTTTGCGGACCTGGACCGGTGGTGTGCGCATGCCAGGACTGTCCAGGCGAATGACGAGTCCTGGGGAAGAGCTGCTAAAGATGTCCAATACTCCAGTGGTTCATTAGGAAGAGCCAAAGAAGACAAACATGGTGGTTGGAGGAGAACCCAAGAGACAGTCAGAAAAACTGAATATTCCGGAAGTAATGGAGGCTACAAGGGGGTGGCAAGTGAGAAGACGGTAACAACAGCTACAGCACACAAAACAAAGAAGTATGAAATTAACAGGGGAAGAAGAAATTATGTTAGTAAACAAACAGCGGCAAGTAGGGAGCCGGTAGAAAGTCATTCCTATTTGGAGAGTAAGGAAACTTTAAAGGTTCCAGAGGAAGTACCAGTGCATAATAGAGTTGTGGATGAAGCAGGTAAAGAGAAAGAATAAAAGCGAAATAACTTCAGTGGATTAATACAAGACGACAAGAAAACGTCTGTTAATACTGCGTCAGTGAGGACGTCATGGTTGAATCCAGAGGCCGCAGAATTTGTTCCGGTATCTCCATCTCGGTTCGTGAGGGATCCAGATCCTGTGACATCATCATCGTCTACGCAGGGATGTGAGAAGTCACTTGAGAGTGTCGCTTTACCATCGCCAGTAGAAATTAATTTAGTAATTGCACATGAACCTGGACAGCTGGATTCCAGGGTGGAAAATGTCGAGGAGGTGGTAGTTGCTGAGAGTGGTGAAGGAGAGGAATCGAAGGAAGAGGCAGAAGAGCGGTCTGCAGATGCTGCACAGGGAAGTATAGTTGTGGGTGTTAGAAAGACTGAAGAGTCTGAGTTTGCGGATGGACCCGGAGATGTCCAGGCTGCAAGTGTTTCTGAGGTTGCGGATGGACAAGGGGATGTCCATGCTGCAAGTGTGGTAGAAGTAGATGAGGTAGAAGTTGAGGAGAAATTTGGTGGCAGCGTTGTGGAGTGTGTGAGTGAGAATGATGTAGTGTGTGAAGATGTGCAGACGCCTTCTGTAAGTAGTGTTGAGGATTCCGAAGAACGGAAAGAAGTTCCAGGTGGAACAGATGAGCAACTCGAGGATGAAGATGTGCAGTGTTCGAATGGTGGTAGTGGACGCGATGGTGATGATGTTGATGATGAACGTGTTGATGAAAAGGAGGATGTCAAGGAGATTGAAGAAGAAGCTTGTGAAGCAACTGGTGACCAATGTGATGAAGAAATTGGTGAGGAGCTGAGGGAAGATGCGGTTGAAGAAGGATCAGACGAGCAACTGGAGGATGGTGAGGAGGTGCAGTGTCATGAGGTTGATTTGGATTATGGGGACGAAAAAGGGGAAATTGTAGAAGAGAAGAAGGAAGTAGAAAAGGAAGAAATTGTAGCAGAGGAGTTAGACGACGAGCATAATCCAAAGCAGAATGAAAGTAGTGAGGTAAGTTGCCTTGATCCTGATTCTGAGGAAACAAATCAGTACAGCTCAACACGAAATAATCCCTCAGAGAGTGGTGTACGAAAGGAACGAGTCACTAAAGTCCGTCACAGAAAAGTGAGAAGAAACGGTTAACGGGTAGCGGGTAGATGTTCCCCACATTCCCAGTGGTGTTCATCTATTTCAGGGTTGCGCCCCTGCCCACGCGAGCCTTGGTTTCCTCCATTCTTCCTTATTTCCGGAGGTAGCCAGGTCCTTGCCCTCAGTCCTAGCTATTGCCCTTTAATGATCCTTGCCCCATTTCATCTTCCCAATTTTCCTACCACTCCCCTTAGTAAAAAAAAAAAAAAAAAAAAAAAATCTATCAAACGGAGTTAGAGAGAGACTTTTGTGGTCCTCGAGATCGTCAGTTTCCCCTGTGTTAAAGGTTAGATGGAGTGATGGTGTGCTGTTGCTGATTGTTGATAGTTGTTGAGCTTGATGTTGTTCATTATAGGGTCCGAGCCATGCCGCATTCCCCGGTTTTCCTGGTGTTATTTTTTGTTGCGAGAGAAAGTTGTGTAGACGGTGCTGTAGAGAAGTAAAACCCCCTCGAGTTATGGTGTATTTGTTGAGTTGAGATTGGATTAATGTTCGTGTGCCCTAGGTGCGGTCCTCTCTGTCTGGCTAAGCGGGGCCGTCCGCCCTTGTGTAGGGAAGGTGGCCAGCCATATGGCAAGGTTGGAGATGCCTTGTGGGTGCATGTGGCTGGTCGGTCCGAGAGAGGGACGAGAGGTAGTACGGTCGCTCACATGCCAAGGTGGGAGATGCCTTGTTTGGTCCTAGGACAAGCATGTGAGTGGGACCGGTGGGAGTAATTGGTGGTCACCGGAGAGGGTGACATGTTGGGGCGGTCCCGTGGGGTTGGCGTGGCGGAGAGGGTCGCATGGGGATTGGTGGTTCTCCTGGGAGCGAGTCTGCCTGGCCAACTCACCCACGATGTCCACCGGAGTTTTAATGGGAGTACACTGCAGGGTACCTTCCCGAGTTTGAAGGTGAGGCAACCGGGTTGCCCTTTTGGGGTGGGGGTGTGCCGCGTTTTCGAAAACGCGGCGATCTTCCGATATCTATATTGTGCTTTATTAAAGAAATTACGTATTTGTCGACGCGAAAGAAGTTGGTACGGTCAATTGGACTTTGTCATTGTGAATTACCCCTCCGCCACTCGCCTCGCGCGCGCCCTATCGCTGTTGCATACGGTTTTTTCAAGAGCCAGTTAGTTCAGTTCCAATACGACGCTCGGCGCTTCACATTCTGGTCCCCGGCTGGCAGAGTAGATTGAACAGTTTTCGTCTCCCAGCTTCTTCTATGAATAAGTAGAAAGCTACGTGACCTCCGGTAAGTCCATTAAAATATGTATTTTAATTATATATAAAAACAAATTGGTTTTATTTAATATTAAAGTGGATGCGTTGAGATATACATTGCAGTGAATCCTTTAGCGCATGGCGAGTTTCAGGTTATAATTTGTTTTATGTATGCTTTGTCTCAACCCTGGTTAATTGATTGTAACGTTAAGGATATAATTATGTTTTATATTAATCCAGTAATGCTTCTACTAAATTAACTAAACTAAGATGGGGCGTAAGTCAGTAATTTCCTGAGATCTGTATATGTCACGGACTTGTTAAAAGTTGCCAATTCCTGTAAGTGCGTCATGAAAACTTTTGCATAAAGGTTAATTAAAATTATCATGATTATGGAGTGACTATATTTAGACATATTCTATAGTAACATATTTAATGAAGTTATTTTTGAAGTGATTTACCACATTCAATGGGATTCTTGACTTAGGCAATTTTTTCGAGTTTATAAACCGGACAGTCCATGCTATGTCAGTGGGTAAATGTGGTAGTGTGTGTGTTTCATGAACCTATGAGTAATCCCAGATATAATTGTGCAGGGTTTCCGAGGTAGCCGGGAATCTGCCCCGTTCTGGAAGGATGGCCGAACAACTGCCTCCGACGATGTAACTTAAAACCTTCGTCAGCTGTGTCAGCCGGAAGGATGGACTGGACACCCACTACTGAGCCCTCAACATGCACCCTTCAAACCAGGTGACATTTAACCATTTTTAACCTAAACCTTGTGGCCGAAGTACTCGGTGAGACTTTCATGAAACGTTCCAGTGTGGACAGTTAGTTACGGACAATGGGTGGAATATTTTAATTGTATTTTGTAAGGCTTACGCCTCCTCAATTACTATCATGTATATCTCGTTCTGAGAGTGAAAACTCGGCCGGGGTCACGCACCGCCCGGGTCGAGGGGAGTTCGGTAGATAGAGTTGTATCTCATTCTATTTCTGTTTTAAGCATGTTGGGATGGTTATGTTAACGATGTTGCTCCATGTGGACACGTATTTTATTATTCATTCATGATCTGGGGGGGGGTGGTTTTAAACCGTGGTCGACTCCCGTTGGAGACGTCCACTGCAAGCCTGTCTATGTCAGATCTTGCTAGATCCCGTCCAATGCCTGACCCTGCCGGTAGTCAAGTTTTGTAACACTGTGAGCTGACTTAAAACTCTTATGACTTATATTCTGTATTACAAATTCTGTTCCACTGTTTAGATAATTTGCACACTTTAAAATTTACCATTGTCACAGATTGTATTTTACCATAGCAAATTTTGTAACCATAATTGTAATTGCTCCCTATAACAATTAGTTAACCATAAGACTACACAAGATTGATCAATGTCAGTTATGAATACTCATGGTGGTCAAATTCCACTATTTTTCTATATTCTGTTTTGAAGGTAATAAAGAAACATAAAATGCAGTTAGGCAACCGGACATCCATGTTGACCTTGCGATGCTACTTTTCATTATAGTAATTGATGGGATTTAATTGATTATTAAATATCGGCATGGGATTTGTGCGCGGGCCGCATGGCTTACAGAGAACATTCAGTTAACACTTATCTTGTTAAAACTTGGGGGCATGTCTGCTCCACTCCTGGGATATTTTAATTGAAGTTTTGGGGAGGGGGTTTTAGTCACCTATTAATTAAACAGTAAGGGGGTTATGGGTGTTGAACAAGATTATTATATGCGCTGATGACCAGGGTGAACATGTGATGGGTTATTTAAATATAAACGTTGTTGATGTTAATTATATGTGTGTGTTGTTTTGTATAATTGTTACTTGTCATGTTGATTATGCCTGTGTATATTTCTGTATATTTATGCCTTGTTATAAAAAGTGATTACTTGCAGGTCGAAACTATGTGCCAATTTTTTTATTGTATTATTCTATAACTACAATTTGTTATTTATGTAACATCCCATGATTTTGTTAGTCAATGATGGTTCAACTATTAATAATTATTCAATACTTAGTGCTGTTAATAGTTATTATTCCTTGTTCAACTTTTGGGCAAGGCACATATTAATGAAATTATATTTAACGATCAAAAGACTTATTTATCTGGCCTTTAGAAGCTCATAGGTTGTACTGGCCAAGAACAATAAATTGTTGTTATCTTAAGTTCAGTGTTTCATTTGCAAGTCCCATCATACTGGACCCAGCCCAATTTTAGCTTTTCTAGGCTCTCGCCTAGTTCTAAATAACTTGTAACCTCTCTTTCAAAAAAAAAAAAAGGAAACAAAATCAATACTAAAAGCATAGAGAGGTTACACATTCATTTATTTTACATTCAAAATTTTCAGTTACTTCCTGTATTTGTTTATCGATTTTTTCTACCACACTACTCTCTATTTCGTCAATTCTGTTATTCATACTTTTTAATGAATGACTCAACTGTTCGTTTAATTCATATTTCAATTTGTTAAAACTACTCTCACACTTAATTTTGGCCTCATTAATATCAAATTTAAGTTCGTTAAACTGTCTACTCTGTTCCTCAAATTTAGCGTCAAATTTATTATTTTGTTTATTGAATCGACTATTCTGTTCATCAAATTTATTATTAAAATTACTTTTGATTTCATTGATTTCGTTTTTCAATTCTCTAAAATTGCTATCTTGTTTTTCTAAAGTGTTATACATGCTGTCTTGTTTTTCCAAACTATTGTACATCATATTATACAATCTTGTTAACATATTATCGTCATCAGATTTCGTATTTTGATTTACTAAAATAGGTGTTGAATGAATTGCTACTTCATTCATGATTTTCGATTCGTCTACATTACTTTCACTCGTTAACAGTGACTCTGTTTGGATACCTGAATCGCTTTTTGTTTGACTTTCTGTCTGGCTGTCAGTGAAGCTGACTTCATTGTTACTATTTTCCTTAGTATCCATTATTTACTCTTTATAATATTTGTTAATTTAATCTACTCAATTTAACTACTCATAACACCCTTTCAATCTCGTATAATTAAGTATACTACATATCTTTCAAGCTATACGTAATTTACGCACTTTTACGTATTTTTTGCGTACTGTTATTTAACCTTGAATCAAACGCATTCATCTGTAGGTGTGGAATTTTAATTATTATTTAATTAGAACTCGTTCCAGTTCGTGGCGCCAATTGTTATGTTAATTATTTATTAATACATTAAATCATAAAATTATTTGTTTTCCACTTACCTTAAAATCTTCCCTTAGCCCAAAGTTACATCACACGAACGTTGAGATGCAAGTATGATTGCAAGGTTGTATTAATGACGTACGCAACTCGCATTTATGAAGAGAAACAATTAAAACTTTATTTTATTCTTTGAATTTTCAAACTTCGAATTATTACTTATTCATTTCTTTACCTCTTAAATCAGTCTATTACTTCTTGCCAAAATTCAAGATAATTAAAACATTCTTGGAATATTTATGACATGATCTAATACCACTAAAATTTACTCAAACATCTTACCTTAAAGAAAGCAGCCCAGCCTGCTCATACTCACATTCACACCATAAAAAAAAAGAAACCCCTTTTATTTAGATAGACCCCATTTTACTCAAAAATAAGCATATATTTTGTGGAATACGGTTACTCAATACCCCTGCCAGCAACATGGCGTCTCCCCGACCTCGTGGCACCTCACTCACAAAATCCGCTCTATGTGTCCGAAACAGTTTATGATTTCATTTTTTTTTCCGAAAAACTGCACTCACTTCCACATTTCTGAATACTGCACTCATTTTTACTTGATACTAAGATTTTATTGTTGAACCCTGTTTGGCGGGCTGCCTGGCCAGGCTTCGCTTCGTCGGGGAACTGTGAGTAGTGTCCCTCAAGTACCCCTCTCCCCACATCTCTTTTCACAAGGTGGAAAACAATGCCTTATGCATTAAAGTCTTAGTTGTTGCACACACAATACGTGTAACTCCCGTGTGTGGGACGTCGACGAAATCTCACTGCCTTGCTGCATGTCACACAAATGGGCGTGACTTCTAATTATGTTTCCGTCATGTCTAGAGCACATGTTGGAAAAATATCATCTCCAAGCCATATTGTTTTAGCTTCTCGGTGTCGGTTGTGCGCCCGCTGGTGTTTGCGCGTGTCGCTCAGTAATACAGTTCTTAGAATTGTATTGCGTTGTTGCATACCTGCCGCATTCCATCGTACAGCTACCTCCCACGGTTTCTTTGTTGGACAAAGCTTTTATTTAACATGTGGCTGGCCACACAGATGAAAACAAATTTATGATTTTTTTAATAAAATAAAAACCCCTCCTTTTTAGCCCCGTTACAATATTTTATTGTTAACAGAAGCACAGGTGTAGTTCAGATGTAAGTATAAATGTTACTCTTTGCCTTATTTAAATCAAAAGAAAGACTGTTGCAACTAATTGTTGGTAAGTAATATTTATTTTGTTACAGTATTATTTGGAAGACATCAGTACAATTATAAAGGATGAACTGGTTTTAGAAGAAGTGGAAAAAGAGGAGAATACACAAGAGGTGAAGTTTTTTTTAATATGTAATCAATCTTCCATCAATAAGTAAACCAGTGAGATTCATGATAGAGCAGTCTTCCATTGAAGGCTGTCACTTAATTAACAAACTATTTTTGAAGTTAATCATTTGTAGTTGAAAATTAGATTCAGTCTTAAAACATGGAGACAGCTGAGATGTCTTGCATTGGTGGTGTCACCCAACAGGTTGAGTGCTAGTTGATTGGGGTTGGTGACTCAATTTCAGTTGCTAGTTTATACAATAACATTGAATTTCCTATACCAATGAAACTCTTGAATGTTGTCTTTTACATCATTGTTCCTTTTGAGCAATGGCTAGGTTAATGATTGTTTTCAACACTTAATTTGGTTACATTATAATATTATGCTAATAATTGAATGAATGAATTGAGTTTTGTTTTTGCCTTTTTTTGGCATTTGTCTTTCTGTCTAGTAGGGGTATGTCTCACATGTACTTTTGAACACATCAACTGATTTTCATAAACCTTGGGCTGTGTGTCTGTACCTCTACCCTAAAGAACCCTATTATTTTTTACACTGATCTCACAAAGTGTAGGTGGGCAGGTGGCAAAAATGTGTGAGGGTGAAAGTTTCGAAAAAATTACAGAAGTTCATGTGAAATATCAAATTAAAAAGAACCATAACTATTATGAATTTGATTTTTAAAAATCTCAAAATTTTGGGATTGCAGGGGCCAAAAAGTGAGGGAAAATTCTGATAAAATCGCAAAAATTCAAAGGGCTTATTGTACATGTGGTATGTGGCATATCAAGAGGAGTATTAACTAAAATCGGAATGTAGTGGTGAGCTTTAGAAATTTAAATATTTTGGAATGCAAATTTTTCAACACAGCAACCTAGAACGGAATCAACGATTTATAAAAGTCCAGTTAGGGTCAGACTAAAGAATATTTTAACACAAATTAGATTGTTTAGAATTTTTTGCCTGTATTGTATGCTTACTATACACTTGTTGCTTTTCTGAACAAGAAATAGCAGGGTAATTGGGATTTTCTTGTAATAAAAAATGATTTAATATAAAAGTTCTTTCAGTAATAAATGTAGTGTGTTCAAAATAGTGAGCAAGTTCTGCAGGTCAGGAAGCATATTAGTGTTGTTGCAGGTCCCATAGTTGTCTCTCACATGTCCAAACAGGTTTTATGATTGAGAGAGGCTTACACAGAGTCATCTGTCTGGCAACTATTATGTTTGTTTTTTAGTCATGAGATAGCTCATTTTGTTGAATGTAGCAAACTGATTACAAAACTATACACACAGGAGATGTGCCACTGCATGTAAGGTGTTACAGCATATCATTTGAAACAGGTTTATATGTCTTCATGTCTGATAATATGTATACCAAGCTTCCACTGTTTTTGTAAACTGTATAAGTTGTGTATTGTCTAGGCGCTTCATTCCTACAATTTCTTGTACCGACTACTGCCTGTTTTCCTGCTGCTTGACTCTGGACCTGCAATCTCTTTGTAGATGCCCGGTTCCCACGTCTAAAATACGTCAGTTTTTTATTCTTTCTTTCTTCATGCTGTGATGCCAAACTTTAGCTCTTGTTGTTTCTCTTCATCATGTGTGTCATCACAATCTTTTAGTGTGCACAGTTATGATTTGCCCAAGCAGACTTGGCAACCTCAAACTGTAGAGGATGGACAAGGGCATGTGGATTATTCTGGTATCTTTCCATTTGTAACACTTCTTGTAGTTCACTATCACTGACGCCTACAGTAAATATATTGCAGTAGTATGCTCTTGCAAATGTCTTAGTTCCTATATCAGTGTTCTGTTTGTCATTCTCTGTCAAGCAGGGATACGAGGGGGTACCCAAAAATAACCGGAATTTTTTTTTAAAGCTATGTATTTAATTTTTTTACAAAACAACCTTATCACCTTCAAAGTACTGTCCATTACACTTAATACATTTGTCCAATCTGTGATCCCATTCCTGGAAACATTTTTCAAACTCGTCTGTTGTGATGGTCGACAGCTCCTGCCTCGTTTTTTTTCTTTACTGCTTCCACGTCATCAAAACAGTGTCCTTTCATGTCCCTCTTCGTTCGCGGAAACAAGAATTCGCACGGAGCGAGGTCAGGTGAGTAAGGGGCATGGGGCAGGGGAGTCATGTTGTTTTTTGCTAAAAACTGGCGATTTTTTAGGACCCGAGGCACAAATTTTGCAGTGACCCTTCTCATCCCCAAATCTTCTTACAAAATTCGCTGAACCGAGCTCCAAGTTATTCCAGATAACTTACTAATCTCTTCAATGGTCCGTCGTCGGTCTCCAAGCATGATTGCATGAACTTTTTCAACATTTTCGTCAATTCAGGAAGTTGACGGACGTCCAGAACGAGGTTTGTCATCAATTGACATTTCACCTTCTTTGAAACGAGAAAACCATTGGTACACTTGAGTTTTTCCTATAGCACTATCCTTTCAACATCACAACAGTTTCTGCGGCGTTTTTCCCAAGCAGGAAGCAAACTTTCACAGCAGCGCTGTTCACTTAAATCCGCCATGACAAAAAACGAGGAGCAAGTGAAACTGCTTTTACAAAACGAATTACTGTGACCGGACACAATCTTCCCAGATGGCACTGAACTCGGAACGAGTTGAACTACACTCGCCTAGCGGGAGAAATGTGTACTACGTAAGCTCCACCAATCGCACCGCTATTCCAGTTATGTTTGGGTACCCCCTCGTACTTTTATGATTCCTCTGCTTCTCAGCGTTTTTCATCTTGTCATTTCTCTGTTTTCTGTGCCTCATGGTGTCATAATTTCTCTGCGTCTTCTGCCTCCTGTCGTTATTGTACCTCCATTTGCAGTAGCAGCATTTGGAAAGATTGCATCATTTGACTAGTATCCACTTTTTTCCATTTACCACTAACAAGACTCTTCTAAAAAGTGTTTGCTGTTTTTACTACAAGATCTATGCCACTTCCGACCCAAATGTTATGACAGTCTCAGGATCATCTTGTCAGTGGAAACAGATTAACTGACACCAGATGAAGTCACTAATTATAATTTTAATTTGAAGCAAACAGCAGTTAGGAATATCTTCATGCCTGAAAGTGACCAAGAGGCTGAGGAGAATATGGATATTAAAGGTCAACAATTTAGTTGAGTTACAAACGTCAACAGAGACTGATTAACTATTTTGTATAATCTGTATTAAAAGCTCAGTAGATGGTTAAAAGTAATAGCATCATTAATAAATCCACTACATTCCAATATCTTGTAGCTCAACTACTTATTCTATACTAAACCTATACATCACATAGAATTGAGCACTACAATGTATTTCGGCTTGATTAGTTGAAAAATTGGTAGTGAATTAAATTAAAAATTGTAAAAATTAAGTGAATTGCTAGTTGAATAAAGCAAGTAAATAATGGTGTATACAAGTCTAGTTGGGTAAATCGGCTGTTTTGATATTGTGAGATTGGATTGGAAGATTATTTTTTATTGTGAGTTTAATGCACTAGTAAATTTGTAAACAATTCTTGGTACTGTTGACCTAATAATTGATTGTGATAAAAGTCATTGTATTGGTATCCATGTCACAATTATAATTAAAATTAAGTTTTTTACCTTAATCCGTCTATGTGACCGCTTAATTTTGTCTTCTTACGCTTTTTGGATTATGTTAATCCATCATCAGAGATTAAAAAAATTCGTCTGTTAAGACTTCGTTAAAACATTAAAAGTTACACTAAAAGACATTTAAGTATATATTCCACAAACACAGCGATGTACACGGATGTGAGTATGGACTCAATACTGGTTAGCGACGTACTGCACAGTTTATTGGAGTTATCATGCTATCTATTGTTGTGTTGGGGTGTGTATTCTATGGGTACGTTATCTATAATCTTATCATATAATGTATGCGATTTAAATGCCAATTGTTCATTTAATATATTATTGGGATTATTTCTGAAGGCTCGGTAAATTTCGAACTCTTCTACCGCATCCATATATCGTCCCTTTCTGCAAATGCGTAAGGGTTTGCAATTTGCCTCAAAATTTGTGTAATTATGATTCAATGAGACGAGATGTTTAGCGTAGTTTGATTTATTTATATTTGAAATGCTCGTGGGTAAGTGTTCTTTATATCTTTCGAAAATACTCCTGCCAGTCTGACCAATGTAATGCACGTTGCAGTCGTCACACATCATTTTATATACACCCGTTCTTTTTTCAATTGATGTACGTGTGGCATTATTTAGCATTTTACGGATATTGTTGTTTGTTCTAAATGTGATGTGGATGTTATGTTTTTTAAAAGTATTTTTAATGATCATTGAAAAGTTGTTAGTATAATCAACCACCATATATATTGCGTTCGTCGTGACACTGTAGCGGGGCATTTTTGGGCATACCTGGGGTAATGACATAATTTGTATTTTTTTTATATAAATAATAAATAACTTGTTGAGTGATAGGAAAATTTCGTGACCGAGAGGTAAATTTGTTATTGTGGAAGCGATCGCAACGTGGCAGCATTGACTGTGAGAATTGTTTAATAATTGTGTGGACAGTTTAATAACAACTGCAAATGTACCAGAATCAGTTCAAGGACAATGACGAACCCGAAAAACGTAAACACGTTATGTAACAACAAATGACATAATCGTGTCAGGCGATGTGTTGCGTCACTGGGTTACATAACAACTGTGTGTCATCGGTTCGTCAGAGCCTATCCTGGGTGTCACGCCAGCAACTGTGTGAGGCACCGAACAAACAGTCGCAAAACAACATCTGAGTGATACAGACGCTAACCACTGTGCGTCGCCGGTTCGCCGGTTTTCGGGCGAAGTTATTGTGTTCGCCGACGCGCCCGCAAAACCAATAGAATGTGAATAATATATTTCAAAATGTGGCTAAACATTCAAAATTCTTATTAAAATGTGATTAACAGTTTTATCCATAATATAACAATTCGGAAATCATGTAATAAAGTGAAAGTGCACACTGAAAACGATGTGACGTCGTCGGGACTAAAATTCGGACTCGAGGCAGATAAGTCTTACACAACATTACCAAAATTTATTATCTTTGTCAGGAATTCAAAACACATGGGGAAGATTAAAACAAAATGGGAGTCTAAGGGGAAAATTTTAAAATGGATTGAATGTGAGAGTGTGTGAGGGGTTTTGTTTAATTATATATATATCATGAAGTGCTGGTTTCCGTTCGAAAATTAATCTTAGGTTTATTGTATATTCTAGTTTGAAATTGCTTAAGCAAAATGATCATTTTTACTAATACTTAAACATACTAAAATTGCGAAAGTAAAAAAGTATGAGGGAGAGAGGAAATTTGGTGTTTTGTATCAACAATATAACTTGATGGTTTTCTTTTTTTTTTTTTGAAATTAATAAAGTAATAGTGATTATAACATTCAACGTGAAGTAATAGTTATTTCAGACAACCATGTGGTTTCCAACACGTCTAACGAGATCCTGGACATGATGAGTTTAAGTTGGTACTCAACAATATGGCTGCTACTCCAGCCTAAAGTATAAAAGTTTTACTAAGTGTAATAATAAATTTAAATAAAAAAGACGATTAATTATTAATATAACAGTGGCGCCCTTACAGCTGGACCGTTTGCATAAATTAAATTATGCAAATGTGGACCTGTTGAAGAAATGATATGGTTGTTTGGAATGTGTATTTACGTATGTACGTAAATTAAACGTAAGAGGTTAGGTTCAATATGGGTGAGTAGAATATTTTTCAATAAGTATATGTTATGTACAATAAGATTATATGAAGATATATATTTAAAAAATTTTTTTTAAGAAAAATGGCAGACAATCAGGAAACTGTCAGCGTCACTGACAGTGTAGATGAAAGCCAGATAAGCATAACTGAATCTCAAATCATGCATGAAGGTGTTCACTCAACACCAGTCGCGAATAAAACGGCTGAAGATAATGATATGATTAAGATGATGAAATTGCTTTTTAATGAACAGAAAAACGATATGCAAGAGTTCAAAAGTAGTATCAATGAAAAGTTCGATATTCAAAAGAATAGTTTTGAGGAGTTGAAATATGAGATTAAAGAGATTAATGAGAATTTGAACCAGATTGATGACATAATAAAAAACAGTTTGAATAAGTTAGAACAGAAGTTCGAGAAATTAGGTGACAATGTTTTAAGTAAGACAAAATGTAAAAATGACGAAATAGTAGACAAATCTGAGAGTATAGTGGGGGTGAGGAATAATGTAGAAGCAAATGATGAAAATATAATAACAAAGAGTACGGATGAAGTTTTAGAATGTGATAATGAAATGTTAATGAGTGTTTATGAAGTAGAGAGAGAGTGGAAGGATAATGTAGTAATTGAATGGGGACAGAGGGCAAATTTTCCCCTTATTGTTTATAATGATGATGATGATTTAATGTTGTTTTTTCAGGGCAAGAGACCCTTATTGTTAAATGAAGTAATGTTGTATAATGTTGTACCCTCTGTCCGTAATAATTGTGAGAGTGTGATGTGGTGCTATGAAGAAAGAGAGTTATATGTTGAGAATGAAATAGAAATATATAAGTTAGAAAGAAAGTATGATGAATTGAGAAAATTAATAAAAGGGGTGATGATGAATCATGTGAAATACGTACCTGTTGAAAGAGAGACAGAAAATAATTTTGATAATATCTTACCTGACTATAATGACTTACCTGACGTAGTAGTTGAGGAATACAAAGATGAGAAAATTTACCTGACATTAACAAATAACCCTGATATAGACTGGACAATCCTAACTTATGGTAACAAGGTTTCTAGTGGTATAATGGATGAAATAGAATGGATAGATTATTATGATAGTAATGATTATCATAATTTGTGTGTTGATAAAAATGATGAATGTTACAAATACACTAGATATATATATGACGATGGAGGATGAGCTAAAAGATCAGTGTTGGGACATTTTTAAATATTGTAAATTTTTGGTAATGACCTTGCTGATTTGGACATCTGAAGTGAGATACACTTGAACAGTTTTGACGCATATTTTGTAAATAATATTGAATTCATTTGTGTGTATTGTGAAATGTTAGACAAGTAATGTGTATATGTTTTAGAAAATGTTGTATTAATAATAATAATATTATTAATATTTTTGCACTCTAATTAAATAACAAAATAATTATGAAGACGATAGTTAATGATTTGTAGAATGTTGATAATAATTGAGATATGTTATTTTAATAATCAAATGAATATTCAATTTTAATAATAAATTGAAGTAAATAATTTGAGATCTTTAGATATTGTGATTGAATGTTATGTGTTTGAATTTTATAAGGTAATTAAATTGTGTGATGAGATTTTAATTTAATAATCATGAATAAGTAAATAAATGTTAAATGGTCTATTTTGTGGAATAACTTAATGGTTAAAAATATATGTTAATAATAAATTTTAAGCAATTTTGAAAATCTGATTGCAACACAGGACAAATTCATCATGATGATAAATAAAAAGAGTTAATGAAAAATTTTAAATAATGTTTATAAATTTTTAGATAAATTAGTTAAAAGAGAATTGTTTGTTCAATGTATATTTGTGTATTATGTTATGTAATGTATTGAAATAGTGTGTGTGGCTGGGAGGTTATCCAAGGGGATAACGTATTAAAAATTTGATATATTTTAATTAATAATGATGATTTGCTACTCAATAATTTTGTTTGAATTTAAAAAATAGATGCACTAAATACTTCTTATATTGTGTTATTATGTTTTATTGTGGTGATTGCATTAGTGTGTTAGGAATAAGTATTATAAAAATATAATAATATGTTTTCAATGTGTTTATAGATTTAAAAATAAAATGAAAAATAGTTGTGATAGGTAAAATTTTCAATGGGTTGTAAAAGATAGAAATGGGTGATAGTAATTAGTTAAATAAAATGTTTGAGTCAATTCAAGTTGAATTTTGTGGGACATATAGATTTGTCCAAATCGAAGTAAGAGTTAAAGTAATAGTGGAAATGAAAATAATGCAATGTTGTTTTGAGTTAATGTATGTTATAGAATTTTGAGAAGTATAAGTGGAGACACAGTAGTTATGGAGAATTTATGTAGAGTTTTGAGCGATATATTGTTTATTTTGTTGATGTTAATTTGTTGTAGTTGTAGTGAAGTTATGAGAGTGAGATTTTTTGGGGATGGCAATTTTGTAGTAGTGGTAGTGTAATGTGGGAGTCCGCAACATAAGGGTTGGGACGGGATAGGGACCGATTGGCGCCGGAAAGGGTTACCTAGGGGGAGTCCAGGGACCAACATAAGGGAATGAGTTTTGGGAAGGAAACACGTATCCTATGTACAAAGGGTTAGAGAGTATTTTTTTTTTTTATATAAGAGTAGAAGGTGGCGATTGGAGTTAAAATAGTAAGTAGTTAGAGGTAGAGAAGGGTTAGTAAAATTTTGATAGTGGGGTGTCATACTAGTTAGAGATTTTGTAAGGGAACGTTAGAGTAATAAAAGGGGTAAGTTTGTGAGTAAATGCCAAGTTGATGATGTAAATTATAAGGAATAACGTAGAATCACCCAAAGTAATGAAATGGAATAATGATGGCCAGAATTGAAAAAAAAAAAAAAAAAAAAAAAAAAAAAATATATAAAATAATATTTGTAATTTTGAGAAACGAATTAATAAGAGTAAATCAAGTTTAAAGTAATTTTCTGGTTTTATATGCCAACTTAATGTGTGTAACATTTTAAATACCAATTGTTTATTTTAATGTGAATTAGAAGTGTATTATATTTTCTTATGTTATATTGTGTTTGTTAGTTTAAGAGAATTTTATGAAGTTAACTATTTTAAATGCATTTTTAAATTGGGGATGAGAGAAATGTAATATGGTAATGGGAAATGTTAATAAGTCAGTCGTCTGTTTGCTTAAATTCTGATGGGAATCAGGGCAATGATTTTGAATTTTGGGGTAAAGTTGATAAGGGTAAGTAGATGGAATTTTAAGAGGGGTATATATATATTGTTGGTAAATATGTTATGATATATACATGTTAGCGATAAATGAAAAACAAAACCAGTGCTTCTTAGCGCAAACCAGCACCGCTAGGGGGAAACAGATCAGTTGGGGATATGGTGTTGTATAAGGCCACTATTTAATATTTTGATTTGTTGTTTCAGTGTTTGGTGGTGCTGTGGCGGCGGACCTGAGCTGGCCTGCGCGTCAGAGCAGGGGCGTGGAGTATCTGTCTGACTTTACGGTGTTGGGATCTCGAGAGAGAAGTCCAGTATTGTCATGCAGATGCGGTCACAGTCACCGGACCAAGGGTGAGTTGATTATTCTTTTGTGTAAACCATACAGGGGGTTGTGGCGACATATCCTGGCTGATCCCTCTAGCAAGTATGAATGTGTCAATGAGATTTTTTATGCTTCGGCATAAAATATCTCATTGAGGGGGTATTGTAGCGGGGCATTTTTGGGCATACCTGGGGTAATGACATAATTTGTATTTTTTTTATATAAATAATAAATAACTTGTTGAGTGATAGGAAAATTTCGTGACCGAGAGGTAAATTTGTTATTGTGGAAGCGATCGCAACGTGGCAGCATTGACTGTGAGAATTGTTTAATAATTGTGTGGACAGTTTAATAACAACTGCAAATGTGCCAGAATCAGTTCAAGGATAATGACGAACCCGAAAAACGTAAACACGTTATGTAACAACAAATGACATAATCGTGTCAGGCGATGTGTTGCGTCACTGGGTTACATAACAACTGTGTGTCATCGGTTCGTCAGAGCCTATCCTGGGTGTGTCATGCCAGCAACTGTGTGAGGCACCGAACAAACAGTCGCAAAACAACATCTGAGTGATACAGACGCTAACCACTGTGCGTCGCCGGTTCGCCGGTTTTCGGGCGAAGTTATTGTGTTCGCCGACGCGCCCGCAAAACCAATAGAATGTGAATAATATATTTCAAAATGTGGCTAAACATTCAAAATTCTTATTAAAATGTGATTAACAGTTTTATCCATAATATAACAATTCGGAAATCATGTAATAAAGTGAAAGTGCACACTGAAAACGATGTGACGTCGTCGGGACTAAAATTCGGACTCGAGGCAGATAAGTCTTACACAACATTACCAAAATTTATTATCTTTGTCAGGAATTCAAAACACATGGGGAAGATTAAAACAAAATGGGAGTCTAAGGGGAAAATTTTAAAATGGATTGAATGTGAGAGTGTGTGAGGGGTTTTGTTTAATTATATATATATCATGAAGTGCTGGTTTCCGTTCGAAAATTAATCTTAGGTTTATTGTATATTCTAGTTTGAAATTGCTTAAGCAAAATGATCATTTTTACTAATACTTAAACATACTAAAATTGCGAAAGTAAAAAAGTATGAGGGAGAGAGGAAATTTGGTGTTTTGTATCAACAATATAACTTGATGATGTTTTCTTTTTTTTTTGAAATTAATAAAGTAATAGTGATTATAACATTCAATGTGAAGTAATAGTTATTTCAGACAACCATGTGGTTTCCAACACGTCTAACGAGATCCTGGACATGATGAGTTTAAGTTGGTACTCAACAATATGGCTGCTACTCCAGCCTAAAGTATAAAAGTTTTACTAAGTGTAATAATAAATTTAAATAAAAAAGACGATTAATTATTAATATAACAACACGGTGAGGGTTGTTAGTTCTGCGTTTGTGTCTAAGTATCAAGTGTTCAACTAATGAACTGCGGTAACCGTTCATAATTGCAATGTGTTTAATTATATCTATTTCTTCTTTGTGGTTTGCGGGATCTAAAGGTACGCTGTATAGTCTGTGTATCATACTATTGAATGCGGCCATTTTTTGTGAGTGCGGGTGGAAAGAATCAGCATGTATAACCCCATCAGTTGTGGTGGGTTTTCTGTATATTCTGTATTGAAATTTATTATTATGTTTCATAAAGGTTAAGTCCAGAAAATTTATGGCATTGTCTGACTCTATTTCAAGTGTGAATTGTATGTTTTTGGTGATGTTATTCATGTATGTAACAACATGTTTGCCTGTCTCCTCCCGTCGAAGATTACAAACGTGTCATCCACATATCTTTTATAAAATGAGGCCTATCTGAAATGTGCTGATGTTGCTGTACTAATGGTGAAAGTTTGCATCTTTTTAGACCATTTTCTTTGATTTACTTCCCCTCTTGAATAAACACAATTGTTTAGATGCCACAGTCTGATGTATGTGCGCACAAGTATCAAACAAGTTACTGCTTCGTCTTGTTGGTACGATTTGTATCCATGGAAATTACTTATTGCTTTCACGAACAGTGCTGCTTTTTTTTACCTAGATCAGGAAAATTTTCTTGCAGTTTAAACACCACATAACCAGCCAAATAATGAAGACCTTTGCACTTCATGACATCTGCGCCATTACTCACATCAAAATCAAAATTTTAATTTCATATACATGTTCTTTTGATAACTTGAAAGCTAACTGAATGTTGTAATCATACAAATAATAAGAAGAAAAAGAAGCCCCGATACTACCTTACTTATTTACTTACCTTCAGAAGATTTAAAACCCATTAGACAAACTCATTGAGCACATTAAAGGTTACGTCAAGGGTGACGTAAAAAAATTATCTCATATTCATTATAATTCACACAAATGTATGAATTGATATTACTAATATGAACTACAAATGATAATGAGATGTTTTGTAAAATGTATCGTCCTTTATAATGTTGTAACGGTATAAACCTTTCACCATTTTACAAATAAACAATGATAATTCTAAAACTCACTGCTGCCAGAATATTACTTACCGTCATCATACTTTGAACTTACCTTTTAAACTGCCCAGGTCACCACGATATTTTATGGTTTAATATCGAAACTTTTACACTCTTTCCCTTATAAAAACTTTAATAATCCCGCATCTGACTTCCCCTTAACCTCAGAAAATTCCCTGGAACATTAGACGAGGTTTTCAGCACAGAATAGGAAATGGTTATAGCTTAATAACTTACCACTAACACATGTTTAAGTAAAATTGAATATAATTTTATTGATTCAAAAATTGTAGTCTCTGTCTCGTTATTTCTTTTTATATTCTTTTTAATGTTACTTCTTTACTCTTACTAACCTCTATTGTATAAAAATGTTCTTATGCTAATCTATACTTACAACCAGTACTCTCGTTAACAACCAGGTCTCTTTCTCCCCATTTTACTTCACATACTCTCATTATTTTTACACTTTTTATTCACCACCTTTTGTCGAGCTCTTTTAACACTTATTATTCACTGATACACTTCTGGCCAACATAAAAGATTGTTTAATTAACTACGTTGTGATACCTGGCGATGCGAGGTTCCCGGTGTTGCACACTATATTGTTTAACTGCTTTTTACATAAATATTCAAACTTCCTCTCTTCAAAACCTTTTTTACACAAACTGTTTGTTGTTACATTATTGAACTCCACTCTTTGGTAGACCTACTTAGACATTTCAGTCTACCAAAACTTTCCCGAGGCGGACGTTATGTTGACTCTGGTTAACAACTGCTATTCTACTGTGTCAAGGTGTTGTGTTGTTCCGTCTGCGCGCCAACGTAGGTGTTTTAAAGGCGCCTTCTCTGATTGGCTGGTTTAAACTGGGCCAACCACTCCTGCAGCTGTTGCCTCCTGATGAAACTGGCTTGTGGCAATTACGTATTTTACTGTAATTCACGGGCAGCATGAGTTGCAGACGATTATGTAACTCGTCTAGCCGGGCTGTCTAGACATAAACAGTCTGATGTTTCATAATAAACTTACATGTCTCTTGGTTAAACAGAGTTTCCCCAAAGGTTGTACAATAGTTGAATTTATAACATTTTAAAATTCTTTACCACCCATTTCTGTACCGTTACCAATATAACCTATTTGAACGGTTACCTTACGTGGTGCAGTCAACTTGTACATGAGAGAATTTTGAAAAGACTTCACTGTTATTATTAATGTTACTGTAATTATCAATAAAAGCATATTAATTAACTCAATACAAATATTATATTAAATTATATTAATCACTACAAATCAATACCTTTTATTTACTCTCTCTCACACCCCTTCTCTCTTATGATGCTCTAGTTCTCTTGCATACACCCTCTGACACTCCTGATTATTGTGTATTTATTATTTTTATTATACGTATTTTCATAATTTCCCGCTCTGGTTACTTATCTGTTAATTGTCCAACAAATGTGTTGTAGTTCCACAAGATGCTTTTTCGCCCACACAACACGAGGTTGATACTATGCACTTATCACATACATAGTATAGCAGATTCCCTGTAATTTTAACGTGCGCGCACTGTCCAATTGTTTGTGATACGTTTAGAACTTACCTGTTTGTAATTACATTTCACCCGAGGCACTGGTGACACTGTTTTTACTCCACTACATTTTGTTATCAAGGCACGGCCTTCTCGAGTCACTGTTGCTGCCACTGTTGTCCGTACTGCTTGGTGTTAAGATTGTAACCGACTTACTCTATGCTTGTGCATCTCTCTCCCCGCTCCTGCACTATACCAGTTTTTCCACTCCTGTGAGAAAATCTGCCAGTGAAGCTGATGCAGAGTTCTTTTGGTGTATGAAACTGACTTTCAGGTGTAAATACTGGCCAAACAATTACGCACTTCCCAGGCCAGTACAAAAAATTCCATGCTCTGATGTTTCTCGCACATGAAAATCTGTTTTAGCATTGTATTAAACTTGCACATGAAAATCTGTTTTAGCATTGTATTAAAAATCTGTTTTTGCAATACTTAATGGACTGTACCATTACAAGGTCACACTTTTGTTTATTTAATGGGTCTTGTAAACACACAATACTTATGTGTTCATTACTGCATACAATAAATCCTTTGGTAACACAGTAATTCCTGGCAAGCTTTAACATGTGTGGCACATCTGCTAAAACAAAAACATTTTGAGAAACATCATATGGATTTGAAAAACAGTTTTTGTGGGAAAAATATTAAGTTTTCTATTTTCTCTATTCTACTCTATTTTCAACTCCAAAATCTGATGTGGTAGAGACAACTTTAACAGTCTAATGACCATGGTGGGAGTATTCTCATTTCTGCGTAGGGACCACAGTGGATGTATATGACCTCTCAAACGTTGTACAGAAAAAATGTCTGTAGCCTAGATAACTGTCAGCTGATTTTTCTTTATGATGCAACCACTATAATCACTGGGAACACAAAAACGTATTTGGGCTCACATTTTCAATTTTTATAAAATTTTTATTTTAGATGTTTGTTGACAACAGGTTGTTTTTTGATTCTGAATATTTTCTTTGTATCTCATTATAAATATTTTTAAGTATAATGGTCATGTCTTTATATCTTCAAGTATAATGATTAAGTCATATGTTTTTGAAGTTTTAAAAGTCATAAGTAAGGTAAAATCTTCACTTGAAATTAAAGGCGATTTTGTTTTCTGAATGCCAGATATATCAGCCTTTGAGTACAAGATTAATTTCTGAGTTTGTTTTATAAAAATGAACCTATGCAAATAACGAACTATAATGAAGAAAAACGTTTGATAATTTTGAACTGTAATCTAATAACTGCAGTGACACATATTCCACTACTAAGAATACACTTTCTTTTTGTACAACAAAGTGAACGTACCAAAATTGAAATAAGAAAAAACACGGAAATTATATGTGGATACTGAAAGGAAACATGAATATGAGAAAGAGTAAATGACTATAATATTTCTTTTTTTTTGTACTACAATGTCAATCAGGTTGTTGTCAACAGGCTTGCATATTACTGATATTATGTAATGAATCGGGTAGCATCCTCCACTTATGATTTTCCAGAAGGCTAAACATGTGGCAAATGTCACACACACACACACACACACACACAGAATGCTATGAGTAATCAAATATTCCTGCAGTAGGTTCCCACAACTGGCCAAAACCTTGCATAGGCTGGGAGCGATTAGACGTCGACACAAAGTGGTCGTATATGCTCTGGTTAAATACTACCATGGGTAAATATGGAAATGTCTGTGTATATGTGTGTGTGGTATGCCCGTGCATCATACACACACACACACAGACACACACACCAGTATATTATATACACATTTGCTTACAAAAATCTACAATTCTTCCTATGACTAGTAATGCAATACTGTAATCATACATAAGTTAATGTTAATTTTTGCAAGCAGAAAGCTACATCATGGATAGAACATGGTTTTTAACGCTAGTGTCTACTACTCCAGTGTTCTAGTCATTTATTATTACAGTTGCATATTTGCTTGTTCCAGGGTTACTTATTTATACCAGTGAATAATATCTGTACAGAAGTGGATCCTACTTTGGATTGTGAAGTATACAGAAGAAAGTCAATTAAGAATCAATCTGTCTTATCAGCTTTACCTACTCAGTTAAACTGTTGCACAGCAGTTTCCAAAAACAAGAGTTATAAGTGTAGATTTTGTACAAACACATGTACTTGGGGAGACAATCTGCCATCACACAAGCTAACACATTCTGGCATTAAGAAGTACCAGTGCGATGTTTTTTCAAAATCAAGCCCTTTGTCAAAACACAAGTTGATACATTCTGGCAATATGAAATACCAGTGTGATGTTTGTTCAAAATCATTTACTCAATCAAGCAATTTGTCAAAACACAAGTTAATATATTCTGGCATCAAGAAATACCATTGCAGTGTTTGTTCAAAATCATTTACTGAGTCAGGCAGTTTGTCACAACACAAGTTAATACATTCTGGCATTAAGAAATACCAGTGCGATGTTTGTTCAAAATCATTTACTCGATCCAGCCATTTGTCAGGACACAAGTTAATACATTCTGGCATTAAGAAACACCAGTGTGATGTTTGTTCAAAATCATTTACTCACTCATACAGTTTGTCAAAACACAAGTTAATACATTCTGGCATCAAGAAATACCATTGCAGTGTTTGTTCAAAATCATTTACTGAGTCAGGCAGTTTGTCACAACACAAGTTAATACATTCTGGCATTAAGAAATACCAGTGCGATGTTTGTTCAAAATCATTTACTCAATCCATCCATTTGTCAGGACACAAGTTTATACATTCTGGCATTAAGAAACACCAGTGTGATGTTTGTTCAAAATCATTTACTCACTCATACAGTTTGTCAAAACACAAGTTAATACATTCTGGCATTAAGAAATACCAGTGCGATGTTTGTTCAAAATCATTTACTGAGTCAGGCGGTTTGTCGCAACACAAGTTAATACATTCTGGCATTAAGAAATACAAGTGTGATGTTTGTTCAAAATCATTTACTCAATCCAGCCATTTGTCAGGACACAAGTTAATACATTCTGGCATTAAGAAACACCAGTGTGATGTTTGTTCAAAATCATTTACTCACTCACACAGTTTGTCAAAACACAAGTTAATACATTCTGGCATTAAGAAATACCAGTGCGATGTTTGTCCAAAATCATTTACCGAGTCAGGCAGTTTGTCAAAACACAAGTTAATACATTCTGGCATTAAGAAATACCAGTGTGATGTTTGTTCAAAATCATTTACTCAATCCGGCCATTTGTCAAAACACAAGTTAATACATTCTGGCATTAAGAAATACCAGTGCGATGTTTGTCCAAAATCATTTACTGATTCAAGCAGTTTGTCAAAACACAAGTTAACACATTCTGGCATTAAGAAATACCAGTGCGATGTTTGTCCAAAATCATTTACTGAGTCAGGCAGTTTGTCAAAACACAAATTAATACATTCTGGCATTAAGAAATACCAGTGTGATGTTTGTTCAAAATCATTTACTCAATCTGGCCATTTGTCAAAACACAAGTTAATACATTCTGGCATTAAAAATTACCAGTGTGATGTTTGCCCAAAATCATTTACTGATTCAAGCAGTTTGTCAAAACACAAGTTAACACATTCTGGCATTAAGAAATACCAGTGTGATGTTTGTTCAAAATCATATACTCAATCAAGCGATTTGTCAAAACACAAGAAGTTAATACATTCTGTCATTAAGAAGTAACAGTAAGATGTTTGTACAAAAATGTTCAATATGGCCGAATGTTGTGTCATGTGTAACATATACTAGCATAAAATAATAACTGTGATATTTGTAACAAGTTTTTTGTTTGGATATTTTGTCTGAGCAGAAACTAATCCATTATACTATTAAGAACCATTGCTGTATAGTATGTAAGAATAATTTCTATTACCTTGGATGTTTTAGTAAAGTAATCAAACAACGCTGTAATATTTAGGAACAAAAACCCGAAAAACAAGCATAATTAACAATTAAATCAATACATACTGCAACAATGTACGATATTTGGCAATAATGTGTGATATTTGGCACTGAAAAACAAGAGTGTGAAATTTGTAACAATTTTATGCTGTGAATTAAAATCATTAGTGTGAAATTATTGATACACGTTTATCCTGTAATTCAATTTATCACTGCATTAATTACATTGACATTTGTATTTATAGTGAAAATAATTTGAAACAGTTTTCTTGCCATATATAGATATACTTTTCATGTATCACATAAGATTTTTGTCTGGCGGCTACAACCTTTAAGATGACAGAGTCTTGGAGCCTTAACACATCTGAGTTATTGCTTGCCAAAATGATGGGTGCAGATATGTCCCACGTAAGTGGCTTGACATTTTCTGAGTTTTTGTCTATGTTGTATTTAAACTGCATAGTTTATTTCCACCAGCATATTTCTAATTGCTGCATGTGTACAGTTTGTTTATAATTCAACATTAGAGCAGTACATTACTGGACTGTTTGTATGTCTACGATCTCCAAACTACTAATTTTGAATGCTTTACGTGTCAGTGTTTGTGATGGCTCCTTGTTGTGAACTACATGTTTGGTATAGTGTTGGCTTTGTATTCTACATTACAAAATGAGTGATGAGTTCTTGACTGAAGATAAAATGTTATGGTACTTTAATGACAATTCTGGATCTGAATTGGATGATGTAGAAAATGAGACTTTGATATGATAATACAGGTTAGCCTACATAATTTGAGGTTACTTTATCTTATAGTTTATACTGTATATATTCGTTTGTGATGCACTTTCTTTTACTTAATTTACAAATTATTTTTCTTTGCTTACAGTTTTTTTGTTACCTTGTTTACATTTTATTTCCTATATGTATAACCATTGTTTACACATTCATTCTGTGCTCAGCTGTTTAGAGTTATGACTGCTTAAATAATAAAATAAACATAGATTCATAGGTTTTTGCTGGACATTTCCTAAAACTAATAAATGGATTTGACCTTAGAAAAGTATATGCATAAACAGACTTATACACAACTTTATATATTTACTGTTTCATGTTATAAATTGCAGATGTCTATAGATTTATTTTTCATACTTACATTATTCTTGCTCTTCTAACGAATTGCAACAGTACAAATATTAACGGTACTGTGCATTGCCAAAATAAATGAAATAAAAAAATAAATATAAATTAATAAACATGAGTCAGATTGCATAAGCTGGATCGTAGTAAAAATAGGGAGCGCAGAAGTCGTGCATGGACGTGCATTTTTGACACACCTGTCTGTATTATGTAGTTTTATTACCTTTAATTATTAAAATTTTATTCATTTTAAAACTCACCTCTTAATCCAAAGTCCGTTGCACGAAACTGCGAAATACAAATATGACCTTCAGGTTATCTGAATAATGTACTTGACTCGCTTTTCACTTGAAACAAATCTAATTTAATTGCATTTTTTTTTCTTTAAATACACACTCTACTCATCCTCCTTCAAATCACATATTACAGCTCATTTTCTACTTTTAAAAGACAGACACTACATTACATACATTTGTGTAATCATTTCTTATTCTAATATAGTTGTAAACCTATTAAAAGCGACCCAGATTGCCCATTCACTCATTCATACGAAACCCCTTTAATATATAATTACTTTAAAAACCACCTTTTTACATGATTGTAATAATTTTGTGTTGGATACAATTAGTTACCCTGGCGTCCTCCTGTAACCGCATGGCGCGTCACGCACTCGATTTCTTTTCAAAAAAATATATTACCGTTTCATTGATTTTAAAGTTCCACTTCACCACTTGTCTATACTCTTGAACTTTGATTTACACCTTCTTATTCATACATACTGTTATAGTCGGCCGACCTTTAATACGCTCGAGCTAAGATTTTTTTATGACCGCGCAGTCTGAAGTTGTTATTAGACTGGGATGAACTTTTGTGACCATCTTACATGTTGACAGACATCACTGCCTTGCCAGCAAACGAATCATACATACTGTTATAGTCGGCCGACCTTTAATACGCTCGAGCTAAGATTTTTTTATGACCGCGCAGTCTGAAGTTGTTATTAGACTGGGATGAACTTTTGTGACCATCTTACATGTTGACAGACATCACTGCCTTGCCAGCAAACGAATTTCATTGCCGTTCACAGCCTTCGTTGTCGAATTTTTAGTAGTTGTACATCTAGCACACAGGATTTACGTGTGCTGTGCTTCGACGATATTTCACAGCCTTTACTTTCATTTATGTAAAGTTAGGTGCTCCGCAGATGTTTGTGCTGGCGCATTTGTGAGTGGACGTCACACAATCGCAAAGTTCTTAGAATCGTGACAGTCGACAACATGACATTCCTTTATATTGTTACATCACCCAGTTACAGTGTACCGTTTCTTTGTTTAGACTGCGAGTTAAATTCACCTTGGGGACTGGACACATATATGACATGATTTGAAGTATTTTAAAAGATAAAAACCAGAATTAATAAAAAATAAAAAACTAATTCGCCCCATTACAATACCCCCCAATGAGAAATCTTCTGTCGAAACAGAAGAAATCTCATTGCTAAAACCCCTAAGAGGACCGGTGAGGATATGGTGCCAACACCCCCATTTGTTCTTATGCATCATGGTTAAACTACCCCCCTGGTGCGGCGACTATGGACGCATCTGAACGAGATCACTGGACTTCTCTGTGCGAGATCCCAACACCGAAAAATCGAACAGACACGCACCACAGCACACCTCACCTTCTATCATGCTATCCCAACAATCCTCAATCCCTGGCTTAGATCATGCCAGATCCTCCACCGACATGTTCCCCCTTACATGCAAACTGGGTCGCCTTTGGCAAATACTGGGCGCATACATACACCTATAATGTTTTCTAAACAAACTCATCATTTAAAATTTAAGTCAAAATCAGATTGTATCAAAACAAGACAAAATCTCTTATCTGAATAGATTAAATCCCTTTGTTATTATTACTGAAAAAAAAACAAATAAATTGAATGTTTAATTAAAACATGAACTGCCTTATCCTAGCATTTGATTATACATATATCCTAAACAATATAATCCCATAACACTATTAATATACACAAACAATAATATTATCAGAATTTAAAACATCAATTTGATGGCAGGCACCAAAATATATATATATATTTTTCTCTTTTCTACTACCCCCCGTTTAATCCCTTAACCCCTGATACCCGTTACATTTTCATGTGTTCTGCGCTAGGCATCTTGGCCTTTTTCAGCCTCATCCTAGCCGTAAACCACATCTCCCTCGTGACCTGTAACTGAGTCACCGCCATCCACACTCACTATTACCCCCCTAGACTGTAGCGTCTAGTTGCTTTCACAAGGACTGATGCGGAAGGGGTGGACATTTTTTTCTTTTATTTCACCCCCATCCTTGCTTCGGCGTTACAATAAAATTCGGTATTACACCTACTATTTTCTATTTATACACCCCTAATGGACTACCACCCCTATCTGGGTGAAAATAGCCCTGTTCCAAAATTTGGTAGATTCCCCAAAAAATAACCCCCCTTTGAAATCTAACAAACCACCAGGTTAACAAAATAAAAACAAACCACAAGCCGGTTATATCAAGTAAAATTTATGATTTGCCACAATTAACTACTTTCACGGTCATGGTCCGGTGAGGTCATGACCACACTTAGGTGGGGAATCTACAGTTAAAACAAAACATAGATTGTCCGTTTATAAAAGTTACTTGAACAGTTATGTACACCTCTAATTTTCCAAACACTATCTCAACCTGAACATTTTTTATTATACCCATACAAAATTTCCTTCAGTTTTCAATTTTAAATGAATATTTTAATCATTATGTTTTTTTATCAATTATTTATTTTACCATTACAATCAAAATTCAAATCAAACTAGATTTAGAGTCATTATTAAAAATTATCTTTAATTTATTTAATTACCAAATTAGTTTAATTTTATTTAATTTCTCAAACTCTAAGTTACAGGAATTACCTCATTATTATTTTGTCTGTAAAAATTTAATTTCAATTCTTTTATGTCACAATAAGATTTTACTCAAGATACTGATTCATCAAGCTACAGCAGTTATCAGCTTCCACACCTGGCTATACACATTAGTCAAAACATACAACACCTGTTTACATTAACAATAGTCTGCCAGACTGGTGTTATAAACACACTGTTTCAACATTCATAGTTACATCATATACTGACATATATACTTCCTTCAGTTATTTGGTTTTTTTCTAAATCTTTTAATGTTAACATATTTGTCAAAGTCTATTTATTACAGTTCAAAGCACAATTAATTTTGCTTCATTAATAAAATTGACCCTTTTAAATTATTTGTTTAACTTGAAAATTCTTTAATAGTCTCCACTCAAACAGTTCAACTTTAATTACAGCTGTATGAAGTTAATGTATAAAATATATAAAATTACAATTTCAATTTGAATCAAAATGAAGTTAAACACAGCACTAACATTTACAATATTAAGTTACTCCAGGGACAGCTACAATTCAATTTCATCTCTTCATACATTCAAAACAATTTCCATTACTTTAATTACATTTATCAAAAGGATTCTAATTAGTCTAATATTTCAGTTTTTCTTAATACTTCAATACATTTTACAAACATTCCATTTGTTTCAAATCTCTCTTTTCAACTTTTGTCACAATCACATTCTATATACCATCTATCCTCTACTCATAACCTCACATGGCAGGTACCACAAAATAATTATTAAACCTTTTGGTTACATAACTTTTACTTTAAAATCTTTTCACAAATTATTATTTTTTTTCTTAATTACCTGTAAATAGGTTATATGTTACATGTACAGGATTATCCAGAAATTTATTATTTAGTTTGTCTACCCAGCCACAAAACTTCTCCACTGTCTACCTAATTAAGGGATGAGTTTACAAATCATAAATAACGCCAGTTTTTGAATTTTGAGGATCACCCTAATGTATTGTTTAGAATTAAGACAATCAAATGGTTCAAAAAAGTGTGCCAATTTATGTAACTATTGTTTATGTTTTCTCTACGGGGATGATGAAGGAAATCGGGAAGATAAAAAAGGTAAGGATCATTAAAAGGTTGAGAGCTAGGACTAAAGGTAAGGAAAAAGCTTCCTCCGAAAATAAGGGTAACTGGAGAAAACCAAGGCTCGCGTGGGCAGGGGCGCGTCCCTGAAATAGACGAACCCCACTGGGATAAGTGGGGAACATCTACCCGCTACCACTTACTGTTTTATATTAACTTCCTAATTTTATAGTTATTTAATTTATATTCAATTACAAGATTTATTTTATTATTTTATTTTAGCCAATACTTTTTTAAATTGGTGGCGTTATGGGTACCCACTATCTCCCCCGTCATTTGATTTCGTAAAACATAAGCATTATCCATTTTAATTTCAACAACTTCATACGGTCCCTCATACAGCAAAAAGAATTTTTTGATCTCTTTATCTTGTGCACTTGATAAATCGTGTCTTCTCACTAATACTAACTGCCCTATCTCATATTTGACCCACTTACCTTTGCCATCATGCTTTTGCTTTCTCTTCTCTCCCTTAGTGAGCAGACTCGTTGGGAAGTCGTATTTTTACATCTTTGTCCAAAACTCTTTCTTCCGGTGAATATTCAAAAGTTGTTCTAAAATTCTGGGTGGACGGCTTCCCTTGATTAGTTCGTACGGTGTAAATCCTGTAGAATCGTGGGTTGTGCTGTTTAACCAATCCTCCACTTTCTTCACATACAAAGGCCACTCTGTGTGTTTGGAGTGACAATACGCCCTGAGTATTCTGCCGATTTCTCGCATCACCCGCTCTGCCTGGTTCGACTGTGGATGGTAAACTGCCATATGTTTGGGTATGATGCCTTCCCAGCCAAGAGTCTGTCTCCACTTGCCGCTGATGAACTGCGGTCCATGATCAGATAAAATTACCTTCGGCTTCCCTACATTGACCATGTAGTCCTTGGTGATCTCGCTGAGTACCTTGCTAGTAGCTCTCTTTACACTGTATAACCTAACAAACTTGGTAAAAGTATCCAAAACAACAAAAATATATACCACTCCTCCTCTACCTTTAGGCAATGGACCATACAAATCTACTGCAACTAAATCAAAAGGTCTTTCTACTTTAATATACTTCATTTCACCTTCCACCCTGTAATTTACTACTTTAGACTTTTGACACAGATCGCAAACTCTTAATACTCTTCTAACTCTCTTCTCCATATTTTTAAAAACACAAGATTCTTTTAGTACATTTGCACATTTTTTCACCCCGAAATGACCATATCTTATGTGACAATCCCAAATAATTCTATCTACTAATTCATTAGGTATCATTAACCTCCAATCCCGTTCACCCCCTTCTACTTTCTTAAACAGAATTCCCTTATGTATCTGGAAATGTGTATTATACTCTGAACCATTAATATCTGCTTCTAAACTATTTATTATCTTACCTAATTTATTTTCTGATCTTTGTCTATCTTTAATTTCCCTTAAATCCTCCCCAAAAATTCTATCTTCCCGAGTTAATCGAAAAATTTCTATTTCTTTCAGGTCTCTCCCTGTCTTATTATCGATAGTGTCTACCCTGGACAGAGTGTCCGGTACTTTATTATCTGACCCCTTAATATACTCCCAAGAAAAGTTGTATTCTTGTAAAGCTAATACCCACCTGGTTAATCTGCTATGCGTCAGCTTACATGTATTTAGGAATGATAAGGCCTTATGATCAGTCCTGATGACGGTTTGGTTTCCTAGCAGGTAAGTGCGGAATTTCTTCACAGCAAAGACGATGCTCAGCAATTCCTTTTCGGTAGTTGTGTAATTCTTTTCTGCTGCCAATAAGATTCTGCTGGCGAAAGCGATGGTCCTATGCTCCTGATCCTCACCCTCCTGGTAGAGTTCTGCGCCGAAGGCTATGTTGCTGGCATCTGTCTGTAAATAAAACTTTCTCTGAAAATCTGGGTGATTCATCATTATTGTGTCTATAAATTTCTCTTTGATTTCATTGAAAATAGCTCTCTCCTCCTCTCCCCATTTCCATTGCTTATTCTTTTGTAAAACAGCACTTAATTTAGAGGTAATGTGCGCATAATTTCTCTGGAATTTTCTATAAAAATTGCATAATCCTAAAAAGCTCTGCAACTGTTTAATATTTTTCGGTTCTGGAAAACGTATGATAGCTTCTACTTTATCTGGGTTTGCTAAAATAGCCTCTGGAGTGATTATAAATCCTAAAAAGTGTATCTCAGTTTGTAGGAATTTTGATTTCTCCCAATTAACAGTTAATCCCCCTTGTTGTAATTTATTTAAAACATACTCTATGTGTTCTACGTGTTCAGAGAATGCTCTTGATGCTATTAGTATGTCGTCAACATATACAGTCAAAAAATCTAAGTCTTTCGGTTGTAATATCATCTCTAAACACTTAATAAAACTTGCTACACTAGTGTTAAGCCCAAATGGCAGGCGTTTAAATTGATAGTTTTTTCCATTGAAAAGAAACGCAGTAAACTTACGGCTTTCTGGCGCTAATGGGACTTGCCAGTAGCCCGCCGTTAAATCTAAGGACGTCATGTATCTGACTCCACTAAACTTTTGAAAAATTTCGTTCATGGCCTCCGGTGATTCCCGGTCAGGTATTATAATCTGATTAATTTTTCTAGCGTCTAAGCACAATCTTACCTTTCCATCCTTTTTGATGACCACTACCAATGGATTCGAGTAAGGTGATATGGATCTTTCAATGATGTCCCCTTCCATCATGCGGTCCAACTTTTCTTGAACGGCTCTCCTCTTTGAAAATGGCACTGGATAACTTCTCTGCATGTAGGGTGAGTGCTCTCGAATCTTCAGCTCGCATACATAGTCCCTGGCTTTCCCAGGCAACTCAGCAAATACATCTCTAAAACGTTCAATAACTGACCACAACTCCTGTCGTTGGGGACTCCCTACAACTCCACCCTCATTAAAAAATATCTGCCCTATTTTCCCATACTCTCTCATCATTCTCCATGCTCTCACTCTCTTGACACACATTCACTCTTGTTTCTATAATTCCCTCGCCTACTCGGTTTTGTATCATCTTTACACCCGTAACTCTAGCCTTATCTAACACCCTCTTAAAATCTACCCCGATTGTTTCATGCCCCTTATTAAATTCCACTATTCTCTGATTAAAATCAATTACTGCTTTATTTCTCTCCAAAAAATCATTTCCCAGAATTATGTCTAAATTCAAACCCTTAACTACTAGAAAAGTATTCTCAAATTCTATTCCATTAATATATATGTTTAATTGAACTTGTTTAGTGACTCGTTTACTCCGCACTCCAGTCACCCCCACTACTGTTACTCCCGCTACTGGTAATGATGGAATATTCTTATTTACCCTTTGTAATTCACCCAGTACATTCTCTGAAACTACTGATATCTCGCTACCCGTATCAATCAATGTTTTGTAATCCTTACCTTCTATGGTTATAAATACCTCCGTCAGTCCGGTTTTGGATTCTGTCATTTGTGCAGCGTCCTCCTCCAGTAACTCCTCCGCCATGTCTCTGATAATTATGTTGCTGCGGTAGTTATGCTCCTCTTGGACCCCCAGGTTCTCCTCCGACAATGGATGGGCCCGGTTCTCCATTGTCTCCTCTAGTTTCCCGTGGATGGACCTGCTACTGCCTGGCTGTATCCACCTCTGCCTCTGTTTCCACTTCCATTTCCCCTCGGTGCTCCTCTGGTGTTCTCGGCTCCTCTCTGTGGTTGATTCTGTTGCTGGTACGTTCTCTCACTGCGTTGACATTCTCTCGGTTTATGACATCTAAAACAGGTTGTTCTTATAGCATAGTTTTCAACATTACAATCGGCACATCGCCAACCCTCGCCTCGATTATCATTATTTCGCCCCTCAGTGAAAATTTGGTATTCCCCAGGATTGATTATGATTACCATTCATATGTGTTATTGGGGCGTTTATTCGCCTACTCATATCCCGTTCCCGTATATTCTGAAAAATATCCAATATTTTCTCTAGTTCTGTAATCTCTAGAATCTCGCGGGTCATTAGCATATAATCTGTATTTCCCTGGGCAAATGCTTACTTATGTGACGGACGAATGACTGAAACGGTAATGGTGGCTCTAAATATTTGGCCTCATTGTATAATCGCATTACATACATAGTTACGTTACCCCTTTGGGTCCCAAAATTACCTAGTCCCATAATTTTACTCCGCAATATTTCTTGTTCCTCCTCCGACCAATATTTCTCTCTAAAGGCCGTCTCAAAACACTGATAACTTACCCAGTCTACCTTATGTACCTCCGCCCATACCGCGGAATTCCCTCTAAAACACTTCATTATTTTTAACAATTGTACTTCCCAGCTACTTCTACAAAACTGATTAAATTCTTTGACTCTATTTAAAAACTGCATAGGGTGTACCCCGTTTTCACAATTAAACAACTCCAAATCAATATCGCTATTCACATCTTTAGTAATGACTATTTGTTCAGTAACACTATTACGTTTTTCGTTTATAGCTATATTCAATTCATCTTTAACATTAACTATGCTCAATTGATGCAAATATATTGTTATTTAAACTCTCAATTTGTACATGACGCTTATCTATAGTATTCACTGTATTTTGTATAGCTTGTATCTCTGTTTTGCAATTACTTTCTATTTCATTGATTTTGACATTAGTACTAATTTCATATGTTTCAATCTTGTCAACTACACAATTCAACTTGTACTCACTACTAACATTACATTTATCTATTTTACGATCAAAATTTTTGGTTACCTTCTGTATTTGTTTATTGGTTTTTTCTACCACACTACTCTCAACTTCGTCAATTCTATTATTCATACTATTTAATGAGTGATTCAATTTCTCGTTTAATTCAAATTTCAACTCGTTAAAACTACTTTCGCATTTCATTTTTACCTCATCAATGTCAAATTTAAGTACATCAAATTTACAATTAAATTCACTTTTAATTTCGGTCTTAATTTCATCAAAACGATTATTTAATTCGTTAAATTTGTCATTCTGTACATCTAATTTCTCATTGACACTACTTTTAAATTTTGCATTTCGTTTTTCTGTTCATCAAATTTGTTATTGAAATGACTATTTTTTACCATGTTTTTCAGACATGGTTTGTATCAGGTTAAATATATAATTTATTGACAACTCTTTTTCTCTTGTTTTAATTATTACGGGAGTGGAAATCGCTCCCGGCGTACTAATTACAGATACTTCTGCATTATGCTCATCTAATGACATTGATTCTGTTTGAATACCGGAGTCGGCATTTATTTGACTCTCGGTCTGACCGTCAGAGAAGCTGATTTCATTGTTATCTGCCATTTTTATGTTGTAAATTTACTACTTTTAATTTACATATACTGCTCTTAGACTTATTTCTACAACATCTTATATTTACTCTAATCTTAACTCATTGTCTTGCGTACTTTACGTAATTTTTCCGTATCGTTATTCAACCTTCAACCATACTTGTATTCGCTTTTAGGTGCCGATTTATAATTATTTTACAAATCGAGTCCCTGTTCGGGCGCCAATTGTATTATGTCGTTTTATTACCTTTAATTATTAAAATTTTATTCATTTTAAAACTCACCTCTTAATCCAAAGTCCGTTGCACGAAACTGCGAAATACAAAGATGACCTTCAGGTTATCTGAATAACGTACTCAACTCGCTTTTCACTTGAAACAAATCTAATTTAATTGCATTTTTTTTCTTTCTTTAAATACACACTCTCTACTCATCCTCCTTCAAATCACATATTACAGCTCATTTTCTACTTTTAAAAGACAGACACTACATTACATACATTTGCGTAATAATTTCTTATTCTAATATAGTTGTAAACCTATTAAAAGCGACCCAGATTGCCCATTCACTCATTCATACGAAACCCCTTTAATATATAATTACTTTAAAAACCACCTTTTTACATGATTGTAATAATTTTGTGTTGGATACAATTAGTTACCCTGGCGTCCTCCTGTAACCGCATGGCGCGTCGCGCACTCGATTTCTTTTCAAAAAAATATATTACCGTTTCATTGATTTTAAAGTTCCACTTCACCACTTGTCTATACTCTTGAACTTTGATTTACACCTTCTTATTCATACATACTGTTATAGTCGGCCGACCTTTAATACGCTCGAGCTAAGATTTTTTTATGACCGCGCAGTCTGAAGTTGTTATTACACTGGGATGAACTTTTGTGACCATCTTACATGTGGTCAGACATCACTGCCTTGCCAGCAAATGAATTTCATCGCCGTTCACAGCCTTCGTTGTCGAATTTTTAGTAGTTGTACATCTAGCACAGGATTTACGTGTGCTGTGCTTCGACAATATTTCACAGCCTTTACTTTCATTTATGTAAAGTTAGGCGCTCCGCAGATGTTTGTGCTGGCGCATTTGTGAGTGGACGTCACACAATCGCAAAGTTCTTAGAATCGTGACAGTCGACAACATGACATTCCTTTATATTGTTACATCACCCAGTTACAGTGTACCGTTTCTTTGTTTAGACTGCGAGTTAAATTCACCTTGGGGACTGGACACATATATGACATGATTTGAAGTATTTTAAAAGATAAAAACCAGAATTAATAAAAAATAAAAGCCTTCTAATTCGCCCCATTACATGTCGCTAGTGTTGTGTACGCGTGTATTTTGTTGGTGTGTGTGAAACCTGTCCATTCCTGAAATGTAACCTTCCCTTTTGAAGTAAAATAGTTGTATGTTTATTTTAATTATAAGAAAACTATGTACGATAGGATAAAACAAAAGACACCAAAGTGTATAGAAATTATAGGTAAATAAAGTATTAAAAAACCGTATCGATGTGACGAAAAGTGCAATTACTATATGTAAAAAATGAATAACTTTTTTGTGAGTACCATAAAGAAGTGCAATTTACGTATAGTAATCATAAAAATTAGTGATTGATTGAGCATCGAGTGATGTGAAACAAACTTCGTAATTCGCAAAAATAGGCGAAAATTGTGACTTGAACCAGAGTGGGGAAAGTGACGCTCGACAGAATCTGACAAGACAAATATTGTTCAGACAGGAATTTTTGCACGACCTGACTATAAATACCAGGTCATGCTAATAAAATTTCTTCTCGATTCAACCATTACCGCAGGAGGCTGCCGGTTGATGACGCCAATTCACATCTATAATGAGTCACAGGACAAACTAGATGTCCAACCAGAGCCGCAGAATACATACGATGAGGTCTATGGACACTCTGGCAGCATATGATGTGAGACGAGATGACTATTAATCAGCACATGCAGTGGAACACGACCAGAAGGACATGGAGAACATGACCAGAGGACCAGAAGGGCACAGAGAACACGACCAGAGGACCAGGAGAACGTACAGATGAATAACCACGTCAAACGAGGTGATAAAAAAAACATAATTATAAACATTTGAAAGACACTAATTAAAGTTGGAATAAAAGACATTCAACCAATGTTAAAATAAATAAATTATACATAAATGTAAAAGCAGAATTAAAATTACAATAATATTTCTTGTATCAAATTTAGTAATTAGTAACGTATATGATAAGAGAAATATTTAAATTTTGAATGAACATAATTAGTAAAGTCTTTGATGATAAAGGAGAATGCATATGCCGTAGAAAGTTAAAACAAAGTAATATAAAAGAAATTTGAATAGAAGTAAATTCAGTTTTGAAGCTAATGAATCAGCAATTGTAAAAAGATGAGCACACAATGAGTAAGCCGAGAGCAAAATAAATATTTTAAAGTAATTAAAATTAGATAATAAGATTTGTGTATGTAATTTGTTAGCAGTAAGTTATGTACGAAAACTTTGTACAAACGATATAATAATGAGTCAATGTTTAATATGCGATATAAAAGATTTTGTTTAATAAATAAATTATGGAACAATTTTAAACTTAAATAACGTATCATCTTATTATGATTACACCCATGAAATCAGTTCAATAAATTAAATTGAATTTGTTATATAACACAGATTTTCACACACATTTAAATTACATTAAATAAATAGCAATTTGTAGTGTTTTAAAATTTTGACGTCCCAAGAACGTGGGGCTCCTCAAACACAAATAAATTTGTATTTGCAACCTATATACACAAGATATACCATTGTATAAATTGTCTCCCAAACGCGTGGGGCTACACAATTTAAGTAAGTAACAGCTAGTGAAGTTGTTTTATACTTCCTTTCTTTTACAGATATAAATTCAAACTCCTGCATGCCAGGCAAGGTTTCCCAATAGAACCATTTTGTAAAATATCCCATATTTACAACAATTACACAGTTCAACTAAAAATTCATATGAGTCTTCATAGTGAATTATTATACAGAGAATCCCACAGAGAAAGAGTAATATCAGTTATGTACATAAAACGTACAGCATGTTGTACATACTTTAAATACATAGTAGTCACAATGGAAGTCAGTATAAAATATATCATCAAAGTGTAAAAATTGAAATGAGAAACCAAAGATACACAGAAATTTTGGATCACACAAGAATTTCAATTATGAATTTAAAAAAGTAAACATGAAAGTTAAGGAGGAAGTTGTGAGGTTTCATTCATTTTGCACTTAATACAATGTTGTAGTAATGTCCACACAAAAGATCATTCAAATTCTTTTCTATTTTCATGTGCTCAAATTACTGTGCTTCTTTATACTTGAAAAATAAAATTATTTGCTCTTCATTGTATAAAAGAACAGTTACAAATTTATATTATTTTTAATAATTACAGTACTCTGATGACGTTGAGTGACTTTTTAAAATAGAGACTGTCTCTGACATTGATAATTCATTTTTTATGATGACATTTACAAATTCATTTAATTACATTAAATTATTTAATATAGGTAATTCACACTTTCAGCACATTTTAGCTGTTTCAGTCATGTGTAAAGGTAACTATTCATTTTTTTAGACACTTCCTGTAAAGTTTTAAATACAATAATATTCTACAAAATGTACCTTAACTTCAAATGAAAAGACTCAAGAATTTAGGGATTTACTTCTAATAACACTGGTAAATTCAACTTTTGTCACAAGATATGCTGACACTGCTCTTTATGTATCGTTTTATGTTGCATTCAAAATACAATCAGAATTTCTCTATCGCCCACACCTTTTGCTTGGCAATCAATTTTTCAAATTCTGGATTCATCAGTTAATACAGTGATCATGCAAAATAACACTTTTCATTGTGTAGAACGTTTTACCATAACGTCTTCATAACTCCTTTATTTAGTCGCAAGATAAAGACACAAATAAAGTTTATTGAGCACATCATTATGCTGTGGTATGACTTACTAAATGTCATGACATGAATTACATAGTTTATGAATCACTATTATTCTTCCTAGAGTAAGATTGTGATCATTAAGAAACAATTTAGTTTGCGATTTTTTAAGTGAATAGTGCCTTGTGCAATATAATAGTGCAGTCTCTCAAAATTTTCATTATTCCAAGGAAAGTATAAATGATCCAAATAGTTTTTGGAATGTACAAGGAATTACAGTAAAGATAGAAGATTCTAAAGAAATTTATAATTTACAGATGGATATAGTGGTCTTAACTGAAAGAAAGAAAAAGGGAATGGAATAGAAATGTGAATATCTATATTAATTTATGTAGTGGAGTTCCTAAGCATCAGTGCTCAAATAGAGGGTTGTCTATTATGATTCTTAAAAAATATCAAACAGAACTATGGATAATGAGGCAATCACTGAAAACTTAATAACAGTAAATCTGTCATGCAGCAACAAATAACCATAGTAGGAGTGTATGGAGTATCTGATTATTGAACAAATGTGATGAAAGATGAGTTTTTGAAAGTTTTAATTCTTTAAGTTCTAGGTTTTATGAGTTCAGACTAAGCCTATAGCCTGTTTTTCCTGTTTTATATAAATGTCTTTGCTTCGTTTCTCACTGGAATGTATGTAAATAGTCGGCTTTCTTGGCCACATGTCACCAAAAATTTTACACAAACTATGACATGAAAAAAACCATCAAAATTATGGAGGTGAAATATAGGGTGGACTACCCTTTCTTTGTTATATTTCCACTAAATTGTAAAATTTGTTTTAATACTGCAAATTTGTTTGACAAAAAAATATAATTCATAAAAGTTGTAAAGCACTGCAATTATTGTTAATTTTCCTAAGCCCTACTTTTGTTAGGAGCATGTTGTACCAGTATGGTGTCTGTGTTCAGTTGAACTCTGCATATCACTTTTATTCTCTCAAATCTCATATCCACATTCTTCATCAAAGTCATCACCAGAATCAGAGTACGAACCAATATGATATAGTGGGTGTCTCCTTCAGGAATAATACTGTTATGATTCCAAGCCATTTATCACAACATAAACAAAGAACGAACACAATTTAGGTTAGCTAAACAAGATGTATTATAAACAAGAATAGACCGGACACTGCCGATCTGTTTGTCTTGAGAGTATGTAGTATCTTACAATACTAGTATGTATGTACTATACATATACATATACTAGTAATATGTATATACTAGATAGTATGTACTATCTAACAAATAAAGATATTATTAGCAGTACTATTACTGAACCGATAGTACATGAACGGTTATAGTAATTTGAGCAGAAACTTTGGGAATATACTGGTACTTTCATAGCACTCAAAGGGTTAATGACTTCAAAACGTGATACGTGAGCAACTTTTTCAATTTTTTTCAGTAACTTTTCATCAGTGGGAAACTTGTACCAAATAATATGAAATTAGTTACAAACTGTACAATTTGTTATACAATGTGTGGATCTGTCCATTCCATAGTGAGCAATTCTGAAAATTCATGGCACACTCAGAGCTGTCTATACAGTTCAGCAGTAGTATAGAGGAACAACAAATTCAGTGTGTTTAAACATTTCTACTTGTTTAGATTTTTGAAAACCATAAGAGTTAACTAAAAAGTTTAACTGAAAACAGTTGAATCAATATCTAGTTGATAGAAACTCAAAAGACTGACAACTAATAATTTAGAAATGAAGTAAAAGTTTACTGTAGTGTTGGAGATTAGGTAGTAAAAACTTGTAAGTTTATGGTTTTACATTACTTGATAATGTGTACTTCCATTGAGTGTTAAATAATGGTTCAGACTCAGTTGATTTTTAATGTAGATGTATTGATGAATATCAAATGACTGATTTCCTTCATTTACAAAGAAAGAAAGAACATAAATTACTATAGAGAATTAATATAGAATACAAAGCACTGAAGAAATTTGTAACAACAATAATAATAGTGGTTTCTAGGAATTTAATAAGGAAACATAATCAAATATACAAAGGTCTTGTAAAATATATAAAAACACTTAGTAAGTATCAGAGATTTCCCAAATGTACAAAGGTTTTGTAAAATATGTAAAAACACTTGGTAAGTTTCAGAGATTTTATTTAACTCTGACAGCTGTTTCGACTAACTAAGCCATTGTCAAAGAGAGAATGAATGAAAACACAGGATGTGAGTTTAGGTGGTGGTGGTAGTGACCATCGGTTTTAGGGCGTATCTGGAACTTCTGTGAGGGTTGAGATGGAGAGGGGGTATGCAAGAGACAAGAGAAAGTCAGGTGTCTTTAAAAACTAAATACAATCATGAATGCAAAATATAAAATTAACTAAACTAAATATAATCTGAATGCAAAATATAAAATAAACTAAACTAAACAGCTTTTAATAGGTCTCTTGCACACCCCCTCTCCATCTCAACCCTCACAGATGTTCCAGATACGCCCTAAAACGAATGGTCACTACCACCACCACCACCTAAACTCACATCCTGTGTTTTCATTCATTCTCTCTTTGACAATGGCTTAGTTAGTTGAAACAGCTGTCAGAGTTAAATAAAATCTGTGAAACTTACCAAGTGTTTTTATATATTTTACAAAACCTTTGTATTAATATGTTTCACCAAGTGCCCAACGAGTCATCAATTAATATAATCAAATATTACAGAATCCACTTTTTTAAAACCTGAGAAATCTGTTATTGCAGTTTCAGTCAAGAGACTTACCACCTGTATTCAAGATGTGTGTGTCCGCAGGCATATCTGTGTGAACTACACCTTGTCAATAAAACATCAGTCAGTAACTGATGCAGTTTCTGATGTAATAAATAAGTATGATGTATTAGGAACATTTCTTAGGAACCAGGTAATAACTTTGCAGAGAAATGTCAAATTTCCACTCTCTCTCTCTCTCTCTCTCTCTCTCTCTCTCTCTCTCTCTCTCTCTCTCTCTCTCTCTCTCTCTCTCTCTCTCTCTCTTCTCTTTCTCTCTCTCTCTCTCTCTCTCTGCTTTGCCCTTGATTCATAATGTTTTGGTAATAAGATTTATGTTGTAGAACACTGAAACACAAATATTTTGGATTTACTAACCTACTGAATATTTTCTAAAAATGAAACTTTCACTTGTGAACTTACTGTTTTTTCTCGTCGAACACGTTTCGGCGTCGTGTTCACCTTCGTCAGCTTAGAGACAGACTGCCAGTATTTAGTAACGGTTATTGTATGGAAGGTATAGTGGGGGTGGTGTGTGGAGGAAGGGGATTGGCGCAGGGATTCAAATTAATGTTTGTTTTTTGTATAATTGTGTCAAAAAGTGTATGTGATTTATATTGTAATTGTTCGTTAAGTATGTTGTTTGGTTGTGTTGTGTGATGTTTGTATATTTCGTATTGTTCAGCTGTGTTGAGTTTTCGACAACCAACACAACCAAACAACATACTTAACGAACAATTACAATATAAATCACATACACTTTTTGACACAATTATACAAAAAACAAACATTAATTTGAATCCCCGCGCCAATCCCCTTCCTCCACACACCACCCCCAATATACCTTCCATACAATAACCGTTACTAAATACTGGCAGTCTGTCTCTAAGCTGACGAAGGCGAACACGATGCCGAAACGCGTTCGACGAGAAAAAACAGTAAGTTCATAAGTGAAAGTTTCATTTTTAGATAAAGTGTAGTGCTGTGAAAGAAGATGATGAACAATCAAGACAACTATGAATATTTTCATATAATTTGTATGGGGTTCAATTATATGTTATACACAAAGCGTATAACTACACAACAAAAAATACTCATCCTCTGACGTCTTTCAATCACTGTCACAAGTCTACGTTGGACAAATGGGACAGAATTTCCACGCATGTGGAATAGTTCCTGCTAATTGAACACATCAAAGACACCAAAACATACACACAAATTCTGATCTGTTTAGCCTTAGCCAATCGCGGGGGGTATATTCAAGTTACACTGACTGACAGGTCGAAGATTTCTTAACAAGCCTTCTCAGACCTGTATATTTTGGTCCAATCTTGTTACATTTTACATTTTGATATATTAATTGGATCGTCGGATGATGATGAATCGCTGTCATCGCGTTTTCTCTTCAATGTGGCTGCAGCTGCAGCAAGCGAGAACATCAAGTCCTCAAGACGGTTTTCTTGAACTCGGGGACGTCGATCGTATCATTAAAAGGCCAAATACTCTACATTCATGTCTAAAGAGATGCACTTGTGTGTAATCTTGAAGCCGCTCACTTTCAGAAAGATGGTAGCATGAAAGTAATTCGGAATAATCAGTCGTTTCCACGTCTTAGCTGCCGTCAATGTTTTGCCATGTTTAGTTTCAAACAGTTGAGCTGTAGGCTTAATCTTTGCCGGAGTATATTGAGTCGTATAAATACGAGCGCCAAACACACCAGGCACTAGACCATCCTTCCCTTGTTTCGTTCCAGTAAGATACTTCTCACTCATATTCTGTACTGGAGTCTTGGTATCGACGCCAAATCGTTGAAGAACTTCGGTACACAAGCGAAACAGCCCAAGTGTACTGGTTCCTCATAAGCGTGCATCCAAGTTTCAGAGAAAGCAATAATGTCGCTATTCTGTAAAACTGGATCGCTCATTATATCATCTTTATGAGCCTTTAAACTCTGCACGTTCAAATACGGTATCACCAGCGTACGTCGATTTAAACTAAAATCTATAGCTTTGTCGACAACAGTATATATTCACTTAGTTATTTCAATATATCGTACATGCATAAGTCGCTTTATTCTAGCTTCGATATTTTCGCTTTTACTCATACATACTGTTCACTAAAAGAGCTGCTAAAAATTATCATCAAATTTTCGCGCTCAGCGACACCCGTACTGTACCGAGGCCGACGAGAAAGACGTCTTTCTCGTCAGCCTCGATAAATAAATAACCGAAACATGAAATCAGAGTCGAACGAAATGGTTGTAATGCAAATAAGATTTATTTAGTACAGAATACAACCAAATATGTATTCCACTAATAGTCTATTACGTGAGGCATGACAAAGGGGCTATCTGCCGATTTCGAGTTAGTGTCCAAGTAATTGTTTGATTCCTTTTGCTATCGCTTTCTAAAAGGTTCCAGAACAAAGGTAAGGGAATTTTTGGCCCGCTCTTATCCCTAAAGGGTTGAAACCTACCCCTAAAGGGTTGAAAATATGAAACGGCGCGAGAATGCATTTCAAAGCCCTAAAATTAGGTACTTATATGTTTTGCGGGGTGCTGATTACGATTTTGACATCAAGGAATACATCCGACGCAAGGGTTCGACTTGAAATGGTTGAAAATTACCCCTAAAGTGTTGAAAACATGAAACAACGCGATGATGTACTTTGAAGTCCTGAAATTGGGTACCTACAGGTTTTTGGGGGGTGCTGATTATGATTTTGACGTCAAGGAATACATCCGAGACAAGGGTTAGGCTTGAAAAACACCTCTAAAGGGTTGAAAAGATGAAACAAGGCGAGGATGTACTTTGATCTCCTGAAATTGGGTACATTTAAAATTAAAAAATTAAAAATTCAGTCGAAAAAATATATATATTTCATCCCTACTTATAAAATTTAAACAAAGAAAAGTTGAACCACAAACATTATATTATTTTATTAAATTAAATATTCGATTGATATAATGAACCACCAGTATAGACAGTAACAAATTGCAACAGTTATTGTTTTGTTTATAATAGAAGTTAAAAAAATAATAATAATGCTTAATTATATTGTCAATTTGAAAAAAATTTAGTTTATTATAAATTAATAGTGGTGCATACTGGAAGCTCTTGAAGTCTTCTTGAGTTATTCCAGGAAACGCTGAATGATGAGGGCTGGTTTGAAGTAAATAGAAGTGGACTGTATGACTTTTAGATGATAATCTTTTATTGAATGATCTTGAATTTGGATACTGTTGCTGACACGCGCAGATGTTTACGCGACATGATGCCCGTTAAGTGATTAATAATAGAAGTCGAAAGACATGATAATAAAGCAAGATCGTTGAGTACAATTAGTGCATGCTGCACATATTAATAGTTGAAAAAAATGAAAGCCAGTAGCCGCGGCCTGGAATATTACGAGTGAACGACTCGGAGCCTTTTGTAGAACTAACGAAAATATCGCTACAGACAGCTGTGCTGCGCCGGCTATAGGCGATAGATAAGAAAAACGTGACGTCATCCGTGCGTGTCGCAGTGCAGTAATTACAATACATAGTTTAACAGTTCAAAGTCTGAACATACTGCCCCCACAAAATCGGGACGATTTTGGAATTTAAGTTGTTGTGTGAAACGTAAATCACAATTACATCAAATGTTGTATACAAAGAAAATACATAAAATACTTGAAAGCTTTACACATTGAATAAATTGACCTTTGCTTAAAATAAATAGCCTCTGACACAAGAAATCTATAAATTACAAAATTAATTAAGCTATCAGAACAAACTTAAAGTAAAACAAAACAATTTCTGCACTGAAAAGATACAAACTAAATCTCATGCTAAAAACAAAAGTGCTTATATAACTAACATACTCTTCTTTGAAGCATTAACATAGGTTTGGTAAATACATACATTTAATCTTTAACAGAAAATAAGCGACATCCCTTAATTTGTATAAAGAAAACATCCTCAAAAACTGACTCAATATAGTAATACAATAATAACGACATAGTAGCAGATACAATAATAGTAGACTAACAATTTAAAGATACATAACCATCGTAAACACAATAGAGAAAGAACATAATAATGTACATGCATAGTGTTGATATAATGATATCAAATTCAATGATACATGGCAGTAAAATAGACATATCCGAAAGGATGTAAAAATGCATAATATGAGTATACATAATACATAACGATTGATATAATGATTAATAGTACATAATAGTATAATAATAGTCACAAAAAATTCAAGAACAATAATAACATAATAATGGTACATAGGAATACAATAATAAAAACTTAATAATAATACAATACAAACAACCAATAAAAAACATGATAAATGTTCAGAGCAATGATGCATGATAATGCGAATTAGTCTGAGTCCACCGGAAGGGGACATAATTTATGGATGGGTCGACGTAGGATACCCTGTGCGGTGCGAACTTCGGCAACGCGCACTATCGAATCCTGACCCGCAAAAACATTTGTAATTACCCTGCGCTTCCATTGAAGGGGGGGGGGAATTATCGTCTAAAATAAGGACGAGCTGTCCGACATTTAAATTCCTTGAGGTGGTGCGCCATTTGTTGCGCTGCTGCAACTGGTGCAAATAATCTTTGGACCATCGTTTCCAGATGGATTGTGTAAATCTTTGGAGCAGCTGCCATCTGCCCAAACGACTAATGCTGACTTGGGTATAGTCGGGCTCCGGGAGTGCAGTCAGTGGAGAACCGACCAGGAAATGAGCGGGAGTTAAGGGTTCAGGGTCCCTAAAATCATTAGAAATAGAGAATAAAGGGCGTTAAGGAATTAAGGCAGGACTCTATTTGAGTTAAAATGATAGAGTACTCCTCGAAATTCAAAACTGTACAGCCAATCACGCGACGTAAATGAAATTTGACACTTTTTACTCCGCTTTCCCACAAACCACCGAAATGAGGGGCTGAGAGAAGAATAAAGGACCTCTTGAAGCCCTGGGAACTGATAAACTCCTGAGTTCATTGCTCAAATCCCTTAGATTAAAAAGCCTGTACAAATCGTGTAATGTGCTGCTAGCACGACGAAAATTCGTACCATTGTCTGAAAATAACAGCGGGAATACCTCTACGCGCGATGAACCGTTTTAAGGCCGCTATGAAGGCGTCTGAAGTAAGATCTGATACAAGTTCCAAATGAATGGCTTTAGTGCACATGCATATGAATAACGCAATATATGCTTTTGACGTCGATTTTGAGCGCTGCCCGCCATATAAATACGGGACCGGCATAGTCCACCGCAGATTGGGAAAATGGTTTAGCAGGCGTGACCCTGGAAGAGGGTAACTGTCCTAATAACTGGTTCGCGCCTCTAGCACGATAACGGAAACAAGTGACGCATTTATGTATTACCGAGCGTATATAGGACTTATCGTTAACAATCCAATATTTCTGTCTCAGAGAAAACTGGGTTAATTGAACATCAGAGTGCAATAAACGAAGATGTTCGTATTCTATGATTAACTTGGTGAGATGGGAATGCGGGTGCAAAAATTATTTGATGTTTGCTAGCGTAATTAAGGTGGCAGAGCTGCAGACGTCCACCCACTTTCAATATACCTGACTCATCAAGGAAGGGGTTGAGAGAGAGAATTTTACTGCTGTTGGGGATGCAGCGATGTTCCTCAAGCTCCTTAACTTCAATGCCGAAATGCAATTGCTGAGACTGGCGAATAAAAACTAAAAGAGTATCATGCAACTTCTGGGCTGACAAAAAAGAAGTTCCCTTGTCCGCTATGGGGAGCCTAGAGTTACGAATGAATCTACGGCAATATGAGAAAACGCGAATGAGTCTTGTAAGGGAGGAGTAATTTTCAACATAACTGGAGGTGGATAAAGCGGCAATTTGTGAGGTTGGGACCTGCTTGCGTTGCTCTTGTTCCAGATCGGGATAAGTACAGGGAGATTGAGTATCAAAGGCATTGATAGGCCATGATGATGACTCATGTGAGTGAGCGTGTAAAATCCGATTACGTTTACGCCTACGTTCGTGTATAAGTTTCTGCTGGACCGGGGGTTCCAGTGATTGAGATTCGCGGATAGCGCTGGAGAGAGAATCGCCTAAATGAGACTTGTCTGACCTGCGAGGCAGGGATACCACAAATCTGCCATCGTCATTGCGGACAGTATTGGACACAAAATGATTCTCGCATGCCGAGTCCTCAGCGGAGGCATCACGAATAGAAACCTCCTCCAACTTCCAAAATTCCTTTAGTTGCGAGGAAATTTCACTATCATTATCACGTACCATAAAGGATGAAATCGGTTTCGTCATGTCGACATTAAACGGCAAATTACCTGCGAGAATGAATCCTAGTTTTGTCTCCTGAATTATGGGAAAATGTGGACCACGTATAAATTTAGTAGGTTCAATCAACTGCAAATAATATTGAGCACTGAGCAATAAATCGACTAGCGAAGAGAAGTTGAGTTGTGGGTCGGCTAAAAATATGCCCTTGGGTAAATTTAAAGATGCGACATCAAATGATTCCGCTGGGAGATTATTGGTGATGCTGGGAAGCACAGCGCAATGTATGTTTAAAACAAATTTTTTATAGCGAGACTGTAACCTGACTCGGGTACTGAAGTCAGCTTGTGATAAAGAATTGTTTATACCCGTTATGGGCAATTGAGATTTGATTAGTTTCAGACCCATACGGCGTGCGAAATGCATTGTACAAAAGTTAGCCTGCGAACCAGAATCCAGTAAAATTCTCACAGGGTGCCTTCTACCTGCACGGTCAGTAGTCATGCAGACTGCTGTAGATAATAATATGGATTTATTTGTTTGCAACTTCAGCGAACACGGGTTGTTACTGGACGATTCGGGTTTGTTAGACATATGAATCATGGTATGATGACGTTTCGCACACGTTCTACAAGAAAATTTAGATAGGCAATGGGCGCTATCATGGCCTGCGCGAAAGTAATTTAGACAGAGTTTGTTTTTGAGTATAATGTTTTGTCTCTCGTAAATATTAAGCGATATAAATTGTGGACAAGCAATAATTCTGTGCATTTTGTTTTAATTGTCTCCAAGTCATGTTACTAAATATTTAGAATTAATATTAGGCAATTACCTGTATTAACTTCCGTCTTGTGACTTATTTGGTTTTTTTCTTAAAACGACGCGTTTCGAGAATAAATTCTCATCATCAGGTTTCAATACTATAAAGACATCAAATTCACCCAAAAGGGGTCGTCAACTAGTTAAAACACACAAACACAAAAACACCACACATAATTTAACACCGACACAGTCACGGCACAGTCCGATGCGCATCGTCTCGTTGCCAACGACCAACTGTTGCACTTTGTCTTATATGACCGTTATCATTGCCCGCTGACCCACCGATATCGATGGCCGTGTTGTACAGCAGATTCGATCGGAACGAAACTTTGTCATTAAGTAGCTGGTCCGTTTGTAACTTAGAAGAAGCCCTGTATATCTCATATTCCTCAACAGCGTTCATGTATGCACCCTTTTTACAATTATGAAGCAGTTTAAAGTTTGTGTGGAAGTCTGAGTACTTATGATTATACAGCATTAAATGCTGAGCGTAACTGGATCTAGTTTTCGAGATATCACTTTTGGGCAGGTGTTCTTTAAAACGTTCGGCTGACGGCCTGCCCGTTTGTCCTATATAGAATTTGTCACAGTCATCCCATTCAAGCTTGTACACTCGTTTTCTCTTCAGCCGGGATATGAGTTCTTTGTCCCAAACGTTTTTTGATGTTATTTGTGGTTTTAAAGGCCACTGTTATTTTACGTTTTTTTCAGCTCATTCTTTACAATGACTGGTAGTACATTCGTGTACTCAGTTACTATAAACTTAGTATCTTCTTTAGATGGGCCGGTTAATCTGCTTTTACTATTGATTTTTACCGAGTGTTTACTTATAAGCTTGTCTACGATTCCACTGTTATACCCATTAGCGATAGCTATACTTTTGATTATATTAGTCTCTTCCACTCTGTCTTTTTGCTCAAGGGGAATAGCAAGCATTCTATGAATGAACGCGTTGAAGGCTGCCATTTTTTGGGAATATGGATGGTACGAATCAGCATGAATAGTAATATTTGTGGTGGTGGGCTTTCTATAAATTTTGAATCTAAAACGGTCATTATATTTGCTGATAGTGAGATCAAGAAAGTTCAGGCAGCTATTATTCTCCATTTCTAGGGTAAATTGGATTTTCATGTTTATGGTGTTCATATAGCCTTTCAAATTTTCTATTTGTCTACTCGTTCCATTGAATATCATAAAAGTGTCGTCAACGTAGCGTACGTAAAATTTAATTTTGTCTCGCTGTTTATTAAGACTAGACGTTTTAACATCAAAAAACGTTTGGGACAAAGAACTCATATCCCGGCTGAAGAGAAAACGAGTGTACAAGCTTGAATGGGATGACTGTGACAAATTCTATATAGGACAAACGGGCAGGCCGTCAGCCGAACGTTTTAAAGAACACCTGCCCAAAAGTGATATCTCGAAAACTAGATCCAGTTACGCTCAGCATTTAATGCTGTATAATCATAAGTACTCAGACTTCCACACAAACTTTAAACTGCTTCATAATTGTAAAAAGGGTGCATACATGAACGCTGTTGAGGAATATGAGATATACAGGGCTTCTAAGTTACAAACGGACCAGCTACTTAATGACAAAGTTTCGTTCCGATCGAATCTGCTGTACAACACGGCCATCGATATCGGTGGGTCAGCGGGCAATGATAACGGTCATATAAGACAAAGTGCAACAGTTGGTCGTTGGCAACGAGACGATGCGCATCGGACTGTGCCGTGACTGTGTCGGTGTTAAATTATGTGTGGTGTTTTTGTGTTTGTGTGTTTTAACTAGTTGACGACCCCTTTTGGGTGAATTTGATGTTTTTATAGTATTGAAACCTGATGATGAGAATTTATTCTCGAAACGCGTCGTTTTAAGAAAAAACCAAATAAGTCACAAGACGGAAGTTAATACAGGTAATTGCCTAATATTAATTCTAAATAATAATTCTGTGTTTACCCTTGCACAGTTGACATAGATTATCTCCGAGATGGGAGTGGAATGTGGCCTTGGCCGCATTCACTGTTTTTATTGACTTGCGATAATGGGACTTATCGCAAACGTTTATCTTGTCCGTTGAAGTGGTTTCACTATCCAGATTTTGCAATAGCTGCCTACGTGTATTTAAGAATTTTATGAAATTATTGACGCATGTACTTATCGAGTTTTTGGGCCAAATAATGAATAAGAATAATTTCAAATGTATTCACGGGCAGGTTCAAGGTGTTTAACGCATTGATATTAGCGGTTATCTCGTCAATAAATCTGGAAATGCTAATTTTGGACTCGTGTTGAACCGCTTGCACACCCAGGACATTTCCCACATGATGGGCTGGGACAATCAACTTACTGTCATATCTGTTTTATAGCAGATAAATAGCTACAGCGTAGTTTTCATGAGTAATTGGCAGCGATTTTATCACGTTGAGTGCCTCATCACTTAATGACGAGTGCAAGTAGTGTAGCTTTTGAATATTCGTCAGATCGGATCTGGCATGCACTAATTCGAGAAATATGTTATAATAGTGTTGCCACTCAATTACGTTACCCGAAAACCGAGGTAATTTGATCGGTTCCAGTTGTATAGGGGGGTTTTAAGAGGCGTAATTTCGGTACTAATCAGCGGTTTTTGATTCACCTGTTCCACCTGCTCTAACAAGTGTTGCAACTTACATTCTATGTTGCAAAGATCGTCCTCAGTCTGGACTCTATCACTTGCCAATGCGAAATCAGCGTCATCGGATTCAATTTGAGACTGAACGTCATCGTATTTAGTGGATAATTCCATTAAATGCCGTAGCTTTATTTTCAGTGCGTGATGATCGCTGGTTTCCGGATCGAAATTATCCGCAAACGTGTTCACGCGGGATATAGAAGCTTTAATCGTGTCCCGCTTCTTTATCAGAGCTTTGATATCGGCCATGATTGCGATTGAAAAATGTAATTTAACAGAATTTATACGCAGAGCAGGTGAATAATTGTCATAATTTTGACAAAGTTTGATATGACGCGGGAGCTATTGATCGTACTATAACTTAACACATTACTTATTATAACATACTTATTGTCTCTATCAAAAAACAGCCATCAGCGTTATTGAAATTATGAATTTGAATGATAATACGTATAGTCTTATCTCGACACTTGACCTGTCAGTGAGTTATTAAGAAGTTATGAGAATATGCTCAATATTATAATTATGTGTGTACATAAAAACATCAATAATAGCATATTGAATATAAAATATTGTTCAGATTGCTTATTCATGTGTTGTATGAAGAATTATATTATTAAATGAAAGTTTATAGTCACGTGGAATCCTGGCGTGTTCAGAACTGCTTCGGTCCTGTTGATTCCGCTCTGATCCCGTCCGTGAATCCTGTTATGTTGGTATCCCGCCTGTTTGTGCTGGCTGGATGAAGGTTGTCGTCATATCTCAGCGTGCTTTACCGTTGTGGAATTCGTTGCTGTAGAGTAACTGTCTTGCCGTTTCTTGTTGTGTCAGATCTGACGCTCTGTTGAATCTTGTATGTCACTCCTGTAGGTCGTCTTTTGCGGCAACAAAAGACATGCCACGGCCAGCAATCTCAATTTGAAAATGTTTTAAATTTTGAAACTTGATTGGGACCCAGGCCTTTGTGCCCATTAAATTACATGTTTTGAAATAGTGGACCAGAAAATACTGTCGCTGCGGACAAAGATGAGGTCTCTTGTGGACCAAGAAATGCCCATAATGCAAAATTAATATCCGTCCCGTGGGGACCAAAAATGTTGTCGCTTGTGGACAAAGTGCGGTCGCTTGTGGACCAAGAAATGCTGCCCGTAGGGCGAGAATAAAATCCGTCCCGTGAGGACCAAAAATGGTGCGTACTGGAAGCTCTTGAAGTCTTCTCGAGTTATTCCAGGAAACGCTGAATGATGAGGGCTGGTTTGAAGTAAATAGAAGTGGACTGTATGACTTTTAGATCTTTTATTGAATGGTCTTGAATTTGGATACTGTTGCTGACACGCGCAGATGTTTACGCGACATGACACCCGTTAAGTGATTAATAATAGAAGTCGAAAGACATGATAATAAAGCAAGATCGTTGAGTACAATTAGTGCATGCTGCACATATTAGTAGTTGAAAAAAATGAAAGCCAGTATCCACGGCCTGGAATATTACGAGTGAACGACTCGGAGCCTTTTGTAGAACTAACGAAAATATCGCTACAGACAGCTGTGCTGCGCCGGCTATAGGCGATAGATAAGAAAAACGTGACGTCATCCGTGCGTGTCGCAGTGCAGTAATTACAATACCTAGTTTAACAGTTGAAAGTCTGAACAAATAGGCTCTCAGGACCGCACCCGAACGTATAATATACGATAACAAAACCTAACTGTTGGAGCGCGTTTACATTTTTGGTCATATCACGGTCAATATTTAAGAAAAAAATTTCAATCAAAATGCATTTTGTAGAAAATCTAAAGAGCTACAACTATTGTCGTATGCACTATAGTAAAAAAAAACCTACTGTACACTAGATATTTCGCCTAGAAGTCAATAATGTTTTATACGATGTTGGCAAAATACACTTTTAAACTGCATTAACTCATCAAGTTTTAGTCATAAAGGAATGAAACAAAAGGTAAAAGTTTTGTTTTTCTATAGGCTTTATTTTTGATTCATAACAATTTTTCGATTAAACGCATCGATCCTGAGATATTTAATAAAAAACTGAATTTTGGCGAAAATCCAAAAACCTGAATTTTCTTAAAATGTTACGTGCTACTGTACAGCAATACATATATGGTTCACAAAAATTTAGGACATTGCTAATATAATAGATTTTATAATGCGAAAACTACAGTACCTCGGCTTAATCTTCATATTTGACAAAATAGCGGTCGTCCCTTTTTAAATTTCTTGGAAAAAATTTGCAGAAATTAAGATAATTTCCTACATAAATTCGTAATGTTTTAAGCTACACAAGTAATTAACCCAGAGTTCTTACGAAATTAACAGAGCTTTCATTTGGTACTAATTTTGTTACGATCGAACAATTTTTCACCATGGTATATCAGTTTTAATCACATAATTTGATCAAAAACCGGTGAATCGCCATCTTGTTTTGCTGTGTCTCAAGAAACATTTGACATAACGAAACCAAACAACGTGGAAAATTTTCGCCTGGTAATAAGCGTTAAGTATGAGTTATACAAATGGTTCGCAAAATGGTGTCGTTTTTTAGTTATTTGCAGATTAATTAAAAAAAAACGCGTTTTTTTGCAAAACTTTGCACCCTTGTAACTCGCAAACAAATTTTTTCGAAAAAGTGTATGCAACCTTTTTGCTTAGAATTTAATTATCTATCGGGTCTCGGGGTTAATTAAATTTTGTTTTTTTCACCCCCAAAAAAGGGGTGAAAACAACACCTAAATTTAAGAGCGGGCCAAAAAATTTCCTTAACTTCATTTTATAACCCTTTATAAAGATTTTGCAAAAAAAATCAGAAAGATCTATGGACACTAACTCAAAGTCTGCAGAAAATTCCTCATGTAATAGACTATAAGTTTAGGTATAATCCAGTTTTCATTTATTTTTGGCGGGTTTTGAAAATCACAGAGTTTTAATTAATGTTGATTGGGGAGTGGAATTTTTCATTTCTTAAAATAACGACATTGGCATTGGGTGTTCTTAAACCTAACACCTAAGTTTCATAGTAAACTATGGTTAACAACTCACTTTCATTATCAATAAATTTACACCTTCATTCTGTTTATTATACTCTCTTCTAAAAACCATTATTATTATTGATTTTCAAAAGCGTAATATTACCAATATTAGTATGGTATATAATTGTGTTTATTCATTTTATATTTATGCAAATAACAATACAGCTTCTCTCAGTTTAACACCTTGTTAGCTTTGTGCAAGAGGTTATTAGATCTTGTTTTGTGGTTACCTAAAAATAAAAACACCAGTGGTGAATGAATAATCAAATACCTGTAAAACAATTAATAACAATTTTACTAGGCTGACCACATTTCTGAAAACAAAGTAAGGACACCAGTATACTCGGTTAGATTCCTAGCTGTGAGATGTTTTCTACTATTTAAAAATATATTAAATATGTTATTATAATAACTTCCACCTACCTTGAAAGTTTCGTTTTGTGTGGGGCCAGGATTCTTTCGTACGAACACTAGATACAAACATATGCTTCAAGGGTTCTCGACATAACTAACTCTACACATCGTTCTGAAGAGAATTGATAATTTTTAATGCTCAAATGTTGAAATTATCGTTTACCAAATACATTTACATGTCGTCAAATGTTGTGCAACTCTTGCACCTTGCTTGTAACTGAACTTATTAACTATGGCTTACCTTATCATTTATAAAGACACAAACACAATTATAAACACAAACAGCCCAGCATTGCTCACTCACGCATACACACAGACATTTTATTTATCCCTTAACATTTATAATAAGCAACCCCAGCCCTTACGCTTAAACCGCCGGCACGTGGTTCGCGCTCGCACTCATAGTTTGTTAATTTATTATGGTTTATTTTCAAAAAAAAACATTTGATCCGGTTCTACTCGTTAGATTGACCGCGGTCACAGACTTTTTACTAATTGTTCCACTTTTTTACAGTTAAATTAAAAATTTTTTGTGACGAGCCTACTTCGCTCGTCCCGGCACCGGGGAGTTCAGTTAGTAGACTGGGGACGAAAGCGTAGCAGGTATTGCTGAGGTGATCTCATACTTTCTACGGAAAGCACTGCCTTGATCTTCGTCGCCGAAGCTTCGTCCCATGCTATGCATGTAGTTTTTTGAAGTTAAGATAGCCGACGATTTCAGCTAGGCACTGGCTGACGTCATTAAAGTGGGCGGTCCTTAGCAGCATTTCCTGAGGACCGCTAAGGAGACGATGAATAATTTTGTTCTCTAGCCATCTTGGTTTTCGGGCTGACCGCGTCCCCCGAGCGCCTGCTTGAGTGGTGGCGTGCATCGACACACATATACAGAGTTCTGAGAAATTCGAAGGGGGTACGGATTCCTTTGTCGAGTTACACAATACAGTAACTGCGTCTCTGCTTTGTTCCAACACTGTTTCACTTGCCATGTGTTCTGTGATAATGAAAATAACGTTCGCCGGGAAATAAAACTTTCACAATAAATTTATAAACTCCCACCCAAAATGAAATAAATAAAAAGACGAATACCCCATACTGTAGGAAATAAAATGACCCAAATTTTGACACGTTACAATACCCCCTCAATGAGAATTCTACTGTTCAAAACAGAAGAAATCTCATTGATAAACCCCGAAGAGGACCGGTGAGGAACTGGTGCCAACAACCCCCTCGTTCTTACTCCTCATGGGTACACGACACCCCTGGCTTGGTGACTATGGACTCATCTGAACGAGATCACTGGACTTCTCCGTAAGAGATCCCAACACCGAGAAATCGACCAGACAAGTACCACAGCACACCTCACCTTCTAACATGCTAACCCCAAATATCCTCAATCCCTGGCTTAAATTATGCCAGATCCTCCACCGATATGTTTCCCCTTGTATGCAAGCTGGGCTGCCTTTAGCAGACGCTGGGCTCACACACTCTCACATTACACTCTGACATTATAGATTATAAACTTGCCAAAATTTTAAAACTTCTTTAAATTTCAACGTTGTTTTCAGATAAAATTAATTCATAAATTTTGAATAAAGTCTAAAATATTCTCTTCATTATTTTCTGTTTTCTTTAAAATGACTTAAGATAAACATTTCTTCTAATTGAACATATCCTTAACCTAACATGTAATCACTTAGAGTCTAACAATACAATGCAATGCAAAATAAATCAATAAAATAAACATGGTTAACACACAAATAACAAAATAATCAATACTCAAAATATTCATTCGCTGGCAGGCGAAAAATCAAGAATTTTTTTTCAAAAATTAAAATTTCAAAAAAAAAATATTTTCCAAAAATTGTTTCCTAAAAATTTTAAAATTCAAAAAAAATTTTAATTCATTAAAAGGTTTCCTTTACATTGAGACATTGTTTAACATTTGGTTTATATTGATCGAATAAACAAATTAAATTGCCTTCCTACTATACAAGCTTAGTGGGTGTATGACCTCATCAGCTGATCGAAACTAGGTCAAGTCCAAGACCCTTGAACTACATATGTTATGTATACTTTCTGAAAATACATTCAACATCTGTAACAACCTAACTTGAAATACAAACATAATAAAATAAAATATTTAAAATTAACAAAATATTAATATAAATAATAAGCAAATTGACATTTAAATTATTCAAAATAAACAATTCTTAATTTTACATTACCAAATTCTATCAAAATTCTGTCACTGGTTTCAAAAAATGAAAATTTTATATCTTTATTATAAATCTCTCTCTTTATTTAACAATCTGATTCTACACTATTTTAGGTGATTTAAACATTTATCTCCTTTAATTTACTACTTGATCTGTATACACATATAATCTTTATCCCCCTGACTACCAACAACTGTAACTCACATGACACCCAACTCTATCAAAATGTCTATCAAAGCACTCTAAACCCCAGCTTATCATTAAACTCAATTCGCCACCTTCTCTCGATATATATATAAAAAAAATACTCTCCAACCCTTTGTACTTGGGATAAGTGTTTCCCCCCCAAAAAGCTCATTCCCTTATGTTGGTTCCTGGATTCTACCTAAGGTAACCCTTTCCGGCGCCAAATGGTCCCTTCCCGTCACAACCCTTTTGTTGCGGACTCCACCATTATACTATCCCCTATTACAAAATTGCCATCCCCAAAATCTCAATCTTATTACCTCACTACAACTACAACAAAATAACAACATCAATTATAAACAACAATATATCACTCAAAACTCCACATAAATTCTCCACAACTACTGTGTCAACATCAATACTCCTCAAAATTCTATAACATACATCAAATCATAACAACATTACATTATTTTCATCTCTACTATTTCAACTTTAACTTTGACTTCCACTTGGACAGATCTATACGTCCCATAAAATATTCATCACCCCAAAACTATCTTTTGTTAACTTGCATAAATTATTACTTTACTTCTCACTTTATCAAATTATTTTTATCATTACTTTAAAACATCTGTACTACATTAAAACATTACATTGAACATTAATTACTTAGAACATTTATAAACCATTTTACCAGTGACGTTTCACTGCTGATCAGCTGATATTTCTAACACAATGAAAACACATCTCATACTTGAACAAATTATATGAAATATATATATATATACACTTATTTATCATTACTTCTCACCTCACTGTTTCCCCTTTTTCTGATTCTGATCATTTACGTTAACCGCCTGCCAGACAGATTAATTATTTACTTAGGTTTAAAATACACACATAATGAAAACACATATTTTTATCAATACCTATATCTAACGTACAACAATAAAATAATACATTTAAAATTATGCAATGAACAACTTGTATTGAATGTCTGAGCATATAGTTATTTAAATATTTAAATAGAACACAAGCATTTTTATCGGATCAAACTTTGAATTTAGCAACAAATTTTTTAAGTGGCAAAATTTAAATTCGTAGCTCATCTGAGCCACCTCCCGTCCACACACACTATTTCAAGTTATGTAAGGCTGTGGCGCCCCCTCGCTTTCACAAAGACGGCATATTTTGGAGTAGTTTTACCTCTCCGTGTCTTTGCTTCCGCTATTACATTTTAAAAGGTTATGAACATCAACATGTTCTGGTCTATATTTACATGCCCTTAATGCGGGTCTACCACCTGGCTTTGCTGCCCCCAAGCGGGCAGAGTGGCAGCCGCTGTTCCATAGTGCCGTAGATTTCCCCTACTGTTCGCCCCCCATTGAATTTCTACTATATACCAATTTCAAGTCAGCTATGGTCCAGGGACTTGATATGACCATAGCTGGCCGCTAGCCAAATCCACGATTAGTGCTGGTAAGGCAGTAATCGCCCGAAAAGTCGGGGAAATCTAACTTCATTTCACTGCCTGTTCTACATCGTTCTAGTTATGTGCGACACGGTCGTCCATCAGTGTGTAAACTTTAATTTACACGAAAAAGGTGTGTCGCACATTTTCGCCATTTTGGCCTCCGATGGAGGTAACACTCTCTGTTACCCCCAACCCATTTCGCTATCTACGGGAGCACAGGCCACCCCCGCACTAGCAACTTAATAACTAACTAATTAACATTGATAACTAAACTTTCTACAATTGCAGTTCCACACTCCATTGTTCTATCACTTCATTGAGCACCAAACTACCCCCCAAAATCATCCCCACTTCTTGTATTGACAACAAGTTTTTATTTTGTTACACATATTTTCAAAGCGTTCCCATACTCACTGATACTAAAACTTGACAATTATATTTGGTCACTTAATTCTAAAATTTATTTACATTTTAAATTTATAGCTTATATTCTAGTGGTCAGTATCCCCGCCTGAAACGGGGGTGTTTTGCTATGAGGCAGTTTTGATGAAAATTCAGATCTGCTTTGTGAAATTACTCCCCCCTTTACTTCCTACTTCTCTCCCTCTGACTCTCATTTCTCCAGACCCGCCGTCTGAATCCTCACCAAATCCGCCTCCCAGCCAAACTCTTCATTTCGGCTTATGCAATACTACTGTCAATGGCTCAGCTGAAATTTCCTCGCCATCGACACTGAAAATATTTAAGTTTGTATGCACTGCCCTATATTTAGGTGTAGCCTCCTGTATATACAACACTCTAGGGCAGTGCAGGTACGTGACAGGTACACCAAGACCGCTGCACCATGAGTGTATTTAAAAAAATTCATTCGTGTCACGTACCTGTTGGGGTCCCCCTCCCCGTTCAAATATGTAGTTAAATTTGAACCTCCATTGTTTGTTCTTTTGCAGCACTGCGCTGAGTCGGGCCGTCGTCTGGGCGTAGTTCCGCTGGAACTTCCTGTAAAAATTACAGAGACCAAGAAAAATTTGCAATTGTCTTATAGTTTTAGGCTCCGGGAATGTCAGGATGGATTCTACTTTATCCGGATTGGCATGTATCCCTGTAGGTGTTATGATGAAACCTAAAAAATGTTATGATGAAACCTAACAAACAACCGCGGAATTAACAGCTAATATGAACGCGAAATTTGAACAAATTACAGCCAACGCTGAAATAAATATCGCGGAAATAACAGCTAAAATAGACGCACAGAAAACAAGTTTAACCGAGGTACTAGAACAGACTAATGCGGATATAAACGCGGAGATAAGACAAACCGATGCTAAAATAGCTGTATCAAATGCTAAAATCGAAGTAAGCTTGAAAAGTTTAGATTCTAAAGTCACCGAAGTCGGAGAAAAAATTCATACGGTCGAGACAAGAATAAATGAACGTTTTAAGCATTGTCCACAATGCATAAATCGTTTATTGAACAGGTTTCGCGTATGGAGGGGCGATTTAAAGAACACATCGGCCGGTGTGAAAAACAAACCGTGGATGTAGCTAAAAAGGTCGATAATCTCGAAGTACGGATACAAACCGACGCAACCGAAACACAACGACAAGTTGCTAGGTTAGACGCGTCGATTGTAGTAGAAACACGTTCTGATATCGACACAAATAGATTAAATGTGTTACAAACGCTTAGCGAGGAGATTTCTAAAGTGCGACAGGAAGTACGTAGGAAATCGGCACCAAATATTTTAGTACAAGGGCAAGTAGACGAAAAGAACCGAGTCTATTTCACTGGTGAAAATAATGAAAACCCGATCGAGTTCTTGCTAATGTGCGAAAACGAAATGACAAGGTTAGGTTCGCGATTAGAGGACCAAGACCGGATACAGTGGGTAGTTAACGCGATGCATGATTCAGCCAGGAGATGGTATAATATAGTACGGGATAAAATTACCACATACACGGAATTTAGACAAATGTTCGAAAACCGATATTGGAATTCGCACACGCAAAGGCTCTTGCGTAATGAACTAGAATACGGACGTTATGACCGGAAGCAAGGTATAACGCCCGAAAATTATATTATACAACAGGTTGTACGCGCTAAACATTTAACACCAGCGTTTTCTGAGGTCGATATAGTCACGAAATTGGCGTACCACTTTAATCATAATATTCGTGTAGCCGCATTTACGCAAGGAATACGCGCGGTTGACGAACTATTGATTTCGTATTAGTATCTCAAAGTGAGACCGTTTTTGATTTCGGCGGGTGGAGGTATAACCCGAATTATAATCAGAATAATGATGGCCAAAATAGACATGGGCAATATCATACACAAACTGATCCAAGGCCTAGTACCAGTTCGACTCCACAACAAGCACCGCCAAAACCGCAAAATAAACCCTTTGAATATAAGGGGAAGCCGAATTTCAGCAGGCAGAAACCGATAAACCAAGGCAACGATGGAACTCCAATGAGAACCATACAAACAGTCGTTGTATCAAACACCGGTACGACCGCACAAACTAGCAAAGTAGAAACTGTTAGAGACCCTATTGCAAATGTAAAACAGTATCACCATACAAAAAACGTGCAACAGGGCGCACCCAAAAAGGATGCGCAATAAGCCCTGCAAAAATGTTTAGAAACAAGAGTGTTAGAAATAAGAAAAATATTATGTGTAAGAAATGTGATTTTTGTGATGTAACTTGTGTGCCGGTTAATAACGTGTTCCCACCGGATGTTAGAGAGCCATTGTTAGAGTACAATACAACACAACAAAGCCCGCCTAGCGTAGCTTGTCCGGTGCTATAGGCGCATGTTAACGGCGTTCCCACGCAGGTACTTTTAGATACTGGCAGCGTCGTATCTGGTATTAGCGAAAGATTTTTACGCGCGAATAAAAAATATTTTCGTACAACCCCATCGCTTCCAATCAACCAATTCTACCACGGACTGCTACAGACACTAGAGAAAAAATTGACACGCAACGTTATGTAACAATTGCGGTACAAAATGTGCAGTTTGAAGTGTGTGTAGTAGAGATAAAAAATCTAATATGCGACTTGTTATTGGGAGTGGATGTATTGCAGCGAATACACGCGGAAATCGACATCAGGGAACGTCTGTTAAAATGCAACATTAACGACAATAGTTACATTTTTAATTTAAACACAACACACACACCCACACAAGAGTACGGTGACCCAATTGAAATTACGCGCCCGCCAAAACACGTAATTGAATACGAAGGGGTGAAGAGGGGGAACCGATCTTAGATTCCCAAACTGAACGAAGGTTGACATCGCTTCAGGAAGAGTATGGCGATATCTTCAGCGAGCGACATTCAACCACGACAGTTTACCAACACAATATAAATATTGTAGAACCCGAGAAGTTCATACGAAGACCGCAAGGGAACCTTGACGAAAGAGTGAATAGGGAGATAGGGAAAATGCTGCGAATTTATTGCCGTAAAGATCAGAGCAAGTGGCCCGAATTCTTACCATTTTTTGAAACAGCAATAAATGAGAGTTACCATGACACAAAAGAATACACACAAGCGGAGTTAGACTCTGGACTAAAACCGGAAAGATTTTGGCAGGAATATTTGCACACGCCAAAAACAAGTAATCTACCTCTGCCGGTGTAGTGTAAAAATCAATTAGTAAGAGAGAGAATAGCGGCAAAAGGACGAAGGCGTGCGGAAAGGTTCAACAGCAGTCATAAACTGACGAACTTTGCGTTGGGTGAAAAAGTACTCCTAAAGGCAAACCCGGTTGGACGCCGAGATTTAAATGTAGCAACGAAGTTTTTTCGGTTGTACAACGGGCCCTACTTATTAGCCAAACAGCTTGCGCCGCACACGTTCATCGTCACGACGCTAGATAGAAAAAAGATCATAGGAAAATATCACGCGACCTCGTTAAGGAAATATTACGAGTGAGATAATCTTAGGCGCGTTGATACCAAATGATAGTGACACTGTAAATATAAATCGTATAGAGTTAAAAATAATTTAAATACTAATAATTTAAATATTAATAATAATTGTTTAAATAAATTAGAGTATTAGATATAAATAATAATAATAATTGTAGGTAAGTTTTAAATAAGTAACGATCAGTTCGTAGCACTGGAAAACAAGCACACACGTCTAGGCGTGAGACAGGGCGACCGTTGCCGGAAATGCATTCACAATGCGGCGACGCGCCCACGAGCTCGCACACAGCTGGTCTCTAAACGCATAGGCTAATTAACGGCGTCAGCTCCGCGATAATAGGAGCAGGAAAACGGACGCACATTCCTAAGCGCGCGTGCCGCAATTGTCTGTCACCATCTGTATGAAATACTTTGTTAAATGCCTCGCTATTAAATACTACCCATGCTACAAACATTGTTACACAATATTTTTATGCACATGATCTTAATTTATTAGAATTAAGTTATATATGAAGCTTGTGTGATCAAGGTAATTATATCAGTGTATGTTTTGCAAATAAATAGAACAGTGCATAGTTGTGAATCATAACAAATGTACATGTAGAAAAAAAAATAACTGTATATTCTACTTCATTTTTTTTTTAAACGGGTGGAGGTGTATATAACGTTACCAAATCCCATAGATTTGGGGTTATATGTAGAAGGTTTCAAAAATCAAACGTAAAATAAATTTAAATTGTTAGAACCATGTCTCGCGCTGTAGCGAGCATTCAAAGCAATTGTAAAGCGCCCGACGGCTATGTCCGGTGGCGTTACGTAATCACACACACACCGTTATAAATTAGGGACACGCCCTAACTTTAAATCATTAATATTTCGGAAAAGAATAAATATAGGCAAAAACCAAGATAGCCAAAATGTTTGCCGAAATATTAAGAATAGGGTGTGTAAATTTCAATGAATATAATTAAAGAGTTAATGAGATAATTCATTGTATTTAAATAACTCCCATAGTAAGTGAGGTAGGGGGTTCAGCTTTGAATATGTTATAATTATAAAAATTACTAATCAAATGTATATGTTAGAATAAGCATAACTTGGCTTGCAGCCAAGATAATCGCAATACAAATTGCAACCGGACATCCGACCGACAATCGAATCCGGTGTATTTCAGAATATTAAAATAATAACAATTCTCGAACTGTGGGAATTATTTTTCTTTCTCACGGAGTGAGGTGACTAAATTTCAAGTAGAAGGGAGAGTGTTTCAGCCAATCAGATCATTCTAAAAATTTGGAAGAACCGTTGGTTTCGGGCTGAACACTGACACTCTTCTGTAAGGGCTCAACCTGTGAACAACACTCGACTCTCGACTGGAAAGACTCGAACAATGAAGACGTTTAACTACGATCGTCTTCGACACTCATCTGCAACGACTCGACGTGAAGACGAACATTCATCATAGTCTTATGTGTCAACAAACAGATCAACTGTAACGACTCGACTGTGAAGGCGTCTACGTACGATACTCTTATTTGTCAACAAATAAGCGTACTGCGCAATACATCAAACTGTTGGCGTACGCATGTAAGAGATCGAACATATACTACGTGAAGTCACATCGAGAGTACAACAGAACGAGGCCGTCGAGAACGTGGTACGAGCTGAAGAACTGACGACGCAGAGCGACACCCGAAACGAGATACACACACACAGACGAGTGCAGAGTATCCGGACCGAGGGCCTGAAGCAGTTGTGGCAGTTAAACCACGGACGTTAAAAAACATCAACAGTTGCAGAAGGAGCTGAGTTGCTGATCCCTGAACTTTTGCAGAATCCAGGACGCAGAGGAAATCATCGCCACTAGCTGATTGGACCAGGACATCATGGGACCCCAGAGGACATCATCGAGACCTTCAGTACCAGGAAAGTCAAAAATCATTTATACACTTTTTAAAAAAAGATCATTTTTCTTTTTCTTTTAAAATCATTGTAAAGTTAAATTCATTCAGATGCCGATAAAACAGAGACTCTAAATTAATAAGAACATCAATATTGTGATAATCTGTAGAACACATATAAGTTAAGTAAGAAGCAATAGATAAGAAATAGACGTAGATAAAAAGCGCTATATAAATCTTAACATTGTATTACTTAGAAACTTATACTGCAGTATACGTGAAACAAATCACAAGTAAATAAAAAGCACGTTGAACTAGATTCACGGCTAATTTGTTTCAGAGTATTTTAAAAGCATCTTGAAGTAGTAAAATCAGTATTAAAGCATTGCAAATTCATTAATTAAATTATTTTAAAAATTAACTTTTGGAATCAATAAGAAACAAAATTCGTATAAATTCATATTCATAAGTTTTTCCTCTGAAAGCTAATATTCATTCAGAAAACATTGAACAAATTACTAATTACTCTTTTAGTATGTAAGAATTGCGTTAGATGTAAGTTTTTCATTTTATGTGCTGTTAGAATAATAAACCCCAATTTTATACCCAAAACTGTTTCATTATTGCTGTACTCCAAAGTCTACCAACATCACAAAACTATTCGAAATAATTATAACTGTATTCTTTGTGCTTTGTACACTTGAATTAACCTACTTGCGAATTCAAAACACAAATTCCTACGGCCTTGGTCGGAAGAAGACGCAAGAACGCACAGCAGTTCACACTACAATCATTTAAATGCATATATTGCATTTATTAAATAAATTGCAAGCAACAATCATTTATATTGTTATAAATGACGCATCCAATGTGTGGAAAATGAGCAAAACATACATTTATATTGTTATAATATATATGTAAAACACACAAATATAAAAGGGGATTACAAATGGTAGCAGAGCGTGGTTCTATCTAGGGTTGAACCCTTGGGGCCTTTGGTGTGACAGGGCTTGCAAACTTGGAAATAGTCTGGAAAAATTATCACGTAGAAAAATTAAGAGAGATTAATATATATGCCTACGTTTGTATTATGTTCAATGTTTTTACGTATTATGTTGAGGTATGATTTGTCAGCCTGTTTTGAATTTGTAAATTGGGTGCCGCCACGAGGCATGGATGCATAGTTGGCATATTTTGAGGTCGTCGGAGATTTTGAATTACCGGAGATCTGGGGCGTTGTGATGGGAGTGGACTGTATCATTAATTGATATTCGAATAATAGCGCGTTAGTTTGGCGGGATGCGGTATGGCCCGATCGGAAGTCGGTATGGTAGGGCGTACCGACAGATAGTTCATTGTTTATAAGTTTTTTGGAATGGCAATGTTCGTCTTTAGTGGTTGTTGCATGTATTTGTGAGATGCGATGTTGTGATCGGTGTTCGGTATTATTGATTTTATGTCATGTGTTAGTATCAGAATTGGTTTTCCTCTTGTGTGGTGTTGACGAGAGCCAGTTCAGGATAGTGGTCAGGTCCTCGCAACGTTAGGGAGCCTGGGGTCTACTTGAAGGAAGAATAGTACTCAAGTTTTTCTGTTTGTTGTGATTATGTTTCATTGTTACATATTGTGGATTGTGTAATTTTGGCGGGGGTATGTTATCAGAGACTGCCCAACCCTATTTCCGGCGTTCTCCAGAAATTTCCGGTGGTGGATGGACAAGATGAGGGCAAGTTGTTGGTTTTCTTGAACCTTGTCCTGCAGTTGGCGGATTTCCCGGGGCTGTCCGATGGGGACCTCTTGTCTCTTATATATCCGTATTGCCGGGGTTCATTGGCTGCGCTGGTCACCAACACTCTGCGTCGTGGCGGCAGTATCGACGCTCTCCATGAGGAGGTGTTGGACTTCTTCATACCCCGTCTACGATGTGACCAGTTGAAATTTAAGCTGTTCTATCGTGTGCAGGCCAACGAAGAGGCGTTGGCGGACTTTGTGCAGAGTATACGGAAGGCTGCCCGGATTTTAAGGTTGGGATTGCCCGAGAGGGACATTATACAGGTAATCCTGGAGGGAGTGACTCCCCAAGAGAGATCTCGTTTGGTGTTCGCAGACCGTCCACGTTGTTTTGCGGACCTGGACCGGTTGTGCGTGTTTGCCAGAGCGGTCCGTGCGAAGGACGAGTCCCGGGAAAGAGCTGCCAGAGGTGACCCATACTCAAGTCGTTCATTAGAAAGAGCTAAAAATGACAAACATGGTGGGTGGTGGAGAACGCAGGAAACTGTGAGAAAAACTGAATATTTTAGAAGTAATGAAAGCTAGAAGGAGGTATAACATCTTTACTTGCGTTATAACATAGGGAACCCGTATTAATTGGCAATTATACAGGCTGCCTTCGTTGTAACAAGCTGAATATTAATCAAATCACTAAAACAATTAATATACAAGGAACTTGGGGGGGGGGAGTCTGCTGATTTATGCACTCAATTTAGTATTGTACTAAAGATGACATCTCTTTATTTATGTCTATTTGATTATACATAACATATCAACTTTTAACTTACAGTGAAAATTGTAATGGGTTTTCTACATTAAGATTTATAATACAGTTAGTGCATTTTACCTCGGATCCGAGTTTATATGTATTACTTAGGAATTTAAAGTTTACTCTACTCCATTAATGAATTACTTTATTACTCTTTATACCATTTGAGGAATGGTTTCATTTAGTAGTGCAATGTTCCAACGCTACATCACACGTGTTACTTTACAACTTATGGTTACTGAAATTACTTGTTACAACATTTATTCTTAAACTTTAGAGATTGTCATTTTAAAGTCTTTTAGTTTACAATTACTTCTATTTCAAAAGATACATATCCACGGAAGACAAGCCTCCGCGTCACCTCTTAGTTAAGGGTTTTAGTCCTTGTCCTCCACGCGTGATTCTTCGGTCCTCTCTCTGTAGTGGGTTGTCATCGTGGTAGTCTTTCTGGTGAAGGTCCTCGGACTCAACTAATGTTGATTCGGATGTTACGGTGTCATGAAGTCGTCCTGTTTCTCGGTGGTATTGTAAATACAGTTGAGGTCTTCGTCTTCACATTTTACAGTTATGCACATCACATTTGGTAATAGTACGGTTGTATCTGAATTTACATATACAACTCTAAAATAACTTTAACTATATTTCTTACTGGGAGATGTCACCTTACGCACTTAATTTTCTACATTCCTTTTTCTGTTACGCACTACATTCTCGTTATATAACTCTTCACACGGTTATTTGAAATTAATAACCACATTTAACAAAAAAAAAAAATTCTTTGTATTGTTTAAATTAGCAGCCATCCTTACTATTTCTTTTATGAATTTGCTCACTGCTATAATTTTTATTGTTCGACTAAGCTTTTCGTCATCACTGACATCTTCAGGTCTTAAAACCTTTTTTCTTTCTTTTCGTCATCACTGACATCTTCAGGTCTTAAACAACGTCTATCAACTGTACGTTGTAGGCTTTTATACTTTAGGCCCCTCCTATTGGTTCTAGCTGCTACCGCTCTTCACGGGAACTTTGTCTACATTTTTCCGTTAGGCATTTTTCTAACGTCCGTCAAATTGTTTTAAGAATCTCCCGTTAATTTCTTCATTCTTGACTTATAATTTTTTTGTAACATTTTACATTTCGTCATTTTTAGTGTGTTATTCTTATTATTTTAATTTATTTTTGTTTATTATTTAATATATAATAAAATATTTCTTCATTTGTAAAATCCACTTTTATATTCATTAATTTATTTTTATCTTCTTTTTTAACTTTAAGTATTTCTAGTTCTTCTATTAATTTTCTTTTTCGCGGGTTGTTTTCTATTTTGATTATTTCCATATTTTCATTTGGATTTATGAATTTATGGCCTGATTCATTAAAATGTCTTGCATATAGTGAGTTCGTTACTCTTACCCCTTCTCCTTTTGCGTGTTCATTCATTCTAATTTTAAATTTTCTTCCAGTTTCGCCCAGATATATCTTATTACATTCCCCACATTTTAATTTGTGTACACCGCTTTTTTCTGTTAATGGAATTTCTTCTGTTTTATCATTTTTTATATATTCGAATACATTTTTCGTTTTCTTTATTCCTATCTGTATTTCATATTTTTTGAAACATTTTTGTAACATTTTTGTTTGATATCCTATGTATGTTATTGCTCCTTTATATTTCTTTTCTTCATTTGTTTTTAAGACCTCAAGATGTCAGTGATGACGAAAAGCTTAGTCGAACAATAAAAATTATAGCAGTGAGCAAATTCATAAAAGAAATAGTAAAAAAAAAAAATACATATTTTGTACAGCGCTCTGCTTTGAGCTGCTTACTGGTTGAACGACGCATCATCTCTGCTCTCTAACTATGTAGGAAGGGTCAGTTAATCGCGCGGAGGTTACGCGTCGCAGCGAAATAGTTCCACATTTCTCCTTTATTTAAACGGTTAAAGTTTGACTTTTTAATTATTCAGAGATATTCTTAATTACAGATGTTATTAAAGTACACTACTGTGGTCTTGTTTAATTATTTAAATAATGTCAAATTTACAAGTATTATTAGTTTGTTTAGGGGTCGGAATTCAAGTTAATTCCGGTTAGCGCATGTCTATGCAGGGTTAATTAACAAGGTTTACCCTATCTGTACACTCGTATTCCTTTTTATTTTAATATTAAAACTCTTTATTAAATATTATTATAATTTTATGATAGCGATAAAATTTAGTTTAAATGTGCGATTTTATTAAAATTTAAAATTTCTCAGCCTTTACATTACCTATTTATTAATTACTATATTTTTTATTAATGAAATCGTCACATACTCCGCCGCTTAAAAACAGACTCCGGCTTATTTGGTCAGCAATGTACCGGGAGTATGCTTGGGGATTACCGTGTGAAATTTCTTGGTACTCATTTTCTTTTCTTCCGTGAACTTCCCTTTATCTCGTTTCTTAAAAGCTAACTTAATTTTATTTCTACTACTAATTTTCGTAACCTCACAACATCGTGGCCCGACTGATTACATTTTGCATACTCTAACTGTAGTAGTTAGTTTTCTGCACTTTCTTTAACCCTTGTAAAGAATTTTTCTTTAACCCTTGTAAAGAATTTTTTTTTAGTGCGGCGCCTTTGTGACTGTGTTACATTACATATATTATTCTTAATTACCTCTAATATAAATTAAAGCGGATCCCATACTCCACTTTAGATTATTTCTAATCCTAATTTCTTAATCTACTGAGATAAGCGGAACTTCACGAAGGGGAATCTTTATTTACTTTCAAAACGAACAGTGGTTACAAACTAGTGCTGGAGGGGACAGGCACTTTACACAGGGGTGTTGTATTATACACATGTTCGCGGCTGTTGTTTACTTCGGTACCACTTTAGGATTTCATAACAATTGGGGTCGCTTCCTACAATACTAAACACGATTATCTCCTGCACGAATGAGTTTGTCTTATTTACTGGCACGCTGGGGAATTATTTTGACCACAACCGGGTGTTTACATTATTCACATATACTTTTATTATTACTTCTTTTTACTTATTTTACTAATACACTTTTATGACACGTTAGTATAGTTTAAGATATTATTAAACTTTTATTTAAAGGACTTATCATTTACTTAAAAAAATTTTGTAAGTTATATTTTTTTTTATTTAGGACACGTTTATATACTTCGATTTAATTTTACTTAGTTTAAAGGTTAACATTTTACTTTGTTACGGGGTAAGGGGTAGAACACTTTATTTAACAATAGAGATAGTAGTTTTCGCACACAAAAATTTATTTTACTATTCGCATTAAATTCTATACTACTCTTTCTTTTTTTTTTACACATAAACGATTAAAATGTGAACTTTAATCATTTTACATTGGTAGTGAGAGAGAGAAATCTCACACAGGCGTCAATATACGTTCAACGAAGGGGAATTCTCGGTTACTAAACACAGGATAATGCACGCTTCTTATAACAATAGAACAATCGAAGAGGGTTGCGTATCGTCTAACTCAACTTTGCGGGAGGTAACTATGACAGTTTTACACAGGCGTGGACAAGAATTTAACCGGTCAGATTTTGTTTACAAACCGACATGTTGGTGAATGAAATTTTTGACAAGCACATACCTGATGTTATTTCGTATTCTTGTGGCGTGTTAAGTTAACATTATGTACATTCCTATATCTAAATCATAATTAAAATTACTTATTTACTATACTATTATAATAATAATTATCATTTTATTTTATTTAAAATTTTAGACACATATTAGAGTACATGAGTGAATAGATCAACAGGGTGTCCCTAATATTACACAATTACTTATTGAACAAAACAAGGTGGCGCATGTTAATAATAAAATTAATTACCTGTTTCTTTTTACAAAGCAGAGTGGCGCAATTTATAACATCTTTACTTGCGTTATAACATAGGGAACCCGTATTAATTGGTTCTGCCAATTATACAGGCTGCCTTCGTTGTAACAAGCTGAAAATTAATCAAATCACTAAAACAATTAATATACAAGGAACTTGGGGGGGGGGAGTCTGCTGATTTATGCACTCAATTTAGTATTGTACTAAAGATGACATCTCTTTATTTATGTCTATTTGATTATACATAACATATCAACTTTTAACTTACAGTGAAAATTGTAATGGGTTTTCTACATTAAGATTTATAATACAGTTAGCGCATTTTACCTCGGATCCGAGTTTATATGTATTACTTAGGAATTTAAAGTTTACTCTACTCCATTAATGAATTACTTTATTACTCTTTATACCATTTGAGGAATGGTTTCATTTAGTAGTGCAATGTTCCAACGCTACATCACACGTGTTACTTTACAACTTATGGTTACTGAAATTACTTGTTACAACATTTATTCTTAAACTTTAGAGATTGTCATTTTAAAGTCTTTTAGTTTACAATTACTTCTATTTCAAAAGATACATATCCACGGAAGACAAGCCTCCGCGTCACCTCTTAGTTAAGGGTTTTAGTCCTTGTCCTCCACGCGTGATTCTTCGGTCCTCTCTCTGTAGTGGGTTGTCATCGTGGTAGTCTTTCTGGTGAAGGTCCTCGGACTCAACTAATGTTGATTCGGATGTTACGGTGTCATGAAGTCGTCCTGTTTCTCGGTGGTATAAATACAGTTGAGGTCTTCGTCTTCACATTTTACAGTTATGCACATCACATTTGGTAATAGTACGGTTGTATCTGAATTTACATATACAACTCTAAAATAACTTTAACTATATTTCTTACTGGGAGATGTCACCTTACGCACTTAATTTTCTACATTCCTTTTTCTGTTACGCACTACATTCTCGTTATATAACTCTTCACACGGTTATTTAAAACTAATAACCACATTTAACAAAAAAAAAAAAAAAAAAAAAAAAAAATACATATTTTGTACAGCGCTCTGCTTTGAGCTGCTTACTGGTTGAACGACGCATCATCTCTGCTCTCTAACTATGTAGGAAGGGTCAGTTAATCGCGCGGAGGTTACGCGTCGCAGCGAAATAGTTCCACATTTCTCCTTTATTTAAACGGTTAAAGTTTGACTTTTTAATTATTCAGAGATATTCTTAATTACAGACGTTATTAAAGTACACTACTGTGGTCTTGTTTAATTATTTAAATAATGTCAAATTTACAAGTATTATTAGTTTGTTTAGGGGTCGGAATTCAAGTTAATTCCGGTTAGCGCATGTCTATGCAGGGTTAATTAACAAGGTTTACCCTATCTGTACACTCGTATTCCTTTTTATTTTAATATTAAAACTCTTTATTAAATATTATTATAATTTTATGATAGCGATAAAATTTAGTTTAAATGTGCGATTTTATTAAAATTTAAAATTTCTCAGCCTTTACATTACCTATTTATTAATTACTATATTTTTTATTAATGAAATCGTCACATACTCCGCCGCTTAAAAACAGACTCCGGCTTATTTGGTCAGCAATGTACCGGGAGTATGCTTGGGGATTACCGTGTGAAATTTCTTGGTACTCATTTTCTTTTCTTCCGTGAACTTCCCTTTATCTCGTTTCTTAAAAGCTAACTTAATTTTATTTCTACTACTAATTTTCGTAACCTCACAACATCGTGGCCCGACTGATTACATTTTGCATACTCTAACTGTAGTAGTTAGTTTTCTGCACTTTCTTTAACCCTTGTAAAGAATTTTTCTTTAACCCTTGTAAAGAATTTTTTTTTAGTGCGGCGCCTTTGTGACTGTGTTACATTACATATATTATTCTTAATTACCTCTAATATAAATTAAAGCGGATCCCATACTCCACTTTAGATTATTTCTAATCCTAATTTCTTAATCTACTGAGATAAGCGGAACTTCACGAAGGGGAATCTTTATTTACTTTCAAAACGAACAGTGGTTACAAACTAGTGCTGGAGGGGACAGGCACTTTACACAGGGGTGTTGTATTATACACATGTTCGCGGCTGTTGTTTACTTCGGTACCACTTTAGGATTTCATAACAATTGGGGTCGCTTCCTACAATACTAAACACGATTATCTCCTGCACGAATGAGTTTGTCTTATTTACTGGCACGCTGGGGAATTATTTTGACCACAACCGGGTGTTTACATTATTCACATATACTTTTATTATTACTTCTTTTTACTTATTTTACTAATACACTTTTATGACACGTTAGTATAGTTTAAGATATTATTAAACTTTTATTTAAAGGACTTATCATTTACTTAAAAAAATTTTGTAAGTTATATTTTTTTTTATTTAGGACACGTTTATATACTTCGATTTAATTTTACTTAGTTTAAAGGTTAACATTTTACTTTGTTACGGGGTAAGGGGTAGAACACTTTATTTAACAATAGAGATAGTAGTTTTCGCACACAAAAATTTATTTTACTATTCGCATTAAATTCTATACTACTCTTTCTTTTTTTTTTACACATAAACGATTAAAATGTGAACTTTAATCATTTTACATTGGTAGTGAGAGAGAGAAATCTCACACAGGCGTCAATATACGTTCAACGAAGGGGAATTCTCGGTTACTAAACACAGGATAATGCACGCTTCTTATAACAATAGAACAATCGAAGAGGGTTGCGTATCGTCTAACTCAACTTTGCGGGAGGTAACTATGACAGTTTTACACAGGCGTGGACAAGAATTTAACCGGTCAGATTTTGTTTACAAACCGACATGTTGGTGAATGAAATTTTTGACAAGCACATACCTGATGTTATTTCGTATTCTTGTGGCGTGTTAAGTTAACATTATGTACATTCCTATATCTAAATCATAATTAAAATTACTTATTTACTATACTATTATAATAATAATTATCATTTTATTTTATTTAAAATTTTAGACACATATTAGAGTACATGAGTGAATAGATCAACAGGGTGTCCCTAATATTACACAATTACTTATTGAACAAAACAAGGTGGCGCATGTTAATAATAAAATTAATTACCTGTTTCTTTTTACAAAGCAGAGTGGCGCAATTTATAACATCTTTACTTGCGTTATAACATAGGGAACCCGTATTAATTGGTTCTGCCAATTATACAGGCTGCCTTCGTTGTAACAAGCTGAAAATTAATCAAATCACTAAAACAATTAATATACAAGGAACTTGGGGGGGGGGAGTCTGCTGATTTATGCACTCAATTTAGTATTGTACTAAATATGACATCTCTTTATTTATGTCTATTTGATTATACATAACATATCAACTTTTAACTTACAGTGAAAATTGTAATGGGTTTTCTACATTAAGATTTATAATACAGTTAGCGCATTTTACCTCGGATCCGAGTTTATATGTATTACTTAGGAATTTAAAGTTTACTCTACTCCATTAATGAATTACTTTATTACTCTTTATACCATTTGAGGAATGGTTTCATTTAGTAGTGCAATGTTCCAACGCTACATCACACGTGTTACTTTACAACTTATGGTTACTGAAATTACTTGTTACAACATTTATTCTTAAACTTTAGAGATTGTCATTTTAAAGTCTTTTAGTTTACAATTACTTCTATTTCAAAAGATACATATCCACGGAAGACAAGCCTCCGCGTCACCTCTTAGTTAAGGGTTTTAGTCCTTGTCCTCCACGCGTGATTCTTCGGTCCTCTCTCTGTAGTGGGTTGTCATCGTGGTAGTCTTTCTGGTGAAGGTCCTCGGACTCAACTAATGTTGATTCGGATGTTACGGTGTCATGAAGTCGTCCTGTTTCTCGGTGGTATAAATACAGTTGAGGTCTTCGTCTTCACATTTTACAGTTATGCACATCACATTTGGTAATAGTACGGTTGTATCTGAATTTACATATACAACTCTAAAATAACTTTAACTATATTTCTTACTGGGAGATGTCACCTTACGCACTTAATTTTCTACATTCCTTTTTCTGTTACGCACTACATTCTCGTTATATAACTCTTCACACGGTTATTTAAAACTAATAACCACATTTAACAAAAAAAAAAAAAAAAAAAAAAAAAAATACATATTTTGTACAGCGCTCTGCTTTGAGCTGCTTACTGGTTGAACGACGCATCATCTCTGCTCTCTAACTATGTAGGAAGGGTCAGTTAATCGCGCGGAGGTTACGCGTCGCAGCGAAATAGTTCCACATTTCTCCTTTATTTAAACGGTTAAAGTTTGACTTTTTAATTATTCAGAGATATTCTTAATTACAGACGTTATTAAAGTACACTACTGTGGTCTTGTTTAATTATTTAAATAATGTCAAATTTACAAGTATTATTAGTTTGTTTAGGGGTCGGAATTCAAGTTAATTCCGGTTAGCGCATGTCTATGCAGGGTTAATTAACAAGGTTTACCCTATCTGTACACTCGTATTCCTTTTTATTTTATTATTAAAACTCTTTATTAAATATTATTATAATTTTATGATAGCGATAAAAATTAGTTTAAATATGCGATTTTATTAAAATTTAAAATTTCTCAGCCTTTACATTCCCTATTTATTAACTACTATATTTTTTATTAATGAAATCGTCACAGAGGTAGCAAGTGAAAAGACGGTAACAACAGTTACAGAAGAGAAAACAAATACATGTGAAATTATCAGTGGAAGGAGAAGTTATATTAGTGGACAACCATCGGCAAGTAGGGATCGTGTAGCAAACCTTTATGCCTATTTGGAAAAACAGGAAATTTTAAATGTTCCAGATGAATTACCTTTTCCATGTAGTCACCTTTTGGTGCAGATCTATGCAAGCTCCCGGTCATGGTACCTTATGTCGGGTCACGCTCTGGAACATGTCAGCGGCCGGGTCAAACCAGATTTTTCTTAAAATTATAAATTGTAATTTGACAAAACTATACAGGCTGTTAACTGGCACTTAAAATTTGTAACTTGCATTTTCTGGCTATTGTAGTCAAAGCAGATTTTTCTCAAAATTATAAATTGTAATTTGACAAAACTATACATGCTGTTAATAGGCAATTTAAATTTTGTAATTGTATTTTCTGGTTATTCTGGCCAATTCAGTTTATTTTCTTGAAAATCTATAAATGTACTTTTTATAAAACTATACAGGCTGTACTGACACTTTAAAAATTTAATTGTATTTTCGGCTATTGGACAGTCCAGTTTTTCCTTCAGGTTTACTATTTTTTTTTTTTGATTAGCCAGGCGGTTTACAGGTCTTTTAAAATTATGAAATGTTGGTGATAAGACCAGGCTCGCTGTTCACTAGGCTGCTGTATTTCTATTTGTACCTGTGATGTATATGTATGTGTTTTAAATTATGTGTTATCTTTATGTCAGGTGTTATGTGAAGGAATGATATTTACATGTTATAGTATTGAAATATTTCCGGCCTTAGAAATGAGATTTGAAATATTTGGGGGATTTATAATATTGAAATTTTGTCCTGAATTGTGATATATGAAATAATCATTTCATGTAAATTTTTGGAATCATAATCAATATATCTATATTATGTGAATTTTGGAATTATGGGAATTTGTGATATTGAAATTTTTCTGAATTATAATATATTAAATGAATAATGGTAAATTCTGAATTGTAATTAATATATAGATTGCAATAGAACATTGCAGGAAGGGGAGATGTAGCCAGGACTACTTGCTGTTGTAACAGGTTGTGACGTTATAGACATGTTAATATTTGATTTCTGTCCAATTATGTAAATTAGATGTAAGGATTGGGCAAAAGACTATTATGTATTAAAACGCCCATAATTGTATTTGTGATTATGTCATGTGCGAGTAAAAGGTGCGAGTGCGCGTGTCAATCGTATTTTTATGATAAATTGGCGTACCAAACTGAGATTTGGACAGCGCACACATAGTACATAGCGCTGTATTCTCTGGGTGTCTGATGCTTGCTACATAGTGTGTAAATTGGGATTTTATTAGTAAAAAGCCGTTTCTATAAAGCCTTTATCTTTTAGATGGCAGAAAAGTCTTAGATAAAATCTATACCTGCTGCTGCAAAAATCTGCAAATCGTTTCAATTAATCATCTATCAGTTGTAGCCATCAATCGCATGATAAGCTGTTTCGACCAATCAGCGGCTCCAATTTTCCACTAAGATTGGGTCTCCGCCGGCAGATATCAAGTTAGTTCTATCCTGCAGCTCGAGTTTTTCAGACATGCTCTCTGCGCGAGTTATCCGTGCAGAAACGTGTTTTTGAACGAGTAATCAGGGTCAAATTTGCGACGAGTTACCCGTTGCTGTTACCTTGAAGGGGGACGAACTCAGTATAAAAAAATTATAAGCTATTCAATAGTGTTAATCAGTGCTAGTATCGCGTGGATCAAGATTTCCGCTTAGGGAAGGTTTATCCACCCGGGATACTCCTTTTGATCGCGAGGACACCTCAAGACGCGGGAAGGTGCATGCTCAACGCACCAAAAATAAATGAGATTATATTACAACCCAATTGTGCCCTGAGATTAGATTAGACTGATTACCGGTGTGACGGCTTGCGCGCGTACGAGAGGAGCCCCAGCGAAGCGGAAGTTGCAGAAAGAAGGTGACGATCCGAGGTTCAGAATTTCGGCGATTCACAGGACTGGCAGTAAGACGTTATCAACCCACGAAAACAACATCCAAGTAACTAATTGACATTTCTTTTAAAAAATCAGATCAATCTGATTCAGAGACGATTTTGAATTAAAAATAAATATTTTGTGAACTACAAAGCATATAAAAATTTTGTCTTAAAATATACAACTGTGCCGAGTTTTGGAATACTCGGCCCTTTTCCCTGTTAATTATGTGACGGTCATTGCGGGGGTTTGTGAATTAATTATTTGAGCGAAGTATAAGCCGTTATCTGCATGCTTTGTTGCCGACCCGCGCACTATCTGGCGGGAGTGATACGTAATATTTTTCTTGTGACTGCGGTGTTCAGTATTCGCCAGGCAGCCGAACACGAAACAGCAACCAATTTCTCCCGGCGGCCACCAGTTTGATTCTTTTTGTCTGTAGAAGTCTATCATGACTAGATAATCGACTACGCGACTCTTCGGTAAGTCTGTTCAAGGTAACTTATTTATTATTTAATAAAAGAATTGTTATTTAGCTTAAATTAATGCCGATGCAATGTGATATATATACGAAAGTCACCACGTGGCAAGCGCGGGTTAAATTCTGTGTATGCATGTCTTGAAAGTTAACACTGGCTGAGCTAAAGTATTTATAAAGTAATTATGGCTGTGTATTTTTCCTAATTATATCATAATAATTTCATTATAATCAAAGGGGGCGTAAGAGAATGTTTTATGAACTAAATGTAGAGGTATATGAAACTGTATATGTATTATGAACCTGTTTAAGTTTGCAACTCATCTCGAAATTGTAATAAGGGTTTATTTAGTTGACGAACTGTCTATAAATACTAGTCTTTTAATTCTAAACTTTTTTTTACTGTAGGTAATTTCTGTGCGTTCTTAAAATTTCAAAATTTTCTTTTAATCTGAGCATGTGGAAGTGTGTGAATTATGCTGGAGTCATGAATATTAGGGGGATCGTGAATTGGGTAACATTTGAGTAATTGTCAATATATATAATTGTTCAGGGTTCCCGACCTAAGACGATTCTCGATCCACTTCAGCGGGTGGCCGAACATCTGCCACCAATGGTATTACACGAGTGATTCTCCGTCTGTGCCGTCGGGAGGAAGAAATGGACAATACATCAGGTTTTGTGCCAGATTTTACCAGGTGACATTTAACCCATTTATCTATATTTTGGCCTCTACAATGTAGAACATCTTATTCTCTTCCTGGAACATCTCCAGTTAAAGTTGTTGGGACACAAGTCCAGCGAGACAATTAGTGCTTGTAAATTTTGTCAGTGTATTTTACTAAGGCTTATGCCCCCTGAGTAAGTGTGAGCCCGGACGGGGTCATGCGCTACCGAATTTTGCTGCGAAATTTTCTTTAAGGGTAAAGGTGTGGGTGACTTAAGATTACTGATTTATCGGGGGGGAGGTGAATTATGCTTGCATTGATTAAGGGTATTCATAGCTATATGCGTTTCGTTTTTTTTAATTTTGATTTAAAGCTTTGGGGAGGTGCGGTAACCTGTGGACGTCACCCGTAGGTGCCGTTAGTAACAGGTCTATAGCATGTTTTAGGTTGCTGGATCTGGTGGTGCGCATGGCCTCGCCTGTGGCCAAGCCAATTCTGTAGGAACAACTCAAATGTGTTTTATTAGGGGCTGATGTTATAAAGTTTTTAATTAAAATTGTATATATATTTTTTATAAAAATTATCTTAACTCAGTAATAATTCAATATAAGTGAAATTTCATTAAGTTTCTTTTACTGCCACAGCCAGTGCACTACTAGTGCAGTTGTTAATATGAGTACACTATTGATTCTTACTTCCAATCATAAATTCTGTTATACATTCGTACGGCCGTGCAGCCATGTTGACCTGGCCATGGCGCAGTCCTATCTGGGGGAACCTTTCTAAAATTTTGAATTCTTGTGATAATTTCATTGGTTGCAAGCAGTCATAACTGGACTGGTTAATGGTTTGGTTTATGAAAGTTTTTTATGGAGGCTGGGCACTTTACCCTTTTACAGTAGTTTGGGATGGGGATCTAGGTCACTGATACTGAAGATGGTATTCTTCGGCGGCATGGTTAAATGTCTATGAGCTGCCTGCCAGGTGAACATGTGTGTAGTATATATGTGTGTATATCGATATGTGTGCGCCATGTATATTTATGTAACTATTATTTATGTGTATTTATGTATTTATATTGATCGATGTTATATATTATTTATACTTGGGAGATACTATTATGCTGATGTTTTACATACATTATATTTTGATGAGATGATACGTGCACATTTTCAGAGGAGTGTAAAGACAGGGAGTGATACTTGCATGTTATTTGAAATAGTGAATAAAATTGTTATTGTTGCTAAACAACGAGTTTAATTGCAAGTCCCGTCATACTGGACCCAGCGCAGTTTTGGCTTCCCTAGGCTCTGGCCTAGTTTTAAATAACTATTGTCCCCTCTTTCAAAAAAAAATAATAACAAAAAAAATAAAATAAAATAAAAAAAAAGGTTTTTTTTTAATAAAGTCTAAAAGTTGAAAGAGGGGTTACACAACCTTGCTCCAGAAAACTGTTTATGTGTTCCATTATTACTATGCCTGACATTTGTTTTGTAGCAATATATATAATATGAATTATGGAAATTAAGAAATAATAAAGGGTTGTTATCTTGTTTGTTAATACTGAGTTTTAACTGCAAGTCCCGTCTCATTGGACCCAGCACACTTTATGCTTCTTCTAGGCCTTAAGTCTAGTCCTAAATATCTAGTAGCCTCTTAAAAAAAAAAAAAAAAAAAAAAAAATATAAAACACAAAAAAGGGGGTTACAAACGTTTGTTGTAAAATGAAAGAAAGGAGATATAAATAGATTGATATGGCAAGAGAAAACATAAATAATGTAGTAATAATAATTATAATTAAATTAGTAACATGTAAATTAATAGGATTTATATAATTATTATTACTATGTTATTGCTACTACTATTCTATTATTATTTTTATCATTATTGTTTTATGATAAAGAAACATTTCCACAAGTTGATATGGAGTATCTATTTATTTGTTTTTTCTAATTAAATGTAGAAACTCCAGAACCGAGTCTTACATAAAAATTCAGTGCCAATACTAAAAACACAATTATTCAAAACATTACAATCAGCCAACTAAGAACACACAAAAGAAAAAAAGAAAGCAGAAACAAAATAATATTCAGAATAATTTCCGAGACGAAGATGAATTAGTGATCAAGAACAAATACCGTAAGGTTTTAAAAATTTCAGGAAATTTTTTCTAATAATGTATGTCTCAGTGTCTCGATAACTCGTTAATATTTTTACGTCTTAATTGTGGTATCAACAGATTCTTATATTTTTTAATTAAGTTATAGTAAGCATTATTAAAATGTGTGTATAACATACGAATTAATATAGCAAATACATAAGTAAAGCATACATGAAACAAAGTTATAAATATAACTCCGCGGCCTCCGCGTGGGGAGAATCCGAGGCCAACCATGGTGAGGGGGTTAGTGGCAAGCTGTTGAAGTAGGTCAAGTGGAACCGTTGCAGCATATTGCGCAACAGTATTGTGCGATAGTTACGCTCGTTAGTAGAACAAGATTGTCCATCTATATACACGAGGTTCGTTTGCTAAACCCTTCGGTCTTATCTCAACACTCGCGACCGACACGTCGTCCAGAGCACGAGCTAGTTGACTGCAGCGTTCCTAGGTTTAATATAAGGTGATATCGGTCGTGTTTTGTATTTATTTTTCGTTATTACATTTTTTTATGTTTGTGTATATTATTTTTTGTTGTGATATCTATGATTATTTTCCTTAATTACACACACGCACGCGCGCGTAAATTTTGTGGTCGACAATGCACTTCTTACAGTATATACTAATGTCCAGTCTATGTTGTACATGTTCGCGTGCACGAATCTCGGGGGCTCGCACTCGGTTATATCGTGTCGCGTTCGTTGGAGACCCGGGCGGAAATCTATACGTTTCCGGACGTTTTCTAACGATCTGCCGTACACCGCGTTGATCGTCGGTTTAAAGAAGTCTTTTTCGCAATCGTTCGTCGCGGCTCTGCGTTTCTCCGTGCTAAAGTCAATGAACGGCTTCATCCACGCGCTCTGACGAAACGCTAACACGCGATTGATAAGGCGCACTTTTTTTTAGGTTAGAAAGCACTAGTTTTCACCAATGTGTCCAGCTGCTAACCGAGACGTAGGCAGTAAGTCTATTAATATGACTAACGCACGTTTTTTTTTAGGTTAGAAAGCACTTGTTTCCAGCAACGTTTCCATTTTTCTTAATCACACACACACACACACACACATCCTGCCACGCCCCCATTTGTAATATCTACGATTATTTTTCTTAATTATACTTTTTACATTGATTAAACATTGTATTTCTGTATATGACCTAACACACACACGCACGCACACACACACACACACAGGAACAAGTACGGGGGGGGAACTATCGAAGCAGCAAACGTGTCGTCACGATCTACTCTGATGACCGGATCGACGACCTCACGATCGGCCACGACCCACCTCATGGACCGATATACCTATAACAGGTATTTTGGAACGGTATTTTTGTGAAACGGATTATTTTTTGTACTATCTACGATTATTTTTCTTAATTATACTGAATACGAACTGACCGAGACCAAAATGAACGATAACTAGACCGAAATGAACGGGAACTAGATCGAAATGAACGAGCCCCGGGACCGAAATGAACGAAATAGGCCGAAATTAACGAAACCCGGGACCAAATTGAACGAAAACGACATAATTTGCGAAAAAATTTGTTCTCTCTCTCTCTCTCTCTCTCTCACACACACACACACACACACACACACACACAGCCTGCCACGCCACCATTTGTAATATCTACGATTATTTTTCTTAATTATACTTTTTACATTGATTAAACATTGTATTTCTGTATATGACCTAACACACACACGCACGCACGCACACACACATACGAACAAGTATCGAAACAGCAAACGTGTCGTCACGATCTACTCTGATGACCGGATCGACGACCTCACGATCGGCCACGACCCACCTTATGGACCGATATACCTATAACAGGTATTTTGGAACGGTATTTTTGTGAAACGGATTAATTTTTGTACTATCTACGATTATTTTTCTTAATTATACTGAATACGAACTGACCGAGACCAAAATGAACGATAACTAGACCGAAATGAACGAGAACTAGACCTAAATGAATGGGAACTAGATAAAAATGAACGAGCCCCGGGACCGAAATGAACGAACTAGGCCGAAATTAACGAAACCCGGGACCAAATTGAACGAAAACGACATTATTTGCGAAAAAATTTGCGCGCGAGCGCGCACACACACAGCCTGCTCCGCCTTACCCGTAAAATTTAGGGAGCTACGGTGCTCCTAGTACATCGGTTTCCCGCTAGCAACAATGGCTGTCGAGGTAGGTCAAGAGAGCATCTGTTCGTGACGTCACTTGTGACGTCACTTGTAGCGCCAGTTCTTGACCCCCCCGTCCATTGATTTAGCCCTCCACCACCACCCCCGTCAACTAGTGTTTCTGTCCGTATTCCGCCCAGAGTCAAGTGTGCTTCTTTATGTAGGTCAAGAGCGCATCTGTTCGTGACGTCATCACCTTCCACCCCACCCCCGCCCATTGATTTAGCTCCACCCCACCCCGTCCATTGATTTAGGAACCACGCCCCCCGTCCTCCCGTCATGTCGAGGTAGGTCAAGAGAGCATATGTTCGTGACGTCATGATCAGCTGTTCGTGACGTCATCACCCTCCACCACCAACACCCCCTTACCCCTCACCCCTCGCCCATTGACCCAGTATCCCGCCCAAGGTCAAAAGTGCATCTTTATGTAGGTCAAGAGTGCATCTGTTGGTGACGTCATCATCCCCCTCCACCCCCGCCCACCGTGACGTCATCATGCGACACTAGCGCTCCGACCTCTAGCGAGAAAACGATGAACTAGTGGCCCAGTATTCTCCTCAACCTACTACTTGCGCGGACCCCGATGACGTCCCTTTCACGCTGGCGGAGCTAACAGATAGTGTGGGAAAGCTTAAACGCTCAGCTCCAGGTTCGGACAACATCCACAACGAAATGTTGAGTAACTGTTCCCCCGAAATGTTGACGAAGATCTTGGACCTATTTAACAATATCTGGAAGACAGGTTAAATCCCTCGAAAATGGAAAACGGCCTGATTTATTCCCTTATTAAAACCTGGAATGGACGAGTCGATATTGGCCTCCTACAGACCCATCTCATTAACTTCTTGCTTTGGGAAATTAATGGAGTGCCTAGTCAACAAATGGTTGACTTGGAGGTTGGAGTCTCAAAACCTTTTGGACAAATATCAGTTTGGATTTCGGCCTCAACGAAGTACCACGGACGCCCTGCTATACTTCACAAATAAAGTTTACGAAGGCTTTGAATGCAAGAAGTCCACGGTTGCGGTCATGATTGACTTTAAAGCCGCTTTCGACAAAATACCACATGCCACAGTCATCCTACAGTGTATGAAAATTGGGATTAGGGGAAAATTATTGTAGTTCATCGTAAAATTTCTTGAAAACCGCCAAATAGAAACTGCAGTAAATGCCAAACTCTTCGAGCCACAGAATAGAGAATGGAATACCACAGGGCAGAATAATCTGTCCGTCGCTTTTCAACATTGCCTTGCAGGATATCTCGAATGAACTTCCACCTGATGTACACAGTGTTACTTTTGTGGATGATAAAACCATTTGGGCGACTGATACCATCCACGAGAAAGCAACGGAATCCATTCAGCTAGCCCTCAATGTTATAAGCAGGTGGTGTCAAAAATGGTCTTTAAAGATTTCAACCCAGAAAACTGAATGCGCAATTTCACCAGACGTAATAAGCTCGCAAACTATGTGCCTCTCCTTACCCTTCAAGGCGAAATACTTGAGCATAACAGAAATCCAAAACTGTTGGGGATGGTTCTTGATCCAAAACTTCGGTGGTCAGCACACGTGGAATATGTAATAAAGGCATGTACCCCAAGATTGAACGCATTGAATGCGGTAGCCAGTCGCAACTGGGGCGCTGACATATCAACGCTGAAAATGTTTTATCTTGCATTCTTGAGGTCGAAGGCTGTTTACTGTTGTGAAGTTTAGGGTTCAGCTGCAAAAACTCACATAAACAACATTCAGGCGATCCAATCAGCGGCACTACGTCTTTGCCTGGGTTGTACAAAAACCACTGCGACAGCTGCTATGCAAGTTGACTTAGGTGTTGAGCCGATCGAAATGTACATTAGAAGAGAAATGTGGACAAAACTTTTGAAAGTCAATACATTACCAATAACTCACCCATTATACAACTTATGTGCCAATCAGATAAGCATTAAAAATTCGTTCAACTATCAACCGAACATACTGTCGACAACGTTAACGCATAATGTGCCGGAGCAAATTCCACCTGTGTATGATGAACCGCCACGTAGCTGGCCGGGAATAAAAGCGATCGTGGATCTTCCACACAAAGTCGGCAAAATGAGTCATCCAGATGTACTTAGAGCAGAAACACTAGAGATGATTGACGAGCAGTATAAAAATCATACGAAGATCTTCACAGATGGATCAGTGGACATCGAAAGCGAGAAATCAGGTACAGAGTATTTCAACCAGAGTAATGGCGAACAGTACTATATTACGGCTAACGCACAGTCCAGTATGGACGCCGAATTATTGGCTATAAACGCGGCATTAACCTGCTGTCTTTCCATTGAGCAAAAGCTCATCTGTATCTTGACTGACTCCAAATCATCATTAGAAGCGCTATCAAAATCTGGCACGAGTGCGTACTTCTTTCGTATTAATGAAATAAGGAAACTATTCCTCCAGCTACACAACGAAGGAAAAATGATCACCCTTCAATGGGTTCCATCCCACTGTGGAGTCCCCGGAAATGAAATAGCAGATGGGATCGCAAGGGAAGCGTGCACAATGTATCCAACTAACCTAAAGAAGTTCTCCCTGCTGCAGTGCAGAAGCCCGGGTGACCGACACTTTAGGAGCTCTTGGGAGGACAGTTGGAAATCAGCAACTACAGGTCGCAGCTTATACCAGATACAACCTGTGCCGGCCAAGGAAGACATCTACAAGGGAGTAGCGCGTCCGATAGCTGCTTTTGCTGCGAGAGCACGTACCGGCCATATCGTTACACAAAAATATCTCTTTAGGTTCAATCTCACGGATACGCCACAATGCTTATTGTGTGAAGAAGGAGAGGAAAACCTTGAACATATACTTATAAAATGTCATTACCCGATTGCCGCAAGGGATATCTTAAGGATGCAAGTGTCGGGATGGCAAGAAATCATGAGCAATAAGAAGTACTGGTCTCTCGCTTCTATCATCTACCATGGACATCGGGCTATCGGCTACAGTTGAAGCTGGACGGCTGTAGGAAGAAGTAAGAAGTAAGTAACTGATAACGTGTAATATCTTTAAAAAATTGTAATTAAATATTTTATTTATTTTTACTGTTGCCCACACAGTTGTTTAGATTCACAGTAGTCTTTTTATGTTTTGCATATTAGAAGGTACACAAAAAATTACAAAATCTAAAAGTAACCAATCTCTTTCTGTTCTCAGTTAGTAACATTTTTTATCACTTCAGATATCATTATAAAAATATAAAGAGCAACAGTAACCTGTGCCGAGTGAATAAAATCGGCGCTTATACAAAAATCTTATACTGCATTTAACGAATACGCTAAATAGGTTTCTGTATTTAGCGGTGGCGTTCTCCCGTACTGTGTTTAGCAGTTGGAGCACACAATCTACAGGAGATAATAATAATGCTGCACCTGATCGGTGCTGCACCCTGGCGGTCGCCGCTGATCGCGAGTTGAAAAATGCCAGTATAAACGTTTCCGTTTCTTGTCTAAAAACTCTGCTGCAACTGAACGCCTCGTGCTCTGACAGAGAAGTTTTTTTAATTGTTTAAGTTTTTTTAATTTTAATTTAATCCACCTACAGCAGGCTAAATTAAAACAGATCTGCGGTAAGTGAGTGCAGTATACTTATATATATTAATTTGAAGTCATGTAAAAGGAGTTTGTTTAATAAGTACAGAAATGAATGAAATTGGTTAACCTATTACACTCACGCCACGTGGCGAATTAGAGTATGCAAAATGAGTTAATTGTATAACAGTAATTGAAGTCTTAACTAAGCCCCCCGTAATTGAATAATGTTAACACAAAATAATATGTATTTTAGCCAAACTTAATGTTTCAAAGATAGGGCCACATGCCCGTATAACCTGTTGCAGAGTGTGTCAAACTTTCATTTCAAGTAGGCCTAAAGCAGTGTTTAAAATTATAAATGGATTTTGGTGCGTGTGAGGGTCCTGGGGGAATAAGTGTTGGAGCTTCTCGCTGATAATATTTGTATGCTTAGGGTCCCTCGCTTCACGTCGAGGAACAGCCCCAACCTGAACAAATGAACATCCAAGACTCTCAACTTCATCTGCCGGAGGAGAACAGTGAGGACAGGCCACACCAACACTAACATGCTTTAGACCAGGACGTCAAACTTCACACCAAGGAATAAATCAGGTGACACCAACCCAATATTACTTTTCACACAAGGGAATGTAACCCACTAGAACTCGTGGGCATATAGCTACACACCCTACAATGACTTTAAACTTTACACCTTTTAATTGGGTCCCTGGTTAACGGGACAGAATAGTGCGCGGACTTGGGGGGGAATCTTTTGTAATACTGTTTATATTAAATGTGAGCCCAGAGGTTGGCATGTATCTGTGGTTGATTACCATTCAGGCATGTAAATTTCTTTCTAGTTTTCAGTAAAAGGGTTACCTTAGTGCTAGTAATTCTATCATTCATCATGTAATTTCACAGGTTAAATTTAGTTTTCAATTGATTCATTAATTTCACATATTTATATTCAGTTTGGGTCCTATAATGGGTAGGAGTTTCTTTTGTTAGTTTCAGTCGGGTCCCCAGTTTAATCCTGTATAGGCGGATTTTCATGCAGACTTGAACATGCTCCTGGGACAGGTTTAGTTATGCACGATCTTGCCTAGGAACATGTCGGCCTTTGGGCCAAATTAATTCTTAAAGGTTATAAAGCATCATGACACATTACTGTTTTTAATATTTCACAAAATTTATCATGCTTAAATTCTTTTTAATTTATTATGGTCACTTGTATTTTGACTGAATTATAATTATATTTACTCCAAGTCTAAGTGCTCAGTGTGGGAGCACTTTATAGTAGTATCAGGCATTATGCCAACCCCTGAATTTTAGTATGCCCTGGGGTCACTGGTGTTACACATATATATATGGGTTATTATGTATTAAGATCTTGCAATAGGTGTTGCGTGCAATGATATTTATGAATTGTAAATTATGTACCTCCTGGGGTGAAAGAGGTGTGGCAAGATATTAATGTTGAAAGTTGTAATTGTCCTGTGATGTGGAACGTGTGTCTGTGTTGTAGTTTTAGACATATATATGTTTATATGTCCATTTATATGTGTTGTATATTCATGTGTATTTCTGGGGGTTAGGTATAGGGCTAAGTGGGGAAAAGTAACCCCAGTTGGAAAAGAAAATCTTTATATTCATTTCATTTAAATTTTGTATTTATTTAAATTTTTAGTAAAAATTTTAAAGCAAAAACATTTTTAAGGAGAATAAAAAATATAAATGGAGAATATAAATTTTATATTTATTTTTCAAGTAAAAAAAAATTTTAAAGCAAAAACATTTTTAAGGAGAATACAATGATTTTGTTGGGAGATAGATATTTAAAGTTTAGTTATAATAAAAATTTATTGGTTGTTAATTTTGGAGTTTTAATTGCAAGTCCCTCTCACTGGATCCAGCGCATTTTTGGCTTCTCTAGGCTTTTGGCCTAGTTTTTATTATCGTGTGGCCCCTCTTAAAAAAAAAAAAAAAAAAATTGTATAAGTCAATAAAACATTTAAAGAGGGGTTACAAACCTTTTTCAATATGAATAGCACTTTAATCTCTTAAGAGTTCACCACCTACCTCTTGTGTATTTGATGTAGGCCGTGACATAATATATAAAAAAAAAACAATAAACAAGAGAAATGAAAATCCCAAAAGATAATGCACAAAATAAAATAAGAAAAAGGAGAGAAGCATATGAGACAAGGAGAAGGGAACCAAATGAGTTATGCAGATGTACAAAAAAATATACAAGAATGATCAGATACTTAACACTTTAAGGGCCAGTGGCATACTAATACACTGCCAATGGACATTATGTTTTGACAGGTAGCTTAATATTATACTACGGAATAAAAGGCAGAACATTTACCAAGCATTTTGGTCTTCTTTCTTTCTTTCTACTTTTCATCCACATTGACATTTATGAACATTTCTAGAGTGTATTTTCTTTCTTTTCTCAAGTATTTAACAAATCCGTCTGATTTATTATATAATACATATCTTGTTTTGTTGCTTGATTCAGTGGGTATGTCAATGAGTTTTGTTTTCCTTCATCACATTTTTCATTATATTACTAATTACTTCGTGACCTTCACTGTGAACAACGAAACTTCATTTTCTTTCTTTTGATGACCCTTGAAGAGTCATTGTGAATAGACAGCTACAAGTAAACAAATATCAGGATAATTCACTCACTAACTAAAATTAACTACTACTAATCCTAAACGATAGTTCACAAATTCGTATTGTTAATGTTACTGTAATACAACTACTTGAAAAGTACTAACTTGTATACAGAAAACTAATAATCAGTAGCCTTCGAACGCAACAGTTTGAACGTAAATGCAGTAAAATTACGAAGCATTCTGAATGTTGCCTTTGTGAGTGAATGTCAGTCTGACTGTGAACAGGTTATGCAGCTGTCATGAATCATTGTCCTTGAAAACTGATGCTCTTAACACAAACAAACTCACTCATACTTTATCCTCTATCAGACACACAGAGTTTAGTCTCATGCAGTATGTGTTAACCTCTCCTATTATCATTTACATTGTATTCTCCATAAATTACATCACTGTTGATCTTTTTCCTATTCTACTTTTAAAGTGTCCTATTATTATTATTATTATTATTATTATCTTTTGTGTTCTTCCAATTTGCAGTATTATGTCATTAACCCTTTGAGTGCTATGAACGTACCAGTTCGTGCTACGAACGTACCAGTTCGTGCTACGAACGTACCAGTTCCCCATTATCATTTACATTGTATTCTCCATATAGACTAATTATGCCACTGTTGATTTTCTTTCCTAATCTACTTTTAAAGTCTCCCATTATTATCTCTCGTGTCCTTTCAATTTGCAGTATTATGTCATTAACCCTTTAAGTGCTACGAAAGTACCAGTATATTCACAAAGTTTCTGCTCAAATTACTATAACCATTCATGTACTACTGGTTCAGTAATAGTACTGCTACTGGTATCTGTTATTTGTTTAAGATACTACATACTCTCAAGACAAACAAACCGGCAGTGTCCGGTCTATTCTTGTTTATAATACATCTTGCTTAGCTAACCTAAATTGTGTTCGTTCTTTGTTTATGTTGTGATAAATGGCTTGGAATCGTAACAGTATTATTCCTGAAGGAGACACCCATCTATATCATATTGGTTCGTACTCTGATTCCGGTGATGACTTTGATGAAGAATGTGGATATGAGATTTGAGAGAATAAAAGTGATAGTGCAGATTGTCAACTCAACACAGACACCATACTGGTACAACATGCTCCTAACAAAAGTAGGGCTAAGGAATATTAACAATAATTAACAGTGCTTTACAATTTTTATGAATTATATTTTTTTTTTGTCAAACAAATTTGCAGTATTAAAATAAATTGTACAATTTAGTGGAAATATAACAAAGAATGGGTAGTGCACCCTATATTTTACCTCCACAAATTTTGATGGTTTTTTCATGTCATAGTTTGTGTAAAATATTTGGTGACACATGTGACCAAGATTTATTTACCAAGACTATTTACATACATTCCAGTGAGAAATGAAGCAAAGACATTTATATAAAACAGGAAAAACTCAGGCTGTAGGTTGTGCCGCGGTTTATCAAAGAAACCGGGCGACCGTATAAAAAAATAACGTATAAATATGATTTACGAATTTATTATTTAGCGAGGTAGCAGGCGCCTGGGTTTTGCGTTACTGCACGCTCGCGCCATCTGTTAGCGGAAGCTGGTACTGTGTCTCCTACGCCAGCTTATCTGTTGGAAAAATTTGCTCAGTTGGCCGCCATCTCCAGAAGTGTAAACAGCCTTGTTCCTTCGGCAGACAGAGTTTGGTTAATTCTTGTATTTCCTATCCTATCATGTGTAGGTAGACTTTTACAGACCTCCGGGCTCCCGGAGCGACGGAGACTTGACCTAGCATGGTGGAAATTCCATCATCCACCATGGCCTGAACGGACGACACACACTCACTGACTCTCATTTCTCGCTTGGCGGAGGAAAAGAAACTGTAAGGAGGCAACTATAACCACCCTCATCATGACCGACTGATTGTACAGCAAGGCAGAAGTCCACCTGGAAACCATCTGCATAAACCAGGTGATATTCATCCAACGTTTAATTAAATTTGGCCCCTGCTGGACGTAATTTTGAATGCAAACTTTCATGTAACCTTGCTTTGATAATGTAATTAGTCTTGAGACCAATTGTAAGCCCGTTCACTGGCATGTGTCCAGCGCTCATTAATTTTTATTATGCGATACATTTTTTTCCTTGGTACTGAATGGGTTTGTAGAAGTTTGGGGGGGGTGACGATTTAAATGGTAAATAAAAAAAAACATTATTAATAAAAATATTTAAAAAAACCGAAAGTAAGTAAGAACTTTAAATCGCACGATTAAACCAAATAACCCTGAACTAACTCATAATAGTAATGAAAATTAAATTAAGAAAATTAACTAAATAAGTAATTAAAATCTGAATGTAAAAGCTAAGAATAATACAGTTAACCCTTTAGTAAATTTATCATGCGTTGACCTGTCTATTCCGGACACAACGTGCATACCGAACCGGCAGTAAATTAAAAATATCTGCAAATCGTAATGTAATTAATTAATAATTTAAAGTCACAAGTAGTAGTTATAATAATCCCTGTAAACAAGATAAGTCTAGATAGTTTATTTTGTCATACTATAAGAATGTATTATTAATAAAGAGTTGGAACTATATTATGGCGGAGTACTCACTCCGCGTCGTTGCAATCTACCTGTTGTAACAATGTAAAGAGTAACGATGCGGCTTTCAGACTATAAACACCTCCAAGCGAGGGCTCTTAATAAAATGTGTTGTTATTCTTTTTGATTTTTAATTGAGTCTTAGCTTCCACTAAAAGCGTGGAGACCTAGTTATATATTGAAGATGTAGTGAGGAATTTGTTAGAAAGTGTGATAATGTAAAAAGAATTAGTATATAAGGTGATGTCTCAAGTTAATTAAAAAACGAACTCTCGAATATTGTTCGAGTAATAATACAGATATTAATGTAAAAAGAAGATGCAAACTCCAGTACTACGGTGCCAGTAAATATGTGACGTGCACAACTGCAGATAGGGACGACTACCACCTAAACAACACTTACCAGAACCGCCGAGGATCAGCACGACTTCACGCAGCATAACATCCATCTCCTCGTTAATACACCCAGAGGACTTTCACCGGAAACACTACCCAGATGATTACCCCGATTAACAGAGTACCGAAGATTCACGCCCCAGGATACGGACAGAAAAAGCGTATCTAAGAGGTGACTCGGTAGCTCGTCTACCGAGAATTATGTACATTTAAAATATAAGTTTTCATACATGTCAAAGACTTTAAAAAGACAATCTCTAAGCATTAAGTTTTAGAAAAATGTAACCAGTAATTTCTAAAATCATACGTTGTAACATTACTCTTGAGATATAACTTTTAATCCCTTAACTAAATAATACCATTCTTCAAATGGTGTTCATGTAACAATGTAACGTTCTTGATAAGTAAAATAAATTTCAGACGTCTTTGCTAGATTTAAAGAGACTCGGACCCGAGGTAAAATACATGATCTGTTTGATCGTTTGTTTGACAGAAAACCACTTTTAACGATTTGAGTATGAGAAAAGTTTTGTGTAATGGGATCTACATATATCATTTGTTAATAAAGAGATGTCATCTTGTTACAAATTGAAGTGAGTGCATAAATCAGTAAAATTACCTTCCCTTGTGTCCTATAATTAGAGTAATTATTATTGTTCTAAGTGTTGTGTTGATTTTCAGTTTGTTACAACGTAGGCAGCCTGTATAATTGGCTAGCGTCAATTATCACGGGTTCCCTGGATTTATATCGTAGCCCGGAACGTTATAAAGTTGCGCCACTCTGCTTTGTACAAAAGAATTGATCGTGTACAGAGTGTCACATATAGAGTTGCGGCACTCTGCTTTCGTGTGAAATAATTGTTACGTAGTAAAAGAAAAATAGATAACTCTCTGCTGATCTATGCACTCAGTTAATGTATTTCATGTCACCCCAAAAAGGGTAAGTTGCATGAAAGAAAAATAGCGATAGTATTAATTTACCATTGTGAATTTATTTTGTGTAAGATTACCCACGAACTTGTGTATAATTTATTTAACGTACGCGAAAATAATACAAACTATCATTGTATTACACCAATGCAAGTACCTACATGAATTTTAGTGCTTGTCAAACTGTTCAGTCTTTAACAGGTTTATATTGCGACAATTCAAGACCTGTAGTTTCCTGAATATGCCTGCATAGAATGTAAGTTGTATGTCTGTTGTCACGGTGAAACATATAAACTATTGATTAAATTAGACCAGGTTAATTACGTGTAAATAAATTCGTAAGTTTAATTTTGCTACTAGAGAGAGAAGTAAAAAAAAAAAAAAATAGATAGAATTACAGAAATTAAAATTAGAACGTAAGACAATTAATAACTAAACTCAGCTTATTACGGGCTGTAACTTGTGTAAAACGTGTATCATTGCCTCGCACTCATCCCGTGTTGGAGCCAGTTGAAACCAGTCGATAAAGATAGCCGTCAGCTATTGTTATATAGAACAATAACATCCCTCACCCCAAGTGTATTTCTCGCGTTCCCACGCATACAACAAGTATGCCATTGTTTACAAAGAAAACTAGTCTGACCTACATTCCAGCGAACAGCTGATCGTTGACAATACACTGACGTCTGTGTGGAATTTTTGTCTTTCTCTGAGAAGAGAGGTTATTCTCTTACGAACAATGCAAATGCTTTAACCATGAATTAAATTGTCTATGTAATAAGTGTATAGTGTTGTAAAATAAATTTTAGTGTGTTAGAAATAAGGTAAAAATGGCACAATTTAATCCAGATTTACTATTAAAGGACGAGCTGTCTTATGAAGCTCTTTTACGTGGTTTACCCCATGCGAATGTAACAGTCGCGGAATTGCGCAAGTCTATACGCGAAAGTGGATTTGATACACCTGGGCAGTTAAGCAACCTAAGCGGACTCGATTATGAGAGCGAGAGAGAAACGTGTAATGCCAAGTATAGCGAGTTGACTTTATTGTCCCAAACCCTCCAAGACGAGAAATCTCCTGCGGTAATATTGCGGACAACTCAAAGGATAGAACATTTAACCCGGCGAATGAAAAATTTGTTGAACTGGCCTAACATTACGGAAATACCTCCTGAAGTCCAAAGTTTTGCAGATGAAGCTTTACGTCAATTACCCACTATTATCAGGGAATTACGAAGAAAATCTGACTCGTTCCGAATGGATGAAATTGAGAAGTCCTTGAAGAAACTACGCATCTCCCCAGTTCAATCCCCTACGATAGAACACCCTCCACCCAACACGGATCGGGACTCACCCGCCGTATCGCAAATACAACCTACTCGAGAGCAATACCCAAATAATGATTTAATTGCCCCAACTATATTTGAAGCCCCTCCTCCCAGTGGTTTCCAGATTCGCCCCGGAATGTACGAATTGACAACCCCGAATGCATCATCTGGTCCTCCTAAAGCGATGCCAGACGTAAATTATAACGCAGACCTCTATGGAAAAATCACTCATCCCGTAGAAAAACTCTTAGCTGAAATTCCATACACTGATGGTTTAAATGTCACTAAACTACTGAATTTTATCAAATATCTCCTGCAGATAAAGGATCTACAGCAGCTAAATGACTGGCAAATTTTGCAAGTCCTCCTACCTAATGTAAACCCCCGTTAAAGAATCGTGTGCTAGAATCATTAAGCTCTACCCTTCCAGTAGAAGAAATGCATACCACAATAATAAAATATTTTATTCCCACCGGCATTTATGAGGAACTTAAGAGAAAGACCGTACTACGAGTACAAGGAAATCATGAGAGATTGCCCCATTACATCTCAGACATCAAGGAGTCCTCACGACTACTGCAAGTAGATTGGAATGAGAGACAAATGGTCGACACCATTTTAGTAGGATTGTCTCCAGAAGAAAGATCTCGTTTAGCGTTGATAAATCGACCCAACACCTTTGCGGATCTAGAACAATGCAGTATCCACTCTTCGAATGTATTGTACTCAGATCAGAACAGACATGCGATGAAATCAACCGAAGCGAATAGAAATGAATTGCAAGTCCTAGTGCCCGATGTGACAACTCAGCGTGAAAGGCGAGTATTCAATAGACCGCACAATTTGCACAGCCCTGGTAAATCAAATGAAACAACCTATAACGGAAGCAAGGTACCCTCCTCGTAATAAGAATATGTGTTATAACTGCTGTAAGTATGGACACATAAGTAGAAACTGTAACAACAAGCAATACGAACGTAAACACCCTAATCCAAAAAACATGTAAGGCAGGGAGACCCGAAATCCTGTGTCTTCCGCAGCAACTTGAGATCCGGTAAACCCAAAGAAATGTACGACCATATAAAAAAAAAGAAGGAAAAGAAACACTAGAGAAATAGATCCCTATGTTAGAAAGTTTATTGAAAGATGTAACGCGATAACTAAATGTGATTGGACTAAAAGTCTATTGCCCTTAATACAAATTGACCTAGGTGTTGCCTCCACCATCGCATTAATCGATTCGGGATCTACTAGAACCTTAATCAGTCAAAAGTTAGCAGATAAATTATTCGAACACAACCTAGTGAAACGCAGTCAAGCTGTGAATATAAAATGTGCTACAGCCAATAAACAGAATATAGTGATAAAACTTAGCATCACAATTAAAGTAAAAATCAAGAATCTAACGTGGTTTTTTACAATGTTAGTATGTAATGATTTAGGACCCGACTTAATATTGGGAGCTGACTTCGTAAGTAAAACGGGAATAATTCTTGACATCCATGAGCAGAAATATTATTTTAGATTCGACCGTACACGGAAGTATAATTTTGATTGTAAAACTGACGAACAAGAAAGTACTAGATCATCGACTGCACACATAGTACACCAAGAGTCTGAATTATCTCATCTAGGAAATAGAGATAGGCTGAGAATGCAGAAATTAATAAAAGAATTTTCCACCGTTCTTACACCTAAGCTAGGACTTACGAAGCTAATAGAATATAAGATCAATCTGAGCGATCACAAAGTAATACGCCTACCCCCATACAAGTTGTCGCCTCCCAAGATGGAAGTGATGAGGAACCATATCAACAAGTTGTTAGAACAAGGAGTCATTGAACCCTCTACGTCTCCGTATTCATCACCCTCCTTTTTAGTACCAAAAGGTCACGACAAACATAGACTAGTTGTGGACTACCGGCAATTAAACAAACGAATAGAATTTGAATCTATCCCGCTTCCAGACATCCATAGTGCTTTTATTACTTCATAAAAGCGAAAGTCTTTATGGTAATGGATCTAAATCAAGCATTTCACCAAATACCCCTTTCGGAGGAATCCAAACGTCTAACCGCGTTTGCTGTTCCTTTCAACCTGTACCAATTTACTAGAGTAACCTTTGGAATATCTCAAGGAAGTTCCGTATGTAGTAGACTATTAGAAAGAATATTTCATGATATTAAATTTAAATATGTGTATCACTACCTGGACGACATCGTAATCTATAGCGAATCGATGGAACAACATCTTAAACATCTACGTGAAGTGTTATCTCGATTACAAAAAGCAGGATTAACAGTTAACCCCAAAAAGGTAAATTTTGCAGTCCCACAATTTTCATTTTTAGGTCACATCGTGAAAGCCAATGGAAAGGTAAGCATAGACCCCGAACGAACCCGTGCAATCAGAGAATTTTTACCCCCGCGAGATGCAAAAGGTATAGCCCGATTTTTGGGAATGGTAAACTATTTCCACAAGTATATTCCCCATCTTGCCGAAATAGCAGCACCGCTGAATGCCTTAAGAAAGAAGGGAGCGAAATTTGAATGGACTGCACAACACCAAAATGCGTTCGAACGACTAAAAGAAAGCATCATATCTCCCCCCCGTATTACAACTAGCAGATTTTACGAAACCTTTCGTAGTTCAGACCGACAGTTCAAGTGTAGCTTTAGGTGCAGTCATCTATCAGGAAATAGAAAACAGTAGACTACCGATTATTTATGCTTCACGAACATTGAATGACCAAGAGAAAAAATATTCCGCATATGAATTGGAATGTTTAGCCATTGTTTTTGCGTTTGAGAAGTTTAAACCCTTTCTAGAACATAAAGAATTCCTTTTGGAAACTGATAATCAAGCATTATCTTGGTTACTGAATCACCCTAAACAGTTAGGACGTATTGGAAGATGGGTATTGAGGTTAAACTGTTACAAATTCAAAGTGCAACATATTAAAGGTATACAAAACGTAGTCGCTGATACCCTGTCCCGTATGTTCCAGTCGCCCACTAATACTCCCGAAAACCAGGAGAGTCTGGAAACACCCATTGTTAACACCGTAATTACTGAATTCCCCCTTGCGTTTATCAACATTGCTCAATATCAACAACAAGACCCTCTTCTTAAACCGATTATAGAACAACGTGAGCAAGGAATTAAATCAGAGAAATATGTATTAAGTAAAAGAATACTATGCCACAAAATAGGAAATGGAAAGGAATTAAGGATAATCGCCCCTCATGTAATTAAGCCCATGCTGATGGAGTACTTCCATTCATCCACCATTGGAGCCCATATGGGAATCAATAAAACAATACATCGTATTCGTAAGGAATATCATTGGAACAATATGAACAGCGAAATAGCTAGTTTCGTAAAAAGGTGTAATTTATGCGCGCTCAGTAAACCGGCAAGAAACAGTCAGGTAAGCCAATTAATTTCAGAAATCCCTACTACCCCTTTCTCTAAACTTTATTTAGACTTTTCAGGTCCCTACCCACGACCTAAATCAGGTAATACTATGCTACTCATATGTGTAGATTCGTTCACCAAATTTGTTTGGATGTATCCCATGCGGCGAGCGTTAGCGTCGACGACTGTAAAAATATTACAGGAGAGATTATTTAAAGATTATGGTACACCTGTACGTATAGTGTCAGATAACGGACCCCAATTTAAGGCGAAGGAATATAAGAATATGTGTTTCAAGTTAGGAATAGACCATATTACCACGACGGAGTATCGACCGCAAGGCAATATTGCTGAAAGGTATCTGCGAAACCTCAAATCTGCATTAATCGCCTACCATGCGAACGATCATACGTCTTGGGACCAGAACCTATCCTGGATACAATACGCCTTTAATTCAGCTTATCACGAAGGACATAAGTCTACCCCATTTGAGTTACTGTATAAATACAAACCAAACCATGCCTTGTCCACAAAATGGAAAACACATGACTTGCTACCTCCGCAAATAATGGATAAGCAGATTAAACAAATCTGGAATAAAGCTCGCGCAAATTTAAGAGCGAACTTAGAGAAATCCCGAAAATACCACGAGAGAAATATTCATAACAATAACAATTTAATTAGGTACCAAGTCGGTGACTTAGTAATGTACAATACACACCCTACTAGTAGTGCAATTGATAAGACCACCTCTAAACTATCATACCGATGGTGTGGTCCTTACCAAATCCAGAAATACTTAACCCCAGTTACCGTAGCCCTGTACGAACCTGCGACTCGAGAATATGTATGAAGAACACATATTTCGCAGATAAAATTGTATAAAAGGAAAAGAGGAAATAGCATCGCCAAAAATAAAAAAGGTAATACTAGGTAGACAAGTTATCTTGTACCTCAGTAACCATGCTAAGTGTTAATCGTAGAATTGGGAATGAGGCCTGATCAACCTTAGACCCTGTTCAGCGAAAGATGAGCAAAATGAGTAGTCAGCTGACCACTAAATGACCACTAAATGAGAAATTATTTAGAAAGTAACTCTATGAAGAGAGTAATCAAAACCCAAAGAAAGAAAAAACCGGTAGTAGATTTAAATAATAGAAATAAGAAGTTTTTGTGTTTTAAAATGTAGTCATTAAGTGTGAATTTTATGTAATAAAAAAGGTAGTTTGTAAGAATCCATATATGTATATTGTTTTATACTCAGAAGAAATAAATGTGTATAACACATGCCAATAACAAGTGAAAGAAAAAGGGAAAAGGAGGAGAGAAATTCCACAGAGTAACGGCAAGCATACTCCCAGTACCCCACTTTCGAATTTTCCTTATTAAAATCCCCCATGTCGATTTTAAGCGGCGGAGTATGTGACGATTTAAATGGTAAATAAAAAAAAAATTAATAATAAAAATATTAAAAAAAAAACGAAAATAAGTAAGTACTTTAAATCGCACTATTAAACCAAATAACCGTGAACTAACTCATAATAGTAATGAAAATTAAATTAAGAAAATCTAACTAAATAAGTAATTACAATCTGAATGTAAAAGCTAAGAATAATACAGTTAACCCTTTAGTAAATTTATCATGCGTTGACCTGTCTATTCCGGACACAACGTGCATACCGAACCGGCAGTAAATTAAAAATATCTGTAAATCGTAATGTAATTAATTAATAATTTAAAGTCACAAGTAGTAGTTATAATAATCCCTGTAAACAAGATAAGTCTAGATAGTTTATTTTGTCATACTGTAAGAATGTATTATTAATAAAGAGTTGGAACTATATTATGGCGAAGTACTCACTCCGCGTCGTTGCAGTCTACCTGTTGTAACAAGTAAAGAGTAATGATGCGGCTTTCAGACTGTAAACACCTCCAAGCGAGGGCTCTTAATAAAGTGTGTTATTTTTTTGATTTTTAATTGAGTCTTAGCTTCCACTAAAAGCGTGGAGACCTAGTTATATATTGAAGATGTAGTGAGGAATTTGTTAGAAAGTGTGATAATGTAAAAAGAATTAGTATATAAGGTGATGTCTCAAGTTAATTAAAAAACGAACTCTCGAATATTGTTCGAGTAATGTAATTCAGATATTAATGTAAAAAGAAGATGCAAACTCCAGTACTACGGTGCCAGTAAATATGTGACGTGCACAATTGCAGATAGGGACAACTACCACCTAAACAACACTTACCAGAACTGCCGAGGATCAGCACGACTTCACGCAGCATAACATCCATCTCCTCGTTAATACACCCAGAGGACTTTCACCGGAAACACTACCCAGATGACTACCCCGACTAACAGAGTACCGAAGATTCACGCCCCAGGACACGGACAGAAAAAGCGTATCTAAGAGGTGACTCGGTAGCTCGTCTACCGAGAATTATGTACATTTAAAATATAAGTTTTCATACATGTCAAAGACTTTAAAAAGACAATCTCTAAGCATTAAGTTTTAGAAAAATGTAACCAGTAATTTCTAAAATCATACGTTGTAACATTACTCTTGAGATATAACTTTTAATCCCTTAACTAAATAATACCATTCTTCAAATGGTGTTCATGTAACAATGTAACGTTCTTGATAAGTAAAATAAATTTCAGACGTCTTTGCTAGATTTAAAGAGACTCGGACCCGAGGTAAAATACATGATCTGTTTGATCGTTTGTTTGACAGAAAACCACTTTTAACGATTTGAGTATGAGAAAAGTTTTGTGTAATGGGATCTATATATATATCATTTGTTAATAAAGAGATGTCATCATGTTACATATTGAAGTGAGTGCATAAATCAGTAAAATTACCTTCCCTTGTGTCCTATAATTAGAGTAATTATTATTGTTCTAAGTGTTGTGATGATTTTCAGTTTGTTACAACGTAGGCAGCCTGTATAATTGGCTAGCGTCAATTATCACGGGTTCCCTGGATTTATAACGTAGCCCGGAACGTTATAGGGGGGCTGGTATGTTAGTTAAGTAGGTAGGTGTAGTATGTAACAGGTAGATCTGGAGCGGCTGGTCTTGTATTGATTATAATCTCGGGTTTTTTTTGCACATTATTATTATTTTCTTTATTTCTTAAGGGGTTGGGAGTTTTACGTAGTCTGTATTTAGGTCATGTTACATTTTAATATCAGGGGTAGTCACCTGATGGTGCAAATCTATGCAAGCTCCCGGACATGTTACCTTCTGTCGGGTCTGGCTTATGTCCTGCTTTCTTCTACCCTGTCTGGCTTGGGGGGGTTTCCTAAATTTTGTACTGGTTAATTGCCTTTTCGAATGCCGTGTGGAACATGTCAGCGGCTGAGCCAACCCAGGTTATATTCTTTAAATTTATAAATTGTATTTTTCTTATTATTATGGCCAATTGCCTTTTAAGTAATTTTGGTGCCTATTGTATTTTTATAAAACTATACAGGCTGTTTACTGGCATTTTAAATTCATATTTAAAATTGTATGTTTCTTATTATTTTCCTACTATTATTGTATTTTCTTATTATTATGGCCAATTCAATTTTGAGTAATTTTGGGGGTTATTGTATTTTGATGAAACTATACAGGTTGCCCATAGACCCTGTAAATATATATATAATTGTATCGTGTATGTTATATTATGTGTTATTTGTTACTTCATAATAATTCGGGGCACACAATAAACGTTATCTTGTTAACAGAGAGTATTAATTGCAAGTCCCGTCTCATTGGACCCAGCACACTTTATGCTTCCTTCTAGGCCTTCAGCCTAGTCTTAAATAAAAGAAAAGAAAATATACACAAAAATTCATAAAACTCTTACACAAATAAAAAGAGGGTTACAAGGCTTTGTCTGAACTCATAAAACCTAGAACTTAAAGAATTAATACTTTCAAAAACTCATCTTTCATCATATTTGTTCAATAATCAGATACTCCATACACTCCTACTATGGTTATTTGTTGCTGCATGACAGATTTACTGTTATTAAGTTTTCAGTGATTGCCTCATAATCCATAGTTCTGTTTGATATATTTTATGAATCATAATAGACAACCCTCTCTTTGAGCACTGATGCTTGGGAACTCCACTAAATAAATTAATATAGTTATTCACATTTCTATTCCATTCTCTTTTTCTTTCTTTCAGTTAAGGCCATTATATCCATCTGTAAATTATCAATTTCTTTACAGTGTACTATCTTTACTGTAATTCCTTGTATTTCCAAAAACTATTTGGATGATTTATACTTTCCTTGGAATAATGAAAATATAGAGAGTCTGCACTATTATATTTCACAAGACACTATTCACTTAAAAAATCACAAACTAAATAGTTTCTTAATGATCACAATCTTACTCTAGGAAGAATAATAGTGTTTCATAAACTATGCAATTTATGTCATGACATTTAGTAAGTCATACCACAGCATAATGATGTGCTGAATAAACTTTATTTGTGTATTTATCTTGCGATTAAATAAAGGAGTTATCAAGACTTTATGGTAAAACGTTCTACACAATGAAAAGTATTATTTTGCATAATCACTGCGTTAATTGATGAATCCAGAATTTGAAAAATTGATTGCCAGGCAAAAGCTGTGGGCGATAGAAAAATTCCGATTGCATTTTGAATGCAACATAAAAAGATACATAAAAAGTATCAGCATATCTTGTGACAAAAGTTGTATTTACCAACGTTATTAGAAGTAAATCCCTAAATTCTAAAGTCTTCTCATTTGAAGTTAAGATACATTTTGTAGAATATTATTGTATTTAAAACTTTACAGGAAGTGTCTAAAAAAATGAATAGACTACCTTCACACATGACTGAAATAGCTAAAATGTATGAAAGTGTGAATTACCTATATTAAATAATTTAATGTAATTAAATGAATTTGTAAATGTCATCATAAAAAATGAATTATTAATGTCAGAGACAGTCTCTATTTTAAAAAGTCACTCAAGTTCATCAGAGTACTGTAATTATTAAAAATAATATTAGAAATTTGTAACTGTTCTTTTATACAATGAAGAGCCAATAATTTTATTTTTCAAGTACAAAGAAGCACAGTAATTTGAGCACATGAATATAGAAAAGAATTTGAATGATCTTTTGTGTGGACATTACTACAACATTGTACTGTATTAACTGCAAAACGAATGAAACCTCATAACTTCCTCCTTAACTTGCATGTTCACTTTTTTAAATTCATAATTGAAATTCTTGTGATCCAAAATTTCTGTTTATCTTAGGGTTCCCATTTCAATTTTTACACTTTGACGATATATTTACACTGGCTTGCATTGTGACTACTATGTATTTAAAGTATGTACAACATGCTGTATATTTTATGTACATAACTGATATTACTGTTTCTCTGCGGGATTCTCTGCATAATAATTCACTATGAAGAATCATATGAATTTTTAGTTGAACTGTGTAATTGTTGTAAATATGGACTACTTTTACAAAAATGGTTCTATTGGGAAACCTTGCCTGGCATGCAGGAGTTTGCATTTATATCTGTAAAAGAAGGGAAGTATAAAACAACTTCACTAGCTATTAATTATTAAAGTTTTAATTCTAATCTTGTGGTTAGGATTAAGGTTACAGATGTTATATTTACAAGTTATGAAGTATGCAAAATCTGGCATGATATAAAATGCAATTCTACATTCATTAATATGTACAGAATGAGCTTTATACTGAAATACAGCACACATTAATAGACATTTTTAAACTAATTGTATCTTTCCTTATTTGCAGTTTGGTTCAATGGTAGCTACAAATTATTATAGTAATGAGGAAATAAGCCCATGTCAGAAATATGAAGAATTTTTAAATGACGCGGAGCAGCGGGACACTTCATTTCCTTCATGTGTTTTATTATAGCAAAGCAGAGAATATAAAAGAGAGGCAGAATCCCAATATGATGTTTATACCTAAGAAATTACTGTAGCAAACAGCTTGTCAAAACATGAAATAACTAATACCGCCATTAGGAAGTACCAGTGTGAAATATGTAACAAGCGCTTTACTCAATCACGGAGTCTCTCAGCACACAAATTAATCCATACTGCCATCAAGAGTTACGAGTGTGATGTATGTAACAAACGTTTTACCGTATCAAGTGGTCTCTCACCACACAACTAATACAGGGTATAAAGAAGCATCAGTGTGATAATTATAACAAAGCGTTTACCTATTCAAGCGATATGCAGCGACACAAATTAACCCATTCTGGATTGAAGAACTATCTATGTGATGTTTGTAACAAAACTTTTAGCAGTTTGGGTAGTTTGCAGCGGCACAAATTAATCCATTCTGGTGTAAAGTATCGATGTGACACATGTGAAAAAGCCTTTACTCAATTATGTAATCTCTCCACCCACAAGTTAACCCATGCTGGTACAGGGAGGTATCAATGCGATCTTTGTAATAAAGAATTCGTGCAATTAAAGTACCTCACACAATACAAACTAATCCATTCAGGCAAAAGAAATTATACAAACATTATCAATGTGATGCCTGCTAGAAAACCTTTCCTACAGCTAAAATCTTGGCAGAACATAAATTATTCCACAAAGGTATCCAGAACTCCAAATGTGATGATTGTAACAAAGCGTTCACTCATTCATCCTCTCTGCACACCAACAAATTAATCCATTCTAGACCAAGAGAATTTAAATCTGACATTTGTAACAAATTTTTTAGTCAATTGCGTTGTCTCCCAGCACACAAATTGCTACATGCTGGCATGAAAAGATATGAGTAATGTATGTAACAAACGTTTTACCCTGTCAAGTGGTGTCTCGGCACACAATTAATCCACACAAAAATAAAGAAATATCAGTGTGATATTTGTAGCAAAGCGTTCACTATTCAAGCGATTTCGTCGACACAAATTGACCCGTTCTGTATTAAAGAAGCATCGATGTGATATTTGTAACAAAGTCTTCACCAAATCAGGTAATTTGCGGCGGCACAAATTAATCTATTCTGAGTTAAGGAACTGTCAATATGATGCAAGAAAATAGCATTTACTGACTCAGGCAATATCTTGCAGCGTAATAGAGCTAGCATAGCATGCTAGCATAAGAAGTAAAAACGTGTTGACAAAGCATATTCCCAGTCAATATTAGGCACCTTATCGCTGACGCTCAAGCTCTTAGGTAACGCTGCCCCGGACGATCCCCTAAGCCCCTACCAGTGGTAAGCGAACTTGGATATCACCGGGGTAAAGAGGCCGGTGGACACCTCTCTTGGTAAGGAGAGGTATTCAACGAAGCCGGTCATTGGCCCAGCTTGTTAGACAGCCTGAGCGTTCCGGCTCGCGCCGGACCCTAGGTCCCTGGTTACCGGCAGAGACGGCCTAGTCGTCTCTGGCCGGCGAACCTCCCGCTCGTTGACGGCCATTCCCGATACGGGCGAGTCAACGAGCACGCAGTCGCACGCCTCAACTTACCATCTACTCAATGAAGGTGTGTTTCTAATCAGATTATTTTAAGAACTGCGGGAATAACTTGGTAACACATTTTTGTAAAACTCAAAGCATTTTATGATTTCTGTACTGTCCTTAGACGTGTAGCATCAGTCTATTTTTTATAATCCAACTGACAGCAGAGGAATTCTTGAATGTTTTATTACATTATATAAACCTGATAACATACAAGCTTACTTCTCATGTAAACAACTCTTGCTTTATATATAATAAAGTACATTAGCGTTTTTTGTGCACATGTGGCCTAAAATGTTATGTTTTACAGAAACAGAATTCATGTACATAATCTTGTTTTATGGGTAAAAGTAAGCAAACATGTTAACATAGGTTATATTTCCAAAAACTTAATTTTTAGTGTTTGCAGCCTCTATTTACAGGAATTGTACACCTCAATATATTATGAATTTAGTTATATGCTAGCACTTGTCTGATTACAGGTTTGCAGATGACACTGAAATTACCCCCAAAAAAGAAGAAAGTAAATAACAGGAAAGAGCAGAAAAATATGTTAGTATGTATGCATAATATGCATACGTGTCTTCCTGGGCTGCTTGCATATGCCTCAAATAAGGATGAAGAATTTCCTTTGTCATCTTTACAGCCTCAGTACATTTACCATTCTCTTAGCCATGCCAATTACTAGTATTCTGTAGATGAAACACTTAACTGAATCTGCTTTATCCATAGCTGGTATACACAGTTTCTCACCTTTCGTTTTTTGTAGCCTTTGTTCTCTACATTGCAGCCATGTGACTGTATTGTTCTTGCCAGTGCATTTAGCTTTCCGGTGGCCAAACTGTACACATCTAAAACACCTAATAATGTTAGTAGCTCTCTTTGTAACGTATTTTGCCACGTTACAAATCCAGGGAACCCATGCTAATTGACACCAGCCAATTATATGGGCTGCCTACGTTGTAACGAACTGTTATTAAACTCAACACAATTAACAAAATTAATTAAGCTAATTATTAGGAAACAAGGGAAGGTATTTTACTGATTTATGCACTCATTTTCATGTGTAATAAGATGACTTCTCTTTATTAACAAATGATATGAAAAGATCCCATGACATAATTAATTAGATTAAAATATTCAAAGGGTTTTCTGAAAAACTAGGGATCACAATGATTATGTACTTTTTACCTCGGATCCAAGTTTACTTTAAATATATAGCAAAGACGTTTGAGTATTACTAAGTTCATCTAGGTGCTTCCAAGACTTCTTTTACCATTTAAAGAATGATATTATTTACTAAAGAGATTATAATTTACATTTACATATTAACGTTACAACGTATGATATTCAATATTACAGTATACTCTTAGTTGTTCTCATTTATAGTTTAAAGAAAATTATAGTCTTTGAAAAGTCTCTTTCATCTGTAAGTTATGTCTCAAATATAATTAACTCTCGATAGGCAAGCTATCAAGTCACCTTTACAATAAGCCGTGGTGACCTCGTCCTGGTGTGTCACTCTTGGGAATTCTGGAAGTCGGCGTGGTCATCTGAGTCGTGTCTTCGGAGAGTACTAGATAGCTGGTTCACTGAGGAGATTGAAGTTCTTCTGGTTAAAGTTGGTGTAAATCCACGTAGGTCCTAGTCAGCGTCGTATGGCTCGTATACGTCCACATGTGAAGTTTATGCAGGTCACATCTTCATATGTAAAGTTGTACTGGAATTTACCTCTTGAGGGGAGACGTCATCTTGCTTACTACTTGTTAGTTTTTTTTTTTTAACTTATAACATTTCTTAACACAACTTTCTACATTTTACATTTTAAACTTGCTCGCCACGTTTAGTAGTGGGTAGCTAACAGTTAAGATTAAATTAACCAATGCATTTCTGTAGAGCTCTCGCTCGTAGGTGTGTACGGTCTGACGGCTGCATTGTCACTCTTTTCTCGATTCGACTGGCACATTACAACGGAGCGGGGCAAGTACTCCGCGATAATATAGTTCCTATTTTTATTTAAAGTGACATTATTATTACAAGAAACAATACATTAATTATACATATATAATTTAAGTGAATTATTTTAACTACTACTCGTGCCTTCAAATTACTAATTACAAACATTATGATTTTTATATTTTCCTAAGTTACAGACGACTCGCTAAACACGTTCAGTCCGGAATTAAACAGGTCAACGCATGATGACTAGCAAAAGGGTTAACTGTGATATTAATAGCTTTTTACAATTCGATTTTTTTTATTAATTGTTTAGTTAGATTTTCCATTTACATCTCATACTTATTCTGAGTTAGTACAGGGGCTTTAGGTTTAATAGTGCGATTTAAAAATACTTAATTGCTAGTAAATTAATTTTTTATTTATTAAAGATTTTATTATCAATTAAATCGTCACATCTTCTTAACTTACAAAACACCCACCAATTTCAATTTTTTTATTTTTTTGGGTAAGATCAGCAGCAGCAACATCCATCTTTATTATAAATTGAGCAGCCTAATTTCTGTCTAAATTAGAAGAGCTTAATCCTTGATCTAAGTGATACAATTTTATATGGTTTCCCTATAGGTCTTCAATTTATCATTTATTGTAAACGATAATAAATTATTTTAACTAAAGTCTTTCGTTTTAACTCCCCATTATTTCGTTTACCACTTCTAGCCTCTGACTGCCTCTTGGCATATTCAATTTGTCCTTTTCTTAAGGCATCCTCTACTAGGATGTTCGCAGTTGGTAATTCTGTTTCAGAAACTGGTTCCCATTGCTAATAGGAGTTTCAAGGAAGACTGCAATGTCACTTTCAATATTGTATGTAATGTCACTTTCATTACATTTTATACAATACATTTTTTCACAATATTGATTACACTGTGATTTTTACAAGTTTCAGATAAATACTTAAATTTAAATACAAAATATTATGTTTGAAAAATATAAAGTTGTTACTCTTAAAGTGCACAATATATAGTGCAGTTTCCATTTAGAAGCTCACCATTAGTACGTGTTTCAACGTAATTTATTGTAATCACAGTATTCTGTTTTATATTTCAGAATATACCTACAATATTGTAATATGGACATTTATTGTACATGTATTGTATTGGACAATATTGTAATATTGTAGTGGCTTTGTATAAATTGGACATGTGATATTAACATAGTGTGCTGCATTTTATTGTTAAGCTATTATGTAGGCCTATGTTCAATTTATAATTGTATAACAAGAGAAATCTGTATTGTTACGACGTCACAGAACAATTTACGTGTTTATCGAATGTGCCAGAAGAGTCTCGGTGTAACGCTGTGGCGTACGTGCTTGTAGACGCATTTTGCGAGAATCTTCTCGACTGTGGCGGGCTTTGCTCGGGCGTGCGGACTATGTCAAGGCCGCAGTCAATTACGTAGTTCACACGAGAGATAAGACGCAGTTTGGAAGCTTCTGGTGTGTGAGCGGGCATATAAATACATGGCAGTAGCTGCCTTAGTTTTAGTATTAGGCAAATTTTTGACTGTGCGGTTCGAGAGTTATAGTAGCGATATTACTGTGCGCGTTTAAGTGGTTATTAGTTAAGTGTTGTGTTTTATAATTGGGCGGTAATACAATTGTCTTTAATATTAGTGACATTTTATTGTGTGTGAACACTTTTTATTTGATTTGTTGTAGTAGATTGCGTTGTTAATTACGAACTGTTTTACTGTAACAATTAAAGCTGCTGATTAGTGACTTAATTGGTTTCTATGTACTTATTTTGTTTCTACTGTACCTACGATGATCGAGTGACCGTCGTAACAGTGGTGTCAGAAGTGGGATAGAACGGTTAACAGTGTAAACAGTGGACACTTTGTACAAGACGAGTGTGGCGTAATTAATCGGTAAACATGGATCCCAGTCAGATGATGGATGCTTTACAAACACTGCTGCGGCAGACACAGGAAGAAGCAGAAAAACGACAGGATGAGAAACGCAGACAAGAGGCGAAAGAAGCAGAAAAACGCAAGCGTGAAACAGAAGACATCAAGGAGTTAATACAGGAGCAAAAGCAGACACAAGAACAAACTGCTGCAGAGTTGGGTCTCCTAAGAGGTGAGCTTAATAAACAAGTTACTAAAATGTCGGAGATACAAGAATCAATGACATTAAAAATAGCTGGAGTAGAGAAATCTGTTTCGAGTGTTGAAGAATCGATGTCCACAAAAATATTTGACATAGAAGAAACCATGTCAAATAAAATATCTGCAGTAGAAAACTCAATGGCAAACATAAGAGAACAAATTAAAAATGAAGTCGAGCAGTGTCTGAAATTACAACCAAAACAACTTTGTGAACACACTGTACCAATGATAAAGACAGAGAAAGACACAGAAAATAAGTCAGTAGAGAAGGTCACCTCGCCTGCGGTTGGGACAGTTCATGTCAAGGCCCCAACCTTTGATGGAAGCACGCACTGGACGACGTATTTACGCCAATTCGAAGCTGCTGCATGCGCAAATAATTGGACGGAGAAAGACAAGGCTGTTACACTCGTTCTTGCATTAAAAGGACCTGCGGCGGAATTACTACAGAAAGTGCCACCTGACAGCCAAAACATCTATGCCGAATTGATAAAAACTCTAGAATTACGCTACGGTGATAAACATTTGCGAGAGGCGTACTACGCTCAGTTGAGAACAAGACAACGTTCCGGGGAAAGTCTTCAAGAATTTGAAGCAAGTATTGACAGAGTGATTAGATTAGCCTATCCTGAAGCACCAGAAGACTTCCGAATAAGGTTTGCGGTGCAGACATTTATTGATGGCATCGGAGATTGTGAACTTCAGCAAGTATTACGAATGGCAAGACACCGAGATAGCTCAGAAGCTCTTGTTCACGCCCTAGAGTTTGAAGCTGCCAAGTCAGCGTCCCGCTACATTAATGGGTTTGTGCCATCACATTGCAGTCAGAAGATCACTGTATCACATTACCGTTTCGATGGGTGCAGAAAAACAATGTTGTCGGACAAACAATTCAAAAGTTCAAAAGGATCGCAACGATTTGAAAAAGACAGAAGACCGAAATGTTACAACTGTGGAAAACGGGGTCATCTACTGGTAGACTGTTGGAGAAGAAGATACCGAGAGAAGAGAGTGATCGCACCAATTGGAGAAGTAAAGCCCCAGAACAGCACACAGTTTCCACGCTACATAAGACCAGTGGAAACTTGATTGTTAATGGATTTGCGGAAGGTAAACCAACATCATTTACAGTTGACACAGGCGCAACAGTGTCCATTGTGCGCCCTGACTTAGTCAGCAACCGCCACCCTCTAATTAGATCTTGTACAATACAGACTGTGACTGGAAGCCCCGTCAAGGTGCTAGGAAAGGTAGACGTACGTGTACGCCTGGGTCTTCTCGAGTTTAGCCACTAAATGCTCGTTGCAGACATTGTCGATGAAGTGATTCTTGGCACGGACATTATGAATGCCTACGGATTCGTTGTGGACTTAAAAGAGAATGTCCTGAAGGTTGGCCAAGAGAAGATAAAGGTTTGCATGGCTAAAATGACAGGGTCTATCAAGCTTTTGATTAAGCTAGTGGCATTAGTCGAAGAAAAAGTCAACAGGTGTGGTCAAGAGGAACCCTCCCTATTGCAAGCGGAAATGGAGGAAGAACTGGCAGAGGAAATACAAATAAGTGTAACGACAAAAGAAGTGATTGGAAAGCCAACTATGGGTGTCGAGACAAAACTCTTGCTTGTTGCTAAGCTGATAGAAGTGCCCGAGCGAAAAGTGGCTGAAGATGAGGTTACAAAAGAGGTTGTTGACGAGAACCAAACAAACTTGGATCAGCCAGTGGAGGTTAGGTCATCAGTGCATGACACAATGGGAGTGATTCCAGCGAAACTAGTGTTTGAGCGGAAGACTTGCATTCCTGGGAACGTGATGTTCGGATCACACGAGACTGAATTAATTCGAAGAACCGGAGAATTATCTTTGGCACGGACATCCACCTAGACTGCCTGGTCAAGTATTAATTCAGAGACGGTTTGCCAGTTCGGGACGAACAGGCTTAACGAGGAGGCAGTGTTACGACGTCACAGAAAAGTTTACGTGTTTATCGAATGTGCCAGAAGAGTCTCGGTGTAACGCGTGTGGCGTACATGCTTGTAGACGCATTTTGCGAGAATCTTCTCGACTGTGCCGGGCTTCGGTCGGGCGTGCGGACTATGTCAAGGCCGCAGTTAATTACGTAATTCACACGAGAGATATGACGCAGTTTGAAAGGTTCTGTTGTGTGAGCGGGGCAATAAATATATGGCGGTAGCGGCCTTAGTTTTTGTATTAGGCGACTTTTGACTGTGTGGTTCGAGAGTTATAGTAGCGATATTACTGTGCGCGTTCAAGTGGTTATTAGTTAAGTGTTGTGGTTTATAATTGGGCGGTAATACAATTGTCTTTAATATTAGTGACATTTTATTGTGTGTGAACACTTTTTATTTGATTTGTTGTAGTAGACTGTGTTGTTAATTACGAACTGTTTTACTGTAACAATTAAAGCTGCTGATTAGTGACTTAATTGGTGTCTATGTAATTATTTTGTTTCCACTGTACCTAGTAGACCGTCGTAACAGTATGTTCATTTCAATGAATAAACTCAAATGTTTGATGAAACTCATTTTAACAAAGTGGCTAAAAGTATAAATTAAACATGCATTAATTTTTACTTATTTTAAAAAACTAATTATTTCTCTGAGTGCATAAATAGTAGAAACAAAGATTGAGTCAATGACACATGTTATGTACAGTTTCTAGCAGGATGGCAGAGTAAAATTACAGGATGCCATTTTATCATGGGACGTGACATTTCAATAATGGATGTGACTTATTTGAATTCAAAACAAATACATACATTTCAAGACAGATTGTTGAAACAAATGGCTGTACTATACTATGCCAGCCAGTGTGGTTGTGCATAGGTTAGTACTGACACAGGCATCAGACGTGAGCACATATGGTATACTCTCGGGTAAAAAAAAGCTTCTAAAACCTATTTTCTTTTTTCTTTAGGTATTGGGTGACCAGAGATACATTTTATGTAACTGGGCATAGCTTTAGAATGGGGTTTTCAATGGTAAGTGAAATTGTTCTGTAAGGATGTCTTGCCAGTTAGGAGAATATGAAAGCTCAATATAGTAAAATTGGAAGTTAAGGGCATATGCACAGAAACCCATTTATGGATGGACGAGTCCACTTTGAAATTGTGAATGGCGGGAGGATAACGGAGTATCAGCTGGTATGCAAGTGAAGGTGTTGCCATGTTTTAGTTACCCGTACATTGTTAGTTACTGTGTTACATACTATATCAGTCTTGAATTTGTTATTATTATTTCAATTTATTATTAATTGGATCGTTGTTTTACAGTCACTCATTTTTATTTTTAATTTTTAAATTAATTTCTATTGGTAGTTTTTATTCAGTAATTACGTATTATCGTAATTATTTGTGTTATCATTCTGTAATAAGATTTGTTAAAATGGATACTTCTCCTTCAACTAGCAAAGACAGGAAAGTTATTCATAGCCAACCACGGGAAATAATAATAAACATTTTTATGTTGTCCAGGATAAAAAAGATTCTTGCAATTAAATTAATACGAAAAACGTGTTCCTTTATGTAATGATAAACTGTAGAGATAGTCGAGTGTAATTAAAGAGTGTAAGTGTACAGTTTGCAAATTCCATTGCAATCAGAACGGTCAGACAGGCTGTAGTTTTTTACGTCTCAGCAGTACACAATGACAGAGCCAAACAACACGCAGATACGTTTATAAAACCTTCTGATATGTAACAGCAACAAATTCCGATACATGTGAACAGTACATATCATTTGCTTGATTTGTGTAGTAATACAATTACAATATTATTATTATTTTATTTACTTCGGAAACAATAAACGTATAATTCTTTTTTTAAAGCCAGCTTTGCGACTGTAGGCACACACACACACACACAGAGATAGAAATTCGTGGTGACATATTTACAAACAAACTTTAACAGCCGCGAGTTTTTGTTACTATTAGAAATTATATTAATAGGTTGGCAGCACCTTCGCTGATAACAATTCTCTTCTCACATCTCACAGCGACTCCCTCCACATCACCTTTCCCCTCTGACCGTAAGCGTTTCGCGCATTTCCATGCCCTTAACTTTCAATTTTGCTATACCTGCCGCCATGTTCAAAAAAGGTGTGGGAAAATTGTGAACACTGCTTTGAGGAGCGATGGGGCTTCCCAGATTGTTAGGGGTGCCATTGATGGAAAACATGTTTATATTAAATGTCCCGACAGTGCTGGATTTTTGTATTATGACTACTTGAAGTGACATTTGATCCTTCTGTTGGCTATCAAGGGACCAGAATATGAATTTTTTTTTGTTGATTTGGAATGTGTGTAAGAAATACTTATGAAATTTTTGAGGGATCTCAGATGGGAGATCCCTCATCATAAACCCAGTAAATAGACATTTAGTTTTAAGATATTGATAGAGTCAAATTGCTCGTTAGCCTATCTAAGATTGGTTGCAATGTAAAATTAATAATAAAAAAAAATTTGTTGCTTTTTTGGGGCCAAATCAGCTGACTAGGCATTAACAGTACCAATCTGGATACTTTTATAACACCTTATAAAATTACAAATTATGTCATGCACACAGAGGGTGATTGAAAATTGTTTTGGTATTCTTTCCATGATGTGGAGGGTTTTTGAGTCTCATAGAAATTAAAGAAGGAAATATAAAGCACATAGTATCTAAAACATGTTTCCTGCACAATTTTTTGTCATAAAAAGTGTGATGAAGTATACAGGGAAGAGTTACTTCAAGAGGAACCATTAGAAATAGACATGTTTCCTATCAAATCGTCACATTGGCAAGTACAATGTCAGTTATGCTATCAGAGAGAGGTTTGTTGAGTACTTCAAGAAGGTCACAATGGGAATGGCTTGAACCCTTCCCTTAAAGAGAATATTCTTGTCTAAAACTATTTTCATTATGTGTAATTGTTGGAATAATTAAAAGTGTACTAAAAACATTATAGCCTACTTGTAAAAGTTTGTGTTTTCAACTTACCAAATGTACTGAGTGTCACACTTATCACTAAACAGCGTTAATCTTACAGAGTACTGTACTGACTGAATACTAATACCGTATTGTTCTGAATACAAGGTGCACTTTTTCTCCTAAAAATATGGTTGCTCATTTGGCCTGCGGCTTGCATTCGCGCGCTAACGAAATTCGAAGTTATACCTGACTTCTGGCGGGACGAATGCTTTTGGTATCTACGAGTTGTTTACTACCTAAACAACAGCAGTTTGCCTGGCTGTGGTTAACTCTGGCATTATGATTTATGACTGCAGCGTACGTTGTAACAGCAAACTGAACAAACAATAAGAAGAAAAAGCGTACGTGCGTGCGCACGCGCACATGCTTGCACCCTTCTGAAGATGGCAAGAAAAAGGATGAGTAGAGGGGGTGTGAGTAATATTTTTGTAAATACAGCGACAACATCGCTTATCTGTACTTTGTTTTCATTCGACATTTTTGTAGTGTGTCTGCGGTATGAGTGATACTGTGGAGGCTAAAGGCACGGAGTCAAATCAAATTCTAAAAAATAAACGTAATATGCACGATGCGAATTATAAATTAATTGTGATACAACATGCAGAAAAAACATGCAATCGCGAGGCCGCAAGAAAATTTGATATTGATGAATCCTGTATTCGACGATGAAGAAAACAGAATGAATGGCTTTTAAATGGAAATACTGTGCGACGAGGATTCACGGGACCTCAAGTTGGGCGTTTTGTAGCAGTAGAGTCCAGCGTCTGTGAATACGTATGGCTTTTAAGAAGGCAAGGACTCCCTGTCACTAGCCATGTTTTAAAATTAAAAGCTTTAGAAATCGCAGAAGAATTAAAAGTCTCCGGCTTCAAAGCTAGCTTCACGCGGATAAGACGAATGATGCGGCGAAATGGATTTGCCCTTAGACGACATTCATCACTCGCGCAAAAACTACCGAGTGACTACAAAGAAAAACTTCTTCAGTATCAGCGGTTTGTCATTAATTTATGCAAGAAGCATAATTATTCACTTGAACACATGGGAAATGCCGATGAAACGCCCATATTTTATGACATGACCCCTAAGTTTACAGTGGACCAAAAGGAAACCAAATCTGTAACAGTAAAGACTACGGGAAATGAAAAGATACATGACACTGTAATGCTGGCTGCATTAGCCGATGACGAAAACTTCCACCTTACGTAATATTAAAATGGAAAACCATGCCAAAAGAGAAGTTAACATCGGGTATAATTTTTCACTGTCTCGAAAAAGGTTGGATGACAAACGATCTTATGGTAGATTGGTTAAAATGTGTATGGAATAAACAGCCAGGAGCATTATTAAAACGACATAGTTTGTTAGTGCTAGATTCATTCCGTGGTCACACTATGGATGAAATAAAAAAGCTTCTTTACGAAGAAATGAACACTGATATCGCCGTTATTCCTGGAGGAATGACAAGTCAGTTGCAGGTGATGAATGTTGTAGTAAATAAACTTTTTAAAGATAACTTACGACGTTTATATAATAATTGGTTGGTGGCAAGAAATCATCTTTTGACTCCTACAGGAAAAATAAAAAATAAACCATCCGTAACAGAACTCGGCAACTGGATCAAGAGTCTGCTGTGGGAATGCATCCTACCAGAATTCATAATTCGTGGTTTCAAGAAGTGCTGCATATCGAACTGAATGGATGAAATGGAAGACAATATCATTTATGAAGAGGACGAAGCGACCGTCTCAGGGACAAGTGACAGTGACAGTGATTAATTATGGGAATATTTTAAAGTGCACAAAATTTAAACTACTGTACACTACTATAAAATAACTTAATAAAAAAGTATAATTTTATCAATGGTTAGTAAATAATAATAATAATGTAACAATAATGTACTTTTACGTGTTATTTTTTCTTCATCTTAATAAAATGTAGTAATTTTTACAAACGGTGACTTTACACTTATTGCAAATTTTAAACCTTTACCCAATGGTAATTTTTGGGGTGCGGCTTGTATTTGGAACAATACGGTACATCCTGACTTTAGTACATAAACACACGCGCGATCCTTAATCCTTACTAATCACATGATAAACATACATACACAATCTTAGTTGCTTCTTCACTTATTAGTTTGAAATGAACATGGTAGTATGAGTGGTAATTAAACTCATGTAACTATAAACTTAATACCAGTCAGAAGAACCATCAGAAGGAACTGAAACAATGGTAGAATTTTATACAGTGTTTGTAACGTCTTTTCTCCGCGTTACAAATCCAGGGAACCCATCGTAATTAAACTCCGTTAATCAGATGGGCTGCCTACGTTGTAACAGAATGTATCACAAATAATTAATATAACAAATTACTTACTAATTACTTATTATTGATTTAAGCACTCCTCATATGTGTGTAACAAGAAGACTTCTCTTTATTTAACATTTAAAAACATTTACTGACAGATCCCATGACATTACTAATTCAATTATTAAGTTATTTGAAAGGTTTCTTTAAACTTTGGGATCAAAATTGATTCTATTTATCTATACCTCGGATCCGGGTAACCTTCGGTATTTATTCATTAAAACTTTTAGTCATAATCAATTCATGATATTAGCTTGCAAGACTTTCTTTTATTTAACCATTGGAAGAATGGTATTATTGCTTGAATTATATTACTATACATTAGCATATAAACTGTTACAACGTATGAAGTTTGAATAGTTACATGAAATTCTTAGATTTAATTTATTAGTCTTTACAAGGTTAATAGTTTCTGAAAAGTCTCTTTCAAGGTGTGTTGTGTAACAAATATTAGTAACCCTCGATAGACAGGCTATCGAGTCACCTTTTAATTGGTATGCAGAAAACTCGTCCTGGGGTATCCGTCTTGGGAAACAGGAACAGCTACGTCGTCATCTCGACAGTAAAGGGCTCCAAAGTCCGCAGGTTGAACCTTCTACGATGGTACTTGTAGATTCTCGGATGTCCTGATCTGCATATTCTGTCGTGTCTACTAGAGTTTGTGAGTTCTGATAGTTCACATCTCCAGGTATGATGTTGGAAGTGTTGTTAGTTCTTGAAGTTCGCAGTAATCTTGTGTTACACCATTTTTTACGTTTCGAGTTACACTTTACGTCTCTTGTTTTTTTTTTACATAGCTATACTAGTTAACACATACATATGCTTTCAGCAGCAATTTCTTGTATACCACCTTAAGGTAAACACAAGTATCGGTAACATAGTGTAAGAGCATAGCTCGTACGTCTATACTGCATGAAGTCACCATAGCGAGAGAGCGAAGTTTTGTAACGTCTTTTCTCCGCGTTACAAATCCAGGGAACCCATCATAATTAAACTCCGTTAATTAGATGGGCTGCCTACGTTGTAACAGAATGTATCACAAATAATTAATATAACAAATTACTTACTAACTGTGTAAGGAAACAATGGCAAGGTATACAATTGATTTAAGCACTCCTCATATGTGTGTAACAAGAAGACTTCTCTTTATTAAACATTTAAAAACATTTACTGACAGATCCCATGACATTACTAATTAAATTATTAAAGTTATTTGAAAGGTTTCTTTAATCTTTGGGATCAAAATTGATTCTATTTAGCTATACCTCGGATCCGGGTAACCTTCGGTATTTATTCATTAAAACTTTTAGTCATAATCAATTCATGATATTAGCTTGCAAGACTTTCTTTTATTTAACCATTGGAAGAATGGTATTATTGCTTGAATTATATTACTATACATTAGCATATAAACTGTTACAACGTATGAAGTTAGAATAGTTACATGAAATTCTTAGATTTAATTTATTAGTCTTTACAAAGTTAATAGTTTCTGAAAAGTCTCTTTCAAGGTGTGTTGTGTAACAAATATTAGTAACCCTCGATAGACAGGCTATCGAGTCACCTTTTAATTGGTATGCAGAAAACTCGTCCTGGGGTATCCGTCTTGGGAAACAGGAACAGCGACGTCGTCATCTCGGTCTGGTCTTCGTCAGTAAAGGGCTCCAAAGTCCGCAGGTTGAACCTTCTACGATGATACTTGTAGATTCTCGGATGTCCTGATCTGCATATTCTGTCGTGTGTACTAGAGTTTGTGGCTTCTGATAGTTCACATCTCCAGGTATGATGTTGGAAGTGTTGTTAGTTCTTGAAGTTCGAAGTCATCTTGTGTTACACCTTTTTTTTACGTTTCGAGTTACACTTTAAAGCTCTCTGGTATACCACATTAAGGTAAAACAAAGTATAGGTAACATAGTGTAAGAGCACAACTCTTACGTCTATACTGTACGAAGTCACCATTGCGAGAGAGCGAAATTCTGCTCCCTTCGCCTGGTACTGGACAAAATGGTAGTGGGGCAATTACTGCGCGAGAATATAGTCCCTGTCTCTCTTTATGTTAACATTTTTATTTATACAAACTATCCCTAAACAAATATACATAATTTAAATCAGTTGTTTTAGCGACTATCTGTGTCTTCAGATTTTTAATTATTAACATTAGGTTTTTTATCTTATTCTAGCTTACACAAGACTCGGAAAACATGTCGAGTCTGGAATCAACAGGACAGCGCCTGCTCACAAGCAAAGGGTTAAATACGATATTAATAACTCTTTACAATTTATCTTTTTATTAGAGTATCTTCTTACTAACTAAGTATTGCTTCCTCTCATACTGAGTACATACAGGTTTTTTTATATTAATACAGTGAGATTTAAATGGCTTAATAGCTCGCAACCTTAATTTTTAAAATTTTTTATTTTCTTGATTATTGGTACAATTTAAATCGTCACATGTTTCCAGAACATGGTACTTAACTGTGGGAAATGATTCTACACGTTAAACTGAAGAGAATATTACGAATATGCACAGCCAAAAAATGCTTTATTTCCATATGTGTGTCTATGTTTTATTTTAATTAATTGCTACTGAATTAAACAAGATGTGGACTTGAAATTTGGTATACATAATACGTTTACTATTTCTTATATCTTCAAATAAATACACTGCAAGTAGGTTTATTTTCACATTTTACACATTTCACAGAAATTATTCTGTATCTTCAGAGGTTTGTTTGAATTGTAATTGAATGTTTCGCTTACAATACAGCTAACGGATAATCAAATTTACTTCGATTCTATTTTTGATTGTTTTAATGTTTATGTAGTAGCTATTTATTATATATATAATTTTGCAACTAAACAAAAAACACAAGATGACATTTAACCCCCAATTATTGCTCTCTTACGACTTACCTTAACAGAAGATTCCCAAAGCCCTCAAGGTCGCCACCATATTTTGAGGAGTAAATATGGAAACCAATTCACTCTTCCCACAGAAATAATTGAGTAAATAATTGAATTAAACTCCCTTATATAAAAGATATCCCAGGGTCGTCTAGACGAACTCGTTGATACAGAGAATAGGTTAAGGTAAAATGGCGTATTAATTAACTAACACATGATTATGTTAATAACATATTTTAATATTTTACTTTAATAAAATGTTGTTCATTTCTTTTCACTCGGACAATACAAAGGATTCTCAGACACAAAAACTTATAACATACAAAGAAAATGTTTTACGCAAATCAGAACTGTGCTCTTCTTCTCTTTCTCTTACCCCCTTTTTTCTCATACGCTCTCTCTCTCTCTCTTTCTCTCTCTATTTACCCCCTTTTATTGAGCTCTCATTTTATTTTGATATCTTTTGTATAAAAAATAAAATACCAATTGATATACAATTTTAAGTAATTTTGACCAATTATTTGTGTTACAGTTACTTATCTGCACGTGGTCTCTCAGTAGTTGCACAACACTTCACAGTTCATTTTTCGTAACAACACCAGAATAACGTTTTAAAACTTTCCTTCCATAATCACTGTTATTATTTCTTCAATTTAAAAGCTTATTGCCACACCACCGCATTTTCTAAACATTATTTTGGGGCAGGCCTACCATACTTGCCCGCGTAGGCCACCCGACACTATTATAATGCGACCGTTATATTCAGCTGTGAGTCTCCGACTGACCATGCCTCGCCCGCGTAGCCACGCTGATCGACTTTACCGCCTTTGGAACTGGTTTCAGGTGGATTCCCGCATCTTGTCTCGCCTTTTGGATTGACGTCATTTGCTTTCTACGTGTTTAATAACGGCATCTGGCTGCCGCCACATCTCAACTCTGATTCACTTTTCCGTCACACACAAATGACTAACCGGTGATTCACGAGTTACTCTGAATTCACCTTGCTGCATTCATCACCTTATATGGACATCTTTTGCCCCCTCTACACTTCTACACTACAAACCCGATACGCTTTATTACAATAAGTTTCAGAAAATTGTTATACAAATTTTGTCCCGTTACAAGACTCCCCCAATGAGAGGTTTTACGTCAAAAACAAAAACTCTCATTGCCTAAACCTAGGAGGATCAGCGAGGATATGGCGCCATGACCCTCCTTACTTCCTGATTAAAATTAGGGTAATTACCCCCCTAATCCGGTGGCTGTGGCCGCACCTGCATGATTTTACTGGACTTCCTTCATCAGGATCCCAACACCGTAAAGCCAGACAGGCACTTGGCGACCCTGCCCTGACGAGCTAGCCAGCACAGGTCCACCTCCACAGTTCCACACTGATTCTGTAACAACAAAGCAAAAACATTAGCTAATGGCCTTTCACAAATCCATATCCTTGTACTGATTTCGGTTCCTCCTAGAAGTACGTACTGATTTGCATTGCCCAAAGTACTGATTTGATATCTTAAGTATCTTCATACATCAACAATATATTACTCTTCAACAAGAGGTAGCCTTAAGCTAACCTGACACATTATTTAAACCAAATAACATATTAACACACATGAATATATGACCATATATATCAAAATACAATTATAAATCGTATCAAAAACAAATCTTTCTCAAAATAATTCAATTTATCAAAAAATAATTCTCAAATTCAATTTTCCAAAGATTTGTAACATTATTAAATCTTTGTTTTCCCAGATTCGTCCCGTCACAATACCCCTCCCCCCATGAGATAGTTTATGCCGAAGCATACAAACTCTCATTGCATAAACCTAAGAGGACCAGCAAGGATATGGCGCCATGGCCCTCCCTTACTAAAATCATGGGTAACTTACCCCCTAGTCCGGTGACTGCGGTCGCGCCTGCATGACTTTATTGGACTTCCTTCTTCAGGATCCCAACACCATAAAGTCAGACAGGCACGCCACCACACTATCACAAGACTCTGTAACATTAAAAAAACATCAATAACTGGCCTTTCACAATACCATATCCTCATCTGATTTGGTTTCCTCTTAGCCTGTACTGGTTTGTCTTTTGCAAAGTACTGGTTTTTGTCTTAACTACCTACATGAACAAATAATGTTGTTTAACATAGGTATCCTTAACCTAACATACTACATTTTGTTACAATATCTATACATAATTACATCCTAAGCAAATAAACTTTTATATTTAACAAAAACTTAGACTCAAAATAAACATTACTAACCTCAGGTTAACATAAAACACTTCATCTCTGAATTTGAATAAAATTTACCAACATTACACAACTTTTAATTTCAATTTCTATTGATTAAACATTTTAACTGTTTATCTTGCATAATCACTTCAACTTCAACTTTGACTTTCTATTAAACACTTTAATCAGCAACCTTTAATTATTTATCATTTATTATACAATTCAATTCTCCAAAAAATTTAAATTTATCACCAACATCCTTTTCAATTAAATTAATTACCTCAAATTAATTTAATTACATTATTTACAACAATTTTAATTACTTCAATTACATTATAAAATTTCAATAATGTCAATTATTTCATCAAAATAAACTATTATTGTTGTTATCAACTCACTCAAAACTGTAAACATTGCTTACACAAACTGCCATGTATGCACACAACACTGTAATTACTTTGATTGTAATATCTTTACCATTTATTGTCCAATTCAATTCAAAATAAATTTCCCAAATTTATTACCAAGTTTCACATCTTTTAAATTAATTTACCCATCTCAAGTTAATTCAATGTAAGTTAGCGTAAGTTATTATATCTCAAAACACTGTAAGTTACTTTAATTACATTATTAAAATAATTTCAATTCATCTAATTTCCTCATAAAATTCACAATTACATTCTGTTAATCGTAATGAAGATCAGAAGGAAGATTTGTTGACACCAGGACGTGAATACTGCCAGAAAATATCTTTATTGGAACGGCACATCTTCGAGGGACATTTGACCAACTCGACGGCAGCCATTTGCAATTTTCGTCATCACTCAGAACACCGCCTCCTAGTATTGCCAGCGACACGGTTCGACATCACATTATTCATTTCAATAGTTTCTATTAAATATGTGTATTTAGTATTAAGAATTAATTATTGTAACGTTATACTTTTTTAATATTGGCCCGGTTTCTCTGACTTTAACTATGATTAGCTGTTAAAAGAACCTGATTGCATTTTATATATAAAAAACTTGTAACATTTCGATACCCTGAGAGTCGATTGTATAATCGACAAGAGTCTTGTTAACCAATTATCCAATAAATCATTTATACTTTTCACATCAAAATAGTTCTTTCTTTATTAAACATAACAATTTACAATTAATTTAATTTAAACAATATAATACAAGAATTTCACCACATCAGAAGGAAGATAACCTCCAAAACGAAAAGTAAACAAATATCGATTGTACCTGGAGACAATCTTATAAGTGGTTGGAGTTTATTGAAAATACAAAAACATTAATAAACTTTCCTAGACCAGTGAGACACGTTTCGGAACTTCAAGAAACACAATTAATTAATTGTTTTTAATTAATTAATCGATAAAAAGAAAAAATTTTTTAATTAAACATTTTTTTAAACACAATTTTTATTTCTTCCACAAACAACATTTTTAAAATATTTTGTAACACTACACCTATACCACTTTAACACTATTAACAGGTTTCGTTACAATTTGGAACGAAACTAAAGGAAGAGTTTCAGACCAGGAAGGCTTTGTAAACACCACCAGCATTGAGTTATTATATAACAAATTGGCTAGCCCAAACAGTGGGGCTTAATTAGAAAGGAAGCAGATCAGAAATCATAATAAACACGATTAGTTACAAATTGGCGCACAACTGAGGGGCTTTAATTAGCGATTGAAAGGCCACTACAATCTGCCCAATCACTAATTGGAGTTCGGCAGCAGCTATAAAGCCAGAGAAATTGACGGAAGAATGCAACGACGTGCGACTTCAAAGAAACGGGCGGCGGAGGCCGAAAAAGACGTAGAGATGGACATGGAGAATAAAGGGGCGACGCCAGTAGATGTGGAAAGTTCATTGCCACCGGCGTTGTCCAAACAACCTGCACAACCAGAGGAACAACCTGAGATGCCCACACAAACAGGGGAAATCAATGTTCCGGAGAAGGAAACAGGGAACATGACAATAGAAGAAATGTTAAGAGCGATGATGGAAACCCATAAATCTTTAAATAAAAAGATGGAAGATTTAAAGGAAGACAATCAGTCCCTGAGTAAGAAAATGGATTCCACAAAGGAAGGAATGGACAAGAAAATGGACGAGAATAGTAAGAAAATGGGAAGTGATAACCAGTCTTTAAAGGAAGATTTGGGAAATAAAATCGAAAAAACAAACAAGAAGTTGGAAGAAGAAATGGGGAAGAAGTTAGAAGAATTGAAGGAAGACAACCAATCGTTCAAGGAAGAATTCAAGTCGACTAAAGAAGAATTGATTAATAAAATTGAAAACACCAATCAGAAAATCGATGAAACTAGGAAGAAGATAGAAAAGAACAACCGACAGTTGAAGGAAGAGTTGAAGGTTAGATGTTACATCTTAACTTGTGTTATAACGTAGGGAACCCGCGTTAATTGGTTATGCCAATTATACAGGCTGCCTTTCGTTGTGACGAGCTGAAAATTAATCACAACAAATAAAACAATTCTTACATCAGGATATTGGGAAGGGGAGACTGTTGATTTATGCACTCAGTTTACTCGGTACTCAGATGACATCTCTTTATTACATTATGAGATAAAGTTCTCTATTTAAAGTTCTCAACATATATAGTTTACAGTATAATTATATATATTACTCTTTCATAAGGGTCCTCAAAATATGATGTACATCTATTTAATTTATTCCACGGATCCGGGATTGAATATATATTAAGTTAATAATGGTCACCTTGCCATATACAATATTGAAAATTGAGCCATTTGAAGAATGGACTTTATTAATCTTTCAGAACAAGAAAACTTTTAGTTTAAACATTTACTCTTTTGCTATAACCAGTGTTATTAGATTACAGGCTACATGTTACATATAATGTCTGTCTTTTAAAGTCTTAAAAGTGGTGAGTTAAATTGTCTTTTGTGGGTAATAATTTTAGTAACTCATAACCATGGAAGACAAGCCTCCATGTCACCTGGTTTTCAGTATTTGCTGCAGAATTGGTTCTTCGGTCCTTGGTGTGTTTCCTGAAGGTCTGTCGTTGCCTTAGTATCAGGTGACGGTGAAGTCCCTGAAGTCTGTTATATCATTCGGGGTGAAGTACTCTCATCTTAGGCGACTGTAGTAATTCTTGTAGGGTATTCTCATCTTAGGCGACTGTTGTAATTCTTGTAGTTATAATAAATAAATAGAAAGTTTGTTTCACAGTAATACACTTCATATGATTATTTATTAGTTGAATATCACCTTCATGTTTGTAGTAACGTATGAATTACATAGTTTGTTATTTATTCATTAAGAGAGATGTCATCGCCGCACAAATTTAGTTATTTAAATATTCATTGAACCAACCATTCACATAATTATACACGCGTCGCGAAACAACGCTGTACGCAGCTTACGGCGTGAGCGCTCCATTGCAAGTGGGCAAAAATAGTTAGGGGGAGAGTAGTAATCTCGCGACAATTACTAGTCACATAAAAGTAGTTCCATGTTTCTAATTTAATTAAAGGACTAAAGTTTGATTAAATAATTAAATAGAGATATTCTTAGTTACAGACGTTATCAAAGTACATTACAGTGGTCTTATTTAATTATTTAAATAATAACAAATTTACAATTATATTTAGTTTGTTTAGGGGTCAGAAAACAAGTTAATTCTGGTCAGTGCCTGTATATGCAGGATTAATTAACAAGCTTTACCCTTTCTGTACAATTGTATTCCCTTTTAATTTATTATTAGACTTTTTATTAAATATTATTATTATTTAATGATAGCAATAAGATTTAGTTTAAAATGTGAGATTTTATTAAAAATTTAAAATTTCTCAGCTTATACATTAACAATTTAATTAATTAACATATTTTTATTAATGAAATCGTCACAAGGATAACAAGAAGTTGGAAGAGAAGATGGGGGAGAAGTTGGAAGAATTGAGAGAGGACAACCAAATTTTAAGAGAAGAATTAAGGGAGGTCAATCAGGAGAATCTGGACAAACTTGACCAAAGAATGGAATTGTTAAGAGAAGAACTGAATAAGGAAATCAATGTTAACAAGAAAGTGATGAATAAGAAGATGGAAGAAGAAAACATAATGGTGAATCGACAGATCCGAGAGATTGACGGGAAATGCAACCAGACCGAAAAAGAGGTACAAGAATTTAAGGAGGTAGTAAACATCAAGTTTACAAATATAGAAGAACATAGCCGCAGGAAAGTGGAAGAACAGAGGAAGGAGACGCAAGAAGAATTCGGGAGAGTACGGAACCAAGTCGCGGAACGGTGTGATGGTATGCAAGAGGCGATGACCAATATCACAGGTCAGGTGCGACAAAGCCAAGAAGAGATGGAAGTTTTAAGAAATAGACCGACTCATTTCACCGGATTGCCCATCAATGAAAGCCGAGAATGGCTCAACTTCCGGCAGTACAAGCGGAAACCGATGGAGTTCCTGGCTAGGGTAGATGAATACTTCGCCAAACATAAAATAACGCAATGGAGCCATAACAGGGAAATCTTGGACGAGTCATTCAGGGAGATGACGGATAATTGGTGGATGGCTAACCGTAGCGAGATTGCCGACTACCAGCAGTTCCGGAGAATGTTTAAGTCTAAATACTGGTCTGAAACAACCCAGAACTTGATCCGTGATAACATATGCAACGGACGATACAGGGCACAACTAGGCAGTAGCATGACAGCCTATTTCTTAGGGAAGGTGTGCATGGCGAAACACCTCGAACCGGCTATACCCGAAGGGTGCCTGGTAAATAAAATATCATATCACTATGACGAAGACATTGTCAGGGCCCGGAGAGGTAGCCAGATCAAGACGGTACAGGCAATGACGGAATTGCTAGAAGGGTACGAAAATGAAGAATATTATCGCCAGAGCAGGAGGAGGAATGAACGACCAGAGGCGAGGCCGAATCAATACCCTAGTAACGGCAATAACCATCCCGGAAACCGAAACCAGTTTAGTAATTACGACGGCCATAATAACCCGCCGCGTAATAACAACAATTTTAATGGCAATGCTAACGGTATTAGGAACAACTCCTATCCTAATAATAGGAACAGTTATTATCAGCCCCCTAATAGCCCGTACAGTCAGAGAAATCCATACCCCAGTAATAATGGTGATAGACATTACCCACCCAATAGAAATTATTATAGCAATAATTATAATAATAATAATAATAATAATAATAGAGTATCACGCCCGAGGGTTAATTTTATAAGAGCAGAAGATCGCGGTCCGAGGAGATACTACCAACCACGGAGGAACAGCTTCCACGGTGCAGACAGAAGATGGAGAAGTGCGGAACGGGACGGTCCACGACACGAACAAAGAAGAAGAAGTACTAGCCTGGAGGATCTGGGCCGACAACAGAACAGGGAAATAAACCTCGAACAGGGTACAGAGCGTCAGGAAACGACCCAGAGTTTCCCGAACGATGCCTCGGTCAATCCTAGTACGAACGATGACCACAATGCTTTAAACGGGAGGAGGCAGAAATTAACGATGACGACCCGTTACTGCTTATACTTCCTGGGTTAAACAAAGCTGGGTTGCAACACGCAACCAATTGTAAAAACATCACGATAATTAGTAACCATTACCTGAAAGATATTCGAACTGAACTTTTAGAGGAGAACGAAAAAAGCCTCAATAATAATAATAACGAAATACTATATATAACAGCGGAGGTGGAAGGAATTCCCGCAAAAATAATGATTGACACAGGTGCAAATATAATAAACGCCAATGAACTGGAAAGGATACAGAGTGAATGTGGGAAAACTTTGCCAATGTTACCGGTAAATAACATTGTATTGATAGGTGCAACTGGCCGCCAGAATAAAACCATTAGGAAGCAAGTTTCTTTAAGTGTCGTTAGCCGCGATATAGCTTTAGACATGGAATTTTTGATCGCCACTGGATTACCATTTGACATACTAGTCGGTTGCGATATTCTGAGAAGGTATTCCGCCATTATCGATCTTAACCTAGAGAGAGTATCACTTTTCCCAGACGGAATAACATGGACCGCAAATTTGGTAGGAGGCGCAAATATACTTCCCAGCCCTATACATCAACAACTTCGTAAAATTAATATCATTAGGAACAGCCCCCTTCATAAACCAATTCTATGCAACAATGGAGGAGAGGATTTATGGTCAGTAAAAATACAAGAGATACGGGACTTCCAGTGCGGAACCAATAACGATAAAATACCTGTACATCTAGCAGATCGTTTAGTCAGAGTATATGAGAAGTACAAGGCAGTGTTTTCAGATGAACCAGGGAAGGTTAAAAACTATCAGTGCAAACTGGAATTCAAAGAAAACGTGGAGTTTAACCGGAGGTCATATCCAATCGCGCATTCGCTTAAAGAGGCCGTGAGAACAGAAATTAATAAAATGATTGAAAATGACATAATTGAGATTAGTCAATCTCCTTACACTAGTCCAATTATTGCTGTTCCCAAAAAAGACGGACAAGTCCGGCTCTGTTTAGATGCGCGCGAAATGAACAAAACAATTGTGAATGACCGAACCTCACCCGGTGAAATAGAGGAGATATTAAAACGTTTTCATGGCACTAAGTTTATCAGTACCTGGGACACTGTATGTGGTTATTGGCAAGTGGAGTTGCATCCACAAAGCCGTCAGTATGTGGCGTTCATTTTCGAAGGGCGCAATTACCAGTTCAAGAGACTGCCCTTCGGACTTGTAAATTCTGTCGCCATCTTTGTGGCATGTATGGACCAGATTCTTGGACAAGAAGCACTCCAATTTACCACCGTCTATGTAGACGACTTACTCATTACGTCAGAAACCTGGGAGGAACACGGCTATAGAGTAGAATATGTACTAAGCAAATTAGCGCAAAACAACATAACTCTGAAGTTGGAGAAATCCAAGTTCATTGCGCGCGAAGTACAATTCTTAGGTTTCAATCTAGACGATAGAGGTATTACCCCGTCAGCAGAGAAAGTGGAGGCAATTCAAAAGTTCCCGCAGCCAAGAAACAGGAAACAATTACAATCTTTCCTCGGAGTCTGTAACTATTACAGAAAGTTTCAGAACCGATATTCCGAGTTGACAGCCAAGTTTCAACCACAGTTATCTGCTAAAAACAAATGGGTGAGGAACAAGATCTTACTTTCCGCTTGATAAAAGAAAAGTTTCTGGAGAGCGTTATACTTCGTCATCCAGATTTTAAGAAACCATTCTTTTTAAACTGCGATGCTAGCGACCTGAGCTTAGGAACGACTTTATACCAGAAAGATGAGGAGGGTCAACATCTGGTAATAAGCTTCACTAGTCGCACGCTGAATCAGTGCGAAAAGAACTACAGTGTAACAGAAAAGGAATTGCTTAGCGTGGTGTTCGCATGCAGCAAGTTCCGAACGTACATTCTCGGGTATCAAGTCACTGTTCGTACTGATCATAAATCCATCTCGTTCCTACGTAGGTGCAAATTGAGTCACGGCCGATTGGCTAGATGGGTACTCGCCCTACAAGAATATGATCTGAAATGGGAATATATTCCGGGAAAAAAGAATGTGGTAGCAGATGTATTATCACGGATAAATCTGGAAGATCAGACCTTCGAGGGAGAGAAGGAGAGCTTGGTTAAAATTTATAACATATTTAAGACCAGAGCCGATCTACAAGCTCTATTAATAAATATCCGTATCCACCAACAGTCTGATCCTAAACTGAAAAACATCATGAGTCGATTGGAAGCCGACGATGACACCATTTCCAAATATTACCATCTAAACAAAGGAATATTATTCATAAAAACGGCTTTGGATGAAGAGACATGGAAGGTGATAATTTCACACCAAATCGAAAAGGAAGTCATAATAGATTATCATGTCAGGTATGGTCACATGGGAGCGCTAAAAGTGATACAGGCTTTAGAAGAAAACTGCAAAATAAAGAATATCAACCGAAAGGTGAGAAATTACATAAAGTCCTGTAATATCTGCCAATGCGTCAAGATAAACAATGAGAAGAAAGAGGGTATAATGATACCTATTACCTCCAATACAAAACTGGAAAAAGTGTTCTTGGATATCTGCGGGCCATTTCCCCGTAGCGGCGGTCGACACAGGTATAAGTACCTGATAATAATCATGGACCATTATACCAAATATATAAAGCTATATCCGGTTAATCGGGCAACAACAGCGAAAGTTCTTGCGGTGATCATCGATTTGTACGTGCCAGAGATCGGTAGACCATCTTCCATTATTACCGACCATGGTACGCAATTTAAGGGGAGGAGGTGGCGAGAGACATTATTAGCACTTGGGATCAAAACCTATAAGACGTCAGTCTACCACCCAAGTAGTAATCCGGCTGAGACAGTACTGAGAGAAGTGGGTAGGATCTTGCGGACGTACTGTCACAACCAACAACGAAAGTGGCAAGAGTACTTAGCAGCAACAGAGACATTCCTAAATTTCGCCCACCATCCAGCTATAGGAATTACACCATACTCCGCCATGTATGAGAAGCCGACTCCCCGAGAAATTGAACAAATCATCGTGTTTCCACCAAACAATGATCGCAAATTTAACCAGTTGAGATTCTATAACAAGGTGGCTGAAGACCAAGAGAAACGGCAAGCCAAATATCAAAAGGCAATAGGGCGTATAATAACATACAAAGAGGGTGAGAAAGTTCTTTTAAAGAATCGAGAACTGCCCAGCACCCTAGAAGGGATAACCAACAAATTATTATTGCTCTATACAGGACCATATGTTGTGGTAAAGGATAAGCATAACAATACTTATGAACTGAGGGAAATAGTTTCCGGAAGAATTAAAGGTGTGTACAATCAAGCATCTATGAAAAAGTACTATGAAGAATGAGTTTAGAATTTTGAATTTATACATAAAAATTCTAAAACAATTGTAAGAACATTTTACAACCAAATATTTTTGAAAAAACTTTATGGAGAAATAAAAAGAAAGAATTTTTAACAGAAAAATTCTAAAACAATTGTAAGTACATCTTACTACCAAATATTATGAGAAAAACCTTTTGGCAAAATGAAAGAAAGAATTTTATAAACCAACAAAATTCGAAAACAAATGTAAGTACAACTTACTACCAACGATTTATAAGAAACAACTTTTTGGCAGAAAATAAAAGAAAGGAATTTTGATAATACAAACAAATTCTAAAATAAATGTAAGCACATCTTACAACCAAATATTTTTGAGAAAACACTTTATGGCAAAATAAAAGAAAGGAATTTTGAATTTTAAACAACAAAATTCGAAAATAATTGTAAGAACATCTTACTACCAAATATTATTGAGAAAAAACTTTATGGCGAAATAAAAGAAAGATTTTGGAATTTAATATACAAAAAATTCAAAAATGAAGTAAGACCAACTTACTATAACTAATTTTGTGAAAAAACTATGGTAAATAATTAAGAAGAATTTGAATTTAGAGAAATACCAAAAAATGCAGAAATAATTGTGAGATCACCTTACTACACACAATTTTGAAGAGAAATCATTTGGAATAATTAAAAAGGAAGAATTAGAATTTAGAATTATATATAACAAAAACCAAAAATTAAGTAAGCACATTTTACTATAAACAATTTTGAAGGAAACAATTTTGGAATAAATGAATTAAACAGAATTTGAATTTTGATAAAACGTCAAAACTTTAAAACAAAATAAGATCAACTTATTACAATGATTTATGAGAAATGTTATGGAAATAGATGAAAAGAAGAGTTTGAATTTTGCATAAAACTAACAAAGTTCTAAAAATCAATATGTGCCATTTATAATTAAATTTAGAAGAAAATAATGTGATTAATTCAGAAAAAAAGAATTAAATATAATCCAGAATAAATGTGAATATCTAGCATGTGAAGGAGTAGAGAAGAAAAACAAAAAAAGAGTGTGATATACCAGAGAAGGCAATAATTTGGAAACAGAGAAGAATCTGTTATTATAATAAAATTATAAAAAATCCAAAAATAGAAAAATAATAAAATAATAATGAGAACAACCTATGACTAATTACTTATGAAACGATAATGGAAACAGTTAATCAAGAAAAAGGAATACGATATTACTCAGTTCTGAAGAAGCAAAGAAGAACAAATCATACCAAACATACGGAGAAGATGATTTTGAACAAATAATAATAATAAAACCTATATGAAATGCAAAGAGAAGAAATACCACATGAAATATAATAAAAATGAATTAATGTTAATGAATGGGAAGGCGGATTAATAACTTTCTAAGAGAAAGGAAAGAACAAAATGTTTAAATAAAATGATCAAAATAACAACCTGAATATCTAATATAAAGATACAAATTTAAAAATTAAATATAATAAAATAAGACCATTCAAATAATGAATAAGAAAATGCTATATGTAAAGACCATGCTAACACTGTAAGTAACCAGAAGGAAGTATAAAGAGAATTCAGATGGAGAAGAAAAAGAGTTACACTGTAACCAGTAACAAGAATTATTAAGAGAAGTTTTCAACCATAATTAAAATAAATATATCAGACAAGTTAAGAGTTCAGAAATATATATATATATATATCATGAGTATGATTAGAATTAAGAAGATTTATTAAGATAGAAAATGTGAGATAATCTGAGAAACTACGAAGTGAAGAATCCAAAGATATTTTTATTAGTCGAAAATGAGACAACTTTTTATTTATTTATTCGATGACTGACTGAAGATAATTCCAGCAGCATTATGTTTTTTGAGCAGAGATGAATGTGCCTCTGGACTCAAATTGTAGAAGTGGTGTATGGCCAGCAGAGTTTGTGTAGCCTACAGTGCCCCTCTGAACTGCCCCAGCCCACGTGATAGGGAATGTTAGGGAATTAATATCCCAAGGATGCAACACGAAGTTTATAAAGAAAGAAAATGTATAATAATGATAATAATATATCTCAGAAAACACTAACTATCCAAGAAGGATCAAAAGTAAAATAAGTAACTATATATATATAAAATTAATTAAACTCAAATATAAAAAGTCGATATAGAAATGGAGAGGAAAATGAAATATAAGAAAAAATGAAATTATCATAAGAAATTATTTCATCCATAAACATGTCTGAAATAAGTACTTCTGGAGGAGAGCAATCTGTAGCGTGACAGATAAACACATAATAATGAATGGCACTGATCATTGGAATAATATAAGATTATAACATTAAATCCGAAGAAAGCATTAAAATAATATAAAGAATTAATTCAGAGCAACTGTGCAGAACAATCATTGTTATTAAAAGTATAAGTTCAAATAAAAGCAAGTTACTAGTGATGAATCATCAAAACCAGTGTAATAACCCAAGGTGTTTTAAAAATATAACCCAGAAAGGTAAGGAGTATATAAAGAAGCAACACAGAATATGACTAAACCCACAACGAGGATAAATAAATGAAAAAGAAACCCTGAATAAGGCAAGATCCACCATAAAAGGTGATGTATTTCAAGAAACCAGAAGAAGATGAAGAAACCCCAAGAAACCCGATGGCATCCAGAAGAAGATGAAGTAATCCCAAGAAACCCGATGGCATCCAGAAGAAGATGAAGAACATACCATTCCAAGAAGGCAGAAGAAAAGAAGACATCATTGAAGAAAGAAGTAGAAGACAGCATCCAGAAGAAGAAGGAATGCTCTTATAAAAAACACCCATATCCCAAAATAACTAAAAAATCACACTAATAAAAAGTATAACGAAATAGTCATGAAAAAGAAACCACATGTACAATAAAAGTAAGGAAAAAAGTGTATAGAGTAAGAGTTGCCAGTGGACCAAGGTGAAACAATAATATAATACCCAAAGAACAAATCTTCATTGTAACCCACAAACCAATTTATTGATGTTCATAAGACTAAACAACCATTTAGAAATAGCATCAAAAAGTGTAAAGTGAACCAGTGCTAGTTTGTGTATTGTAAAAAATAAACCTTATGTTTCATCCTTGGCCATCATTACCAGGTGAATGTGATACATGTAATAATACCAAGATGTCAATCTGTTGGAAATGACATTTCTTTAAAGGATGAATAAAAACATTTAATCATAAAGTGACAGGGTACAATTACCCTAAACCATATTTAAAAAACAGTTAAAAACTGCATCATTCAATTTAATATAAGAGATAGCAAATAAGAATATAGGTATAAGGTTTTGTGTATATAGAATAAGGATTTTAAAAATGTAATAGTAATAAGATCCTGTTAATAAGTTTGGAACCACTAACATCCTAATTGTAAATATATTTATTACTGGTATTGATAGTAATACTTAAGTAAGATGTTAGATGGGAAAAAACATCCTTTGTAAATAATATTTCTATATTAGGATTAAGTTTTGATTGTAAAAATTGTCTAAATAGTTGAAGACAACCATCATTTGAAAATATTTCTTATTTGTTTGTAGTATGGAAACAGATACTAATTGTTGTTGTTTAATTGAAAAAATGTTTAATTTATATTACCTTGTTAAAAAGTCAGAGAGGGTATAACACAGTATGTATTGTTTATATAAAAATTTGTATGAAAAAACTTGTTAAAAATCTAGGCAAAATAATGAAAACTAAACCTTACCAGAACTGAGAAATTAAGCACTTAAATACATTCAAACTAAAGGGATTTAGATAACATAAACCAGACATGAAGCCATATAATTATAAATACAACTTAGAAAGATTTTGTAAAATTATAGCCAGGATTATAAATAAAAATGGAAATGACAGAACTCAAAACGTTTTGAGAGGGGAGTCATATATTCCTACATAATATTTTAAAATTTAACCAATTCAAATAATTGCAAGAAACTAAGGGAATATCAACCTTTTATTACAATATGAGATTAATAATCATAATTATAACTTAAAAATGGCAGAATTTGCATAATGACAGGAAGCTAATTGTGAACATTTACCAGAGACAAAATGAAGGTAAAATTACCAATTTTAGATAAAAAACATAATAAAACGGCATTATTCGATACTAAAATACGCCGAATGAACTGAAGGATAAAATTAAGTAACATCTAGCTAATAAATTTGAATAATAACCCAAGTTTAAGCAGTTATATAATGTAACTTTTAATACATGCACAGGATGCAAAGTAAAATTCGAACAATGTAAGGAATAATATTGCATTGGCTAAGATTTTAGTCGAAAGTGAAGGAAGTAGAGAGCTGATTATTGAACGTTGTACGGTGCACTTGACAAGAGTATTTTAATCGAGTTAACCTAATTTATAGTACCGTAATGGCGAGTCAGCGTATGACACAATTTTGAAAATCGCGAGTGGCGACTAAAAACATTCCGTAACCTCGACACAGTGAATAAACACTTCCAAGAGACTAAATAACATTGTACAGCACTAAACTACAGTCAAATAACTTTATTAAACACTATAAAACAGTAGACATTATAACCATCAATTAGTGGTTAACCCAAGACACTACACCGACATCAGAAGGAAGATTTGTTGACACCAGGACGTGAATACTGCCAGAAAATATCTTTATTGGAACGGCACATCTTCGAGGGACATTTGACCAACTCGACGGCAGCCATTTGCAATTTTCGTCATCACTCAGAACACCGCCTCCTAGTATTGCCAGCGACACGGTTCGACATCACATTATTCATTTCAATAGTTTCTATTAAATATGTGTATTTAGTATTAAGAATTAATTATTGTAACGTTATACTTTTTTAATATTGGCCCGGTTTCTCTGACTTTAACTATGATTAGCTGTTAAAAGAACCTGATTGCATTTTATATATAAAAAACTTGTAACATTTCGATACCCTGAGAGTCGATTGTATAATCGACAAGAGTCTTGTTAACCAATTATCCAATAAATCATTTATACTTTTCACATCAAAATAGTTCTTTCTTTATTAAACATAACAATTTACAATTAATTTAATTTAAACAATATAATACAAGAATTTCACCACATCAGAAGGAAGATAACCTCCAAAACGAAAAGTAAACAAATATCGATTGTACCTGGAGACAATCTTATAAGTGGTTGGAGTTTATTGAAAATACAAAAACATTAATAAAATTTCCTAGACCAGTGAGACACGTTTCGGAACTTCAAGAAACACAATTAATTAATTGTTTTTAATTAATTAATCGATAAAAAGAAAAAATTTTTTAATTAAACTTTTTTTTTAAACACAATTTTTATTTCTTCCACAAACAACATTTTTAAAACATTTTGTAACACTACACCTATACCACTTTAACACTATTAACAGGTTTCGTTACAATTTGGAACCACCAATAGTGAAACTAAAGGAAGAGTTCAGACCAGGAAGGCTTTGTAAACACCACCAGTATTGAGTTATTATATAACAAATTGGCTAGCCCAAACAGTGGGGCTTAATTAGAAAGGAAGCAGATCAGAAATCATAATAAACACGATTAGTTGCAATACCAATACACATTTATATACAATCTCTTTTACACTAATAGTCATTGTTTACCAAAAAATCATTCCTTTACTCAGCCAATATTTAAACCCACTACTTTCACATAATTAAATGTTCATCAATAATAAATGTCTATCCACCATCATCAAAATTTAGTCTGGTATTATTCCAACACTTTTCATTTTTGTTTACATTTATTATATTATTTTTTTTAATATAATACCCATTTATACCCAGGTAAGTGCTTATTCTCAAAATACTCATCATTTGCTACTGTGCTATTTTCTTTATAAGGTAAGTCTTTATTTTATTAACTCTCTCTCTATTTATACTCTGTCTTAACTCTTCATAATCTATTCACCTTAAATATTCCTACCTCTCTCTCGCTCATAATACCTCCTCCAACCTAATTTCACATTTGTTTCTATGCAGAGGGCAATACAACAATATTAAAATACCATCTGGCCTTAACAGATACACAAAAACAACTTATTGGACTATTTGCCGACCCATTGTCACCCAAATATCTTATTGAGAAAATCTTATTCTCTAACAACACTTGTGAAGCCTTTTCTTCACATATAACCCGGGAAAATCTTCCCCCCTGCCCACGATATTCACTTAAACTCTCTTCGTACTCCCTCACTAATACTCCTCTATCATCAACTCTCAATGTATTCTCGTTATCACTACCATTACTTACTGTATCATTCTTAGATACCCCATTTTCAACTATATTACCATTATTACTTGTTATTTCACTATGCTAGTTATCACGATTTTCATTCCCACTTACCTTGTTCTCCATCACTTCATTATTTATATTCTCGTTACACTTACCTGTATCTATTTTTCACACATTCATTTCGTTCTTTCATATTATTAGATAGTTTTTCCATATTATTAATTATTTGTTTTTGTATATTAATTAACTTATTAAAACCCTTATCCATCAGGTCCTCCCTTTCATCAAAACGTTTATTAATCATTTGTAACAAATTCCTTATATTGTCCCATGATGGACCTACTTCGTTTTCCCGTACCTCAGTCATGTTTATCAAAAAATGTTTTTTATTATAATACCCTTAAAAATTACAACTCTCCTCGCACACAATAATTACCCATTAACTCAAAATACTCCACACATAAAATCGTTATTAATACGTAAAAGTAAACACACAATAATTTCACAGGCACGGTACAGTACCCAAACATAACCATAAAATATACGTTTAACATATACAATAATTTCACAAATACGCCATTACCCAAAACCTATGTTCTGCATCTCAAATAGGTCTACCTCGTATAAATTTATACCAGGATCCTGGCAGGGTCGCCATTTGTAACATTATTAAATCTTTGTTTTCCCAGATTCGTACCATCACAGATTCTAATTTACGTTTCAATTATCTCATTACAAACCATATTATAAATGTTTTATAAAACCAGATTGTATATTTCACAAATACATCCTACTAAAATAACCATTACAAATCTGAATTTCACGTTATAACTTTAACTCTGATTTTCTATTAAATACTTCAATTATTAAATTTTAATCATTTAACATTTATTATAAATGTCAAATCTAAAAAAATTTTTAAATTAATTTATTACCAAAATTCACATCTTAAAACAATTCAAATCAATTTGAATTACATTATAAAATTTAGTAGTGTCAATTATTCAAACAAAATTATAAACATTATTACCCAAAATATCATATACACACAACAAAATGTATCTTCAGATACCATACCATAACACTAACATAACCTAATACTTTTAACACCATTATAAATTTATATACTACCTACTTCATATAAAATGTCATTGTTTTCCAAAAATCATTATATTACCAAGCCCTGTATTAACACCATTAAACTCAAATAATTAAATGTCCATTAACAACATATGTTTAACCTCCATCATCATAAATTAATCTTATATTATACATGCACATTTCAGTATCGTCTGAACTAATCATTTTACTTCTTTTAACATAATAACCATCAAAATCATTTAAATCTGTACCATTATCTACAATATTATAGTAACCCACAGGATTATTCCATATTATCGCATCATATACCTCATCAACATCGTGTACAGTCAAGTCGCCCTTAGTATTATGTGTCACAATCAGGTAAGTTACAATATCATCATCATCTACTGCTACACCAGTTACCCCAGTCTCATTACCAGGTAAGTTATCTTTTTCAACTCTCTCAATATCTAAAATCTCCAACTCTTTATAATCTCTATCTCTCTCTTTCTCCACCTCTCATCACAATACCTATCACAACCCCCCTGAACAACCTCACTCCATGCAAAGGGCAACACAAAATCACTAAAATAACTCCTGGCTTTACCAGGTATATCACAACAAAAAATTAGGGGACCACTTGGAGACACCATGTCTCCCACATAACCTCTGGACTCTGGAGGAACCTTTGTCCTCATAAACCACATGTGGAGTCTTTACTCCACTTAAAACACAGGGAAAATTTTCCCTCTGCCCTCCATACTCACCTAGCCTCACTCCACACACTCTTCCAATCTCATCAACTACTACCTCATCACTAATTTCTACTCCCACTACAATCTCATCATCAATACCATTATTCAATATGTTACTCTCTAATACCACATTTCCAATTATACAAGTATCACCATTATTATTCGTCATATCATTATTATAGTTATCATTATTATTTTCACTATCAGAATCACTTACCTTATCCTCTATTACCTGGTCATCTTTGTTCTCGTTAAGTTTACCTGTATCTCTTCTCCACTCTTCATTTTGTTCCGTCATTTTCTGCAGAAAAGTTATCTGCAGACACCGAAGCTGTAACTTTGTTCAAGACCCAACTTCAGAAAATAATAGATGAAGAAAAACTTTCGTTAGATGAGGTTTATAAATGTGACGAGTGGTCTTAATTATAGGATGCTGCCATCCAAGAGACTTGCGGCAAAACAAGAAACCTCTGCATCCGTCTGTAAGAAAAGTAAGGACAGGGTGACAATTGTACCCTGCAGCAATGCCACACACTAGCAAAAATTGCCCTTAATGTTAATAAGGAAAGCTGCTAAGCCAAGAGCTTTTAAAAACATTTCTGTAACAGCTTTACCAGTGTTGTATTGCAATTAAAAAATGCCTGGATCGACAAAGCCATATTTAAAGAATTGTTTTTTGAGGAATTTCTACCTAAGGTAAGGTCATTTCTGAAGAATAAAAAGTTGCCAGGAAAGGCAAGTCTCACTTTAGACAAGCCAGATCACACTCAGATGCTGAGCAGCTTCATTGTGGTGACATATGAGCACTGTTTTTACCTCCTAACATAACTAGTTTGGTTCAACCAATGGGCTCGGAAATCTTGGAATGTTTAAAGACAAAATTTTTCTGAAAACTACTGCAAACAATACTTGATGCAGTAGAGCATGATGACCAAACCATTCCCGATGTTTTCAAAAAGTTAACATCAAAGATGTTATCTATTAAGTTGCAGACACCTGGGAACAGATCTCAGTAGATAGCTTGCAAAAATCGTTGAGAAAACTTTTGAAATTGAAAGAAATAGGAAATGAAGATAAACAGGTGGACAATGGAAACGAAGAGTTCACTGGTCTAATACAACTTCCTGGCTGTGAAAATTCTAATGAGTCTATTGTACAAGAATGGTTTAATGAAGATGAACAGTACCAAATAACAGACAGTTCGCTATTTTGGATATGGTGCACGCAAATAGTGATGAGGTTGACAGCAGTGATAAAGAGGAAGGCGAGAGTGGAGGCATAAAAATTACACACACTGATGGGGCAAAAGCACTAGAAATGGCACTATGTTATGTCGAGCAGCAGGCCAAAGTGATGCCAGCTGACATGATGCTACTCCGAAAATGGCGGGATATTAGTGTTAGGAAAAAATCGTCAACTCAAAACAAAAAACCCTTGATTCATTTTTTAAAAAGTTTCATGCAAAATATTTTGTTTTCAAGTATACATACAGTACAATTTTTAATTTTACTGTAGTCATTTAAAATTTTTATAAGTACCATTTATGATACGTTGCTCTTTTCTTGTTAATTTTTTATTATTTTGATATAAATTTGTTTACTGAATTATTTTTATTTGATTTTATTTATTTAGTTACTTTAATTCAAAAGAATGATCAGGTAATGACAGGTCGTTATCGAGTTTACGGTTATTAGGGTGGTGTTCGCGTCCGCACTGTTTTGAAAATGTTGCAAAAATAATTGTTCTTTATAAGTAGAATATATTGTGTTGTTTTTCGACAGTCGATTAATGATTCGACTCAGTCTTGTAGGTTATCTGGTTTTTGTCCCCTAATTTCTCAATGTTCTTCACTCTCGCCGTATTCCTCTTCTTATCACCTGAAAATCCTTTATCTTAATTCACTTTCAAAAAATAAAATTCTTTTTAAATTAACAAATTAGTTTATTTGATGATGTTTAAAATCTGGGTCAGTTCAACGGTTCGTGAATCGAACGGGATAGTGACCGTATTGACTCGCTCACCAAACTCGACTCAAACAATAAAATGTTTAAAATAAATTACAATATTATTTTTAATATCAGGTAGTGGATTCTTTGAGCTGTTAGGAAATATCAGAAAATGGTTCAGGATAAAATACAATACATCACAATTGGTTCATCAACATTATTAATAAATAATAAAATTAAAATAATGTTTGAGTTCAAGTGTACTATTATTCTCAGTTCTATTTCCAAAAGTCAATCGAAATGGCGGAATTTGTCATTCAAAATGGCCGTCGGCCTGTATCTGAATAACCTCAGAATCTGCTTCGACTAATTTCTTTAAATTACTAGCATTTTAGTAATTTAATGTCCACAATGTTGTTGAATAAAGTTCGCAAGTGTCTGGTTTAACAGTGTTTTTGGTGAATCTCGTGTTGTGTATGGTATGGTTATTTCGTTATTAGTTTATCCAATCTCACCAACTTGCCATTACGTTTTTTCATACTTGGACTCTGTTAGTTTGAGTAGATCATCATCTTTTCATTCGATTTTCAGTTACTTCTATTAGTAACTGATTAACTATTAGTAACTGCTTGTGTAATTTTTAATGTTTTTTCTTATTTTGGTTTTTGCATCTCTTTATATGTTACTTTTGGTTATTCATCAAAATGTGACTCTCTGCTACATGGAGTTGGTCTGTTCGGTTTGAAAGTTAACAATAGAGTAATTCAAAAAAATCCGTTCAGCTAACGATGAAGACACAGCTTTTGTGATCTCTGATTGGTCCATTTTTTCTTGACCCTGGTCATGTGACCGTAATTATTTGAAATTTATGAAGTTTATTTCTGTCACCTCAAATTATTCCCTATTTGTTTCTAGATTAATTAAAATTTGGATTATATGATGTTGCTGTTTGGGAAAATAGAAGAAGTATTTTGATACCTAATGTGGCCCATCATTAAATGTTTTATCACCTTTATGATTTTGAGTTTTTTAGGCTTTTACCTATTTTTCTTAACTTATTGTTTGTTTTTTCTACTTTAATATGTTCTAATTGGGTTGTTCGTATTACTAACAATAATGTCTGATACTTCTACATTATATATATTAGTTTTAAATACCTATGCATAAGTTTCTTATAATAACAATAATATTGGCAACATGTCAGCTCAATGGCTTGCCTGATGTGCTACTAATGGTTTCTCTATCCATCTGGTTATTGCTATTGTGGGTTTTGACATATAATTTTACCAATACCTTCCCTGTTTTATTAAGGTCAGGCTTCTGTTTAATTTTATTTGGTTTGGTTAGGATTATTCTGGATATTTTAGTGTTATTTAAGTTCAGCTCATCTCTTTTGGCCTATAGACTTAGCATTTTGCCATTCCTTTACAATGATTTTTTACTTAATATGATGTTTCACCATGTACCTGATATTGACATTTCTGAACAACTTTTACAATTACTGTTCTTGCAAATAACAATAAAATCCTGGGTATATAGAGCCCTTTTAACAACTAATTATAACATAACATCCCATGGGTATACAAAACCCTTTCAACAACTAATTATAACATAATAAATACTGGGTACACAAAACCCTTTAAACACATACTACTTTTATTTACTGGTCCTTAATATGTAGTTTATACATATGACCATTATTTTACTTTCTCCCTTCCCCACTGGTTTATAACATGATCTTCGATTATCACTATTTCCTTCTTTGTACACTTATCATTTCACTCCCTTATAAGTTTTTACAATGTTTTGTTAGACTAATGCACATATTTTTTACTCTTATTTATACCATTGCAGTGCATTTTGTATAACTTTACCTACTGTCTGATCTTTTCTCTTTAATTATTATTAATTTATGGAGTATTTTTATTTATTTTTTACCTGATTATTAACATGTTTTTAGTTTCGTTTCTTTTGATATTTTTATTTTCAGTTCTTCATGCATTTGTTACTTTGTAATTAATGTGGTCTTCACTGTCTTGTTGCTTATTGCATGTCTTTATTTTAATTAGTTGTTTCGTCGTTAGACTTGTTTATACCTCTCACTTACCATATCTATTGGGTTTATCACGTTATTAAGTTCTCTTCTTCTAATTTTCATCATAATTACGATATTATATTTCTTTAACAGTTATTTTTCTTCATCCATAGTTTTGTTTTAGCATGGAACCAGAATACTCTGCTTAATACACACTTATTTGTAAGATTCCTTTCATTTATCATGTTCTCGAAAGCCCACTCAAATTTGTAAACAAAACCCACATACACAGCACACCAGTTTACAGATTATACATTCCTTTTAGATAAATTTCCAGCATACACATTACATTATCATGCAGAGATGCTCCACAGTAGAAAGCAAAGTACATTAGGGCTCTCAGTTGTGGCTTAGCAGCTCAGTGCAGTGGCAGATCCGTTAATGGCAGATAATACCGGCATTTTGCGTAGTTTGAGTTCTCAGTAGTTCAAGGTTGGTTTGGTCCCAATTACCTTGAACTATCGAGACTCTACTGTGTATATATTATGCACAGCACTTTGTTGAAAACTTAATTAATATTTTACAGATAGAATCATGAATTTTTCAACATTATAAAAGTGTCATCTGATCCCACAGATTTTTTAAATTATTAATACATAATCCACACATGACAGCTACTTTTTTTAACATTTCTGTGCAAGTACTAGTACAATCGTCTCTTGAATTTGATTTATGTGTGTTCAATTATACATTTGCTTTGATCAATTTTCAAAACTTTTACCTAAGTGATGACCATATCTCAGATGATGGAGGGAGGCATTGTAAGTATAAATTAGAGTAAAGACTTCAAACAAGATAACTGGCAAGTTTACCCAGATCCTTAGAGGATCAATGTACATGATTAATCTGACCCAGTTCCCTAGGGTTCACAATAATCCTTCATTGCATATTTCTACTTATCGTGACAAATATAACTCCACTGACCTATGCCTTTGGCCGGTAACACACAAGGTGGATTTTCATCCACGTGGAAGATTGACCGCACCACTCAAAGAAATTGTCGTGTTTAAACATTCAACAGTAAACTTGTCATCGCCATCGTTAGCTGTCTGCAGTTGAATAGAGGAATGATGTGTGCTAAGGCTTGGTTGACTGTAATAACTTTATTATTTAATTATTTATTGAGTAGTATTGTTTAAAATGTATAGAGAACATATTCTTGCTTTATGGTTATACCGCCGCTGAAGAAAGAGAAGAATTCTTGGATTCATTGTCCACGACATGTCTCTTGATTAACTAAATATAATTAAAACTACCGACTCAGAACACAAAGTTCTTTATGGGTAAAAACATAAGTTTTACCTTATACCCTGAATGAGTTTTTGCTTATTATAAGGTTCATAAGAGGCTGCCACTAGGAACACTGTCCATCTTGTTCTTGGCGATGGCATAGACTTTGGAAGGATAGATATTGTGTGTGTGGGTATATGTTCGAATGATACATGCGATTTGAATTGAGTATGTTCATGTAGGATGTCGGTTTTATGTTTTGTATATTTCCAATTGTTCAGGAGTGTCTAGTTTTCAGCCTTTTGTGTGTAAGTGTAGACTATCCATGTTGTTGTTGATGTTTGTGTTGTGTGGTTTGCAAAGGTGGATTTGGGAGTGGAGTGTAGTGCCTTTGTATGTTCAATTTATCTTTGTTTGAAACAACGTCCTGTGTGGCCTATGTAGAATTTGTTGCAATCTGAGCAATTTAGTTTGTAAATACCAGGTAGATCAAATTCATTTTGTGCTTTGTGTGAGTGTTCTGTTTGTATGCGATTTTGTATCCTGCTTTTTTGAATTTGTGGGCTATTTTTTCAGTGTGTTTATTGATGTACATTAGTGTTATGAATTTGTTTTGTCTTTGTCTGTTTTGTGTAAGAGTTAATTGACTATTGTTCTGTTGTATCCATTGGATTCTGCTAGATATTTTATCATGTTTAGTTCGTCTTTGTCATCTACTGGGATGTTGTTTAGCCTGTGTATCATAGTTCTGAAGGCAGCTAGTTTGTGTTGAATTGGGTGATTAGAGGAGTTGTGTATTAGTGTCAGTTGTAGTGGATTTTCTGTATATACTGACTTTGTCTGTTCAAATTTTGTGATGGAGAGGTCTAGGAAGTTTATCCTATTGTTGTACTCATATTCAGCAGTGAAGGTTATGTTTTTGTGTATTTTGTTTGTGTGGGTTAGTAGCTGTTCACATTCTCTTGTATAGAATTGTCAACGTATCTGTGCCAGTATAGTATTTTATGTGAGTGTCTGTCATTGTTTGTAAGGATTCTTGCTTTTTTTAAGTGTTTGGGAAAGACCTCTGCTAATATGCTGGACATTGGTGAGCCCATGGGTAGACCATCATTCTGTGTGTAAAATTTACTGTTATACGTAAAGTAGTTTTGTTTTGTGATTATGTTAAGAGTTTCTGTTATTTCTGTGATAAGTTCTTCTGGTGTGTTCTGTTTGAGTTTGTTTTGTAGGATGGTGACTGTTTCAGAGATAGCAACAGACAAATATAAATTACAAACCTTGTCTACTCCAAAAAAATTTATTTGTATTTTTACAGTGACAACTTACATCTCAATGTTGATACTAGTTAAATATTTTGATTGTACTTTTAGAGTATTTGATCAAAATCTCGACAACTGATGAGAACAAATGATAACCTGCAAACTAAACAAGTACTGTAATCTTATAGTCTGTGTACATTTATTACATATATATTTACAATTACTACTAATATAATGCAAGAAAACAAAAACCGAGTAATTCTAATAAACACTTTGGTTATTTATCATTGTTTTTATAGTTGTCAAAATTTTCATCAAAAGCAGAATCTATTGGTAAATAATTTCATTTTGTAACAATTATTTCGGATTGCTGTTATGATGCTGGGGTTCACAAAATTCCTAAAATAACTGAGAATGCTGTTAGTCTTTTATGAATAAATGAGATATTATAATCATATACTTAAATTGATAATAAACACGTGAGAACACTGTTAAACGAACCGAAAGTAAGTTACGGGCTACAGGTTAAGTTTACAAAAATATATTACTGTTGATGTAATTGTTAGACTCAGCAAGAGAGCAGCAGTGTTGTCCCCTGGTGTCTCCCCCCACCACTGCGCTTCCACATTCTGGATACTAAAACATACAGGTGCACACTAGTAGAAATTTTGTTACAAATTTCACGTTTCCAGTCCCTAATGATACACTGCTACTTCTTAAAGCATGTATTAATTTATTTGTTGTGATATGCTTGTTTTTCAGGCCTTTGATTGTCAATTTTACAAAGTATGTTCCTCTTTTTTTCTAGAAATTATTGGGTAATTAAATGTTTCCTAACATATCTCACAGCAAAACTTCTTAAATAGAATGGCACAGTAAATACTTATGTTAAAACATCACATTAATCATCCTTTACATACTGATCTGTCGTAACAAACTGCTTGCCTGAGAATGTCTTTTTATGAACACACTGGAACTTCTTAACACAAAAATGTATTAACTTGCATTGTTACAAGCGTTGGCATGAGTAAATATTTTTTTACAAACAATGCACTGGTACTTACACCCAGAATGCATTAAGTTGTTCTGCAAAATTCCTTATTGAGTAAAGGATTTTGTAGACATCACACTGGTAATTCTAAATGTCAATGTATTAATTTGTCTTGCCAATTCATATGAACGAGTAAATGATTTTGTACAAACATCGCACTGGTACTTCTATATGCCAGAATGTATTAATTTATGCCGTGCCAAATTGGTTGTATGAGTAAACGTTTCTGTACAAACATCACACTGGTGCTTCTTAATGTCAGAATGTATTAATTTATGAATTGCCAAATTACTTGATCAAGTAAATGATTTTTTACAAACATCGCACTGGTACTTCTTTATGCCAGAATGTATTAATTTATGTTGTGCCAAACTATTTGAATGAGTAAACGATTTTGTACACGTATCGCAGTGGTACTTCATGCCAGAATGTGTTAATTTATGACTTGCCAAACTATTTGAATGAGTAAAAGATTTTGTACAAATATCGCACTGGTACTTCTTTATGCCAAATGTATTAGTTTATGTTGTGTCAAACTGCTCGATTGAGAAAAGGCTTTTTTACAAACATCACACTGGTACTTCTTTATGCCAGAATGTATTAATTTATGTTGTGCCAAACTTCCCGAATGAGAAAAGGATTTTTTACAAACATCGCAGTGGTACTTCTTTATGCCGGAATGTATTAATTTATGACTTGCCAAACCATTTAACTGAGTAAAATATTTTGTACAAATATCGCACTGGTACTTCTTAAAGTCAGAATGTATTAATTTATGTTGTAATAAATTGCCTGAATTAGTAAAGGATTTTGTACAAATATCGCACTGGTACTTCTTTATGCCAGAATGTATTAGTTTATGTTGTGCCAAATTGCCTGATTGAGAAAAGGATTTTCTACAAACATCGCACTGGTATTTCTTAATGCCAGAATGTGTTAATTTATGACTTGCCAAACCATTTGAATGAGTAAAAGATTTTGGACAAATATCGCACTGGTACACCTTTATGCCAGAGTGTATTAATTTATGCCGTGCCAAACTATTTGAATGAGTAAACGATTTTGTACAAGTATCGCACTGGTACTTCATGCCAGAATGTGTTAATTTATGACTTGCCAAAACATTTGAACGAGTAAAAGATTTTGTACAAGTATCGCACTGGTACTTCTTTATGCCAGAATGTATTAGTTTATGTTGTGCCAAATTGCCTGATTGAGAAAAGGATTTTTTACAAACATCGCACTGGTACTTCTTTATGCCAGAGTGTATTAATTTATGCCGTGCCAAACCACTTGAATGAGTAAACGATTTTGTACAAACATCGCACTGGTACTTATTGTCAGAATGTGTTACTTTATGCTTTGACAAATAACATGCTTTAGAAAAGGATTTTGTACAAACATCGCACTGGTACTTATTAATGCTAGAATGTATCAACTTGTGTCGTGACAGACATTTGGCATGAGTAAATGTTTTTGTAGAAACATCACACGTATGATTGATGTTTTTGTGAACTGGTGTGCAATGCTTTATCAATGATGGTGAAGGCAAGAAAACAAATTGATTCTGAATTGAATTTCTTGCATATAGTTCACACTCCTGAGTAGAATCCACTTCTTCACAGATATTCTTATTCATGGATGTAAATAAATATGACTGAAACAAACGGGTACACTACATTAATTCCTTAGTTATTACTGCTTCCAAACACTAGAAACTGACCTTAAAACCATGTTCTATCTGTTAACCAGCTTTCAGCTTGAAAAAATTAACTATACCCTATATCATTATGTACAATTTATTGAATTACTATTCACTATAAAAATAGTAAACTTTGAAAAATTAGATTTAATGTAGGATCCATTGCAATGTGTTCCATATCTTAACAATCTTTAGCCAACATCTTGTTTCTTGATTTACTGAAGTGTATTAAGATTTTTGTCACAAGTCAGAATGGAGGTGGAATGCTTATATAAAGAATAACAACATTTGCATCAGTATGACACCAGATGCACTCTGTACACAGAATGTGTAACAATGAATATTTGTTTTAACCCTTGGGGACTGATGTCCGATATACCTGATGTCTTAGTTTTGTAACTTAAAATTGCCACTGTTTTTACAGGACCGTTTTTGAGTGCTGCCAACATGTCAGATAGTAAACAATACATTTCATACAGAAGAATATGAAAGTGATACAATAATAATTCAGAATTACCTTTTAGAACTTTATAGATCATCTTATTAATATACATATGTTCAAGCTGACAGGCTTGTTTTTGTAAATCAGTATACAAATTAAGCTACATGCAACATTTAAAGAATACTTAATCATGTGCATATAGGCTTGAAGTTAAATTCGTGTGTTTAACTACAGCTGCTCAACAATACACCACTTTCATTAATCATTAAAGATATTTATCAGTATTTATTCACTTTCATGTGTTCAGTATGGAGAAGGAATTACTGAACCGAAAGTGTCTGGTAAAGTTCAATGCAAACCTTCCCAAGAATAAACGTTCATTTTCAACTTTTCACACGAATTTCTGCACATTCCCAACATTAATAAATTTAACACAAAGCCAAAATATACAACAAAGAAATTTTTAGAAAAGAAAAAAGATAGAAACTAAGATAAAGAAATTAAGAATCAAAGTTAAAATAGGAACTAAATAAAGTACTTATTGTTAATAATTCGTGTTAGAAGGTCAAGTAATTCTTATTGGAATAGTAAGTAGCCTAGCCATTATCACTATATGTACTTGTATTTTTCTTGATAATGGGAGGCCGTTATTATCAGCAATAATGAGGCATACAGTTTATGACTACCATTTATACATTACGTTTAAAGACAAACAAATTTACCAAAATTTGTTTGAAATCACTGATGTAAACATTGTAATGGTACAATAGGTCTGTATAGGAATTTTTGGGTACAAAACAAATATAATTTTATTGTAAATCCAATATTAAAATATGTTAAATATATGAAAAATATATTATACTAACCGTCTGCGACTTCTCGTATTTGATGTCTCTTCTTATTACGACATGTTTCAAGACTCTTGTCCCATTGTCAAGCATAAAATTTATAGCACATATCAGATATGTTTGTCAAACGTTAAAAACCATGTCATGATGACCACAAATAACGGATTATTAAAAAACGTACTATATTAATTTGTATCTTGAATACGCGCATCGGGTGAACAGTGTACACTGCACAGCGACTCACCGCACATTAACGGCAACTGATTCTTGTTATCTCAATATCTCAACGCGGTGTCGTACAATACATTATACTTGAATAATAACTGGTCGTTCAAAATGTGTGGCTTGGTATTAGTGTCCCTGAACGCTTTGTACACCTCAAATTCTTCGAGTGTGTTCATATAACGTCCTTTACTGCAAAAGTGGAGGGGTTTTAAATTAGTTCTGAAATCGGTGTAACTACGATTTTCGTTAATAAGATGTTTAGCGAAACTTGATTTGATGGTATCATAGTTACGACAGATAGTGGGTGGTTTGTGTTCATTAAATCTTTTGAGAAAACCATGGCCCGTCTGGCCCACATAGAAAGCGTCACAATCATTGCATGACAATTTGTAAATGCCCGTTTTATTCTCAATACAAGTGGGTTCGTGGGTACGAAGATTATTTAAGATATTATTTGTAGTCTTGTGACTATAATATCAGTGTTTTTGTTTATGAGAGATTTTAAAATGTTCGGCATGAAATTGGTATATGTTGCGGTGATATATCTATGTGGCTTTTTTCCCGTGCATTCATTGATAATTGGTTAATGGTCCTTATTCTATTTTTATGTTTCTTGAGAATGTTGTTTACAACATTGGAATTGTAACCATTTGCGACTGCGATGTATTTGATGGTATTTAACTCATTAAGAAAATCTTTGTTATCAAGGGGTAAAGATAAAAGTCTATGTATCATGCTATGAAACGCAGCCAAGAAGAGACGTCAAATACGAGAAGTCACAGACGGTTAGTATAATATATTTTTCATATATTTAATGGAAACGTGGCTTGGTACTAAAATAGGTTTATTCCTACTATAATATTAAAATATGTGAGGAAAAAATTTTCAAAACATGAAACAACGCAGTAAGCCAGGACGAGTTGGCGTCAAGGTCAAGTGGCGTACGTGACCCACGACAGCGAGTTCGCTAACAACCACAAGACCACTCCAAAAATTCGTCATCAAAAGTATGTCAGACATAACCGCTGCACCATAAAACAAAGACGTCATCGCCAGAAAACAATTGAAATCGATGACACGTCCACCCTTCCACTTGGGGAATATGCGCCATATTGTCTTTCTCAGTCGCAAAACACCGTCCGTGCGAACTGCACGCTACACGAATTGCTGGCCAGCAATTGCCAGCAAATATTCAAAAGTGTTCAAAAGTAACAGCAAAAGTTAACAAAATGTGAAATTAAACCTTTTTAAAAAACAAAACCAACAAGTAAAAATGTAGAGGCATTGAGTGTAATAACAAAAGAACAGTATAATAACTCGGCAGAACACTAAGCGAGAACATGAGGGACGACTAACTGCATCTTCAACCAGCGAGGCAGGGAAGTAAACCTATCACCCATTCTAAAGTACAAATCTTTGTAAAATATTTGAGCTCAAATAATCTAAAAATGTACCGTTTTCAGTAGTGTGTGTGTGTGTGTGTGTGAGCATGAGTGTGTATATCGGTATAGATCTAGATAATTACAAGCATTGGTTAGCGTTACGTGATGAATATAACTAATAACGTAAAGTTAAAATTGCAGTAATGGTAGAGATTTCTTTAAAAATGTAATCAGAATCAATTGGAACTAAAGTACATAAGTTGTAAAAGTATAACACCGAAAGGCCGGTGTAGTGGAAATATATCGCCGCCATTTTGTATTTGGGTTTAACCAAACGAGTAGATCCATCTTGTTTTCTGTTTTTGTTGTGGAAAGATTTTTTAATTTCAGAAAATTAAAACACAAGTTTGAACAAACGATATTAGAGTTGATTATTTCTAATAACCATTCAGTTTCTGCTTCGCTGAAGAACCCTGGACCTAAATGTAAAATCTGTTATGTTGGCAACAACAGAAACATGGTGCCTGAATCAGCATGGTAAACAAAGTGAAATTGTTAACAAGATTGTAAAAGGTAAGTCAATGAAAATAAAAAGTAATAAGAAGGGAGTATTACAAATGGCGGCCCGAACTGGGACATTATATAAATAAATGTTTATATAAAAAAGCTTGCATTAGAAACAGAATGGTTATTGGAAAAGGGGAATGTACTTAATACATAAGTAATAAGGTTATGTTATGATAGTAGTGTATGTTAGATATACAGCAAAATTTTGAAAAGAAAAATATATTTAAAATTTTTTTGTGAAATGGCAGACAATGATGAAAATGTCAGTTTAAATGACATGGAAACAGAAAATCCAGTAAATGTTGAGCTGAGTGAGACAGAATCAATGATCATGAGCGGAGTAAACGCTAAATCGACACCTACAGCCAGTAAAGTGTCGTTAGACGATTTATTCCATTTGATGAAAGCTCAAAATAACTTAAATGCCAAATTTGATGAAAAGTTTAATAAATTTGATGTAATGTTAAATAAATTTGATGTAAAGTTGAATGAACAAAAAAGAGATTCCAATCTGAAATACGATAAAATAAATACCAAATTTGATGAGAAGTTTGACGAAGTAAAAGATGAAATTCAGAAACAAAATTTCAATTTTAACAAACAAATAAACGAAATGAATGCACATTATGAGAATATGCAAGAACAAATCATAGAAGCAATAGATCAGGTGTTTGATAAACAAATAAACAGAATAGATGACATAATTAATAACTTTACAAAGAAGAAAGTAGATGACAATTATGAGATTAAAATGGGGGTAGAGAATAGTGGAGAAACAGATAAATTAAACGTAAATAAAGACGGTCAGATGACATAATGAGGTAAGTAGGGGGTGAGTATTACGATGAAATAATCAAAATAGTGGTGATGAAATTTTAGAGGAGATAGAATGTAATAATGGAATGTTAGTGTGTTGATGAGTCAGAGAGAAAGTGGAGAGAGAGTATAGAGGTAGACGGGTTGCAGGGGGTAAATTTTTCCCATGATGTTGTAGTTGGGGGTGAAGAAAAGGCTTCACGAGTGTATTTGGGAGACATATGGTCTGCAAATAGTTGTCCCTTGATTTTTTGTGTATCTGATAGGTGGTGCAGTAATAAAGTTGTAGTGTCCCCTGCACATATTGAGAGAGAGAGAGTGTGACTTGGGGTTATGATGAGGGATATTTTGAGAGAGAGAGAGAGAGAGAGAGAGAGAGAGAGAGAGAGTGAGAGAGAGAGAGAGAGAGAGAGAGAGAGAGAGAGAGAGAGAGAGAGAGAGAGAGAGAGAGAGAGAGAGAGAGAGAGAGAGAGAGAGAGAGGTATGGTGATAGTACGATAGAGTTGTTTGAGGTGGGGAGGAATTATACAGAATTAAGAGAGAGAGTGACTAGAGAGAGAGTTGATAATAAAATTATAGTGAGTACTTACCTTATACTGAAACGGATGTAGCAGCTGTAGTTGACGAATTAGTAACTTACCTGACTGTGACAGAAAATACTGAAGGAGAAATTATTATACCCGATGTCGACAGGAATTTTGAAATAATGGTATGCGATAATATTTGTATTCTCAATAATTCAAAGACAATGGAAAAAAGCAATGATGATGATTGTTATAATTATGATAATAGCCATATGTATTCAATTGTAAATAAATGGTGTAGTAATAAGATCAGACTATTATATGATGATGGCGGTTAAATAAAAAATCAGTGAATGGACATTTTTAATATTTTAGTTTATGGTGATGACCTTGCTAACTTATGAAATGAGGTGTGGTAAACAGAAAAATAATGACGAAGAATTGTAAATAAATTTATAGTGAAATTAATTGTGTTTGTGTTGTGAAATGTATTTTATGTAAACAATGTGTGCATGTAGCAGAAATTGATTTTAATGATAATAATATTTTAGCAGATTTAATAAATAATGAGAGTCTGTAATAAATGAATTGTAATTGTTTTGGAAGAAGGTAATTAAAGTAATGTTGTGTTTAAATAATTGATTGAATTAAAGGATTTGAGATTAATCAATTAATGTTGTATAAAAGAGATTTGATAATGAAGTTAAATAATTTCTGAGATTTAGATGATCTAATGATTAGTAAATGATTAAACACATAATATGTTTGGATATTAAGTTATATTGTTATTAAGAGGTAAGTGATGAATTTTCTAGGGTAATTGTCAAAGATCATAGTAATGTGAAATGGAAAAAGATGGAGCTTGGGTGATGATTATTTAATAAGGCATTTGAGTTAGTCAAAGTTAACTCTAATGGGTGTTAGAGAAATAAGAATTTTGGAATCAAAGTAAATAATACAGAAACAGGGTAGTAATAGGGACACAGTACCGATAGTGCATATATGTAGAAAGTGAGAGTAATGTAATTAGAGAGTAAATAGTTGATGGTGATATTTTGTAGTGAGGGTGAGGTGGTAAGGAGTGATCAACATGCGTCGTTGGGCAGGTACAGTACAAAGGGTCAAAGAGTGTTTGCCGAGATTATGGAAAGGGCAAAATGAGATGAATGGAATTGCCAAGGTCGGGAACACACATCCTAGTTACAAAGAGGGTATTAGATATTTTATTTTAAGAGGAGAATAAATTGAGGTAAGTGGAATTAGTGTTGAAGGGGGTTATTATGGAGAGATTGGTGTCACCCTACGCAAATCTGTTAGTGGTCATTAGTAGGAAGAAGGTGAGTGAGGTTATATATGTTAATGCCCATATAAATTGAATCATAGTGAACAATGGAGAATCACCCAAACTAATTAAAGAGGAAAATGTTAAATAGAAAATTCATAGTAGAAATGTAATGATAAATGAAATGTTATGTATAATGAATGTTAGTAATAAATTGGAATTTTTTTTTGAGAATCTCATGGTCCAATAAATGTTAAATAATTAAGAGTATAAATAAAAAGAGTTAATAGAATGTTCAAGTTGTAATATTTATAATTTTTTACATACAAATTATTTAAAGGTGAATTGTTTAGTTAAATGTAGCAATGTTAATGTTCCAGGTTAATGTTTAGGATGTTTTGATAGACCCGTTTTAAGGTTATCAATATGTAAAATCAGATATTATGATATCTGGCAGTTTGAAATGTAAGGCCGAAGCAAGGACAGGAGATGCCAAAATTCTTCCCTAAATTCAGTCCTTGTGGAAGCAACTGGACGCCACAGTCCAGGAGGGGTCATAGTGTGTGTGGAAGGTGGTTACTAGATTGGGTAGTAACGTTTAATGAATATTAAATATTAAGTATATAATGTTGATAATGGTGATCATAAAAATAATTATGATTTTGGTTTTAACGGATTAGGATCATGAAAGATGATCAATGAATTTTAAATAGATAGATTATTTTGAAATAGTGAACTTGTGTTTTGGTTCTATATAAGAAGTATATAGCTAAATTGTTTTGTTGATTCTTGTAAACTTGATTAATTGTTTTAAATATTATTGCCTTAGAGTAAAGATTTCAATTTCTTCTTGTGTATTGGAAAAGAGTTAAAATATTATCGACTGGAGTCGAAATTTTGATAAAGATGTAGGAATGAAATAAGAGAAGGAGACATCTATAGTAAATCTTGTTTTCATCTTTGTATTAGAGATTTTAGAAGTTAAGAAAAAACCAATGCTTATTAATGTAAACCAATGTAGCTAAGGGGAAACAGATCAGTTAAGGATATGGCATTATACAAGGCCACTATTAGATTTTTATTTGGATGTTTCAGAGTTTGGTGATGCTGTGGCGGTGGTCCTGAGCTGGCCAGTGCGTCAGAGCAGGAACGTCAAGTGCCTGACTGGCCTTGCGGTGTTGGGATCTCGAAAGAGAAGTCCAGTAAAGTCATGCAGGTACTGTCATGATCACTGGACCAAGGGGTAAGTTATTTGTATTTTTTTATATAAACACTACAGGGGGCTGTGGCGACATATCCACGCTGATCGCTTTAGGAGGTATGAATGTGTCAATGAGAGTTTTTATACTTTGTCATCATTCCTCTCATTGAGGGGGTTTTGTAACGGTACAATAGGTCCGTATAGGAATTTTTGGGTACATAACAAATATAATTTTATTGTAAATCCAATATTAAAATATGTGAGGGGAAAATTTTCCAAACATGAAACAATGCAGTAAGCCAGGACGAGTTGGCGTCAAGGTCAAGTGGCGTACGTGACCCACGACAGCGAGTTTGCTAACAACCGCAAGACCACTACTAAAATACGTCATCAAAAGTATGTCAGACATAACCGCTGCACCGTAAAACAAAGACGTCATCGCCAGAAAATAATAGAATCGAAGACACGACCACCCTTCCACTTGGGGAATATGCGCCATATTGTCTTTCTCAGTTGCAAAACACCGTCTGTGCGAACTGCACACTACACGAATTGCTGGCCAGCAATTGCCAGCAAATATTCAAAAGTGTTCAAAAGTAACAGCAAAAGTTAACCAAATATGAAATTAAACCTTTTTAAAAAACAAAACCAACAAGTAAAAATGTAGAGGCAGTGAGTGAAATAACAAAAGAACAGTATAATAACTCGGCAGAACACCAAGCGAGAACATGAGGGACGACTAACTGCATCTTCAACCAGCGAGGCAGGGAAGTAAACCTATCACCCATTCTAAAGTACCGATCTTTGTAAAATATTTTGAGCTCAAATAATCTAAAAATGTACCGTTTTCAGTAGTGTGTGTGTGTGTGTGTGTGTGTGAGCATGTGTGTATATACTGGTATAGATCTAGATAATCACAAGCATTGGTTAGCGTTACGTGATGAATATAACTAATAACGTAAAGTTAAAACTGCAGTAATGGTAGAGATTTCTTTAAAAATGTAATCAGAATCAATTGGAACTAAAGTATATAAGTTGTAAAAGTATAACACCGAAAGGCCGGTGTAGCGGAAATATATCGCCGCCATTTTGTATTTGGGTTTAACCAAAGGAGTACGATTCCATCTTGTTTTCTGTTTTTGTTGTGGAAAGATATTTTAATTTCAGAAAATTAAAACACAAGTTTGAACAAACTATATTAGAGTTGATTATTTCTAATAACCATTCAGTTTCTGCTTCGCTTAAGAACCCTGGACCCAAATGTAAAATATGTTATGTTGGCAACAACAGAAACATGGTGCCTGAATCAGCATGGTAAACAAAGTGAAATTGTTAACAAGATTGTAAAAGGTACGATAATGAAAATGAAAAGTTACAAAGAGGGAGGATTACAACATTCACATTACATTATGAAAATAATCAGATTGATGTTATGGATGGTATCAATTTGAAACTAATTTCAATTGATTCAGTGTGAAACATATTTCGAAAATTGTATCTACACAATTCTTATTATGAGGGGGATATTTTGGAATATTTTAATAAAAGAATATTTGTCGTAGCTCTATAATGGTGGGTTGTGTTACCTTGAAACTTGCCCATTCAATTTAGGATGAAATAATATAAAATTATATACTCTACTCAGCTGTTCGTAAAAATTCCATTTTTTTGGAGATTATTTAGGACCACTTTGACTTTTTTTTTTGAATTTTTGGGACCTTTGGACTCAAATTTTTTAAACCATGTGAACTGATAGGCCTGGAAAGACTGAAGTCAATTTTATATATTTTGTATCAGAATAATTATTATAATTCCTTGTTATGTTGGGTGGACCTACAAAACCGAAATCAACATTCTTAGGTGTCCATCTATTGATACAAAACACCCATCATCTTAATTGTATTCATGATATAGTTCAAATATTTATGAGTACCACAATGCAAACTTACACACAAAAATTGGTTTCTGGGAGGAATGTGACTGGTTGGATTTAAAGTAATTTCTTTATATTTATTTTTAAGCATAGAATGATAAATCACATTTTAAATAAGAAACATTAAAAATGAAACATTTAGAAATGTGAATCACATTTTGAAATAAAAAATTAAGAATCATTTATCTAAAGTAACCAACTTCCAAAACAACCTCATTTTTGTTTCCCTGCATGCCACTTGACACAACTCCATAAGTGGAGTTGCGCCATAAATGACTAGGCATAAGTATCTTATTAATTTACCTTATTTCCGTCTTGTGACTTACTTTTCCTGTTGTAGGTTACTTTTGACGCGTTTCGGAGCTCTTCAATGCTCCATCTTCAGAAAATCCATTGCTTAGACTTCGTCACGTTAATATTAAAATTAAAAACTGGTATTGAAAACATATGTACAACACTAAAACATGTATACATTTACACGATGGTCACATATATGAAACTACATAGTTCGGGTGCACCCAACACTGTCACATGTTAGACTGTCCGGTATCAATTACACTGTGTCTCTTAGTTCTATTCAAGATTGTATCATATAGATAGTGCGATCTAAAGTCCAGTTGCTTGTTCAATACATTGTCGGGTTCAAACTTGAATGCCTGGTAAATTTCGAATTCTTCAACAGCATTCATAAATAGTCCTTTATCACATATATGTATGGCTTTAAAATTCGATTCAAAATTTTTGTAATTATGGCCTTTAGATATTAGATGCTTAGCGAATTGAGAGCGGTTCGTGTAAATATTATTTTTGGGTAGATGTTCTCTAAATCTCTGTAAAAAACCCCGACCTGTCTGACCAATATAGAATTTATCGCAATCGCTACAATTTATATTATATATTCCGGTTTTTTTCAGTAGTAGATTGACGTGATTTAGTTCTTAGTAACTTCCCTATGTTATTGTTGGTACGGAATGATATTATGATATTTCGTTTTTTTGAAATCATTTACAAGAGCTAAGGCAGTTCTTCTTGAATAAAATGTGGATATGTATTTCATTTTTGTATCTCCACTTTTTTTATGGTTGGTTGCATGTTTGTGTAACAATTTATCTATTAAAGTTGGTTGGTACCCATTGACAATAGCAATATGTTTAATGATGTTAAGTTCTTCTATATAATCGTTTTGTTCCATCGGTATTGTTGCTAGTCTGTGTGTAAGACTATTAAATGCCGCTATTTTTTGTACATATGGGTGATAGGAGCTGGCGTGTATAACCATATCAGTGGAGGTTGGTTTTCTATATATATCTTGTAACGGAGTTTGTTAATACGTTTTATTAAAGTTAGATCCAGAAAATTTATTTCATTGTTGTTCTCAACTTCAACAGTAAATTTCATGTTGGGATTAATACTGTTCATATGTGTGAGTAATTGGTGTAGTTGTCTTTCGGTGCCATTAAATATTACTATGGTGTCATCAACATATCTTTTATATAGTTTAATGTGTTTGTGAAACTTATTATTTGCTGATAATAGGTATGTGTTTTCATAGTGGTTAAGGTAGATTTTGGACAAAATAGCAGATAAAGGTGACCCCATTGCTATAATTAAGACATTATTTTAAAACAAAATTATTTTGCTTTCGACGGAAATTTCTTCACCCAAAAAGACGGGCTAGCAATGGGGTCACCTTTATCTGCTATTTTGTCCGAAATCTACCTTAACCACTATGAAAACACATACCTATTATCAGCAAATAATAAGTTTCACAAACAGCAGCAGTTCTATTCTTCGGCTGTTCCTTCCGGCTGACTCCGCATCGATGTTGTCTGAGAGAGGAGAGGAGATGAAGTGCGTCAGATGGCGTAGCGATGAAGAGTGCACAAAATTTTCTGCCGGCCCGGGTTTTATTAACTAACCGGGACCGCTGGTTGGCTCGCTCCGAGCACGTTGTTGGATTGGCTCGCTGTGTCCACTGCTGGTACCGGAGAGCAGATGTTCGCATACCGCTGCCGTCACAATTCGATGACACTTTATTGCGTGTGATCAATTATTATTTGATTTGTTGTAACAGACTATCTTGTTCATTACAAACTGTTTAATTGTGATAATTAAAGCTGCTGATTAGTGACTTAATTGGTGTATTGTATTTTGTTTTCCACTGTACCATACGACGATCGGTAGACCGTCATAACAATACGTTTATTATTGAATAGACATTCATAATAGATAATTTTTCAGTTAAATAAGAAAATTATGAAAATACCAAATACCCTACTACTTTTAGGTTAATAAAGTATCAAATGCAGTGAGCATACACAAAAGCTAGAAATTCCAAACAATCTGATGTGTTAAAATATCCTTTAGGCTGACCCCAGATGGATTTTTATAATTTTTGATCCCATTTTTGGATGCTGTGGTCAAAAAAATGTTTAATTTCCAAAACTGTACACTATATTCAGATATTTAGATTTTGGTTAAAATTCTTTTTATTTGATATCCTACATGGAATTTGCGATTTTATCAAACTTTTGCCCCACTTTATGAGCTCTGGAATCACAAAATTTTGAATTCCCAAAGCTTATTACTACTTTCAGATTTTCGTTAAAATGTCCTTTAATTTGATATGCTATACGAAGTTTTCCAATATTATGAAAATTATCACACAATTTTTATCCCCTGGAGTCTTAAAATTCTGAATGTTTAAAAATGAAGCTTAATGCACAATGGTTAAAATTCTCTTTAATTTGATATTCCACATGGACTTAAGTGATTTTTTTTTTAAATTTTGATCCTCACAAATTTTTGCCTCCTGCCCAACTACATTTTTGGAAATCAATGTCTAAAAGTAATAAGGTTCTGTAGGGTTAAAGTATGGACACACAGGTGAAGTTTTCAAAAATCAGTTGATGCACTGAAAAAGTCATCATGAGACATGCCCCAACAGACAGACAGAAAGAGAAATGTCAAAAAAGGTCGAATAAAAACTGAGAACTCGCATCACACATTCAATTATTGATGTAACATTACAATGTATTCAAATTAAGTGTTCATAACAACAATCAAACCACCGATTGTCAACAAGGGAGAAAGACATAAAAGTCTACACACAAGTGTTTCATTGGTGTAGAAAATTCAATGTTACACCATAAACTACCAACAGAAATTGAAGCACCAACACCTATCAACTAGCACTTAACTTATTGGGTAACAATGCAAGGCATCTCAGGTTCTATTTCTATGTTTTAGGAATGTATCTAACCTACAATTATAAAATGTTCAATTTCAAAAGTATTTTGTTAATTAAGTGACAGCCCTTAATAATACTGCTGCTCCATGAATCTTACTTGTTTCATCTACTTATATATGGAAGACTGATTGTATATTTAAAAAAACTTTACCTCTTGTGTATTCTCTTCTTTTTCCACTTCTTCTAAAACAATTTCGTCCTTTATAATATTATTGATGTCTTGCAAAAAATGCTGTAACAAAATAAAAATAAGTTACCAACAATTAGTTGCATCAATCTTTCTTTTGATTTAAATAAGGCATACAGACACCGTCACATATCATTTATATTTGTATGTGAATTACACCTGTACTTCTATTAAACTAGAAACTATAAAACTACAAAACCTAGTACGTCCAAGTCAAACAAGCGTCTGAATCCTATGGACATACCAAGTATGTGTTTAAACTAAACAAGATGGCTCCTGTACATCCACAGGCTTGATTTGTCTAAAGAAATATTTTAGTTCTCCACTTAAACTGTAGAGGTCAGCATGCACTGCAACAAGATTGGGGAAAAATGTTACTGTTTGTGATGTACACATATTTGATGAGGGAAGCCTACTTTTGTTGTTTACCTACAGGCTGTTCATGAGATAGTAGTCGTGGTTGTTATATTTTTGTTTATTGTAAATTGATTCAAGGAATTATGTTACAGAAGAAGAAATTAATAAAATCATAAACAGTTCTTGCTCCGACATTGATTCGTCAAATTCATATTCGGAAATTAGTGATAATGTTTGTGTTGATGGTAGTGACATTATGATGTGTGAAGCTAATGATAATAGCTTCTCAGTTTTTAGTTGATATTATTGAAAACTTAAAACATATACATAGTAACACAAGTGAATTTTGTACACCAAATTCGAGTTCATGGTGCGAGAGAGATGACCAACCAGTTACCCATGTTCAAGAATTGTAGCCTAACCTCAACTGATACGATATCTTCTGTTTTTGACTGGTTCAGTGAATTTTTTGATAAAACAATATTTAGGCGTAAACAATGTAATTTTGTTTACAGTTGTAATCTGTATTTACAATTTACTACGCATGAATTGACTATTAAAAATGTGTACCTACTTTTTTCAACTTAATAAAAAAAAACTACAAAACACTATAACAAAATATAGGCCATAATATTTAAAAGATGTGTACTTTAATACACTGTTTAGAGAATGGAGGTAAGTGAAGAGATAAATATTTTCTATTAGCCCTTAAACTTTTACAAAAAATGCTCAATACACAGCAGTGTGAGCAGACCATAAGTGAACAGAACTTAAAGTGTTAAATTGGTCTCATAACCAATGTACGATGTGCGGTAGAGAAATTTTTGTCAGCTGTCTGAACAGTGCTATGAAGTAGGACACAGTTAATAACTGAGAGCCCACTTGTAATGGGACTTCTATAGGACAGCTGCAGAATTAGGATACCAATGTATTAAATCCAAATTATGTAATCAAAGGTAACGAAAGGATGTAATATTAGAACTGTGCATAATCAAAGATATGTGTATGATTAGTTGCTACAGAAACAGACCTTAAGTATGCATAATGGTATGCAAACATGCTGCAAACTCCATTAAAAAAAAATTTAAGCCAGTTGCAACAAGTTTCTGTATACAAACTGTAACGGTACATAAGTCCGTAAGGGAATTTGTAGGTACATGAAAAATAATTTTATTATAATTCAATGTATTAAACGACATGAGGGTTAGAATTTGCCAATATATCATACAACGCAGTTTGCCATGACGAGTTGAAGCCAAGGTCACTGGCGTACGTGACGAATGACACCTATTCAGACAACACAATAATCGAACCATGCTAAAACGTCATCGAAAATACGACAGACGTAATAACTGAGCTGTAAGACAGTGCCGTCATCACTCGAGAACAATAGAGTGATGACAAATAATCCCTTCCACCTGGCGAATTTACACTAATATGACTGCCCCAGTCGACAAACTACCATCAGTGCAGTAACATGCTATAAAATTCGCTGGCGAATTATTGCCAGCAAAAGTGCTTTAAAAGTATAACCATGTTATTAAAAATGTAACAAGTATAATCAGTTAACACGCACCATACAAAAAATGTAAAGTAACTTCAGTGCAGTAAAGGAACAGACATAAACAGTAAAGTTCGGCGAACACCTGCTGGTAAATGGAGAACGTCTGACGAGGTACTGCAGTACTTCAAGTTCAGGAAAGTCAAAATTTATATCAATGCATTTTATTATTTGAGCTCAAAATTCTAAATTAAAAATGTACCATTAATTTACTGTATGGGGAGAGAGAGAGTGTGTGCGTACGAATGAGTGCCGGCACCTACAGGCAAAACATGAAGCATTGGTTTGTGTTATAATGTTAGAATGTATCAAACTTAAATAAATAATAACTGCAGTTTATTAGAAATACCCTTGTTTATAGATAAATGATGAAGGTAAAAGATCTGAATAATTGAGATTGATGTATCGTTAATACGGCGAAAATACATCGCCGCCACTTTCTTATATGTGTAATTACGACTCCATTTTGTTTTTGTATTTTAATAATTGAGGCATTCAGAATATTAAACCACAAGTTTTGTTTAAACCAAATGTTGTTCGACTCATTATTTCAAACGCCCAAACTGTTTCTGTGCTCACTTAATAACGACCCTGGACCATAGTAAGAAAAAGTAATGTTGGCAATAACACCACGTGTGTACACCAGATGTAAACAGAGCAAGTGTATATTGAATTTAAAAGGTAAGTCACAAAACTAAATAAAAATACAGTTAGTGAGTACTTTACCAATGTCGCCCAGAACAGTGACTTATTTAAAACCTTAACAATGGCTGCCCGAACAAGTGACTTTATAAATTTTATTTATATAAGTAAGCCAGCAAACAGAAGCAGAGTGGGTGTTGAATTAATGTATAACATAACACGTAAGTAAGAGGTTATATTGTGATTGTTAAGTTATGTTGTTGTTAGGTTATATATATATAAAGCAACAGTGTGAAAGAAACAAAATTTTTTCTCAAAATGGCAGACAATGAGGAAAGTGTCAGCCTAACTGACACAGAAACAGAATCTATGATCATGAGTGGAGTGAATGTGAAGTCAACATCTACAATTAGTAAGGTGTCATTAGACGATTTATTCTAATTGATGAAAGTTCAAAATAACGAGTTAAATGCCAAATTTGATGCACAGAATGTAAAGTTTGATAATTTTGATGAGAAATTTAATAAACTTGATGAGAAATTTAATGCACAGAGTGCAAAATTTGATGAAGTAAAAAACTAAATCAAGAGACAAAACTATAATTTTGATAAACAGATTAATGAAATAAATATACGTATTGAGAGTATTCAAGAACAAGTCATAGAAGCGATAGATCAGGTGTTTGATAAACAAATTGCCAGAGTAGATGAAATTATTAATAAATTGAAAATGAATAAAGTAGAGAACAATTCTGAGAGCAAAACGGGGGTAGAGAATAGTAGAGAAACAAATAAAATAAACGAAGATGAAAATAAAGACGATAAGGTAAGTAGGGGTGAGAATTATGACAGTATAAGTAAAAATATGGTGTTAGAAAATAATGGTATGAATATTGAGAGTAGTGATAAAATTATAGTGGGAGTAGAATTTGATAATGAAGTGATAAAAAGTGTTGATGAGTTAGAGAGAAAGTATAGAGAGAATTTACAGGTAGAGGGGTTGCAGGGGGTAAATTTTTCCCGTGATGTTGTAGTTGGGGGTGAAGAAAAGGCTTCACGAGCGTATTTGGAAGACACATGGTCTGCAAATAGCCGTCCCTGGATTTTTGTGCACCTGATAGGTGGTGCAGCAATAAAGTTGTAGTGTCCCCTGCATATATTGAGAGAGAGAGTGTGACTTGGTGTTATGGTGGGAGAGATTTAGAAAGAGAGTTGTGTGTAGATAGAGAGATAAAACTATTTAAGGTGAATAGAAATTGTAGAGAATTTGTAGAAAGTTTAGGAGTAGAGAGGGTTGATAATTATAGTGAATACGTACCTTGCATTGAAGCTGATATAGAAGCAGTAGATGATGTTATTAAAGATGATAATATAACTTACCTGATTATGACAAATTATACTAAGGGCGACAGGACCATACTCTATGATGACATGTTATATGACAAAATAGTACAGAATAATTCTAATGATATTGTGGAAAGGTATACAAAATTAAATAAGTATTATATTGAGTGTACTGATATAAGGTATTCAATAATAAATAATATGTGTAGCCCTAAGATTAGATGGTTATTTGATGATGGTGGATAAGTGTTTTATTGTGTATGAACATTTAACTATGTGAATAGTGTGGCTTTGAAATGGATTGTCTTATGAACTGATTTGTGGTCAATGGTAACAAATAATAAGTTGGATTGTATATTTTTTGTATGTTAATGTTAAATGTATTTATGTATTACATTATGTTGTGTATTATATGTTATGTAAACTACGTATGTAGGTAATAGGAATTGCTTTAATAATACTTATAACATTTATTTTGTTCTCAGATGAAAGTAATTGTGAAATTTTTAAAGGTGAAATGTTGTAAAAGGGTTTGGGGTGATAATAATAAGGCATTTAAGTAAGTCAAAGGTAACTCTAATGGGTGTTAGAGAAGATGAGAATTTAGAATAAAAGTAAATACTGCAGAAACAAGGTAATAATAGGGACACATGATAGGGTTGTAAGGTCATAGTGTGTGTGGTGAGGAGGTTGCTACAGGGGTAGTAACGTTAAACAAATATTAAGTATTAAATATATGGTGTTGACATTGGTGTTGAGCCTAAAAGGTAATTATGATTCTGCTTTAAAGAAGTATTAGTATCAGGAAAACTGATCGATGAAGTTTAAATAGTTAGATTGTTTGCCATAATGAAGTTGTGCTTTGAATTCTATATGATAGAGATATAGATAATTGTTGTTGATTTTAGGAAACCTAAGGAATTATTTTACGTGTTATTATCTTAGTATAAGAGTATATTTTTCTTGTGGTGAAAAGAGTTGAAATATTAGTGATTGGAGTCAAGATTTTGATAAATGTAGGAATGCAAAAAGGAGAAAGAGACATTCTATTGTAAATCTTGTTTATTTGGTATTTGAGAATTAGGAATTAAGAAAACCAATGCCTCTTAACATAAACCAATGCAGCTAAGCGGAGACATCAGCTGTGGATATAGCATTATACAAGGCCACTATTTGAGTTTTGTATTCGATGTTTCAGAGTTTGGTGATGCTGTGATGGCGGTCCTGAGCTGGCCAGCGCGTCAGAGCAGGAACGTCAAGTGCCTGAATGGCCTTGCGGTGTTGGGATCTCGCAAGAGAAGTCCAGTAAGGTCAGGCAGGTACTGTCACCATCATTGGACCACAGGGGGTTGTGGTAACATATCCAGGCTGATCCCTTTAGGAAGTATGAATGAGTCAATGAGAGTTTTTATGTTTCGACATAAAACCTCTCATTGAGTGGGTTTTGTCACAGTACATAAGTCCGTAAGGGAATTTGTAGGTACATGAAAAATAATTTTATTATAATTCAATGTATTAAATGACATGAGGGTTAGAATTTGCCAATATATCATACAACGCAGTTTGCCACGAGTTGAAGCCAAGGTCACTGGTGTACGTGACGAATGACACCTATTCAGACAACACAATAATCGAACCATGCTAAAACGTCATCAAAAATACGACAGACGTAATAACTGAGCTGTAAGACAATGCCGTCATCACTCGAGAACAATAGAGTGATGACAAATAATCCCTTCCACCTGGCGAATTTACACCAATATGTCTGCCCCAGTCGACAAACTACCATCAGTGCAGTAACACGCTATAAAATTTGCTGGCAAATTATTGCCAGCAAAAGTGCTTTAAAAGTATAACAATGTTATTAAAAATGTAACAAGTATAATCAGTTAACACGCACCATACAAAAAATGTAAAGTAACTTCAGTGCAGTAAAGGAACAGACATAAACAGTAAAGTTCGGCGAACACCTGCTGGTAAATGGAGAACGTCTGACGAGGTACTGCAGTACTTCAAGTTCAGGAAAGTCAAAATTTATATCAATGCATTTTATTATTTGAGCTCAAAATTCTAAATTAAAAATGTACCATTAATTTACTGTATGGGGAGAGAGAGAGTGTGTGCGTACGAATGAGTGCCGGCACCTACAGGCAAAACATGAGGCATTGGTTTGTGTTATAACGTTAGAATGTATCAAACTTAAATAAATAATAACTGCAGTTTATTAGAAATACCGTTGTTTATAGATAAATGATGAAGGTAAAAGATCTGAATAATTGAGATTGATGTATCGTTAATACGGCGAAAATACATCGCCGCCATTTTCTTATATGTGTAATTACAACTCCATTTTGTTTTTGTATTTTAATAATTGAGGCATTCAGAATATTAAACCACAAGTTTTGTTTAAACCAAATGTTGTTCGACTCATTATTTCAAACGTCCAAACTGTTTCTGTGCTCGCTTAATAACGACCCTGGACCCTAGTAAGAAAAAGTAATGTTGGCAATAACGCCACGTGTGTACACCAGATGTAAACAGAGCAAGTGTATATTGAATTAGAAGGTAAGTCACAAAACTAAATAAAAATACAGTTAGTGAGTACTTTAACAAAACGTTACCAATGTGATACATGAATGACTTGCCTGTCATCTCATATATAGTAAAAACATGCACCATTTGTAATGGTACAGTCCATGTGAAGTCATACATTTGAAAAACATGCCAGTGAAAAAATTGACAGTGTGATCGGTAGATTGACAGGCAGGTAGTACTTGGTTGAAAATGTATGTATAAGTGGTAAAAAAACATTTTTATTGTATATATTATATTGAGTGATTAAGGCGTAATTGATGACATCATCATCGGATAATTCCTCTGTCTCCAGTTCAGTCCAAGGCACACCTAGAGAGAATACAGAACAGCATACTGTGGAAAGAACGACACCCAACCCCAAAATTTGCAATTAAGTATTGTCACAGTGTAAGGTAGGCAACCTAACACGATTTATACTATCTATGTACATAGTCAATGACAAGAGGTGGGAATTATTAAAAACAAATAAACACGTGTGTGTGTGTGTGTGTGTGTGTGTGTGTGTGTGTGTGTGTGTGTGACTGGACGGGCCTTTTATCTAAAAAACTCTAAAGAGAAAAATGCTGGTTACTTGATTCTAAATGTTTATTTTTATTTCAGTAAAACAATAACTAAAAAACAGAGTGAGAGTAATCTCAAAGTTATTTGGTTAAAAATTTTCTAGTTGATTTTAGAACTATAACTCATGAGCATAAGCATAATTTGTTTTTTGTTAATGTACGTTAGTAAATGCATTGAAGGCAACCAAATTCAAGGTAACAGAAAATAAGTTAAACATAAAGCTGTAGCAGTATGAAAACGTCTAGAAAAGCTAAATTTCTGTATACTATATGCTATAATATCAATTTTTGTCTTTATTGTTATATGTACACAGCAGCTTTATTATTACACACCTTTAGCAGAATAATGAACGAACTGAAATGCAACTTAGTGAAGTAACAGGCTATATAGGCACTAAATTAGACGACTGTGTTAACAGATTAACAAAGGTAAAGGTGACTACATCAAAGTTACTAACGAATTCAGTACTAACAAAGGAAACAAAAAATTCTTCCAAGACACCCGAACAAAAATCACAATAAAATGAAAAAATAGATCTCTCTAACGGTCACGGCAGATCCACATGTGACCCACTGCCCTCAAGTAATAAGGTCCCACATAACCGATACTTACACTACCAAATGGAAATGAAGGAGTTGAGCAGCCAGAAGGTAAAGATAAAAGTACACAATGGGTGGAAAGAAAAAAATGAATTTTTTAATTTGTCAACGTAATAGAGCACAAAAGTTTCCTTTTGTCACCATAATGATGACATTGAAATATTAAGACATTTGGAATACGTTTTAAGATGCCGAAGAGTGATAAAATTTAATCATTTTTGTAATTTGTCAGTATTTTGAGGAATATTTAATAGGTCCCAGTTTTAACGTATAAATATGCTTGGTAATAAATATATTAAACACGGTATAATGATTTCTTATTCATGATAACCTAACAAAAAAAACATTCAAAACCTTAACAGTTTAAACAAAATTCATATTGCAAATGGCCGCCATTTTATCAATTATAATTCCATGGAAAAAAACTACAGCTAAAGTTACTTCTAATTCTTTACTGCTAAAAGAAAAAAGAGAAACAAAGAATTATAGAGACAACAAGAACTTCTTCAGTGACTATCACAAGATCAAAAAATATTGTCAAATGTACTGATAGTGATGAGGACAAAACAGGCAAATAAGACAAAATAAAGTCCACAAATGTAAGCCAACATTTGAAACAAAACAAAAACATTTTAAAGTTCCTGAAAACTGAATGTAAGACTTTATAATAACACTGAACATTTTGGTGGAATCTTGTATCTTATACTTTTGAAAACTCAATAATCATGTATTTTTAATAAAACGTAATGTTATTTTTGCAATAAAAAATGTGTGTTCGCTGTAGTAGGTAACTTTTATTTCAAACCGGTATACATGTTATGAGGATGAATAAAATCCTGAGAAATGTAATTTTAAACTTGAAACATGAATATTAAACTGTCTTAGAGGAAAATCAATTTGCAGTGCATATTATGATACCAAAAGGTAGGTTAAGGCAGCTATGAAAACCAAAACTTAAAACACATATTCTTAATGATTTTATGATTTTCATGAATTTTCCGATAAAATATGAATTTTCAAGCTTTTTGTGGCACCTCTAAACATTTATCATAGGTAAATGAAACTTTGCACTCTATTTTAAAATACCAAAGGCAACGTTTGGTGGATATTAGAAAGTTCTAACGGGTAAAGTATAAATTTGACCTATTTTTCATTCTACCCTAATGGACAGGGAATGACCTGAAAACACACAATGCAGTGATTAAGGCAACTCCTAATTGCCTTATGTGTACAGATAAAATCCACACACTGGATAACTGATCTTGAGTTAAAAATGAAAAATATCTTCTTACCAAGGACGAGTAAACCTAATTAGTAGTACAAACTGATGATCCTTAGGCAGTAAAATTGAACAATGAGTACGCTTATCACTAGTATTAGTGATAGTATCATATAGCGGCAGTAGAGTCCATGATTAGGATTTGAGATACAACAAAATAACAACAGACTCCCAGCAAATGAGGCTAGGAGGGAATGTTTGCACAAAAGACAGACAAAACTGCTATCACACAAGACTGGTTTGAGTTCTAGGCCACCACAAAAATTTCCCTGACAGAAGAGAAAATCACAGCCATGTGGACTGGTCTGCAATAAGGAATGGAGGACCAGACTACCTCAAACAGTGATCAACAGCTTTGGCCAAAAGGCCTTGGGGAGCACAGTCGGCAGGATTCAAACAAGAAGAAATATATCACCAAGATGACAGGATCGTCTATTTCCTAATGGCAGCAAGCCAATTGCTTACAAAAGTGTCAAGATTGTTGCGTGGAGTATTTATCCAGTATAACCAAGGTAGGAAACCCGTCAAGCCCAGGACTACAGCTTGTCATGACACTGACAGCACCTTACTTACAGAAAAGGGGAAGATCAAAAGGTGGCCCAAGCACTTTGAAAATCTTCTTTCTAAGAATGACGAGGTGGACAACTATGTACCATCTATGCTAGGGGAACATGAACACATCGAGTCTCCTGACGAAGATGCTGTGATAGCCACAATAGAAAACCTTAAAAACAACAAAGCTCCTGGTTCTGATGATCTTCCTGTGGAGTTTTTTAAAAACGGTGGCCCACAGCTGGTTGAAACACTTCAAGACCTTGTCATTGATATATTGATAAAGGAGAAACTGCTAACAGCCTGGCAGAAGACAGTTATATGTCCGGTTCATAAAAAGGGAGCTCAACTAGACTGTAACAATTACAGAGGCATTTCTCTTCTCCCTGTGGCATATAAAATAATGTCTCATATATTGTACCAAAAACTGCTTCCACATGCTGATCAGGTAATTGGTCGATATCAGTGTGGATTTATAAGAGGAAAAATCGACAATAGACCAAGTTTTCACACTCCGACAAATTCTGGAGAAAGGTAGGAATATAAGCTACAAACCCATCACCTCTTCATAGATTTTAGAAATGCATCGATAGCACTGACAGACAAGAACTTTACACTGCTCTTAAAGAACTAGCCACACCAAAGAAATTAATAAGATTATGTAGGATGACAATGCTAACTGTGAAGGGCATGGTGAGGATCCAGAATGACTTATCAGGAGAGTTTGACTATGGAAAGGGAGTCCTCCAAGGCGATGCTCTTGCTTGACTCTTCTTCAGTCTTGCCTTAGAAAAAGCTATGAGAGATGCTGGAACAGATTCCTCCGGAACTGTATTCAACAGGATGGTGCAGCTCCTAGGATATGCCAAAGACCTAGATATAATTGGGAGGTCCCTTCAAGAAGTCACTGAAGCCTTTCTTGCTCTTGAAGGTCCCGCAAGGAGGCTGGGTCTCATAATAAACGAAATCAAGACAAAATACATGGTCACAGGACACGAAGCTAGAGAAGGAGAGCGCATCCAAAATGGCATATATACCTTCAAAAAAGTCAACAACTTTGTTTATTTAAGATGCCACGTTAACTCCGGTGGGGAAACAACAGAAGAAATAAAGCAAAAAATCACCTCAGCTAATAGGTGCTTCTTTGGTCTCAGACCCCTGTTCCAGAGCACAATTGCCAGGAGCATCAAGCTCTACCACTAGCAAATTACTATTCAAGTATGTAAAGTAGAATCAGTGTTAACAGAGAAAATCGACGAGGGACCTGCGGCGAACATCTGCCAACAAATGGGGAAAATCTGACATCAACGGCAGCCCTACAAGTGTACAAGTCCAAATTAATAATATATCTACATATTACTGAGCTCAAAATTATAATGAATTAAACAAAATGTATCTGTGCTAGCGAGCGTGTGGGCGAGAGCATGTGAGTGTGAACGAACTGGCCATTACGATAAGAGACTGGGGCATTGGTTTGTGCCATATAACAATAGTAAATTGAATCCATCAAATTTTATTAGAGCTGCAGCTATATTTAATTTTATAATAGGATTAAGTACAAAAGTAACTGAAAGGTAATGACTAATGGATATGGGCGTAAGGATATGTAGACACCATTTTGTTTCTTGTGTTCATATGCGGCGCCATCTTTGGTTGCCGTTAAGATTTATAACTCTAATTCAGATTAATTAAAAACAAGTTTATGGCATCAAAATTGTAGTCAGTCATTATTTCAACAACCTCAATGTTTCTGAATCTCGCTGAGTACGAATCCTGGCCCTTAGAGATTAAATTCATGTTGTGGATAAACCATGTGCTCGAACCGGATGTGGCATGGAACAGACGGTAAGTAAGTGTATTTCACTTATTAGTAACAACCAAATATATAAAGATAATAAAAGGTGTAGGTTAACAACTGATCCACCCAGTTCTCACCTATGGTTCTGAGACCTGGACCATTTCTAGACAGTCTGAGTCAAGCCTGCTGGTTCATGAACGCAAAATCCTCTGCAGCATTTTTGATCCAATATGGAGGAAAAGGACCAAAGAAGAACTTAACACTCTTCTGAATGAACCAGATATTGTGAAAATTGTAAATTTGGTAGACTCAGGTGGGGTTGATATGTGAACAGAATGGGGGAGAATGAAATACCCAGAAAGGCACTCACAGAACAGATCTATGGCACCAGGAGAGTTGGTAGACCCAAACTATTTTGGAAGACGGAGTGAACTATGATGCGTGCCATATCCTTGGGACCCGGAACTGGAGAGCAGCTGCACATGACCGGGACAACTGGCAGAGGCTGTTACAGGAGACCTCAACTCATTAATGGGTTGTTGCGCCACTGAAGAAGAAGAAGTGATTTATCCAGTATAATACAATCATGGAAGTCAGTCCAAAGGCAAATTTCACTAAAGGATAGAAATGGTAGGAAGAGCTGTACATAGTGATGTGCCAATTTAGCAAGAAGATAAGCACCTAATAATTCAACGTGAGGACTAGATAAAGACTTTAAAGTAAGTATTTGCTGTAAGGAAACATGAATGACCAATTGCCATTTGTAAATTACAAAATGGTACAGAAAGCACATATAATAATAACTCCTATGAGACACTCAACAGTTGTAATGTGTCAAAAAGGGGTATTATTTTTTTATTAAATTTATTTAAACTTTTAATTGCAAGTCCCATGTAAAATACGGCTGTATTCAAACAAAGAACGTAACATAATTTTTTGTGCTGAGTGTAGTTGGAGAATGCCAGACTCGTTTGTAAATTCAGTGTTTGTCACGTTCACTGCGCACACGCACTCGACGGGGCGCAGCATATACGCCTAAACAGTAAAAACCGACGCTAAGAAAATGGCTAAGCAGTAAGAACTTCGTACCATGTGCTTTTGAGACGACGAAGCCAAGCAGAAGCCACACCCACAAACACCTCCTATATCGTCGACATTTGACAATATTAGCCATGTGGCTCATGGACAATCTACACACGGTGAACGACTACAGAAAATTTGTAACCTGAAGGCTGTGCTTTTCCGGTTGAACAACCAGATGTAGTAGTGGGGAGTCTGTTTCGCAGATGACGGGGAGTCGATTATTAACAGCTACACGTAACAGACGCGAATAGTGGCGTGCATCACCGGCCGGGCAAATTTTTATCAAAAATGTGAAAATCGTAATAAAAGCAGTCGACAAGAAAACTTTAACCCGGCCGGGTGGACACATAGACTCGTGTGTCTGATTTTTATAAAATTCCTAAAAAATATGAGTCAACTAGAAGTGATAAACCATGAGAAACAGTGAACATTAACATTTTAATCAGTGACTAAAATTTAATTAGTTAAAAACATATTATCGGCAGTGACCGAAACGTGGCAGAGCAAACGTAGATGGAACGAACAAAGGAATAATGAAGGGCCTAGTCTAACAACGTGGAGGAGACCGTATTCGTAAAGTAGATTGACTAGCTAAATTCAAACAAAATAAAATGAAATAATAAAATAAAACTTTTACAATGAATAATGAGATATCTCAAGTTTGCGTGAGAGTATGAATGGGCAATGCTGGGTTGCTTTTGAAGAAATATTACACTAGTTAGTAGAATAAGAAACAATAGTAAAGTAGACTAGATATTTGTGTTTCTATTTTAAAAGAAGCAGAAAGTAATTGAAAGACACTAATATTTGAGGAAAATGAATGATAAATAAAATTAAAGTGAATGAATATTCCAGTAGTTATCAATGTAACGTAAAAGAAAGGTGAAATTGTTGATGTGGGAGTTTTGATATCATTTAACGATAAAATAAGATAAAGAATAAAATGTGTTAATTAGACATATAAATATGTGTTTGTCATTGCATCACCTGTTGTTTTTCTCTGCTAAAGTACACCAGACGACACCTTGGTAAATTACCAGTAAAGGTAAGTAATACGAAATTTCAATATTTTAATTACTAATTAATGAGTAGCACTTCAAATTCCAATAATTTAATGATTTAATCAACCAGTAATACTTCAAATGGCACCCGTAAACAGCGACGTTGTAATTTAAAATTAAATTGAATTAATTTACAACCTGGTCAAAATGGCAGAGAAAAACAAGAGTGAAAATTTGTGTGAAAATGTAGAAGAGTCAATTTTAAATGTTACGCAAGATCATATGGTAACAACTAATGAAATTGTTAGTGAAAATGTTGAAATAGATGTAAATGAAACTGTAGTAGCTGGGGGTAGTAGAGATAACGGGGTAAATATATTTAATCAATTAGCGTTGATGATGGAAATGATGTCAGGAATGAGAACTGAAATGAAATCAGAAAATAATAAGCTAAACACGAGTTTAAATGAATTTAAATCTGAAATCAAATCCGAGATAATTGCTGTAAATATTAAACTTAACAAACAAGAAGAAAGGTTAACAGAAATAAATAACAAGTTGCGAACATAAGAAGCGAACTAAAAATGAGGGATGTGAATATGAACAGACGATTAGAAGGTATGAATGAGACTATGGCTGAGATGAAAGGTGAGATAATTATAAATATAAATAAAATACAAGACGAAGTAAACAAAAGTAGAACTCTGAATGAGGAGGTAGAAAATGATACAGTTACAGGTGAGTATAACGAAAACAAAAATATTGAAGGTACACGTGATACTAAGGTAAGTGACGAATTTAAAACTAGTGGTAATTATGATGATATAATTAAAAATGTGGTGTTAGAAGATAAAATAAATAACAGAATAAATAATAATAGTGGCAATGAAGTTTTGATGGAAATACAAAGTGATTATGAGAGAGAGTGTGATAGAAATATTTAAGCGGAACAGAGGTTATAACGAATTAGCAGAGAGGTTAGATATTACGAGTTAATAATATTGACTACTTACCTTGCGAAATAGGTAGTACAGCAAATAATGATACGGTTGGGGATATTGATTACTTACCTTATGAGATAACTGATGTAGTCGATGAACATAATGATACAACTTACCTGATGTTAACGGAAAATATTAAAGGAGAATTTACTATACCCAATGTTGACAGGAATTTTGAATTGATAGTATGCAATAAGGTCTGTAATTACTATAATGATATAATGGATAGAATTCATGATGATTATCACAATTATGATAGCTATATGTCTTTAATTGTAGATGAATGGTGTCAATGTAAGACCAGGTTATTGTACAACGATGGGGGGTAAAACAATTAATGTTCATGAGCATCTAACTACGTAATTAATGGTTTTGAATTGGACTGTTTTATAAAATGAGGTGTGGTAAACAATAAAATAATGACGAAAAAATTGTAAGTAAATTTATAGTAAAATTAATTGTGTTTGTGTTGTAAGATGTATTTTACGTAAACAATGTGTGTATGCAGTAGTAATTTGATTTTAATAATAATATTTTATCAAACTAAACGAATAACAAAAGTAATTAGGAAGTTTATAAAACAACTGAATTGTAATTGTTTTGGAGTAATGCAATTAAAATAACTGGTATTTCCAATAATTGATTGAATTAAAGAATTTGAGATTAATTAATTAATTAATGTTGTATAATTGAATTTTGATAATGAATTTAAATGATGTTTCTGAGATTTGATCTTTAGAGTAAATAGCAAATGAATAAGTGTAAAAATGTGTTTAGTTATGGAATCATATGATTGTTATAATGTTTCAGAAGATACATGGAGTTATGTACATTATTTGGTGGTGATAAATGTCTATATTTTTTGTGTCTATGACAGTATGAAACACTATATTATAATTCAATTTATATTACTCTTACCTTATGGATATCTCCAAGGTTCTACAGATGAACACAGCTGCAGAAAGGATTATTTGAAGGTTATCAGTACATATATAAATACACCATTTGTTTTAAAACCAATTGCTTCTAGTTTATTAACCACATTAATTACTTCGTTTTACTTGGACATCAATTAAAAACTGGTATATTATTTTATATTATCAGTAAGTGTTATTAACAAATAACATGAAATCAAACAAATTTACAAATGGGATCTTTTTTACTTTTAACCTATTACAAATTGTTTATATTTGAAATGAACCAGTACATATTTATCTCTTTTCCCCTTGCTATTTTCTTTTAACAAAATCCCTTCCCTTAGAGCACTCAATTATTTAGAATTGCATGTTTATCAAATATCATCATTTGTTTTAAATTGATTTACATATATATATGTGAGGTTGTTAGTTACCCGTCCACTGTGTGTGTCCATATGTTTTGTTGCACGGTCTCGTTGTAACCGCTTTCGTTTTTCGGGCGCATTCCAGCAATTATTTATTAGTTTACAGTATTTACTTAGATTTTCACTGTTTTAATTAAATGTTCCCACATGTGGTAAAATTAATAGTCGGCTGACCGGGGGTCTCAACCGGGTAGGCCACCACAAATGTAACCCCTCTTTAAGTGTTGTATTGACTCATAAAAAAAAAAAATGGGTTTTTTGAAAATTTTTTTTTTTTTTCTAAAGAGGGGCCACAAGATAATTAAAACTAGGCCAAAGCCTAGAGAAGCCAAAAATGCGCTGGATCCAGTGAGACAGGACTTGCAATTAAAACTCACAAAATATGTCTACAATATACAACACATACACACGTTCCACAACACAGGACAATTACAACTTCTATCATTAAAATCTTGCCACACCTCTTTCACCCCATGAGGTACATAATTTACAATTTATAAATATCCTTGCACGCAACACCTATTGCAAGGTCTTAATACCTAATAACTCAAGATATATGTGTGTAACACCAGTGCCCCCAGGGCATACTAAAATTCAGGAGTGGGCATAATGCCTGATACTATTATAAAGTGCTCCCACATTGAGCACTTAGACTTGGAGCAAATATAATTAGAATTCAGTAAACACACAAGTGATCATAATCAATTAAAAAGAATTTAAACATGATAAATTTTGTTAAATATTGAAAACAGTAATGTGTCATAATGCCTTATAACCTTTTAAAATTAATTTGGCCCAAAGGCCGACATGTTTCTAGGCAAGATCGTGCATAATTAAACCTGTCCCAGGAGCATGTTCAAGACTGCATAAAAATCCACCTATACAGGGTTAAACTGGGGACCCGACTGAACTACCAAAAGAAACTCGTATCTATTATATGACCCAAACTGAATATAAATATGTGAAATTAATGCATTAATTGAAAACTAAATTAAACCTGTGAAATTACAAGACGAATGATAGAATTACTAGCACTAAGGTAACCCTTCTACTGAAAACAAGAAAGAAATTTACATGCCTGAATGGTAATCAGCTACAGATACATGCCAACCTCTGGGCTCACATTTAATACAAACAGAGTTACAAAATGTACAAAAGATTCCCCCCCAAGTCCACGCACTATTCTGTCCCGTTAACCGGGGACCCAATTAAAAATGTTTAAAGCTAAAAGTCATTGAATGTTGTGTAGCTATCTGTCCACGAGTTCTAGTGGGTTACATTCCCTTGTATAAAAGTAATATGGTTTGGTGTCACCTGATTTATTCCGTGGTGTGAAGTTGGTGTTCTGGTCTACATTTTAGTGTGCGGGTGGCCTGTCCTCTAATCGTAACTAGGGATTTCTATAATGAAATAGAACTAGAGAATTTTAGCCATGAAAACAGAGTAATACATCCCATGCGTTTTCTAAATCAAACAAGGGATTATAATTATTTTAGTAGTAGTAGCTGGGAAGTGAAATTAAACAAAATAATTAAATGTTTTAAGGGTAATTCAGTAATATGGGCTGAAGCTCATAGGTTAGAATGGGATTGTTATAATACTTTTGAGAAAGCATTTAAGGGTAAATATTGGACCGAAGAAGAGCAGGAGACTTTAAGAAGCCGTATTATGGGAACGGGTAATTTCATGGGACGTAACCTTAGTAATAATAACATTACCATATATGTAACTAAATTGTACAATGAGGCAAAATATTTAGAGCCGCCCATACCCTTTAAGTCATTTGTTAGGTATGTGAGTAAGCACTTACCCAGGGAAGTGCAGGTCACTTTGATGACTAAAGAAATAGAAAATCTTGATGAACTGGAAAGGGTATTAGATATACTACAAAGCATAAATGATCGCGAAATGGGTAGACATTTGAATGACTGGTAGAACCACCAATTCAACCAAATATCTCTAACCATAACAATGAGTTTAATCGGCCAAGGCCTTATTATAATAACAATGGTAATAAATATAATTTTCGCAATGATTTACAGAAACCAGGTGGGTGGAGTTGTTCTAGTAGCAGGAAGGAAAATCGTGCCCATATGCAGCACTGTTATTACTGCAAAATGCCAAGGAATAACCAAACCAAGCAATTTGTACCTGCGAACAGAGGAGCACCTAGCAACAGAGGATCACCATACCACCATCAGGGACCAACCAGGGGACACCCTGTACCATCCACGAGTCATAACAGGACACAGCCGGAAAACTGAAGTCGACAGTGGTAAATAGGACCCGACCACTGTTCAGGGAAGCTCATGAGGTCCGACCAATCGAGGACATACAGTCAAATGTTATAAAAACAGATATCGTTGCCGATTTCCTTATTATAAAAACAGATTATCCTTATTGGAGGAGGAGAGTAACACGACATTGGAGGTGAGAGCTGGACTCACGGAAATACAGGTAACAATAGAGAATAGAAAATTTAAAACACTTGTTGATACAGGAAGTGAAATTTCAGTAATAGCCGAGAACATTTTAAGTGAATTAAAAGAATTTAAAAAGAATATTCCAGTTTTACCCGTAGCAGGGGTTACAGTAATAGGAGTCACGGGGGTACGTAGTAAAAGGGTGACAAAACAGATACATTTAAGTTTCTCAATTGGAGATATGAATTTTGATAATACATTTTTGGTAGTCAAGGGGTTAAGTTTAGACATCATTTTGGGAAATGATTTTTTACAAAGAAATAAAGCTGTAATAAATTTTAAAGAAAAGGTGTTGGAGTTAGATGGGGGTGATAGGTCTGTGAAAATTAATTTTGAAAATGTGATAAATAAAGTTAGAACAACTGGTGTGAAATTGTTACAGAAACGAGTAGTTGAGAATAACTTAGATACTAAAATAAATTTTTGTATAGAGGGTGAGTATTTAGAAGATGTTGATAATGAAATGAGCAATATTAATAATGAAGTATGGGAGATAAGGGCGGATGAATTCTGTAGTGGGGGTGAGGTGATAAGGAGTGGCCAACGTATAGCATTATGGCAGGTAATAGAGCAGTTTAAGAGAGTGTTTGCCGATATTCCAGGAAGGGCAAAAAATTATGAATGTATGTTACAGATAAAGGAACACACACCATTCATGCAGCGGAGCTATCCAGTGCCTTACTCTAAAAGACGAGCGGTGCAAGAGGAGTTGGATAAGATGGTAGAAAATGGGATCATCGAGAGGTCAGTGTCTCACTACTCAAATCCGTTAGTGGTGGTAATTAAGAAGGAGGGAGGAGTAAGATTGTGTTTAGACGCAAGGAAAATTAACCAAATTATTATACCAGACCGAGAATCACCAGAATCTATAAATGAGATCTTTCAAAAGTTTAGTGGCATACGGTTTATGACATCATTGGATCTGACTGCTGGATATTGGCAGGTACCATTAGCAGAGGTAAGTAGGCAATACACAGCATTTTTATTTAATGGAAAGAATTATCAGTTTAAGCGACTACCATTTGGGCTGAATACCAGCGTAGCTAGTTTCATTAAATGTTTGGATAGAATTTTGAGACCAAAAGATTTAGATTTTCTCACAGTATATGTGGACGACATTTTAATAGCTTCACATACATTTGAAGACCATTTAGAACATTTAAAGTATATGTTAGGAAAATTAGAAGCGGGAGGATTAACCGTAAATTGGGACAAGTCCAAATTTTTACAAACGAAGATTAATTTTTTAGGATTCATTATTACACCGGAAGGAATTTCTGCAAACCCGGACAAGGTCGAATCTATTATGCGCTTCCCTGAACCGCGAAACATCAAACAACTTCAGAGTTTTCTTGGGCTGTGCAACTTTTATAGAAAATTTCAAAGGAACTACGCCTACCTAACCGCAAAGTTAAGTGCGGTATTGCAGAAGAACCGACAATGGAAGTGGGGAGACGTGGAGCGTGGAGCCTTTGAAGAAATAAAACGCAAATTCAGTAACATGATTATGATGAACCACCCGGATTTTGATAAGATGTTTTATTTACAGACGGACGCCAGCAATGTAGCTGTGGGAGCAGAGCTGTATCAGGAGGATGATGAGAAGGAACATAGGACAATTGCGTTCGCTAGTTGATCCTTACTGCCGGCTGAAAAGAATTACACTACCACAGAGAAAGAATTGCTCAGTATTGTGTTCGCAGTTGGTAAATTCAGAACTTACATCTTAGGCAACAAAACGATCATTAGAACTGATCATAAAGCTTTGTCATTTCTCAACACTTGTAAACTTGCTCATAGTCGATTAACCAGGTGGGTACTTGTTTTGCAGGAGTACAACTTCGAGTGGGAGTATATTAAAGGAACTGAAAATAAGGTACCCGACACTCTATCCAGAGTAGATTGTGAAAATAATAAAACAGGTAGGGACTTAAAAGAAATTGAAATTTTTCAGATTAGCAGAGAAGACAGAATCTTTGGAGAGGAGCTGAAGGATATCAACACCATGCAGAGAGCAGATGGTAAGTCTGGAAAAATAATACACAGTTTAGAGACGGAGCTGGATGAGTCTGAGTACAATCACTATTTTAAAATTTACAAAGGGTTATTGTTTAAGAAGGTAGTAGGGGGTGAGCGTGACTGGAGATTAGTGGTACCAGCAGTGTTGGAAGAGAAAATTATTTGGGATTGTCATATACGATATGGTCATTTTGGTGCTAAAAAGTGTGTCAATGTTTTAAAAGAATCATGTATTTTCAGAAATATGGAAAGGCGAGTGAGACAGTTGCTGAGGAGTTGTGATTTGTGTCAAAAGTCGAAGGTGGTTAACTACAGAGCAGAAGGTGAGTTAAATTATATTAAGGTAGAAAAACCTTTTGATTTAGTTGCTGTGGATTTGTTTGGACCATTGCCGAAGGGTAGAGGCGGAGTAGTTTATATATTTGAATTGCTTGACACTTTCTCAAAATATGTAAAATTGTATAGCGTAAAAAGAGCTACCAGTAAGGTATTGAGTGAAAAAGTGACTAAAGACTATATGATTAACGTGGGTAAGCCAAAAGTAATTTTATCAGACCATGGGCCGCAGTTCATCAGCGGAAGATGGCGCCAGACCTTAGGATGGGAAGGCATCCTCACGAAGCATACGGCTGTGTATCATCCCCAGTCCAACCAGGCTGAGCGTGTAATGAGAGAAATAGGCAGGATCTTCAGAGCTTATTGTCACGCTAAACACAGCGAATGGCCGTTGTATGTACGAAAGGTAGAAACTTGGCTGAACAGTACCACCCATGAGTCTACTGGCTATACACCTCATGAATTGGTAAGAGGAACACGCCCCCCAAGAATCTTGGAACAATTATTCGACTATCCACCTGAGAGTAGAACGACTGATATAAACATTAAAATCCGGTTGGCAAATGAAAACTTAATTAGCAAGGGTGAACAGAGAAAACGTAGACACGACGCAAGAGGTAAGTGGGTTAAGTATAATATAGGACAAATGGTATTAGTTAAAAGACATGACTTATCGAGTGTGCAAGACAAAGAAATTAAGAAATTCTTTCTCTTATATGAAGGACCGTATGAGGTCATAGAAGTTAAGATGCAAAATTCTTATGTATTACAGAACAACGTAACTGGAGAGATAGTAGGAACACACAATGCTACAAATTTAAAGTTGTACTGGTCGTCTTAGTTATTTTATGAATATTGATGTTTTTATATTTTGAGTGTTTGAGTATTAATGCAGTTTTATTGATTTTGCAGAAGGGACTCTTCCCCATTTTCGGGCGATCACAGACTCACCACCTCTGATCGTGGATTTTGGCATTCTGGAGGCGGACCATGGTTGGCGGAACTGACGTAAGGAGGTGAAAGCAACGATGGTCTTCCTCCACACAAAATTGGTAGCAAGTAGAAAATTTAATCTTATTATTGAACGGGGAGGGGGACCCCTAATTCTTGGGATATAAAAAAAAAAATATATATATATATATATAGTTTGGCATTTATCCCATGAATTTTGTTTTATTCTAAAAATCATAGAATAGAATTTGAAAATTGTGTAACTTAATAGGTTAACTCATTAAGGAGTTATATTTTTTTTTTGTATAAACTAAGCATATCAGAAGATCCATTGTTTTCCTGTAGTGTTAGAAAAGTGATGTGTTGGACTTGGAAAGTGTCTACAAATTTATTAATGTAACTAAAGGAAGAAATAACATTTTTTTAAATGATATCTTTAATTTTAATTTTGATTTTGATTTTGTGAAGTAACAACCTTACGGGGTTAAAAGGACATAGTGCTACTATGGTGAAATTTTGAGACTATATTCTGAACATTATCATTATAATAGTCTTATAATGGATTTGTGTATAACTTGTTAGTTGTAGGGTAGTCCCCAATTGGGACTACATAAGACACAATGTGTCACATATTTGCGATTCCCCATATTTCGGGCGATTACTGTCTTACCAACACTAATCGTGGATCTGGACGACAACCAGTTGTGGCCAGAAATTGTAACCCTGACCATGGTTGGTTGCCTACAAAATTGGTTGAAATTTGGAAATTTATTGGGAGATTTAGGGGAATCTATTATTCTTTTGAATAGGCTACTTCACCTCGGTTGGGGTGGTAGACCTTAGGGGTGTATTATAAATGTAATAGTAAGGGTACATACCTTGAAGGTTTTATAATGCTAAAGCAAGGATGGGAGAGAGAGAAAAGAAAAAAGTGCTCACTCCTTCTGCCTCAGTCCTTGTGGAGGCAACTGAACGCAATAGTTCAGGGGGGGCAATAGTGTGTGTGGAGGAGAATGAGGGATAAATATTATTAACAGCACCAGATTATTACCTGTTAATAATAATAATAATAATAATGTTTTATTTTTATTTATTTTAACCATTCAATAAGATTTATAAATAAATAAATATACAGATTTATTAATTCTTTTATATCAAGATAATTTGTTTTTCTCCAGGTTTGGGAGATCTATAGTGTTATTTTCATATTTTCAATTAGATTTTAATTTTTTTATATCAAGGTGTTTATTTTAGAATTACAATAATTAATTATAAAATTCTATGGAAAGAGATAAATATTATCGATAGACATCGAAACCATTCATTAATTCAGGATTTGTTAATATGGAGAAAGGAAATTCTTTCTAATTCTTGAGAGTTACGTTTTAGTAGTATAATTTTTATAACTATATCTTAGTATTATAACTATATCAAGCCAACCCAGTGCTTATTAGCACAAACCAGCACCTAGCTAAGGGGAACCAGATCAGTTGAGGATAGAGTAATTTACTAAGTCACTATTTTGAGATTTTTCATTTATTGTTTCAGTGTTTGGTGATATGACAGCGGTCCTGAGCTGGCCAGAGCGTCGGAGCAGGGGCGTTAAGAGCCTAAGTGGCCTTATGGTGTTGTGATCTCGAAGGAGAAGTCCAGTAAGGTCATGTAGGTACGGTCATCATCATCAGACCAAGGGTGAGTTGTTATTTTCTTTTCTATAAAATTGTAAGGGGGTTGTGGCGACTTATCCTGGCTGATCCCTTTAGGAAGTATGAAAGGGTCAATGAAAGTTTTTGTGTTTCGACACGCAATCTTTCATTGAGGGGGTTTTGTAATGGTACAATCATGGTACATTTTATAATTACCCTAAATATGGTATATAAAACCATAAATATTGTATTTTTTAGTTTGGTCATAATTAAACAAACATTAAATAACCTGTATGAATATATTGTGAGTGGACTGTATAATATTTGCCAGGATTTGGACCGATTCATAGCAAAAAACCGTGAAGCATCACAAAAACAATATGTAATTTGTTGCGATAAAAGTGACGAGCCTTGATGATGTCAGCGGCCGAGAATGTGTTTACATCAACACGATGCTGTAAACAGCTTAACAAAGAGCGAGTGACGTAGATTCACCCCACCTCGGAAACATGTAACAAAGACTCGGCGTCATTTCATCTGCAACAGTGATCGTAGCCGGCCGGCAACTCGTTCACTAATAAGTGAATTTTAACTTTTAAACCACTGTAAGTGGTTAATAAACTATATAAGTATCAGAAAACATGTTGTGAAGAACGTTAAAAGTTCGGCATCGTGTAGGCGTCATCGGCCGATGGATCGTCCCAAATAGATCAGCGTATAGAATCGGTCCGAGGAGTTACGTGGGTCGACACGACGGTGCGCCGTAAACCGAAGTAAAACAATACCGATTGTGCTAATCGAGACGATTCTAGCAGTGCGAGGAGGCCTACACGATTTTGGTGAGAACGTTCCATCAACACACACATATCCGTATTTTATTTCCACCTCAAACTTCATTTGAAATGACCAAATAACAAATAAATTCAAGTATTCAAAATTTTACTTTTTTAAAATGAGCTCATAAAATAAAGTATTGTACCAGGATGAGAGAGAGAGAGTGAGTGGGCGAGTGGGTAATTTCTGAGTGCTGGGTTGTGCGAAACAATATCTAAAGATGTATATCTATATTTATCATAATTATCTAATACAACACATTTTCTATTACATGTTAGGATTTTGGAGGGTAAATTGATTTTTGAAACGCCCATGGCGCAATATGTGGGTCTTATTTATTTTTCACTATGTATTAAAATACCAGTTCAATAATAATAAAAGTCATTAAATATGTTATTTTGTGTATGTTTTATTTCAGGTAATCTATTTCACAAAACTAGTTCGTGTTGCACGAATTCTGGCCCGAAACGTAAATTTAGGTAATGATATTTTGTACACCATGGCGCCCGAGGTTATTTACTAGTACATACGAAAATACAGTTTCAACGATAAATAATTAAACGATAAAAAGTAATAAATTACACTGTGGTGACAAACTGCATACTGTTATTCACAAGGACTCTGCTTACTGGGGCGGTTACGTAATACGTCTAGTCTAGTTGTCTAGACAGTTGTTTATGCTAACAGTGTGTTACTCTGAGGCACCTCACAGGTGAAAGCTAACAATTAAAAATTAAAACTGATTTGATATAAAATAAACTGAAACTGGGGTAGCACACAATTCTGTACCGTTACAAGTAATCATGCTGTATTCGAGCATGTGAGTGATGTACTGTAAATATGAAGTTTATAACGCAATTTAAATAAAGTAAAATGGTTAATGTTTGAATAATAAATTTTAAATGAGTTTTAAAGGTTTAAATTAAATGATGAAACTAATTTGAGATAGTTATACTAAATAGAAGTCATAGTTAAAAGGTAATAATAAATGAAACAAGTGAAAGATTTAACAGAATTTGAAATTAAAATAAAGCTGTAAGGTGTGTAACTTCTGGTAAAACTTAAATGTGAATTGTTTATTTTTAATGTAATAATTGCAATGTTCATTATGGGTGTACTATGTATTAAGTTAGTGTGAAGGAATCTTAAATGTAAATGATAATATATAACCAAACATATAAGAGTTTACCATCTGAGAATTGTAGTAACAGTATAAGTGTGAACATTATATGTCTTTTGGTAGTTTCCCCTACATTTCGGGCGGTCACGGCTTCACCGAACCCTGACCGTGTATTTATAATGTAAATATATTCTAAATTCGTGATCTTAGAAATTAACCGGAAGGTAACTCAGGGGAATCTACATAACTATGGAACAGCGGCTATCATAGAAGGTGGTGATAGTGCCGTAATAAGGGTGTGTGAATCATTATAGTACGATTACTGGTGTCCTCGGACATCAGTAATGCCGAATTTTTATATAACGTTGAACCAAGAATGGTATAGGCAGCGTCTATACCCTATATAAACTTCAGTTCTTGGGGATGCAAATGGGCGCTACAGTCCACCAGCAGGAAACAATAGTGTGTGTGGAAAAGGAGCTGGCCGTTACAAGCCAGGGGCACAGATAACGCATCTGTGCATAAGGGAAACGCTCGATCCAGTTTATCCGGCGGCTGGTTACCTAATTGTAACTGGGTATAAGGGGGGAATTAAAGAAAAATGATGTAGTAGGAGGGTAACTGAAAAATCAGTGAGAGGGTGACGACATCTGTAAACAGCTGACGATCAATTTCACTTCCTCTATAGAGAGAGTTGGTGGTTAACGACCCAGTTCCTGTTAAGTAACAGTTGCTATAACTATGACTCGATGATTAGTGATGTATTTCCCTTATGAGAGCAAACGATTTTAAGTACTAGATCCAATTGTGATGATTTCAGATAACATTTTATGATGATAACTACATAATTTTGTGTATTTGTGTTAATTGTATGCAGTAATGTTAGGGGTAAGGATTATAAACATGTGTACTTTGTATAATTTTTGAAATGTATCTGGGGCAAGGTCATTCACCTGACCCAGAGAGATCAGCTGATGACTGATGTTTGATAGGTAGTATGTTTCATTGATTCGTGGATTTTTGTTAATCAATATACTGAAATGATTAAATAATAAATTTTGTTAACAAAACAATTCTTTTTGGGAATCGGAAAAAAAAAAATTATTTTCTGCTTGAAGTACAGATTGTGTTTTTAGGTACAGGATATGTTGTTGATTATATGTTAATATATTAACTGAGTTATATTGTTCATATTATATGTGTTATAAGCAAATATTAGGATAAGTGAATTTATGATTTACTAAGGTGTTCAGTTTATTTTGTTTTTTATGATTATTAGTAGCTAGTGAAGAAGAATTGTAGATTCATGTAAAAGATTTTGGGATATTGATGAAATGAATGGTAATATAAAATTTTGATACTGAACTTAGATTAATTATTTGAACAAATTTAAATGATTTAAATTTAATTTGTTTGCTTTATTTTTGATTTGAAGACACAGTGTCAATTGGAGAAAAGGAATTGAAGTTAAAAAATAAAATGTTTTATGAATGTAAGATAAGCAACGTAGTATACAGACATTATATTCAATAAAATAATGAGTATGTGTACGCACCCAGTAATTGCTAAAAGCAACCCAGTATGCACGTAAGGGGGAACATATCGGTTGAGGATCTGGTATGGTATTAGGCCAGTGTTTTGATTTTTTTTTGGGGCGGAATGATAGAAGGTTAGGGGTACTATGGTGAGTATCTGTCCGAGGTTATGGTGTTGGGATCTCGAACAGAGAAGTCCAGTAATGTCGTTCAGGAGCAGCCATAGTCGCCGAGCTAGGGGGTAGTTTACCCATGATGTGTTTAGAAATTAACGGGGGGGTTGTTGGTGCCATATCCTCACCGATCCTCTTAGGTTAGCAATGAGAGTTTTTATGCTCTTGGGCATAAAACCTCTCATTGGGGGGGGGGTATTGTAATGTGTCAAAAAGGGGTATAATTTTTTTTATTAAATTTATTTAAACTTTCAATTGCCAAGTCCCATGTAAAATACGGCTGTATTCAAACAAAGAACGTAACATAATTTTTTGTGCTGAGTGTAGTTGGAGAATGCCAGACTTGTTTGTAAATTCAGTGTTTGTCACGTTCACTGCGCACACGCACTCGACGGGGCGCAGCATATACGCCTAAACAGTAAAAACCGATGCTAAGAGAATGGTACTTCGTACCATGTGCTTTCGAGACGACGGAAGGCCAAGCAGAAGCCACACCCACAAACACCTCCTATATCGTCGACATTTGACAATATTAGCCATAAGGCTCATGGACAATCTATACACGGTGAACGACTACAGAAAATTTGTCACCTGTACGCTGTGCTTTTCCGGTTGAACAACCAGATGTAGTGGGGAGTCTGTTTCACAGATGACGGGGAGTCGATTATTAACAGCTACACATAACGGACGCGAATAGTGGCGTGTGTCACCGGCCGGGCAAATTTTTATCAAAAATGTGAAAATCGTAAAAGCAGTCAACAAGAAAACTAACCCAGCCGGGTGGACACATAGACTCGTGTGTCTGATTTTTATAAAATTCCTAAAAAATATGAGTCAACTAGAAGTGATAAACCATGAGAAACAGTGAACATTAACATTTTAATCAGTGACTAAAATTTAATTAGTTAAAAACGTATTATCGGCAGTGAACGAAACGTGGCAGAGCAAACGTAGATGGAACGAACAAAGGAACAATGAAGGGCCTAGTCTAACAACATGGAGGAGACCGTATTCGTAAAGTAGATCGACTAGCTAAATTCAAACAAAATAAAATGAAATAATAAAATAAAACTTTTACAATGAATAATGAGATATCTCAAGTTTGCGTGAGAGTATGAATGGGCAATGCTGGGTTGCTTTTGAAGAAATATTACACTAGTTAGTAGAATAAGAAACAATAGTAAAGTAGACTAGATATTTGTTTGTATTTTAAAAGAAACAGAAAGTAATTGAAAGACACTAATATTTGAGGAAAATGAATGATGAATAAAATTAAAGTGAATGAATATTCCAGTAGTTATCAATGTAACGTAAAAGAAAGGTGAAATTGTTGATGTGGGAGTTTTGATATCATTTAACGATAAAATAAGATAAAGAATAAAATGTGTTAATTAGACATAAATATGTGTATGTCATTGCATCACCTGTTGTTTTTCTCTGCTAAAGTACACCAGATGACACCTTGGTAAATTACCAGTAAAGGTAAGTAATACGAAATTTCAATATTTTAATTACTAATTAATGAGTAACACTTCAAATTTCAATAATTTAATGATTTAATCAACCAGTAATACTTCACAGTCTAAAACAGTTTTAACAAGCAAGTTCAAAGATAACAACAATATAGTTCATTATAACAATAAATATTTATTATAATGTTGGAGTTATTTGGCATCCCCACTGCGTATGTCATTGTTAATATTAATCCAAACAATGATGCGTCCGTGATGATCATATTGGGTTGTAGTGTGATTTTCCGAGGTTTGTTTTTGTTGTTGTTTGACGTCACGCCACCTTTTCTTTTCGAAACTAATTCAGTACTCAGCCGGTCAACCTTTTTCTTGCTCAGTCAGCTACTGGGATCCAATCTCGCAATTGGGTGAGCAGAGTTAGGAACCCAATTTTCTTCAAATCTGCCCTTTGTTCTGGGAACTTGACATACCAAGCATTGGCTTGGTTGAAAAGTACCGGCAGTTTTTGATTTTCTTCAGAGTTCGCTGATGTAACCTGCACATACTTATAGACAGAGGCTGACACTTAATGAGGGCACCTAAGAACCACGTCTCTACAACAGGCCCCCGCACAACATTGTCGTCGACATCATGCTTCCAGAGACACGCTCTTTTTGTTCTTTCAAGTTAACTGATTAATTACACAGGCCAACAATGAAAAAAACTTTTTAACGATTTTTCCTCATTCTTAAGTTTTTCAGTGTGCTGAAACCGAAAATGACAATAAGAAAGTCGTAATACCCACCATTTAGTCACAAAAGAATAGTCAATGTTTGAAAAAATCAACATTCGTATAAAATATACTCGAATTTTATATAGTAAAGAAAAGTAAAATTGAGCGAAATTCAACTGGCAGTGGCAGCAAATGGAACATTGAAAACTTCCTATTGCTCTTCTTTTGTTCTTCTTCTTCACTGAGTGAGCTGTTTGTTTTGTTGCTGTTAGTCTAACCTCACTTTTCCATTTGTTTGCGCACATGATTAAGTATGGCTGGTCGTGGTTGTAGGAACTGTCCTGACTGTTTTTGTTATATTTGTGGAGAGTTTGTGATTAAAAAACATCAAAGAAATATTACAGAGTTTGTTAAAAAAAGCGTACTTTTCATATTTTGGAATGAAACTTGTTAATCAGGATAAGTCTTGGGCCCACACAAGGTATTTTATTTATGTGTCGAGGATCTTAGAAAGTGGTCAAAAAATGAGAAAAAGTCCTTTAGATTTGCTGTTCCTATGATACGGATAAAGCCCAGAAACCATTCTGATGATTGTTACTTTTGTAGCTTTGATGTTTCTGGCTATAACTCCAAAAATAAAAAAGTAATTTTCTACCCAAACCTCCCGTCCGCTATTCGGCCAGTAGGCCATGGTCCGGGTCTTTCTGTTCCTCAAGTACCAGAGACTATTGATGATGTTGTCCTTAATGTTTGTAGTGATACCCAATCTGATGAAGATGGACAGGATGATGAATTTAAAAGTATTACAGAAAACTTAGAACCTCAGTGGTTTACGCAAATCGAGTTGAATGACTTAGTAAGGGATTTGGGCCTAACTAAGGAAAAAGCTGAACTGCTTGGTTCTAGACTAAAAAAAAAAAAAAATTGTTGGCAGCTGGAACGTCTATTTATGTGTATATGACAAGAGAGCAGCAATTTACACAATTTTGTAAGCAAGAAAACGATTTGGTGTACTGCTCAGATGTTGCTGGTCTAATGAGTGAACTTGGAATTGAAAACAAAAAAGAGGAATGGAGGCTTTTTATAGACTCTTCAAAAACTAGTTTGAAGGCTGTTCTTTAAACAACGGGAACACGTATGCTTCATTGCATGTTGCTCATTCAGTGCATATGAAGGAGCTATGAAAACTAGATGTAGTTCTAAATAAAATAAACTATTCTACTCATAGTTGGATGATATGCTGGGATTTGAAAGTTTTATGCATGCTCCTTGGCATGATTTACAAAATTCCCATGATTTTTATGTGAATGGGATAGTAGACCAAAGGGTCAACACTGGTCCATACAAGACTGGCCTGCAAGAAAAACCTTATAGCCAGGAGAGGACATTTTGCGACAAAACCTAGTGGATCCAAAAAAAATTCTTCTGCCACCTCTTCATATCAAACTAGGTTGTACGATGAAAAAATTTGTAAAAGCCTTGCCTAAAGACGGAGAATGTTTTAAGTATCTATGTGAGAAGTTTCATCATTTATCACAAGGCAAACTGAAAGGAGTCTTCGTTGGGCCTGACATCCACAAAAGTATGTTTGATACCAACTTTGAATCAAAAATGACTTTAAATGAAAAGGAGGCTTGAATCTCATAGAAACAAGTTGTGATCAAATTCTTGGGTAATAAAAAAGACCCAAACTATGCATCTATCATAACCAACATGCTGGACAAATTCAAAAGGTGGGATGTCTGATGAGCCTAAAAATTCACTTTTTGAACAGCCATCTTGACTTTTCCCTGAAAACTTGGGCGATGCAAGTGAAGAGCAAGGAGAGGGTTTCCACCAAGACATCAAGGTGATGGAAAAACGTGATCAGGGCCAATAGAACATCAACATGATGGGTGATTACTGTTGGTCACTTCACCGAGAAATTCAACATGCACCACACCGGAGAAAAAACTACATCAGAAGCTTTAAAGAGAAGAGAGAAAGAAAATACAAACCAATGGACATATAAAAACTATATATTTAAATGTTATTTTTAAATTTTGACTTGAATAAAGGCTTTGTACATATTGTAATACTGGTTTAAATTTTCATTCCTACTGAATTTTTGTCAGTTCTCTAGATTATAACTTACTCATATTGTGATAAAACTGTGGGTGATAGAAAAAACTAAATCCAGATATGGATTCAGCACGTCAAAAACCATAAGAATCAGCTATAAGTATTTAAAACGTTTTTAAAAGCATATTTTTGTTTGTTTGTTGGCCTGTTGTTAAGCACATCTGTAACTCCAAGTTTGTAACACTTCAGATACAAAAGAATATGAACCAAGTTTATTTGTTATTGTGACACAAAAAAAACTTAATTGTTAAAATGATTTCATGGTAGTATGTATGTAATAGCTATTAACATTTTGTAAACTGACATTGATTGATCCACCAACATTAATTTTAGTCTGCTGGCTGGCTTAATTTTTTACATATAAAGAGGCAAATCTTAATCCTACTAAAATAAAGCAATACTGATTCTGCTCACTAAAGCTTGGTACTAGTCATTTTCTATTATGCCTTACGTATTGCATTCAATGTAACATTACAGTTATTGGTGTCAAATTATTTTTTGTATTATGTCTGTTTGGGCCCAGCGGCTCATCATACAATTTAATACACATCGCACGTAACAATAATAAACAAATGTATAATTATGTACTACACCTGATCAACAAATTGTTCATCATTCTCTTCTTTGACGATTTCTTCTTTTACATGCAGTTCTTCATTTAGTATAGAACTTATATCCGGCAATACATCCTGCAAATTTAGAAATTACAATATTTACTTTGTCTCCTCAGTGCTTTATAGAGTATATAAAGAGGAAGTTTAAAATAAATACAACATATGTAGAATTATAATCAACTTTTTGTAATAAATACCCACACTCTGACTTTCATTTTTTGTGTGTATACATGTGTGCAAGTGTGTGTGTGCGTGTGTGTGATTTCACTTATTTAATCCCATATAGTTTAAATGTATGGAATACTAGGATACTATGGAGATGGCCTCTCTACGGTTCTGTTCAACATAGCTCTATATAGTGCAGTAAATAAAATCGATACAAGGGGCACAATATTCATAAATCTTCGCAAATATGTGCATAAACAGATGACAGTTTAATAGTAGCAAGAAACATTGATAGTTTCAAAGACATGGATGCATTAATGGAGGCAGAAGCAATGAAAATTGGTCTTGTGGCAAATGAAAACAAGACAAAATATATGGTAATGTCCAACTCAGAAACAAGAAGGGTTCCTAGAGATTTCTGTGTGAATGGGAAGTGTTTCAAGGAATGTCCTGCTTTAGTTATCTAGGTGCCTTGGTATCAAATGATAATAACATTAGGATGAGTATAAGAGATAGCATACAAACAGCAAACAGAGCCTACTTTGCAAATATTAACATCTTTACAATCTTGTTACAAGAGGTTTAAAACTTGAGGTATTATTCTCTTGTGCGCCCAGTTGTTACATATGAATCTGAGGTGTGGACTGTAACAGAGTAATGACAAAACTGCTTTAAAACCATTTGAACACAAAATATTGCATAAAATTTATGAGAAAACACGCTCCCTTGAATGGAAAAGACATAGTGAAATATATGAATCGCGAAATTCATCAAATCACAGAGGTTACATTGGCTGGGACATGTGGAAAGAATGTCTGAGTAAAGAATGCCTAAAAGAGTGCTGAAGGGAAGATTATATACTACTAGACATAGAGGGAGACCAAGGATGAGACTGTTGGATGGTGTAACAGAAGATCTTGCTACCATGGGAATCAGAGGGTGGAAAGGAAGGACGGAGAATAGGAAAGCACGGAGGAGTATTGTTGAGAAGGCTAAAGCCCACCGAAGGCTGAGGAGGAGGAGGAGGAGGAGGGGGTATCAAGAGGGGAAGGGGAGGAGGAGGAGAATACTGGTATTCTGTTGATGTTTAAAGAGCATATCCATAAATGAATGTAATCCTAATCTCAAGTGGTACACAGTACTTAATAACTTAACATGGATTACATATTGCTATGGATTAAACAATCAGGTTTGTGTACATTACCTGTTCAGTCTCTGCTTCTTCTACATCCACTTCTTTCTTTACAACAACCCTCAAAACATCCTGCAAATGAAAAGGAATTAAATTTACTTTTATCCAAATTTATTACCATTACAAGATACTACTGTAAAGAAAATATTAAAGATGTTTAAGATTGTAATAACATTTCATGGAAAGAGTATATAAATGTTTAAGAATTACTACTACCGATGTGGTTTCTACTTGTAGAAAATAAGGTAAATTTAGAAACCACATTGAATATTATAGAAAAACTATTATGAGAAGAACAGAAGTTGGAAACAAAAGTAGGGATTCTATAAATATTAAAACCAATAAGGATAACTCAGAGGAATTAGTATCATAGCGCAGGTCAAATTGAGAAAAAATTTGCTATTGTCAAATACTAGATTAGAAATTAGGAAGAAATTCCTCAAGTTATGTTTGTAGCATAGCATTATACAAGTCAGATGTGAACCCTGGACAAATAGGGAAAGGCGGAAGACACAACCACATAAGCATTTGAAAAGTGCTGCTATAGAAGTATATTAACAATTATTTTGCCAAACATTATGCCACTGACTTGTTATAATATTATTATATACACACCACCAAAATAAGGGAAAAAAATACACAAAACTTATATCGCACAATACAAGTACTCCACAACTTAATGGTTTACCTAAAATTCATAAAATATATATACCAGTAAGACCATTAATAAATTTCAAGACTGCACCGGCATATATAATAGCAAAAACAATAGATAAAATACTCAGAGAGAAGATAATACTGGAAAATAGGTACAATGTAAAGAATGGATATACAGTTATAGAAAACCTAAAGAAAATACACATTACAGAAGAAACAAAATTAATATCATTTGATATATCAAATATGTATAATACCAATAAATACCAATAACATACCAATAAATGAAACACTGGAAATCATAAAGAAAAAATTAAAAAACAATAATGAAAACAACAGTTTCATAAATAACTTGATTATTATAATAAGAAACATATGTAACCAGAATTATTTTACTTTCAATAACAAATATTATACACAAACCAAGGGATTGGCAATGGGTTCACCTATTTCATCAATTATGTCAGAAATTTATATACAGGATTTGGAAAGCAAAATTATTTTAGGTATCATAAATGTGCATAAAGTGTTATTATGACAGTATTTAAATTCAGAAAACTCCTTTTTTGACTGTAGTAAATAAAGGTGCAGCATCACCCAACACGTCTCATTTCATTAAAAATTTCGATTGGCGTTAATCCTTTTTCCAAAAAAAAATGACTGCACAATATTAAATCTTCCTTATTTTGAACAGCGCACTGAGGAATAGCCTTGAAAGATGACTTTGTTTACGCAACTGTTTGTAAATAACAATTTAGCATAGCAGCCTCAGTGGTTCATGAGGCAAATGTGGTGTCGCAATCCAGTGAAAAACAAAAGTGACACACCCCTAGATAGTAAACCATGAAGTTTTTAAACTGCCCTTGTATTAAGCACACTAGATGCAGAAATTTCTGTCTGGAAAAGCAATAATGAATATTTTCAAGATACACCATTCATTTATCTCTCTTTTGTCATCAATATGTGATTGGTTTGTAGATGATATATTGGTCATATATAATCCTAGCCATAAAAAATGAACATTTAATAATACTAAATAAATTAAATACATACAATGATAATGTGAAATTTACATTTGAAGAAGAAGTAAATAGAAGAATCAATTTTTTGGACATTGATATTCAAATTGGAAAAGATAACGAAATAACTACTAATGTATACAGAAAGGAAACAAATAATAATACAACAATACACAAAGATTCATCACATCCTTGGATACACAAGGTTAATACATATTACAATATGATTAATAGAGCATACAAATACATAAATAACGAAGAGAAATTACATCAGGAACTGAACATCATAAAAGAAATAGCAATAGAAAATGGATATGACAGCAAATTTATAAACAAATTAAATAAAAAATATAAGGAAAAACAATATTAAATAATAGAACAAACTTAGACAGGATAAATGCATGCAAAAAAGAAGAACATGTAACATACGTAACTTACAAATACACATATCAAGATCTACAATACATTATAAAGAATACAAAATTGGATAAACATAAATATAAATATGCATACAAACCAAATAAAAGTATATATAATATAATAATGAATAGAAAAGACTGTGATATATACAAATTAAGTGGAATATACAGAATAAAATGTAATAACTGTGACTACATATACATGGGAAGAACACATAGAAATTTCAAACAGAGATTTATGGAACATTTCAGAGCTTTTAATAATAAAAAAACGGGAATCTCCAACATAGCAGATCACCTTATTAGTATGAATCATAGTATAACAAATATAACCAACAATATGGAAATAGTGGAAATAAACAATAATAAATATATTATACAGTTAGAAAAATTATATATATATACCTTCATAAAAAATATGACAAATTGATGAATCAACAGACAATATTTTAAAATGATCAATTGTTTCAATACATATCTGGCTTGGTTTCACCCAACAATGATGGCAGTGGAAAGTTCAAAATGAAGTACAGTGAGAGGTAGCAGACACAGTTAACAGCAATTATACATTTACAGAATAACATCATAACAGGAACATTACAGTATACGAACTGAGGATGAAAGTTTAATATTTCGAAAAGGCCTTATTCGTTGATTTGAAAATGGAATTTTACTGATTTTGGTGCTGTGTATATTTTAATATATTTTAACAATATACTGGATGGACAAAGTAATTAAAAAACAAAAGTGAATACGTTCTGGAAACAATGGGAGAATAGAGAGATTTGTGAAGATGAGTCAGTGTGGTCGGTCATTGGTTGAGACACCCAGGAGTAATGCTTGTGGTGATAGGAAGACCTCCAGAGGAAGGCAGAGACTGAAGTACCCAGGTTGACTGTTGAGGTTGTGGGACGCCATAGGCACTCACAGATAAAGAAGCAGGCACAGAATACAAAGAACCGTAACAAACCAATCACATATTGATGACAGAAGAGAGATAAATGAATGGTGTATCTTGAAAATATTCATTATTGCTTTTCCAGACAGAAATTTCTGCATCTAGTGTGCTTAATACAAGGGCAGTTTAAAAACTTCATGGTTTACTATCTAGGGGTGTGTCACTTTTGTTTTTCACTGGATTGCGACACCACATTTGCCTCATGAACCACTGAGGCTGCTATGCTAAATTGTTATTTACAAACAGTTGCATAAACAAAGTCATCTTTCAAGGTTATTCCTCAGTGCACTGTTCAAAATAAGGAAGATTTAATATTGTGCAGTCATTTTTTTTTTGAAAAAGGATTAACGCCAATCGAAATTTTTAATGAAATGAGACGTGTTGGGTGATGCTGCACCTTTATTTACTACAATCAAAAAAGGAGTTTTCTGAATTTAAATACGGTCATACAAATTTGGAACATGCCCTCCCCTAGTGTGTGGCCGAAAAGTGCAACTATACCAGAAATCATCAATAAAGTGCAAGATATTGTTTTGGAAGACATCTATTTGAAGATGTCAGAAACTGCTAAGACTGTCGACATCTCAGAAAAAAGGTTATATCATATTCCTACTGAAGAATTATACTACAATTTTTTACAGTTGTCTGCAAATGAGTGGGGAAGTGGTGTTTAGTGTGGTCTGATTGTGCAGCCACTACTATCCACCCCAGTGTTGTCAGCTTGTACTTGTTCCACTGTTTATGCTTTATGTTTGTGTTTATGCCGGTGAGCTTTGCCTTCTCATCAATCTGCTTACACTGCACATCCTGTGTTTACGCACATATACAGCTCAGCTCCCCATCACAAAAACATTTTAATTAACTTAATTACATTTGTATTTAACTACTTTCTTTTAATTTCTCCTCAAATTTGTTTGTCCTGACCAAATGAGAACCCTGAGATAATAAAGAGGCTTATTCACCAATATGCATGTGAGAAAGGACTAGTACATGCATAATAAAAACCTTCAAGAGAAAGATGCAGGTTTCTGAAAAATGTACAAACAATATTTATCAGTTCCTTTAAACAGCAGCAGGCCTGAAAAACTTAACTACTTCTGACTGATGCACACGCACACATGCACACACACACAGTCAGTCTGTGTCTGTCTGTCTATCTCTCTCTCTCTCTCTCACTCTCTCTCTCATGGGGAAGTGTGCGCTCGGTCACACTCATACACTTGTAGATTCAGAATGAAACTACTGTGATTTCTGTAGTTGCTGTATGTGTGATGTATAATTATTAAATAATATAGAAAATATTGAATAAAAAAATAATAATATTAAAAGTACAATATTAAAAATTATACATTATTATCAACGAATTATAGATAATGAAAAAAGTTAGTATAAAATTTAAATTGCAAGACTATTGAATCTAAATGGTGAATTAGAAATTTGAATAATGCTCAGTCGAAGTGTGACCAAGTACATACAGATAGCAAGCGTACATATACTCTAGTGTGGTTTATAGAGACAATGTCTGTTATCCAAGTAATTCAAGAAGACAACAAAATAAGTGGGCACTAAGAGCATGGTCAGTTTGTTCATAGGCGCTCAGAATGCGGGCACTCTGAGCATGGACCCAGCTGATCAAGGAAAGTAGCAAAGATTTTTTGTGCCTGGTAAATGAAACAGACTATGAGGATAAAGTGAATGAGAGAGAAAGGGAAGGAGTTGCTTGAGCGTTAGGAGGTTTAGGAGGAAACACAACATTATCAATGTACAACCTGCACAAAAGATTATATATATATATTCAATCACTTTCTGCTACAGTCCGTTTCTTGATGTATATAATACATTTAATATTTATAATTAAATTTACCTCAAGATGTTATTTTTCTATTTGGAACATGTTTCGAGAGTTCCTGTTCTCTCATCTTCAGCCTTCGCGATCTTGTTTCTGGTGAAGTATTTGTGTGTTGGCTGCTGGATGCAATTAAGGTTGTTTGTTGGTCTTTGGTATTTTAAAGTTGTATTACTATTAAAAACATCACAATAATACAACTTTAAAATACCAAAGACCAACAAACAACCTTAATTGCATCCAGCAGCCAACACACAAATCCTTCACCAGAAACAAGATCGCGAAGGCTGAAGATAAGAGAACAGGAAATCTCGAAACATGTTCCAAATAGAAAAATAACACCTTGAGGTAAATTTAATTATAAATATTAAATGTAATATATATATTCTAACTCTAAATAACTCTAAATACTATCTATTCTAAATAATATATATATATATATATATTACTATAATACTTATAACTATTTTACCTCAAGATGTATTTTTTCTTTAGGGACATGTTTCGGGAGATCCTGTTCTCCCATCTTCAACCTTCGCCATCTTGCTTCTGGTGCAGTATTTGTGTGTTGGCTTCTGGATGTTATTATGGTGGTTTGTTGGTCTTTGGTCCTTCAATGTTGCATTATTGTGTGTGGTTGTGGTATCTGTTTTTGTATTTTGTGTATTTTCGATGTTGAGTGCTTTGAATATTGTGTCATGTTTTGTATTGATTTGTATTTGTTCTGGTATTAATACAATATTGTATATAAACAATATAAACAATATACATAAACAGTATTGTAACAATATTGTTACAAATCAATACAAAACATGACACAATATTCAAAGCACTCAACATCGAAAATACACAAAATACAAAAACAGATACCACAACCACACACAATAATGCAACATTGAAGGACCAAAGACCAACAAACCACCATAATAACATCCAGAAGCCAACACACAAATACTGCACCAGAAGCAAGATGGCGAAGGTTGAAGATGGGAGAACAGGATCTCCCGAAACATGTCCCTAAAGAAAAAATACATCTTGAGGTAAAATAGTTATAAGTATTATAGTATTATATACATCAAGAAACGGACTGTAGCAGAAAGTGATTGAAAATATATATATATATATATATATTGCAACAGTACAAACATTAACGGTACTGTGCATTGCCAAAATAAATGAAATAAATAATATAAATAAATAAATATAAATTAATAATCATGATTCAGATTGCATAAGCTGGATCGTAGTAAAAATAGGGAGCACCAAATTCATGCATGGACATGCATTTTAGACACACCTGTCGCTAGTGTTGTGTACGCGCTTATTTTGTTGGTGTGTGTGAAACCTGTCCGTTCCTGAAATGTAACCAACCCTTTTCAAGTAGAATAGTTGTGTTTATTTTAATTATAAGAAAACTATGTACGATAGAATAAAACAAAAGACACCAAAGTGTGTAGAGATTATAGATAAATAAAGTGTTAAAAAACCATACAGAGGTGACGAAAAGTGCAATTACTATACGTAAAAAATGAATAACTCTTTATGTGAGTACCATAAAGAAGTGCAATTTACATATAGTAATCACATAAAAATTAGTGATCGATTGAGCATCGAGTGATGTGAAACAAACTTCATAATTTGCAAAAATAGGCGAAAATAGTGAACTGAACCAGAGTGGGGGTAGTGACGCCTCGACAGAATCTGACAGGTCAAATATTGTTCAGACAGGAATTTTTGCACAACCTGACTATAAATACCAGGTCGCGCTAATAAAGTTTCTTCTTCTCAATACAACCATTGCCGCAGGAGGCTGTCAGTCGATGACGCCAATTCACATCTATAGTGAGAGTCACAGGACAAACTAGATGTCCAACCAGAGCCGCAGAATACATACGATGAGGTCTATGGACACACCGGCAGCATATGACGTGAGACAAGATGACTATTAATCAGCACATGCAGTAGAACACGACCAGATGACCAGAAGGACACGGAGAACATGACCAGAGGACCAGAAGGACACAGAGGACATGACCGGAGGACCAGAAGGAGGACGTACAGATGAATAACCACGTCAAACGAGGTGATAAAAAACCATTGTAATTATAAACATTTGAAAGACACTAATTAAAGTTGGAATGAAAGACATTCAACCAATATTAAAATAAATAAATTATACATAAATGTAAAAGCAGAATAAAAATTAGAATAATATTTCTTGTATCAAATTTAGTAATTAGTAGCGTAAATGATAAGAGAAATATTTAAATTTTGAATTAATGTAATTAGTAAAGCCTTTGATGATAAGGGAGAATGCATATACAGTAGAAAGTTAAAACAAAGTAATATAAAAGAAATTTGAATAGAAGTAAATTCAGTTTTGAAGCTAATGAATCAGCAATTGCAAAAAGATGAGCACACAATGAGTAAGCTGAGAGCAAAATAAAATTTTAAAGTAATTAAAATTAGATAAGATTTGTGTATAACTTGTGTATGTACTTTGTTAGCGATAAGTTATGTACGAAAACTTCGTACAAACGATATAATAATGAGTCAATGTTTAATATGAGATATGAAAGATTTTGTTTAATAAATAAATTATGGAACAAATTGTAAACTTAAATAACGTATAATCTTCTTATTACGATTACACCCATGAAATCAATTCAATAAATTAAATTGAATTTGTTATGTTATATAACACACATTTTCACACACATTTAAATTACATTAAATAAATAGCAATTTGTAGTGTTTTAAAATTTTGACGTCCCCAGTTGCAAGAACTCCTCAAATGGAAATAAATTTGTATTTGCAACCTATATACACAAGATATACCATTGTATAAATTGTCTCCCAAAAGCGTGGGGCTACACAATTTAAATTAAATGTAAATTGGTAATTTGTGTTGTTATATAAATTGTCGCCCAAGAACGTGTGGCATGATCCCGACCATTTGACTATTTAAATTTTTTGTTGTAGCTAAATGGTTGCTCTAAAAATAAAGGTGTGTTATGAAAAATATATTATATGTAATAATAATTATTTATATTAAACATTCACTGTATGTTATGTTAATTGTTGTGTATTAAGACACAACTGGCGCTCAACGAAATAACATCATTGTAAAGGTGTAATTGTAATAAGAAAATTAATAATAATTAATAATAATAATATTCTAAAACATAATAAATAAATACAAAATATTCATTATGGCAGCACCAGAAAGCCTGAACATGGAAGCACTTCAAACTATGATGTGTGCTTGGGTAGATGAAATAAGCACAAAACAGACAGAAAGTTTGAATGCGAGAATAGACGAATTAAATAAAAACCAAACAGTAAGTTTAGAAAATAAATTAGAACAGTCTGAAAATTTTAATACTAAACTAGAACAACAGATTGAAAATTTTAAACAGGACACCATAAAAATAAGGAAAGTTAGAAGAGTTAACAGAAAAATATGTTGATACCAACTTAAGTATTGACACTCTAGAGAAATAATTAACATAGAGAAATAATTAACACTAGAAAGAATACAAAATAAAAATTAAACAATCATACCTTAGTGAGAGGAATATCCAATTCGCTATGCAAACTCACAGTAAAGCAATTAAAAGAAAAATATGTGTGAAACAATTAAAACGCAATATTTGCGATGAGAACACACACACTAATTGTCACTGTAACTATAACTGTAGTGGTAAACATCCAATACGAAACACTATGCAAAATTGTGATAATAATATTAATTATATACGCGGTAAGTACCGAACGAGTGATAATTATAGTAACGATAATTATAACTGTAATTATGAGAACTAAGGTGAGTATTATCATAAAAGACGCACGAAAATAGCTTCAACTGTTTATATGGGCTGCGAGCAAACTGTTGCGACGGAATGCGACCATTACGAGAGAAAGAGAGGAGATTCCGTATGGACAAGAGGGAGAATAAAGTTTTCACCCTATAGACAAGTGGGTCACATGATAAAGGCAGCAACAATTCAACGCAGCGACAAACAGGTGAGTTACAATAGAATGTTAACGAGGGTGAGAAGCAGAAATTGTTATATGACGACGACTATGCTACACAGGAACAATATACGTCCGGGAGACGACAAACAATTGTTAGCTTAAACTAAGGAGGGTGAAAATCAAACAACATACCGCACTCTACGCTCTATTGAAAATAAGAATTATTTTTAAACGAAAAATATTACTGTTAATTAGTAATAAGATAAAGACTTAATTCAGAAGGAATGTTAATGTTAGATAAGGAATTAAATAATAAGGGATAATAATAATGTGAAGGAAGGATTAGAAATTATAAGAAATGTTATTGTTAATGTTAAAGAATTAAATAAAAAGAGATGCTAAATAAATATAGTAGTAGTAGTAGTAGTAGAACAAAATAAATATAGTAGTAGAACACGACCAGATGACCAGAAGGACACGGAGAACACGACCAGAGGACCAGAAGGACACAGAGGACACGACCAGAGGACCAGAAGGAGGACGTACAGATGAATAACCACGTCAAACGAGGTGATAAAAAACCATTGTAATTATAAACATTTGAAAGACACTAATTAAAGTTGGAATGAAAGACATTCAACCAATATTAAAATAAATAAATTATACATAAATGTAAAAGCAGAATAAAAATTAGAATAATATTTCTTGTATCAATTTAGTAATTAGTAACGTAAATGATAAGAGAAATATTTAAATTTTGAATTAACGTAATTAGTAAAGTCTTTGATGATAAAGGAGAATGCATATGCAGTTGAAAGTTAAAACAAACTAATATAAAAGATATTTGAATAGAAGTAAATTCAGTTTTGAAGCTAATGAATCAGCAATTGCAAAAAGATGAGCACACAATGAGTAAGCTTCTTCTTCTTCTTCCTACAGGCGTCCAGCTTCAACTGTAGCCGATAGCCCGATGTCCATGGTAGATCATAGAAGCGATAGCCCAGTACTTCTTATTGCTCATGTTTTCTTGCCATCCCGACACTTGCATCCTTAAGATATCCCTTGCGGCAATCGGGTAATGACATTTTATAAGTATATGTTCAAGGTTCTCCTCTCCGTCTTCACACAATAAGCATTGTAGCGTATCCGTGAGATTGAACCTAAAGAGATATTCTTGTGTAACGATATGGCCGGTACGTGCTCTCGCAGCAAAAGCAGCTATCGGACGCGCTACTCCCTTGTAGATGTCTTCCTTGGCCGGCACAGGTTGTATCTGGTATAAGCTGCGACCTGTAGTTGCCGATTTCCAACTGTCCTCTCAAGAGCTCCTAAAGTGTCGGTCACCCGGGCTTCTGCACTGCAGCAGGGAGAACTTCTTTAGGTTAGTTGGATACATTGTGCACGCTTCCCTTGTGATCCCATCTGCTATTTCATTTCCGGGGACTCCACAGTGGGATGGAACCAATTGAAGGTGAGCATTTTTCCTTCGTTGTGTAGCTGGAGGAATAGTTTCCTTATTTCATTAATACGAAAGAAGTACGCACTCGTGCCACATTTTGATAGCGCTTCTAATGATGATTTGGAGTCAGTCAAGATACAGATGAGCTTTTGCTTAATGGAAAGACAGCAGGTTAATGCCGCGTTTATAGCCAATAATTCGGCGTCCATACTGGACTGTGCGTTAGCTGGAATATAGTACCGTTCGCCATTACTCTGGTTGAAATACCCTGCACCTGACTTCCCGCTTTCGATGTCCACCGATCCATCTGTGAAGATCTTCGTATGATTTTTATACTGCTTGTCAATCATCTCTAGTGTTTCTGCTCTAAGTATATCTGGATGACTCATTTTGCCGAATTTGTGTGGAAGATCCACGATCGCTTTTATTCCCGGCCAGCTACGTGGCGGTTCATCGTACACAGGCGGAATTTGCTCCGGCACAGTATACGATAACGTTGTCGACAGTATGTTCGTTTGATAGTTGAACGAATTTTTAATGCTTATCTGATTGGCACACAAGTTGTATAATGGGTGAGTTATTGGTAATGTATTGACTTTCAAAAGTTTTGTCCACATTTGTCTTCTAATGTACATTTCGATCGGCTCAACACCTAAGTCAACTTGCATAGCAGCTATCGCGGTGGTTTTTGTACAACCCAGGCAAAGACGTAGTGCCGCTGATTGGATCGCCTGGATTTTGTTTATGTGGGTTTTTGCAGCTGAACCCCAAACTTCACAACAGTAAACAGCCTTCGACCTCACGAATGCAAGATAAAACATTTTCAGCGTTGAAGTGTGAGCGCCCCAGTTGCGACTGGCTACCGCTTTCAATGCGTTCTATCTTGGGGTACATGCCTTTATTACATATTCCACGTGTGCTGACCACCGAAGTTTTGGATCAAGAACCAACCCCAACAGTTTTGGATTTCTGTTATGCTCAAGTATTTCGTCTTGAAGGGTAAGGAGAGGCACATAGTGTTATACTACAAATTACTGCCAATATAACTTACTTAATAATTACTGAATAATTTTTTAAATATCGGGCACCATCTTGTGATATACCTTTAAACTTACCTTAGGCCAGAATTCGGTTAAGCGAACGATATGATAGCGGAAAGTGTTATCTGAAATAATTACTATTACTTGAAATGGTTACCAATGTTTACCCTTTATTTACATCTTTAAGTATACAACAAGTGATTCTATAGTGCGAAATGCGCACGCTACTATATTGCGCCATGAAACGCAGTTCCTCTATACAAGTTAAAATTTATTATTGTATTTTAGAAATACATAATATGAAAATGTTTACATACATAACAATGTTATACATATCTATATATGCATAATTTTATTGAAAAATTGTTCACAACCCAGCACTTGTTAATATTATTTTGTTCACGCTCCCTCTCTCTCTCACATTCTCTGGTACAATTTTTTAGTTGTTTTATGAGCTCATTTTGTTTATTTAATGAATAATTTTGGTCATTAATTTTCTTTGATATAAATATTGTAAAATTATTGGACAGCTGATACTTAGCTTCCGTTTTTTGGTAGAATGTCGCACACCACGAGTTCGCCGATTTCACAGTCACATCATGAAATGTTACACTAGTGCCGATTTGTACTAATCGAACCACTGTTATTTAAAACACTTCTGGTGGTGTAAAATTTAAATATTCACACTCAGTGAATATGCCGGCCGCGTGATGTGCCGACCGGCCCTATTCACGGTCCAGGCGAAAATGACGAAAAGTCTTTGTTAAACATTGCGTGAAGGGGCAAAACTACGTCACCAGTCTTTTGTATGTATGGCCAAGCCTCGTTTGTATGCATTCCTTTGGCTGACGTCATCATGGGCTAGGCTTGTTTACTGCTATCTGTGACACATAGTTTTTTGCGACAATTGTAGCTTTTCAACGAATTCGATCGAAATCCTGTTAATTCCAATATGCGTTGTATAAAATATTCTATAGTTTATTCACCAAAACTTTATAGGGATTATGAAATATTACAAAATAAATAGTTAGGGAATAAAATACAATAATTATGGTTTTTAGGACCATATTTTTATAAAAGTATGATTGTACCAGAATTGTACCATCACAATAGTTTGCGAGCTTATTACGTCTGGTGAAAAATGCGCATTCAGTTTTCTGGGTTGAAATCTTTAAAGACCATTTTTGACACCACCTGCTTATAACATTGAGGGCTAGCTGAATGGATTCCGTTGCTTTCTCGTGGTTGGTATCCGTCGCCCAAATGGTTTTATCATCCGCAAAAGTAACACTGTGTACATCAGGTGGAAGTTCATTTGAGATATCTTGTAAGGCAATGTTGAAAAGCGACAGACAGATTATTCCGCCCTGTGGTACTCCATTCTCTATTCTGTGGCTCGAAGAGTTTGTGTCATTTACTACAGTTTCTATTTGGCGGTTTTCAAGAAATTTTACTATGAACTACAATAATCTTCTCCTAATCCCAATTTTCATACACTGTAGGATGACTGTGGCATGTGGTATTTTGTCGAACGCGGCTTCAAAGTCAATCATGACCGCAACCGTGGACTTCTTGCATTCAAAGCCTTCGTAAACTTTATTTGTGAAGTATAGCAGGGCGTCCGTGGTACTTCGTTGAGGCCGAAATCCAAACTAATATTTGTCCAAAAGGTTTTGAGACTCCAACCTCCAAGTCAACCTTTTGTTGACTAGGCACTCCATTAATTTCCCAAAACAAGAAGTTAATGAGATGGGTCTGTAGGAGGCCAATTTCGATTCGTCCTTTCCAGATTTTAATAAGGGAATAACTCTGGCCATTTCCATTTTTGAGGGATTTCGCCTGCCTTCCAGATATCGTTAAATAGGTCCAAGATCTTCGTCAACATTTCGGGGGAACAGTTACTCAACATTTCGTTGTGGATGTTGTCCGAACCTGGAGCTGAGCGTTTAAGCTTTCCCACACTATCTGTTAGCTCCGCCAGTGTGAAAGGGACGTCATCGGGGTCCGCGCACCTATAGAGATGTTCCATTCGGCAAGACAGGAATTGCACTCAGCTTAACTGTTTGGCCATGAAATCTTGCGACCCGACTTATCCGAGAGGAATTTGCTGAAGGCTTCCGCTTTTAAGTCATCGTCCAGGAGGAGATTCCCGTTTGGTTTACTAATTGCATTTATCCTTTTTGAGGATTCTCCATTTGTTGCTCTGAACGTTTTCCATATTGTACTTGAAGGGGTGTTTGTGTTCATGGAGCTGACGAACTCCCTCCACGACCCTCGCTTAGCCTCAAGAATAGCTTTGCGGAGCACGGCATTGCATTTGTTGAACTGACTTCGGTTTACAGCTATTCTTGTTTTCTTCCATTTTTTCCGAGCGTTATTATGCGCTCTTCTTAGCTCCTGAAGCTCGTTGTTCCACCAGCTATTCATGTACTTGTGGTTGGCTTTTCCTGACTGTTTTGGGATACTTTTGTCGGCTGCGTTAATGATAATTGTTTCTATTTCCTCCAATGTAGCTATGTCTTGAGTTGGAATTTTTGTTGTTTCATCTTTGAAGGAATCTCAGTCCGCTTTCTTCATTCTATACCTGCTGTGTATTGTGGTATTATTCCTTATCTGTTTCCCGCGTCGAGTTCCAGGAAGACCGGGAAGTGGTCGCTACCAAGAACTTGTCCCACATGCCAGCCTACAACCTTCCCCCACATACCTGGAGTGACTATCGATAAATCCAGGGTACTGAGTGTACCTGTTGAGGCTGATTGGAACGTGGCTGTGTGATTTTTATTCAATAGAATTTGGTTGCTTCCTAACAGCCATTCATAGAGGATCTTTCCATTTCGATTTGATGAGCCAGTGTTCCAAGTGTGATGTTTGCTGTTGAAGTCACCGACAATTACTGTTTTCTCTTCCGTCAGCAGCAACGTCAGTAGGTCTTCTTTCCGTAGTCCTTGCCCAGGTATATACACATTGTAGAGTGTAAAAGCCTCATTATTGCTAATTCTAATCGTCAGTTTTGCAACTTCCATTTCGGGGGTTATAACACCCTCAATACGCTCTACAGTCAGTGACTCATGGATTAGTGTCACTAAGCCTCCACCACTACGGTTTTCTCTCGATGCGTGATACATTTTGAAGCCACTAAATTTCGGGTGATAAGTTTCGATTTGTGGTAATGAAGCTTCTTGTATACACGCAATTTTCACTCTTTTCTCTTCCAAGATTTTTCTCAGCTCATCAGATTTATTTCGGAGCGACCTTGCATTCCAGTGCATGATAATAATACCATTCACTGTTTGTGATTTCATGTTATTATTCCTCCTTAATTTCAGTTTCCTTTCTCTAATTGTTGTAGCCCACCCAAAGATACATGCCCATTTTCATGTTTAGCTTTTATTTTAATTTCGCACATTAAAGTGTTTGCGAATGTTCTTGTCGGGCACCAAATTTCGTATCTTTTGAAAGCCCCCACACCTCTCTCTCTCTCTCTCTCTCTCTCTCGCATTATGAGATCTTTGTCAATTCTGTATTTCAGCCGCATTGCTCTAATGCTTTGTCCTTTTAAATTCCATAATAAAACCTTAAGTCAGTCAGGATGTTCTCGTCTCACCGATGGTGAGACACGTCGAGAATCCTGAAAAGGACTGTTTGAGAGGCTCGTTTTGTTATTCGCTTCGTTCATGGGACTTTCACAAGGAAAGCTAATGCTGGTGTTCAGTTCACTGTAAACACTATCCAGGGGCAGGACGAGGACCAACCAGCTCACCCCCCTTGTACAATGAGTAAGCCGAGAGCAAAATAAATATTTTACAGTAATTAAAATTAGATAATAAGATTTGTGTATAACTTGTGTATGTACTTTGTTAGCGATAAGTTATGTATGAAAACTTCGTACAAACGATATAATAATGAGTCAATGTTTAATATGCAATATGAAAGATTTTGTTTAATAAATAATTATGGAACAATTTTAAACTTAAATAACGTATCATCTTCTTATTACGATTACACCCATGAAATCAATTCAATAAATTAAATTGAATTTATAAATTATTTACCTTAAATTATCCGCCGTGTGATTTCTTGTGCTTCGTCTATGACGCGTTTCAGAGCATATGCTCCATCATCAGATATTAAAAAAATTGGTAAACACGCAACAAGTTGTGCATGTCGACGTGTGTACGAGTTACAATTTATTGCAATTACAAAATATTAAAAGGTCAATTTAATTGATTCATATGTAAGTGAAAACTTATGTTCTAGAAGAATCGGGAAAACGGAGGTCCAGTCTTAAGTACGTGGCGTTTCCAGAATATTCCTACATTTAACATGTATTGTATAGGATATACGTCTATGTGCAGGACGACCATGACGTCACCTTATAACAATGCGGTTTCAGTTTAGGAAGTTTAGGAAGAGAGGGAAGTCTTCATGTAGCACTCGTCGAGAGCGGTTGCAGAGAGAGAGTGCCTCGCATAGTCCAACACCCATCCAGGCAGTCCTTGGGGGGCCCGTAGACGTCGAGGGAGCAGCGAGTTTCGGCAGGGAGGTTAAGCCCGGAGTATGAGATTTTCTGCTACCGCGAGACATGGAGCGATTCCTGGATGCGGCGGCTGGAGCGTAGGATACAGATGACGGATCGCTGGAGACCGGAAACGAGATATTCAACCAGGACAACCAGGAAGACGTCAATTCACAAAAGCAATTTTAAGAATTAAATTTGTTTTAAAATAATAAAAAAAGACTTTCAAAGAAAACTTTTGTACTTTTGAATACAAGTTTAGTATCTTTGTATTAAATAAAAAAAAAAAAACATTTTAATGCAATCATCATGTTGGAAAAAGGTCAATAAATGTATTAAATCACAAATTGAGCATCATTTCTGCAAGTTTGGTCAGCTAACTACCTGTTACCTTGCAATATGCATGACAATCACACACAATAATACCAATTTAAAGCACCAGAGACCAACAGGAAACCAAAGCAACAACCAGCCAACACATAAATACCTCACAAGGCTCAAAATTAGGAAGGCTGAAGATGGGAACACAAGGCTTCCAGGGAGAAAACATCTTGAGGTAAAGTCATTATAAAATATATATAAATCATATCCTTTAATTTAATAAATAAGCACTTGGTAAGTCCTCCAGATGATTTTATTTTCCTGACAATTGTTTCACCAGTTACTGCAGCTTCAGAGGTTGGATTTGAACATATACAGTATTTCAAACCTGTCAGTTCAAATCCAACCTCTGAAGCTACTGTAACTGGTGAAACAATTGTCAGGAAAATAAAATCATCTGTCATCTATAGAATTTACCAAGGGTTTATTTATTAAATTCAAGTATTAGTAAAATGTTCTACGAAGTGCTAAGCGACCACTCAATCAGTGTAAATCATATCCTGTACAGCAATTAATTAAAAATGAATATGATGATAATAAACTATTATTAAAATAATAAGAAATCTATGTACACAAATATGTATGTATATGGCAATGTACATTACATGTGAATAAAGTTAATTATATATTAATAGTATAAACTACGTGTTTTACTTTTTAACTGTATACCTTGTCCTCAAACTTGATTTCTTCCATTTGTCTTATGATGGATAAACTGCTCTTGTTAACACCTGAAACAAATGAAAACAAGCCGGCGATTATAAAACTAAGTTTACATCACATACAAGTTAGCGCAAGAATAACATATGGTCAGGGGCGGATTAGAAGCGCGTGGTGCCCTATGCTGCCATCAGAGCTAAATAGTGATTACAATGAGCATAGTAGTACTTGAGCTTAGAAAATACTAGTCGATCCATTTTTTTCTTTATTTTGCCTTAACAAAGTCTTATATAATTTCTTCTAACTTGAGTGATTCAAGTACAGTATCTCACTTTCAATATTCAACCTTGCTAATGAAGATAATCTCTCATCTCCCATAGTTGAATTCAACATATCTTTAATGTGTTTTAATACAGATAATGATCTTTCAGATTCGCAGTTAGTTACTGAATCTTCAAAAGCAGACAATAAGCAATGTATATGTCGTAGGCTAATTGAAAAATCTGGCTTATTGCAAAGAGCACCGTTGTTTTGCAATGCACCAAGCTGATTAGAAAATGCTACGTTATTTTCCAATCAAAATAACCTAGCATTTTCTAATCAGCATGATAATTTTTAGGCTTATTACAATGAGCCTGTATGGCTTTAGGCTAATTAGAAAAAGTACAATTGTTCGCTCAAACAGCATGGTTTCATCCAGGCTTATTGCAATAAGCCTTATCAGATGCCGTCGTATTGCAAACAATGGCGCGGCTGTGAGTCATCAAATGCCTGTTGAAACGTGCATGGTGATAAACGGAGAAGAAGAGCACCCCTCCTCCATCCTTTTCTTCTATACAGCTCAGTAGCAGTTTGATTGTCTCAACGTGCATGTGTTAGGGATGAGCATCGCCAGAAAACCATTGATGTTAACATCGTGAAGAGTACATCGATGTTAAAAAAACATCGGTATGAAAACATCGATGTTTTAAGACTGAAAACATCGATGTTTTAAGACTGAAAACATCGATGTTTTTATGCCATTGTTGCAATTCAAATAAAAATCAGTTTTTTACATGTTTGTAATAGTACAAATAATTGGGGATGAATAATAAATAAAAATAATTAAAGAGAAGAATAATATACCCCAATACTTTACTCACTTACCTTGTCAGAAGATTCTGAAAAACCAAAAGCCCTTGGTTCACCACCACATTTTGACAGGCGGAATGTGGAAACCTCAACACTGTAACCAAGAAAACAATTTAAATACATCTAACTTCCCCGTATCAGAATTTCCAGGGCCATTGACGAACTCATTGAGAACAAGTTAGGTAAAGGCGAGGTGACGTTAAAATAATTTAACTCACATTCATAATTAACTAAATTTGTTCATTATTATTTATTATTATAATGATTATAAAGTGTTTTGAACAAACATACAAAAAACAACCTCCTTTAACAAAAACTGAAACCTCTATAAATCTATGTCAGGTTTGTTTACTCCTAGTGAAAGTTTAAATTAGTATTCCCAAAGAGAGATAACCCTATAAATTCTCTTATTTTCTTTTAAACAGTAAAAGCTTAATAAAATCACAGTGTAAAGTAACACTGTTAATACTTTTAGTTTCAATTTATTTATTATAACAAATTATACAGGTACCGGTATATGTATAATAACAGGTAGGCTATTCGTAATTCATACCTGTTAATTTTCTGGAACGGTTACATTGGTAACTTTCGAATACTAGTTTAGCCCACCTCTATAAAGAACAGAATATGAGATAAAGTAATACAAATAGGGTACATGGAAAGAAGTGTAATTCATTTCAAAAATACCTGTAACGTTGCAATATATCTTTTGGGTGGCATAATTAACGGGTAGATAATTATGAACGATGCCGATGATATTAAATATTCAAATGTAAACTATTTAAATTATGTTCTAACACTATCACAATTAAAAGAGAAAAACGCTATACTCAGTATGAAAAATAACTAAAAAATCTAAAACTAAATCTGAATGAAAACCAAATACGACTAACGTAAAGGGTAAACCGTTATTTCGTACGTATGTCATGTATGTAAGCTAAAGCTACCTTTGAAACTGTTGAAACCTATGTAACGGTCTCCTATAAAATGGTTTTGTTTAGTTTTACCATATTATTACGTCACTACGCTACTACGTAGCTCATATAATATAAGATACATCATATACTTATCGTTTACCTAGGTTAGGGAGCAAACTACGTAGCCTAAATACATATTATTAATATCTAAAATAAAAATTTGTTGATTTAAAATAAACTAAATTTTACAATCAACTTAAAAAAGTCTTCATTACAAATTTAAAAAAAAGTGTTCAACCGAAACCATCGATAGTATGAAAACATCGCAACTGAACCATCGATGGTAAAAACATCGAACATCGAACGTTAACCATCGATGTTTTTGGAACATCGGCCATCGATGCTCATCCCTAGCGTGTGTTTGCCTTCGATACAGTTGTTTCATAACAGCGGACGTTTTTATTTCGTCTTGTTGTTGTGACGATATTAAAATATCGAAAATCGCACAAAAATAAAATTTTTAAATTCTAATAAGTAAGAGTATTATCCACCCTTACCTATACCCAGATTCCTGAATCAACCTGAAATTGTCCAGTACCAACACGCCAAGAAAGGTATTAAGTAAAGAATAATAATAATAATTACTTTAATTATTAAAAATGCGACTATATAAATAAAGAGATCTCTAAGTCGTAATAAAGTTAACATAAAGTATTTACATTCTAATTAATGAATAATTAATAATATATAAAAGTACGAACTATTTTCTTAGTGCGTAAATACGCACCCCAGCTTACTGAGCCTTCGCCCCTAAACTGTACGCGCAGTCGCCAGTAGAACTTCGTCATGAAAAGATGTGAGTTGTGTGTTGTCTACATACACGTAAGTGTATGCCGTTAAACGAATATCCAGTGTGAGATGATTTTATTTCGAAAAATGTAGTGTGTGTAGAGTTAGGAAGAATATAGAGAAAGGAAAAATTAGCCAACACATCTCTTTTAAAAAGATAAAACTGTAAGTTGTAAGATATGTAACTACCAGACTTTAGTACTGCAAAGTAAGAACTATAATTAAGGTGTAAAATGTGAACTACAAAATCTGGACGAAGAAAACTCCAACTACAACAGTATGAACGTCAAGTAAAAAAAAACCGATCGTCGAGAACAGATATAATCAACCCGATGTAGCTTCAAGAGGAACCACGTACTCCACCCTAGAAGACGACAGGAGATGACACCCAAGGAACCAACAACAACCTCATATTAAATTCAGGTGATATCCAAACACAACATTTGTAAATTTTCGTTTCAATAAGAGAAGTAACAAAAGAACACTAAAGAACTTTAATAATGTAAAGAAGAAATTATCAGATTTGTAATTTTTGTAATGTAGTAGTAGTAACAGCAATATATAGATAAATGTAAGATAATAATGTAGATTACCACCAATATTATTCTTCCAATAATTTGGTTGAAGTTTGTGATAAATTAATTATTTTGAGAAAGTACAGACCCAGATCCGAGGTATTTAAAACTAACATCTAGATGAGTAAATTTTTGAGATAAAAGGAATAATAAACTTAATATCTTTAAAGCAGTAAAAGCAGAATTTACTACAGTAAATTTTCTTTAAAAAGAAACAAAGTCCAACATAATATTTGAATAGTAATAAACAGATGTTTTCGCTAACACCAAGTGAGTGAATAGATTTGTGCAATCCTTGTCAATTTCCTATGTCATAATTGTGTTGTAATTTGTTGGTAAGGATGTTTTACTAACAACGGCAGCTAGTTTAATTAACTGGTAAAGAATTGAACTAGTTCCCGACTTTTGTGTTGTCTTAACAAGGGAGACGTCACAAAATTGCGCCACTCTGCTACTTTGAAAAAAGAAATAATTATGTTACTGTTGTTGTGTAATTTTATAATTCGTTAACAATAACTTGGACAAACATAAATTTATTCACTCAGAAGTAAACAAAAAATAAATGATTAAAATTTTCATTATGTTATAATAATATTAGTATCGCGACTTTGCCATATTAAACAAGTCATCGCTGGTAAGTATTCCATTCCAAACCTGTCGGTAGAAGCCAGTCTGTTCATGTTAAATACGTGTCGAGGAATGTAAACTCTCCCCTTTGTATGCACTCATCTCATTCATAACCTCCCCTCGCTAAACCAAACAAACCACCTTAGACAAGCTCTTTCCTGTTTTGAATTGTCCTAAATTACCAGCCTAGACGACTCCCCAAAACAGCTGACCCTTTGTGCCATTGTTAAAGCAATGAACTTTTCATATATGAAATTTCTCTCCTCTATACGATGGTATTAGTTTTTGTTTTGATTAATTATATATGTCAGTACAGAAAATTGAATTGTTGTGAGATAAGTTATGTTGATTAATTAATATAAGATTTCATATGCAATAAGATATATATATATATATATATATATATATATATATGTATGTGTTTAAATGAATTCACGTTTTAAACATTGATAAAATGAATTAAAGGAAGTGACATAAGATTTGTCGTTCGTAATACGTCGTGTATTTAAAGTTGTTATTATCAAAAATGGCTCTATTTAACCCCGACTTGTTGTTGAAAGACGAATTAAGCTATGAAGCAATATTGCGTGGTCTTCCCTACTCTAATGTAACTGTCGCAGAACTTCGCAAGACGTTACGTGAAAATAAACCGGACAAACCCTCATTATTAAATCGTTTGAGTGTTTTAGATTTTGAAAGCGAAAAAGAAACATGTTATCATAAGTATACAGAACTAACGTCGATCGCACAAACCCTGCGTGATGAAAAATCCCCCGCAGTAATTTTACGCACCACCCAAAGAATCGAACATCTGACCCGCCGTATCACCAATTTGTTGAACTGGCCAGGTGATAAAGATACCCCTCATGATGTACAAAAATTCGCCAAGGAAGCATTACAACAATTACCCGAGATAATGCGCGAATTACGTCGACGATCCGAATCGTTTAGATTCGACGAAATTGAAGAAGCAATGACGAAATTAAATATTTCACCTACCCAATCCCCGACTCAAGAACAGCCAAACGGTACTGCAAAACTTCAGATTCTGCAGGAATCAAATATAAATCCATTCAAGGAATGGTTAACTGATAGTCAAGTAAATACCCAACCAGTAAACGTTACGTTACTCCCTAATGAACTAGAAAATATGATCCGTACCTACGATTTACCTTCTCACTTGCGGACTAATCAGTCTGCGGAAAAACCTAGAATGATGAGTCAAATAAATCTAACTACCGAGCTCTATGGAAAGATAACCCACCCTGTAGAAAGTATTTTGTTTGACATACCAATCACTGATGGGCTGAATATTACAAAGCTCCTTGATTTTATCAAGCACATTTTACAATTAAAGGACCTGCAACAACTAAGAGATAACCAGATCTTGCAAGTAATTTTACCTAAGTGTAGACCTCCATTAAAAGATAGAGTGTTAGAATCCCTAAGGTATAATCACCCGGTAGAAGAACTTCATACCACACTAATAAGACATTTCATTCCCACCGGTATCTACGAAGAATTGAAGCGAAACTTAGTACTTCGTGTACAAGGTACATACGAGAGATTAGCTCATTATATATCTGAGGTAAGAGAATCTGCTTTATTGCTACAAGTTAAATGGAGTGAACAACAGTTAGTAGACACTATCTTAGTAGGACTATCCCCCGAGGAGCGATCTCGCCTAGCACTCATGAAGCGACCTACCACTTTCACCGAACTAGAACTATGTTGTATACATTCATCCAACGTCTGGTATTCTGACCAGAATAGACGCGTTTCTATGTCCCAGAGTCAACACAGAGATTCATTCCAAACTCGACCAATTGGAAATGATACCCGAAACTACCGCGATAAGCGATTCGTAAGTACATATAAAACCCAAAGCTATCCCCATGTTTCATACTCTAAACCAAAACCCCGACAGCCTACGAGCGAAGTAAATGAGGAAAGAAGATGTTATAACTGTGGAAAGGCCGGACATATTAGCAAGTTATGTAAACAAAAGCGCTATCAACAGAAAACCGACCAATCAAAAAACATGTGAAGCTGGAAGAACAAAAATCCTACGTCTTCCGAAGCACCAGAAGGAAAGGTAACAACAATAATAAGCATCAAATAAAAATAAATAAAAATAAACGCATAGACCCTTACTTAACGAGATTTATCGAGAAGTGCAACTCTATTGGTGCATGTAAAACAAGTATATGCCAACTACCCTATGTACAGATAGACCTTGGAGCGACGAATACCCTTGGTTTAATTGATTCCGGATCTACCCGTAGTATAATTAGTAAACAGTTAGCTACCTTATTAGCTAATCATAATCTGATTAAACGTAGCCAAATGGTGAACATAAAGTGTACCACCGCAAATAAACAAAACCTAAAGATATCGCACAGTATTATGGTGAAATTAAAAATAAAGAATTTTACTTCGTATATTCCCCTACTAGTAGCTGAAGAATTAGGACAAAACTTAATATTAGGCGCGGATTTTATAAGAAAAACTGCCTTAATCCTTGATATACATGCCAAACAATATTTCTTCAGATTTGATCGTACTCGAAAATATCAGTTCGACTCCGAAGTAAGTAACGACGCTATTTGTGAAACCGCAACTATTAATTCAGAGCATCATGAATCGAGTCTGAGTCATTTAAAAGGAAATGAGAGACTAAGAATCCAAGTTAATAAAAGAATTTTCTACTGTACTCACTCCCAAGTTAGGATTAACCCATTTAATCGAATATAAAATAAATCTTAGTGACAACAAGGTAATACGACTCCACCCATACAAATTATCTCCGCCCAAGATGGAAATAATGAGAAACCACATTAACAACTCCTTGATCAGCACGTCATTGAACCGTCAACGTCTCCATACTCATCACCTGCATTCCTAGTACCAAAAGGAACTGACAAACATAGACTAGTCGTGGATAATAGACAACTAAATAAGAGTATAGAATTTGAATCGATACCACTGCCCGACATTCACAGTGCGTTTTACTATTTTACAAGAGCGAAAATCTTCACCATAATGGATCTCAACCAAGCATGCCATCAAATCCCACTAGCTGAGGAATCCAAACATTTAACTGCTTTTGCTGTCCCATTTAATCTATATCAATTTACGAGAGTACCATTCGGTATATCACAAGGAAGTTCAGTATGCAGCCGACTGTTAGAAAAAATTTTCCATGACGTTAAATTTAAATTTGTATATCATTATCTTGACGATATAGTAGTATATAGTGAGTCAATGGATCAACATATTGATCACTTGCGTGAAGTATTATCCAGGTTAAAGAAAGCCGGACTGACCGTAAACCCGAGTAAAGTTAATTTCGCAGTAAAACAATTCTCCTTCTTAGGTCACATAGTATCAGCCGAAGGTAAGGTTAGCATCGATCCCGAACGTACACGCGCAATCCGAGAATTTTTACCTCCGAGAGACGTCAAAGGTATAGCTCGATTTTTAGGTATGATTAATTATTTTCATAAGTACATACCCCACTTAGCGGATATAGCAGCCCCATTGAATGCCTTAAGAAAGAAAGGAACGAAATTCGAGTGGACTACTCAACATCAAGAAGCGTTTGAAACACTTAAAGAAAGCATTATATCCCCACCTGTATTGCAGTTAGCGGATTTCAGTAAACCATTTATCGTACAAACCGATAGTTCAAGTGTAGCATTAGGAGCCGTAATATACCAGGAAATAAATAATACTAGACTCCCGATCAGCTATGCATCCCGTACATTGACCGAGCAAGAAAGGAAGTTCTCAGCCTACGAACTTGAATGTTTAGCCGTAGTATTCGCCTTTGATAAATTCAAACCATTTTTGGAACACAAAGAATTTCTACTAGAAACCGATAATCAAGCTTTATCATGGTTATTGAATCACCCAAAACAGTTGGGTCGTATCTGAAGATGGGTGTTAAGATTAAATTGCTACAAGTTCAAAGTGCAACATATTCGTGGTACTCAAAATGTAGTAGCCGATACTCTATCCCGCATGTTCCAACTACCCAATACAAGATCTGGAGAAGACAATATTGAAACCACTATCGTTAATACACTAATTACTAACTTTCCCCTTGCATTTAAGGATATAGCATATCACCAACAACAAGATCCGAAATTGTGCAAAATAATAGAACAAATAGAAAAAGGAAATAATTCTGACAAATATAGCTTGAGTAAAAGAGTACTTTGTTTTAAAAAGGCAAACGGAAAATTACTGAGAATAATCGCCCCGGAAATAATCAAACCCATGTTAATGGACTACTACCATTCATCGACAATTGGAGCTCATATGGGAATTAGGAAAACTATACATCGTATTCGCAAGGAATACCACTGGGAAAACATGAATAGTGAAATAAAAAAGTTCGTGAAAGAATGCGAAATTTGTGCCCTGAGCAAACCAGCAAGAACCAGTCAAGTCGGAAAATTAATCTCCGAAATACCTACCACTCCCTTCTCGAAAATATACATAGACTATTCTGGTCCTTATCCCCGCTCTAAATCCAGAAATACTATGCTGTTAATTTGTGTAGACTCCTTCACTAAATTCGTGTGGATGTATCCTATGCGTCGTGCATTAGCATCTACGACAATTAAAATTCTACAAGAAAGATTATTTAAAGATTATAGTACACCTTTAAACCTAATATCTGATAATGGACCCCAGTTTAAGTCGAAAGAATTTAACGACATGTGTTTTAAATTAGGTATAAATCATATTATCCTGACCGAGTACAGACCGCAAGGAAACCTAGCAGAAAGATACTTGCGTAACTTAAAATCAGCATTAATATCTTATCATGCTAAACACCAGACCACCTGGGATCAAAATATTTCGTGGATACAATTTGCATTCAATTCAGCGTATCATGAAGGTCATAAATCAACACCATTTGATTTACTGTACAAGTACAAACCCAACCATCCTTTAACCACAAAGTGGAAAATCCATGAGTTATTACCCAGCGACGTAAATGGGAATAACATACGAAAAATATGGAACGAAGCTCGTGCAAATTTGAGAGTGAATTTACAAAAATCAAGGAAGTATCATGAGCATAATAATAGGCAAATAAAGTATAAAATAGGTGATTTAGTAATGTATAAAACTCATCCTATGAGTAAAGCAGTTGATAGGACCACTTCGAAACTATCATATCGATGGTGTGGCCCCTACCAAATTCATAAGTTCATCACCCCCGTTACTGTAGCTCTGTATGAACCCGATACAGAAAATTACGTTCGCAGAAGCCATCTGTCTCAAATAAAAAAAAGTTTTTCGTGTCAAAATACAGAAGAAAGACTACGAGAAAGATAGAAAACCTAGAATACTATCTAAGTATTAAGAATAAAATATGTTGTATATACTTATACCGAAATAGGATAAGATTGTGCAACATCCTATACCATAAGTGAGTATTAACTCAAAACCCCCTCGTACGAATACAAGCGAGGCCTGATCAACCTTAGCTAAGGTCCTGCGAGAATGATATAATACATGAGAAATCTGATGACGACGATAATGAAGATGAAGAGAGAGAAAGTAGAGAAAGAAAAATAATCCCTAGCGCTGTAAACTAAAAGTAATTCGACTGTTATTACAATATGTGATTATTATTAGTAACATACTCATGAGTATAACTCCGTAAAACGAGTGACCAATTCAAGAAAAAACCGGTAGTAGATGTAAGAATTAAAATAAGGTAGATTTACGTTTGTGTATTTTATGTATAGTAGATGTAGTAGAATTTAGATGTTACGTAAGTGTAAGATAATCAATTGATGAATAGAAATAATCTGAGAGAGAGAAATTTCAGTATGGAATTCTGTGTCCAAATATAATTGTTTATTAGATTTTCTATTATTATTCCACCACCCCGTTTTTCATAGTTAAGTGCAGGAGGATGTGACGATTTTAAAATATCGAAAATCGCACAAAAATAAAATTTTTAAATTCTAATAAGTAAGAGTATTATCCACCCTTACCTATACCCAGATTCCTGAATCAACCTGAAATTGTCCAGTACCAACACGCCAAGAAAGGTATTAAGTAAAGAATAATAATAATAATTACTTTAATTATTAAAAATGCGACTATATAAATAAAGAGATCTCTAAGTCGTAATAAAGTTAACATAAAGTATTTACATTCTAATTAATGAATAATTAATAATATATAAAAGTACGAACTATTTTCTTAGTGCGTAAATACGCACCCCAGCTTACTGAGCCCTCGCCCCTAAACTGTACGTGCAGTCGCCAGTAGAACTTCGTCATGAAAAGATGTGAGTTGTGTGTTGTCACCCCCCCACGTAAGTGTATGCCGTTAAACGAATATCCAGTGTGAGATGATTTTATTTCGAAAAATGTAGTGTGTGTAGAGTTAGGAAGAATATAGAGAAAGGAAAAATTAGCCAACACATCTCTTTTAAAAAGATAAAACTGTAAGTTGTAAGATATGTAACTACCAGACTTTAGTACTGCAAAGAAAGAACTATAATTAAGGTGTAAAATGTGAACTACAAAATCTGGACGAAGAAAACTCCAACTACAACAGTATGAACGTCAAGTAAAAAAAAAACCGATCGTCGAGAGCAGATATAATCAACCCGATGTAGCTTCAAGAGGAACCACGTACTCCACCCTAGAAGACGACAGGAGATGACACCCAAGGAACCAACAACAACCTCATATTAAATTCAGGTGATATCCAAACACAACATTTGTAAATTTTCGTTTCAATAAGAGAAGTAACAAAAGAACACTAAAGAACTTTAATAATGTAAAGAAGAAATTATCAGATTTGTAATTTTTGTAATGTAGTAGTAGTAACAGCAATATATAGATAAATGTAAGATAATAATGTAGATTACCACCAATATTATTCTTCCAATAATTTGGTTGAAGTTTGTGATAAATTAATTATTTTGAGAAAGTTCAGACCCGGATCTGAGGTATTTAAAACTAACATCTAGATGAGTAAATTTTTGAGATAAAAGGAATAATAAACTTAATATCTTTAAAGCAGTAAAGCAGAATTTACTAAAGTAAATTTTCTTTAAAAAGAAACAAAGTCCATCATAATATTTGAATAGTAATAAAGAGATGTTCTCGCTAACACCAAGTGAGTGAATAAATTTGTGCAATCCTTGTCAATTTCCTATGTCATAATTGTGTTGTAATTTGTTGGTAAGGATGTTTTACTAACAACGGCAGCTAGTTTAATTAACTGGTAAAGAATTGAACTAGTTCCCGACTTTTGTGTTGTCTTAACAAGGGAGACGTCACATTGTGTGCAGTCATCATGATCTAACAATTTTTTTTTTAATTCTTTAAAAATTATGGAGTTTGTTTCGGGAACTCCAACAGATAAAAACGCACAGGACAGTAACAATGGTGTAAGTGATCCTCAAGGCGAAATTTATAATATGAAAGTGAACTTCAATGAAAAAATGAAAGAATACAGTAGCAAGAGTGACGATGTGGTTAAAAAGCCGTGGACTAATTCAACCGTAGAAGAAGCATCCGTGAAATTTTAGACTCAAATAATCCCGAAAAAAAGAAGCCTACTAGACAATATGGATTAACTAAAAAATATGACACAATGGAAGTAGGTGAAAAAAGAGTTTCAATTAAAAAAAGGAAAATTAATGAGGATCCTGTTGTAGTAATAATTCCTGTTGAAGAATATTTTGACACGCTTCTTCAATATCACCGTGCCACTGGACATGGCAGAAGAGATAAAATGCCTTTTGCGTTGAAAAATAAATTTTATATTCCTAGACCAGCAGTTGAAATGTTTGTTTCGCTTTGTAGAATGTGCAATACGAAAAAATCTCAACAACACCGCAACATCGTTGTATGACCAATTACTATAAAAGATTTTAATCTTCGCGGTCAAGTTGATTTGATCGACTTTCAATCGACTCCCTGTGGAGAATACAAATGGTTAATGAACTACCAAGATCATGCAACAAAATTTTGTACTCTTCGCCCTTTGAAAACAAACGTGCTGCTGAAGTTGCACTGGAATTGCTGAAGGTATTTTTAGACTTTGGTGCACCTCACATTTTGCAGAGTGACAATGGACGTGAATTTACAGCTGGCGTCATTCAGGAACTTTCAGCTATGTGGCCTGATTGCAAAATAGTACATATAAGACCATGGCATCCACAATCACAAGGGAGCGTAGAGCGCTGCAACCAAGATATTGAAAATATGTTACATGCTTGGATGAACAGCAATGGAAGTACAGATTGGGTAATAGGGTGCCGTTTCGTTCAGTGGCAAAAAAAAAAAAAGCCTCAAAACACAGAGTTACAGTACACAGCACTTTTTGGAACAGAACCAAAATTAGGATTAGGGTCAACAAGTATTCCACCAAATATATTAGAAAAACTTTACAGCGAAGAAGATTTAGAACGGTTCAGAGAGGGCAGCACAGAAAGAGAAATCGCAAAGGAAGGAGAAGAAAATCAGGTTGCTAACTTGGAGAAAGAGATGTGTTCTATTTGTTCACGTAATTTGAATGATTGAAGATTCACACAACTTACTGTCAAAGCGTTGGCTCAACCTCTGAGGAGATTAATGCTGTTTACCACTGTGATATTTGCGAAAGACAAACAATATTAGACGAGCGTCAAAAAGCATACGAAGGCCAGAAAAGAGGAGAAGATAAAATGATTGAATCTGCTGGGAAAAAACTGAAGCCGGTTGCTGTTGCAGATTTTACTTTGTTAAATGTTCCGAAAGTAGACCATGGGCCTTTAGACTGCCCAAATTTAATTGGGAAGATTCTTAAAATCGAAAATAATGTTTACCAGATAGGAACAAAAAGTGGCATTATTAACACATGGTTCGCTAGATGTGACTCCAGATTTCTGGTGCACAAATCCTTGACGACATCCCAGAAAAATATCTATCTGTTCGTGAAGCTGTAGCGAATGAATCTGTTTGGTGGCCAGGGATATAGCAGTTGCAAGTGTTCAGTGTTAAACGAAAAAGTGTGTGTGTAAAAAGTCAAACCAACTGTATTCATCGAAGTGTCACAACAGTTCATCATTTGGAAATATACAAAATCCTTAAGATTTCCTTGAGATATTTCATGAGCAAGGAATAATTTAAAGTTTCAATTTTTTTATAATTTAGCAGTTAAGTTATTTTTCATTGCCTTTTTTTTTAATTTATAATTTCAATTTTTTGTAATTTAACAGTTGTTGTTTTCCATTGATATTTTTGTCTTTTCAAAAATCACTGCACAGTTAATATTTTATTATAAATTAAATAATTTCAATTTTTACAATTTACCAATTAAGTTATTTTTCTTTTTTTTTTTAAATCTATAATTTCAATTTTTTTTATTTAGCAGTTAAATTAGTTTTCATTGCAATTTTTTCTTTTTTGAAATGATTACACAGTTAATATTAGTGTGTATAGCGTAAATTGATGTTATTCGAACTGAAGCATTTACTATTGATTGTGTCACTATTTTTGTATTAATTATGTGAAAAATGACAATATTACTTTTTAACAATAGTAAGTTAAACATAAATGTTTGTCATGCAGTTTTTAATTTACCTATTTTCCATTCATGTATAATTAATTCTTATTATCTGTACACTTTCTAATGAGTCTTCAATATCGTGGGCTTACTGCAATACGCCTGGATGAAACCAGGCTGTTTGAGTGAACAATTGTACATTTTCTAATTAGCCTAAACATTATCAGGCTGATCAGAAAGTGCTAGTTATTTTCCAATCAGCCTGGCGCATTGCAAAATGATGGCACTCTTTGCAATAAGCCGGAAATTTTAATTAGCCTACGACATATATATTCGGAAATGCATCAATCATTTTACAATCAATAATCCAGTTTAATACTTCGAGCGGACAAACCGTAGTATCACGGTATCTATAATCTTCATTCGAACTATTTGGAAAAAATACCTCTTTCTTCCAATTCTACTCATGGCACAGTGATTCAATTCTATTAGAAGATCGTTATTCAAATCGTTGAAGTAAACTTCTATAAGGACGTTCACCAGATTTTCCAACTCGACACTCTCCATGCTTAGCAACTGCATAAGAAAACAAAGCAAATGCACAATATGATCATAAGCTATGCTTCGGTTAGTCAACTCAGTTGGATGCTGCCCCCCCTCTTGACAGTTGAGGCCCTGGTGCCTGGTGCTGCAGCACACCCTAGTGTTATGGATAGTCCGCCACTGTGTATGGTTAAGGACACTGTTTTTAATTTAATGCATATATCTTTATTAATAAACAATGTCTTCCCACTGCCAGACCTCAGTTTTGCCACTGAAGGTGCCTTATCTTAGTTTGTGTGGACATGTTCCATGTTATTGTAGTAAAGTGTTCCTTACTGGAAGGAGATTCGAGACAATTTGTGTAGAAGAGAACTCACATTAATCTTCGAAATCATTCAACATGTGTCCATAATTTCTTTTTATTAGTTTGTCATACCATGTTACATATTTTGACAAAAGCTTTGTTTAAATTCCTATTTACCAGAAATTATTGGACTTTTGAGATCATTTTAGAATTATTTTGAGAAGGAAACAAACATTTCTTATCCACTGAATGCTAAAATTTTATGAATGTTCTAAGTTAGAATGTTTGCAGACGTTATATTGTATATTCTGTTTCATATAACTTCCAAACTGACATTTGTGGTAATACACTGCAATACTATGTGTTGGTCAACAGCAAACTGTTGTTTGCAATGAAAGTTTTAAGCTTTTGATAGAGTTTAAACAGCTGAAGTATTTGTTCTCATTTTAAGTTAGTCTAAAGATACATTTAATCTTATTTACAGCTTTCAGGATGCAGTTAAATTAAACTGGTTTTAAACAGAATATTTTTCAGATGAATATGTGCACAAAAAACGTAGATGGATACGATTAAAATATAATTCATAACAACTTAAAATATCATTACAGACAATGAAACAATATTTCATGGTTTGTAAACTGTATACAAAAGGAAGAACTGGAAATGTCTTGAATTAATGATCCGCTGAGAGTAGTTTGAAGAGTTTTCCAGTACCATAAAGAGTAACATTAATAATATTAACGTGACTGATATAATTATTGATCGCCTAATAACACATTACTCAAACAAACCACATTAAAAAAAGAAACTGCTAAGAAATCAAAAACATAATGGTTAATAACTGAAAACACTTGTATTTGTTAGGTGATAAGGATTGGCAACATTTGTTTGTTGATATGGGAGGGGCGTCTTAATATCAAATACGAATAGCTAAATGAAAGAGTACCACTTCTCTGTTCCCAATTGTCAATACGGAGGTTATATTAAACATATTTTAGAATTCAAAAGAAAATTATATTTTATTTCTTATAATTTCTCCGAGAAATGTATCTCAACTTTCAAATTTAACATACCAAAAATAGGGATATCCAACTTGCAATACAATTAAGTTTATATTGAACTATTTGTATATAATAAATGGTTGAGCATGGCCAAACAATAATATTTTGTAGTTGGTTAACATGTACGTTGTGTATAGACTTTTGACTTACATTCTGTATTTTAATAATAATATTAAATGCCATGTACTGCCTTAATACAATACTGAGAAAACCAGAAATATTATATACAAACCCTTCTGAAAATAAATTTTCCTCAAAACTATACAGCAATTTCATGTCCCCCCTCAGTAAAGATATTTCATGTACAACATAACACGGCTCTGTTATTATTGTTGATAGTTTGATCATAATAATCAAGCTGAACTGCACTACCTTTACATTAAACACATCTATACTCAAGTACAAGTTGGCATTACATATAAAACATAGAGGTACTGAAAATATTGATGTCTAAATATAAAAAGTGTACAGAGTCTGAAAGTTTTGTTTATGTAAATATTTTCTAACCCTCTGAAGGAAGGTGGTAATGTAGCTATATCATGTTTTTAAATTTTGTAATTGGAACTGGGAAGGTGGTATTGTCTTTATAGCTCCATAGCTGGACTGCTTGATCATTACACAATTCAGTCCATAGCTTTGTTACTTCGGAATGAAATCTTAGCTCTGAATGATAAATGTAACAGCCAATAAGCGATGTTTTGCTCGTCTCTTTACATATAGTTAGGTTGTGTTTAGAATGGTACAAATTAGTTTCTAACTGGTAAAAAGTTACAAAATTTGGTAGTGTGCATTGCTGTAGTGTTCTTATTGAATTCTTGAGTTCAGATTTAATGAATTCTAATTTAGGAGAACTGTGTGACTCAAAATGTAACTGATATTGCAGGAATACACCCTTATCCATAAGGACATAATGTACACACTATAAGTGTAAGTACTTAATTACTTTATTATAACTTAATGGTTTTATATTTTACAGTCGTCAGAATTTTTCAGACCTTTACAAAAAAAAGCAGTCAATTTTCATACATTGTTTTAATGTTTAGGTGAGTATGGGTTGGATTCGGTTAGGTTACATTATTTGTAAGGAAGCTACGTATAAAAGCAGAATTTTGTGTACTAAGATTTAAAAACATCAAGAAAATCCAGAATATATTTGTATACACACACATGGCAAAATGCATAAATAAAGAGAATGTTTAGCAGAATATGTGTACTATACATACCTCTGGGGGACAGAAAGTTGTAATGCTTAGACTGAAGGTGGTAATCGGGTGTTACAAACGGGGTACAAACTGAATTTTTTGAACACATTTTCTTTTATGAAACGATTAACGGGCTTAAGAATTACCAAAAACCCGCTCATATTTTTTGTAAATTAATAATTGCTACTTCAAATGGCTACTGAACTTTGGTTTTTGGGTAATTATTACCTTTCTAGCTAATGCTGGTATTGAAGTATTTTTTTTTTCTATTCTTCTATGTTATATAAACACGCAAAAAATAATTTTAAATGGCGGTCGAAGCTATTTACGAAGAAAAAAAATAAAATAATGACTCCCATAAGCACACATGGAAAGGTGAATGATCGCCATATTAACTGAATAGTTAGTGGGATCACCGCAGTCGGGCGACAGCGCACTAATGCATAGCAAATGACGAGTTATGACGTCATTCACAGATTAGCTATCACTAGGGATAAACGATACCATGAAAGTATCGATACTTATACTCATTACAATACTTAAATGAAAGTATCGATACCTGAGCAGTATCGAAAAAAAGAAGCCGATACTTGCAAGTATTATTGTACTCATATGAGTAAATTTAGCGCTAACCACAAACGCATTAAAATGTTGGGGATTTAAAAAACAAACAAAAAACACCATTTTCAATAAACCCAATAATATATTACAATAAACATTTTTGTACATTTTTTTTAAATTTATTTCCCTCAAAAAGAAATACAAAAATAAGAAAATACACAATTAAAAATTTTACACATTATTAAATAAAAGAATAAAAAACATGGTAATTATAATAATAAAAATTACTACTACTATTACTATAAAGAAATAATTTTTAAAAAAACTTTAACATAAAATAAAAAATTAATATTATATGTTTTTAGTTGTACATAAAAGAAAAACTAAACAACGAAACTAAAAAAAAGTAACACTAAAGGCCCCACTCTTCTTCATCAAGGCCACTTAAAAATGACAAACGCCCTAAATGTTTGGGAGACAACCTATTTCTCGACTGGTTCAATATGAAACCAGTTTTTGAAAAGAGGCGTTCACATGGCACCGACGTCGCCACAAACATTAAAACAACTCTGGCATTTTTGTATAAACCAGGGAATATGTTCTTCATATCATCCCACTCCTTTAACGGGTCTGTTTTCAGTGGGGATGTAGGATTATTCAGATAACGAGAAAGTTCGTCATCGGACTCGTCTTTGCGCTGGCTTCGTTGCCCATGGACCAACTCCTTGTGGATCTCCCAAAAGTCGAAGTCAGATGTATTTCTTCGTCTGACGAACTGGCTGAGTGTGCAGCATCTATGGTAGCTGCTTTTACCTTCTTGCGCAAAAAACTGATTACTTTAGCACAAGCTTGTGCATCCTTAAAGTGAAGGTTTTTGAATCTTGGATCCAAGACAGTAGCAACTGCCATATTCAAATTATTCTCTATATGTTCAAACCTTTTTTGAACCTCTCGGATCACTGCTTTCTTGGCCTCTTCGATTCTTGATGCTGAATCGGATTCGGAAATTGTAATCTTTTCCAGCTGTTTGATCAATATATTTACCATTGGAATAATTGTTGACAACGTCGTGTATTTTTCCCCTGATGCCTCCCTTGTCACATATTCAAATGGCTGGAGAAATAATAAAATATTTTTGATGTCGATTAACTCCCAATTAGTTGGCATTTCTGGAGCAGACATGTCCTCAATAGCAAGTTGACTAATGGTCGAAACCATTTCTAAAAACCGTTGCAACATATAATATGTTGAGTTCCACCTCGTTGCTACATCCAGGATAAGTTTTTTATGTTCTCCTTCAGAAATTTCATGCGTCGATTGAAGCAGACGAAATTTATCAGAAACCTTCACGCTATTCTTCACCCATTTCACGATGGCCCTAACTTTTTGAATGGATGGAAGAGCATTAATGTTTTTCAGAGAAGACTCAACCACTAAATTAATCGTGTGGGCGAAGCAGGCAATGTGCCTATTTTTTCCAATAAACAAGTTGATGGCAGATACCATATTTGCGCCATTATCGGTCACAACATTTGAAATTTTTTCTTTTGGTATATCCCATTCACTCATTAGATTATTCAAAGCATCTGAAATGTTCTCTCCTGTATGTGTTTTTTGTAATGGAACGACACCTAAATTAGTAGTCTTATGATTTATACTTCCATCATCCAAATAGTGAAGAGTAACCCCTAAGTAGGCACGTTCGTTCATGGTGTCTGTCCAAATATCGGTGGTTAAACAGAAATGACTTATCCTTGTGAGACCGACTTTCACTCGGAGAGCGCACATTTCATATTTTTCATTCATTTTTCTTTTTAGAATTGTTCCTGACGGAACAACATACAAAGGAGAGACCACCTTCATTAATTTCCTAAACCCACAGCCATCCACTGTAGCGAATGGTCTCATATCTCTACAGATAAAGTATAAAATTGCCTGTGTAATCGCATGGTATTTAGCACCACCGTCTTGAAACGATGAGGCCTTTTGGAAAGCTTCTACTATAGGCTTAATAATTTGTTGATCATCATCATGACTACGAGATTCGGTAGAACTAGAAGTAGAAGGTAAACTTGAGCATTCGCCTAATTTTGGCCACTTCTCAGGCAAAGTTGGTTGCTTCACTCGATCTTCTAATTCTGAATGTATGCGGGCATGATTTACCTTTAGATGTTTGAAGAGGTTGGATGTGTTTCCACTATACTTTATCTTCTTTCCGCAAGTCTTGCATTCTGCGACAGTTCCGTCCACTTTAGCAAAATACCCCCACACCTTGCTCTTAGGAGGTGACATTATTTAAAACTCAACAAAACAAACACTAAAACAGTAGTCACAATTCTCAGTGGTAAAAATAAAGAGTAGGAACTGAAGTCTGAACTATGAATAAACCTGAAGCCAAGAAACAAAATAACTAACAAAACAACAAAAGCGTAGCGCTAACAGCATAGGAAGGTTATGCAAATTCCGGAATTCGTCAGCCGTTGCCAACATAAACATTGACTCTTGGGCCACTTAACACTTAAGAAGTTAAAACTTAAATTATTATCACATTTTTCCCCGTTTTTAGCAAGGTACATTCTTTTTAATTATCTTGTTGATACATCCTCTTCATTCACTTTTTTAATATTATATATATATATTTAACTTTCACTATGAACACTTATTTTTACTATTACCCAGACGTTTCAACGTGGTATTCGTGTTCCTCAGTAGGTTTTAAATACTGAATTAATCTTTTTAATTATAATTATTAAAATAAAAAAAATTTCGTTTGAGTATTTTTTCCGATACCGGACCTCTGGTATCGATACCAGTACTCGTATCCAAAACATTGGTATCGATACCGAAATACTTGGTATCGAAAAAAAAGTATCGATACCATACTCATATCGATAGGTATCGTTTATCCCTAGCTATCACTGCAGTTCATCAAGTTTAGGCGCCAAATTACACGCGTTTATCTACAGTTACGAAATACACGTTTATACATGTTCTTGGGCGGCATAAAATTATACATCCCTCTTTTTGAGACAGAACTCAATGACTTAATGTCCAACGGCACCACTTCGCCCCTCAGACCTTATTACACAATTCTCAATTTATCTACAGTTATGAAATACACGCTTATACACACATGCTTGGGCGGCCTACGGCCGCAACAAAATTATACATCCCTCTTTTTGAAACAGAACTCAATGCTTTAATGTCCAACGGCACCTCCGGTGCCACTCGGCCCGTCAGCGGGCCTCACAGTCTATTCACGTGCGCATCGTGCGCAACTAGACAATGCCTAGACGTCCGTCTTCGGGGCTTCGCCCCTCAGACCTTATTACACAATTTTCAAGTAATTAATAACTCTACGACTTGTTTGTACTTAAATACGAATAAATACCGTTTGAACTTAACGGTTTATTAACGCGCTATTTTTTTGTTTCGACCAATCAGGCTTATCACCGACCTTCTTCATAAATGCGCGTCAGACTACACAACACGTGAATTAAAGTAAAATATGTTCAAAAGTAAAAGGTTAGTGGTGCTATTGTGAATTGATTTTCGTGATCCAAAACTATAGTGAAACAATTTGAAAAATAGTATACAGTGATATCAGTGAAGCCGAAATTGCATATCAACGACTGTGTAAGCAAGATAGGTTAAATGCCATTTGTCACCATCTACACAGTTAATATGGCGCTCATTCACCTTTCCATGCCTGCTTATGGGAGTACCGGTAATTATGGTAATTGTTACCTTTCTGGCCAATGCTGTTATTGAAGTGAAATATTTTTTTTCTATTCTTCTGGGTACCTTCTTCTGTTATATAAACACGCGAAAAAAAATTTTAAATGGCGGTCGAAGCTATTTACGACGAAAAAAAAATAAAATAATTACGGTAATTATCGGTTTTCTAGCCCGCGGTGGTATTGGAGTGACATATTTTTTTTTCTATTCTTCTATGTTATATAAACACGCGAAAAATAATTTTAAATGGCTGTCGAACCTATTTACGGAGAAAAAAAAAATTATATATACTCCCATAAGAACGCACGCAAAAGTGAATGAGCGCCATATTGACTGTGTAGACGGTGAGAAATTACATTTAACCTATCTTGCTTACACAGTCGTTCATATGCGATAACGGCATCACTGATATCACTGTATACTATTTTTCGAATTGGGTAATTTCTTATAATAAATTACATAATACAGGTGTATATATATATATATATATATATATATATATATATATAATAGGTATATAATAACAAGGAAGGGTAATTATGCTCGATCCGGATTATGCTCAAATTGCGGTGAAATATTTCTTTTCCTATTCTTCTATGTTATATAAAGACGGGACAAATAATTTTAAACGGCGGTCGAACCTATTTACGGAGAAAAAAAATTAAATAATTACTCCCATAAGCGCGCATGTAAAGTGAATGGCCGCCATGTTAACTGAGCGACGGCGCACAAATGGGTCGTTCTGAAATTAAGTGGAAATTTCAGTCATTTGCATTTTTTTTATTAATTAATATCCTGTAGAAAGCTACAAAACTGATTTTATTTTAAAGATTGTTGTATTATTTATTATAGGCAAAAGTAAAAAAAAATATAAATGCATATTAATGGGAAAAAATATATTAACAGTAAAAAATGTCACCTCCATGGGTGTCCCCGATTGTGTTTTTAGGAGAATATGTTAATGCAATTTATAATATTTTATATTTATGACTGTTATAAAGTCATATTTATATTAAACAACTCATTTACATCATAATTTATTGAAAGCAACTATTTAAAACAAATATTTTTATGTTGAAAAATACACAACGTTCCATGTCCCCACAGTCTGAGTCATTTCTATGGAATAATTCTATTAGTTTCATAAAAATTTAACAGATGGCAACACAAGCTTAACAAAGAAGTTGAAGGAGCCTAAGAAAGCCATCTTGATTGTGGTGTGAGTTGGTCCAACAGTGAGCATTGTTTTGGACTGTTTTAATTAGTTAAACTTTTTAAATTCGAGAGTTCTTTTTCATCGTGTCAACTCCGTGGATTCTTTAACTTAGTAAGTTTTCTTTATATATTGACTTTTCAGTAGTATAACTTACTACTTGAAGTACTTAAAACAATAAACCGAATTACATTGCTGAGCTTCTTACAGGTTAGCCTCAAATATAAAAAAATCGTGAAAATGTCACCTCCATGGTTAAATCGTTCCATGGAGGTGATGAGGATGCACAGAGGTGACAAAAAGTTGTCACTGGCTAACATTAGCTATTTATTAAGTATTTAAAAATATTTTTAAGCCACCTTTAACTGACATGGGAATTAAACACCTTTATTTTTAGGTTATATATACTTTTTATCTGAAGGCAGCCTTACTTAACTTATTTTAGGCCTCATTAATTCGATTTTGTACTTTGAAAGAGAGCTTTAATTTCAATAATGTCAAAGTCAAAGTGTCAAATTATAATTCTGCTTGTTTGTATACATTATAGTTTCTTGAATATACAAACCAAAATGCTTAACACTGCTTTCAACTGAAGCTAATTACTATTTTATAAAAATAATAAAGTTTAGTTTTGTTAAAAACTGTTATTTATTTATATTTTTAGCTAAAACAAATGGCACCAGTTAAATGCAAGAAAGTTGAAATTGAAAAGTTAAGAAGAATAAAGAAGGAATCAGAGCAAAAAAGAAGAGATAAAATCAGAAATGATCCAATTTTGTATGAAGAAGCCAAAAAGAGAGAGCGAGAAAGGTACCACAAAAGGAAAGCTGAGGGAAAAATAAAAAATATTTCATAGCTCAGCGCTACAGAAAAAAGAGTTAGACGCCAAAAATGGGTTGAAAAAAAAGAAAATCTCGCTTGAACAAGAAAAAGGTAGAGGAACAATTAGAATTAATTACTACAAATACTCCACAAGACAGTGAAGTAGAGGCAGATGCTGGCGCTGATAACCTTGAAAATGGAGTCATTGGGAGAGCTGGAAGCAGCAGAGAACTGAGTGGGAAAAAAGTTGCTAAAAGAAACAAATCTAAAGCATACAGAGAGATAGAGCGTCTGGAAAAAGAGCTTGAAAAAGAAAAGAAAGAAGTAGTAAAACTGCAAAGATGTAAAGAAAAATATAAGAAAAGGTTTTTCGTTTGAAAGAAAATAACAAAAATTTAAATAGTCCACAGCAAAAAGTTAAAAGTATTTTACAGGGAGAAAGAGTTTCCACTAAAGTGAGGAGACATCTTGAATTTGGATCTGTGCTAGCTACCCAGATAGAGGAAAATTTCAAGAAAAACAAAGATTCAAAGAAAAGTAAAAAAGCTTTTGGTTTGGTATTGTCAGGTAAAATAGTGAAAAACTATTCACTACAACTACAACTAGTTTGTTCACTAGTCGATTCATGCACTTGCTTCCAGTACACAAATACTGGAAAAATTTAAAGAGGATTGGTGAGGGCAAAAAAATTACTGACAATGAAATATAATACAAAAAATGAAGTGAGAAAGAAAGGTGATGTTGTGAATCACAGTAGGCAGATTGTCACCACTGCATGAACATCAGTCAATAGTAAAGCGCAGTCAAAAGTTCGTTAAGTGAAAATAGTGGCCTCGGGCGTACCAGATAGGCCTGAAGCAAAAGGGCCTATCTAATAATAACATAAAAAGTGTTCCCATGCAATTTATGGCAGCACGGTCACATAGTTAAAACATTAAGTGCCCGGGCAAAACTTAAAAGCCGGCTATATCAAAAATATATAAACACATACATTACAGTGCCTAAAGAGTTTTAAAGTAATGAGGTGACGTAAATAACGACATAATAAGTTCAACGAAAACAGTTACGGAAGTGCGGTATGCGGAAGCCAGTGGCAAACACGAGTGTCGGACCAACCATATGAACTCGCAGCTGATGGGTAACTGTACTGAACATAATTTATTAACAAAAACAGAAACATGGTAATCAAAGCTTAAAAATAATTTAATAGTTCTGAATTAAAAGATTTTATTGATGAGATCTCAGTAAGGGAATTAAAATAGTATGAGAGAGAGAGAGAGAGAGAGAGAGAGAGAGAGAGAGAGAGAGAGAGAGACGTAAAGTGCTGGTTACTGAATTAAAGTTATTGTTAAGTTATTGTCATATTAGTCTACATTGAATGATTAAATGCAAATGTATTCTTGTTTTATTATGAAAATTGTAGTGTAAAGTCCAAGTCAAAAGGAAATAGTTCAGTTCAATAAAAGAAAGCAAATTTAGTAGAATCCTAAAAATGGGTGTTAGCGTGATTATTGAGTAACTGAAACCCAGATAACCTTTTTCTGCAGCTGATTTTCGTCTGTACGACCTTGGAGGAGTAACCCGAAGGTAAGATAAGAGTTAAATATTAATTTGAATTAATTGAGTAGTTTCAATGTTATTAAGTTCTTTGAACAAGATGACGTAAGTAGAGTCGAGCCTGGCATAAAAGATACTAAAACAAAAAATAAGATCAAAAAGCAAAAGAGAACTTTAATGGGAAGCCTTAAAAACCTCCACAAAAAATTTGAGGCAGAATTTGGATATACTGCACCATATTCTACATTTTGTTCATTTCGACCATTTTGGGTATTGTTGCCGAACGTAAAAAACAGAGATACCTGTGCGTGTGAAAAGCACGAAAATATAGGATTGATTTTTGAAAAATTGAAAAGCGTAAAAGTCCTGAAATAAACGGATTTAGATGAAATGGTTAAGTCTCTATGTTGCAATTTGAACGAACTAAAAACTCGAGAAGAATGTTTGGAAAGAAGATGCCCATACTGTCTGAATAAAAGTATTGAAATTGATGAATTCGAAAACAGTATGACAAGTGTAGAACAATGGAAAAGAAAAAATGTTAAGTACACTGTAAAAGGCACTAAAAAGTTTGCCAAAAAGGTAGTAAAAGAAACAGTGGATATTGAAGTTAAAGCTCTTTTTGAAAAGTTGTATGATATGGTACCTTCTTTCATGCAACATGTTTGCAACATAATGCACCAGTATAAATCAATAAAAGACCAGAAGAAATCCATGAAATCAAATGAACTACTCATTCATGTAGACTTTAGTCAAAATTATGAATGTAAATACACAAAAGAAATACAAAGTGTTCATTTTGGCGGGTCACGCCAACAAGTAACACTACATACTGGTGTAATGTATTACAAAGATGAAAATGATGTCAACGACACAACTCAGTGTCTTTCATTCTGTTCTACGTCACAAAGCTTGAGACATGATGCCAGTGCCATTATAGCACATTTGAAGCCGATTTTGATATATGCAAAGGCAGTCGTTCAAGAAATAAAAATTATCCATTTTTTGAGTGATAGCCCAACAACACAGTATCGCAGTAGAACCATTTTTCACCTGATCTCAAACTACCTGGGAAAATTCAGGGGTACCAAAGCAATTACCTGGAATTACTCCGAATGTGGGCATGGCAAAGGAGCCCCCCGATGGGATCGGAGGATACTTGAAAAGAACAGCCAACCAGCTTGTAGCTGAAGGAACTGACTTGCCCACATTCCAGGTATTATACGACACTTTACAAAGAACTTGTGAGAATGTCAAGCTTTTTTTAGTAAACAAAGAAGACATAGAAAAAATTGATTCTCTAACTGAAAAGGACATTCCATCATACGCTGGCACAATGAAAATACATCAAGTAGTGTGGAGAAAACAAGCACAGAATCTTGAAATGCACAGATTAAGTTGTTTCAACTGTGGAACAACAAAGAATTGTTCTCATTACGGCATTGGGGTTTTCAACCCAAGACCTAAACAAAAAGAAATATGTACATTTAACCTGCCAGGAATATCACGCCAGATAAAGAAAAAGGACAGGTTACACTATGAAGACATCTACAACAGTGACACTAGTGAAGATGTTTAAAAACACACTGTTACATAAATGACTATGTCGTTGTCAAAGTCTTTGGAAAAAAACAATCAGCCTCTCTTTATGTGGCAAATGTCACAGAGTGTGCAAAAGATTCATTGTATGTCCGTTTCATGCAAAGGTGCCAGAACACAAAAAACAAATGTGTTTTTACAAAAGAGCTGGAAGCTTATGTTCATAGTAAAGAAGTTGTTGCTGTTTGAAACATCCAATTTTGAATTCAAGAGTGCACTATGTTTTCGACTTCCCCAATGAATTAGGATTTAAAGTTTTTTAATTAAGTTTAGAAGCCTAACTGAGCCCATGTCATGTAGGGAATTTAGGCAATCGTTCTAATAATTCATATTTGGCCTCTTTAACAATAATTCTCTTGTGTTTTTGAAAAACTTAAGTTCAAATTGTTATGTATCCTACTGTACATAAATAAATTTGTTTACATAAAATATAATTACAATTTACTACTGCAAGGATTATTATTTAACTTTCCTACATCAAATAACTAACATATCTAAGATTTTTAACTTGTACTTTACATAATAGTGAAACTTAAGCTCTCATATGTCACCTCCGTGGTAGCGATGTCACCTCCATGTCTTATGAAAATTAGCTCTGAAAGGCTAAAAATCATTCCTTGACCTCGTTTAATAGTTTACATGTATTTGATTACATCATAGGGAAACTACTATTAAATAATAAAACTGAAATTATTTTGTACATAATAGTTTTTTTGCTAGTCTGAAATTTCCACTTAATTTCAGAACGACCCAAATGCACAGCGAATGAAGAGTTTGACGTCTTAAATATTTGAAAAATGGTTCGCCTTAATTTTTGCAAGAATTATATGAAACAATGAACTATAACCGCGGCCCTTCGGGCCGCCCCTCCGAACCTAACCGTCAGGTATCGGCTCAACTCGCTTTTCATCCAACTCAAGTTGTCTTATGTAATTATTTAATTTTTTTCTCCGTAAATAGGTTCGACCGCCGTTTAAAATTATTTTTCTCGTGTTTATATAGTATCGAAGAATAGGAAAAGAAATATTTCACCGCAATTTGATCATAATCCGGATCGTGCACAATTACCCAAGGAAGAACCACATATCTAAATTGAAATTACTTTTTGAGACTGTGTCTGCATTATATTACTAATACTGTACCTATCAATGAATACTATCGTTATTTCCACCTTAACCTAACATCCAGTTGTCTTTACATAAGTAAATTACCTTAGACCTTCTAAAGTATACTACGGCTGCTATAAATTAGTTTCACTAACATAAACTATTCAGTACACCGCTGCAGGTAATAAACGTTTCGAAAGCACGCTAACAACACTTGACTGATGAATTGGTAAAATACAAACCGTACTTTTCAAAACTATTCACCACACTACTAACTAGTAGAGGTGGGCCGATATACCTGTAATAGGTATTTTGGAACGATATTCTTGTGGAACGGATGTAACAGTGACTGAAAAGTTGAAATACCTGTTATTCGCGGCGACGCTGTTCCGAGTCGAGCCACGCCGCCCTCGCTGTTCCGAGTCGAGACACACCCCCTACGCACGTACACAGACACACACACACAAAAAGTACGCAAGATCACGTAAACCAAGGCCAAATACTAGGCGTACAAAATTATCGCTGGAACGCAAGGAACAGCCAGTAACGCGTTATTTAAAATACTAGGTATTTCAAATACTAGTGGTATCACCGATACACAAGGAACAACGCGTTCCAGAGTAACAGTAGTATTTTAGTAACACCTAATATTTGAGGAACACCTAGTATTTTAGGAACAGGTAGCATCAAGCATATTTCGAGTAGGAAATATAAGAAACATGAGAAATGAGAGTATATAGTAGGAGCCACTTTTTCGTCCTGTATACTTCATTCTGCGCAAAGAGACGAAGCTGTTTTTAATAAAGGAAATAATTCATCCTGCTGTTACATTTATTCTCGTGTGATATGCAGATATAGAATACAGATTATATGCTAATAAATTATATATTATACTAGTCACCAACTTGTAACTAAAATCGGTTGGTAAAACTTTATGTTTTTACTCAAAAAAACTTTATGTTCCGAGTAGTTAGTGAAATCGTATTTAATTATATTGAGTTATAACCTATAGAGTGGCTGAGTTGATAAGCTATATTATACTTTTTATTAATGTGATTTTAACTTCACTACACATCTCACGTAAATGATGAGATTGTTGTAATGGACATTTATGCACTTTATCTAGTCCTGTTCCTTAAATAACTGTAATGCATTTAATTTACTTTTGTTGTTGCTTATTATTTATAAGTTTTTATTTATGGTATACCATATTTATATTTAATTTATTACATTTTGTTTATTCTCATTCACTCTTGTGGCTTACTGTTATGTTTTTATTATACGTTTCTGATGTTTTTTCACATTATTTTTTGTGGTATTACGTGTAGGCCTACTCTAAATTATTTAATTGCCCCGAGTTTCGCAACTGATTTGTCTAACCAATGTTAGTTTGTTTACTACTTATAGTGAAAACTAAATTGGTATTCCCAAAGGGAGATAGGCCTATAAATTCTCTTGTTTCTTATTTCCATTTAAACAGTAATAGTTTAATAAAGTCACAGTGTAAAGTAACACTGTTAATACTTTTAGTTTCAATTTATTTCTTATAACAAATTATATAGTATAGGTTATATAATATCTTCAAATAAATACACAGCAAGTAGGTTTATTAATATATTAATAGGTTTAACTAGGTGCAAATAAACCTACTTGGAGTGTATTTATTTGAAGATATTACATAGGAGACCTGCAGGAAACTCAAAACGAGTTACTTACAAAGGGTAATATAGGTTATGTATATATAGTATATAATAACAGGTATTTGTACCTGTTATTTTTTTGGAACGGTATTTTCATACCTAGTATTTTAAAATAACAGTTTAGCCCACCTCTACTAACTAGAAGTGGCCGCAGTGTTACCAACTCTCAAAAATATTTATCCCCAAAGCTAAAGTCAAAACCCCTAAAAAAATAATACTCTGTAAAAATAATAATTAATAAATAATAACTATTTATACCTATAACAGGTATTTTGGAACGATATTTTTGTGGACGGATGTAACAGTGAATGAAAAGTTGAAATATCTGTTATTCGCGGCGAGCTGTTCCGATTCGAGGCACGCCCCCTACTACAATCCTACACATAGAGCTCTATAAATCCTTTTATAGATCCTTAGGTGCGTAGGGGGCGTGCCTCGACTCGGAACAGCGAGCCCGCGAATAACAGGTATTTCAACTTTTCAGTCACTGTTACATCCGTTCCATAAAAATATCGTTAAAAATACCTGTTACAGGTATATCGGCCCACTGCGAACGAAAACGTTGAAGAAAGCATATCAGTTTTGACTTAAAAGTACTGAACTGAGAGCTTGCTTTTTAAAAGTGTATTTTCTGAAACGGTGTACTGAATAGTTTATATTAATACATCTAATTTATAGCAGCTGTAGTATACTTCAGAAAGTGGAAGGTAATTGTTTATTTAAATACAACTGGGCATTAGGTTAAGATAGAAGTAACGACAATGGTCATCGATCGGTATGCTATGAAGTATACGTTAGTAAGATGATCCAGACCCATTATGATAAATTTGGAAATGTGGTTCTTTGTTGTGTTTTTAAAATTATCACAAGATTATTAAAGATGACTTGTCTTTACCCGAAAATATCTTTAGTGGCAGTAAAAACATTACCAAGGTCTTCTTTTTTATGTCAGAATTAATAATTTATTCACTTACAAATTTTCACAGTAGCTTGTATCAGGCCTGCATACGCTGTAAACAATACAACGCCTCAATGTCTGGTGGTAGCTCTAAATATACCACGTATATGTATTTGAATTTAACCAGTATAAGTGTATGTTAGAAATATGCGGTATTGAAAGTGATGGCATAGTCAAGAACTGTTGTACAACTTACAGGACAAATTGAAGAGTAAAGTAACGTTATTGTAGCTTGCATAACCTGTAACTGGTCAAACATAACCTCACGATACTGAGCGGATGGCGTAACTGCATACTAAGATAAGTTTAGCGAATCCTCGTCAAGTTTTACAAAATCGCATTAGAAATTATAAAATATAGTAAAGGTTGCTTCAGTCATGTGGGATTCTAAGCAACACTGTCAAAAAGATTTACTTGTAGAGAGTGAAATAATATGACAGGTTTACTTCATCTCTATCTGCGTGTGTGTGTGTGTGTGTGTGTGCGTGCGCGCGCGCGCGTGTAGTTAGCACTTCTAAGTATATAGTAATACCATGTATGAATCCTCTTTGTAGCAAGGTGAATTATTTAGTATTCTTGTCACAATTTTTGTTCTTTAATGATGTGAAGAATAACCACGATGTAAGGTGTAATGCTTAGGGGTTTACTAATATGACTTTGTACATCGTTATTTGACTTTTGCTTTCAAAAAATACAGTTTGAAATACCTATAAATAAATGACAGCAAGAATACAGTAACATTGAAACATACAAATATTCAATAGCATACTGAGTATTTCTGTTAGTGGCACTTACAGATTGCAACAGGTCTACAGTAGATGGATTATAAATATAGACACATGAGTATAAGTAAATATGTGATGATTTCTCTAAACTATGCATTTGTGATAATATTTTCACACTGATTCAATATAGGCCTACATTAAAAATTACATTGTAGTTACTCAAGTTGACAACAGATTGGATATAGAAAAAGTATTGTGTACAGTGATTACTGCAAATGAAAACAAATATCATTTCAGTATATTAATATTACAATCATTTATTATATAATTTTTATCTGGCTGAAGAATAAAACAAGTAAATGATTTTGTAGACTTCCAAAAACCGGTAATTGTTACCTTTCTGGCCAATGCTGGTATTGAAGTGAAATTTTTTTTGTCTATTCTTCTATGTTATATAAACACGCAAAAAATAATTTTAAACGGTGGCCAAAGCTATTTACGAAAAAAAATTACTCCCATAAGCACGCATGGAAAGGTGAATGAGCGTCATATTAACTGTGTAGACGGTGACAAATGGCATTTAACCTATTTTGCTTACACAGTCATTGATATGCGATAACGGTTTCACTGATATCACTGTATACTATTTTTCAAATTGTTTCACTACAGTTTTGGATCACAAAAATCACAATTCACAATAGCACCACTAACCTTTTACTTTTGAACATATTTTACTTTAATTCACGTGTTGTGTAGTCTGATGCGCATTTATGAAGAAGGTCGGTGATAAGCCTGATTGGTCGAAACAAAAATTAGCGCGTTAATAAACCATTAAGTTCAAACAGTATTTATTCGTATTTAAGTACAAACAAGTCGTAGAGTTATTAATGACTTGAGAATTGTGTAATAAGGTCTGAGGGACGATGCCCCGAAGACGGGTGGTCTAGGCATTGTCTAGTAACGCGCGAGAAGCGCGTGTGAATAGACTCTGTGAGGCCCGCCGACGGGCCGAGCGGCACCGGAGGTGCCGTTGGACATTAAAGCATTGAGTTCTGTTTCAAAAAGAGGGATGTATAATTTTGTTGTAGGCCGCCTAATGATGTATGTATAAGCGTGTATTTCATAACTGTAGATAAACGCGTGTAAATTTGATGAACTGCAGTGATAGCTAATCTGCGCATGATTTCATAACTCGTCATTCGCTGTGCATTAGTGCGCCGTCGCCTGACTGTGGTGATCCCACTAACTACTCAGTTAATATGGTGATCATTCACCTTTCCATGCGTGCTTATGGGAGTAATTATTTTATTTTTTTCTTCGTAAATAGCTTCGACCGCCATTTAAAATTATTTTTTGCGTGTTTATATAACATAGAAGAATAAAAAAAAAAAATTTCACTTCAATACCAGCATTGGCTAGAAAGGTAATAATTACCCAAAAACCAAAGTTCAGTAGCCATTTGAAGTAGCAATTATTAATTTAAAAAAAATATGAGTGTTTTTTTGGTAATTAATAAGCCTGTTAATCGTCTCATAAAAGAAGTGTGTTCAAAAAATTCAGTTTGTACCCGGTTAGGGGGGGAGGAGTCCACCTTTTCTATATTGTCGATTGTTCCGTAGTTTCTTTGTCTTCTAGTCTGCACTAATATTTTTGTTTTATCTATGTTGATTTTGAGGCCTATATTGCTAGCATTTTCTTTGAGTTCAGAGTACGTTTCCTCTGCTGTATTTTTTGTCTGACACATTATGTTGATGTTTTCCGCTTAGGCTGCTAATTGGACCGATTTGTTTGTCAGTACGTTATTTCTTCCTACTGACAGTTTTCTGATCACATATTCTAAAGCTAGATTAAACAAGGTCGGGGCCAGCCCATCTCCCTGTTTTAACCCTCGATTGATTACAAATCCTTCTGTCATGTGTCCTTGTATTCGTACCTGAGCTTCTGTATTAGTCATTGTCAAGCTTATCATCATTAACAGTTTCACTGGTATGTCGAATTCGTATAAAATATTAGATAGTTTATCCCTATCTATCGAATCATACTTGTCTAAAATCAACAAAAATATTATAGACGTCTATATCTTGTTCCCATGCTTTACTCAGAACTTGTCTGACTGTATATATTTGATCTAAGGTGGATCTTCCTTTTCTGAAACCGGACTGGTATTCGCCGATAACCTCTTCAGCATATGGCTGTAATCTTTTATTGATTATGTATGTAAAAAATGTGTTACTAGGCAGTCAATAATTATATCAGTCACGTGAATATTACTAATGTTGCTCTTTATGGTAATGGAAAACTCTTCAAACTACTCTCAGCGGATCATTAATTCAAGACATTTCCAGTTCTTCCTTTTGTATGCAGTTTACAAACCATGAAATATTGTTTCATTGTCTGTAATGATATTTTAAGTTGTTATGAATTATAATTTCTACAGGTTTTTTAATTGTATCCATCTACGTTTTTTGTGCACGTATTCATCTGAAAAATATTCTGTTTAAAACCAGTTTAATTTAACCGCATCCTGAAAGCTGTAAATAAAATTAAATGCTTCTTTAGACTAACTTAAAATGAGAACAAATACTTCCATTGCAAACAACAGTTTGCTGTTGACCAACACATAGTATTGGAGTGTATTACCACAAATGTCAGTTTGGAAGTTAGATGAAACAGAATATACAATATAACGTCTACAAACATTCTAACTCAGAACATTCCTAAAGTTTTAGCATTCAATGGGTAGGAAATGTGTCTTTCCTTCTCAAAATAATTCTAAAATGATCTCAAAAGTCCAATAATTTCTGGTAAATAGGAATTTAAACAAAGCTTTTGTCAAAATATGTAACATGGTATGACAAACTAATAAAAAGAAATTATGGACACATGTTGAATGATTTCGAAGAAAAGTGTACTTGCAGGATTAATGTGAGTTGTCTTCTACACAAATTGTCTCGAATCTCCTTCCAGTAAGGAACACTTTACTATAATAACATGGAACATGTCCACACAAACTAAGATAAGGCACCTTCAGTGGCAAAACTGAGGTCTGGCAGTGGGAAGACATTGTTTATTAATAAAGATATATGCATTCAATGTAAAACAGTGTCCTTAACCATACACAGTGGCGGACTATCCATAACACTAGGCTGTGCTGCAGCACCGGGCACCAGGGCCTCAACTGTCAGAGGGGGGGCAGCATCCAACTGAGTTGACTAAGCGAAGCAAAGCTTATGATCATATTATGCAATTGTTTTGTTTTCTTACGCAGTTACTAAGCATGGAGAGTTTCGAGTTGGAAAATCTATTGAATACACTTATAGAAGTTTACTCGAACGATTGGAATAACGATCTAATAGAATTGAAGCACTGTGCCATGAGTAGAATTGCAAGAAAGAGTTTTTTTTCCAAATCGTTCGAATGAAGTTTCTAGATACCGTGATAGTACGGTTTGTCCGCTCGAATTATTAAACTGGATTATTGATTGTAAAATGATTGATGCATTTCTGAATATATACATTGCTTATTGTCTGCTTTTGAAGATTCAGTAACTAACTGCGAATCTGAAAGATCATTATCAATATTAAAACGCATTAAAGATGTGTTGAATTCAACTACGGGAGATGAGAGATTATCTTCATTAGGAAGGTTGGATATTGAAAGTGAGGTAGCCTACTTGAATTGCTCAATTTAGAAGAAATTATATAAGACTTTGTTAAGGCAAAATAAAGAATAAAATGGATTGACTAGTATTTTCTAAGCTCAAGTACTTCTGTGCTCATTGTAATCACTATATATAGCTAAATATTTGTCGTAATTTGAGAGTTTAATAAAATACCATAATTCTTAATTATATAAATTGTGTATGCCATTTATGAGTGTAAATAATGGATAAAAGGTTGAATTATGAATCGGGGGGGAGGGCACCAGTCTGATGGCAGCATAGGCCACCACGCGCTTCTAATCTGCCCCTGACTATATGTTATTCCTGCGCTAACTTGTGTGTGATGTAGACTTAGTTTTATAATTGCCAGCTTGTTTTCATTTGTTTCAGGTGTTAACAAGAGCAGTTTATCCATCTTAAGACAAATGGAAAAAAACAAATTTGAGGACAAGGTATACTGTTAAAAAGTAAAACACGTAGGCCTAGTTTATACCATTAATATATAATTAACTTGATACACATGTATTGTACATTGCCATATACATACATATTCGTGTACATAGATTTCTTATTATTTTAATAATAGTTTATTATCACCCTAATCATTTTTAATTAAATGCTGTACAGGATATGATTGACACTGATCGAGTGGTCGCTTGGCACTTCGTAGAACATTGTAGTAATACTTGAATTTAATAAATAAACCCTTGGTAAGTTCTACAGATGACAGATGATTTTATTTTCCTGACAATTGTTTCACCAGTTACAGTAGCTTCAGAGGTTGGATTTGAACTGACAGGTTTGAAATATATGTTCAAATCCAACCTCTGAAGCTACAGTAACTGGTGAAACAATTGTCAGGAAAATAAAATCATCTGTAGGACTTACCAAGAGCTTATTTATTAAATTAAAAGGATATGATTTATATATATTTTATAATGACTTTACCTCAAGATGTTTTCTCCCTGGAAGCCTTATGTTCCCATCTTCAGCCTTCCTAATTTTGAGCCTTGTGAGGTATTTATGTGTTGGCTGGTTGTTGCTTTGGTTTCCTGTTGGTCTCTGGTGCTTTAAATTGGTATTATTGTGTGTGATTGTAGTGTATATTGCAAGGTAACAGGTAGTTAGCTGACCAAACTTGCAGAAATGATGCTCAATTAGTGATTTAATACATTTATTGACCTTTTTCCAACATGATTCCATTAAAATGTTTTTTTTTTTTTTAATTTAATACAAAGATACTTGTATTGAAAAGTTCAAAAGTTTTCTTTTCTTAATATTCTCAAATGCGATTTGATGTTTATCTTCCCACTTCCACTTATGCCCCTTTTTAAGTAATTCTAATAAAGGTGTTATTGTTTTAGAATAATTCGGCGAGAAACGACGATAGTATCCAGTTAACCCGAGAAAAGGTCCAACATCTTTAACCTTTTTAGGTGTCGGGAACTTAACAATACTATCTACTTTCTCTGGATCCGTGCTAATACCGTCGCATTTATGACATGCCCCAAGAATTTAATTTCAGATTTAATAAATTCACATTTAGATTGCTTCAAAACTAAGTTAGCATTCTGGAGCTTATTTAACACTATGTCAAGTGTTCCGTGAACGATTTAGACACGACTGGGATGTCATCCACAAAAATGCTGACAAATTCCTCTACCTCGGGGCCAAGTGCTAGCTCTAAAAATTTAGTAATTGCAGCTAGACTTGTCACGAGTCCGAATGGTACGACTTTAAAGTGGTAGCTTTTGTTTTTATAGAGGAATGGAGTATATTTCCTACTCTCCTCATCCAAAGGAATCTGCCAGAAACTGCTGGTAAGGTCAAGCCGCGTCATGTATTGAATACCTGGACACTTTGTGCCTTCACCTCCCTTTCTCAATATTATTAGTACATATATTTAGTAAGATATATATGACCAATACCATAATTCGGTATTGCTGGTACTCACCAAAATTCATTATTTGCCGGGCTCCTCATCTGCTGTTATACACTGTTTTATACCTAAGGGTTCCAGGGTTTCGGGTACAGGAAGATTTCGAAACACAGTGGACGACACAATTGATAATACAATATTCTTGAGGTTAACCATTAAATTTAATTTCACTATACGTTCTTACATACAAACCATGTGTTTACTATAATGACGTCAGGTGGCCTGACTTAAACAAAATGGCGGTTGCCCTTATTATATCTCGTGGTATTCTTTAATTGCTTTATTGTTGGATTAATATCAGTTTAACATTACTGCTGCAGCTTCAAATTTATGAATGAATAGAGTTTTAAATTTATTACACAAACCAATGCCCTCGGCATGTTTTTTATGGCCATACATCCACTCTCTCATTTGCACACTCAGTTTTCGACACATACATTTTTAAATCAACAATTGAATATTAATGAGCTCATAAATAGAAAAATAATGAAAGGAACTTCTCTGGTTTAATCGGTGCTGATGTCCATCCGTTGATTGTGCTTACTGCCCATGGTGATGGCCGGTGTTCGCCTTTTTTAGTCTGCCGCTTAATTAGGTTGATATTGCACTGAATTTACATTTGAAGTAACTGTAAGTGAACAAGTTATATGAGCCTTTATTGCTCCACTATAATGGCCAACATTTTGCCAGTTGTATTTAAATTATTATAAAATTTTGTGCACCCAGCGATACTTCGCTGTGGCTGCTATGAAGGATGGCGTTGAAATGAGAGCGAGGCAAATGTAAAATTACGCTTGTGTGTGTGTAGTTCTTACGTCATTCTGCTTTGTCTTACTGGACAACGCCTCGTTACACACATTGTACTCAGTGCGTCATTGTTCTTAGCGATGACGGAGCCGTGTTATAGCCCAATCATAATGCATATTGTTGTACTTCGTCATAAACAACGCCATGGTATATTTTGATGTTTTCACGTCCACCGGAGACCTTGGTGTTTTACTCTGGCCGAAATTACGTTGTTCCTTTTTCCAGAGGGACAATGTACCTAACCATTCTGTATGTTTAAAAAAATACATAATATAACATTGAAAATCCCCATAATTCCCATAATTCTGGTACTGAGTCTCTCTGTACTGTTACAAACCCCCTCAAGGAAAATTTTTGTGTCGAAACACAAAAAATTTCCTTGACTCACTCACACTTTCCTAAAAGGATCAGTCTAGATATGTCACCACAACCCCCTGTAATGTTACCAAAAAATTTTATCATCACTTACCCTTGGTCCCATGATGTTGGTCGCACCCTCTGACCTTACTGGACTTCTCCTGAGAGATCCCTACACCATAAGGCCATGAGGCACTCTACACTCCTGTTCTGACGCTCCAGCCAGCCCAGGACTGCGGTCACAACACCACAAAACTCTGAAACATCCAATACAAAAATTCAAAATAGTGGTATAATACACTTACATATCTACAACTGATATGTTCCCCTTTAGACGCATTGGTTTGTGTTTGGGGCATTGGTTTGGTCTTAAATTCAACAGGTTCAACCTCACAACTACAAGACTTAGAATACCTTGATTTTTACCACCACCTAAATCAATTTCTTATTTGTAAGAAAATAACAACATATCTATAACTACACACATAACACAATATATCAATAATTCTTTAATATACCCCCAAAATACCTTCACCTAATTAATTCTACAAATTCAGATTACAATTATCATGGCAGACATTTTTTCTTTAAACTTTGTTGCTCAACTTATAATCAGTTATTTATTTTGTAAATGGCAGCTTACTAGAATATTTTATTTAACTTCATTTTTAACTTTAAACTTCTCACTTTAAAATATACTATCTCTTAACACTTATTATCGTCCTTACCCCTGTAACGACCTCCTAGCCACACACTCTATTGCCCCCCAACCGAACTGTAGCGCTCGGGTGCCTCTGCAAGAACTGTAATTGTGGAGGAATTATCATCTCCTTTGTTCTTGTGTTGGCTTCACATTTAAACAACAAGATATCATAATATCTAAACTTATATAATTACACGCCCTTAAACGGTTCTACCACTGGTCTCTGCTGTTCCTTCTCGAACAGAGTGGCAGCCGCTGTTCCCTAATTCCGGGTAATTTCCCCATAGATATACCCCCCTGTTAATTTCTATTCTACACCAATTTCAAGACAGCTATGGTCGAAGGACTTAAATAATGGCCATAGCTGACCGCTCGCCAAAACCACGATTAGTGCTGGTAAGGCAGTAACCGCCCGAAAGTCGGGGAAATTAATTTCCTTCACATGTTTTACTTAATGATATTGCTACACTGCACAAATAAAATCACATATAATATGAATTACATTCAAAATGTACAGTGTATTACGCCCACATGAGGCCTCCGATGATGGCAGCATTCTATGTGTTGCTCATCAACCCATTTCACTAGCCACAGTAGTACATGTCACTACTGTCCTAGCTCATTACTTATACTTTACTTTTTCTACATTAACTGCTCTCACAGTCCAATTTTGACTTATAACTCACTAACACCACCTAACTACAAAATACTCTTCACTCTTGCTCAAAAACAAGTTCGTTAATTATTTAAAATTTTCACATAGACACTTTACAAGTTCGAGCTTTACCTTCTTTCACAACTATATTCACTGCTATAACAAGATAGGAACGACAACAATGGATCACCTGCTCAGCTTACCTTACATACACATATTTCTCCGTTTTCAGCTGGAAAACCAACAATACTCATTTCTCTAATTATAACAATTTTAATACATTTTACCTCACATTTTCAAAGAAATCTTTGTTACTGGAATACATATATATATATATATATATTTTTTTTTTTTCAATACACATTTAATTCTCATTCACACTTCTAATCAAGTAACACTCTCTTTCTCTCTTTTTTTCTCTTAAAATTTATTTATTTTTTTTTTTTTTCTCTATGCTTCCCAGTATAGTTTCAAATTGCTAGCATTTTGTGTACCCACTATTTCTTTAGTCTCCCTATCCTGTAGTACATAGGCATTCTGCATTTTAACTTCAATTACCTCATAAGGTCCTTCGTACAGCAGGAAGAATTTCTTAATTTCCTTTAAATCTCTACCTGTTCTGTTGTGCAGCATGTCTATCCTTGACAAAGTATCCGGTATCTTGTTCTCAGATCCTTTGATATATTCCCATTCAAAATTATATTCTTGTAAAATAAGTACCCATCTGGTTAGACGACTATGAGCAAGCTTACATGTTTAAAAATGATAAAGCTTTGTGGTCCGTCCTAATTACTGTGCGATTTCCTAGAATGTATGTTCGAAACTTTCCCACTGCGAACACTATGCTCAATAGCTCCTTCTCCGTCGTCGTATAGTTCTTCTCTGCCTGGATCAGTGATCTACTTGCAAATGCTATTACCTTATGCTCCTTGTCCTCACCTTCTTGGTATAATTCTGCACCGATGGCCACATTGCTCGCATCCGTTTGTAAATAAAATACTCTCTCGAAGTCTGGGTGGTTCATCATTACCATTTGACTGAATTTCTGCTTTATCTCTTCAAATGCTGTTTGCTCCTTCTCGCCCCATTTCCATTGTTTGGTTTTCTGGAGTACTGCACTCAATCTTGTGGTTAACTCTGCATAATTCTTCTGAAATTTCCGGTAGAAATTACATAACCCAAGGAAACTTTGTAATTGTTTCACATTCCTCGGTTCAGGGAAACGCATGATTGATTCTACTTTGTCGGGGTTCGCTGCTATTCCTTCAGGTGTGATAATAAATCCTAAAAATTTTACCTGTGTCTGCAGAAACGTTGACTTATCCCAATTCACGGTGAGTCCGCCTGCCTCTAGTTTAGCCAATACATAGTCCAAGTGATCTAAATGGTCTTCGAAGGTCCTTGATGCAATCAAGATATCGTCCACGTAGACCGTCAAAAAGTCTAAGTCTTTGGGTCGCAAAATTTTGTCCAAACACTTTATAAAGCTGGCGACGCTGGTGTTCAATCCGAAAGGTAGACGTCGAAACTGGTAGTTCTTACCATTAAATAAAAATGCTGTATACTTTCTACTAACCTCGGCTAGTGGAACCTGCCAATATCCAGATGTCAAATCCAACGATGTCATATACTTTACTCCACTGAACTTCTGGAAGATCTCATTGATAGGCTCTGGTGACTCTCTGTCGGGAATTATGATCTGGTTTATTTTTCTGGCATCTAGGCACAAACGTACGCGTCCATCTTTCTTAATTACTACTACAAGTGGATTAGAATAATGCGATACTGACCGTTCAATTATACCTGTTTCTACCATCCTGTCTAGTTCTCTCTGCACCGCGCTTCTTTTTGAGTAAGGGACGGGGTAGCTCCTTTGCAAGAACGGTGTGTGTTCCCTTATTTGTAATGCACATTCATACCCTTTTGCCCTTCCTGGAACTTCGGCAAACACTCCTCTGTACCTCGCTATCACCTGCCATAACGCTGCACGCTGGCCGCTCCTTACCACCTCACCTTCACTACAAAATTCATCCGCCCTTATCTCCCATACTGCATCATTAATATTACTCTTTTCACTCTCCAACTCACTCATATATTCTGTCTCTAAACATGCACTTACCATGGTACCTAAATTACTCTCACTTACCCCTTTCTGTAGTATTTTAACTCCGCACGTTCTAACTCTACCTATTATATGCTCAAATTTTACTCTTACCGACCGGTCACCCCCATCTAACTCTATCACCTTATCTCTAAAATTTATAACAGCTTCCGTCCTTTGTAAAAAATCGTTACCCAGTATGACATCTAAACTTAACCCTCTTGCTACCAAAAATGTGTTTACAAATTCGACATTATCTATCAGAAAATTCAAATGTATTTGTTTAGTGACTCTCTTACTTCGTACACCCGTGACTCCTATTACCGTGACTCCTGCTACTGGTAAGATTGGAATATCCTTGTTAGACTCTCTTAGTTCTGCTAAAATGTTCTCTGCTATCACGGAAATTTCGCTACCCGTATCTATCAAAGTTTTAAAATTCTTATTTCCTACAGTTACCTGAATCTCTGTCAGTCCTGCTCTCACCTCGCTGTTTGCATAGTTTTCTTCTTCCATCAGGTCAGCGACAATATCTGCTTTTATTACATGACTGTAAATCTCCTCGACTGGTTGGACCTCCTGCGTTTCCCTGAACAATGGTCGGGTCCTGGCTACCACTGTCGTTTCTAGTTTTCCTGGTGTCTGCTAGTGGAGGGGCCTCGGTGTCCCTTATCTGGCCTCTGGTTGTTGTTCATCGCTCCTCTAGTGTCAGGTGTCTCTCTGCCTTGTGGTTTATCTCGTCTCTCCTCCGTTGTCCTTCTCTAGGCGTTCTACATTTGAAGCACTGTCGCCTGAATGGGAAATTCTCCTGTTGACACTTATAACATCTCCACTCACCTGGTTTATAATGGTCATTTTTATTTATCACATTAGGTTCATTGTAATGGTTTCTCTGTGGATGGTATTCTACCTGGTTTGGTTTATAATTACCCGGTGTTACTCGCCTATTCACTTCCCTATCTCTAATATTTTGCAAAATGTCAAGGACTTTTTCAAGTTCGCTTAAATTAGATATTTCTTTAGTCATTAAAATTATTTGTATTTCTCGAGGAAGATGTTTACTAACGTACCTTACAAATGATGTAAAAGGAATTGGAGGTTCTAAATATTTAACTTCATTGTACAACTGTGTCACGTATATTGTTATGTTATTGTTTGTGTGACTCCCAAAATTACCCGTTCCCATTATTTTACTCCTCAACGCTTCCTGTTCCTCCTCTGGCCAATATTTTCCCTTAAACGCTTGTTCAAACATCTCGTAATTACCCCACTCTATTCTGTGTGCTTCTGCCCATACCGCGGCACTACCCTTAAAACATCTGATTATTTTAGTTAACTGGATCTCCCAATTACTACTACTAAAATGGTGGTACTCCCTAGTTTGGTTAATAAATCGCATGGGGTGTATTGAGCGGTTTTCGTGACTGAATAACTCTAACTCTATTTCATTATACAAATCTCTCGTAATAACAACTCTTTCCGTATTTCTCGTTAAATTCTTTCTAATCTCCCCCCGCAATTCATTTTTCATTTTGGTTAAATCATTCTCAGTTAGGTTATATCTATCATGCACATCGTTATAATTTTGCACACTTAAACTATCTATCTCTTTAACTCTATTCTGCAACATACTTATTTTATTTGTTGTATCATTTTCATGTTTTGATATATTACTATCTATTGTCTGAATACTTTTGGTTATGTCTACTACATTTGATTCACATTGTTCTACTTTATTTTGTAAAATCTGAGTTCTCAATTCTAACTGCTTATTGACTTCATTCTTAGTTTTAATTTCTAACTGTTCTACTGTCTCTACATATTTATTTTCTACTTCTCTATTTTGTATTTCTATTTGACTTTGAACGGTTTCATTAATTTGTTTGACTTTGTCATCTAAATTACTTATCTTAATTTGAACTTGCTCATTTATAATTTCTGTTTGTCTTTCAACACTATTATACTGTGTCTCTATTTTACTAATTTTCTTGTTGACTTCAACGTTTTGTTTATACATTTCATTTTCAAATTCTTCAAATTTCTCTTCTACTTGGTTTAATTTGACATTCTGTAAAGTATTTTGCTTTTTTAACTCACTTTCAAAACTATCTAGTTTTATGTTAAGTGTACTGTTCATCTGATTTATTTTGTCTTCGAACTTATTGTTTTGTTGTTCGAATTTGTCATTGATTAATGTAAATAAATTTTCTAATGAAATTTTATTTTCGACTATTTTGGGCGTTGAGCTAATGTGTCTTTCCAATAAAATGGATTCTGTCTCTGAATTTTCTATTTCTATGCTATTGTTATTTTCTGCCATTTTGTATTTTAGTATTTTAAATAGTTATTTATCTCTATTTGTATTTGACTACGCAATATACTCAACTCGTATTTAACTATTTACCTTTAACAACATAACCTCTCATTCATTATATATCGTCTTCTGTGTTTCTCCATCTATCTGTTTTATATAAATTAATTTTATATAGAGTCCACTGTGAGGGCGACCAATTGTGGATTCACAAACTTATTAACAATAATATAAATGTATCTATATTTGTATTTAACAATACTACCTTTGTCAATAAACTTTAAATACATAAATAATGTTATCTTACCCATAATAATAATTTATCAAGTCCCTGTTCGGGCGCCAATTGTGCCTTCACCTCCCTTTCTCAATATTATTAGTACATATATTTAGTAAGATATATATGACCAATACCATAATTCGGTATTGCTGGTACTCACCAAAATTCATTATTTGCCGGGCTCCTCATCTGCTGTTATACACTGTTTTATACCTAAGGGTTCCAGGGTTTCGGGTACAGGAAGATTTCGAAACACAGTGGACGACACAATTGATAATACAATATTCTTGAGGTTAACCATTAAATTTAATTTCACTATACGTTCTTACATACAAACCATGTGTTTACTATAATGACGTCAGGTGGCCTGACTTAAACAAAATGGCGGTTGCCCTTATTATATCTCGTGGTATTCTTTAATTGCTTTATTGTTGGATTAATATCAGTTTAACATTACTGCTGCAGCTTCAAATTTATGAATGAATAGAGTTTTAAATTTATTACACAAACCAATGCCCTCGGCATGTTTTTTATGGCCATACATCCACTCTCTCATTTGCACACTCAGTTTTCGACACATACATTTTTAAATCAACAATTGAATATTAATGAGCTCATAAATAGAAAAATAATGAAAGGAACTTCTCTGGTTTAATCGGTGCTGATGTCCATCCGTTGATTGTGCTTACTGCCCATGGTGATGGCCGGTGTTCGCCTTTTTTAGTCTGCCGCTTAATTAGGTTGATATTGCACTGAATTTACATTTGAAGTAACTGTAAGTGAACAAGTTATATGAGCCTTTATTGCTCCACTATAATGGCCAACATTTTGCCAGTTGTATTTAAATTATTATAAAATTTTGTGCACCCAGCGATACTTCGCTGTGGCTGCTATGAAGGATGGCGTTGAAATGAGAGCGAGGCAAATGTAAAATTACGCTTGTGTGTGTGTAGTTCTTACGTCATTCTGCTTTGTCTTACTGGACAGCGCCTCGTTACACACATTGTACTCAGTGCGTCATTGTTCTTAGCGATGACGGAGCCGTGTTATAGCCCAATCATAATGCATATTGTTGTACTTCGTCATAAACAACGCCATGGTATATTTTGATGTTTTCACGTCCACCGGAGACCTTGGTGTTTTACTCTGGCCGAAATTACGTTGTTCCTTTTTCCAGAGGGACAATGTACCTAACCATTCTGTATGTTTAAAAAAATACATAATATAACATTGAAAATCCCCATAATTCCCATAATTCTGGTACTGAGTCTCTCTGTACTGTTACAACTTAATAAATAAGCTATCAGCATTTGGAGCACAGTCATATTTTCTTAGTGATGTTTAAATTTCTCATATCAAGGCATAGCTGGATATCCCCTGTTTTCTTTTTAACGATAACAAGAGGGTTGAGGAAATCGCTTTCCGACCGTTTAGTGATCTTATTTTTTAACATTTGCTGTATCTCAGCATCAACTTACTGTTGGTACGCCTTAGGGATGGGGTAAGTACGACATACGAATTTAGATTCCTCAATCACCTCAATCTTGTATGTATACACATTTGTGACTTTAGGCCGCTCGCAAAATACGTGTGAATGTTTCTTTAACAAGTTATTTAATTCTTTAGCTTGCTGCGGATTTAAATTATTCTTAATATCTTTGGTATACTCAGTTTTAATCGCTATCTTGGGCTGTTGCATCTCAATCGGAGTGTAAGTAGGTTGATCGCCTTTGTTTACGTTCTTATCATTAAGGAACAGCTGATATGTACGTCCATTTATAGTCCAATGCATGATACCGTTAGTCAAATCGATCTGGGCCTGAAATTTCGTTAAAACGTCTACCCCAAGCAGTACATTACAAATTAATTTCTTTATTACTATTACCGGGATATTCACTTCCAGTTCATCATATTTTAACGTAATATATATTTGTCCAGTAGCAACTGTTTTATTTTTATCCGCCGTCTGAATCTGTAACATATTCGTGGGTAATATTGCAGTGTTTTAAAAATATTTATTATTTCTTTTAATACAATTTTCACTAATCGCAGATATTTCTGCTCCTGTGTCAATTAAAATGTGTGTTTTGACGTTATTTATGTATGCATTAAGTATACGACACGCAGCGTTACGTTCAAATTTTTCAGAGTGACCCTTGTCACTTTCTAACAATCTTCCCGCAAATCACATGGATATATACCACTAATTTTGAAACAAGTATCCTCACAATTAACTACTTTATTACTATACTTAGTGTTATGACATATAGTGACCTTATTATCTTTATCCAGATCCGTGCTAGTGCTAAAGTGATGTTTATGGTTCAGTGCTTTTGGCTGCTTTTTTAGGCACGCCGCACCCACGTGACATTTTACACTTTTTTTTCAGCATCCACAGCTTCTGATACTGTAGGTGAGTACTTATTATTATTCTCTATGTTTTAAACTTCATTAATGGCTTGGATTCCATTAGGTTTCCCTGTAAATTTGTTTGTATCGCCCCCCCCCCCGAGGTTTTATCTTTATTAAACGCTGTATCCGATTTATATGATGGCTTAGGAGTGTCAGATGTGTACTGAACTTTTGCTGAAGGCATTACATCCTCCCATTGTGTCAACATGCTTAATAATGCTTCAAGTGTATTTATCCCTTGTGTTAATATGGCTGTACGGATATTTACATAAAAATGATAGCTTAATTTATGGACTAATTCTGCCTCTGATAGTTCCGGTCTAAGATGTTTAACTCTAGCGATTTCTTTTATTACATATTGCTCACGTGTGACTTTTCCGGGAGTAAATCTGGCAAACTTGAGCCTATCTCGGCCTTTGCATTGTACATGTTTGTTCCAATACCGATTCTCAAAGAATTTAATAAATTCGTCATAGTCTTAATATTATCACAAACTATAGAGTACCATAATGCTGCAGAACCATTCAGTTTACGCACAACCCATTCAATTTTATCCGAGTCATTTAATTGGTCACCCACTGAGTCCATCCCACGTTCACAATCTTGTATAAATTGAATCGGATTTCCATCACCCCAAAATTTAGGTTGGTTAGTAGTGTCTTCAGTGTGTTTGTAGAAACTACGGTGGGGTTTACACGACCTACTACATCTCTTTTAACTTGATTAATTCTTTCATCTATTTTCCATTCTAACTCTGTCTTCTGCTGGTTTATTAGTTGTGTATTAGATTGTATGCGGTCTTGACAACTTTTAATGGTATTATGTTGTTCTGTAAATCAAGTGTCCACATGGTCATGTAATTGATCAGTGCACGATAACAGCTCAGTTCTTGTGATTTCGATTTAGGTTTTACATAGCTCCATGTGTTCTGTTAACGATTTATAAATTTTGGTGTTTTCTGCTTGGATGACATCTTTAAATTCAGCTTTAAGTTCATCATTATTTTTTACCAATACATCTTTAAGTTGTTCGTCATGCTTTTTATTTTCGGCATCACGTTTTTGCATTTAGCATGAAGTTCATTATTATTTTTCATTAATTCCTGCAACATACGCGAAATGTCAGCTTGGCCTGCCATTTTTTTTTTAATTGATAAATTTTGTTATTAATGAACTTATTTATGCAGTTTATGTAATAATTATTATTAATTAGCACTAGCCTTTCGTGAATAATTATAACTAATAATGATACTAATTGTCCTAAATGAACACACACCTAAATACAGTTCTTAATCTAATATATAATTTTCCAATAATTGTATAATTCACTAATTTCGCAGTCTTGATATACTGGTAAAATTTTTACTTTACTGGGCTAACTAATTCAATGCCCCAAGTTGCAGGCGCCATTTTCTGCAAGTTAACAGGTAGTTAGCTGACCAGACTTGCAGAAATGATGCTCAATTAGTGATTTAATTCATTTATTGACCTTTTTCCAACATGAAGATTACATTAAAAAATTTTTTTTTTAAATTTAATACAAAGATACTTTATATGAAAAATTTTAAAGTTTTCTTTGAAAGTTTTTGTTATTATTTTAAAACAAATTTAGTTCTTAAAATTGCTTTCCTGAATTGATGTCTTCCTGGTTGTCCTGGTCGAATATTTTTTTTTCGGTGTCCAGTGATCCATCGCCTGTGTCCTACGTTCCAGCCGCCGCATCCAGGAATCGCTCCGTGTCTCGGTATCTGCCTCAGCCACCTCGGTCAGCAATCAAAGTTCAGCAACGGTAGCAGAAAATCTCGTACTCCGGGCTTAACCTCTTTGCCGAAACTCGCTGCTCCCTCGACGTCTACGGGCCCCAAGGACTGCCTGGAATGGGTGTTGGACTATGCGAGGAACTCTCTCTGCAACCGCTCTCGACGAGTGCTACATGAAGACCCCTCTCTTCCTAAACTGAAACCGCATCGTTATAAGGTGACATCACAGTTGTCCTGCGCATAGATGTATTTCCTATACAACACATGTTAAATGTAGGAATATTCTGGAAATGCCACATACTTAAGACTGGACCTCCGTTTTCCCGATTCTTCTAGAACATAAGTTTTCACTTACGTATGGATCAATTAAATTGACCTTTTAATATTTCATAATTGCAATAAATTGTAACTCATACACACGTCAACATGCACAACTTGTTGCGTGTTTACCAGTTGGCTAATTACAACACTGTTCACACCTCCTTCTGATACGCGCACAACACAACACTTCGCTCAAGCACCATACTACAGTTTCATAGTCTTTATATTGTCTTATAACTAATTATAGTATTATTCTTAATTTATAAACAATACTTTTTATGTCAATCACACCCCAATTGTCCCGGACACTTAATACGGCTGGTCATAATTATTCTTCATGCATTCACATATGGTGTGAATGTCTGTCACATTGCAGTATATTAGTATTTTGTGTATTTTCTGTTGAGTGCTTTGAAAATTGTTTTGCCACATTAGCCTCCTTTGACATTAAAAACCTGTACACAAACATCCCCATCTCTGAAACAATCACCATCCTACAAAACAAACTCAAACAGAACAACACACCAGACGAACTTATCAATGAAATAACCGAAACTCTGAACATTATCACAAAACAAAACTAATTTACTTATAACAATAAATACTACACACAGAACGATGGGCTCCCCCATATCCAGCATTCTAGCAGAAGTCTTCCTCCAACACTTAGAAAAAACAAAAATACTCACAAACACTGACAGACACTCACATAAAATACTATATTGGCACAGATACGTTGATGACATTCTAATACTATACAGGGGAAACAAAAGACAATGCGAACCGTTACTAACGCACATAAACAAAATACATAAAAACATAACCTTCACTGCCGAATACGAACACAACAATACCATAAACTTCTTAGACCTCTCCATCACGAAACTAGAACACAGGCACAAATTCAGTATATACAGAAAACCAACTACAACTGACACACTAATACACAACACCTCCAATCACCCAATACAACACAAACTAGCTGCTTTTAGAACCATGATACATAGACTTAACAACATCCCCTTAGATGAAATAGACTACAAAGACGAACTAAACATGATAAAATATCTAGCAGAATCTAACGGTTACGACAGAACAATAGTCAGTAAACTCCTACACAAAACACAAAGCAAACAACAGACAAAGACAGAAAACAACAAATTCATAACACTAACATACATCAACAAACAAACTGAAAAAATTGCCCACAAATTCAAAAAGCAGGATACAGAATCGCTTACAAAACTACTAACAAAACAGAACACACACTATCAAAACACACACACAAAGCACAAAACAAATTCGATCTACCCGGTGTTTACAAACTAAATTGCTCGAATTGCAACAAATTCTACATAGGCCAGACAGGACGTAGCTTCAAACAGAGATACATTGAATACACAAAGGCACTCCACTTCACTACAGAATCCACCTTTGCCAACCACCTCATTGAAGCAAACCACACATATAAAAACATCGACAATAACATGAACATTCTACACGTACACACAAAAGGCCGAAAACTAGACACTCTAGAACAATTAGAATTATACAAACACACAAAAACAAATAAAAACGACATCCTAAACGAACAGACACAATTCAAATCGCACGCATTATTCGAACACATCTCACCACACACACACAGCTTCAATCTTTCGAATAACTATCCCGTCGCCAACAACAAGACGGACAACGCTACCTATGGCAGCCTCTGATGAAGCCTTCTAAAGGTGAAAGCCGGTTTAGGCTGTAAGGTAAAACTTTACGTTTTTACTTATAAAAAACTTAGTGTTCCGAGTCGTCAATACTATAGTGATATTTTGAAAATTGTGTCATGTTTTGTATTGATTTGTATTTGTTCAGGTATTAGTTTGTTTTGTGTTTTGTTTGTATATTTGTAAATTTTCCCAAATGTTCATTATGGTCCCTTTGTGTGGTATATATTTTATTAGTGTTGTAACGGGACAGAATTGGGTGATGGGTTTTAGTTCAATTGTAAATGCGACGTACAGGAGTTACCCACACAGGGCCTCAATTTTAACAATTGACATTCCTTGTCGGGGCACCCAGTTGCACATTTGGTCTGTCCACCCCGCTATATGCTACTTTTCCAGGTGCTAAGGTATGTGCACAAATGCGCGTATGCTTGCCCACACAGATGAATTGGCACGCACAAGGCTCGCCAGTCAGCCAGAGGGAATATACAGTACCTCGTGGTCACTAATTACTGTGTCACGTGACGCCAGCTCGACCTATCACAGGGCAAGTTGGTCAGCATGAGAACATTTTGGCCATCTTGAAGACGCTTGACTTTAAGCATGAGTCGACTAACACCATCAGACCGCACGGTCGTACAAAACATTGCTCGAGTAAATTAGGGTCGGCCGACCAGTAAATCATGTGATTTAACTTAGAACAATGGGAAATCATGTCATAGTGATCAATCAGACGTAATCTGCAAGTACTAACAGTTTAAACTTATTTTCGGAGTGTGTTAGGGAAATCGGGAGTTAACAGTGATGGTGTAACCACGTGGAGACGGCGATAAAAGGATGAGTACATAATATAATCAGTTTACCAGATAAAAACATTTCAATTTTGAATGAATTAAATAACGAAACAAATTATGAAAATATAGAGCGCTAAATTAAAGGGGTTAAAAGATGTGAGTGTGTGTGTGAGCAAAATGCTGGGTTGCCTTTAATTAATTAATAAAAATAATTTAATTTAATTATAAGAAGTAAGAGATAGAAGTTTGTTGTTTTGGTCAGATGGGGTTGTACCTCAGTATTTAATTTTGTTCATTCGAAATGTAGAGAATAGAGAAGGAGGAAGCATGTTTTATTGAATCATAAAAAAGAGAATGATAAAAAGAAATAAATCAAGTTGAAATAGTTAACCGTAAATGAGAGTAATTATTACAACATAAAACCCTAAATCACTTATAGGTTGCGAGTTCATGTGACAACCTTGGGACTCAATGAAGGTAAGCAGTGTGAATAATAAATTTTATTTAAATAATATTATTTGATAGAATTGGACGATTAGAGTGTCATATTGGTTATGTCTGGGAATTCATGTCCAGTGTTTATTGCATGTGTGTCCAAATTAGATTTAGGCCTATATATTTCTGTTTTTTTGTTTGTCCTATGTAACATTTATTGCAATCTTGGCATTTAATTTTGTATATACCATTGGTTGTTGTATTATCTTTGTTGTCTGGGTTATTTAGTTTTGTAAATTATTTTTATTAGTTTTATATGCTATTTTGATATCTGTGTTTTTAAATAGTTTTGTTAGTTTTGTAATTTTATTAATTATGTATGTGAATGTGGCCCATTTTTTATTGTTGTTATTATTTGTGTGTTGTTCATTTTGATTAATTCTTAATTGTTCAATTTCTATTTTATATTTGATTTTATTTTCTATTTTGTTTACAGTATTTTTTTGTATCCATTTTCATAAGCAATTTGGTATATTAAATTTTTTTTCTTTGTCTGCTTCTTGTTTGTTTAGGGGAATTTTGTACATTCTGTTGAATAGTGAATAGAAACCTGCCATTTATGTTGTGGTGGGTGGTCAGAATGGTTAGGTATAATGATGTTAGTAGATGTTGGTTTTCTGTATATTGCATATTGTATGTGGTTGTTGTTTCTTGTGATGGTTATGTCTAGATAGTTGATTTTGTTATGTTTTTCTTTTTCTTCTGTGAATTGTATTTTTGGATGTATGTTATTGATTTGTTTTAATATGTTATCTGCATTTGTGTTTTTGTTATTTGATACATATAGCCCATCTATAAAAAAAAAAAATAATTTAAAAAATTAAAAACACGACTGCCAAAAATATAAATGAATAAATAAATAATAAATTGATAAAAAAAACTAAATAAAAATAATATTTAGTAAAAATCACAAAATCTAAATAAAGTCGATTTAAAAAGCCAAAAACAAGGTATTGAAATTCAGCTCTGATCAGATTTAACGAAAATGTTATGAATGATTAAACGCATAGTAATTTTATTAGATTTAAATTACTTTTCGATGTTGAATATATATCAATGCATCATATGAAGACTACAATTATAAAAAATATTGCTGATAAAATTTTGCTCTTCAATTTCTAATTTTCAATGCAGTCGGGGGGCTGTTTCTAAATAGATTTGTTCTTTTCATTAAACAGCCCCCGACTGCATTGAAAATTAAAATTGAAGAGCAAAATTTTATCAGCAATATTTTTTATAATTGTAGTCTTCATATGATGCATTGATATATATTCAACATCGAAAAGTAATTTAAATCTAATAAAATTACTATGCGTTTAATCATTCATAACATTTTCGTTAAATCTGATCAGAGCTGAATTTCAGTACCTTGTTTTTGGCTTTTTAAATCGACTTTATTTAGATTTTGTGATTTTTACTAAATATTATTTTTATTTAGTTTTTTTTATCAATTTATTATTTACTTATTCATTTATTTTTTTGTCAGTCGTGTTTTTTAATTTTTTAAATTATTTTTTTTTTATTTTATTCCTTTTTGTGTTTAAAAAGAGTATAATGGGAATGTGCAGTGTGTGCATGCGTGTGTGCGTGCGTATGTGTGAAGTGTAAAAAAAATTTCAATTTTTACATAGTTTTATTTAGAAACTTTATTATGTACATAGTATAATTAGCGTATGAACTTATAAACTTATAAATATAGTATAACTTTATATACTATTATATAACTAGTATAATACAAACATTTCGATAAATTGTTTTATAAATTATATAATTAACTAAATAATTTCATTTATTAGAAATGATAAAGGAAAAGCTTTGGTCTACAGATTTCTGAGTCGATTTAATTCCTCAAGTGAGTTTTTATCGTGCGGTTCATGCAACAATTTTCGTGGATCCAGACAACTTATTGCTAATCCCTCTAATGTTTTCACACGACTTAGTGCGACGTAGGCCTGACCCTTGGCAAAAATATTACTACTCAAATCAATGACTGCTTTGTCTAAAGTAGTGCCTTGGAGTTTATGTACTGTTACAGCCCAACACAATATTAATGGCAGCATACGTCGTTCTACTTTGCCCTGGCCTCGCAAAGCATCATATTCAACAGTGGTGGGCTCTATCTTTACTCCAATACCAGCAGTATTTCCCCTAATTGATCTGTCATAAAATTCTACAAATACGGATTGTGGAAGCTCACCAGGTTGAAGCTGATCTCGACGTAGTGCAGGCCACTCAATTTTTCTAATGATGTCGATTGCTCCGTTGACCAGACCATGATTAACATTAATGTTTTTTCGCAACATTACCCTAGATCCGACTCCGATTACTAAAGAGTTTGGAATACCTCCAGTTTTGTTTGGATCCGTTGGTATGAAGTCTTTCTTTAACTTTTGTCCGTAATTCTTAGCTTCGACAGACACATCCACCGCTGCAATATCGTAAACTTTAGATGATGTTTTCAACTTTTCAGTCATCATAGCATTATATTCTTCTACCTGTTTAGTGGTTGGGAAAATACGCAGACACTCGCCATCAGCAAATTCATCTGTCAAAGGAACTCTTCGACGATCTAAAATTTCTAGCTGCTGCATGGTGAGTTGGCCGACTCGTAAATTATTTAGAATGTCTATAAAAGTAGTGTCGTTAGCTTGCCGCATATTTTGAGGTAATTCACAGAAACTAAACAGTGTCCACAAATTAAATTCAGCTGATAAGTAATGAGGCTGCTTGAAGCAGTAGGTACCACCAACTGCTTTTGATACAGGTGGCAACTGCATTAGATCGCCAAACAAAATAATATTGATACCCCCGAAGAGAGCATCATTCATTTTAAGCTGTTGCAACCTTAAGTGAATATTTCTTAGGGTAGTATATGGTACCATTGAGATTTCGTCAATGATTAGCCAATTAATATGCTTCCACCTTAGCCGTTCCCTTTGAAGACGCTCACCAGTAAGAGGGCGAAGAGCTGTCACCTTGCCTTTTTCGATGGGAAGGGCAAAAGTAGAGTGCAAAGTGCTACCTCCAATCAATCTTGCAGCGACACCTGTGGGTGCTGCTACCGTAACAGCTCTGCTTGCAGGTAAATGAGAAAGACGACGAATCTGTTCTACAATAATTTTCATAGTAAAGGTTTTGCCGGTGCCTGCTCCTCTAGTAACGAACACACGTAATGGCTCAGTATTATTTTCACTTGGAAGCAATCTGTCTGAAATCATTCTGAACAATTGGCGCTGCTGAAAATTCATTAAGTTTACTGCTGCGGCATATTGTTGGTCCGTCATTTCATGTATTTCAGGTTCACCATCTTCGTTAGCTAAAGCAATTTCATCATTATGTTCTTCAATAAGGTGTTGTTCGAAAATTTCACGCATATTATTTTCGACCACGTCAGCATCTAAATTAACTTCATTAGCTAGGTTTTCTGCTACAATTCTAGCTACAGCTTGCTGAATCTCTTCCTCCCACCTAGCCATTTCCTCCACTTTGTTTCCACCTTGCATTGGTCGTAACAAAGTTTGTTATGCTACGAACGCTTGTTTTGCACTGTTATACCCCTCCATCAATTCAGATTCAGAGCGGAAAGGAATGTGGGTGACTAAAAGAGAATAATAATATGCTTCCGGATCTGAGTTTGGTGTGTAATACCTTGTTCGTAAGACAGTTGGGTGCTTACGCTTTTTCATTTTTCCCTGATTATCAAGAGTGATACATCTCTCAGAGGCATTTTCTTCTGGAGCCTGTTCGTAAGCATCAGCATCCTGATCATCTTCTGAGAATCTATTGTGCGTCACAGGCTCATACCAGACAGCAAATTCATGCAAACGTAATTCTTCGAGCGCATGAGGCCTGGCAACGTAGCGGTCAAGAATATTTCTGTATGGCTCGTTTGCATTATCATCAATTCTCAACATCCGGTACCTTAACTCAGGAAAGCAAGTATTAACAAAGATCACTTTTCGTGAGGAATCCCGCATTTTAAGGTGACACAGACGTACTGCGCACTCACATGCTGACACCTCTCTGTGCGTTAACATAGCATTTTGAATTGCAAAAATCCTTAGAACCGGTCACTTGTATTCACTTCCGGTCAAAACCGGAAGCCAACTCACGGTGATATATAGCCTATGACACTTCTGGTGAAGTAAGGAATCCATCGAGCCATCGAACATCAAAATCGGTAAAGCCGTTAAAAAGTTATAGTGGAACAAACATACATACATACATACCCTACCACTGAAAACATAACACTCCTTTTTGGCAGTCGTGTAAAAAGCCTCCATTCCTCCTTTTTTTTTCAATTCCAAATTCACTCATTAGACCAGCAACATCTGAGCAGTAAACCAAATCGTTTTCTGCTTACAAAATTATGTAAATTGCTGCTCTCTTGTCTTATACACATAAATAGATGTTCCAGCTGCCAACAAGTTTTTTTCTTTTAGTCTAGAGCCAAGCAGTTAAGCTTTTTCCTTAGTTAGGCCCAAATCCCTTACTAAGTCATTCAACTTGATTTGCATAAACAACTGAGGTTCTAAGTTTCCTGTAATACTTTTAAATTCATCCTCCTGTCCATCTTCATCAGATTGGGTATCACTACAAACATCATCAGTAGTCTCTGGTACTTGAGGAACAGGAAGATCCGGACCATGGCCTACTGGCCGAATAGCAGACGGGAGGTTTGGGTAGAAAATTACTATTTTATTTTTGGAGTTATATCCAGTAACATCAATGCTACAAAAGTATGTGAAGTTATTCAAATAATTACACAATTATAAAATCATAATTACTTTCTCACCTACCTTAATTTTGGTTCCAAGGTCCTCGCACGAACTGTGAATGTAAACGTGATTTTGAGGTGGTAATAATAACGTACACTACTCGCATTGGTGTAAGACAACTAAAATTTTATTTTATTCTTTAAACTGTTTTCTAATTATGAATTATTCATTTCTTTACCTCTCAAATCATGCTATCAATTCTTTTCAAAGAATCAAGACAAACAAAAACATTCCTTAAATATTACTGAAATAATCTTATACAAATAGAATTTAAATAAACATCTTATATTAAAGAAAGCAGCCCAGCTTGCTCACGCTCAACATTCATACCATAACCCCCCTTTTTATTTATTTTAAGGCCTTTTTAGATGATAATTACTGATCTATTTAAAATGGTTGTTTTACGTCACCCTTGGCATTATTCCTCGTCACGTGTTGCACTGGTTTTATGTCCGAAAGTTTTTAATTTTGAGTTGCTTTTCGTGCTGATTAAGTTTTGTTCACTTTACATATTTCATTTTGATACACATTCCACTACTTGAGTTACTTTTAATCCACAATTAAATTTTATTGGTGAGCCACTATTTGTGTTTTTGCCTGGCCAGGCGTAGCTTCGGTTGGTGACTGCTGAGAGCGTTAACGAAATGCCTCCGTCCAGAAGATGGACATGACAGAAATTACAATGCCTGCTAGTGACGAAGTATTACTACACAGTATGGGTATTCATGTGTGTCAGGCGTTGACGAAATTGTACTGCCATTCGTCACGTCACTCAAGTGGGTGTGGTTTCGTCACACTTCCGTCAGCATGGGACCATGTTGCTGACAAAATTTGTTACATTCCAGCCATATTGGTTTGGTGTCTAAGCGTCCTGTCTGCGCGCTTGCTCGTGTTCGCGCGCCGTGATGTGTCACACAGCCCTAGATTTCCTGGAATGAAATTGCGTTGCTGAACATACATTGCATTCCACTGTTCTTTGTAGGCACAAACCGTTTCATTGCTGGGACTTGATACCGTATTTATACAGGGAGTTACCATTGAAAATGAAATGAATTTAATTAAATAAAATACCCCATTCTGTCCAGTATCAAAAGCAGCGAGTACCACTAAGAAATACGCTGAGATATTTCGCATCAAACAAGAAATCAAATCTTTATACAAGAGGAAAGTTAGACTAAATAAATCCTTAATGAAAATATATCTACAGTTACTCGACCAGATTCATCCTGCAGTTATTGGCAACATAGTAAATAAGATAGATAAATATGTCTCTGATATCATGCGAAATTTAAAACGTAAACAAACTTAAAAATTCAAAAACTAATATCTACACAACATCCGAAATCACCATCTGAATGTAAACATTCATTCTATCCACGCACGGTTAACCTCACAAACATTGTGTTAGATGATAATGAAACCTGCCTTCTCAATAAAGGATCAAACTACAGCATTCCACCTACACATAGGCAACAAATTTTCAATGAAAAAATTAGTGCTGAAAGCGCAATTAAGGCAATTACTGATCCTAATACACAAATGGAATCAAGACAATTAATAATAAATTTGTAAAGACATTAAATACATATAATGATAATAAATATTACACACAAAAACAAATAAAAGCTCGCACAGAATTCAAAACGGTACAGAACATAAAAGTAAAATTAATAGATAACGACGCACGTATCACAAAAGCTGACAAGGGTCATACACTCGTAATAATAGACAGAAACACTTATAAACAAAAAGTACATAAGTTTATATTGGAAAATAATATTGTTACGACAGTCTATTCGATCGTCATAGGTACAGTGGAAACAAAATAAGTACAAGACACCAATTAAGTCACTAATCACACCTTTAATTGTTACAGTAAAACAGTTCGTAATTAACAACACAGTCTCTACAACAAATCAAATGAAAATTGTACACACGCAATAAAATGTCCACAACTATTAAAACTCAATTGTATTACAATTATACCGTCTGATTATAAAACGCAACACTTCAGTAATAACTACTTGAACGTACACAGTAACAACTTGAACCGCTCTGGAAATATATCGCACTAATACTCTCGAACCGCACTATCAAATATCTCGCATTGAACTGAAAACTAAGGCCGCTACCCGATGTATATATAGTCACGCTCACACACCAGAAGCTTCCAAACTGCGTCTTATCTCTCGTGAACTACGTAATTAGTACAGCCTTGACACAGTCCGAGCGCCCGAGCGAAGCCCGGCACAGTCGAGAAAATTCTCGCAAAATGCGTCTAGTAGCACGTACACCACACGCTTACATCGAGATCCTTCTGGCATATTCGATAAACGCGTAGATTGTTCTGTGCTGTCGTAGCACTGTCCCATCCTTAAGCCTGTTCGTCCCGAACTGGCAAAGCGTCTCTAAATTTGTACATAGCCAGGCGATTTTACTTTATTAATGAATTAAATTGAAACTTCCACTTACCTTTTAATTCTTGATCTGGCCTGATCTCTAAGTGTGGACTAACCCCGTTCGTACCCCGAACTTAACAGTACAGTAAATGAAATAAGGTGGTTTAAATAATTTGTAAACTCTTTTAGTAAATAAAATAAAGTAATGAATTTATTGTAATAATTTCAACCATAATTAAATTGTACTTGATACTGAGGTGAAGCCCCTTATTACCAGCAATAATTTTAACATATTTCACCACATTACTTATATCTGCCTTAGAATATTCACTAATTAATTTAAAGCGACCCAGCTTTCTATTCACACACATTCATTCTTTTTTATTACCCCATTTTAATTATTTAGTCCCCAAAATAGATTTATTTATTTAATATCATGTCCAGTCGATTACTTAACCCTGGGCGTCTATGGTGATCCAGCGCCGTACCGATTTTATGTTCGAAAGTTTAATACCCGTGCACTTTTTCTTTCTCACTTCATTTCGAGCACATAGATTGTTTCTAATTTACGTTTTTAACACTTGGTAGACATTTTATAAGGTTTTATAGTTCGCGAACTTTGCAGGAGGTACCGGCCGGGTCGGATCTCTTTCGTCGACTGATGAAATGGCGAGTAATTAAATCCCCACATTGTCTGACTGTTTCCGGGCACATACACGGCCACTGCGATTACTAAGCTTTTCGTCACCGTTTAGGTAGCATGGTTTGGCATTGGGCACTGGCGTCGATGATGCTGACTGGCGAAAATAGTGAGGCAGTGGAAGGCGTGGCCTCTAAGAGTATCCGTCAGCAACGAACCGCATGGAACAAAAGTCTTCATCTCGCCATTTTTCGTGGCTTCCCTTTGGAGTCTGATCTGCGTCGTCCACGCGCGCATGGTGATGTTGCGCGTCTTTGTACGTGCCTCAATGCATAATTACCGCCGTGTGTTTAGACTAGGCATCGCATTCCATTGCCAACTCGCCGTTCCCAATCTCACTTCATTGTTCCTTTGGCGACAATTTTACTTCACATAGGGACTGACCGTGCAGAGGGAAAATATAATATTATAATTTTTTAATAAAATGAAAACCCTTCCCTTTTGCCCCGTTACAGCGATCTAGGTGGATGACCTTGAACTTTCGCTGTCCTTCCTGTTGAATCCGATAAACAACATCGTTAATTCTTTTTTTCACAGTGTAGGGTCCTTCCCAGTTAGACTGAAGCTTAGGTGAGCGACCACGACGGCGCTTTGGATTGAACAACCAGACCTGATCTTCTTGGAAACCCACACTATTGCTGCGAATGTCATACCGAGTTTTCATTTTATCACTGGCAATCTTCAGCCGTCCTCTTACCGAGCGATTCATTTCTTGCAGTTGGTTTTCTAATTGCGAGGAATAGTTCTGCGGCTCTTGGGACTGAGTCTCAGGTGATCCAAACATCAAGTCCCCAGGAAGACGAATCTCCCGCCCAAACACCAATTTTGCTGGAGTCATGCCGGTTGTGTCATGTACTGATGACCTATACGCCATAAGGAATAGTGGTATACGTTGGTCCCAGTCTGTTTGGTTCTCGTCAACAACTTTCGAAAGATGCTGCTCAAGTGTCCTGTTGAATCTCTCAACCATCCCGTCCGACTGAGGATGCAGAGGCGTTGTCCTGGTCTTTCGAATTCCAAGTAGACGGCATAATTCTTTAAACACTCCTGATTCGAAATTTCTCCCTTGATCCATATGGATTTCCATAGGGGCTCCATAACGGCAACAGAAGTTGTGAACTAACTGGTTTGCCACAGTGGTAACCTCCTAATTCGGAATTGCGTAGGCTTCCACCCACTTAGTAAAGTAGTCACCTACAACCATGATGTACCGGTTTCTATTGTCAGTAACTGGGAATGGTCCAGCAATGTCTATGGCAATTCTCTCGAAAGGTTGTCCAACGTTATACTGTCTCATTTTTCCCCTGCTTCTGGTTTGTGGGCCCTTGCTTGCAGCACATATTTCACACGTCCGAACCCATTCCTCTACGTCGTGGCGAAGATGAAGCCAATAGAATCGCTTCCGTATTTTGTCAAGGGTTTTGTTAACGCCAAGATGAACTCCAGATGTTCCATCATGCATCTCCTTCAAAACAGACTGCACTTTACTTCGGGGAACTATCAACTGCATGACCACGTCTCGTCCATCTGCATTTTCCCAAGCCCTTTTCAGCAATCCGTTTTCTAAGGTGAGAGATTCCCATTGTGCCCAGTAGCCCTTCAGCACTTCGGAACCATGGCAGATATCTTGCCAATCCGGGCGGCGACCTTCCTCTTTTGCTGTCAAGATCGGTCCAATGTCTTCATCAGTCATCTGTTCTTGTCGACAGTCTTGTGTTGTCCAGCCATCAGCCAGGAAATCTACAGTGATGGCTTGAATATGTTCGCTTGAGTTTGTTCTTCCTTTCTGTGGCAATGTCGGCAGTCTTCCGGGCATGGTCTTCGTGATAAGCCATCTGCATTACCGTGCAGGCACCCCCGCCGATGTTGTACCTTGAAGTTGTACTCTTGCAGACGTTCAAGCTACCTTGCCAACTGTCCTTCCGGATTTTTAAATCTCAAGAGCCATTCAAGTGCCGCATGGTCGGTACGTAGTGAAAACTCTCTCCCATAGAGGAATTTATGGAAGTGCTCCAAAGCTCTGACAATTGCCAACAACTCTCTTCTTGTAACACAATAATTTCTCCTGGTTTAGTAAGCGTCTTGCTGTAATACGCTATTACTCGTTCTTCACCGTTCTGCACTTGAGACAAAACTGCTCCTAGACCAGTATTGCTTGCGTCTGTGTCTACGATGTACTTCCCTTCGGAAGCTGGAAAAGCGAGAATTGGCTGCGAACATAATGCAATCTTCAACGTTCTAAACGCTTGTTCACACTCTCTCGACCATTGGAAGTTTCGTTTATTTTCCGTTAGCTCATGTAGTGGTTTAGCAATAGTAGCGAAGCCTTTCACAAAACGTCGGTAATATGAGCATAACCCCAGGAAACTCCGAACTTCGTGTTTATTCTTCGGAACTGGCCAGTCTCTTACGGTGTCTACTTTATTAGGATCCATGCTAACGCCCGCTGCCGAAACCAGATGGCCCAAATACTGTATTTCCTTCTGGAATAGAGAACACTTCTTCGGGCTCAGCTTCAGTTGTGCACCGTGAATTCTAGTTAGAACTTCCTTAAGGTTTTCCAAATGATCTTCGAAAGTCTTCCCGATCACTATGACATCGTCTAAGTAAACAAGGCAAGTTTTCCACGTCAGCCCTTGGAGTATCAGGTCCATCAATCTCTCAAATGTTGCCGGTGCATTACAGAGTCCAAATGGCATGATGTTAAATTGGAATAAGCCACTTGGGGTCGAGAAAGCGGTCTTTTCCTTGTCTTCTTGATGAAGACCCACTTGCCAATATCCACTCTTCAGGTCCAATGTGGAAAACCACTGTGCTCCGGACGTGTCGTCAACGCGAGGTAATGGATAGCAGTCTTTCTTTGTAACGTCATTTAACCTCCAGTAGTCTACGCAGAAACGCAATCCACCATCCTTCTTCGCTACCAGCACTACAGGGGAAGACCAAGCACTTGACGAAGGTTCGATTACTCCCTCTGTCAACATGTCCTGTACTAACCGAGACATCTCCTCTTGTTTAGATAGTGGAGGCCTTCGAGGAGGTTGGCGTATCGGCGTTGTGTCCCCGGTATTGATGCGATGTTGCACAAGAGAGGTTCTTCCCAGTGACTGTCCCCGAACTGCAAAACAATCTTTGAATTCGTGTAAAAACTGTCCGAGTTCTTTTACCTCACCACTTGAGAGGTCGTTAGAAGATCTGCTCTATAATTCTTGCAGTTCCTCTGGTAATTTAGAAGTATCCGAAGAACTGGGTCTTCGTTGCGTTATTCCGGCTACCCAGGCCACAGGAGTCAATTTGCCTAGGAGCGTATTGCTTTGTAAAGTGATAGCTTGATCCAAAATATTCGCCACTCTAATAGGTACATTTCCAGTTTCGTCAGGTTTTACTAAACTTCTGGCAATTAGTATGCCCGGTGTGCTGACTACCTGGGGTTCGAATATAGAGCACTGATTGCCCCTAGTATCTACCGCAGTTCCAACCATGATGATCTTTTCGGAGTTTGGCGGAACAGTTACGGCCACTTGGTTTACGACGTCCATCGATTTTTCTGCTGTCGTCATTGTTGATAGCATTACCTCTTCGCCTCCGATTCTCAAGACATTGTTTTTGAAGTCGACTATAAATCAGTATGCGTTCATAACGTCCACACCAAGAATTGCTTCATCCACAATGTCTGCAACAAGTACTTGATGATTAAACTCAAGTTGACCAAGGCATAGGTGTATCTCCACTTTTCCATACACTTTTACAGGCCATCCAGTAGCTGTTCGCAAGCTGCAAGAGCACCAGATTGGCTTGAGATCTTTCACCACGTCGGGGCGCACAATAGAAACTGTTGTGCCTGTGTCAACTGTAATCGAGGTTGGCCTTTCTTGAACAAATCCGGTAACTACCAAGCTCCCGCTGTTTTTCTGAAGCGTAGAAATTGCGTATTCTCTAGGTGCTTCGTTCCTCCAGTTAGTCAGCACACGCCCCGTTGCACCGACTATTGCCCGTTTCCCTGCTGCTGAATTCTAACCCAGCAATCTCGTTGTAGATGTCCAGGTTTCCCAGATCGATAACACTTCGGTCTTCCATCCTTTCTTATTTTATTCTGTGGCACCGACCGTCGAGTCTATTTGTGCCGACCTTGTTCTTCTTCCTCATCATCTGTGCCGTCGCGATCTTTTAGCGCGCGCACTTTATGACTTGTCCAACCAGACACTGATTTGGCGGCCTCAAATTGCAAAGCATGTACCAGGGCGTCCGCACTGTTCTGGTGTCTTGCCATTCGTAACACTTGCTGTAGTTTGTTATCTCGGACACCGGCAGTAAATGTCTGCATCGCAAAACGCGTTCGAAAATCTTCTGGCGCTTCAGGATAGGCCAGTCTAATTAGTCTGTCGATACTTGCTTCAAACTCTTGAAGACTTTTCCCGGAATGCTGTCGCCTTGCTCTCAACTGGGTGCAGTACACATCTCGCAAATGTTTATCACCATACCGTAATTCCAGAGCTTTTATCAACTCGGCATAGGTGTTCTGGCTGTCAGGTGGCACTTTCTGTAGTAGTTCTGCCGCGGGTCCTTTTAATGCAAGAACAAGTGAAACAGCCTTGTCTTTTTCTGTCCAATTATTTGCGCATGCAGCAGCTTCAAATTGGCGGAGGTACGTTGCCCAGTGACTGCTTCCTTTAAAGGTTGGAGCTTTGACATGAACTGTCCCTACTGCAGGCAAAGTGACTTTCTCTGTTAACTTACTTTCTGTGTCTTTTTCTGTCTTGATCACTGGTACAGTCTGTTCAGAAATTTGTTTTGGTTGAATCTTCATGCGCTGTTCGACTTCACTTTTAATTTGTTCTCTTATGTTTGCCATTGAGTTTTCTACTGCAGATATTTTATTTGACACAGATTCTTCTATAACAGATATTTTTGTAGACATCGATTCTTCCACAGTCAAGACAGATTTTTCTACTTCAGCTATTTTTAATGTCATTGATTCTTGTACCTCCGATATTTTAGTAACTTGCTTATTAAGCTCACCTCGTAGGAGACCCAACTCTGCAGCGGTTTGTTCTTGTGTCTGCTTTTGCTGCTGTATTAACTCCTTGATGTCCTCTGTTTCACGTTTACGTAGTTCCTCTGTTTCTTCCTTTTCTTGTCTTCGGTCTTCTTTTTGTCTTTCTTCTGTTTCTAGCATTAGTGCTTTCTGACGTCCCTCAGCCTCTTCTCTTTCCTGTCTTCGTTCTTCTTTTTGTCGTCTTTCTGCTTCTTCTCTTTCTTGTATTCTTTCTTCTTTTTGTCGTCCTTCTGCTTCTTCCTGTGTCTGCCGCAGCAGTGTTTGTAAAGCTTCCATCATCTGACTGGGATCCATGTTTATTGATTAATTACGAATCACACTCGTCTTGTACAAAGCGTCCACTGTTTCCACTGTTAACCGTTCTATCCCACTTCTGACACCACTGTTACGACAGTCTATTTGATCGTCGTAGGTACAGTGGAAACAAAATAAGTACAAGACACCAATTAAGTCACTAATCACACCTTTAATTATTACAGTAAAACAGTTCGTAATTAACAACACAGTCTCTACAACAAATCAAATGAAAATTGTACACACGCAATAAAATGTCCACAAATATTAAAACTCAATTGTATTACAATTATACCATCTGATTATAAAACGCAACACTTCAGTAATTACTACTTGAATGTACACAGTAATAACTCGAACCGCTCTGGAAATATATCGCACTAATACTCTCGAACCGCACTATCAAATATCTCGCATTGAACTGAAAACTAAGGCCGCTACCCGATGTATTTATAGTCACGCTCACACACCGTGAAGCAAAATGAAATTTGCTTTCTGGACTTAACAGTCATCAAAAATAGAGATAACCTGAAATTTAAAATATATCGTAAACCTACTACTACTGATGTAACCATCCACGCTGAATCACATCACCCATATCCACAAAAATTAGCTGTTTACAATAGTCTTGTATACAGATTACTATCCGTTCCTCTTGAAAAAGATGATTATAACACTGAGCTAGATATAATTAAACATATAGCCATGAAAAATGGATGTGATCATCATATTATAGATAATATTGTCAAGAAACAAAAAAACAGATTATCGAGACAAACACATAGTATGCAACCAACAACCAAATATGTTTCTACCATATTCACAGAAATAATGCCAAAAATACTAACTCCTACTTTTCATAAAATAGGATATAATATAGTTTTCAAGACCTGCAATCAAATATCAAATCTAATACGACATAAACGTCCCCATTAAGACAAGAACAGGTATATATAAATTAACACGTGACGATTGTGATTGTTACTATGTGGGTCAAACGGGGCGCCCATTTATAAAATGATTTAAAGAACATACCCCTCACAAATCAATTAGTAAAAATATCGGCTCCCTAGATAATATTAAATCCAATTATGCTCGACATTTGATAGATAATAATCACTCATATAGAAGTTTTGACACAAACTTCATACCCCTACATTTTTGTGACAAAGGACTCAGGATGAATGCACTTGAAGAATTTGAAATATACAGGGGTCATAACAACCCTGTATATAAGAACAACATATTGAATGATAAATTGAATTTCAAGAGCAACCCGCTATATGATACAGCAATACTAGTGCTCGCAAAAACAAAACGTTGAAAAGTTACACTACTCAGTATTGATCGGTAATCGCGTGGTGCACCACGACAACAGTGTTATTCATGTTTTTGAACATTAATTATTGACAATGAGTTTACATATGTGTTTTTATTTTAATTGGATTTTAATATATGACGACCTCTTTTCGAGCAAGTGTCTGAGGATGGGTCAGATGACCTGAAACACGTCACGCTAATATTATTCTAAAGATAAAAGTCACAAGACGGACCTAACAAAGGTAAGAAAATAAGAAATTAAAATACGTGACTTGGACCGTTAACAAACAAAAATGTTTAAAATCAGCTGATGTTCCTGGTCAGGTGAATAACCCTTCTATAGATATGTAAACAACAATATTGTATAAAGTACACATTATTTTTCCCTAACATACTGCATACAATTAATACAAATACACAAAATTACGTAGTTATCCTACTACAATGTTAATTGAATTTACTATAATTAAATCTGGCACTTAAAATCATTTTGCTCTCGTAGGGACATACATCGCTACTCATTGAGTCATAGTCATAGCAACAGTTACTGAACAGCTCTATGGATTGTCAACCCCCAACTCTCTCTATAGATCCTTAAATTTTTAGTAACCGTCAATCAGTGAATGTTTTAGTGAATGGTTAGTGAGGATCGGTCAATAATACAACTTTTAGTTATTTTGCGTCGACGTTTCGACAATATTTATTGTCATCTTCAGGACCTGTGTATGAAATACAATAATACAATAGTATCATAATACTATTATATTTTATACACAGGTCCTGAAGATGACAATAAATATTGTCGAAACGTCGACGCAAAATAACTAAAAGTTGTATTATTGACCGATCCTCACTAACCATCCACTAAAACATTCTCTCTATAGAGCCGTGTTATAAGCTGACCGCCCGCTGTTTACAGAGGTCGTTACCCTCTCACTGAATTTACAGCTACACTCCCACTTCATCATTTACTTATTTCCCCCTTTTTTCCCAGTTACAATTAGGTAAACCACCTGCTGGTCGGTCTAGGTATTTACCTTGTGCACAGATGCGTTATCTGTGCCCCTGGCTTGTAACTGCCAGCTCCTTTTCCACACACACACTATTGTTTCCTGGTGTTGGACTGTGGCGTCCATTTGCATCCCCAAGAACTGAAGTTACATATATAAGGTATTGACGCTGCCTATACCGTTCTTGGTTCAGCGTTATATAAAAATTCGGTATTACTGATGTCCGAGGACACCAGTAATCCTACTAAAATGATTCACACACCCTTAGTACGGAACTATCGACACCTTCGACGATAGCCGCAGTTCCATAGTTATGTAGTTTCCCCTAGTTACCCCCCTGTTCAGTTTCAAAGTTCACCAATTTTGTAACTACTTACATAATTCCACGGCCAGGGCCTGGTGAAACCGTGACCACCCGAAATGTGGGGAAACTACCAAAAGACATATAAGGCTCACACTGACACCGTTACTACAATTCACGGAAGGTCAACTCTTATATGTTTGGGTAATTATTAAAATTTGTACACTAACATAATACATACAATACACTCATAATTAACATTGCGATTATTCCATTAAAACAAACAATTCACATTTAAGGTTGATCAGAAATTACACACTTTATATCCTTACATTTGCATATAAAATTATAAACATATTTTAATTTCAATTGAACTTCTATTAATTAATTATCAATTCTTTATCATTTACTATACCATTAACTTTTCCAAAATTTTTACTTTGTTATCAACCTTCCTTATACATAACATTTCATTTAAAATTTGCTATTTAGACATTGAACATTTTACTTTCTTTAAATTGCATTATAAAATTCATACTTAAATTACATCACTCACATACTGTCATAAACACACAAATATAAACACCAAACACCAATAACTCCATGTACCTAATCGATCTGATAGGTTGACTATGAATCGTTAGATATACCCCCGCTCGGTATAAAAAAAAATTGATTACTTAAGAAATACATAATTTTTTTTTCTCTTCTTGTATACTTTTACACTAATTAAAAGTTGCACATATAAAATTTTGCACTTCTTTAAATGTGCACTTTTGATTTTTTTTTTTGAATAAAATTTGCACTAATACAATTTTGCTTACGGTACTTCTACCTTATAACTAATTATTACAACATGTTACTTAACCTAACATGTTAAGTTACATGTTTGAGCATGTTAAGTATTAATGTTCATATTGTTAAGTATTAATGTTCATATTAGATATTCATATGAACATTAATACTTTAATCACAATTTTGACTTAATTGACGTTAATAATCAAAACAATAATACTGACAGTTATTCAAATCCTTCTTATTAACATTGACATTGATTCAAAGACATTTATAAAAATTGATTTGACCACGTTTGATTCACATACCTCATTGGTTCAAACCATTGTTTCCTTATTGCTCTATATTTTGTCTATATTTCCTCAAACTATCCCCATGGTACTCTCCTATAATTTCGTTTTTTCCGTCTTTTAATATTTATGTGTACCTTGCAACCTGCTCTTTTATTCTATAAGGTCCCTCGAATATCAGGAAGAACTTGGCCGTGGTATTATCTATGGTAGAGGATACAGGATTCGCTTTCACTAGCACTTCCTCTCCTTCCACAAACCTTACCAACTTGTGGGTGCGATTATATCGTTCTATCCTCTTTTGGCCTTCTCTCTGTATTCTTTCTCCTGCTGTGCTGGGTTTTACCTCATATGGAATAGGTAGATTGTAGTTGGGTAGACTTTTTATGGTTTTGGTCCATACGTGTACTGGTTCTTTGTTGAGAAATAATTCTGAAGGTATGTACCCCGTTGTTTCATTACATGTATTATTAATACACTCAGAAATAAAACTCAAACAATCTACCCATGCAGAATGGTTTTGATGGCACAATACCCTGAAATATCTTACCTAATTCTCTATTTATTCGCTCAGCTAAATTCGCTTGAGGGTGACGTATTGCTGTAAGAATTGGTTTTATATTGAGTTCCTCCAAGGTTTCTCTCCATAGGTTATGGGTGAACTATTTTCCTTGGTCAGACAATATTTTTCTAGGTTTACCATACTGTGGGATGTGGAACTTTGTTAGTGCTCTAAGGGTTGCTTTTGCCGTGGCTCTTTGGACTGGGTATAGTTTGACAAATTTAGAAAAAAAATTACTGTTACCAGAATGTGCTTCACCCCTCCTTTTGCTTTTGGTAGAGGCCCGTAATAATCTGTAGCTAATAACTCTCCTTTCTCCTTTGCTTGGATTGTTTGCATCTCTACTCTGGTAGATAAGTTCAGGTGTTTACACTTCTGGCACAGGTCACAAGTAGACAATAATCTTTTCATGCGTTTTGCCAACCCCTTTCCAATGAAGCTTTCTGTTAAGGCTCGATGGCATTTCTTAAATCCAGCGTGGGCCCAACGACAAGTGGCATTCCCAAATAAGTTCCTCCATCATACAGCTTGGTAATAATAATTTCTACCTATGGGAACATAGCTTATATAGCTTACCGTCATATATGAAAAATCCTGGTTCGGTGTTGGTAACCGCACTTCTCCAAGCTACACTAATCCTAGGGTCTTCTTGTAGATGGGTCCCTATTTCCTTAAGTTGTCTAACTACTTCAGGTTTTGCTATATGCTTTACTGCGTAAATACCTATATCAGTGCTACTACTTTTAATGTTAACTGTATCCATGTTGTTTTCTGATGGTGGATTTCTACTAAGTACATCTGCTACAAAGTTGCCTTTCGCTTTACAATATTGTATTTCAAACTGGTACTCTTGTATAGTCAAGATCCAGCAAGTCAGACGAGCACCTAGCAATTTACACTTTAATAAAAATACTAACGCCTTATTGTTGGTGATTATAGTAAGTTTAGCACCCAGAATATAACTTCTAAACTTTGACAGGCTATGCACTATCGCTAATAGCTCTTTTTCTGTCGTAGAATAAGTTAATTCCACCCCTTTAAGTGTGCGACTTACAAATCCTAATACCGCTTTTTGGCCCCTCTCATCTATCTGATATAAGTGTGCTCCTATAGCAATATTTCTGGCGTCTGTCTGTAAATAAAATCTTTCTCCTACCCTCGGATGATGTAATATAACAGTATTTATAAAAAGACTTTTCACTTGTTGTAGCGCTTCATCGTGGTCCCTTGTCCACCTCCATTTAATCCCTTTGTTTAACAACTTCAACAAAGTACTTTCCGCGTATTTACTTGTAAACCTCTGATAGTAGTTAGCTAAACCTAGAAATGACTTTAGCTGCTTGCAGTTCTTTGGAGTTGGAAATTCTTGTATGTTTTACCTTCTCTGGGTCCGTGGTTATTCCTTCCACTGAGATTCGGTGACCTAAAAACTTAATTTCCTCCTTACCAAACTCTGATTTCCGTAGATTCAGCGTCATGTTTGCTGATCTAAATTTTGCAAAAATATTTCTTAAATGTTGTAAGTGCTCCTCGAATGTTTGTGACACACATAGAATATCATCTACGAACACTAGTGTATACTTCTCTACCTCATTACCTAAGGCACTGTCTAAACACCTTACCATTGCAGCTAAGCTGGTGCTCAGGCCAAAAGGTACAACTTTAAATTGGTAGCACTTGTTTTTATACAAAAATGCCATATACTGTCTATCACATTTGCGGATTGGAATTTGCCAAAATCCGGATGTTAAGTCCAGTTTGGTCATGTACTTAACTCCATTACATTTTTGGAACAATTCTTCCACACTCCTTGCGCACTCGTATATCAGGTATTAATAAAGAATTTAATTTCCTGGCACCAAGGCATAAGCGGATACTCCCGTTCGGCTTGGTGACAACCACTAAAGGGTTAATATAGGGACTACTTGCCCTCTCAATAACTCCATTCGCTAACATCTGTTGGACCTCCTTTTCCACTTCTTCTCTATAGTGTAAAGGGATTGGATAAGTCCTTTGCACAAATGATGCGTTTTCAGTAAGTGTTAACTGATGTTCATAGAACTTAGCTCTTCCAGGCTCTGTTCTAAAAACATCCCTATACTCAGACGAGTTGCTGAATTTGGTTCTGTTGCTTGTTGTTCAACTCAGTCCAGATGTTGATTTCTGGAGTATCTTCAACACAGTGCTGGTCACTCCTAACGTCAACTACCGGTTTCTCTCTATACCCTTTTGTGACACGTACCGACTTCCAATGCGTAAATTCTTTAATGTGTACACTGATTTTCGTGGTATCTATTTCCATCGTGATGGTATTTCTTTTGAAATTTATTTCTGTCTTCCATTCAAGTAATGTATCTACCCCAATAATACAGTTATGAACGAGTTTCGGGACTATAAGAGCTACCATTTGGGTTTGGGTACCATTTATATTGATAGGTAAATAAATTTGTTCAGTTATCTTTTGCATTTTGGCTCCAGTGGCTCCCTGTACATTACAGTTTTTTACGGGTAGTCTGGGACAATTATGCAACTAACTATTATTTTCTACAAACTTTGAGCTGACACAGGTTACCTCACTGCCGGTGTCTATTAACGCTCTTACTAGTAGATTACTGATTCCACAAATTATTTCCGGACATTCAGGATAATGGCTTCAACCTACTTCTTGCTCTTCTTTTAACAAGAACTCCCTATCGTTCACTTGATTTATATTATTTGTTAATTTCCTTTTAACTGTATTAATGGGTTGTTTCATTGCATGTAATGGTAGATTTAGTTTTGTTTCTTTTCTACTTGCAGTGGCTTCCTGTTTCCCATATCCGTTTTACTAGTAGACGGTTGTGGCTCGGTTGATGATATGGCTGTCTTACATACCTTAAACCCTTTACTTGGTTGGGTTTCAACGCTCCTACTTCTACCCTTCTCTTCCAATTCCTGCCAATATTGGGGTTTGTTACCCAGATATGGGGTAAACCTTTTTTCTTTTGGGCGCTCATTGTCTCTTCTGCTCGTTGGGTAGAAATTTGGTTCCTGATGATCCGGATGGGTGGTTACTCAGCTGATTATTTACTGGCTTCAGGTCCCTCTCTAGGTCTTGTCATTCATCCACAACCATTATAAACTTTTCTAGGGTATCCACTCCTCTAGTAGTGGTTGCTGCTGTAGTGCGTTCCGAGAAATGACACGCTAGCTTGTACACTAGGTCTCTCCCCTCTATTGGTGGTGTTAAATGCTTCACTTGTGCCATTACGTTTAGCACATAGTTGGTGGTTGTCATATTCATGGACGGGTGATAATTACCAAATTCCAGATGATCACGCACCCTTCTTTGAATCTGTACGTTCCAGTATTGAGCAAGGAATTTCTCTCTGAAGTCGGCGTAGGTTTGGACTTGGTCCAAGATGACTTTCCACCACGTACCTGCCCAATTCTTGAGGAACTTCTTGTCCTCATCGTCCATCATTGGGTTTACGTGAGTTACATAAGCCTCAAACAGCCGTAGAAACTCCACAGGATTCTCATGTGGGTTTCCTGAGAATACAAGGTTTTCCAGTTCTTCCTTATAGCTGCCACACCTCACGACTTTGGTTTGCTGTGACTTCATTGCCTTAGTCAGATCTTCCCGCATTACCTTTAATTGCTGTTCTACCTTTTGATGTACTTCGTCTCGGTCAGCCTTACTCTCTACTTGTTTCTTAACCTCCTTAATATTTTCACCCAGTTGGGTGCACTGTACCCTAGTACTCTGGATTTCTTCTTTATTTAGAAGCGTTTGGGTTTTTAACTCAGCAGTTACTTCGCTGAATTGTTGGTTAATAAGGGTTACTTTCTGTTCTAACCGTTCATGAAATTCGATTCTAAATTTATTTAGTTTTTCGTCTTGGTGGCGAAAATTAGTATTTACTTGTTTCTTAAATTCCTCTATTGTAGCTTTAACCTCTTCGGTATGCTTATCAAACTTAAGATTACTCTCATCTATTTTGCTATTGGTACTATCTATTTGACTAGCTAAGTTAGCTATTTCTTCATCTATTTTAAATGTAGCTTCTTTGGTACTTTGTTCTATTTGGCTAGTTAAATTTTCGTTTATTTGTTTCATTTCGCTAGATAAGTATTTATTATTTTGCTCTATTTTATTATTAACATCATGTATTAATTTTTTATTACTTTCTTCTATTTTTGATTATTTTCTTCACTTTTATAATTTGTATCTTTTATTTTTCTAGATAATTGACTATTTATACTATCAATTTTACTATTTAATTGACTATTTGTATTTTCAATTTTACTATTATTCTCATCCATTTTAGTGGTCAACTGCTTGAACATCTGTTCAATTATTGCTGCCATATCTACGCTTGTGATTTAGCCTTTTTTTTTTTTTTTTTTTTTTTTTTTTTTGCAATAACTAACAAAGTTTATTTTACTATTTAACCCTTCAACAGTTATTTGTAACCTTAAATTCTCCACGTCGTTTCAAATTAAGTATTATTACAATTCAAACTGGTCACTTGGGTTAATATCGGTTTAATCGAGTTTAATCGGGCCCATTAGTTGCGGCACCAAATTATATAAAGACCTTTTGTCTAACTATCTATTTTCTGTATATAATGATAGAACAAATCTTACTTACCCGTGACTTTTTACTTTACCTGGATTCAGCTTAGCTCAGAGCACAGAGACACACTATCTCAGGATTCGTTCAGTGAGTGGAATATTTAAGGGGAATCGTTACAAATAACTCTTAAATAATGTTGAAATTTGTTTAATTAATGACTTTGTTATTGAATTAATTTCTTTAAAAGTTAATTTAATGACTTATTGCTAACATAAATCTTATTGGTTAATGAGTGTGCCTGAAAAGTGAAGATTAAAACGTCCAAATGACCAATTGCTCTTATCTGGTTGATTTAGGGATTATATATCACCCAAACCAGTGCTAAAGAACGGGTCTGCAATAATTTGCACGTTCAATACTACACCTCACTCTCCATTCAACACTCCTATATTACTTTATATCTAATCTTAATAATTAAATACAAAATTTGAATGTATAAAGTGTCTTTTAAAAATGTTTATTGATTTAATTATTTATTTTGTTATTTTATGTTCATTGATCAATGAATATATTTCTTATCTGATTGATGCGCGTCGACCGTAGATAGTAATCAGTAGAGATTCTCCTTTTGATGGTTCAGCTTAGAAGAAATGATGTTGACCAATAACGTTGACTGATGATCCTGGACAATTACAGATGCTGTGGCTATTCTGGTGCACAGGTCACTTCACTGTTAATTAATTATTTATTAATTAATTAGTTATTGCGCAGCGAGATTATTTATTGAACTTTACTAGTTCCTTTACTACTGCGGACCACTTCGCGAACTGTTCATTTAAATAAATACTTTGCGTTGTTTGTGCAATTGAGATCGTATTTAACACACGTCTTGCTTATTTAATGCCCGAACGAAGAGTGATCAATTCCCTCATTCTGAGTTAGCGTCTCTCTTAATACAGGGTTGTGATTGGTTGTTCCAAATAAATCATGTGTTTTCCATTTGAAACAATATCGAACAGGTCGGTCAAACTCTCCTTAAAAAGTTTGAGATGGTAGAGAATTTCTGGCTAATTTCATACTTCCGCTGTTTGCAAATCGTTTGATTACAGGTATTTGCAAACGTGTTTTCAAAGATCTGACCACAGAATATTATTGCTGTGGTCTTTCTCTGTATGTGTGTGAAAACACCTAATTCGTACCTAGCCTAATTCTCTAGTTATATCTCTTGGCGTTCTTCTTCTGTATAACTTCTTTAAATGTTAATTATATTAGTTGCTATTTTGGCTACTTATAGAGCTTTAATTGCTGAACACTATGCAGGTTTCAGAATTGCCGTATATTTATTAGTTTTGAAGGTATTGCAGTTTTAATAAATAAAATTAATTGAATAAAATTTCATGCCTGTGCACGCGTCAGTAGTAGCAGTGGCGAGGTTAGACAGAGATGGCTGTGATTATTCCCTCTCTCTCTTGCTTACGCCGCTAGACTGGCACAGTTTGACACTTTCATATAACGATCTGATAGGTCGACTATATGAATCGTTATAATATATATATATATATATATTGTTAAAAGCGAAATCGTCTGGTTTATAATTATTATTCTCAGGGTTATTGATTTAATATGGGGTCTTGTTGTTCGTTTATTATTATTTTTCGAAAGCTCGTTCTTTATTATTAGGTTGTGGGTTAGTGATTTATTCCACCCAATTCAACCTATTGTTGAATCCGTTAGTGAATAAATCGGTTACTTATACTCTTTATCGTCGTTTAATTGTGTCAGTTTATTTAGTTAAAATGTTTTTTAATTCACTTTCTCGAGTTGATTCTCTGGAAGTTCCGTTGACTCTTCGAATATCAGCTGTGGTGAATTGATCAGTAATGTTCTGCCTATACACTAACATAAACATACATAGACATGATATTTACTATAATTTGTAATGTGTAGCAATATATATAGGATTGTGCGGTTGGTAAAAATCATTCCATTTGAATGTCCGCTCTTGAAGTCTGGTACCAACCGTCTCGGATTTCTCACTAAGCTGTATCTACTGTTTACAATAAAAGCCAACTCTTTTAAAGGTTCATATGACAATAGTGGTTTATTCAACTCTAGAACAATTAAAATTTGATACAATAAGATAATTTACTTTCCTTTTGGTTAACAATTAAATTAGAACATGGACTCTACTACTACTCTCCAGCACTACAGCCCATGGTGAGCCTTGGCTTCCAAGAACATGGACTCTAAAACATTTAAAAATCTCAGGTTGGTATGACTGCATTTGGCTAGTCGAATATTTTTTGTTAGTAAACAAATAGGTTATAATGTTTTATACAACTTGTAGTGATAGTAGTAGTAGGTTCTTTGAGTCTGCAAAATACACATATCTAATAAAAAGTGCTACTGTTATAATAAGTAGACGAAACATAAACTCATTGATGGTTAACTTGAAATAATATAAAATATGAACAACTGTTCATGGTTAATCTTGGAAGTTAATTCAGGTTCATGTAACCTTGTTTGTTTAAAATTTATTAGTTATTTTTCATTGATGCATTAATTATTTAATGTGATAATAATTATTTAGATTCAGTGTCATGGTTCTGAATCATTTCCTAGATTGGATGTACATAACACAGGTACATATAATTCATTTGATACATTTAGGTTACCCTCTTGTGTAACTCTTAGTTTAATTATTAAAATAAAATATAAAACATCCTTAACTTCCTACTGGTTAGGGTACAGGTTCCCTTCATTGGTTATACAATGTCTTTGCTTATACTAATACATTAGAATCATTTGAATAGTTAAAGTTGTCGTTACTGAAAGCATTCAATTTTGTCATTGTTTATCTATATTTCTAAGTTCCCTTCCTTTTAGAATTGGGCAATTTATCGATTAACTGACATTAATTCGATTCGCTATTAGCGTTCTTTTACTTATGTATTACTTGACAAGCATAGTATAATAGTTATGGGTATTGATGCTTGCGTAACTGGTCGTTCGTAGGATTTACACTTTTTCGTAATTTTTTCAATTAATTAAAATTCTTTAATTAATTAATTAATTTTAATGACAGCACTGCACTCACTCCTATGCGCATATACTCCGAATTAGTTCACTTGAAAATATACTGCACTATCTTCTTCAGTTGTCATAACCTCCACTCAAGGTTTGAGGTTAGTGCGTGTGTTTACAGCTGTTAGCTGTCAAAAGCACATTTTTCTAGACGATCGGCGAGCATGTAGTCGCTCTCGTTGCTGGTGAAAACTGTCTCCGATTCCTCTGTCGGAATGATGCACTTCGTATTTTTTATAGGATCTGATTGGTTAATAATTTTTAATTCGTCTAACCTCGGCGGGCTTCGTTAAAATAGACGCTTAAAGTCGCGTCAGTCGCTGGTTTTGAGAATATGAATCTGTGGTTCACAGACCCAAACGCAAGGGCTAAGCATCTCACAATTATTTTTATAAGTCAAATATCTTAATTATAACTGCACTGATGTTATTTTTATTACCCTTATCGTTTCTATTTTTTAATGACAATTATTTTGAATCCCCTCATCATATATTTCGGATTCGGGGTTGCTGAAATCGCACTTGGTATAAATACATAGTGTCCATTAAGCTATTAATTATTTTTAATACATTGTTTTTATTCCATATTTGATGGTAATAACGTATTCTTATCTTACTGTTCACTTTTCACTTAAAACTATGCAGTAATAATTACACTATGTCTGTTTTCATAGGTTCAGTCCTAAGTATATGGCTATACTTAGCCATTGTTACTTAGTTATTGTTTATTACTTGTATTATACTAATATTAACATATAATTACCTTCTAATAGGGCCTATTTACACTTCATTGGTTTTAATCACTATTGATAGCGTTCTTTTTCCTTATTTTATAGGTTTATTGCCTTAATTATGGTTTGTCAAGTATGTTTGCCATACTTCATGGAGTTACATTATTATATGCTTAATACTCTTTCCATATTATTTTTATTGTTGTTTAAATGACTCTTACAATGGTTTTAATAACATTGTTCTCAATGTGCAGCAGTTCATTCTGCCTTTGTACTGGTAGTTATCTAATCTTAAATGTTATTAGGATTAGTTGCAGCTAGTTGTTAATATAGTTTTGTTGTTATTAACGTTATTATCATTATTTAGGTAGTTATATTTGTTGAATTTATACAATTGAACGGTATTCTGTCTCACTCAAAGTTGTCAGTTGAGTTACTACTCTTATATAATAAGTTTACAACATAAGTTGGTTGCATCAGGCATCTTTGCTATTACAAGCATATAGTTATATTGGATTACATTAATATAGCTTTTATATTTATCCATTACATCATCTATTGTATACAAAACATTCCTTATATCATCTAGTTACTTCACATTTTATACATTTTGGTTTGATATTATTTTGGCTTTGTTTTTCTTCAGTTTTAGTGAAAACTGGTTGCCCAGATTAGGTTATGTTGCATACTAGGTAGCATTAATGTGTTGCTGCTGGATTTGTATTTCTGCACTATATCTGATTGATTTGCTTTCATTTAACGTTGGTACATTTGTTGTTAGTTATTATAGTACCTTTTCTTTCCTTTTTATTGTCTTAATTATTGTTAATTAGTGGGTTTTTTCTAACATCAATTCCACTGTACACTGGTTATTTATATTTTGGATATAGTCTTCTTTTTATGTCTACACATCATTTAGCTAAAATAAACTTATCCTAGTCTTATTCTTTTTCTTGGTTATTCTTTATTTACAATAATTAGTCCTTATTGATTACAGTTTATTTTACATGGACAAGTAATGTATTCATTAAATGAGTTGTGGTCAGTGTTGACTTTACCATACAGCTTATTTATGTCATGGGATTTATATCATGTAATTAATTAACATTTCTTCTTTCTTCTTGTACAATTATTCCTTCCTAGGTTTATGTTAGTTTGTTATATTTCATTTTATTTCCATTTTTGTGTCTGGTCTAGATATCTTTCTTCTTTTCTTCACTGATCTCTTTCTCACTCTTATTTATTTTATACATGATGTTGTTTTCACTTGTTTCCTTCTCATTGTTTCTTTTTTTTTTCTTGAAGTCGTTATTGTGGTTTTCTTATAGCATCACTGACTCTTCTTTCTCCTTGATATAGTCATCGTGGTGTCCTTCTCACTGATTCTTTTCCTTCTGTTGGTTCCATTGTGTCCTTTTCACTGATTTATTGGGTAAGGTATGTCAGTCGTCTCGTTGTTAGTCTTCTTTTCCTCTTTATCGGTACATTTACTAGTAATTCCTTTTTTATGATAATTCACTTAGTTTAACATATGATACTTTCTCCTTCTTTATCCATGGTGGTATTCTTGACCTTTTATGTATTCTTAATAGTAGTGGCTTTCAAATTAATTTTTGGTACATTGGTGTATTTAGTGTCATATGTACCGTTACTATATATATATGTTTTAAGTTTTCAATAGTATCAACTAAAAACTGAGAAGCTATTATCATTAGCTTCACCCATCATAATGTCATTACCATCAACGCAAACATTATCACTAATTTCCAAATATGAATTTGACGAATCGATGTCGGAGCCAGACCTGTTTATGATTTCATTAATTTCTTCTTCTGTAACATAATTCCTTGAATCAATTTACAATAAAGAAAAATGTAACAACCACGACTACTGTCTCATGAACAGCCTGTAGGTAAACAACAAAAATAGGCTTCCCTCATCAAATATGTGTACATCACAAACAGAAACATATTTCCCCAAGCTTGTTCCAGTGCATGCAGAACTCTACAGGTTAAATGGAGAACTAAAATATTCTTTTAGACAGAAATCAAACCTGTAGATGTACAGGAGTCATCTTGTTTAGTTGAAACTACATACCTGGTATGTCTATAGGATTCTGGTGCTTGTATGACTTGGACGTACTAGGTTTTGTAGTTTATAGTTTAAAAGAAGTACAGGTGTAATTCACATACAAATATAAATGTTATGCGACAGTGTCTGTGTGCCTTATTTAAATCAAAAGAAAGATTGATGCAACTAATTGTTGGTAACTTTTTTTGTTTTGTTACAGCATTGTTTGCAAGTCATCAATAATATTATAAAGGATGAAATTGTTTTAGAAGAAGTGGGAAAAGAAGAGAATACACAAGAGGTAAAGTTTTAAAAAAATATACATTCAGTCTTCTATATTGCAAAACGTAACAAATAGAAGGCATAGTAAATTAGAACAAAATAATATCAGTCTTTTATTTGGAGTTAGGTATTTATTTTAAAACAAATTTAATATGATCTGTGATTTGAACATTAATTATTTATTCTTAAATTTAAATAGTTCTGTAAAATGGTTTGAATGTTTCTCTTTCTTTGAGTCTATTTTACTTGTTCGACGATTTCCCTTGACAAGTTGAACTGCTCCGCTGTAGAACTCTCGCGACTCACGCACGCATGCCGTTTATCACCGATATAGTTTATCTCATTTATCTCAGGGCTTGATAATGAGTTTAACTATTATTAAATCAATTTTGGTGTGTTTTACGTACACCTTCTTTTATCTTGACGTGTCCTCGCGTTTACCCAGATGTATTTTGGCAAATACACTGAGTCCTATGCGGAAAAATCTGACATCACGAGATAGCACTATTTAATTTACAATTAAATTATTTTGAGTTCTAATACACAATCGATCTACCAAACGGGCAACTTGTTGCTAAGAACAAGTACTCTTGTAACCCTTATGAAGAACGTATACGGATACGACAAACTCGCACAGAGATAACTGTAACAATAATTTATATATATCCCTGTTCTGGGGGGCATTTGTAACCATAACTCATTTACTTTTTAATAATAATAATCTTATTATGGTACTAACCATATTAATTTACAACACATCCGGTCTGTGCACGTAGTGCTGCTGCTACACTACTTTTTTCACTAATGGTCCAAGGTTCTTTACTAAGCGAGAAACAGAAACAGTTTGGGATTTTTCGAAATAATGACTAACACCAGGGCCGGCTCAAGGCAAAAATTTCACCCGCGCAGGGCCGCCCCGCCCCCCCCCCCCAAAACTTAACAAACAGGAAATGACACAACTAGGACTCTACATTTTATAAGAATATTTTAGCCTTGTATGAATTTAATTGATTTGTTATCTTTATGGAATGCAATTGCAGTTTATTTCATTAAAAATTGTGTTACATTATTGCAATAATGTATTTTTATGTTCGGTTATCTTAGGCTTATTTGGCGTGATCAGTAGTATGAAATACAGGCTAAATTATTTGTTTCTTTTTAAATGATTTTTAATTGTATCAGTAGTATTAAGGCCTAAATCAAACTCAGGAAGAGCAAATGGGTTCGATAAAATAGCTACAAATGACTAAGTGTATTGACTATCGACAATATTTATTGTAATCTTACAAAAAAGTTGGTATAAAAAATTCAAAATTAGAATTAACTGTAGGTTACTCAATTTCAAAATCACAAAGGTACTTTACGGCAACTTTTTTTTCTGCAAAATCTTTTATAACAGAGTCAATGTCTATTTCTTTTAGAATATCAAATTCAATTGAGATAAGAGAGAGTCCTACAAGACGTTCTTGTGCCATACTTGATCTTAAATAATTTTTAATTTGGAAAAAGATCTCTCCCCAGACTCTACACTTACTGGAAGTGTTGATACAATTCTCAAAGCTATATTTACATTTGGAAAATTTTCAGCTAAAGAGTTGTTCATGATGAACTTGAGGATGTCTTCTGGCCTGTTGCCACAGTCTTCGGGTAACAGAGTCAGAAGTACTAGAAGTTCTTGGTGCAGCTGGTGTCCTTCAATATCTCGGTGCTCCCCATCGGTCAAAGCTATCTGTAGGTCTGCACATTTTTGTAGCAGTGTGTTCTTATCTTCATTTTTGATGTTATAAAGAAAGCCAAATACATAATTGTGGCTGGATAGCTGTGAAAATCTCTCCTCAAGTGAGTTTATTGCGCAGTCCAACAAACAGAAATAAAAATTGGTCATAAATGCTCTTTTTGGGTCTGAGACTGGCTCGTCAACTGTTTCATAGTGAAATTTGCATTTGACCCTTCTTGGACGTACTTGAGATTCAGTTGGGAATATGGCTTCGGTTTCAAGAGTTTCTGCAATGTCCCTGGCATCAACAAGTACTTCCTCAAAACCCTTCTCCGTCCTCATTTTCTCAAAATGTTCTTTCACTTTAGAAATTAGCTCAACTGCATTTGCAATGTTCATATCTTCTTTTTGCAGCTGTTTGCTGATAATATTTATCCTGAAAAGTATTTCATGCCATACAACCAAGGAGCAGATAAACTTAAAGCTCTTTAGCTTGCTAGCCAGACCCAAGGCAGTACTCTTTCCATAGCCATCGATCGATGAGTCAGTAGATAACTCAAGTAGAGTATCATATATTTCTCCTGTCTGGTAACGAAAAGGAGCAACTGCATTAATGCGACTCTCCCATCGAGTGTCGCATATTGGTTTAACTGTTAGTGATGTAACATGTTTTCTTAACACAGACCACCGGTGAGTTGAGGCAGAACATAATTTGTATACTTCCTGCACAACCATGAAAAGTTTACAGCCTCACTACAGGATAAAGCAGAGTCGTTCACCACTAAGTTCAGCGAATGTGCACTGTAAGGTACAAAAAATCTGCGAGGGTTCAAAGTTAGAATTCTGTTCTGGACTCCTGCGTTTTTCCCCACCATGTTTGCACCATTGTCGTACCCTTGCCCACCCATATTTTTTAAAGGTATTTTCATTTCATTTAACTTGGACAAAAGAATGTTTGTCATAGATTCTCCTGTTGAAGATGCAATTGGGATAAACACAAAAAATGTTCTTTGGGGCAGGGGTCTTAACCTGGTTCACAACTTACAAAACGTATAATCACGACAGCAGGTTACATTTGCTGTATGTGGCTTTGATCAGGCTTACAGTCCAAAATAATAGCATAGTAAATCCACTTCTGTACATTATGTAGTATTCGTTGTCGTATCATTGATCCTATTACTTCGATCACTTTATTTTGGATATTCTTCCCTAGGTAATGTACATAAGATTCTTTTGAAGTAATCCTCCGTAAGTGTTCAGCAATTATGATGTCAAATTTCCCTACAAACTCTAACAGTTTCACGAAATTCCCATTGTTTCTGTCATACGGTTTGTCTGACGCACCCCGAAATGCCAGATTCTGTGAACCAAGAAACTCAATCACGTACACAATGCGTTTGAAAACTTCCTTCCAGCGTTCAACTTTATTCTTGATCATTTTCTGGTGTTCTGCATCAATCGTTTTGTTCACACGCAGCCTCGTAGAACATTCCTTCCAGAACTGGAATGCCCCGCATATGTCCTGGTGATCTTTCGTGTTCTGACAGTAGTTCAGACATGTGCTTCCAGTCGGAGTACCCAGTCTCTGAAGACAGAAATGTTCGTATTGTGCTAAACAGTTGGCAGCAAAAGCAAAATATTTGATACAGAATATATAAGCCAGGGACGTAAAACCTCTTCACCATTGCTCATTCGCCTACGATAATTGTTGACACTAAAACGGCGACCATCTTTGTTTACAGGAAAGTCAGTGTCACTAATTTGTTCTGGCCCATGTTGGACGAGGATTGTCTTTGGCACTTAAGTTCACTGGCCACTCTCCAGGGTCATGGGATATGATTTTATCTAGAGAAACCTGAAAAAGACAACAAAAACTAAGGAGTATTATTAGCAAAAAGTACAAAATCATTTAGAAGCTTTAAAAAATTGGGATGCAAATTTGTTTGTTAAATTTACGCGATTTATTCAATTGGCATAATAAGCCTAGCCTATCTGCTAAAACTTAACTGTAGCATGTTGTAAATTCAATATTTTCAACTTTGTCATTTTAAGTTTATAAAAAAATTACCTTAAAAGATTCTTCCGCAATCGCTGAATCAGAATCAGAATGAGATTCAACTCCCTTCACATAGTCGTTTTTTTCTTCATTTTCAGTATCATGGGACTGCGGGGACTGAGTCTTGTCATCCACCTAACAAAGAGTTTTCATTAATTTCATGACACTGTAGACTTTCACATAACAAAATAATTGTAGTAACACCATTTTAAAATGTTTTTTTATTATGCAGTGTTAATTTGTATGATATAATGTCTAGTAATTAGCTCAACATAAACATGCATTTTTTCAAATGTAAGACATTTTTAACATTTAAGGGTTGATGATTTCTAAATCGTAAATGTAATAGAAAAGCACAGTACAAGAGAATTAGCTGAGTGCATAAGTAAGTCAAGAACGCCTTAGATTTCATCGTTAAATTTCAAAAATCCCAATTCCACATTTTATCTTAGAAATGCACCTCACTAACCCTGTATTGCTGTATTTATCTTAGATAACGACTGGCTTACGTATCTACGGACCCATTATAGTAAATTGTGAATACTAGTCTAATATTCGCAACATTGCAATATTGTGAAATAAATAAAACTAAGCTACACGAGGAAACAGGTTACTGCTGATTTTGAATTTCTGATTACTGGTAATTATCGTATTTTAGAATGCATTATTTTTATTACATTTTAAAGCAAGCCTTCAATAATTTTAATAAAGGCAAAAGTGTTTTGTCTTATGTACAGTATTTATTCCAGTTTAATATTAAAATCCAAATTTTCGTGGATGTAATGTAGCTGTGCTCAGCACTCTTAACAAATAACAATAAAATTTTATTATCTTACCTCAGACAGAAAAAATGTTGGTGCATGTGGTTCTGAGGGAAGTACCGTAATGAAACGTTTTAACGCTGAAGCTTGTTTTTGAGCTTCAGAAGTCTGCTGCAATTTTCTTTTTCTGTAGAAAAAACCTGAGTGTCTCTTTTTATCAGGAATCGAACTGCGAAAATGACTCACCTTCGTGCGCGCCCAGGCCTGTATTATTCGTTCGTACCTCAAACGAAATAGACTCAGTCACAGGCCCACTTTTCTAAGCCACTGTTGCCACCCTGGCACCCTCCTCCCACCTGCCTCTCTTAAGAATTGTTTTGTATTGGTTTTTAAGTTTTTAAAAACTTACGATACTGTTGTAAATTTGTTGTTGTGGTAATCCATGGTTTTACTGTAATTAGTAAACTGGGAACACGCAGAAAATTTATTCTAAATCACCGATTGTAAAACTTTTTTGTTCTGCTTGGCGCCTCTAACTTCGCGGCGCCCCGGGCGGCCGCCCGGGTCGCCCAGGCCTTAAGCCATTACTGTCTAACACCATGTATGTGGAATAAGACTTGTTTAATATTTCAAAATTGTCATCATACGTTTACAAATCAAAATGGAGTCTTATACATCCTTAACAAAATGGCGGCTACGTACTTCCGCTCAACTAATTATTCATTAATTTTTCTTATTCAAATTTTATACTTAATCTGTCACAAAAGCATTTTTAATAGACTGCAGTTAATTCCGAGTTGATGTACTAAATTTTTAAAACATAAACCAGTGCCTCTGTTCATTTATTTATAAATCTGGCATACTCTCGCACGCACACACACACACCTTTTCCCCACATTTTAATTATTCGTACATTCTTTTTATTTATTTTAATTAGAATTTAGAACTCAATTTTGATCAAATGAATAATTGTTATAGGGTTTGTAACTTTCCTGAGTTTGTAGTTGTAGTATCCACTCAGACGTTCTCCATCTCGAGCCAGGTGGTCGGCGAACTTCACTGTTTAGTCTGTCCTTTCGTTGCACTGAATTTACATCTACATTGTAGGTGCCAGGTTACATTGCCAGGTACTGATTACTTGTTAATCATATTTTAACTGTTAAACACTTTTACTGGCAAAACTTCGCCAGCGAATATTTTAGCGTACTCACGTTCTGATGGTATGTTGCAGACTGGGCAGACATCTTTGTGCAATTTACCCAGGTAGAAGGGGTTATTCCGTCATCATTCTTTTGTTTAAAACGGATGACGGCATTGTTTTATATCACCGTGGTTACGATTTTCTTATTTGTTATGATGTTTTAACATAGTTCGAGGCCTGCTGGTTCCAAATATGTGTTGAAAGTCACGTACGCCCATGACCTTGAAGTCGAGTTACTCTGGCGAACTGCGTTGTATGTACGATATTGGAAAAAGTTAACCTAACCATTTTTAACACATGAAAATACAATAAAATTATTTTCCTGTACCGCTAAATCCTTAGACGGACTTATGTACCATCACAAGACCTCCTCAATGAGAGGTTTTCTGTCGAAACATAAAAACTCTCATTGACTCATTCACACTTTCTAAAGGGATCAGCCCAGATATGACGCCACAACCCCCTGTAGTGTTTATACAAAAAATATCAATCACTTACCCTTGGTCCAATGATGATGACAGTACCTGCATGACCTTACTGGACTTCTCGTGCGAGATCCCAACACCGCAAGCCCATTTAAGTACTTGACGTTCCTGCTCTGACCCACTGGCCAGCTCAGGACCGCCATCACAGCATCACTAAACTCTGAAACATCGAATGCAAAATTTTAAATAGTGGCCTTGTATAATCCCATATCCACAACTGATATGTCTCTCCTTAGCTACATTGGTTTATGTCAAGACGCATTGGTTTTCTTAATTCCTAAGTTCAAATAACAAACAAACAAGATTTATGACAGAAGGTCTTTCTCCTTAGGCATTCCTACATTTACCAACTTTCTGACTCCAGTCAATACTACTTCCTTCTTTTCACCACAAGAAAAATATATTCTTATACTAAAATGACAACACGTAAAATAATTCTTTAAGTTTTTCAAAAAGCAACAACAACTTATCTATATCCCTAATACATGGAATTCAAAACACAACTTTATTATGGCAAACAATCTAACTAGTTAAACTTTATTAATCATTTTTCTTGATTTTAATACTTCTTTAAGCAGAATCATCATTATCTCTTATGTTCAACACACATGTCAACTTCATATATTAATGCTTAATATTTGTTACCGTTGCTACCCCTGTAGCAACCTCCTAGCCACACACTCTATTACCCTATTTATGTTTAATCATTTACTAATCATTCCTATTACATACATGGTTTACACAAAATACATATAATACACAACATATTGTAATACAAAAATACATTTAACATTAACACACAAAAATATACAATCCAACTTATTATTTTATCATTGACCATTAATCAGTTCATAAGACAATCCATTTTAAAACCACACTGTGCACATAGTTAAATGTTCAAACACAATAAAACAATTTGTCCACCATCATCAAACAACAATCGAATCTTAGGTCTACATACATTATTTATTATTGAATATATTATATTAGTATCATCAATGTAATACTTATTTCTTTTCTCATATTCTTCCATAAAACTATTGTAATGAATAGGGTTACTCCATATCATTATATCATACACCGTGTCGTCATATAGTATAGTCCTGTCGCCCTTAGTATAATTTGTCATAATCAGGTAAGTTATATTATCATCTTTAACATCATCTACTGCTACCTCAGTTTCAATGCAAGGTAAAATTTCAATATAATTTTACACCATCTCTACACCTAACCTTTCCACAAATTCTCTATAATTCCTATTCACCTTAAAAATCTCTCTCTCTCTCTCTCTCTCTCTCTCTCTCTCTCTCTCTCTCTCTCTCTCATCACAATACCTCTCTCTCTCAAAATATTTCTCACCATAACACCAATCTACACTCTCTCTCTCTCTCAATATATGCAGGGGACTCTACAACTTTATCATCGCACCACCTATCAGGTGCACAAAAATTCCAAATACGTGCGTGAAGCCTTTTCTTCACCCCCGACTACAACATTACGGGAAAAATTTACCCCCTGCAATCCCTCTACCTGTATATTCTTTCTCCACTTTCTCTCTGACTCATCAAAACTTTTTACCACTTCATTATCAAATACTACTCCCATTATAATTTTATCACCACTCTCAATATTCACACAATTATTTTCTAACACCATATTTCTACTTCTGTTATCATAATTTTCACCACTACTTACCTTGTTGTCTTTATTTTCATTTAATTTATTTGATTCTCTACTATTTTCTACCCCCATTTTACTCTCGTAATTTTCGTCTACTTTATTCTTTTGTCTATCAAACTTCTCATTAACTAATGTTACTATTTTCTCTTTCGTTTTATCGAAACGTGCATGCATTTCATCAATTTGTTTATCAAAGTTCACATTTCGTTTCTTGATTTCATTTTTTACTTCATTAAATTTCTCCTCAAGTTTATTAAATTTCTCGTCAAAATTATCAAACTGTGCACTTTGGGTATTGAATTTCTCATCAAGGTTATCAAACTTTGCTTTCTGTTCATGAATATCTTTTGATATTGTTCTTAACATACTCATTATGTCATTGTCAAATTGATTGTTACCTTTCTTTGAGGTTGGAGTTGCCTGAGTATTCGAGTCGTCTATTGTTGATTCAGTTAAGCTGTATTCTTTGGATCTATTTACTGGGGTTGAATGAACCCCTGGTTCCCCCACACCAGCCGACTCGCTCATTTCAACTCCAATCTCGTTGTTGTTTGCCATTCTAAGGAAAACTTTGTTTGAAATATTTTTTTTCTTTCAATTGTTGCTTTATATAGATCTAACTTACCAACAATATAACCTAATAACCACAACATAACCTCTTAATCATGTATTATGTTATATCTTACTTCGATACCCAATCTGCTTCTGTTATCTGGCTTATTTATATATAAGTAGAACTTTATATAAAGTCCCTCGTTCGGTTCGCCATTTGTAACAATAACTTATAGTCCCTGTTCTGGACGGCATTTGTAACAATAACTCCAACATGTCCCTGTTCTGGGTGGCATTTGTAACAATAATTTATATATATCCCTGTTCTGGGTGGCATTTGTAACCATAACTCTTTTACTTTTTAATAATAATAATCTTATTAAAATACTTACCATATTAATTTACAACACATCCGGTCTGTGCACATAGCGCTGCTGCTACACTACTTTTTTCACTAAGGGTCCAAGGTTCTTTACTAAGCGAGAAACAGAAACAGTTTAGGATTTTTTGAAATAATGACTCTAACACCATGTATGTGGAATAAGACTTTTGTTTAATATTTCAAAATTGTCGTCATACGTTTACAAATCAAAATGGAGTCTTATACATCCTTAACAAAATGGCGGCTACGTACTTCCGCTCAACTAATTATTCATTAATTTTCCTTATTCAAATTTTATACTTAATCTGTCACAAAAGCATTTTTAATAGACTGCAGTTAATTCCGAGTTGATTTACTAAATTTTTAAAACATAAACCAGTGCCTCTGTTCATTTATTTATAAATGCTGGCATACTCTCGCACGCACATACACATCTTTTCCCCACATTTTAATTATTCGTACATTCTTTTTATTTATTTTAATTAGAATTTAGAACTCAATTTTGATCAAATGAATAATTGTTATAGGGTTTGTAACTTTCCTGAGTTTGTAGTTGTAGTATCCACTCAGACGTTCTCCATCTCGAGCCAGGTGGTCGGCGAACTTCACTGTTTAGTCTGTCCTTTCGTTGCACTGAATTTACATCTACATTGTAGGTGCCAGGTTACATTGCCAGGTACTGATTACTTGTTAATCATATTTTAACTGTTAAACACTTTTACTGGCAAAACTTCGCCAGCGAATATTTTAGCATACTCACGCTCTGATGGTATGTTGCAGACTGGGCAGACATCTTTGTGCAATTTACCCAGGTAGAAGGGGTTATTTCGTCATCATTCTTTTGTTTAAAATGGATGACGGCAGTTTTACGTCACCGTGGTTACGATTTTGTTATTTGTTATGACGTTTTAACATAGTTCGAGGCCTGCTGGGTCCAAATATGTGTTGAAAGTCACATACGCCCATGACCTTGAAGTCAAGTTACTCTGGCGAACTGCGTTGTATGTACGATATTGGGAAAAGTTAACCTAACCATTTTTAACACATTGAAAATACAATAAAATTATTTTCCTATACTGCTAAATCCTTAGATGGACTTATGTACCGTCACATAACGTCTGTTAAGGCCGAGCTGTTAGGTTGAACTGAGCTAAACTTCTTCCGCAAAAGACAGAACTGAATTAAAATTGGAGCTTCTGATTGGTTAAAACCCATAGCACGTGTAAGATGGGTTAGATAGATAAGCATATGTCCTGCTCAATTGCTGAAGACTGCAGAAGCATGTATAGATTTTATCTAAAAGTTTTATGACTTTCAGAAATACAGATTGTTTAGAAAAGTGAATTCTGTTTAAAAATACATATTAAAATAATGTTTTGAGTATTTGACGTATGAAAAATGTAGCGCTAATGCAGAATTATGAGCTGTTTAAGTTTCAATTCGATACGTTAATTTACTCAAAAGTTATTCAGGTAAATACGAATAACATGCACACTAAATTCACACTTGACATGACAGAAAATAAATTTATGGGCATTTTGACATACAACAGTTAATTACCCATTTCTTATTTCAAAACTTACAGCTATTTTATAAAATTGTAACAAAATAAATTTTCAACATGTCTATAATGTCATAAATTGTATAAAAGCATGTAGTCATAGCTACAATGACTCTTTTCTGTGATGTTCTATATCAGGAATATCCCCTCCATGTATAAAAAAAATTTGTTTACATGTCCACAATTTGTTATTGCAAATGTTGCCTGTCCTGTCTCACCTAGGTACACTTTGTTGCAGTCTTTACATTTAATTTATAAATTCCACTTCTCTGTAATACCAGGATTTTTTCTATATTTTCATTCCTAATCTTATCACATACTGTTTCACATTTTTTAATAGCTATATCTACTCTGTATTTATTAAAACATTTAATAATTTTTCTAGTATGTGATCCTACGTATGTCAGTGACCCTGCATAATTCTTTTGTTCTGGTTCTATTTTATCTTTTTTGTATGTTAATAATTTTCATGAACTGTAATACCTTTCATTATTTCATTAGTTACATGAATAACTAATAGTTATTTATGTATACATTTTTTCTTTTCATAACAAAAATAATTATCACCTCCATTTAATAACAAAATAATAAAACTCAAAATAAATAAATAATTTCAAACTAAAAAAAATCTCTCTTCTCCGATAAGTTTGACATCTGTCGCTTAAAATGTAAACAAATACACACATGTGGTTGATATCTCAGTTATCATTTTACCCACAAAGATAAGCTAATATAAACAGTTCATGACGTTATACTACCTACTCACAAACACCAACGCTCATCACATCTTTTACTAACATTTTTCCAATCATACGTGAATTTACAGATTTTCATTTAATTTAACAATTAGTTTATTACATTCATTCTTTATATACCCAGATATACGTAAACACATTAACTTTTGACATAATATTTTCGTAATGACGATGCATGGAACGTCCAAATAGTTTTGTTTGTAACATGATTTGTAAAAATATAAGTATGTTTTCCCACCTGTTCAGATAAAATGAATGGACCTTCATTGTCTATAAATAGTCTATGGACGATTCATAGTCTATGGAACTTTGCTGTTGTTGTAACTGAACAAACAAATTTAAATAAATATTGCGACAGTACAATCATATGCTGTACTGTGCATTTAATAGATAAAATATATATTTAAATTAAATTTATAAATATGTAATAAATAAGCAGGTCTGAGATTGAAAGCTGAGTTTATGTTAAAAATACGGAGTATGGACAGACAGGAACTGACCTGAACACTCGCACGACTGTCGCTGAGAGTGTGTACAGTAGTAAGTGATGTGTGTGAGTGAGGCCAGTGCGAGCATGAAAGTTTGCAATCTTACCCTAAATAATTGTCAAATTACAGTTTTTATTTAATTCTAAGAAACCCATAAATGGTAGGAAAAATTCAAAGACTCCTAAAAATGTATAAAATTAATACGCATGTGTAGTGAGAAAACGGCGTGAAAAGGATGCGCAGTGCGAATTCAGTGTGATTTTAAGTGCGTGGTAATTACACGGATTATGCTTTAATGATGGTAATTACGTTGGACATGTGTAATTAAATCATCCATCGTTAGAGCACCCTGTAGTTCACATTAGACTTTGCCATTGGCAAAAATGTGCGAAAATATGAAATTGGACGAGAGTGGGAGAACTGACGCCACTGAACAATTTCAAACAAGCTGAGTTCTGTCCCAACAGGAGCTGTACAATTCTCAATTATAAATAGGGCACACGAGAAGCCAGCCTTTTTCTCAATCAGTCTTCAGTAGCAGCGGAACGCTATGTCCGTTAACAATGCGAATTTTTAAATTTTGTTAATTGAACAGTAACTCATAATCTGTGTCCGAATACGAATATAGATCATACTTTATGATGTCTACACATACAAGTGTCCGTCAGTCAAGACGAGCTACTATGTTACTTCATGCAGAGGAACGCTATGCTGAACAATAGAGGTGCCTGCTAGAACTACAGCAGCAGGTGCAGAGCAACCTCTCACACTATACTACATCATCCAGATGGGACCATGAGTGACGAGTAACCGGAGGACGACGACAAGTGGAACCTGGGGACGTGCAGGGAACTCCATCAGAAGAGGACCTACGGATCAATGGAAGACATGAGTATGAACTACAAAATCGAGGTGACAGATAATCCATTTATAAACTTTAAAAGAGACTACATTTAAAAGACATTTTGAAATTTAAACATGAATAAGAGTTTATGTAAAATGTAGATAAAGAGGTTCAGAGAATCTGATTTAAATTTAATAAAATATTTTCTTTAATGTTTAATGATTAATTTAGTCAAGTTCAATTTAATTTTAAAGTTTGTAGAGAAATTAATGATTGCTATGTATGCAATACATAAATTAATGTAGTTGAAAGTTATATAAAGAAAAAAAAATAAATCTGCAGTAAAGCACACTCAGACTGAGCAGTCGAATTTTAATAATAATAAATAAATATTTAGAACATAACTTTGTTACTTTAGAATATAAGATTTATTTAATAATAAATATACTGCAACATTTGAACATTTCAAGCAAACAATAATGAATATTTATGGCGAAGTAAATGAGATTTTTAAACACGCTTGTGGTTTATAATAAAAATTATGAAAACTTGTTACAATTCAATCAATGACTACTCTTATTAGCATTACACCCAAACTCCATTAATTGGTACACTTTACCAGTGATGTTATATAAATTTTGACACTCCACAAATTAATTGACATTAAATTTGTAATTTCTACTGTTATATAAAATTGGTGCTCCAAAAGCGTGGGGCTCCGCAAATTTAAATAAATTTGCAACCTGTGTGTTGGTATATAAAAATTGTTGCCTGTTACGTGGGGCACGACACGCCTACATTTAATAAATAAATGTATGCTCTATTGCTAAAAGTGTGCATAGGATTTTATGTATAATAATTGATGTTTATGTATGAATATTTTTATATGTTGTTTATTTTGTTGTATAACCAAACCATTACCAATACCCACCAATACCATTGATTTTCTATGATAAAAGGTGTAATTGTAACAAGAGTAATAATAATAACCACTAATAAAAATAAACAAATAAATCAGTAAATGTAGCAAACGGTTGTACAGTAATAATAATTTTAAAAATAAATTTAAATACATCATATTCATTATGGCAGCACCAGAAAGCTTGAATATGGAAGCACTTCAAACTATGATGCGTTCCTGGGTAGATGAAATAATCACAAAACTAACAGAAAATATAAATGCTAAACTTGAGAAACAAACAGAAAGTTTAGAAAGTAAATTAGAACAACAGCTGCAAATTTTAAACAAGACACCATAAAAATAACGGAGAGTTTAGAAAAGTTAACAGAAAAGATTGATGATACCAACTTATGTATTGACACTCTTGAGAATAATGTTAAACAAGCCTTACATGAGCAAGCTGTAAGGAGTGAAAATAAACAAACAGAAGAAATATATGAAATAATAGATAAACAAACAGAAGAGTTAAAAATAGAATATAAACAATCGTACCTGGGTAGTAAGAATATCCAATTAGCAGGGTACACACACAGTATTAAAACACGTAAGAAAACAATATGTGTAACACAATTAAAACATGACATTTGCGACGAGAATACGCACAGTAAGTATTGAGCGAGCGTTAATTATAGTAACAATAATTGTATTAGACCATCTCTTTTAATTAATTACTTTAATTGCATTACTTAAAACATTTTACATTAATTAAATCCTCTCACTTAAATTTTAATTACATTATAGTCAAAACACTAAGTTACTTCAATTACATTATTCAAAACACTTTCAATTCATCTAATTTCGTCTTGCATTTATTGTGCCTCAGCCATGTTAAACAAAAATTTTTTATTATAATACCCTTTATATAACACCCACTATAACCCTTTTATTACTCGATAATTATTCAATTTAACTCCACACGTAAAATCGTTATCAATACGTCAAAGTAAACACAGTTCGAAATAACTTCGTACGCTATGCTACCAAAACATAACCATAAAATATACGTTTAACATATACAATAATTTCACAAATACGCCATTAGCCAAATCCTACTTTCTGTGCTTCAAAACAGATGTAATTCATATAATATGTATACGAATATCCTGGCAGGGGCTCGCCAATTGTAACTAAACAAACAAATTTAAATAAATATACACTGCCAGAATCTTGCCTGTCTTGCGATCTTTTCTTGCAAACTTACCTTTTTCCAAACACCATCAGAACTTCAGGGCCACCACCAATATCTTTAAAAGCATAGATATGGAAACCTTTACACTTTACCTTAATTAAAAACACTGGACAATTTTGCTATCTGACTTTCCTCAATTCAGAAAATCCCCGATTCGTTAGACGAGTTTTTCAGCACAAAGTACAGGAAATGGTTACAGTGTAATAACTACAACTAACACATTTTATGCGAAATCAGACATTATTTTATTCAAATTTACTTCTTTCTCTCTCTTTCTTTATATCTGTTATATATTTTTCTGAACTACTAATAAATCTTTCTCTACTAACCAGTACCTTTTACAACACACACACACACACACACTCTCATCCAGTTTACAATTCTGAAAACCCCCCGATTAATTGAGCTCTTTGATTTATTGATTTACTTATAATCTTTTGGCCAACAACTAAATGTATTTTCTCACTGTACTTAACTTCTCTCGCTATCCAAATTGTTCCACCATCACGCAGTTCACTTTCACTTTTATCGTCACTTCGACCACATTAAACTGTTATTAAATTGTCGTTGCGGTTTTGTTTCACTATTTAAAACTGCTGTAGCATTTGGTATTTTCTGGTAGGCCTTTTACTACATTTCGACCTACCAGACAAAGTATTCCCGAGGCCACGCTTCACTTACGTCTGCTCAGTGTGAATGTATATTGCCAACTGCCAAGCGTCCAAAAAGGCTATCGGACTCGCTGCTTTTTCCACCTCATGGTCTGGTAGAGTGCCTTGCTCGTTTTGCGTTCGCTGATTGGCTGGTGAATGTCTCGCGCCTTTCTCGACATCTCGTGAAAGGCGGTAAGGAGACCATGTACGTGACTTTTACATCGCAAAAGGCGGCACAAGCGCGCTCTTACACATTCCAATGTTATAATTTCTTTTGTACCTTACACAGCATGGCACCGAACTGACTACCGGGTGTTCACAAAAGTCACACATTTGTTGATCTTAAAGTGTTGCGTAGCATGGTTGGCTACAAATTGTTACAAGAAAATTATGAAATTACAAAACCCCTTAGTTTGCCCCGTTACATTGTATTTTCAATACTACAGCTGACGTTTGTACTAATTCACCGACTCTAAATATTTGCAGCTTATGCTCGGAATTGAATTTCTCTGTACTCTGTTCTGCAAGCTTCTTTATCCGCTCTTTCGCATCCAAACGCTTAATGTCATTTGGGACAGGCAAATTCTGAGTGGCTATATTTTTACACACTCACTCCTTACACGCTTTGGTTGAACATCCGATTGCAGCTGTAACGGTGTATATCCAGTAGTAGTATTGTAACTACCATTTATGGTTTTCTCGAAGAACTCGAGATACTCCGGCCATTTACTTTGGTTTGTGTTACAATACGTCCTGAATAATCTACCGAGCTCCCTATTGACTCTCTCGGCAAGATTTCCTTGAGGTGTCAAGATTTAATGGATGTCAATACCGCTTGTATGTTACTCTTCTCCAACTCTGCTTTCCATTTCTTATTTTGGAATTGTTTGCCTTGGTCGGATAGGATCTTCTTGACATGGCCATACTTAGAGATGTATTTTTCCAGAATGATTTTAAGTACAGCATCCGTCGTGGGTCTACCTATGGCATACAGACTTACATTTTTGGTGAAAGCATCAGTGCACACAACCAGATTTCTCATACCCCGAGACGCACGAGGTAATGGACCAAGGAAATCGATACACAATAATTCATTCATACCATGCATCACTATGTTTCCCATTTCGACATATGTGTGTTGGTTTGGGTATTTGGCTGTCTGGCAGGTGTGGCAGGTACATAGAATTGACTTGACTTTCCTGGCCATGTTCATCCAAATGAAGTCCTCACGCAGTGTCAAGTAACACTTGTATGCTCCTGCATACGCAAGACTTTCATGGCACACCCAGGTCAGGTCCTCTAAGAGATGTTCTGGAATCATTACCTTCCATTGTCCATCTATGAGTTTGTATAAAACGTTAAAAATTTGAAATTTGGGATTTTCTTTAGTTTGAATTTCATTTATAATTTTTTTTTATTTTATCGTCTCGTTGTTGCTCATTATTAATGTTTTTAAGTAAAGATCTCAGCTCGTTAGGTAACGCATACTTAACAGCTAAGATTTGAATTTCATTTTTATCAGACGTATAAGTTTCCTGCTGCACAGGTGGATAACAACTCAGAGTATCCGCAATTTTGTTGTCCTTGGCTTTACAATATTTAATACTGAAATCATACGCTTGCATAGCCATTAGCCCCATTTACACATACACGCCAATCCCCACGGACCTGGCGCGCACGCCGGGAATGCCATGCTGGAGCTCGCACCGAGCGTACGTTCCAGGCACGTGATACAAAAGACGTCAGCATACCCAGTGTGTGCGCCAGGTCTGCGTATTTGGTGGGTATGGTCCAATATTTATATCTTTTTAAGCAGCGTGTGGAACTTCCACCGGGTTGGAAAGTTTTATTGACATGCCAGCTGGTAGCATAATACTTCTTAAAAATATTTGCGGTTGGTCTTTTGTCAGATGTTTTATGTTTGTGTAGTACTGTTTTCGAGCAATTACTGTTGCATTTTACACTACTGTTACATTACTTTACTGTTACAAATTACTGAATTACATTTTCAAACACCATGTCTTCAAGAAAAATATTTAGAACTCGTGCAATTGCGTGAGCTGCACTGTACATACTTTTCAATGAGGAAGAAGAAAAAACCAAGAGTTTATAAACTATGGTTTATAAACGTCTTCTTCACCACTACCAGTCTTGATTGTTTTTTTAATTTTTTAAAGTTCTTTATGTTAGGACCCGCGTATTTCTTGTATTTTTTTTATAACAAAATCTTTATTTGCGTTTGGAGAGATGGCACTTTTGCATAACTCAGCTAGTTCACATAAGCCCGATTTTTAAAATTTTTATTTTTATACTCCTCGGATTTTACTTTCCAAAGGCAGGGGTAACTTCTGTATAATTCAATAAACTTTTCCAAGTTGTCCTTGGTCCACTCCATTTTTATTTTTTAAATTATGGTAGTTTTAAGATAATAAATTTTTAAACTCATACACACACACAGTATGGCACAGCTTAAAGGAAACCAAGGTGTTGGAGCGTCCATGTAAATGCGATGCAGGTTCAGACCTGCATGCCTGGCATGTACGTAGAGACCGTGCTCCAGGTGTCTGTAAAGGCTGAGAATTCACACTGACTGTTTTGGCATGCATGCTTGGAGCGTACGCACCAAAACTGTGGAAAAACCCGTGTGTGTAAATGAACCTATTATCCAGCGTGACATACGGGGATTAGCAAGTTTACATTTTAATAAAAACGACAAAGCTTGGTTATGAGACAGAATTTCAAAATGTTTACCTACTAAATAATATCTAAATTTACTAACATAATACACAATCGCTAAAATTTATTTCTGACGCAAAATAATTTCGTTGAGCGCCTTTTAATGAACAATTGACATGCGCGATAACTTTATGCTCCCCGTTATCATTCCGCTGATATAGAATTCCAATGGCATAATCAGACGCATTGTAGTTCAGTACATATGTCCTCTCCTTTTTGGTATGAAACACGTGTAGGTTTTTCTTAAATAACTGTTACTGCGTTAAATGCCTCTTCATGTCTTACCTCCCATCACCATTTGGTATTTTTTTTAAGCAGTTCCAGCAGTGGTTCAATCGTTTTAGCACATGCAGGTGCGAACCGACGGTAATATTCGGTAAGTCCTAGAAAGGCTCTGATATCCTTTGCCTTTTTAGGTGTCGGGAATCCCGTGATTTATTGTATCTTCAAAAGGGCCGTACTAACACCCTGCGCTGATATGATGTGACCTAAAAAATTTATTTCGGATTTCCCAAACTCGCACTTTTTGTAGTTTAGCACCACGTTGGCCTGGTGGAGTTTGCTGAACACTATGTCGAGATGTTTTAGGTGTTCGTCAAACGATTTTGATATCACCAAGATGTTGTCAACAAATACACTAACGAAATTCTCAACCTCAGGACCAAATGCTAACTCCAAACATTTCACCATCGCCGCGAGTCTGGGTACTAACCCAAATGGAACTACCTTAAATTGATAGCATTTGTTCTTATATAAGAACGCAATAAACTTTCTGCTATCTTCAGCTAACGGTATCTGCCAATATCCACTCTTAAGATCTAAAGGAGACATATATTTAACACCTTGGCATTTTGTAAACAAGTTCTTGGCATTAGGTGCACAGTCAAAACATTTTTTTGTTGTGCTATTTAAATTATGCATATCTAAACACGTATTCTTATTTGATTATTTTTCTTCTTTACAATCACCATAGGATTCAGAAAATTACTGTTGGAACATTCAATGATGTTATCATCCAACATTTTTAAAATTTCCTTATCCACAAGTTTTTGGTAATGAAGCGGAATTGGATATGTTTTACGCACGAATTTATATTCATCAGTAACTTATCTTTTTCATGTGTGTATACACGCGTTGTAGCATGATTATTTTCAAATGTTGTATGTTTATTTATCAGTAGGTTAAGTTTGTCACGCTGTACTGAGGTTAGTTTATCTGTATTATTATTATTATATTATCATCAGTATTATTATCCTTATTATTTGTGTTTACCACTAGCTCAGCCGTAGGTTTGGAAGACATGTTTTGTTAGGTTTTTAATATGTAACGACCTCGCTAAGAGTGAATTTTTATTTATTTATGAAGACGAAACATATGTTTCAAAACGCGTTAATCAATCAAATGCAACACAAAGTCACACGACGGAAAAAATAAGACAGATTTCGTAGGTTTGGTTATGTGGATGTAATTCGACTCCAACTCATTATCACTGTCAACTTACCTAACTCTACACTGTGTTCCTTATTACTAACAGTACACATTAATTTATTATTTTTTAAATCGATAAGTGCATTTATATTTTTAAGAGTGTCTGTTCCTATAGTAACATCATAAATTAAATTTTTAGCAACTAATACAGGTGTTTCAAGTTCCATACCTTGAGATGAAATGTTTATATAAGCTTGTTTATTTACTTTTTGTAACTCATCAGTAGCGGTTTTAATGGTGGTATTGTTTATAGGTAAGATTGGTACCTTTTTAAATTGCACTGTTTTTGTTTAAAAAATTTGTGCACCACTGTCTATTAACACATTACCAATACAATTGTTTATTCTCGCTCTTAACACACTACATCTACTTGCTAACTTATCACTATCTCTATGTACATTATTCACATCATCATTACTGTCATTTACTAGTTCACTATATATATCATCTGGGAATACACCAGATACGCAGTAGGTCATAACCATGTTGTTATTTTCTGTTTTCACTGGATTTCTGATTCTGACTGGTGTACATTTTATTTGTTTTGTGCTGACACATGCCGTGCAACCTTAAGCGTTTTTTGGACCGTGTTCATTATTGTGGTTATCTTCAGCTATGGATGCGACTTCATGTTTATTAAACTTCGACGAATTTTGCTCGCGATCAGGTTTTTTCCATTGTTTACTTTTATTGTCATTTTGTTTTTGTGTGTTACCTGTGTTTATTGGTTTATATGTACTGTAACTATCGACATTGCCATCAACATTTTCCCATTTAGTAAGTAGCAACAGCAGCTCTTCTAAGGTTTTAATCCCTTGGGTTATTACTATATACTTCTACTGAAGTGGTGGGCCAGCTTGTTGACGGACATCTCAGGCTCTAGGTGTTTTGCCTTCGCTACCAGTTGAATTGGGTTATTTTTCCTTGGTACATTTATTTGGTACATATCAAATTCAAGCTGCACACGTACCTTACACTGGATTTCCTCATTCCAGTAGTGTGCCTTAAAATGGTCTACAAGATCATATACTAATACCTTGTCTTGGATGATGGAAAACCATTCTGCAGTTGTACCCTTAAGATGTTGAACTACCCAGTTTATCTTGTCAACATCGCCAAGATTATCGTTGATAGTTTCCATACTACACTGGCACTGTTTCAGAAACTGAATGGGATTTTCATTGTCATGGCCATAAAATTTCATTTGTGTGTTTATGTCATCGATAGTTTTATACACATAGGTGATTTGGTTTGCGGATGTTGTAGTCTGTTGTATTTAATGCATTTGTTGTTCCAAATACTCCAACATGTTTTCATGACTACTGATAAATTCATTTATCGTGGTCGTCTGCGATTGCACCCGCTCCTCTACTGATAACATGCGCGTTTCGCATTCAGTTATCCAAGTTATTTCAAGCATGGTTTCAAAATCAGCACGGATGGGCTCAACTTATCAGTGATTTTCTTTTCTGCTGCTTCAATGATACTTTTGTTTTGTTTAGCTTGTTCGTGCACGGCAGCTAATATTTTTTTATTTTCTTCGTAAATATTTCTATTCTGTTGTTTACTGTCATCGCGTACGGACTGTATATTTTTATTATTCTCTTCGCGGACAGACTTTAAATTTTCTTGTAGTTGTTTATTATCGTCGTTTACCGCCTGTATGATGGTTGCATTGGTTCTGCCATATTTACTAGCGATAACTAACCACATCAAAGTTTATCTTATAGTATTGATTTACGCACGAGCACACTTATTCTTAAGTTATTAACGTTTAATGTCTAACTGTTCCTATATATTATTGTAATGTACTGTAGCCAGTCAGGTATCATACAAATGCAATGTCCACACAAATACTTAACCTAACATGTATACAAATTGTAAAGGGACAAACTTTTGGGATTTATTTTATTCTTTAGTAATTGTAAAAAGTAGTAGTCACTCAAGCTGAACAACCTTTTGATCGCAAACGCTTGACATTTTTGAACGCCTTGGAGTGAGTGCGGTACCGAGCCGTGCGAGGCACAAAAGCAATTAAAGAGTCTGGGAATGTAAGAGTTATCAGCAAGGGTGCTAATTCCCGCGGACGAGCGCACGGTTCAGCCAACGGTCACACGAAAATGTCAGGCCTCAAAAATTCCTTCTCTCGTAGTGGGCAGAGAGAACAAAGATAGTCGGAAAACAACATCTCACGACAACGGACGCGAGCAGTTTGCGCGCCCACCGGCTGGGCACAGTTTTCATCTCGTCCGCACATAAAATATGTGAAATTAAATAAAAGACAGTCGGCTAATAACACCTAACGCGAGCAGTTGCGTTGTCACGCGGTCCACCTGAAATACATTTAACAATGTAGACGGACCGGCTGAAGGAGTGAAAATGTATTAATTATAACAGTGAAAGTTGTAACGAAACAAAATGTTACAAAAGAATAGTAAATAATAGTGGAATCCGATCCAGAGAGGAACCAAGAAATAATAATTGCTAGCAAATTAAAGGAAACCTAGTTGGTTTGACTTATTTAATATTATCAAGAAACCCAGAAATAACCCAGTAGAATAGGGCAGTAAACAGACAAAAATTAAATAAATAAACCTAGTAAGCCTAAATAATCAACTTACCCTGAATAACAACCAAACCCAATAAAGAGTACGTAATCACAAATTAAAATTGTATAGGCATATTTTTAAGGATAGAAAAAGGGACACAAACCTTTACAGTGATGAGTGATATAATATAAATAGTGACACAGACTACCGTTAAACAGTGTTATTTATTATTTATAAAAAGTATTATTATTATCATACAGACAATAGTTTAAAAGTATGAAATAATTAAAGTTGTTAAAAACAATTATTATTATTAAGAGTTTTGTTGTATGTTATAAGATTTTATGTCAACAGTTAATTTATATAAATATATTTATCTCAGGCAGTCAAAGTAGAAATTACAATCAACCATAACAAATTGTTCCACCACATATCATAGAAATTCAAATTAATAAGGTTTTACAGTTATAAACTGAGGCATGTTTAGTATCAAATTGTTTATAATTATATAATTAATCATCATGTAAACATTGCATGTATCATTAGAGTATAATAATAAAATTATCTATTAAAGGTAATTTAGAAAAATGTAAAGTAATTAATGAGTGTTGATCCTATAACACTTAACCTGTACATAAATGGCCAATCAAAATTTAAGAAGTTTGTGTGAGTTCGGTGACTAAAAAAGAAGAAATAACACTTAATTGTTAATTGTGGTGGAAAACAGTTGAATAGTGCGTGTCTAGATGTAATTAAAAAATATATGTATATAAAAATAGATAACCCGTTTGTGAAAGAAGATCTGAATGACCATCATCGATGATAATAATCCCTCCACTACAATTTTCATGAACAAGTAAAACACACAAGCAAAATTATCCAGAATAAACCAGAAAACCTTCAGCAATATCGTCTAGATGTGTAAAGTATAATTTGACAATATTTTTATCCAACAAGGAACAACCACTAGACAATATAACAATTTACACTAACACTAATCACTAGTAAACATTTTAAAGTGAAAACAAATTCAATATCTAAACGAACAGTGATTACAAGGAAAACATTTATTGTACACATTAATAAACTTCATTATTCTCTGACACGGACAATATAGTAGCCATGATGTTGACATCGCTCTAACCTACATGCTTTTACGAAGCGTATTGAGTATCGTCAAACCTTGTATGTTACTTAATATATAATTTTTGTAATTTTTTTAGATTATAAGTAATATATTGTTTGTAAAGGTACTCTCTATTATTAATTATCTTGTAAAGGAACTTTTCGTAGCAGCCACAAGAATTCCCACGAAATATATTAAAATTATTTAATTATTAAATCCTGAGATAAATATCGATTGTGACAACCGTATGTATCGAATGGAATTTTCCAATAATTTGAATTTATATTACAGAGATTAAACCATTATGTTATTAAATCATATCCATGTGTTATTATTTCAGGAACGTAATAAAATATCAGCATTTATTTTATAATTAACAAGGATAAGAAGAATTCGGGGAGTCATTGGAAGTACGCAAACTGCAAAACCAAGATTAACCTCAAATAATAGGTTAAAGCCTAATATCGAAGGTGACTTGAAAATTTTGGGATGACTCGACCGCTATTTTTGAATTGATTTTGGGAGTTCTAACTACTGAACTGGAATAATTATAATTCTGATTCAGAACCCAAGGCAGAATAATTCAATTCTTTTACTTATATATTTAAATCACATTCGTAAACACACAACATAAATATTCCACGATCAGCTGATACACTATTTACAACTATTTATTACAAATTAACATATACAAGGAATAACACGGGCAAAATATTATACCATTAAGATACTACGGGTACAAGAGATGTATTATAAAGTATACAGAAACAATAAAAAGACAGCGGTTCTCTATATTAGTGATCGCGAGTAAAATACAGTCGGCCGACTAAATTGTGACATAATTAATGTGAACAGTAGTGAAACATGTATTTGGAACCATATACAGCAGTATCGCAGTTGAAACTGTTTTAAAACCGAATTTCGGAACGTTAAATAAATAGTGAATCAAGTGATGGTGCAACAGCAGGGAGACATCTACAAAATGGCTAAGTACCATTTATAATTCAATGACTAAACTTCAAAATTAGGTCATTTGGACGTTAAAAGGCAAATAAATTGAAATATAACAATAATAAAGAGATCTCTAAAATAAGGGTGGGGTAAGAGATCTGTAAAGAATGAAAGTGTGAGCAAATGAGCAAATACTGGTTTGTCAAATAAAAATAAAAGGTATACCGCTTAGTTGAATTAGTAAATTTTGTTTTCTTAAATGTTTAACGTACAATATTATAGAAAGTTGATATAACAAAGAATTTGATGAACTGTTAAGAGTTACAAACGGAGAATAATTAACTTTTCAAATGAATATAAATAAAATGGATTAATAGTGTAACCATGCATTAAGTCAATTATTACGCCAAATTAACATCACCTATCCTGTATAGAAAATTTTGCCTAACAAACCTGGTAAGTAATTGAATTCTAAAAGGGAAGAGTGTATAAAGGTTTCCATATTTTTCCTTTTGTTTAAAAATATTGGTGGCGACCTATAAGTAATTTGGAGTCTTTTGTTTTGGTAAGTCAGGGTAGAGTGTAATCAGGGCAAGTGCGTAAAAGATCGCACGAGGTAAGTAGAAGTCACGTGGGGGGCGACATTGGTAAAAAGTAACAAAACGTAACAAATGGCAATCCCTGCCAGGATAACTCAGATGAATTTATTCATATGGGTTTAGGCCCGATTTGAAGTACGAAATAGGTGGTGATAATAGGCGGTTTTTGTAATAGCAACAATCACGAGATTTGTGATTAGAGGTTAAGACGTAAAATACTGTGAGTAAAAGTTACAAGATTTTGTTTAGATAATAAATAAGTAATTAATTATTTGAGTAAAGAATAATTAAACTCCTAAAAATGGAAAATACGGAAAACGAAGTCAGTTTGTCTGACTCAGCTGTTATAAGTGAATCAGAAATTCAGTTAGAAACTCCTCTAGTAAATAAAGAAAGCTGGACAGAGTCAGCTGTTATGGCCGAGGTGAGAGTTCATTCAACTCCCGTCTCGACTAGGGAATGTAATAAAACTGATGACAAAACGAGAAATTGGTTTCGTGAGATAATGGGGGAGATTAAACAAATGTCTAGTGATAATAATAAGAAATTTGATGCATTAGATAATCGTTTTGACACTAAATTTAATGAAATAAGTAGCGACATCAATAATCTTTTGATATTAATGACAGTAAATTAAATGAACAGAATAATAAGTTTGATGCTAAATTTAATGAATTAAAGGGGGAGATGGAACAACAAAATATCAAAAGTGAAAGTAATTTGAATAAACGTCTGAATGAGATTGATGAACGGTTAATGACATTTAAGGAACAAGTGATAGAATCAGTAGAGGAACATATTAAAAGTAAAGTAACTCAGATAGTTAATAAAAAGGTAAGTGATGTGGTTAAAACAAGTGATAATTATAATGGTGAGATAATAATGAAGAATAATCAGGTGATGAATTATAAGGCAAGTGGTGGTGTTAAAATAATTAATGATGAAATATTGTTGAATCAAGATAATGGTGATACATTAAGTAATAGTGGTGATAATGAGAATAGAAGGAGATTTGAGGTTAATCAAGGATTGCTAGTTAGTGTTTATGACATAGAAAAGGAGTATAGAGATAGGCTAAATGTAGAGGGTGAACAGGGGGCAAATTTTTCTGGGGTTAAATGTGAAGCAGAGTTTTCACAAGTGGTTTATGGGGATAAGAGATCCTCACTAGCACATTTGGGTGACAATGTGTCGGCAAATGGTCAAATAAGTTTTTTATGTGTAGCTGGCAGGGCCTGATGGTGTTTTAATAAAGTGGTATTGCCCTCTGTGTGGAGTGAAAATGTGAAATTGGGTTGGGAAAGTGATTATAAAGAGAGAAATAGAATGATAGAGGTGTTTAATGTAAAGAAAGGGTATAGAGAATTTATAGAGAGAATTAGTAATATTAAATGTTTACCTTATGAAGTAAACCATGATTATAGCGATAATGATGATTAACACTTACCTGTGGGGGTGAATTAATGTTCTTGTAGTAGCTGATAATTGTGATAGTGATGTAACTCACCGGGGTTTAACAATAAATACTAATGGAACCTTAACCGTAACTGATGTAGACAGGTTATATGATTTAATAATAATGTGGGATAATCCAATAGATTATGGGGTAGATAAGGGAAATTCTATAGCCATGCTGAAACTTGACGAATACACACAAAAAGTACACAACTTTATAAATGACAACAATATTACTAAGTTGACATCCGACCCCACTAAGAAGTACACTTTAGAACTGAATAAAACAATAAATAAATGCACGCAACTATTTGATAAACGCACACAATCCTCACTAAAACCAATAAATGCTAGTGCGCCTTGTTTAAGGGGTCTTCCGAAAGTACATAAACAGAACACTCCAATTAGACCATTAGTTAATTTTACAACTGCCCCCGGTTATAAAATAGCTAAAACCTTAGTAAAAATCATCAGAGAGCACACCAACTTAGAAAATAATCGGAGTGTTAAAAGCTATAAGGATTTTATCAAAAATATAAACCACGTTACAATTCAACCAAACTACAAACTAGTATCATTCGACATAGTAGATTTATACACTAATGTGCCTATTGATGAAACTTTAACTTTACTCAGGCATAATTTAATGAATAAAGGTTCTTTAGAAATACAGAAAGTTAACCAACTGATGATGATACTAAAAACCATTCTTCATCAAAACTATTTTTCATTTGAAAATGCATATTATAAACAGGATGAAGGACTTGCCATGGGATCTCCACTTTCTGGCATCCTGGCGGACCTATATCTAAACCATTTAGAAAATACAAAAATTTTAAAAGATAATTATTTCGCCAGTAAAATCATCCATTACTCCAGATATGTAGATGATACCTTTATTATTTTTAACGGGAATGCCAGACAAATAGAATTATTTAAAAATTACCTAAACAAAATTCATAACAAATTAAAATTTACTATGGAGATCGAAAACAACAAAAGTATCAATTTTTTAGACCTCACTGTATTACACAACGGGAATAATTTAAAATACAAAATCTTTAGAAAACACATTAGTACTGACACAGTAATACACTATGATTCATATCATCCCGTTACACAAAAAGTGGCAGTGTTTAACAGTCTTGTCAACAGACTTTTAAATGTTCCTCTCGAAAAGGAGGACTACTTAAATGAGGTTAGCACTATCAAACAAATAGCAATAAATAACGGGTATAAATCTACAATAGTTGACAAAATAATAAATAGGCATAGGAAACGTTTAGAAAATAAAAATTCAAACTCTATAAAAGCAAGTAACAAAAATTATAAATATCTTTCGGCTAATTTCACAGGTATTATGCCAAATATTTTAAGACCCGTTCTTAAAGATAATAACTATATTTTATCATTTAAAACAAATAATAATTTAGGAAATTATTTCAAAAACAAAAACAAATTACCATTAAAAAAGCAATGTGGCGTATATAAAATAAAATGTGATGATTGTGATGCGTTCTATATCGGTCAATCTGGCAGATGTTTTTATAAAAGATTTCTAGAACATATTCCTAAGCCAAGTAATAATAAGTCCAACTTTGCACAACATTTAATATCAAGCGGACATAAATATACGAACTTCGAAGAAAATTTAACAGCGTTGCATATTTGTAAAAAGGGTAGACGGATGGATAGTCTGGAGGAATTTGAAATTTATAAAGCTTTAAAAGATAGTAACACCAAAAACAGTTTATTAAATGACCAGGTAAATTTTGCGTCAAATTACCTGTTCGACACTGCAATCAGTTTGTCTTAATCTTTGACCAGTCGCGTGACAATCGCGGTTGCGGGTGAACGCATGCGGGAGCTCCAGCCGTGGTTAGCAAAACTTATTACATGCGATTTATAATTTATTTTATTTATTTTGACTTGACCAGTATCATGGTCGTGATTTTAATATTTTAATTTATTAATTATGTATCTGAGGATGGGACTTAGTCCCGAAACGCGTCATCAGTGACGAAACTGTGTATCGCTAAAGTGGATATTAAGGTAATTATATATCAGATTATGGGGGTATAACGGAACAATGTGAAATAGTAAATAGTTATTATGATCATGATAACAAAATGAAAATAATTAAAAATGACTTTTGTGATAAAAACAAGATTACTGTTTGATGATGCGGGGTAAAGAGTATTGGTAACGAACATTTAAATATGTGAGTGTTGTGGTTTTAAAATGCACTTAATTAGGAAATGATTTGTGGTAAATAATAATATAACAATGTGGAGTGTATATACTTTGGTATTGATGTTAAATGTAATTGTGTAGATTATGTTGTATTTTAGGTAAACAATGTATGTGTGCAAGAGGAATGTATTTCATAATAATAATACTAATATATTACCAGACTAAATAAATAACGAGAATAATTGTGTTTATAATGAAATTAACTGATTTGGAATTGTTTTGACTATTGTAATTAAAAACTTAGTATTTAAAAAACTGATGGAGTTAAATAATTTGAGATGAATTAATTAATTAATTAATGTTGTATAAATGAACTTTGATAATAAATTTAAATGATTTTACTGAACTTTATAATAAATAGTAAATGAGTAAACGTAGAATGGGTTTAGGTGTGGAATCATATGGTTATAATGTAGCAGAAGGTACATATGGTTATGTACATTATGTTTGTTGCAATGAATGTTTATAGTTTTGAGTTTATGATTAACCATATGTAAGTAGGAATTTTATAATGAAATTAAATAAAAGTAAAATGTTTCAATAATGACATTAAATGAATTTGAAAGAATTTAACTTAGGTAAGGTGTGGAATTTTTGGTAAAATTTGAATTTGAAATGATATGTAAAATGAATGCTGATAATAGATTTGAATTTTGGAGAATTTAAGGATTAAAAAAAAAAAATAGAAAGTTCAAGTTGTAAGGCTTATAATTTTCTATACAAATTATTTAAAGGTGAATTGTTTAGTTTAATGTAGCAAGGTTAATGTCTATTATGTTGATTATGTATGTGTGTAGGAATCTAAACATGTAATTGTATTGTGTGTAATATAAACTAAATTGATTCCCCACTTTCGGGCGGTCACGGTCACTGAACCCTGACCGTGGAATTGGCTCAGTTTTGACTAGCTATGGTCAGGGCACATTACGTCACGTTCTGCCTAAGTCTGGCCATAGCTTGTTATCGTTGTAAGAGGTGAATTTAGAAATTAACCGGGGCGTAAATCAGAGGAATCACCACAACTATGGAACAGCGGCTACCATCGAATGGGATGGTAGACCATATAAGGGCATATCACTAATTTTTAGTAGGATTATTGGTGTCCTCGGACACCAGTAATGCCAAATGTTTTGTAACGCCGAAGCAAGGACAGGAGATGACAAAATTCCTCCTTAACACTTCAGTTCTTGTGGAGGCAACTGGGCGCTACAGTCCAGGAGGGGGCCATAGTGTGTGTGGAAGAAGGGTTTTAAATTGTTAACAAATAAGCTCTGATTGAATAAAGAGAAGATAAATTGATGATTATTGTAATAGTGCCAATAGTAAAGGAGTGTTGGAGGAGATTGTTGTGATGACTTATGTACCTATTGTATCGAATGATTTTCTGTGTCGTATTAAAAATAACCGAAGTAGTATGCCTTATAATGGAGATAATAACTGTAAATCTTAATGGAAACAAAATTTTTTTGTATTGTTCTGTGTATATTATATTTTTGTAATCAATTTGTAGTTGCAATCGATTTTATGATAATAATAAGTTTTTTATTTTTGAATAATTGTTAATATATAATTATGAATGTTTATAATAAAAATTAAATTCATTTAAAAGATAGAAATTTTGGCAGTAAATTTAAAAGTTGGAAATATGTGTAATGGATTGGAATAGTTTATTTTTTGACTTGAAATGGATAATAAATAGTAGACAATTAAATTTAAATGAGTAAATTATTTGAGAAAAATTCAAAATTGAAATGATGATGCAAGATAGATAGTTAAAATGTTTAATTATTAAAAAATTGAAAGGTTAGCAATGTTTATTTTGAATATAGGTTTTTTGTGAAATATAAATGTTTACTTGATTAGTAATAAATGACAAGTTTATGTTAAGAAGGTACATATATATGCAACCAGTACTTTGCTGAAGGCAAACCAGTATGACTAAGAGGAAACAAGTCAGTTAAGGATGTGATGTGTTGAAAAGCCAGTAATTGATATTTTTTCTCGAATGTTATAGAGTTTGGTGATACTGTGGCGGGTGCCTGTCTGACTTTGCGGTGTTGGGATCTCGAGAGGGAAGTCCAGTAGAGTCATGCAGGTGCAGCCGCACTCGCCAGACTAGGGAGGTAAGTTACCCATGATTTTAGTGAGGATTTAAGGGGGTTGTTGGCGCCATATCCTAGCTGATCCTCTTAGGTTTTAGGCAATGAGAGTTTTTCTGTTTCGACAGAAAACCTCTCATTGGGGGGGGGGTATTGTAACGGGACAAACTATTGGGATTTATTTTATTCTTTAATAATTGTAAAAAGTAGTAGCCACTCAAGCTGAACAACGTTTTGATCGTAAACGCTTGACATTTTTGAACGCCTTGGAGTCAGTGCGGTACCAAGCCGTGCGAGGCACAAAAGCAATTAAAGATCTCGGAATGTAAGAGTTATCAGCAAGGGTGCATATTCCCGCGGACGAGCGCACGGTTTGGCCAACGGTAACACGAAAATGCCATGCCTCAAAAATTCCTTCTCTCCTAGTGGGCAGAGAGAACAAATGAAACACTTGAATTTGTTTCAGTTCAAATGATAATATCTTACCTTCGGGTTTCACTCCAGTGTCCTACAGACGAAACCAGTTGCAGAAGAATTACTTGGTTTTGATTGCAAAATAATTACGCTAACACAGAATGGTTTTACAAGCCCTCTTTCTTTATTCTTACTCAACAATCCATCAATTTTTTAATATCCTTAATATTAAAATCCTTCAAGACAAATTTCCCAAAAACATAAAATTTATTGATTATTAAATACTATAACAAGGTTACTTAGAATAACGTTTACTAGTCAACCAGTACTTTGACTCTATAGCTATACGCACTCTCATTCTCTCTCTCTCTCTCTCTCTCTCTCTCTCTCTCTCTCTCTCTCTCTCTCTCTCTCTCTCTCTCTCTCTCTCTCTCTCTCTCTCTCTCTCCCTCTCTCTCTCTCTCTCTCTCTCTCTCTCTCTCTCTCTCTCTCTCTCTCTCTCTGCTTTACATTGTTACTTTCCCCCATTTATTGAGATCTCAAAATTGTTTTAGTCATCCCCGTATATGAATTTAAATTCTGTTGATGGTTTTAAGTTAAAATTTGGTTATGTAATCTAAAAGTTTCAACTTTAAAACTGTAAGATTTAGAAGTTTGGTCAATTTGTTATTGATTGTACTTAACCATTCCGCATTTGTCTCTGTGAGTTGCACAAACTTTCTATTCAACCTTCCAGTTTACTCCGCGAGTTTTTTTTTTTTATTTAACAATTAAATTTGTTCCATTGTTGTGACAATTCATCACCACTGTATAAAGTAAAATGATACACTCGTTACTTAGTCGGCCGACTTTAATTTGCTCGTACACTGTTTATTTTAAGACCGCTACATTGTTCACACTTTACTAGATATTGTACTGGATAGGCTGACAATGTTTTCGGCCTATCTTACACGTCCGAGGCCACCGTTTTTGTTTAACTTGTTAACACACTGCTCTCTGCTACTGTCTGATGCAAACTGGGTTGACAAAGTGTTTTACTGTGATTCACAAAGAGACTGCTTGCCACCGGTTACATAACCCGTCTAAACTAGTTGACTCTAGACATCAACATAAACAGTCTGCAACAACATTGTGCAGGCAGGGGTTCCTAAAAGGTGAATACTGACTACTTTCAAATTAAAACTGATTTACATAATTATTTTTAACATCCAATTCTGTACCGTTACACAAAGACAGTCGGAAAACAACATCTCATGATAACGGACGCGAGCAGTTGTGCATGCCCACCAGCTGGGCACAGTTTTCATCTCGCCCGCACATAAAATATGTGAAATTAAATTAAAGACAGTCGGCTAATAACACCTAAAGCGAGCAGCTGCGTTGTAGCGCGGTCCGCCTGAAATACATTTAACAATGTAGACGGACTGGCCGAAGGAGTGAAAATGTATTAATTATAACAGTGAAAGTATACAGAAACAATAAAAAGACAGCGGTTCTCTATATTAGTGCTCGCGAGTAAAATACAGTCGGCCGACTAAATTGTGACATAATTAATGTGAACAGTAGTGAAACATGTATTTGGAACCATATACAGCAGTATCGTAGTTGAAACCATTTTAAAACCGAATTTCGGAACGTTAAATAAATAGAGAATCAAGTGATGGTGCAACAGCGGGGAGACATCTACAAAATGGCTAAGTACCATTTATAATTCAATGACTAAATTTCAAAATTAGGTCATTTGGATGTTCAAAGGTAAATAAATTGAAATATAACAATAATAAAGAGATCTCTAAAATAAGGGTGGGGTAAAAGATCTGTAAAGAATGAAAGTGTGAGCAAATACTGGTTTGTCAAATAAAAATAAAAGGTATACCGCTTAGTTGAATTAGTAAATTTTGTTTTCTTAAATGTTTAACGTACAATATTATAGAAAGTTGATATAACAAAGAATTTGATGAACTGTTAAGAGTTACAAACGGAGAATAATTAACTTTTCAAATGAATATAAATAAAAAAAGATTAATAGCGTAACCATGCGTTAAGTCAATTATTACGCCAAATTAACATCACCTATCCCGTATAGAAAATTTCGCCTAACGAACCTGGTAAGTAATTGAATTCTAAAAGGGGAGAGTGTATAAAGGTTTCCATATTTGTGCTTTTGTTTAAAAATATTGGTGGCGACCTATAAGTAATTTGGAGTCTTTTGTTTTGGTAAGTCAGGGTAGAGTGTAATCAGGGCAAGTGCGTAAAAAGATCGCACGAGGTAAGTAGAAGTCACATGGGGGGGGGGGGAAATTGGTAAAAAGTAACAAAACGTAATAAAATTAAATATTTCACTCCAGATAATTACCCTAAAATATTATTCTACAGTTCTAACCTAAAACAGTCTTTCAGAGCATATGCAAATTATACCAAGTATACACACTCTGCTAAAGACAGATTAAAAACACAGTTCAAAATAATAATCAATTTTTATAATATAATACTATATACAAATATTTAATTAATTTTGTGCAACACTTTTGCTGAACCAATTTTTTCTAATCGCCAACTGTTTACTCGTGCCAACCACGTTGCGGTGCCAATTTTACTATGCAATGAATCAAATAGAAGGCATAGTAAATTAGAACAAAATAATATCAGAGTCTTTTAGCTGGAGTTAGGTATTTATTTAAAAACAAATTTAATATGGTCTGTGATTTGAACATAAACTATTTTTAAATTTAAATAGTGTCTGTAAAATGGTTTGAATGTTTCTCTTTCTTATAGTCTATTTTACTTGTTCAACGAATTCCCTTGACAAACCGTTGAACTGCTCTGTTGCTGCACTCGTCGCCTGCTGGATCAGCTGCAATGATGACACGTAGAACTCTTGCGACTCATGGCAGCTTCAGAGGTTGGATTTGAACTGACAGTTTTGAAATGTATGTTCAAATCCAACCTCTGAAGCTACAGTAACTGGTGAAACAATTGTCAGGAAAATAAAATCATCTGTAGGACTTACCAAGTGTTTATTTATTAAATTCAAGGATATGATTTATATATATACAGTCAACTCCCGATTTTCCGGGAGTGACAAACTGTCTGTTCTCCACTTTTGCAGCTACGCATTTGGTCATCTGGAATCTTGAAACGATAAAAATAAGATTTAGTTTACCATGGCCTGTCAGTATAGCTGTCAGTTTGTGTAACATTGGGATATTTACGACAATTCTTTGTTTAATAGTAGGAAAGAACTATTTAGTTTGAGCTCCATTTGTTCAATTTGCCTATTCATTTTCCCATTTTTCTGTACTTCTATATCCCGCCTCAGTAATAACTGCACTTTTGGGAATAAGATCAAATGAGTATGGAATTTCAGTGTTTAAAGCTGCTTCCTTGGCCAGCTGATTGGCCAGTTCATTGCCATAATTACCTACATGAGCTTTAATCCAGCTAAAATGTGCGCACCAGTTGTCACCTGCAAGAGATCTTATCACATTTCTGATCTCTTCAATTAATTTATGGTGCTTGTCTGTATTCCTCAATGAGTCCAATGTTATCATGTGCTGTCTGTATAAAGAACTGCTTTTCTGTGATCTGTTTCCATTCCTTCATGTCAATAATGTTTTGCAGAGATCTCAGGATTGCAAACTGTTCCACTTGGTTGTTAGAGCATCCTTTATCCAATTTATACTTTAGTTCTTGAACAAGTTGCTTCTTTACATACAGTGCCACACCTGTCCCTACGCCATTTTCACTTTTACTGCCATCCGTGTACGCTTCTACTAAGTAGTCGATTTTCTTATCCCTTCCAGTAATTTTTACTATATCTGCTGGGTGAGGCCATTTATTTAATTCAACCATCGCATCAAACGGTTGATGTGAATTCCCCATTACTTTCGTAGTCCTGTAGACGTCAGTAATCTCTTCTATTTTAATGAAAATTGGTGTCAACACAGTCAGGACACATAGCGCTTTATAAGATGTCGTTCTGAAAGCTTTCGCAATTTTTATGAGAACTAATATTTGCATGTGACTTGGATACTTGTGAAAAATGAATCTTAAATTAATCTTTGCACTCTCTTATATTTATGTTGGTTATTTTTCCTAACCAACGCATCTTTCAAAACTGGGGTTCCGTACAACAAAAGGGGTAGAATTGCACCTTTATATATGATCTTCATACCTTCACCTGTTAGGCCCCAGCTAATTTTTGCATCTTTTGATAAAATATTAATCAGTTTTGTACATAGTGTCACAACGTTGTCTATATGATCATTAAATGTAAATTTTGCATGAAAAATAATTCCAAGATATTTCAGGGTATTCACTTGTTCTAATTTTTTATTGTTAAGGTATATACTAATGTGTTTTCTGCTTTCCCATCTCTTTTTAGAAATTATTAAAACTTTAGATTTTTGCTCATTAAAGCTGATTTTATTGTATTTGGCCCACTCTGTAATTTTTTGTATTTCTATGTTGGCATAGATTTCAGCTTTGATGACTGATTTACCTTTAATTACCACAATTACATCATCTGCAAAGGCAGTGACATTTGAATGTCTGACAAAATCCAACCTCAACAGAGAGTAGTATTGTATGTTCCAGAAGCCAGGACCACAACAAGAACCGTGAGGACACCCTCTACTAACATTCTTTCCAATGTTATATTATTTGTAGATAAAAGTGCTGTTCGTCCTCTAGAATAATTTTTTGAAAGATTATACAAATTCTTAGGGCATCGGAATTCTTTTAATGGATTCAATATACCAGGCCACCAGGCTGCATCAAAGGCTCCTTTAACATCAAGACTTAAAAGAACTACACAGTTACCGTCTTTCAAGCCAGTGTCAATATTTTATTTCACAGCCATAATTGCATCCACAGTACATTTTTGTGGTGTAAACCCATATTGATTTTTCAGCAATAAATTTTTAGAATGTAAGTAATGCATTATTCTGTTGATGAGTAACTTTTCCAAAACCTTAGCTCCTACACACAAAAGACTGATTGGACGAAACTTGGAGACTTCTGTTGTGTTCTCTTTTCCTGTTTTTGTGATTGGTATTATTTTAGCTCGTTTCCATAAATTAGGGTTACAACTTCTTCTTAAGCATGCATTATACAGGGCTGTGACAAACTGTGGAAATGTTTAAAATCTTCGCAACAATATTTTACTTGTTATACCATCCTCCCCTGGGGATTTGTTAGGGTCCATTTTCACTAAAACACTGTGTATTTCTTCCTGTGTAAAAGCTCTGTTGTCATAGGTATCTATAGGTTTCTGCATTTCGTTTCTAATAAACTTATGATACTCAGTATCATTTATATCCTCATCCACAGGTATAAAATAATCTAGCATACAATTAATAGTGTCCTTTAAATCACTTGTGAGAGAACCATCAGGCCTCTGTAGAGTTGTTAAAGTACAACTTTTCCGTGTCTTCCCAGATGCCAATTTATATACTCCATTCCATCGGTTATTCACAGGAGTTAAGTTACAATAGCGTCTCCATGACTATCTTTTCTCTTCATGTAGTCAATTGATACTTCTTCTTTTCTTCGGAATACTGGACCTTTCGTTGCTCCCTGAGATCGAAATGATTTTTAGTTCTTTGGTAACGTCTCCTTAGAGCAGTTAACCTTTTTCTCATTATTGTTAACCATTCTGTCCACCATGGAACTGTCCTACCTCAGACTGACTTACCTGGTTGGCCTGATATTCTAAACGATCTCTGCCATGCTGATACTATGATATCCTGAAACATCTCCACTGTCTTCTCAATGTCCTTTGCAGCTCCCACCTGCCTGTGTAATTCCTTATCTAAATCTTTTGCACCTGTAGAGACTGTATTGTTTTTAGAAAGCTGATAGACAAATCCTCTAACTATAAGTTTGTCAAAAACTTTTAGCCTTTCTTCTTTAATGACAAACCTTTTACACTGAAAGCATCATGCCAACCTATGAGCATTGCTTTGCTTGATATCAAAAGAAATGATACTGTGGTCAGAGTAACTATCTTCTACCCCACACTTCCAGTGTGTGTGTGTGTGTGTGTGTGTGTGTGTGTGTGGGTGCGCATGTGTGAGTGTGCTTCAGTCAAAAGTAGTTAATTTTTTCAGGTCTGATGCTGTTTAAAGGAACTGATAAATATTGTTTGTACATTTTTCAGAAACCTGCATCTTTGTCTTGAAGTTTTTTATTATGCATGTACTAGTCCTTTCTCACATGCCTATGTGGTGAATAAGGCTCTTTATTATCTCAGGGTTCTGGTCAGGACAAACAAATTTGAGGAGATATTAAAAGAAAGTAGTTAAATACAAATGTAACTAAGCTAATTAAAATATGATTTGTGATGAGGAGCTGAGCTGTATATGTGCATAAACACAGGATGTGCAGTGTAAGCAGATTGATGAGAAGGCAAAGCTCACCGGCATAAACACAAACATAAAGCATAAACAGTAGAACAAGTACAAGCTGACAACAATGGGGTGGATAGTATTCCCTGCAATCAGACCACACTAAACACCACTTACCCACACATTTGCAGAGAACTGTCAAAAATTGTAGTATAATTCTTCAGTAGGAATATGATATAACCTTTTTTCTGAGGTGTCGACAGTCTTAGCAGTTTCTGACATCTTCAAACAGATGTCTTCCAAAACAATATCTTGTACTTTATTGATGATTTCTGGTATAGTTGCACTTTTCGGCCACACACTAGGAGGGTGGGCATGTTCCAAATTTGTATGGCCACGTTTAAATTCAGAAAACTCCTTTTTTGACTGTAGTAAATAAAGGTGCAGCATCACCCAACACGTCTTTCATCTCATTAAAAATTTCGATTGGCGTTAATCCTTTTTCCAAAAAAAAAAATTGATGACTGCACAATATTAAATCTTCCTTATTTTGAACAGTGCACTGAGGAATAACCTTGAAAGATGACTTTGTTTATGCAACTGTTTGTAAATAACAATGTAACATAGCAGCCTCAGTGGTTCATGAGGCAAATGTGGTGTCGCACTCCAGTGAAAAACAAAAGTGACACATACCCCTAGATAGTAAACCATGAAGTTTTCAAATTTCCCTTGTATTAAGCACACTAGATGCAGAAATTTCTGTCTGGAAAAGCAATAATGAATATTTTCAAGATACACCATTCATTTATCTCTCTTCTATCATCAATATGTGATTGGTTTGATACGGTTCTTTGTATTCTGTGCCTGCTTCTTTATCTGTGAGTGCCTACGGCGTCCCACAACCTCAACAGTCAACCTGGGTACTTCAGTCTCTGCCTTCCTCTGGAGGTCTTCCTATCACCACAACCATTACTCCTGGGTGTCTCAACCAATGACTGACCACACTGACTCATCTGTACAAATCTCTCTATTCTCCCATTGTTTCCAGAACCTATTCACTTTTGTTTTTTAATTACTTTGTCCGTCCAGTATATTGTTAATATACTTCTATAGCAGCACTTTACAAATGCTTATGTGGTTGTGTCTTCCGCCTTTCCCTATTTGTCCAGGGTTCACATCTGACTTGTATAATGCGATGCTACAAACATAACTTGAGGAATTTCTTCCTAATTTCTAATCTAGTATTTGACAATAGCAAAATTTTTTCTCAATTTGGTCTGCACTGTGATACTGATTCCTCTGGGTTATCCTTATTGGTTTTAATATTTATAGAATCCCTACTTTTGTTTTCAACTTCTGTTCTTCTCATAATAGTTTTTCTATAATATTCAATGTGGTTTCTAAATTTACCTTCTTTTCTACAAGTAGAAACCACATTGGTAGTAGTAACTCTTAAACATTTATATACTCTTTCCATGAAATGTTATTACAATCTTAAACATTTTTAATATTTTCTTTACTGTATTATCCTGTAATGGTAATAAATTTGGATAAAAGTAAATTTAATTCCTTTTCATTTGCAGGATGTTTTAAGGGTTGTTGTAAAGAAAGAAGTGGATGTAGAAGAAGCAGAGACTGAACAGGTAATGTACACAAACCTGATTGTTTAATCCATAGCAATATTTAATCCATGTTAGATTGTTAAGTGCCGTGTACCACTTGAGATTAGGATTACATTCATTTATAGATATGTAGTTTAAACATCAACAGAATACCAGTATTCTCCTCCTCCCCTTCCCCTCTCGCTTCCCCTCCTCCTCCTCCTCCTCAGCCGTCGGTGGGCTTTAGCCTTCTCAACAATACTTCTCCATGCTTCCCTGTTCTCCGTCCTTCCTTTCCACCCTCTGATTCCCATGGTAGCAAGATCTTCTGTTACGCCATCCAGCCGTCTCATCCTTGGTCTCCCTCTATGTCTAGTAGTATATAGTCTTCCCTTCAGCACTCTTGTAGGCATTCTTTACTCAGACATTCTTTCCTCAGATATTCTTTCCACATGTCCCAGCCAATGTAACCTCTGTGATTTGATGAATTTCACTATTCATATATTTCACTATGTCTTTTCCATGCAAGGGAGCCTGTTTTGTCATAAATTTTATGCAATAAAATAAATGTGTGTTCGAATGGTTTTAAAGCAGTTTTGTCATTACTCTCTTAAAGTCCACACCTCAGATTCATATGTAACAACTGGGTGCACAAGAGAATAATATACCTCAAGTTTTAAACCTCTTGTAACAAGATTGTTTGTAAAGATGTTAATATTTGCAATGTAGGCTCTGTTTGCTGATTGTATCCTTTCTCTTATACTCATTCTAATATTATTATCATTTGATACCAAGGCACCTAGATAACTAAAGCAGGACATTCCTTGAAACACTTCCCATTCACACTGAAATCTCTCAACCTGGATTCACTTCGAAAAGTCAGTATTGCTTAGATGTAGTACAGTGTTGTCACAAGTTATATGTAGATGAAGCTTGCGTCTCAGAGTGCACGCAGTTCAGATAAGATAAACAACCACGTGTAGCGAAACTGGTGTTCTGACAGTGCTCAGACAAAACACTGGCGAACAAAACTTTTTTCATTACCGTATTTGCCAGTGACTCAGTATAACGTTTGTCTATGGTTCGGTTAACTCATTATTTTAGTTGTAATAGTTTTAGTGGTAAAAAAGTTTATTGCACACTTTACTTTTTATTTTAGTTGTAACAGTGTAAGTGGTTAAATATTTTATTGAACACTTTCCTTTTATTTACCGAACTTAAATAGTGGTGATAAAATTCTAATTGCTATTTAATAAATAACAAAAAACTTGGAATCCACATTAGAAAAAAGAAACAAGGTGAGAAGACAAGGAGTCGAGAATAACAAATTATTATCAATGTACTAAATAACTTCTTACGTGAGAATGACAATGTGTCATCAGGTGTGAAAAAAGCCAGCAATCTTTGTGGGATATGTGAAAGATCAGTATATCGGTATTATAAACAAAGTAGGGAAGGTCCTTTGAAAACCTCTACTAAAACAAAGAAAACTGGAAAAGTTCGAAAAGACGCCAGAAGTTTTAAGTACGATAATTTCTATGTATCAGTCCTAAGAAAAACAATGCATTCGTTTTTTTTTTTAAAATATACCTTCAACTGCGTTAGCATGAAATGAACAAAAATAAGGAATTCTGAATATAACGAAATCAACTTTACTGCGGCTTTTGCATGATATCGGATTTGTTTATGAAAAAAGGAGAACTGGGGGCCTTTTCATAGAAAAAGATGATATAAGATGGCGGCATGACTACCTTAGAAAAATAAAAAAAGCGAGAAGTGATGGTAAAGTTATTGTTTATACAGATGAATCTTAGGTTAATGTCGGTCATTCACCAAGTAAGGTATGGAAAGACAAAAATGTAAAAAGTGCAAAACAGGCGTTTTTAAGTGGTTTAAGTATGGGTCTTACCGCTTCCTTAAATTGAGGACCTCGGTTTGCTCTTGTACACGGTGGTAGTGAACAAGGGTTTGTCGCCGGTGCGGAATTCACATTCTTATGCAGAAAGAACACAGCTGATGTACATGATGAAATGGATGGTGATAAAATATGAGAAATGGTTTTCTGAACAATTGCTTCCTAACTGCCCAAAAAACGCTGTGATTGTTTTAGACAACCCATCGTACCACACAAGAAGAGTCTAACCAATACCTACTTCTTCTTGGCGAAAAGCAGATGTAATGAAGTGGGTTATCGATCACGGCATATCTGTTTCTGACGATCTTCTTAAAAGAGAGTTGCTACACATAGTAAATGAAAACAAAGAAAAGTATTTGAAATACGTAATTGATGAAATGGTCCAAAAAGCAGGGTTACAGTTATTAAGGCTCCCGCCTTACCATTGCGAGCTAAAGCCAATCGAAATGGTATGGAGTCAGTTGAAACATTGTATAATAATGAATAACACAACATTTAAAAAAGACGAAGTTTTAAAACTAATTACGAAGGGTTACGAACTAATTTCCCCATCAAACTGGTCTAATTACATAAGGCACGTAAAATAGATAGAACTGCGAATGTGGGAAGCAGATTGTTTACTGGATGATGTAGACCAACTCGTTGTAATAAATTTATCTTCATCTTCCACATCATCTTCTGAAGAGTGTTCTGAGGGGTCCATGGAAGTCAACATAGAAGCTGGAGCATCAGGTACTACAAAATTTATTCCAGGAATCGAGCCGCTACCTTCCTCAGACAGTGATTAGTGTAAATGCAAGAATATAAATAACTGTAACGGGACAGACAGGGCCTGTTGTCATAATTATGGGGTTTAAGGATGTTACATAATATTTTTATTGTATTCATATATATAAAGAATGGTTAGGTCCATTTTCCCTATGTCTGCACAAACAACGCAGTTTCATCGATACGATTTAATTCAAGGCCGAAGGCGTACGTGTGAAGGAAAACGTATACAATGGCGATTCTGATCGACACTAACAAAATGATATTACAAATATTGACACACGTCACAACAATGACGAGGAACAATGCCGTCAGCTGATGCGGACGAATAGTGGATCACAATTGATCCCCTCCACCTGTCGAAAATTCGACACTATGTCTGCCCACTCTGAAGAACTTTGTCATGGTGACAACACGTACATTTCTTTCTGGTAAAAAATAACCAGCTACCAGTGAAAACCAAAATTTAAAATGTAACCGTCAGTAAACAGTAAACCGTTATCAGTCAAATATGTAAATTCAGTGAAGTAACAGACAATACAGACAGTACAACCAACACCGAAGTACGCCAGCCAACGGCCGGACCATGGAAACGTCTGAACTACACAACACCTACTAACTTCAGGAAAGTCACTATTATCATTATTCTTATTTTAAAAATTTAGAGCTCTAACAAAATATTCAATGCGCAAACTTTATTATATGTAATATCAGTATGTGAGGGAGAGAGTATAAGCAAATAACGGCCATCATAAAACTAGGCATTGGTTTATGGGGTAAAAGGGGTTATTTAAATTCAATGAATATATAAGAAATATAGCAATTGCTATATAAAAGAAAATGTTTACTTTTGACTATTAGAGTGAAGTATGTGGAAGATGATAACGATAACTGCTAAGTAAGTGCGGAATTGCAGAGCCGCCATTTTGTACAATGACTCCAATGTAATTTAACCTTGTTTGTGTGTAACTGAATAACAATAACGATCATTAAAAAAGGTGTGTTGTATTTAAACATATGTGTGTGAGACGTTATTTTGATAACCCAGACTGCTTCTGTCTCTCATTCAACGACACTTTGGCACCCTTAGGTATATTTAACAGATTCAATGTAAACGAATTGAGCACATGGCATCCGGAGCATGGTAATACACCCAATAGATATGCAAGTGAAGTACCTTATTATGGTAAGTACTCATAAATATAAAAATATAGAGAGATGGCAGGTTAGCATAACGATTATTTTAATTTATAAGAATTAACAAAATAATTATCTCAATTAAAAAATAAACCATGTGCATTTTATCAAGATAATATTTTCAACCATCTTGTATGACTACTCTACTACAGTTGGTAAGTCAAATTACTACTGTTCATAATTCATAATTTACTTCATTGTTAATTAATTTATAATTTATTTTTTTATTTGTATTATTTTTTTTGTTAGTAAATTTATCTAGTACTGGCAGCTGTAGATTTGTCAAATTAATTGTAAATAGTATATACTGGCTTAGTTTTAAATAATACACGAGTACTTGTAACGGGACAAACAGGGCCTGTTGTCATAATTATGGGGTTCAAGGATGTTACATAATATTTTTATTGTATTATACACATAAAGAATGGTTGGGTCCATTTTCCCTATGTCTGCACAGACAACGCAGTTTTATCGATACAATTTAATTCAAGGCCGAAGGCGTACGTGTGAAGGAAAACGTATACAATGGCGATTCTGATCGACACAAACCAAAATGATATTACAAATATTGACACACGTCACAACAATGACGAGGAACAATGCCGCCAGCTGATGCGGACGATTCGTGGATCACAATTGATCCCCTCCACCTGTCGAAAATTCGACACTATGTCTGCCCACTCTGAAGAACTTTGTCATGGCGACAACACGTACATTTCTTTCTGGTAAAAAATAACCAGCTAACAGTGAAAACCAAAATTTAAAATGTAACCATCAGTAAACAGTAAACCGTTATCAGTCAAATATGTAAATTCAGTGAAGTAACAGACAATACAGATAGTACAACCAACACCGAAGTATGCCAGCCAACGGCCGGACCATGGAAACGTCTGAACTACACAACACCTACTAACTTCAGGAAAGTCACTATTATCATTATTCTTATTTTCAAAATTTAGAGCTCTAACAAAATATTCAATGCGCAAACTTTATTATATGTAATATCAGTATGTGAGGGAGAGAGTATAAGCAAATAACGGCCATCATAAAACTAGGCATTGGTTTATGGGGTAAAAGGGGTTATTTAAATTCAATGAATATAAGAAATATTGCAATTGCTATATAAAAAAAATGTTTACTTTTGACTGTTAGAGTAAAGTATGTGGAAGATGATAACGATAACTGCTAAGTAAGTGCGGAATTGCAGAGCCACCATTTTGTACAATGACTCCAATATAATTTAACCTTGTTTGTGTGTAACTGAATAACAATAACGATCATTAAAAAAGGTGTGTTGTATTTAAACATATGTGTGTGAGACGTTATTTCGATAACCCAGACTGCTTCTGTCTCTCATTCAACGACACTTTGGCACCCTTAGGTATATTTAACAGATTCAGTGTAAACGAATTGAGCACGTGGCATCCGGAGCATGGTAATACACCCCATAGATATGCAAGTGAAGTACCTTATTATGGTAAGTACTCATAAATATAAAAATATAGAGAGAAGGCAGGTTAACAATGGTGCCCGAACTTGGGACTTTATATAACAAATTATCTTATATAAATGAACCAGAGTACGGAAGCAGACGGGTAGCGAAATATACGTAATACAGAAGTAACATAGGTTAACAGTATAGGTTATGTTATTGTTTGAATAAAATACAGAACAACTACTAAAAATAAAAAATTTATTATTAATACGATCGAAATGGCAGATAACGAAAGCATTAATATGAATAACACAGCAACAGAATCTATATTATTGAGTGAACCAGAAGCAAAATCGACACCCATTATAAATAATAAAGTGTCATTAGAAGACCTTTTTCAGTTAATGAGAGTACAGAATAATGAATGAAATGATAAATTAAACCTGTTTGATGAACAATTTAACGATATAAAGAAAGAAATTAAGAAACAAAATTGTAATTTTGACAAAAGATTAAATGAGATACATACACGGTTAGACGAGATAGAGTTAGAAAATAAGAGGGGAGTAGACAAATTAGATATAAACAAAGACAAGGTAAGTGGGGGAGAAAATTATGATAAAATAAATAAAAATATGGTAATAAGAGATAATAGTGTGGATGTTGGTAGTGATAACGAGATTTTAATGAGAGTAGAGGTTAATGGTGAGGAGACAGTTGTAGATGAGAGTGAAAGTGGGGGTACGGAGAGTTTAAGTGAATATAGTGGGCAAAGGGCAAATTTTCCCAGTGGTAGGAATGGAGTAAAGACTCCACAAGTGTTGTTTGAGGACGAAGGTTCCTCTAGAATTTATGTGGGAGACATGTGGTCTCCAAATGATCCCTTAGTTGTACCTGGTGAGGCCAGGAGGTGTTTTTATGAAGTAGTAGTGCCCTATGCAAATGTAGAAAGAGAGAATGTAGCTTGGTGTGGTAGAGAGAGATGTTTTGAAAGTGAGAGATATGGTGAGAGAAAGAGAGAAATAGAGATTTTTAAAATGAGTAGAACTTATGAAGAATTTATGGAAAGGTTAGGAGGAGAGATGATGTATAATAAAAGTAAATACTTACCTTGTAATGAAACTGAAGTAGTAGGAGATAAGGGAAATAATGACTTTATAAATTACCTAATTATGACTAATTATATTGGAGGTGACAGGACAATGACCAATCATGACAGATTATATGAGTTTGAGGAAAATGATGAAAATTTGAATGGTATATGCATTTATGATGTTAATATAAGAGATTCAATAATAAGCAATGTATATAGATATAAAATGAGATTATTGTTTGACGATGGAGGTTAGATATTTTATTGTGTTTATGAACATTTAATTATGTGAACAGTGTTTTTCAAGATGGACTGCTTATGAACTGATTTTTGGTAAATGATAAAATGATAATGTGGATCGTATATTTTTGTGTGTATTAATGTCAGTGTATTTGTGTATTTTGCTGTTGTGTATTTTATATATTTTTTTTATGTAAACCATGTACTGTAGAATTTTAAATATTCAAGAATAAGTAATTAGGAGGATGATTTTGAATAATTGTGAGATTTAGATTCTAATGGATAATAAATGATTACGCATATGATATATTTGGATATTGAGTTGTTTTAGGATTGTAAGATAAGTGATGAATTTTCTAGTGGTATATTAAGGTGAAATGTTGTAAAGAGGTTTGGGGATAGTGATAAATAAAGGCATTTGAGTTAGTTAAATAGAGTTATTGGGAGTTAGGTAAATAGAAAGTTGAGATACAGATAATATACAAAGAGGTGTTAGATATTTTAGGGACACAGTAGTTAGTGATTATATGTAGAGAGGTGAGTAATGTGAATGGTATATATATTTGTTGATGATGATATTTTGTAGTAAGGATCCGGTGTAAGGAGTGATCAGCGTGCGACGTGGCAAGAGACCAGCGTGCAGGATTGTGGCAGGCAGAGCAATTTAGTTTAGGGGAGTGTTTGCCGATATTTGGTAGAGGACAAATGGTTAGGAATGGGTATGGCCAGGTAGGGAACACACATCCTAGTACAAAAGACGAGCGGTGCCAGAGGATTTAAATGGGATTAGTGAAGGGGGTTATTATGGAGATATTGGTGTCATAATATGTTAGTGGTTAGAAGCGGTTGTTAGTAGAAAAAAGGGGTAGTAAGGTTAGATTGACAAATGCCAAAATAAGATAGAGAATAGTGAATAACGGAGAGTCACCAAACTAGATAAGGATTGAGAAAAGGTTAGAAAAAGAAAATTCATGGTAGGAAGGTAATGTAACTGGAAGGGTAATGGTAAATTTGAAAATTTTTTTATAGAATCTAAGGAGATAACAAGTGTTAAATAATAAAAGTTGAATAGAGAGTTGAAGTAGTAATGCTATAAAGTGTTGCTACAAGTTATGTAAATGTGAATTATATAGGGTAAATGTAACAATGTTAATGTTTAATGTACAATGTTTTATTATGTTTTTATTATGTAGATGGTACAATAGTGTGTGTGGCTGGTAGGTTGCTGCAGGGGTAGCAACGATAACACAATGTTAAATGTTAAAGAATTAGTAGTGATATTGGTGTTGGTTATCAAGTAGATAATGATGATTCTGTTGTAAAGAAATATAAGCGTAAAGAAAGTTGAGTAAAGAAAATACAAAGAGTTTTGAAGTATTTGCCATAATAGATATATGTGTTGATTTTAGCTGAAATAAATTAATAGAGATAGTGGTTGTTGTTTGAAAGATTAAACTTTATTTTATGCTTAGTATAATATGTTTGCTTGTGGTGAGAGAAGTAAGTTGATGTTGACTGGAGTCAGATAGTTGTTTAAAAAATGCAGGAATGTTGAAAAATGGAAAGGATTTATCTGTCTTAAATCTTGTTAATTGTTGTTCGGAAAACTTATTAATTAAGAGAACCAATGCCTAGTAACATAAACCAATGCATCTAAAGGGAAACGTATCAGTTGTGGATATGGAGATAGATAAGGCCACTAGTTTAAAATTTTTGTATTGCATGTTTCAGAGTTTTGTGGTGTTGTGACAGCGGTCCTGAGCTGGCCGGTGCGTCAGAACAGGAGCGTTAAGTGCCTTATGGCCTTATGGTGTTGGGATCTCTCCTGAGAAGTCCAGTAAGGTCAGACAGGTACGATCAGCATCATGGGACCAAGGGTAAGTGATTAAAATTTTTTTATATATAAACACTACAGGGGGTTGTGGCAACCTATCTGAACTGATCCTTTTAGAGATGTGTGAATGAGTCAATGAAAGTTTTTATGTTTCGACACAAAACCTTTCATTGAGGGGGTTTTGTAACGGGACAAACAGGGCCTGTTGTCATAATTATGGGGTTCAAGGATGTTACATAATATTTTTATTGTATTCATACACATAAAGAATGGTTAGGTCCATTTTCCCTATGTCTGCACAAACAACGCAGTTTCATCGATACGATTTAATTCAAGGCCGAAGGCGTACGTGTGAAGGAAAACATATACAATGGCGATTCTGATCGACACAAACCAAAATGATATTACAAATATTGACACACGTCACAACAATGATGAGGAACAATGCCGTCAGCTGATGCGGACGAATCGTGGATCACAATTGATCCCCTCCACCTGTCGAAAATTCGATACTATGTCTGCCCACTCTGAAGAACTTTGTCATGGCGACAACACGTACATTTCTTTCTGGTAAAAAATAACCAGCTAACAGTGAAAACCAAAATTTAAAATGTAACCATCAGTAAACAGTAAACCGTTATCAGTCAAATATGTAAATTCAGTGAAGTAACAGACAATACAGACAGTACAACCAACACCGAAGTACGCCAGCCAACGGCCGGACCATGGAAACGTCTGAACTACACAACACCTACTAACTTCAGGAAAGTCACTATTATCATTATTCTTATTTTCAAAATTTAGAGCTCTAACAAAATATTCAATGGGCAAACTTTATTATATGTAATATCAGTATGTGAGGGAGAGAGTATAAACAAATAACGGCCATCATAAAACTAGTCATTGGTTTATGGGGTAAAAGGGGTTATTTAAATTCAATGAATGTAAGAAATATTGCAATTGCTATATAAAAGAAAATGTTTACTTTTGACTATTAGAGTAAAGTATGTGGAAGATGATAACGATAACTGCTAAGTAAGTGCGGAATTGCAGAGCCGCCATTTTGTACAATGACTCCAATGTAATTTAACCTTGTTTGTGTGTAACTGAATAACAATAACGATCATTAAAAAAGGTGTGTTGTATTTAAACATATGTGTGTGAGACGTTATTTCGATAACCCAGACTGCTTCTGTCTCTCATTCAACGACACTTTGGCACCCTTAGGTATATTTAACAGATTCAATGTAAACGAATTGAGCACGTGGCATCCGGAGCATGGTAATACACCCCATAGATATGCAAGTGAAGTACCTTATTATGGTAAGTACTCATAAATATAAAAATATAGAGAGAAGGCAGGTTAACATACTGTAATTTTTACCATTTATACAAGTAGAAAACTGAAAGTAAAAATTCTTAATTTTAAATAATAAGTAAGAACCAACCGATATCAAAGAAAATTTAACACTGTACCCAATTGTTTACGTAGATTTCAAATGTGCAATAATTTTTTCAATATCTCAACGTGTTCAAGAGTTGAGTACTTTGTAGGTAAAAAATATAAGAGTTAGTCATTTGTTGATTTGCGACTCCAGCTATGAAAGATAAACATTTCCATTCAGTACATTCAATTGAAAAAAGTAGGCGTAAGACGCGCAGAATGCTACAACATTGGGCTGTTAGAAAAGGACAAACCTTTTACTCAAAGACGTAAGTAAAACAAAGAGAGCGAACGCCCATTTAACTAATACTGACTTTAAAACATAAATCTGAAAATAGGAACCCTTCTTGTTTCTGAGTTGGACATTACCATGTATTTTGTCTTGTTTTCATTTACCACAAGACCAATTTTCATTGCTTCTGCCTCCATTAATGCATCCATGTCTTTGAAACTATCAATGTTTCTTGCTACTATTAAACTGTCATCTGTGTATGCACATATTTGCGAAGATTATGAATATTGTGCCCCTTGTATCGATTTTATTTACTGCACTATACAGAGCTATGTTGAACAGAACCGTAGAGAGGCCATCTCCATAGTATCCTAGTATTGCATACATTTAAACTATATGGGATTGAGTAAGTGAAATCACACACACACTTGCACACATGTATACACACGAAAAATGAAAGTTCAGAGTGTGGGTATTTATTACAAAAAGTTGATTATAATTCTACATATGTTGTATTTATTTTAAATTGCCTCTTTATATACTCTATAAAGCACTGAGGAGACAAAGTAAATTTTATAATTTCTAAATTTGCAGGATGTATTGCCGGATATAAGTTCTATACTAAATGAAGAACTGCGTGTAAAAGAAGAAATCGTCAAAGAAGAGAATGATGAACAATTTGTTGATCAGGTGTAGTACATAATTATACATTTGTTTATTATTGTTACATGCGACATGTATTAAATTGTATGATGAGCCGCTGGGCCCAAACAGACATAACACAACAACTAATTTGACACCAATAACTGTAACGTTCCATTGAATGCAATACATAAGGGATAATAGAAACCAAGCTTTAGTGAGCAGAATCAGCATTGCTTTATTTTAGTAGGATTAAGATTAGCCTCTTTATGTGTAAAAAATTAAGCCAGCCAGCGGATTAAAATTAATGTTGGTGGATCAATCAATGTCAGTTTACAAAATGTTAATAGCTATTACATACATACTACCATGAAATCATTATAACAAGTTTTTTTGTGTTACATAATCAAATAAATTTGGTTCATATTCTTTTGTATCTGAAGTGTTACAAACTTGGAGTTCCAGATGTGCTTAACACACAGGCCACCAAAATAATGTTTTTAAATACTTATAGCTGATTATTATGGTTTTTGACGTGCTGAATCCATATCTGGACTTAGTTTTTTCTATCACCCACAGTTTTATCACAATATGATTAAGTTATAATCAAGAGAACTGACAAAAATTCAATAGGAAGGAAAATTTAAACCAGTATTACAATATGCACAAAGCCTTTATTCAAGTCAAAACTTAAAAATAACATTTAAATATATAGTTTTTATATGTCCATTGGTTTGTATTTTCTTTCTCACTTCTCTTTAAAGCTTCTGATGTAGTTTTTTCTCCGGTGTGATGCATGTTGAATTTCTCGGTGAAGTGACCAACAGTAATCGCCCATCATGTTGATGTTCCATTGGCCCTGATCACGTTTTTCCATCACCTTGATATCTTGGTGGAAACCCTCTCCTTGCCCTTCACTTAAATCACCCAAGTTTTCAGGGAAATGTCAAGGTGGCTGTTCAAAAAGTGAATTTTTAGGCTCATCAGACATCCCAACTTTTTGAATTTGTCCAGGATGTTGGTTATGATACATGCATAGTTTGGGTCTTTTTTATTACCCAAGAACTTGGTCACAACTTGTTTCAATGAGATTCAAGCCTCCTTTTTTCATTTAAAGTCATTTTTGATTCAGAGTTGGTATCAAACATACCTTTGCGGATGTCAGGCCCAACGAAGACTCCTCCTTTCAGTTTGCCATGTGATAAATGAGGAAACTTCTCATATAGATACTTGAAACATTCTCCATCTTTAGGCAAGGCTTTTACAAATTGTTTCACCATACCTAGTTTGATATGAAGAGGTGGCAGAAGAATTTTTTTCGGCTCCACTAGGTTTTGTCGCAAAATGTTCTTCTCTCCTGGCTGTAAGGTTTTTCTTGCAGGCCAGTCTTTCTTGGACCAGTTTTGACCCTTTGGTCTACTATCCATTTCACATAAAAAACATGGGAATTTTGTAAATCATGCCAAGGAGCATGCATAAAACTTTCAAATCCCAGCATATCATCCAAATATGAGCAGAATAGTGTATTTTATTTAGAACTACACCTAGTTTTCACAGCTTTCCTTCATATGCACTGAATGTGCAACAGGCAATGAAACATACGTGTTCCCATTGTTTAAAGAACAGCCTTCAAACTATGTAAAGGTATTTACAATTTAATAAATACTTGCCAGAAAGTTACTACCTACCTTTGCGATCTTTTCTTCGCAACTTACCTTACAGAAAGTTACAGGGCCGCCAACACGTTTGTAGAAAACATGTAAACTTTTGTACTCTTCTCATTGAACAACACTTAAATAATTTTGCTAACTGACCTCCCTTACTTCAGAAAATTCACAGATTCGTTAGACGAGTTTGATTGCACAGAGACCAGGAAATGGTTACGGCGAAATAATTTTGCTAACACATCTTTATGTTATTCAAACAAACTCTTTTATTTTAATCAATTTTAAAATGCTTTCTTTATTTCTCTTACTTTTATATGTTCTTTCTACTAACCTCTATTCTATAATATTTTACTATACTAATTTTCTATTCACAAACCAGTACTTTTACTTTTTATTTTCCCCTTTTTCCCACACACACACACACACTCTCTCACTCTCATTACATTTCTCAACACCCCCTTTTTATTTATTGTTCTTTAATTATTGGTTTACTTTACTTGGACCCAAAAATAGTTACTTTTCAGTTGAACTTATCTGCCCGTGCTGTCCGCAAAGTTCCGCCATTACTCGTAATCACTTTCACTTCGTCACAACTAACACTGTTTTGATTCTTCCATTTTTACTTATCTTTTTATGTCCCTCTCACACCAAACGTTTATTTCATCGTCACTTTCCTGCACTGTCACGTTAGTAAACTCGTTTTTAATACTTCATTGTTCCTTTTACATAACTTTGGGGCAGGCCGTGCGTACTTACACGCGCAGGCCTCCCGACACTATTTCACTGCTCTGTACTGCTTGATGAATTGTCCTGAACTGTTCTGTACTGTTTGAAGAATTATTCCGAACTGGTCGAGCTTCGCTCGCATGGTTGTATACTATGCGGACTCTCCATGCCCTGGACATGTGATTCCTCTGGCTCCCCGCTTCATCTCTCGTCCTTAATTATCGAAACATCTAGAAGGTACAAGGGCATCGTAATATTAAAAGCACGTCTTCTGCTCATGATGCACTCGTGACATCAGATTAATTAATAAAAACTCGTCACCTTATATGGTTAGGTCTGGCTTATCACTGGTGTGATATAGTTAAATATAGCTGTGACTCAACTCCACATGCTCTCCATAACTGATACTGCCTGGTACCGAATATCACAGAGGCCGGTTTATGGTTAAAAATGATTCAAAAAATGGTTTTACCTTTTGCCCCATGACAACTAGTTTTTGAAGAGTCTATAAAAAGCCTCCATTCCTCCTTTTTGATTTCAATTGAGATACTTTTTATTTTTAACTCAAGATATCCAGTGTGTGGATTTTATCTGTACATATAAGGCAATTAGGAATTGCCTTAATCACTGGATTGTGTGTTTTCAGGTCATGCCCTGTCCATTAGGGTAGAATGAAAAATAGGTCAAATTTATACTTGACCCGTTAGAACTTTCTAATAGCCACCAAATGCCTTTTGGTATTTTAAAATAGAGTGCAAAGTTTCATTTACCTATGATAAATGTTTAGAGGTGCCACAAAAAGCTTGAAAATTCATATTTTGTCTGAAAAATCATGAAAATCACAAATCATTAAGAATATGTGTGTTTTAAGTTTTGGTTTTCATAGCTACCTTAACCTACCTTCTTGTATCATAATGTGCACTTCAAATTGATTTTCCTCTAAGACAGTTTAATATTCATGTTTCAAGTTTAAAATTACTGTTAAGAATTAATGTTTTGTAAATTAATATTGTAGTGTAATTAAATTTGCCAGGATGAAGAAAATAATGATGAGCAATCGGACTGTAATTTAATACATTTATTATGCATAAATGTTACAATTTAATTTAGAATTCATAATGTTAGCTAAGCCTTGTACGCATTATGAAGTCTGGAAAAATCACATTCGGTTAAAAAATGTTACATTATAGAACTGAGGCGCAATTATGCAACACTTGAAGCAAATAAATGAAATGTATTAGGGCCTAAGGCCTACATAATAAGTCGTGATGAAAATAATTAGAATGACAGCCGAACACAATGCGTAAGTCACGTCTGTTGTGTTCGGACGCTCGGAGCACTGAGTCGACATGTTCGCCAAAGCGAGCATGGCTGGACCATGATCAGATTAGCCAACCTTTCGATTATACAATCCCCACATTACTGTCCATAAGTGCCTGCAAAAATCGAACGATTTTTTATAATACATTTTTAATAATTAATATTATAAAGAAAACACAACATGTACATTCTCACTAATAGATATCAGCCATCAGTAGGTTGTTTTGATCATTGACATTGAAATGTTAGATAACAATATTATAACATTAAACTGGTCAGAGATAAAATCTTAATAATAATGATAGGGTTAAACAGGCCACAGTTGGCTTGAAAACTGATTTATACACGAGTATAAATGTGCATGAATTAGCAAAGATGTATACAATACAAAACATGAATAATGAATAATCTGATAATACTTGATAATGAATAATCAGTGACTCATCACTTGATGGGTCCGATATAAATTGCAGATATTTTATGCAAGTCATGATTGACAGTCCAAGCCAGTCAAGGCCAGCTGATTTATACATAATAGTATTGAATATAAAATGAATAGACAAGATTATTACAAAGTTATATGCATATTGTACTGATATCGGTTTCCTCTCCTTAAAACCCCACTGTTGGGTTTGTCGATTTGTACATACACCTATGCCAATGTGTTTTGAATTATTTTAATTATGTAAATCTCGGAGATATTTGGAGTTGTGGGATGTATTGATGTAAGTAATTAATTATTAACTTAGCTTTCTAAAAACTATCAGTGTTTGTGTACCTGCAACTTAAATAATTAATGAGTTATTTTATAATTCCATCCAACCCTATTATACCTTGAAGAGAATTCTGTCTAATTTTGTATTTTTACACTCTCTCTTTGGTGTCAGATAATTCCGCTATAAGCGCTGTAGTATCGGCTCAACGGAACTTATAGGTTATTTCAATGTTTATGTTAACCAATTATTCTATGCTTATTCAGTTACTTTTTTATTCCTAGCTCATTAAACCATACTCCAAATAACAAGATTTTGCCAATATATAAAAGTTCTTTATTTGTTTACTTCTTTAACATTGAATAATAAATGTTCTAATTAACATATGCTTGGGCTATAGATTGTATGAATCGATTGTTGATTATTCTGATACCTTATTTAAGTTTAGTTATATAGTGTGTTTTAATTCGTAATTAATTTAATTCAGGGTGTGAAGGTTCTTGTAACTGTGGGGAAGATTAAAAATATATAGATAAGAATGCAAGATTTACAAATTTGAAGTGTTGTGTAGTTAGTATGATTAATATAATAATAATTTACCAGACTAGAACGAAGCAAATCGTGTAGGCGGTTGATTGATAAATTTACTGTTCTGGACGATTATGCTGTACGATTTTCTTTCTTCGGTTTACTAAAATGGAATTCTTCTCCTGTCCACTTCGGAATTACAGCTTTGTGGATTGGTTTACAGCCCGATGGATGCTTCTTCTGCAACGACAGGACCCAAATACGTTCTTCCCTCGGTTGAAGCAATTAGTGTTGTTCCGTGTTTTTTGAAAGGTTATAAATTCTGGTGTAGTGTATATTATTATTTGTGGTACTTTTGATTCTTTCTATTTGTTTTAATGTATCGTCAATTCCTCTCGTATATTGGAACGGTTCAAGTCCTTCCTTGTATAATCCAGTTATTTATTCTCTATTCAGATTTCATTCTGTAGTATTATTTGGTTAAACTGTACTGGTGATTCATATATATTGTCATTAGGATTTTGTATTTTATTATAGTGTCTGATAAGTTAGACTATTCTGATTAAAAAAATATTTCTTGCGTTTTTTAATCTCATCACATTCAGTTCATCAAAGCAATTATTGTTAAATCAACAACTTCCTCTTCTTTTTTCGTCCCTAGCAACACCTGATTTCTTCCTCCTACATGTTTGAATATAATGTTTATTTCATATATTTTTTGTCTATTTCTTATCAATTTGCTATCCTATTGGAATGTAACTTTACCAATAGTTGGTTTATTATTTTCTACACATATTCTGCTGGTTTTTTTATATAAGCCGTTTTTTTTTTCTTTTTTATATTTAATCCACTTTCGATATTATATGTTACTAATCGATATAATGGCATTATGGTATTATCATAATTTGTATAAATTTTATAATATATTATTATTAATTTAATGTTTTTTCTAGCTCTTCCAATCGTATTCATCAATTATTATTTATTGATATACCTAACCTTTATGTTATGAGTGGTTATATAGTGGTTTTGGCTGTTAGGCCTTTTATTGTAAACGGACCTATCTGTGTTTATACCTGGTACACATCTATAGCCTCTTTTACATAAATTCATACATACAATCAAATCTTAACTCTTAACATTTACATAAACAATTATTTTTTCCATATCTAATAACAATTTTATCTTGACCTATGGATCACATATAAGAAATTCAAATCTATTAACATTAATTAGCTGCTTCACACTTCATTCTACAACAGTTATTGAATAATACAACTTGTTTCATTATCTTTCATTAACTCAATACATATTTGGTATAACATAACACAAACTTTATCATAATACTTGTTGTCATAAAATAATATCTCTTAACTCAAAATTCTTATTTGTTATTACTATAAAGTAAATTATTGTTTCATTTTTTGTTTGTTTTTTCATTGAACATTTATCATCAACTATTATCTAACTTACAGGTTCGGTTATACTTGTTAATATTATCTTGCATCCTTATTTACCTTTATCTATGATTATAATTGTAATTATTAGATCTTTGTTCTATCATTGGGTTAGATATTGACTTGTTTATTATTCTGTGAACCTTGTTTTTATGTAACATGAATGCTAGCATTTCTGTTGCGTTACATATGCTCCCCCTCCTAAAAAAGTTTAGTTTACCTGAATGAAGTTTAGGTCAAATAAACTTGTCTTTTTCATATGCCTTTTCTTCGTTTCATTGTTAATGGTTGACGATGGGATTTTCATTGTAACTTCATTAGACTAGTATTAATACCTTTTTTTTTTATTTAATAACATTTCATCATTTTAATTAACATTCTTGATCATTTTTAATGTCTGTAAACATTATTTGTTGATAGTTGGCTACAATATTCAATGATACATTAGTTTCACATCTCTTCTACTTATAATTACTATTATCACTGTATTTCTCAATTACTCTTCTGTCAACTCATTTCTTTTTGTTTTCTTCATCCTATTCTTTTGGAAACTGAAGTCATTCTTGCAACTATTCTAATATTCCTTAAATATTTAATTTCCCTAACAATCCCTAATACATGTGTTGGTACAGTTCAGAGAGGCACTGTTTGGCTTCATACTCTGCTGCCCACACCACATCTTAATATAGTACTGCTGGAATTCATCTACAGTCAGCTATAAAATATAATAATAATCTCCTAATAATCTCTTTAATTATTTAATAATAAATATTTGGGGAAAAAATTTTTTTTTTTCTTTGTTGCCTTTATATTTCTTCATTACCTTCCTTCATATTTTGTGATTTCATTTTAGTTCCTTATACATTCTTTGATATTGAATTTGACAGTTATCATTTGTAATCATTTTCGTTATTATTTTTGTTGTGATTGTAATGCTAAGTATCTTCATTTGTTTTTTCTCTGATCTCAATATTTTCTAAATAGTTGTTGTGTGATGATCATTATAATTGTATTTCTGACTAAATATATATTCCTTATCCCAACTACTCTTCTCTTTATCGTATTTCATTATTTTGGCTGTTTATTTTTCGATGAATTATGTTCATAAGTACTCTTTCTTTCTTGTCTTCTTTAACATTACATTGGTTACATCCATCGTTTACTGAATTTGTTTTCATCATTTGGCAATGTAGTATGTATGGTCATATGATTTTTTTTTTTTTTTTTTTTTCTTTATTTTGCATAGGTAGATTTGAGGTAATAACTTTTATCTTGGGGTTTCATTATTCATTATTCACACTATTTCTTTATAAACATTTAATAATAATTCTCGCTTTCTTCTGTAATCTTGGGGTTTCATTGTTCATTATTCACACTATTTCTTTATAAACATTTAATAATAATTCTCGCTTTCTTCTGTAATCTTGGGGTTTCATTATTCATTATTCACACTATTTCTTTATAAACATTTAATAATAATTCTCGCTTTCTTCTGTAATCTTGGGATTTGTTATTCATTATTCATACTATTTCTTTATAAACATTTAATAATAATTCTCAGTTTCTTCTGTAATGTTGGGGTTTCATTGTTCATTATTCACACTATTTCTTTATAAACATTTAATAATAACTCTTGTTTTCTTCAAAATCGATAATAAGTGGTTCTTATTGTATTTTAGAATTTAGTGGTAGTCTTCAACTCAAATTCTTTTTAATTCCAAGTATTTTCTCTTCAAGACTGGTAATAAGTTGTTCTTATTATATTTAGAATTTATTCATTATATTTCTTTATGGACTCTTGGTTGTACGTTCCCTTAATTCTTTTCGTGATAGGGTTCATTATTTCATACGTATTGTTATTATTATTTTTTGTTATCACATATGGCCCAGTATATAATAATAATAATTTTTTAGTTATTCCCTCTAGAGTGCTTGGTAACTCCCTGTTTCTTATTAATATTTTCTCACCCACTTGGTACTTAATTGGTTTTGGGTTATTCTTTTCATATTTTCTTCTCTTCATTTGTGTCTTTTCTATAACTCGGTTATAAAATTTAACTGTTTCAAATTGATATTCTGGATTATTTGGAAAGTTTATAATATCCTGGATTTCTCTAGGTGGAAGCCTTTCAAACATAACAGTATAAGGGGTATTTTCAATGGACTGATGGTAAGATATATTTAAAAACTCTTCGGTTAGTGACAAGTATTCGTACCATCTTCTCTGTTGGTCATGACAGTAAGTTCGGAGTATTCTGCCAACTTCCCTCAGTACACGTTCTGCCGGATTACTGCTGGGGTGGTATACTGAAGTCTTATATGTTCTAATGTTGTGTTTTAAAAGATTATTTCTCCATTTATAGCCCTTGAATTGCGTACCATGATCAGTGATAATAGATGACGGTTTACCAACCTCTGCTATGTAACGTCCGATGACTATTTCCAGAATTTTCTTGGTCGTGGCTCTGCTAATAGCGTAGAGTTTAGTGTATTTGGAAAAATGATCAAAAATAATTATTATGAATTTATATCTGTGATTTCCTCTGCTGCGTGGGAATGGCCCACATATATCTAGGAATACCTTCTCCAGCTTATATTTGGATGTTATCGGGATCATGACTCCCTCCTTCTTCTCATTATTATGTTTAACCATCTGGCAGATGTGACATGCCTGTATAGATTTTTGTACCTTTCTGGTTATATTTTTTATGTACACTTGTTCTTCCAGGGCTTTGACGATTTTCATGGCTCCCATGTGTCCATATCGTTCATGGTAATCCAATATTAATTTGTTTTCCACAGCGGTGGGAATTACTAGTTTCCAGTTCATTTGTTTAGGAGTGACCTTAATAAATAATCGGTCATCATGTATACAGTAATATTTAGTAATAACTTCATCAGCATTTAGTATCTTTTGGCATATGTTTATTAATTTGGGATCCGATTTTTGGTGTTGATTAATTTCATTTATAATAATCTCCAGATCCTTCCGACTCTTAATGACATGGTATACCTTCGCAATCTCTTCCTTTTCTCCTTCGAATGATTGATCTTGTATGTTTATTCGGGACAAGATATCAGCTGCTATATTCTTTCTTCCAGGTATATATTCCCAATCAATGCAATACTCTTGCAATGCAAGGACCCATCTAGTTAGCCGGTCATGACTAAGTTTACATCTTTTTAGAAAGGAAATTGATTTATGGTCACTTCTTACGGTCACTGGGTATCCGAGTATATAAGTTCTAAATTTATTGCATGCGTACACTACGCTTAGCAGCTCCTTCTCGGTAACGTTGTAATTGCGTTCGCAGCTGTTAAGCACCCTGCTGGCGAAGCTGATTACCATATGATGTCCTTCTTTATCTTCTTGATATAGGGTAGCTCCTAAGCTAACATTGCTTGCATCACAATTTAAATAAAAGCGTTTGTTAAAATCAGGGTGGTACAACATAACTGTTTCTAAAAATTTCTTCTTGATTAATTGCAGAATTTTATCTTGTTCTGGTCCCCATGCCCACTTGTCTTTGGATGATAATTGTTTCTGAAACTTGGCAGTTACTTCTGAATAGTTATCTTGGAATTTTCGATAATAGTTGCAAATTCCAAGAAAGGATTGTAGTTGTTTTCTATTTTTTGGAGTAGGGAACAGTTGAATTGCTTCTACTTTTTCTGTTGTAGGTGTGATACCCTCCTCAGACAAATTAAAACGTAAAAACTTTACTTGATTGGCGATAAATTTAGATTTATTCAGCTTAAGTGTTATATTGTTTTCAGATAATTTTCTTAGTACCTGTTCCACCCGCTCGCAATGTTCATCCCAATGTGTGAAGTTATAAGTAAATCATCTACATAGACCGTAGTGAACTGCAGTGTTTCTTGTCCCAATACTTGGTCCATACATTTCACAAATATTGCAACTGAATTAATTAGTCCAAAAGGTAGCCTTTTAAATTGATAGTTCCTTCCGTCAAAAAGGAATGCCATGTATTTTCTACTATCTGGGTGTAGTTCGACCTGCCAGTACCCACATACCGTATCCCAGGTGCTGATGTATTTAATACCATGGAATTTCTTTAAAATTTCTTCTATTTCGCCTGGTGAAGTCCTATCATTGATGATCATTTTATTTATTTCCCTAGCGTCCAGGCAAATTCTCACCTTTCCGTTCTTTTTCGGGACTGCCACTATGGGACTGGTATATGGTGATTGACTATATTCTAGTATGTCATCTTGAATCATACGGTTAATCTCGTTCCGGACCTCGTTTTTTATAGAATAAGCAATTGGGTATGACTTTCTGCGAAAGTTCACTGGTTCTTTAAAATTTATTACACACTGATATCCTTTTACTTTACCTGGAGCATTGGAGAACACATGTTTGTATTTATTATATATCTGAATTAAATTTTCGGCCTGTATCTTACTTATTTGTCTATAAGTTTTTTCCCTTTGGAATTCTCGAATCTCTTCCAACTTACTCTGCCACAGTTTGGGATCATCGTCCTCATATTGAATGACTTCTGGTATTTTATTTTCCTTACATAAATAGCTTTTTATGGCTAAACATCTGGTGTTAACTGGAACGGTTCTACTAGTGTCAATTAACTCGGCTGTCCATAATACTTCTTCGGATGTTAAAGATATTGTACCTTTATGCAAGTCAATTACTGCGGAATGCTGGCGCAATACATCGCATCCAATCAATACATTAAATGGTAATCCCGTTGCGACCAAGAATCCTATTGGTAAGGTCATATTATTATTGGTAAGATCGAGCGATACTTGTTTTTTAACTGTTTTATTTTGTCTCCCAGTGGCTCTGATAATTATCACATTATTGACAGGTAAGGTCGGTATGGGTAACTGGACTTCTCGCTGGATTTTTTCAAGTTCAATACTGTCTATCAGCGATATGTTAGATCCAGTATCTATCATTATGGTAGTTTTTACCCCATTTAATTTTGCCATTACATATATGATTTCGTTATTACTATTACTGTTTACATGTTTCTTATCCTCTTCCAATAAATCTTCCCTGATATTCTTTAAATAGTGGTTATTAATTATGGTTATTTTACGATTACTCTCAATTTTGTTTATAATTCGCTGTTCCCCAAGATTACGGTTCAGTGAAGGGTATTCATTAATTTTCACTGCCTCTATTAGTTTAAATGAGGGCTTACCCCCTCTTCTCTATTTTCATTTTGATTACTGTGTTGATTTTGTACGGTTTCAGTGCGATCCTCCGTATTAGGTTCCGCTATCCTATAATTTCCTTCAGGTGGATAGTTGACTTCACGCCGGGACTGGTCATAATGGTTGTCATATCGGTGACTCCTTGGGTAATACCGTCGCTGATTACCTTGGGGCCTGGAGTAGATATAATTGACGTTATGCCTATAATTATTGGGTCGTCTGTCCCCATCTCCTCTATTATTGCGACTATCGCGATAATTATAATTATTATTGCCGCGATAATTATAGTTCCGGGAATTATTATTCGCGTGCTCATTTTGGTTTCTATTGGCATTAACGTTCTGCGCAGGTCGATTGTGATCATTATTATGAGAATTGGTTGGTGGCGCGTTATTATTATATTTCTGATATTTATAATTCAACATTCTATTCCTTTGGTATTGGTTCTCGTGCTCATAATTCTCCAAGAATTTGGCCATGGCTGGAATTGTTTTGATTTGACTACACATACGTGCATTTTTTATCCCTTCCTCGTAATGGTAGGATAGTTGTATCACCAAACATTCTTCGGGAATTCTGGGCTCTAAGTTCCGCGCCATACATACCTTTCCTAGAAAGTATGAAGTAGGAGACTGGCCTATGTTTGTTTCATATTTACCGTTACTCAAATTATTCCTAATCATGTTCTGGGTCGATTCAGACCAATACTTCTCTTTAAACTGTTTTTTGAACTCAGTCATGTCCAGTATATCCGGGCGCACCGCTGTCCACCAATTATCATAAGTATCTTTAAACGTTTCATCAATCATACTGCGTATCATACTCCAGCGACCTTCTCTATTTCTTGTGATTACCTCTTCCAATCTCTTTAAAAATTCCATCGGATTACGCTTGTAATTACGAAAATTAATCGATTCCCGGTTCTCATGGTTATTTGTATGACTATGTTGGCATGTCCTATCCCGCCATGAATCTACTTCTTCTTGTAATTGTAATTCACGTCTACTAATTTCTTCTATTTTATTTTTATTGGTATTGATTTGACCTTCCATACTATTTAAATTGCCATAGACTCTTTCGAGTCGTTCGCCCATGTCTGTCTGTATTTGCGTAACACCTTCCTTATTCTCCTCCCGTACCTGATGTACTTCGTTTTTAATTTGCTCATATTTTTCGACAGTTTCCTGTTGGATTTCTTCGACCAATGTTTTATTCTAAATTTTTGTGTCATTAATTTTATTCTGTAATTCTTCACGAACCTGTACTATTGTCTCGTTAGTTTTTTCTAACCCTTCATTTGTTTTGGCTATTTCTAATTTTCTTTCCTCATTATTTTGGTCCACCTTCTGGTTAACTGTCACATGAATATTCTCAATTTTTTCATTAATTTGCCTTAAATTTTCTTCATGTATTTGTAAGATGTCTTCTTTCATTTGTTTTAAACCCTCATCATTCCTATCTAACCTTTCGTGAATTTGGTTTAATCTTTCATTCATTTGTTTTGAGGTTTCTCTAATTTCCTCATTTATTTTGTCGAATTTCTCATCCTGTTTCCTAAATTGTTCCCTTAAGTTTTCCTTATTCTCCTCATTTGTTTTATCTAATTTTTCCTCAATTTCCTCTTTCATTTGTCTATTACTTTCCATTATAATCCTCAACAGCTCCTGCATACTCATGTCTTCCTTTTTTTTGGATTTATCTGGTTGGTCCCCTTGGGCAACTTCTTCCATTACTTCCTTTTCCTTGTCCGTAATTATTTCAGTTTCCGTTATTTCGTCTGTCTGTTGTTCCATTTCACTGTCTGTTATTAGTTCTATTTCCTGTTCTTGTTCACCTTCTTCCTTCTCAGTATCTTCTGCCCTCCTCTTTGATCTAAATCTGGTATCATACATTTTTATTCTCCCACAGTCGCCTGCTCTGGTTAAGTAATGTTAATATGGTTACAGTTACTTAACTTAAGCCCTACACAAGTTGAGCGCCAATTTGTACTGATATCGGTTTCCTCTCCTTAAAACCCCACTGTTGGGTTTGTCGATTTGTACATACACCTATGCCAATGTGTTTTGAATTATTTTAATTATGTAAATCTCGGAGATATTTGGAGTTGTGGGATGTATTGATGTAAGTAATTAATTGTTAACTTAGCTTTCTAAAAACTATCAGTGTTTGTGTACCTGCAACTTAAATAATTAATGAGTTATTTTATAATCCCATCCAACCCTATTATACCTTGAAGAGAATTCTGTCTAATTTTGTATTTTTACGCTCTCTCTTTGGTGTCAGATAATTCCGCTATAAGCGCTGTAGTATCGGCTCAACGGAACTTATAGGTTATTTCAATGTTTATGTTAACCAATTATTCTATGCTTATTCAGTTGCTTTTTTATTCCTAGCTCATTAAACCATACTCCAAATAACAAGATTTTGCCAATATATAAAAGTTCTTTATTTGTTTACTTCTTTAACATTGAATAATAAATGTTCTAATTAACATATGCTTGGGCTATAGATTGTATGAATCGATTGTTGATTATTCTGATACCTTATTTAAGTTTAGTTATATAGTGTGTTTTAATTCGTAATTAATTTAATTCAGGGTGTGAAGGTTCTTGTAACTGTGGGGAAGATTAAAAATATATAGATAAGAATGCAAGATTTACAAATTTGAAGTGTTGTGTAGTTAGTATGATTAATATAATAATAATTTACCAGACTAGAACGAAGCAAATCGTGTAGGCGGTTGATTGATAAATTTACTGTTCTGGACGATTATGCTGTACAATTTTCTTTCTTCGGTTTACTAAAATGGAATTCTTCTCCTGTCCACTTCGGAATTACAGCTTTGTGGATTGGTTTACAGCCTGATGGATGCTTCTTCTGCAACGACAGGACCCAAATACGTTCTTCCCTCGGTTGAAGCAATTAGTGTTGTTCCGTGTTTTTTGAAAGGTTATAAATTCTGGTGTAGTGTATATTATTATTTGTGGTACTTTTGATTCTTTCTATTTGTTTTAATGTATCGTCAATTTCTCTCGTATATTGGAACGGTTCAAGTCCTTCCTTGTATAATCCAGTTATTTATTCTCTATTCAGATTTCATTCTGTAGTATTATTTGGTTAAACTGTACTGGTGATTCATATATATTGTCATTAGGATTTTGTATTTTATTATAGTGTCTGATAAGTTAGACTATTCTGATTAAAAAAATATTTCTTGCGTTTTTTAATCTCATCACATTCAGTTCATCAAAGCAATTATTGTTAAATCAACAACTTCTCTTCTTTTTTCGTCCCTAGCAACACCTGACTTCTTCCTCCTACATGTTTGAATATAATGTTTGTTTCATATATTTTTTGTCTATTTCTTATCAATTTGCTATCCTATTGGAATGTAACTTTACCAATAGTTGGTTTATTATTTTCTACACATATTCTGCTGGTTTTTTTATATAAGCCGGTTTTTTTTCTTTTTTATATTTAATCCACTTTCGATATTATATGTTACTAATCGATATAATGGCATTATGGTATTATCATAATTTGTATAAATTTTATAATATATTATTATTAATTTAATGTTTTTTCTAGCTCTTCCAATCGTATTCATCAATTATTATTTATTGATATACCTAACCTTTATGTTATGAGTGGTTATATAGTGGTTTTGGCTGTTAGGCCTTTTATTGTAAACGGACCTGTCTGTGTTTATACCTGGTACACATCTATAGCCTCTTTTACATAAATTCATACATACAATCAAATCTTAACTCTTAACATTTACATAAACAATTATTTTTTCCATATCTAATAACAATTTTATCTTGACCTATGGATCACATATAAGAAATTCAAATCTATTAACATTAATTAGCTGCTTCACACTTCATTCTACAACAGTTATTGAATAATACAACTTGTTTCATTATCTTTCATTAACTCAATACATATTTGGTATAACATAACACAAACTTTATCATAATACTTGTTGTCATAAAATAATATCTCTTAACTCAAAATTCTTATTTGTTATTACTATAAAGTAAATTATTGTTTCATTTTTTGTTTGTTTTTTCATTGAACATTTATCATCAACTATTATCTAACTTACAGGTTCGGTTATACTTGTTAATATTATCTTGCATCCTTATTTACCTTTATCTATGATTATAATTGTAATTATTAGATCTTTGTTCTATCATTGGGTTAGATATTGACTTGTTTATTATTCTGTGAACCTTGTTTTTATGTAACATGAATGCTAGCATTTCTGTTGCGTTACATATGCTCCCCCTCCTAAAAAAGTTTAGTTTACCTGAATGAAGTTTAGGTCAAATAAACTTGTCTTTTTCATATGCCCTTTCTTCATTTCATTGTTAATGGTTGACGATGGGATTTTCATTGTAACTTCATTAGACTAGTATTAATACCTTTTTTTTTTATTTAATAACATTTCATCATTTTAATTAACATTCTTGATCATTTTTAATGTCTGTAAACATTATTTGTTGATAGTTGGCTACAATATTCAATGATACATTAGTTTCACATCTCTTCTACTTATAATTACTATTATCACTGTATTTCTCAATTACTCTTCTGTCAACTCATTTCTTTTTGTTTTCTTCGTCCTATTCTTTTGGAAACTGAAGTCATTCTTGCAACTATTCTAATATTCCTTAAATATTTAATTTCCTTAACAATCCCTAATACATGTGTTGGTACAGTTCAGAGAGGCACTGTTTGGCTTCATACTCTGCTGCCCACACCACATCTTAATATAGTACTGCTGGAATTCATCTACAGTCAGCTATAAAATATAATAATAATCTCCTAATAATCTCTTTAATTATTTAATAATAAATATTTGGGGAAAAAATTTTTTTTTTTCTTTGTTGCCTTTATATTTCTTCATTACCTTCCTTCATATTTTGTGATTTCATTTTAGTTCCTTATACATTCTTTGATATTGAATTTGACAGTTATCATTTGTAATCATTTTCGTTATTATTTTTGTTGTGATTGTAATGCTAAGTATCTTCTTCATTTGTTTTTTCTCTGATCTCAATATTTTCTAAATAGTTGTTGTGTGATGATCATTATAATTGTATTTCTGACTAAATATATATTCCTTATCCCAACTACTCTTCTCTTTATCGTATTTCATTATTTTGGCTGTTTATTTTTCGATGAATTATGTTCATAAGTACTCTTTCTTTCTTGTCTTCTTTAACATTGGTTACATCCATCGTTTACTGAATTTGTTTTCATCATTTGGCAATGTAGTATGTATTTTAGGTCATATGATTTTTTTTTTTTTTTTTCTTTATTTTGCATAGGTAGATTTGAGGTAATAACTTTTATCTTGGGGTTTCATTATTCATTATTCACACTATTTCTTTATAAACATTTAATAATAATTCTCGCTTTCTTCTGTAATCTTGGGGTTTCATTGTTCATTATTCACACTATTTCTTTATAAACATTTAATAATAATTCTCGCTTTCTTCTGTAATCTTGGGGTTTCATTATTCATTATTCACACTATTTCTTTATAAACATTTAATAATAATTCTCGCTTTCTTCTGTAATCTTGGGATTTGTTATTCATTATTCATACTATTTCTTTATAAACATTTAATAATAATTCTCAGTTTCTTCTGTAATGTTGGGGTTTCATTGTTCATTATTCACACTATTTCTTTATAAACATTTAATAATAACTCTTGTTTTCTTCAAAATCGATAATAAGTGGTTCTTATTGTATTTTAGAATTTAGTGGTAGTCTTCAACTCAAATTCTTTTTAATTCCAAGTATTTTCTCTTCAAGACTGGTAATAAGTTGTTCTTATTATATTTAGAATTTATTCATTATATTTCTTTATGGACTCTTGGTTGTACGTTCCCTTAATTCTTTTCGTGATAGGGTTCATTATTTCATACGTATTGTTATTATTATTTTTTGTTATCACATATGGCCCAGTATATAATAATAATAATTTTTTAGTTATTCCCTCTAGAGTGCTTGGTAACTCCCTGTTTCTTATTAATATTTTCTCACCCACTTGGTACTTAATTGGTTTTGGGTTATTCTTTTCATATTTTCTTCTCTTCATTTGTGTCTTTTCTATAACTCGGTTATAAAATTTAACTGTTTCAAATTGATATTCTGGATTATTTGGAAAGTTTATAATATCCTGGATTTCTCTAGGTGGAAGCCTTTCAAACATAACAGTATAAGGGGTATTTTCAATGGACTGATGGTAAGATATATTTAAAAACTCTTCGGTTAGTGACAAGTATTCGTACCATCTTCTCTGTTGGTCATGACAGTAAGTTCGGAGTATTCTGCCAACTTCCCTCAGTACACGTTCTGCCGGATTACTGCTGGGGTGGTATACTGAAGTCTTATATGTTCTAATGTTGTGTTTTAAAAGATTATTTCTCCATTTATAGCCCTTGAATTGCGTACCATGATCAGTGATAATAGATGACGGTTTACCAACCTCTGCTATGTAACGTCCGATGACTATTTCCAGAATTTTCTTGGTCGTGGCTCTGCTAATAGCGTAGAGTTTAGTGTATTTGGAAAAATGATCAAAAATAATTATTATGAATTTATATCTGTGATTTCCTCTGCTGCGTGGGAATGGCCCACATATATCTAGGAATACCTTCTCCAGCTTATATTTGGATGTTATCGGGATCATGACTCCCTCCTTCTTCTCATTATTATGTTTAACCATCTGGCAGATGTGACATGCCTGTATAGATTTTTGTACCTTTCTGGTTATATTTTTTATGTACACTTGTTCTTCCAGGGCTTTGACGATTTTCATGGCTCCCATGTGTCCATATCGTTCATGGTAATCCAATATTAATTTGTTTTCCACAGCGGTGGGAATTACTAGTTTCCAGTTCATTTGTTTAGGAGTGACCTTAATAAATAATCGGTCATCATGTATACAGTAATATTTAGTAATAACTTCATCAGCATTTAGTATCTTTTGGCATATGTTTATTAATTTGGGATCCGATTTTTGGTGTTGATTAATTTCATTTATAATAATCTCCAGATCCTTCCGACTCTTAATGACATGGTATACCTTCGCAATCTCTTCCTTTTCTCCTTCGAATGATTGATCTTGTATGTTTATTCGGGACAAGATATCAGCTGCTATATTCTTTCTTCCAGGTATATATTCCCAATCAATGCAATACTCTTGCAATGCAAGGACCCATCTAGTTAGCCGGTCATGACTAAGTTTACATCTTTTTAGAAAGGAAATTGATTTATGGTCACTTCTTACGGTCACTGGGTATCCGAGTATATAAGTTCTAAATTTATTGCATGCGTACACTACGCTTAGCAGCTCCTTCTCGGTAACGTTGTAATTGCGTTCGCAGCTGTTAAGCACCCTGCTGGCGAAGCTGATTACCATATGATGTCCTTCTTTATCTTCTTGATATAGGGTAGCTCCTAAGCTAACATTGCTTGCATCACAATTTAAATAAAAGCGTTTGTTAAAATCAGGGTGGTACAACATAACTGTTTCTAAAAATTTCTTCTTGATTAATTGCAGAATTTTATCTTGTTCTGGTCCCCATGCCCACTTGTCTTTGGATGATAATTGTTTCTGAAACTTGGCAGTTACTTCTGAATAGTTATCTTGGAATTTTCGATAATAGTTGCAAATTCCAAGAAAGGATTGTAGTTGTTTTCTATTTTTTGGAGTAGGGAACAGTTGAATTGCTTCTACTTTTTCTGTTGTAGGTGTGATACCCTCCTCAGACAAATTAAAACGTAAAAACTTTACTTGATTGGCGATAAATTTAGATTTATTCAGCTTAAGTGTTATATTGTTTTCAGATAATTTTCTTAGTACCTGTTCCACCCGCTCGCAATGTTCATCCCAATGTGTGAAGTTATAAGTAAATCATCTACATAGACCGTAGTGAACTGCAGTGTTTCTTGTCCCAATACTTGGTCCATACATTTCACAAATATTGCAACTGAATTAATTAGTCCAAAAGGTAGCCTTTTAAATTGATAGTTCCTTCCGTCAAAAAGGAATGCCATGTATTTTCTACTATCTGGGTGTAGTTCGACCTGCCAGTACCCATATACCGTATCCCAGGTGCTGATGTATTTAATACCATGGAATTTCTTTAAAATTTCTTCTATTTCGCCTGGTGAAGTCCTATCATTGATGATCATTTTATTTATTTCCCTAGCGTCCAGGCAAATTCTCACCTTTCCGTTCTTTTTCGGGACTGCCACTATGGGACTGGTATATGGTGATTGACTATATTCTAGTATGTCATCTTGAATCATACGGTTAATCTCGTTCCGGACCTCGTTTTTTATAGAATAAGCAATTGGGTATGACTTTCTGCGAAAGTTCACTGGTTCTTTAAAATTTATTACACACTGATATCCTTTTACTTTACCTGGAGCATTGGAGAACACATGTTTGTATTTATTATATATCTGAATTAAATTTTCGGCCTGTATCTTACTTATTTGTCTATAAGTTTTTTCCCTTTGGAATTCTCGAATCTCTTCCAACTTACTCTGCCACAGTTTGGGATCATCGTCCTCATATTGAATGACTTCTGGTATTTTATTTTCCTTACATAAATAGCTTTTTATGGCTAAACATCTGGTGTTAACTGGAACGGTTCTACTAGTGTCAATTAACTCGGCTGTCCATAATACTTCTTCGGATGTTAAAGATATTGTACCTTTATGCAAGTCAATTACTGCGGAATGCTGGCGCAATACATCGCATCCAATCAATACATTAAATGGTAATCCCGTTGCGACCAAGAATCCTATTGGTAAGGTCATATTATTATTGGTAAGATCGAGCGATACTTGTTTTTTAACTGTTTTATTTTGTCTCCCAGTGGCTCTGATAATTATCACATTATTGACAGGTAAGGTCGGTATGGGTAACTGGACTTCTCGCTGGATTTTTTCAAGTTCAATACTGTCTATCAGCGATATGTTAGATCCAGTATCTATCATTATGGTAGTTTTTACCCCATTTAATTTTGCCATTACATATATGATTTCGTTATTACTATTACTGTTTACATGTTTCTTATCCTCTTCCAATAAATCTTCCCTGATATTCTTTAAATAGTGGTTATTAATTATGGTTATTTTACGATTACTCTCAATTTTGTTTATAATTCGCTGTTCCCCAAGATTACGGTTCAGTGAAGGGTATTCATTAATTTTCACTGCCTCTATTAGTTTAAATGAGGGCTTACCCCCTCTTCTCTATTTTCATTTTGATTACTGTGTTGATTTTGTACGGTTTCAGTGCGATCCTCCGTATTAGGTTCCGCTATCCTATAATTTCCTTCAGGTGGATAGTTGACTTCACGCCGGGACTGGTCATAATGGTTGTCATATCGGTGACTCCTTGGGTAATACCGTCGCTGATTACCTTGGGGCCTGGAGTAGATATAATTGACGTTATGCCTATAATTATTGGGTCGTCTGTCCCCATCTCCTCTATTATTGCGACTATCGCGATAATTATAATTATTATTGCCGCGATAATTATAGTTCCGGGAATTATTATTCGCGTGCTCATTTTGGTTTCTATTGGCATTAACGTTCTGCGCAGGTCGATTGTGATCATTATTATGAGAATTGGTTGGTGGCGCGTTATTATTATATTTCTGATATTTATAATTCAACATTCTATTCCTTTGGTATTGGTTCTCGTGCTCATAATTCTCCAAGAATTTGGCCATGGCTGGAATTGTTTTGATTTGACTACACATACGTGCATTTTTTATCCCTTCCTCGTAATGGTAGGATAGTTGTATCACCAAACATTCTTCGGGAATTCTGGGCTCTAAGTTCCGCGCCATACATACCTTTCCTAGAAAGTATGAAGTAGGAGACTGGCCTATGTTTGTTTCATATTTACCGTTACTCAAATTATTCCTAATCATGTTCTGGGTCGATTCAGACCAATACTTCTCTTTAAACTGTTTTTTTGAACTCAGTCATGTCCAGTATATCCGGGCGCACCGCTGTCCACCAATTATCATAAGTATCTTTAAACGTTTCATCAATCATACTGCGTATCATACTCCAGCGACCTTCTCTATTTCTTGTGATTACCTCTTCCAATCTCTTTAAAAATTCCATCGGATTACGCTTGTAATTACGAAAATTAATCGATTCCCGGTTCTCATGGTTATTTGTATGACTATGTTGGCATGTCCTATCCCGCCATGAATCTACTTCTTCTTGTAATTGTAATTCACGTCTACTAATTTCTTCTATTTTATTTTTATTGGTATTGATTTGACCTTCCATACTATTTAAATTGCCATAGACTCTTTCGAGTCGTTCGCCCATGTCTGTCTGTATTTGCGTAACACCTTCCTTATTCTCCTCCCGTACCTGATGTACTTCGTTTTTAATTTGCTCATATTTTTCGACAGTTTCCTGTTGGATTTCTTCGACCAATGTTTTATTCTAAATTTTTGTGTCATTAATTTTATTCTGTAATTCTTCACGAACCTGTACTATTGTCTCGTTAGTTTTTTCTAACCCTTCATTTGTTTTGGCTATTTCTAATTTTCTTTCCTCATTATTTTGGTCCACCTTCTGGTTAACTGTCACATGAATATTCTCAATTTTTTCATTAATTTGCCTTAAATTTTCTTCATGTATTTGTAAGATGTCTTCTTTCATTTGTTTTAAACCCTCATCATTCCTATCTAACCTTTCGTGAATTTGGTTTAATCTTTCATTCATTTGTTTTGAGGTTTCTCTAATTTCCTCATTTATTTTGTCGAATTTCTCATCCTGTTTCCTAAATTGTTCCCTTAAGTTTTCCTTATTCTCCTCATTTGTTTATCTAATTTTTCCTCAATTTCCTCTTTCATTTGTCTATTACTTTCCATTATAATCCTCAACAGCTCCTGCATACTCATGTCTTTCCTTTTTTTTTGGATTTATCTGGTTGGTCCCCTTGGGCAACTTCTTCCATTACTTCCTTTTCCTTGTCCGTAATTATTCAGTTTCCGTTATTTCGTCTGTCTGTTGTTCCATTTCACTGTCTGTTATTAGTTCTATTTCCTGTTCTTGTTCACCTTCTTCCTTCTCAGTATCTTCTGCCCTCCTCTTTGATCTAAATCTGGTATCATACATTTTTATTCTCCCACAGTCGCCTGCTCTGGTTAAGTAAATGTTAATATGGTTACAGTTACTTAACTTAAGCCCTACACAAGTTTGAGCGCCAATTTGTACTGATATCGGTTTCCTCTCCTTAAACCCCACTGTTGGGTTTGTCGATTTGTACATACACCTATGCCAATGTGTTTTTGAATTATTTTAATTATGTAAATCTCGGAGATATTTGGAGTGTGGGATGTATTGATGTAAGTAATTAATTATTAACTTAGCTTTCTAAAACTATCAGTGTTTGTGTACCTGCAAACTTAAATAATTAATGAGTATTTTATAATCCCATCCAACCCTATTATACCTTGAAGAGAATTCTGTCTAATTTTGTATTTTTACGCTCTCTCTTTGGTGTCAGATAATTCCGCTATAAGCGCTGTAGTATCGGCTCAACGGAACTTATAGGTTATTCAATGTTTATGTTAACCAATTATTCTATGCTTATTCAGTTGCTTTTTTATTCCTAGCTCATTAACCATACTCCAAATAACAAGATTTTGCCAATATATAAAAGTTCTTTATTTGTTTAATTCTTTAACATTGAATAATAAATGTTCTAATTAACATATGCTTGGGCTATAGATTGTATGAATAGATTGTTGATTATTCTGATACCATATTTAAGTTTAGGTATATAGTGTGTTTTAATTCGTAATTAATTTAATTCAGGGTGTGAAGGTTCTTGTAACTGTGGGGAAGATTAAAAATATAGATAAGAATGCAAGATTTAC